>CAKJTW010000002.1:32012500-33262500 GCA_917880005.1 Nanger dama
AACACAAACAGGATTTTGTGTATCCTTCCAGAGTTTCTTTATACAGTTGCAAAGAGACACATTTTCCTTCACTCTACACAAAAGGCAGTTTGGTATACTCAGTGTCCTGAATTTTTTTACTTCATCTATATTGGGGAGTTTGTCATAATACATAGAGAATCTTTATAGCTGTGTACTATTTCACTGTATTGAAGTTTCACAGTTTAATCAATCCCCTAATTCTATTACCTTACTTTCTTTTTGTTGTTATTATAATGCTGCAGTTAAATACATTGCACATGTCTTTACACAAATGCATTAATATCTAAAACGTAAATTCCTAAAAGTGGTTTCCACTGAATCAAAGAACATTTGCATTTATAATTATCAATGCCAAATTTCTTCCACTGGGGTCATGGAGATTTACACTCTCACTAGCATTGTGTATTGTCACTCTGCTTATTTAACTTATAAGCAGAGTACATCATGAGAAACACTGGGCTGGAAGAAGCCACAAGCTGGAATCAAGATTGCTCGGAGAAATCAATACCCTCAGATATACAGGTGACACCACCTTTATGGCAGAAAGTGAAGAGGAACTCAAAAGCCTCTTGATGAAAGTGAAAGAGGAGAGTGGAAAAGTTGGCTTAAAGCTCAACATTCAAAAACTAAGATCCTGGCATCTGATCCCATCATTTCATGGGAAGCAGATGGGGAAACAGTGGAAGCAGTGTCAGACTTTATTTGGGGGACTCCAAAATCACTGCAAAAGTAGGAAGTCAAGAAACACCTGGAGTAACAGGGAAATTTAGCCTTGGAATGCGGAATGAAGCAGGGCAAAGACTAACAGAGTTTTGCCAAGAAAATGTACTGGTCATAGCAAACACCCTCTTCCAATAACACAAGACTCTACACATGGACATCACTAGATGGTCAACACGAAAATCATATTGATTATATTTTTGCAGCCAAAAATGGAGAAGCTCTATAGAGTCAACAAAAACAAGACCAGGAGCTGACTGTGGCTCAGATCATGAACTCCTTATTACCAAATTCAGACTTAAATTGAAGAAAGCAGGGAAAACCGCTAGACCATTCAGGTATGACCTAAATCAAATCCCTTATGATTATACAGTGGAAGTGAGAAATAGATTTAAGGGCCTAGATCTCATAGATAGAATGCCTGATAAACTATGGAATGAGGTTCATGACACTGTACAGGACACAGGGATCAAGACCATCCCCATGGAAGAGAAATGCAAAAAAGAAAAATGGCCGTCTGGGGAGGCCTTACAAATAGCTGTGAAAGAAGAGAGGTGAAAAGCCAAGGAGAAAAGGAAAGATATAAGCATCTGAATGCAGAGCTCCAAAGAATAGCAAAAGAGAAAACAAAGCCTTCTTCAGCGATCAATGCAAAGAAACAGAGGAAAACAACAGAATGGGAAACTAGAGATCTCTTCAAGAAAATTAGAGATACCAAGGGAACATTTCATGCAAAGATGGGCTCGATAAAGGACAGAAATGGTATGGACCAAACAGAAGATATTAAGAAGAGGTGGCAAGAATACACGGAAGAACTGTACAAAAGGATCTTCACGATTCGGATAATCACGATGGTGTGATCACTCATCTAGAACCAGACATCTTGGAATGTGAAGTCAAGTGGGCCTTAGAAAGCATCACTATGAACAAAGCTAGTGGAGGTGATGGAATTCCAGTAGAGCTATTTCAAATCCTGAAAGATGATGCTATGAAAGTGCTGTACTCAATATGCCAGAAAATTTGGAAAACTCAGCAGTGGCCACAGGACTAAAAGGTCAGTTTTCATTCCAATCCCAAAGAAAGGCAATGCCAAAGAATGCTCAGTGCACCTTTGCACTCATCTCACATGCTAGTAAAGTAATGCTCAAAATTCTCCAAGCCAGGCTTCAGCAATACGTGCACCATGAACTTCCTGATGTTCAAGCTGGTTTTAGAAAAGGCAGAGGAACCACAGATAAAATTGCCAACATCTGCTGGATCATGGAAAAAGCAAGAGAGTTCCAGAAAAACATCTATTTCTGCTTTATTGACTATACCAAAGCCTTTGACTGTGTGGATTACAATAAACTGGAAAATTCTGAAAGAGATGGGAATACCAGACCACCTACCTGCCTCTTGAGAAATCTGTATGCAGGTCAGGAAGCAACGGTTAGAACTGGACATGGAACAACAGACTGGTTCCAAATAGGAAAAGGAGTACGTCCAGGCTGTATATTGTCACCCTGCTTATTTAACTTCTGTGCAGAGTACATCATGAGAAACGCTGGACTGGAAGAAACACAAGCTGGAATCAAGATTGCTGGGGGAAATATCAATCACCTCAGATATGCAGATGACACCACCCTTATGGCAGAAAGTGAAGAGGAACTAAAAAGCCTCTTGATGAAAGTGAAAGTAGAGAGTGGAAAAGTTTGCTTAAAGCTCAACATTCAGAAAACGAAGATCATGGCATCCGGTCCCATCACTTCATGGGAAATAGATGGGGAAACAGTGGAAACAGTGTCAGACTTTATTTTGGGGAGCTCCAAAACCACTGCAGATGGTGATTGCAGCCATGAAATTAAAAGACGCTTACTCATTGAAAGAAAAGTTATGACCAACCTAGATAGCATATTCAATAGCAGAGACATTACTTTGCTGACTAAGGTCCGTCTAGTCAAGGCTATGGTTTTTCCTGTGGTCATGTATGGATGTGAGAGTTGGACTGTGAAGAAGGCTGAGCGCCAAAGAATTGATGCATTGAACTCTGGTATTGGAGAAGACTCTTGAGAGTCCCTTGGACTGCAAGGAGATCCAACCAGTCCATTCTGAAGGAGATCAACCCTGGGATTTCTTTGGAAGGAATTGATGCTGAAGCTGAAACTCCAGTACTTTGGCCACCTCATGCAAAGAGTTGACTCATTGGAAAAGACTCTGATGCTGGGAGGGATTGGGGGCAGGAGGAGACGGGGAACAACAGAGGATGAGATGGCTGGATGGCATCACCGACTCGATGGACGCGAGTCTGAGTGAACTCTGGGAGTTGGTGATGGACAGGGAGGCCTGGCATGCTGCAGTGTATGGGGTCGCAAAGAGTCAGACATGACTGAGTGACTGAACTGAACTGAAAATCACTGCAGATGGTGATTGTGAGAGGGTAACAGGCAGGAAGGCCAGGGTCTCCAAACAGAGGAAATAGCCTGCAAGTGTCAGATATTTTTATCTCTATTAAGCGGCAGGAGGAAACAAACTAGTGATATTTTTTTCCTTCTCTATACAAATTCAAAGGAGGTTTATCTTAAAATACTGTTACCATAATGACACCTAGTTTCTCCTGAAGTTAACTATCCTCAAGCCTTGAGATACCCAATGCATTTTTCTTATGAAAATGTTTGTCTTAAGCTATGTTAATGTACTATGCCTTTACCCCAAACTCTGTCTTCAAGTAGGTTCTGCCTCTTTGCTTAGAAGCTACTTGACAAACCAGCATGTTATACTCAGATAGTGTTCCCCTAATCTATGTAAACGAAACTATTTATATAGTAATCTGTCCTTCTACAAGATTCAAGTTAATCATTTTATGGCCCAGGATGAAGCATTTGGTGCCAAGATTATCCCAAAATGCATCTTAAGGGTGAGGGGCCTGGTGCCATCTGAGTTTTAAGACGTTCCTTTCTTTCATTAACAAACTGCTAGTGACTATATAGGGCTTCCTTGGCAGCTTGGGGACTTCCCTGGTGGCTCAGATGGTAAAGCGTCTGTCTACAATGTGGGAGACCTAGGTTCGAGCCCTGGATTGGGAAGATCCCCTGGAGAAGGAAATGGCAATCCACTCCAGGACTATTACCTGGAAAATCCCATGGACAGAGGAGCCTGGTTGGTAGGCTACAGTCCATGGGGTCACAGAGAGTCGGACGACAAAGCATCTGCCTACAATGCAGAACACATGGGTTCAATCCCTTGGTCAGGAAGATCCCCTGGAGAAGGAAATGGCAACCCACTCCAGTATTCATGCCTGGAAAATCCCACGGGTGGAGGAGCCTGGTGGGCTACAGTCCTTGGGGTCACAAAGAATCCAACATGACTGAGTGATTTCTCTTCACTTCTTCTTCACTTAGTGACTATATAACATCTAGCTGAAGACTAGCAGGGGGTACTCCTTCCTCCCCCCTTTGATGCCTATGTCAGAAGCTTTCTCTTATCTCCTTTATTCTTTAATAAAACTTTATTACACAAAAGCTCTGAGTGATCAAGCCTTGTCTCTGGCCCTGGATTGAATTCTTCTCCTCCGGAGGCCAAGAATCCCTGCATCTTTTCTTTTAGCAACAACCTTTCAATTGCAGCCATGAAATTAAAAGACACTTACTCCTGGAAGGAAAGTTTTGACCAACTTAGATAGCATATTCAAAAGCAGAGACATTACTTTGCCAACAAAGGTCTGTCTAGTCAAGGCTATGGTTTTTCCAGTGGTCATGTATGGATGTGAGAGTAGGACTGTGAAGAAAGCTGAGCACCAAAGAATTGATGCTTTTGAACTGTGGTGTTGGAGAAGACTCTTGAGAGTCCCTTGGACTGCAAGGAGGTCCAACCAGCCCATTCTAAAGGAGATCGGTCCTAGGTGTTCACTGGAAGGACTGATGCTAAAGCTGAAACTCCAGTACTTTGGCCATCTCATGCAAAGAATTGTCTCATTGGAAAAGACTCTGATGCTGGGAGGTATTGGGGACAAGAGGAGAGGGGACGACAGAGGATGAGATGGCTGGATGGCATCACCGACTCGATGGACATGAGTTTGAGTAAACTCTGGGAGTTGTGATGGACAGGGAGGCCTGGTGTGCTGCGATTCATGGGGTTGCAAAGAGTTGGACATGACTGAGTGACTGAACTGAACTGAGCATTGTATGTGAGTGCCTGTTTCCCCACAGCCTCACCAACAGAGTAGGTTCTCAAATATTTTGATTAAAAATGTTATCTTATTGTTTTAATGTACATTTCCTTTATGAGTAAAATTATACTTTTCCCATATATTTTCAAGGCTATTTTGTTTTTTCAACAGCCTCTGAATATTTGATGTTAGATGGCATTACAACTCTAAAGTCCAAAAATTTTCTGACCATAATTGCACTAGGCAGTTGAGATAAAAGGAAAGCAAAGAACTGAGGGCAGGGATGTTCTATTTGCTCTGACCAAAGTTAAATACTTAAATATGCCACTAGAATGTGAGCACTAAAAAATGGGAATTATGTTTTATCCATCTTTATTCTCAGCAAACATTCAGAATCTTGCAGACACTTAGTCATCAATAACACTAAGGATAAAGTGAGCTACTCTTGGCAGTTTCTCCATGGAAGTATCCAGTTAGAATCATGACCTAAATAATCTGGATGGCCTACCTATGAGTTAATCATGCCTTATATTTAATCAGAGTATAGTTACCCTAAAGCTTATCAATTAAAATAATCTGAAATGACCATTGTTAGCTATGTAAATTATATAAATAATTTACTTAATTTGGTAAATTTACTGAGTGACTAATAGCATTTGCTTAAATGAAAAAAAAATCATAATACAAACAGAAGCATGAAGATTCCTAGGAAATTTAGAAAACAAGTTGTTGCCAGTGTCCTTCCTATCCTAATTTAGGGGAAAGGGATTTCTAATTTGAGATGATCTTGTTCTTTAAGTAAAAACATCCTGGAACTATAAAGGGGCAGTAACATCTGGTGATCATATAGGCATTTGATTAATTTGTTCTAATTGTGGTCAGTAGACAATGTTTCTCTTTGCCTTTTTTTCAGGTGGCTATTTTCTGATTGTTTGCTTCATTCTGCCTCTTACAGACAATTCAAGTGCAGAGTAAAACAAATTATAGCAGGGGGCAGATTTCAAAGTTCAGATCATCTGTAGATGAAATACAGGGCATGCATTTTGCTGTTACATTGTATAGGCTTAAAGGAGTGATCCTCATTTAAAGGTGTCAGTGAATATTAGCATCACTGAAGTTTGTTTTAAATATAAATCCCATGCCCCCTTATAAAAGATATCAGAATTTTCTGGGGAAAGTTTGGTCAGGTATACTCTAAAAACTCTTATGTTTACTTCCCAAGGAACCATTTCTGTGTCCTGTCATGGCCGATGGCATGAGAACTGTTCTCATAGTGTGCTTTATGCCTGCTTTGAGAACCCAAAGAAATCATATATTTGCTCCAATTTGGTATATAGTGCTTATAGTACATGTGTTTTGAGAAGAGCAAAGATCTAGCTATTCATTATTTAGCCTTCTCCATCTTCTTTTATTTCTGATATGCATTCTGTATATCTTAGTAGTTTCCTCACTAGGAGCTAGTACTTTCCCAGCTGATAATTCCCTTAATGAACTTTGTCAGTCAAACCATACACCATGATGTCTAAGTCCCTCTTATCATTTTCCAGACACTTAAGATCACCTAAAATAATCCTACTCTAATTCCAGCATTTTTTAAACAGAGAAGGAAACCAAGACCATGAGTGATTAAATAACTTAGTTAAGGTCAGAGTGGAAGCACTTTGACTAGGATCTTGGTCTCATTAAGTACTGATCCAGTATAGTTTTCTGTGGTAGCACATTATCGCTCTATCACAAATCATTTATACTCATATATAATTCTTGTGATAAGCACCTACCCTAACTTAAGCCTTGTGCTAGACACTCACACACACTGAAACTCAATTGAGGAGTAACATATTAAGACATATTTTTCTAAGTTAAAACAATTATCAAATCAGGGCAAAAATTACAAACGCATTACAATCAAGTGCGGGAGACGGGCCGTCTTGTAAAAGGAGTTTCCAGTAAGAACACTTTGGATTAGTGGGACCACTTAACCTAAAGGCTGTCTATTCTCTTGCCCCAGTAATGCCCCCACTTCTCTCCTTACTTGCCCTTTTCTCCGAAACTCAATTCAGATTTGCTAGGCTCTCTAACATTAATCCGACACATCTTCTGACCCCGTGAAGTTGCTGGCTATCTTCTACCTGTTTTCTTTCCTTTTGAAAGGCATTTTCCTGGCTCCTGAAGCAGAAACAGAATGTCATACTCCTTGTTCTGCCTTCACTCGACAGGCTTCTGCTACAGGTCTCAGCTCAACACCCACCCTTTTCCCCTTCAGGTGCGGCAAAGAGGAAACAGACAATGAGGCGGAAAGGTCTTGTATATAGTTTTGTTCATTTCAACGAGTGTGGGGAGCTGCTCTCACTGGAGCTTGTGGGGAAAGGCATCTGTGCCTGGAGGAAGGGGTGTGGCTCCCACACTATGGACTCACGGTGGCACCCCGAGCACCTTCAGCTTTAGCCGAAGTCTTGGTGCGAGTAGCCCTCGAGCCGCACGTCTTCGCCTGCCCATGAAGGGTCCGGTCGGTTTTAGAGGAAGTTGGCCTCTGGACGGTCCGTTTCACCCGCTTCTCAGGGTCCTGCTTCTTCTCTTCCCTGGCCTTGGAGCTTGACCTCTTTGCATTTCGGGATCTGGGCCTGATGTCTTCCTTCTTGGCCCTCCCTTCCTCCTTGGTTCCGGAACTCACCAGGTCCTTGGCCCTTGACCTCACCTTCCTCGAGTCTGCCCTCGAGCGCCCCCCTCCTCACCTTCCTGGCCACCGTGCGGCCGGCAGAGCGCCTGCGTGAGTTGCGTGAGTTGCGTGAGTTCCGCGCCCCGAGAGGGGTCCTCGGCGAGCGCCGGCCTTCCTCCAGCTTTGGGTGTCCTGGCTTTCTCTTCGGCTTCGGAACCTTCCAGATCCTGAAGTAGCCTGCAGCTTCAGCTGCCGGTCACCCGGAGGAGAAGGCTCTTCCCTTCAGACCTGCACTTTTCCCCCGAAAGGCGGCCACAATTCCTGCGCACCTCGTAGCCTGCATTTCCGAATTCCTTCTTGAGAGCCGCCAGGGTCAGCCTTTTGTGTGAGGCGATGGCGCGAGCAACAGCTGAGACACCTTGAGCAAGGAGCTCGAGCCCCGCCTCACCGATCCCACAAGGATTCTTTCCGTGGGCTGCTGGGTTTTAACGGCAGTACCTTGGGATTCGTCCATGGGCTCAACCCCTTCAGCCATGGCCCCGCTCCCACTCCCGCTCCCGCGGGGCCACTGGCTCTGAACCTCACTCACCCAGGTATGAGCTAATAAGACCAGCTGCCCGGCCACGTCACAAAGGCAGGTCCTATTACGAAGGCGGCCGACCCTATGGGTAGGGGGTCTTTCTCGCTTTGAAAAACCAATCAGACGCCCGTTTCCTTCTAGGTCTAAACCAAGTCGGATTTTCAGAGCCTTTGCACACCTGAAAAATCTCTTTTATAAATAATATCCAGGGTTCTGGTTCCTAGTCTTAAGTTTATACTTCTCATCGATCTTGATCTCAGCCACTTTCTGAAGGTCACTATTTTTTCTGTGGTCCTGCACACCATCTACCCAAGAGAAGTTGTTCCCAACTACCCCACTAGTAATAGAGTGCCTTTAAAAAGTAGCTATGAAGGAAATGGCAACCCACTCCAGTGTTCTTGCCTGGAGAATCCCAGGGACGGGGGATTCTGGTGGGCTTCCGTCTATGGGGTCGCACAGGGTCGGACACGACTGAAGGGACTTAGCAGCAGCAGCAGCATGGTAGTCTATAAAAAACAACCCGGCCGAGAAACTCCCATTCTTAGGTCCCACCAGGAAAATGTATGCAGCCATATCTCCCTGGCTCTCAACACACTGGATTTTGTGCAAGAGTATGAAACAAAGTAAGAAATCACTGTGGTCCCTCTACCCTAAACATAGTTCCCACACCTGCAAAGTTCAGATGCCTAGTTCAATTGGATTGGAACAATCCAGATTCCAAATAAGAACAGCCTAAGAACACTGGTCTAATCATTATTCTTTAAACAGACTTTGATTTTCTGCTTCTTGTTGTCTTCTTAGATTGCTTATCCCATCTCTGTCCAAATAAATCCTCCTTGTCTTTCAAAATCCTGCTAAATGTTCCTTCACTGAAGCCTCCTCAGACTCCTTCAGTAAAAGAATCTTTCCTCTTAATCACCACAATTACTTCTGTGACCCTATATGTTTTTTTTCTTTACTGTAAGTTAATTTGATATTAGAAAGTACAGTGTGGCACAATATTTTTAAAAGAGAAAAACTGGAGCTGGAAGATATGAATACATATCCTAGCTCTTTAATAGCCATATGACATTAATAATCCTTAATATTTTTAAACCTGACTTCCTTATCTAAGAAAGAGGTTTAGTAATCCCTTCCTACCAACATCACAGAAACACACCATACTGCAAAAATTCAGAAGATGTGATAATAGACAAATGACCATAAAAGTTATTTCACTCTGGATCTTTATATCTTTCCAATGAAATAAAAAGGTCGCTCAGAGTCAGACAGTCTTTGAATTTCTATACCCTGTGCTGTACCTAATACAGCATTATTATATATAGCAAGCACTTGATTTGAGTCTGCTTAAGCTCCTTGCTGGTGAGGAGGCTTTTTCTAGATTCAGAAGGAAAGTCCCAGAAAAACATGAGAAAAGAGCAGGATGAATTTCAAAGGGCTGAAAATGAAGGCAACCAAGGAAGCTAGTTGTTCAAGGACCTCTAATTTAAGACACAGTTTACTTGAGAATAATTCAAAGAATACCTCAAGTTGCAAAGCATATCATACTTTTCCAGAAGACATTCACATATCATCAGCAGTCATAGGCTGGACTGTGGCATTGTTTCTTCCAGGAATCAAAGTTCCAGGAAGTTGCTTAGACCAGAGCTTGTTAAGTTTTAACATGCACTTACTTCATAATGTACAGCTTCCAATACATTAGATCTGGAGATGGATCCAGAGATTTTACCAACAAGCTCTCACGTAATTCCTGGATAAAACACAAGTGCTCATTCCAATTCCAAAGAAAGGCAATGCCAAAGAATGCTCAAACTACCACACAATTGCACTCATCTCACATGCTAGTAAAGTAATGCTCAAAATTCTCCAAGCCAGGCTTCAGCAATACGTGAACCGTGAACTCCCTGATGTTCAAGCTGGTTTTAGAAAAGGCAGAGGAACCAGAGATCAAATTGCCAACATCGGCTGGATCATGGAAAAAGCAAGAGAGTTCCAGAAAAACATCTATTTCTGCTTTATTGACTATACCAAAGCCTTTGACTGTGTGGATCACAATAAACTGTGGAAGATTCTGAAAGAGATGGGAATGCCAGACCAACTAACCTGCCTCTTGAGAAACCTGTATGCAGGTCAGGAAGCAACGGTTAGAACTGGACATGGAACAACAGGCTGGTTCCAAATAGGAAAAGGAGTACATCCAGGCTGTATATTGTCACCCTGCTTATTTAACTTCTGTGCAGAGTACATCATGAGAAATGCTGGACTGGAAGAAACACAAGCTGGAATCAAGATTTCCGGGAGAAATATCAATAACCTCAGATATGCAGATGACACCACCCTTATGGCAGAAACTGAAGAGGACCTAAAAAGCTTCTTGATGAAAGTGAAAGAGGAGAGTGAAAAAGTTTGCTTAAAGCTCAACATTCAGAAAACGAAGATCATGGCATCCGGTCCCATCACTACATGGGGAATAGATGGAGAAACAGTGGAAACAGTGTCAGACTTTATTTTGGGGGCTCCAAAATCACTGCAGATGGTGACTGCAGCCATAAATTAAAAGATGCTTACTCCTTGAAAGAAAAGTTATGACCAACCTAGATAGTATATTCAAAAGCAGAGATATTACTTTGCTGACTAAGGTCCGTCTAGTCAAGGCTATGGTTTTTCCTGTGGTCATGTATGGATGTGAGAGTTGGACTGTGAAGAAGGCTGAGTGCCGAAGAATTGATGAGTTTGAAGTGTGGTGTTGGAGAAGACTCTTGAGAGTCCCTTGGACTGCAAGGAGATCCAACCAGTCCATTCTGAAGGAGATTAGCCCTGGGTGTTCTTTGGAAGGAATGATGCTAAAGCTGAAACTCCAGTACTTTGGCCATCTCCTGCGAAGAGCTGACTCATTGGAAAAGACTCTGATGCTGGGAGGGATTGGGGGCAGGAGGAGAAGGGGATGACCAAGGATGAGATGGCTGGATGGCATCACTGACTTGATGGACGTGAGTGTGAGTGAACTCTGGGAGTTGGTGATGGTCAAGGAGGCCTGGCGGGCTGCAGTTCATGGAGTCGCAAAGAGTCAGACACAACTGAGCTACTGAACTGAACTGAGGGGTAGAGGAGAGTAGACAATGAGAAGGAAAGTGGCAGGAGATAAGACTGGAATCGTGGATGAGGGTCAAATTGTGAAGGACAGATACCATTATAATGACACAGATGTTATAGGTCACACAGCAGTTAAATGGTAGAGTTTGGATTTAAACCTGAGTCTACTTAATTCTGGGCTTCCCTCGTGGCTCAGAGGGTAAAGTATCTGCCTGCAATGCAGGGAGACCCAGGTTTGATCCCTGGGTTGGGAAGGAAGGCATTTCCTGGAGAAGGAAATGGCAACCCACTCTAGTATTCTTTCCTGGAGAATCCCATGGACGGAGGAGCCTGGTAGGAATTGCAAAGAGTTGGACACAACTGAGTCTTCACTTTCACTTTCTACTTAATTGTAAGGCCTGAGTTCTTAAAATTACTATGCTAGGTTTCCTTTTCTCCCCACTGCCTTATATATCTCCATTATAGAGTAAAGGGGCCTCCCACGTGGTCCTGGTGGTAAAGAATCTGCCTGCTAATACAGAAGAAGCAAGAGGTGCAAGTTCAATCCCTGGACTGGGAAGATCCCCTGGAGTAGGAAATGGCAGTCTGCTCCAATATTCCTGCCTGGTAAACTCCATGGACAGAGGAACCTAGTGAGCTATAGTCCATGGGGCTGCAAAGAGTTGGACATGACTGAGTAGCTGAAAACATATAGAGTAGAGGGAAGTTTAGAATCATAGCTCAGAGTCAAGAGTATTTATAGCAATTACTGTACTTTCTCCAAGGCTTTCGATCAGGGCAGAGTTCTGTGACCCTGAGGATCTCCAGGGGCAAGGGCTAACACAGCAATACAGGGCAATGCACCAAGGAAGAGCTGCCAGATGCAGAGGCAGAAGTACATGGTGCTAGATTTCTCCCATTTATAGAGTCTCTTGCCCTGGTTATTCTTCTTGGTTGCATAGGCCAGTGGTCACAGGAAGGGGCAACCACCAGAGAAAAGAAAAACAAACAAAAGTGTTTGCTTTGAGAATAGGAGGAAAGTAAATGAAGTGTCACTTTTGTATCAGCTGATTCCATGTAAAACAGGTTGTTTTTTTATGTATGATACTGCATACAATGGTATCATCATGAAGAAAAGAAGCAAATAAAAAACCATGTTTATTGATACCCCTGTGATCACAAAGGAGGCAAACTGGAAACCTTGGAGGCTGAAATCAAAGGAAAAGAAACCTATAAACTATCCAAAATACCAACACCTATGACAAAAAAGAGAAAACTTTTTTATATATAACCATTCATTTCACATAGATTTCTGTATGAATATACTGTAAATAAGAGAGGAATAACTAAAAATGAGAGGTAGAAAACCAATCCCCCCACCACCACTCAGATGACTCAGAGGATAAGAACACCAGTTGATATCTTTCATAGTGTTCAGTTCAGTTGCTCAATCATGTCCGACTCTTTGTGACCCCATGGACTAAATGCAAATCTTTCTGGTGTTGATACTGACCCATCTAAGCTCTTTTGTGTGATTAGCTATTAGCAGAAGTGAATGATGTCTTATATATGTTTGAATGTTTACTACAGCACCTGGAACATGAAAGTTTTCCAGTAGAAAGTGCACAATGATTCCATTGCAACATTTTCTAGATCATGATGGATATTGTGTTAGGTAGTTAGAACAGGAAAAAGGAGTCCAAAATGGCGGTGGCTAAAAGACAAAGAAGGGAAAAGCCTGCAAAAATAGAACAAAGGAAGGTCTGAGGACCAGAGTGAGGACCTCATATAAAACAAACAGCCCTCCTGGCTAGCTCAATTTACATAGGGCAGGCTCAGGGAGAGGAGAGAAAATATAAAAAGAGGAGCCAAAATTGAACCAGGGGCTTCTCTTTGCGTCTTTTGGGTCGGCCCACCCTCATGCCTTGAGGGTGTGTTTTCCTTTGCTTGCCAGTAAAACTGAGCTATAAGACTGGTCCATCCGCCACTTCAAATTTTTGCTGCAGTAAGAACTGTGGAAATTACACACTCCTCCGACATATATGGTGCCATGACTCGGGTTTAACCTGGCTGAAACAATCTCGGCTCAGCCCCCATGAGTCAAGATGCCAAGCACCGCAGAAGCCTAACTCAGTGAAAGCTTCCACAGTGGAAGGTGAACACAAGGAAAACCCAGTGCAGGGGAAGTGACAAGAAGCCCACTGTGCTGGAAACCAGGACAGCAAAAACAAACTCAGCAGAAAGCTCAGATGGCTCAGTCTCAGATTCCAGAGACCACCAATTCAGGTAAGAAGTCCTTGCTCCTGTGGCTGGAAGGACATATGGCTAACAAAATCTAAATTCCTTTACAATTTCTTGTTTCTTGTTTCCTTGAACCCCCTGCGAACAGGTGAGCAGCAGTGGGTGCCCAGGGTGTCTCGCAGGCTCCACTATCTGTGGTGCCCCAGCAGCTGTTGCCCAAGCAGGTGGGGATTCTTCTGTCCTTAGGCCACTGAAAACTGTGAGCACAGGTCAGGTATTCAGCAGATTTTCCGGCAGGTTATGAAGGGGATTCCTTGGCACATTTTTCCCACTGCTTTTCCCTCCCATCCTTCAGCTCCTCTTTCCATCTATGCCACTACTTACAAAGTATTGGGCAGGTCATCGTCTTTCAATTCATGAAAGTTGTGCTTGAAACCATTTACCTAAGATTGGGACTCTGTACTATGCTTAGTCACTCAGTCATATCTGACTGGGACTTGAAACTGGCCAAGGACTTCCCTCATGGCTCAGAGGTTAAAGCGTCTGCCTCCAATGCGGGAGACCTGGGTTCGATCCTTGGGTTGGGAAGATCCCTGGAGAAGGATATGGCAACCCACTCCAGTATTATTGCCTGGAGAATCCCATGGACTGAGGAGCCTGGTGGGCTGCAGTCCATGGGGGTCGCAAAGAGTCAGACATGACTGAGTGACTTTACTGAAACCGGCCAAAACCCATGGTGCCTGGTTTTAGGACCTAACGAAGCTCAGGCTCTTGATACCTCATTGCAAAAAAATTCAGTGAGAGAGACACAGTGATAAGTAAGAGGTGGATTTGTTGGGATTTGGAGAGAAGTACACTCCACAGGGTGTGGACCGTGAGTGGTGTGGTTAGTTTTCCCTGAGCTGGGTGATTTCATATGCTAATGAGTGAGAGGATCATTCCGACAATTGGGGAACCACCCACTCCTCAGTCTTTTGACAGTGCCTTGCAACTGTCCTGGCCAGATAACCTCTGGCTGTGCCATTTAGCTTGCATATTGAGGATCAAGGTTTAGTTGAATTTGGCTTGTCATCTTGGACCCATTTGATTTTAATTGTTCTATGTTATGCCTTTGGGCTATGTCATTTTTTCTAAAGTTGTGCCCTGCCCCTCTCCCTCCTGTTTCATGCTCTTTTCCTGAGCCCCATCCACGCCCAAAACGTTGCCTCTACAAGCTTCTGGAGGGACTTGGGAGAGACATACTGTATAATATCCAATCTCTCTAGATATTCAGGCCCTCATCTTCCATGTTTCCTACAACATGTGCAACAATAGAATCTCTCAGTGAACCCTTTAGGGCAGGTGACAGGCCCACAATGCCTGCTAGAAGTCCATCTGTTGGTGGCATCCCTTCAAAGGCAATTGGGCTTCCAGGGATAATGTTTGCAATTCTGGGAGTTAGTCCTACAGGCCGTTTGGGCCCAAACCCTTACCAACCTTCTCCTAAAGTTACAAACATACCCCTGGATCAAATCTCCACTCCACTTTTATGGAACATCTGGTCTGTTGCTTCATCAATTTGTTCTTAAACCGCTTACTAACTCCTACAACCAGGACCTTGCCCCTTTGTAAGCAACATCATTCCACCACGCTTATTATTATTAAAAAATACTCCTAACGCCCCTAACAGGACCAGATAACCCACTCCTTTGCCATTACTTCTGTTATTACCTAAAGTGGGTCTATGACAATGAGATGTTTACCGTTGAAGACACCCTAAGCTGCTCTTATGAAAGACTAGGGGAGGAAATCAATGACTTACATTTCCTCAGAGCAATAAGAGGATAAGGCTTATGGCTGTTTCACCAGGTTCCCAGTCTCAGAGCACAGGCTTGGATTACTTTACATCATGGTATCTATTCCCATCTGCAGTGGACAAACCAGCAATGAGTTAACATTACAACCCCTTAATCCTACCCAGCACTAGTCATGCTGGAGACCTTAGAGATATCCAACTCCAGCCTGGGGTCCCAGGAGGGCGACATGCCTCGATCTGCCTAGGGATTCCATCCCCAGGAGGTTGTCATGCCTCAGCCTTCTCGGGGATCCACCAGCTGGTGGTCCCAGGAGGTCGACCTGCCTAAGGATCTGGTCCTCGGAAGGTTGTCACACCTCAACTTGCTTGGGGATCCACCAGTCCAAGGGTCCCAGGAGGTCGACATGCCTAGACCTGCCTAGGGAGTCAATCTCCAGGAGGCTATCACACCTCAGCCTGCCTGGGGATCTGCGCCCTGACCCGGCGACACCTGGCTCTCAGGTTGCAACAGTACTGGGTAGGATAAGCTTCAAAAGACTCACCCCTAAGGAAGTCCACCCATGAAAATAGAAGGAAGTCTATTAGCTGTGGGACTATGCTCAGTCTCAGCAATAACTCAGGAGTCCAACAAGAACTCCACTGCCTTTCTGGAAAAGGCCCTCTAAATGTTACCAATCTGGACTTAGACTCTTATGAGGGACAGGTGATTTTAAAAGACAAATTCCTGTGCCAGTGTGCATCAGACATCAGGATAAAGTTACAACAGCTATAGCAGCAGGACCCTGATGCCTCTTTAGATGAGATGGTCCAGACAGCCACCAATTCCTTTTATAACAGAGAACAGGAGAGGGAGGCCAAGGCCCAGGAAAGGGAGAGAAGAAAAGAGACAAGGCATGCCCAGATGCTGGCCGCCCTCCAGAGAAGCCCTATGGCAAACCCCAAGTCCTTAAAGGATAAGGCACAAGGCAAATGCCTAATCTGTAGACAGGTGAGACATTGGGCCAAAGAGTGTCCAAACTCTGACAAGTCTCCTAAAATGGCTCACTACAAATGCCATCAGTTGGGACATTTGGTGGCACTCTATCCTCAGGACCCAAGAGAGCTTCTAGGTCAAGTGCCAAGCCTTCCCTCACAGTAGTTAAACAGGACTGAAGTGGCCCACTCCAGCCAGCCCACCTGTCACAGATAACCATCATGGGGCTGGAGCCAAGGGTGCAATTGGATGTGACAGTAGGTCCAATAATTTCTTGGTTTTCACAGGGGCTACCTACTCTGTCCTAACCTCCTACTCTGGAACCTTCTCCTCCAAAACCTGTACCGTTTTGGTTGCTACAGGAAAAATAATTACAAAAGATTCATTCACCCAAGCACTTCTCTAGTTTCTGAGATGGACAAATATCTTCCCATCAGTTTCAGGTGGTCCTTTGCCGGGATCCAGCATGAGTAACTCCACCCGTGGCAAAGGTCATGAGGAAGGAGGCTCAGCATTATGCAAAGGCAGGATCAAGCCTCAGGAGACCACCTGTTCCTGAGCATCTACCCCCCAAACCAGAGTCTGCCTACTTTACTATTTTATTCTCTCACCTACACCTCTGACGTTACGGGGGGCTGTCCCCCACCACCTCTCTCAGAGAAGCAATTAACTTGCAGCTCCAGTCAATAAAAATTCCTGGGTGTTAAAAGAGTGTTACAACTTAAAAACTCCTCTGAAGTTTCTCTAGCCTGCCTGAGCAGGTTCGTCCCGGCCACATGTGATTTTTACAGCCTCCCAACCGTGAGAGGCATGAGATGCTTTAAACTTTCTAAATACAGATTCTTTGAGAAGTTAGAAAATTATTAGTATAGTATAGTGGGTTGATTAGAAATTATATTGGTGAAGGGTTTTTCATTTGTTGAGCCAATATTTGCTGCTAAATCTCCATATTCCCTGCCCTTATAATGAATATAACTAGCATATGGGAGAATACCCCTCATCCAAGGTAAGGAGCAGTGGCTGTGCTTTGCTAAAGCAGCCATGAAGAGATACCCCAGCCCAAGGTAAGAGAAACCCAAGTAAGATGGTAGGTGTTGCAAGAGGGCATCAGAGGGCAGACACACTGAAACCATACTCACAGGAAACTAGTCAATCTGATCACACTAGGACCACAGTCTTGTCTAACTCCAATGAAACCAAGCCATGCCTGCAGGGCAATCCAAGACTGGTGGGTCATGGTGGAGACAGCTGACAGGGCGTGGTCCACTGGAGAAGGGAATGGCAAGCCACTTTAGTATTCTTGCCTTGAGAACCTCATGAACAGTATGAAAAGGCAAAATGATAGGATACCAAAGGAGGAACTCCCCAGGTCATTAGGTGTCCAATATGCTACTGGAAATCAATGGAGAAATAACTCCAGAAAGAATGAAGGGATGGAGCGAAAGCAAAAACAATACCCAGTTGTACATGTGACTGGTGATAGAAGCAAGATCCGATGCTGTAAAGAGCAATATTGCATAGGAACCTGGAATGTCAGGTCCATGAATCAAGGCAAATTGCAAGTGGTCAAACAGGGTGAACATTGACATTCTAGGAATCAGTGAACTAAATGGACTGGAATGGGCGAATTTAACTCAGATGACCATTATATCTACTACTGCGGGCAGGAATCCCTCAGAAGAAATGGAGTAGCCATCATGGTCAACAAAAGAGTCTGAAATGCAGTACTTGGATGCAGTCTCAAAATGACAGAATGATCTCTGTACATTTCCAAGGCAAACCATTCAATATCACAGTTATCCAAGTCTATGCCCCAACCAGTAATGCTGAAAAAGCTGAAGTTGAACAGTTTTATGAAGACCTACAAGACCTTTTAGAACTAACATCCAAAAAAGATGTCCTTTTCATTATAAGGGACTGGAATGCTAAAGTAGGAAGTCAAGGAACACCTGGAGTAACAGGGAAATTTGGCCTTGGAATGCAGAATGAAGCAGGGCAAAGACTAACAGAGTTTTGCCAAGAAAATGCACTGGTCATAGCAAACACCCTCTTCCAATAACACAAGAGAAGACTCTACACATGGACATCACCAGATGGTCAACACTGAAATCAGATTGATTATATTCTATGCATCCAAAGATGGAGAAGCTCTAAAGAGTCAACAAAAACAAAACCTGGAGTTGACTGTGGCTCACATCATGAACTCCTTATTACCAAATTCAGACTTAAATTGAAGAAAGTAGGGAAAACCGCTAGACCATTCAGGCATGACCTAAATCAAATCCCTTATGATTACATAGTGGAAGTGAAAAATAGATTTAAGGGCCTAGATCTGATAGATTGAGTGCCTGATGAACTATGGAATGATGACATTGTACAGAGAACAGGGATCAAGACCTTCCCCATGGAAAAGAAATGCAAAAAAACAAAATGGCTGTCTAGGGAGGCCTTACAAATAGCTGTGAAAGGAAGAGAGACAAAAGCAAATGAGAAAAGAAAGATATAAGCATCTGAATGCAGAGTTCCAAAGACTAGCAAGAAAAGATTAGAAAGCCTTCTTCAGCAATCAATGCAAAGAAAAGAACAGAATGGGAAAGACTAGAGATTGCTTCAAGAAAATAAGAGATACCAAAGGAACCTTTCATGCAAAGATGGGCTTGATAAAGGACAGAAATGGTCTGGACCTAACAGAAGCAGAAGATATTAAGAAGAGATGGCAAGAATACACGGAAGAACTGTACAAAAAGATCTTCATGACCCAGATAATCATGATGATGTGATCACTAATCTAGAGCCAGACATCTTGGAATCTGAAGTCAAGTGGGCCTTAGAAAGCATCATTACGAACAAAGCTAGTGGAGGTGAAGGAATTCCAGTTTAGCTGTTTCAAGTGCTGAAAGATGATGCTGTGAAAGTGCTGCACTCAATATGCCAGCAAATTTGGAAAACTCAGCAGTGGCCACAGGACTGGAAAAGGTCCGTTTTCATTCCAATCCCAAAGAAAGGCAATGCCAAAGAATGCTTAAACTACCACACAACTGCACTCATCTCACATGCTAGTAAAGTAATGCTCAAAATTCTCCAAGCCAGGCTTCAGCAATACATGAACCGTGAACTCCCTGATGTTCAAGCTGGTTTTAGAAAAGGCATAGGAACCAGATATCAAATTTCCAACATCTGCTGGATCATGGAAAAAGCAAGAGAGTTCCAGAAAAGCATATATTTCTGCTTTATTGACTATGCCAAAGCCTTTGACTGTGTGGATCACAGAAACTGTGGAAAGTTCTGAAAGAGATGGGAATACCAGACCACCTGACCTGCCTCTTGAGAAACCTGTATGCAGGTCAGGAAGCAACAGTTAGAACTGGACATGGAACAACAGACTGGTTCCAAATAGGAAAGGAGTACATCCAGGCTGTATATTGTAACCCTGCTTATTTAACTTATATGCAGAGTACATCATGAGAAACGCTGGACTGGAAGAAACACAAGCTGGAATCAAGATTTCCGGGAGAAATATCAATAACCTCAGATATGCAGATGACACCACCCTTATGGCAGAAAGTGAAGAGGATCTAAAAAGCCTCTTGATGAAAGTGAAAGAGGAGAGTGAAAAAGTTGGCTTAAAGCTCAACATTCAGAAAACGAAGATCATGGCATCTGGCCACATCACTTCATGGGAAATAGATGGGGGAACAGTGGAAACAGTGTCAGACTTTATTTTTGGGGGCTCCAAAATCACTGCAGATGGTGACTGCAGCCCTGAATTTAGAAGACACTTACTCTTTTGAAGAAAAGTTATGACCAACCTAGATTAGTATATTCAAAAGCAGAGAAATTAGTTTGCTGACTAAGGTCCGTCTAGTCAAGGCTATGGTTTTTCCTGTGGTCATGTATGGATGTGAGAGTTGGACTGTGAAGAAGGCTGAGCATCGAAGAATTGATGCATTGTGTGGTGTTGGAGAAGACTCTTTAGAGTCCCTTGGACTACAAGGAGATCTAACCAGTCCATTCTGAAGGAGATCAACCCTGGGATTTCTTTGGAAGGAATGATGCTAAAGCTGAAACTCCAGTACTTTGGCCACCTCATGTGAAGAGTTGACTCATTGGAAAAGACTCTGATGCTGGGGAGGGATTGGGGGCAGGAGGAGAAGGGGACGACAGAGGATGAGATGGCTGGATGGCATCACGGACTCGATGGATGGATATGAGTCTGAATGAACTCCGAGAGATGGTAATGAACAGGGAGGCCTGGTGTGCTGTTATTCATGGGGTCGCAAAGAGTCGGACACAATTGAGCAACTGAACTGAACTGAACTTTAATATTAATCATTTTAAACCTTAGGCTATGTAAATTCCTTTCTTGATTATAACCCCCTGCACCCTCACCCTATAGGAATTCAACTTTACCTGGTACCTTCAGAGGGTGGCGCCTTGTTTAAGAAAAAAATCACCCTTGGAAAAATAAGTTTTCTGATTTACTGACCATTATCAGAAAGGGCCATAAAATGTCAGCAGGCCTCATGTCCATAAAATCATGTAAAACCCCTAAGACCTTTGCATACATTTATATGAAGCACCTGATTTTACGAGGGTCAGGTCTGCTGACCCTGCATGTCTCTGTATTCTATCTCTATGGGTAACAAAAAGTATATAAGCTATCCTGAAAATAAAGAAAATGGATCAGTTTCTGGAAAGACTGATTCCCCTGTGTCGTTCTTTCTTTCCCCTTCTGGCTGAATTCCCATCTGGAACGTGGATGCTCACCAAGCCTGCTAAATTTGCCTAGCTTCTAAGACCCACGCAAGAGGGAGCCCAAGGTGGGGCATCCTCTGCTATTCAAGTGGGTGCCAGTGGCCTATGTAGGTGGTGCAAACTCCTTGTCTTGGAGTTTTATTGGTATTCCAATTAAACCAAGTTATTCAGCATCTTTTTCTCCACTAATTTTCCTACTTCACTATTCTTTTCTAATCTCACCTTATATTTATAATTAAATAGCTTTTTCCTAGGACGCCGATTCCGTCTCCCCTTCGAATTACCCTGGACCCACCGGGGCTGGATCCTGGTAGTCCTTGAGGGTCCAACTCCCTTATTGGGAAGAGATCTTTCCCTGCCTTTGAAATCTTGCAGCTATTGCAGACCTGCTAGAAGATGCTTTAAAACTCTCTTTGGGGACAAACTAACTATTTTTACCATCCACCAAGTGAAACAACTCCTGAATGGGAGAGGCCATTTATGGATGTCAGATCAAAGAACCTTCAGATATCATGTAGTGCTGATGGAAAATCCAGGCCTGACTATATCCCCTTGTGAGGTTCTTAACCCAGGTACCTTCCTGTTTATCCCCAAGGGCTCTCTCCCCTTTCACTCTTGCCTAGAAACCTTGGACCACTGGACAAAACTCTGAGGGAGACTGTCAGAAGATCCTCTGACCAACCTTAAGGAAATCTGGTACACTGATGGAAGCAGCTTTGTCTTGGGTGGAAAAAGAAGAGCTGGATTTGCAGTAGCCTCCAACTTTGAGACCACAGAAGCCAAATCTTTGCCACCAGGTACTTCAGCCCAATTAGCTGAGCTCATAGCCCTGACTCGAGCTTTAGAGCTGGGAAAAGGAAAAAGAGTCACCATTTACACTGACCCCCAGTATGCCTTTCTGATGCTACATGTACATGCTGCTATTTGGAAAGAAAGAGGCCACTTAACCAGCCGAGGGTCCCCAATCAAATATGGTGACCAAATCCTTTAGGCTCTTAGAGGCAGTTCATCTGCCCAGTGAGGCTTTAGTTTCCCATTGTAAAGGACACCGAAAAGGGAGCATGGAAGTGGCATAAGGGAACCATGCAGCCAATCAGGCAGCTAAGAGAGAAGCATTACAGAATAATGACCTAATAGGGGCTGCCACCTTAGTTCCACAGACTAATTTGCCAGAAACTCCTTCATATACTGAAGGTGACATTCTTAAAGCTAAGAGTGGGGCTTCCAAGAAGATCATATGGAGTGATTCCAAAAGGAGGGACTCCTTTTTCTGCCTGGGAACCTCCAATGGAAGTTGGTTAATTCTTTACATGCCACCACTCATTTAGGGGAAAAGGCCCTCCAAAGATTACTAGAAAGGTCTTTCAGAGGAACAGGCTTCCAAATGACTATAAGGCAAGTGGTCTCCTCTTATCCCATTTGCCAGTTAAACAACCCCCAAGGAGCTCAAAGACCACAGCTGGCACAACCTGTCCAATGACGTGAAACCTACCCAGGAGACAACTGGCAGATGGACTTCACCCAGATGCCAGTTTTTCAAGAGTCACTTCAGTTCTGTCACTCAGTTGTGTCCGACTCTTTGTGACCCCATGAACCACAGCACGCCAGGCCTCCCTGTCCATCACCAATTCCCAGAGTCCTCCCAAACCCATGGCCATCCAGTCAGTGATGCCATCCAACTATCTCATCCTCTGTCATCCCCTTCTCCTCCTGCCCTCAATCTTTCCCACCATCAGGGTCTTTTCAAATGAGTCAGCTCTTCACATCAGGTGGCCAAAGTACTGGAGTTTCAGCTTCAATATCAGTCCTTCCAATGAACGCCCAGGACTGATCTCCTTTAGGATGGATTGGTGGGATCTCCTTGCAGCCCAAGGGACTCTCAAGAGTCTTCTCCAACATCACAGTTCAAAAGCATCAATTCTTTGGCACTCAGCTTTCTTTATATTCCAACTCTCACATCCATATATGACCACAGGAAAAACCACAGCCTTGACTAGACAGACTTTTGTTGGCAAAGTAATTTCTCTGCTTTTTAACGTGCTATCTAGGTTGGTCATAACTTTTCTTCCAAAGAGTAAGCATCTTTTAATTTCATGGCCACAATCACCATCTGCAGTGATTTTGGAGCCAAGAAAAATAAAGTCAGCCACTGTTCCCACTGTTTCCCCATCTATTTGCCATGAAATGATGGGACCAGATGCCATGATCTTCATTTTCTGAATGTTGACCTTTAAGCAAATTTTTCACTCTCCTCTTTCACCTTCAAGAGGCTCTTTAGTTCTTCTTCACTTTCTGCCATAAAGGTGGTATCATCTGCATATCTGAGGTTATTGATATTTCTCCCAGCAATCTTGATTCCAGCTTGTGCTTACTCTAGCCCCGCATTTCTCATGATGTACTCTGCATATATTAAATAAGCAGGGTGACAATATACAGCCTTGATGTACTCCTTTTCCTATTTGGAACCAGTCTGTTGTACCATGTTCATTTCTAGCTGTTGCTTCCTGACCTGCAATTTTCAAGGGTATAAATACCTATTAGTCATGATAGATACGTTCACAGGATGGATTGAAGGCTTTCCTACCCACACTAAGAAGGCTGAGGAGGTGGTAAAAACTGCTCCATGAAATCATTCTGAGATTTGGTCTTCCCAGGTCATTACAAAGTGATAAAGGGATATCATTTACTTCTAAGGTCACCCAAGGGGTGTCTATAGCATTGGGCATTACTTACTATCTCCATTATGCCTGGAGGCCTCAGCCTTTAGGAAAAGTAGAAAGAGCCAACCAATTCTTAAAATCAGTGATAAAAGGTAACCCAAGAGACCTCCCTGGGATGGAAGGAGGCTTTACCAATAGCTCTCCTCCACACTATATTTCCCTAAGGAACAGGTTGGTCTTAATTGAGAGGGTAACAGGCAGGAAGGCCAGGGGTCTCCAAACGGAGGAAATAGCCTGCAAGTGTCAGACATTTTACTCTCTTAAGCGGCAGGAGGAAACAAAACTAGCGATACTTTTTCCTTCTCTATACAAATTTAAAAGGAGGTTTCTCTTAAAATTCTGTGTTGCTATAATGACACCTAGTTTCACTTAAAGTTAACCATTGCCTTTTTCTTATGGAAATGTTTATCTTAAGCTATGTTAATGTACTATGTATTTGCCCCAAGCTCTGTCTTCAAGTCAGTTCCGCCTTTTGGGCTCAGACCTACCTGATAAACCAATATGTTATACTCTGATATTGTTCCTCTAATCTATGTAAATGAAACTATTTGTATGGTGATCTGCCCTTCTTCAAGATCAAGTTAATCATTTTATGGCCCAAGATAAACCACTTAGAGCCAAAGTTATCCCAAAATACATCTTATGGGTGAGGGGCCTGGTGCCATTCTAAGTTTTGAGACATTCCTTTCTTTCATTAACAAACTGCTGATGACTATATAACATCCAGCTGAAGACTAGCAGGGGGTACTCTTTCTACCCCCTTCTGATGCCTATGTCAGAAGCTTTCTCTATCTCCTTTATACTTTAATAAATCTTTGTTACACAAAAGCTCTGAGCGATCCAGCCTCGTCTCTGGCCCCGGATTGAATTCTTCTCCTCCGGGGGCCAAGAATCCCGGGCGTCGTGATTCAACAATAACCTTTCATTAATCCTTATGAGATGCTATATGGGAGACCTTTTGTTTATGTCAATGACCTCTTCCTAGATCCAGAGGCTCAGTCCCTCCAGTCTTATACCATGGCCACTGGGCTCATGGGGTGTTAACCAGGACCCAAAAGATTCTAAAAAGTCACACTATATGCTCCAGGGATTCAAGTCCTAATTAAAGTCTGGAAAGATGGGTCCCCAAAGGCTCAACTCCAGTCTTTCCAGCTCAACTCCAGGGCCCCTACCCCATAATACTTTTGAGAGGGTAACAGACAGGAAGGCCAGGGGTCTCCAAATGGAGGAAATAGCCTGCAAGTGTCAGACATTTTTATCTCTCTTAAGCAGCAGGAGGAAACAAACTAGCGATATTTTTTTTCCTTCTCTATACAAATTTAAAAGGAGGTTTCTCTTAAAATACTGTTGCCATAATGACACCTAGTTTCACCTGAAGTTAACTATTCTCAAACCTTGAGATAACCAATGCATTTCTCTTATGAAAATGTTTATCTTCTGTTCAGTTCAGTTCAGTTCAGTCACTCAGTCGTGTCCGACTCTTTGGTCCCCATGAATCACAGCACGCCAGGCCTCACTGTTCATCAACATCTCTCGGAGTTCACTCAGACTCATGTCCATCGAATCCGTGATGCCATCCAGCCATCTCATCCTCTGTCGTCCCCTTCTCCTCCTGCCCCCAATCCATCCCAGCATCAGAGTCTTTTCCATGAGTCAACTCCTCCCATGAGGTGGCCAAAGTACTGGAGTTTCAGCTTTAGCATCATTCCTTCCAAAGAAATCCCAGGGTTGATCTCCTTCCAGAATGGACTGATTGGATCTCCTTGCAGTCCAAGGGACTCTCAAGAGTCTTCTCCAACACCACAGTTTAAAAGCATCAATTCTTCGATGCTCAGCCTTCTTCACAGTCCAACTCTCACATCCATACATGATCACAGGAAAAACCATAGCCTTGACTAGACGGACTCTAGTTAGCAAAGTAATGTCTCTGCTTTTGAATATACTATCTAGGTTGGTCATAACTTTTCTTCCAAGAAGTAAGCGTATTTTAATTTCATGGCTGCAGTCACCATCTGCAGTGATTTTGGAGCCCAAAAATAAAGTCTGACACTGTTTCCACTGTTTCCCCATCTATTTCCCATGAAGTGATGGGACCGGATGCCATGATCTTCGTTTTCTGAATGTTGAGCTTTAAGCCGACTTTTTCACTCTCCTCTTTCATCTTCATCAAGAGGCCCTTTAGCTCCTCTTCACTTTCTGCCATAAGGGTGGTGTCATCTGCATATCTGAGGTTATTGATATTTCTCCCAGCAGTCTTGATTCCAGCTTGTGTTTCTTCCAGTCCAGCGTTTCTCATGATGTACTCTGCATATAAGTTAAATAAGCAGGGTTACAATATACAGCCTGGACGTACTCCTTTCCTATTTGGAACCAGTCTGTTGTTCCATGTCCAGTTCTAACTGTTGCTTCCTGACCTGCATACAGATTTCTCAAGAGGCAGGTTAGGTGGTCTGGTATTCCCATCTCTTTCAGAATTTTCCACAGTTTATTGTGATCCACACAGTCAAAGGCTTTGGCATAGTCAATAAGGCAGAAATAGATGTTTTTCTGGAACTCTCTTGCTTTTTCCATGATCCAGCAGATGTTGGCAATTTGATCTCTGGTTCCTCTGCCTTTTCTAAAACCAGCTTGAACATCAGGGAGTTCACGGTTCACGTATTGCTGAAGCCTGGCTTGGAGAATTTTGAGCATTACTTTACTAGCATGTGAGATGAGTGCAAAGGTGCACTGAGCATTCTTTGGCATTGCCTTTCTTTGGGATTGGAATGAAAACTGACCTTTTCCAGTCCTGTGGCCACTGCTGAGTTTTCCAAATTTGCTGGCATATTGAGTGCATCACTTTCACAGCATCATCTTTCAGGATTTGAAATAGCTCAACTAGAATTCCATCACCTCCACTAGCTTTGTTCGTAGTGATGCTTTCTAAGGCCCACTTGACTTCACATTCCAAGATGTCTGGCTCTAGAAGAGTGATCACATCATCATGATTATTTGAGTCTTGAAGATCTTTTTTGTACAGTTCTTCCATGTATTCTTGCCACCTCTTCTTAATATTTTCTGCTTCTGTTAGATCCAGACTATTTCTGTCCTTTATCGAGCCCATCTTTGCATGAAATGTTCTCTTGATATCTCCAATTTTCTTGAAGCAATCTCTAGTCTTTCCCATTCTGTTCTTTCCTCTATTTCTTTGCGTTGATCGTTGAAGAAGGCTTTTTATCTCTTGTTGCTATTCTCTGGAACTCTGCATTCAGATGCTTATATCTTTCCTTTTCTCCTTAGCTATGCTAATGTACTATGCATTTACCCCAAACTCTGTCTTCAAGTCAGTTCCGCCTCTTGGCTCAGAACCTACTTGACAAACCAGTATGTTATACTCAGATATTGTTCCCCTAACCTACGTAAATGAAATTATTTGTATGGTGATCTGCCCTTCTTCAAGATTCAAGTTAATCATTTTATGGCCCAGGATGAAGCATTTGGTACCAAGATTATCCCAAAATACATCTTATGGGTAAGGAGACTGGTGCCATTCTGAGTTTTAAGACATTCTTTTCTTTCATTAACAGACTGCTAGTGACTATATAATATCCAACTGAAGACTAGCAGGGGGGTACTCTTTCTGCCCCTTCTGATGCCTATGTCAGAAGCTTTCTCTATCTCCTTTATACTTTAATAAAACTTTATTACACAAAAGCTCTGAGTGATCAAGCCTCATCTCTGGCCCTGGATTGAATTCTTCTCCTCCGGTCCCAAGAATCCCGGTGTCTTTGCATGATTCACAACCACCTTTCACTTTCTACCCCCACAGCAGTCAAGGTACCAGGACATGACTCCTAGATTCACTACTCCCAAGTCAAGCTATGAGAGAAAACATAAGCAGAAACTCAGTACACCTGTGAGTCCTTGGGATATCTCAGATACCTATTCAGAACTGCGAATAATTGCCATTATAATGCACATCACCCAAATTAAGTGTCTAGGAATAAGATTTCTCAGGACTCTAAAGAGCCAACATAACTTGGCAGGGGTTGTACTCCAAAACAGACAGGAAACAGATCTCCTGATCCGTGAATAAGGAGGAACCTGAGCCATCTTGAATGAGACATGTTGTTTCTGCGTAAATACCTCCATCTAGGTTAAAGAAAGTCTTACAGTCTTCAAGAAGAACATTCTGGATCCTACAGGACCTCACAGAATGAGCTGGAGAGTTCTTGGGGTGGCTACAATCTCTCTGGGGATCCTTCTCCTGGCAATAGGGAATTTGGAGTTGGCTAATGCCCCTGCTAATCCTTGCTATCACCATATTGATGCTGCTTATGATTGCTCCATGTATTATCAATTGTCTAACCCATTTTGTCTCTGCCCTGGTCAACAGGCTACAACATGCAGTGCCAATTTAACAAGGCTATAAAAATTACATCTGATGGCAGAAAATATCACTCACCCTTAAATGGACATTGCTATAAGGCTTGACACTGCTATAAGTCTCTGAGTCTTGAGACTAGCAAGAGGGGGAGGCCCAATTCCCCTTGCCATCCCAGTTCAGCAGGAAGTAGCCAGAGAGAATTTGACGTCCCTATTCCCAAAGAATTGGGACTCCCATCTCTTGAGTGGGGAATGTTAGGTAGTTAGAATAGGAAAAAGGAGTCCCAAATGGCAGTGGCTAAAAGACAAAGAAGGGAAAAGCCCATGAATATAGAACAAAGGAAGGTCCAGGGACTGAGGTGAGGACCTCAGGTAAAACTCTCCTTGGCTAGCCCAGTTTACAGAGGGCAGACTCAGGAGGGTTCGGGGGACAGAAAAAAAAAAAAAAAAATATATATATATATATATATATAAAAGAGAAGCCAAAAATTGAGCCAGGGGCTTCTCTTCCTGTCTTTGGGTAGACCTGCCCTCGTGCCTTGAGGGTGTATTTTCCCTTGCTTGTCAATAAAACTGAGCTATAATACTGCTCCATCTGTCAATTCAAATTTTTGCTGCAGAAAGACAGAACTGAGGGAGTTACACACTCCCTGACCAAAGCACCAATCTCTTCCTCTTTAGAATAAATCCACTTGCCAGCTCCATCTTCTGATACCCCCAAAGGAAAAGATACTCCAAGAGAAAAGTATTTCTTCAGGAAGAGTCAGTACAAACCAATATCATACCCCTAATCAAGAAATACCAACCCCAGCTCCAGAAAGACTGAACTATCCCTTCCAATTTTAATAGTCTATGATTATAAACCAGAAGTTATCACCAAAAGAGGGCATAACCACCCAGTTGTGAGAAAAAGCAATAGCTGTTGATTTCTGGAAGTTCTGGGGACTGTGTGTTGGTGGGGGCGGCGGGGGGGGGGGGGGACATTTGGAAATGTGTAGTCTAAACCCTTCTGCTTCAAGTTCCAGAGCAGGATCATTTTGTCCTTGGAAACAAGACCCTTCCTCTAGGTTATTCATGCCTCTATGAGGAGTCTAGAGTAACTTAGTTGAAATATTTAGACAATAAGCAACCTTTTATTACTTACTACACTAAATTCTAAGACCATCAGAGGTTTTATTAATCTCATTCCTTCATACAGTGTTATATAGCTCTAACTTCACCAAGGATACCTCCATGTCAGGTACAACAAAATTTAGCAGCACATGCTGATCTAACCTCAATCTATAATAATCTATAAATAATCTCACTGCCCCTCAGGCCTAGAGTTCCCAGGGGCTATGTCTTTCTGAATTTGGTTATAAGGAGTTCATAATCTGAGCCACAGTCAGCTCCTGGTCTTGTTTTTGTTGACTGTATAGAGCTTCTCCATCTTTGGCTGCATAGAATATAATCAATCTGATTTCGGTGTTGACCGTCTGGTGATGTCCATGTGTAGAGTCTTCTCTTGTGTTGTTGGAAAAGGGTGTTTGCTATGACCAGTGCATTTTCTTGGCAAAACTCTATTAGTCTTTGCCCTGCTTCATTCCGCATTCCAAGTCCAAATTTGCCTATAACTCCAGGTGTTTCTTGACTTCCTACTTTAGCATTCCAGTCCCTTATAATGAAAAGGACATCTTTTTTGGGTGTTAGTTCTATAAGGTCTTGTAGGTCTTCATAAAACTGTTCAACTTCAGCTTCTTCAGCATTACTGGTTGGGGCATAGACTAGGATAACTGTGATATTGAAAGGTTTGCCTTGGAGACGAACAGAGATCATTCTGTCGTTTTTGAGATTGCATCCAAGTACTGCATTTCAGACTCTTTGTTGACCTTGATGGCTACTCCATTTCTTCTGAGGGATTCCTGCCCGCAGTAGTAGATATAATGGTCATCTGAGTTAAATTCGCCCATTCCAGTCCATTTTAGTTCGCTGATTTCTAGAATGTTGACGTTCACCCTTGCCATCTCTTGTTTGACCACTTTCAATTTGCCTTGATTCATGGACCTGACATTCCAGGTTCCTATGCAGTATTCCTCTTTACAGCATTGGATCTTGCTTCTATCACCAGTCACATCCACAACTGGGTATTATTTTTGCTTTGGCTCCATCCCTTCATTCTTTCTAGAGTTATTTCCCCATTGATTTCCAGTAGCATATTGGGCACCTAATGACCTGGGGAGTTCCTCTTTGGTATCCTATCATTTTGCCTTTTCATACTGTTCATGGGATTCTCAAGGCAAGAATACTGAAGTGGCTTGCCATTTCCTTCTCCAGTGGATCACGTTCTGTCAGACCTCTCCACCATGACTTAAACTGAAGAAAGTAGGGAAAACCGCTAGATCATTCAGGTATGACCTAAATCAAATCCCTTATGATTATACAGTGGAAGTGAGAAATAGATTTAAGGGCCTTGATCTGATAGATAGAGTGCCTGATGAACTATGGAATGACATTCGTGACACTGTACAGGAGACAGGGATCAAGACCATCCCCATGGAAAAGAAATGCAAAAAAGCAAAATGGCTGTCTGGGGAGGCCATAAAAATCACTGTGAAAAAAAGAGAGGTGAAAAGCAAAGGAGAAAAAGAAAGATATAAGCATCTGAGTGCAGAGTTCCAGAGAATAGCAAGAAGAGATAAGAAAGCCTTCTTCAGCAATCAATGCAAAGAAATAGAGGAAAACAACAGGATGGGAAAGACTAGAGATCTCTTCAAGAAAATAAGAGATACCAAGGGAACATTTCATGCAAAGATGGGCTCGATAAAGGACAGAAATGGTCTGGATCTAACAGAAGCAGAAGATACTAAGAAGAGGTGGCAAGAATACACGGAAGAACTGTACAAAAAGATCTTCATGACCCAGATAATCATGATGATGTGATCACTAATCTAGAGCCAGACAGCTTGGAATGTGAAGTCAAGTGGGCCTTAGAAAGCATCACTACAAACAAAGCTAGTGGAGGTGATGGAATTTCAGTGGAGCTGTTTCAAATCCTGAAAGATGAGGCTGTGAAAGTGATGCCCTCAATATGCCAGCAAATATGGAAAACTCAGCAGTGGCCACAGGACTGGAAAGGTCCATTTTCATTCCAATTCCAAAGAAAGGCAATGAAAAGGAATGCTTAAACTACTGCACAATTGTACTCATCTCACATGCTAGTAAAGTAATGCTCAAAATTCTCCAAGCCAGGCTTCAGCAATATGTGAACCGTGAACTCCTGATGTTCAAGCTGGTTTTGGAAAAGGCAGAGGAACCAGAGACCAGATCGCCAACATCCGCTGGATCATGGAGAAAGCAAGAGAGTTCCAGAAAAACATCTATTTCTGCTTTATTGACTATGCCAAAGCCTTTGACTGTGTGGATCACAAGAAACTCGAAAATTCTGAAAAAGATAGGAATACCAGACCACCTAACCTGCCTCTTGAAAAATCTGTATGCAGGTCAGGAAGCAACAGTTAGAACTGGACATGGAACAACAGACTGGTTCCAAATAGGAAAAGGAGTACGTCAAGGCTGTATATTGTAACCCTGCTTATTTAACTTATATGCAGAGTACATCATGAGAAACGCTGGACTGGAAGAAACACAAGCCGGAATCAAAAGTGCCAGGAGAAATATCAATAACCTCAGATATGCAGATGACACCACCCTCATGGCAGAAACTGAAGAGTAACTAAAAAGCCTCTTGCTGAAAGTGAAAGAGGAGAGGGAAAAAGTTTGCTTAAAGCTCAACATTCAGAAAACGAAGATCATAGCATCCGGTCCCATTACTTCATGGGAAATAGATGAGGAAACAGTGTCAGACTTTATTTTGGGGGCTCCAAAATCACTGCAGATGGTGACTGCAGCCATGAAATTAGAAGACGCTTACTCCTTGGAAGAAAAGTTATGACCAACCTAGACAGTATATTCAAAAGCAGAGACATTACTTTGCCGACGAAGGTCCAACTAGTCAAGGCTATGGTTTTTCCTGTGGTCATGTATGGATGTGAGAGTTGGACTGTGAAGAAGGCTAAATGCCAAAGAATTGATGTTTTGAATTGTGGTGTTGGAGAAGACTCTTGAGAGTCCCTCGGACTGCAAGGGAGATCCAACCAGTCCATTCTGAAGGAGATGAACCCTGGGATTTCTTTGGAAGGAATGATGCTAAAGCTGGAACTCCAGTACTTTGGCCACCTCATGGGAAGAGTTGACTCATTGGAAAAGACTCTGATGCTGGGAGGGATTGGGGGCAGAAGAAGAAGGGGACGATCGAGGATGAGATGGCTGGATGGCATCACGGACTCGATGGACGTGACTCTGAGTGAACTCCGGGAGTTGGTGATGAACAGCGAGGTCCAGCGTGCTGTGATTCATTGGGTCGCAAAGAGTCGGACACGACTGAGCAACTGAACTGAACTGATGTCTTTCTGACTCAGTTATCTTGCATTGATTCAATTTTTCTCTCACCAAACTGAATGATTGAAACCTGTTCAGCAATCTATTACAACTGACCTTAAACTGCTAGGCTTTTTTTTTTTTTTTGCAAAAATAACTTCCCATCTCATTTTGTTTTATATTCTATAACTCTTTTCCTCTCTTGAACTAGTATTGAGCCTTCCACTTTAGTGTGAATAACCTCACAACAGTTACTTGAGCAAATAAACCCATTGGTCCACTCATGGCTTTCAGGAGTGGATGCCACTAAAGTGGTTTCATAAAAAGTAATGCAAAGATATCAAGATTCCTTAAAAGCATGGAAGACAGTCTGGCAATTGGACCTTCATTATTTTTAACCCTCAGCACAACTGTTCAAAAGGCAGTACAGAGAATCTAAACCCATGTGATCTTACTCGAGGACCAGACAAACCACTCAGCAATTAGCCTGCAAATATAAAGATCTGGTCTCCCTAAGCCCTTCAAAGAAGCTCTAAGCACTCTGTAAAACATACCCATCCCCACATGCATAAAACCTATATGTATGAGAGCAGGAGAGAAAAATGGGCTTTGGTATTACTAAAGTCCTAAGCCAAAAAAAGATATGCTATACTAATTAAATCTTTCATCTAGGGCTTATTAATAGTTAAAGTGAAAGTGAAGTCACTCAGTCATGTCCAACTTTTTGCGACCCCATGGACTGTAGCCTACCACATGCCTCTGTCCATGGGATTTTCCAGGCAAGAGTACTGGAGTGGGTTGCCATTTCCTTCCCCGGAGCATCTTCCCAACCCAGGGATCAAACCTGGGTCTCCCACATTGTAGGGCAGACACTTTACCATCTGAGCCACCAGGAAGTCATAATATATTAGGTTAATATATTAATAGTTAACTCTTTCCATAAATCTAAAATATGGGATGACTAAGAGTCATTCTACTACAGTCAGTTAAGTCTCAAGCTAAAACCTCATTTCTCTGAGGATTTATACTTTTATGTGTGTACCACATACTGTTTTATTTTTTTAATATAAATTTATTTATTTTAATTGGATGCTAATTACTTTACAATATTGTATTGGTTTTGCCATACATCAACATGAATCTGCCACAGGTATACACGTGTTCCCCATCCTGGACCCCCCTCCCACCCCCTCCTCGTACCATCCCTCTGGGTCGTCCCAGTGCACCAGCCCCAAGCATCCTGTATCCTGCATCAAACCTAGACTGGTGATTCATTTCATATATGATATTATACATGTTTCAATGCCATTATCTCAAATCATCCCACCCTCTCCCTCTCCCACAGAGTCCAAAAGACTGTTATATACATCTGTGTCTCTTTTGCTGTCTCGCATACAGGGTTATCATGACCATCTTTCTAAATTCCATATATATACGTTAGTATACTGTATTGGTGTTTTTCTTTCTGGCTTACTTCACTGTATAATAGGCTCTAGTTTCATCCACCTCATTAGGACTGATTCAAATATATTCTTTTTAATGGCTGAGTAATACTCCATTGTGTATATGTACCACAGCTTTCCTATCCATTCATCTGCTGATGGACCTCTAGGTTGCTTCCATGTCCTGGCTATTATAAACAGTGCTGCGATGAACAAGTACACATGTCTCTTTCAATTCTGGTTTCCTCACTGTGTATGCCCAGCAGGGGATTGCTGGGTCATAAGGCAGTTCTGTTTCCAGTTTTCTAAGGAATCTCCACACTGTTCTCCATAGTGGCTGTCCTAGTTTGCATTCCCACCAACAATGTAAGAGGGTTCCCTTTTCTCCACACCCTCTCCAGCATTTACTGCTTGTAGACTTTTGGATAGCAGCCATTCTGACTGGTGTGAAATAGTACCTCATTGTGGTTTTGATTTGCATTTCTCTGATAATGAGTCATGTTGAGCATCTTTTCATGTGTTTGTTAGCCATCCATATGTCTTCTTTGGAGAAATGTCTATTTAGTTCTTAACATGAGGCTTGGGGAGTCCCAAGACATAGTAATGTTGCAGCCCCCCAGTAACACTATATTCTAGGCATCAATTTTTTTCAATTCAATCAACATCAAATTTTTCAATTCTTTATTTTAATTCCCACCCATCTACCTCTTTTCAAATTATCAGAGTATTCCCAGAATATGTACAAATGAAGCCAAAGCAGAAATGGAAAATTGGCAAATAACCATCATTTATCATAATATATTGGGTTGGCTAAAAATTTCATTGAAGTTTCTCCACACAATGCTATGGAAAAGCCCAAATGAATTTTTTAGCCAACCCAACATGTTAACTCCTATAGCCTGAGAATTAAAATATCCCAGACTTAAAAGCCCAATTTGATATATCAATCCCACCATGAAGAACCTTATTTCTATCCTCATCTCTAAACACCTTAAATTCCACAAAACTGAATTCACTTATTAAAAACAGCTTTCCACCAAATTCAGTAACCATGTAAATAAATATCCATGCTAAAGAATACAGCCAAAAGCAAGCTTTATTTCCATTCCATTTAACAATGCGTGTTCTAGTATTTTACTACATAACTTCCCCCAATTTTTTCTTCAAAGCTCGTTTTAAATTTTTCAATTCAAAAAATGCTCCATTTCCTGGGAAAATAATACTCATTTAAAAATTTTAACCCAACTATTCTCCCATGGATTTTTGTCAACCTTTGATCCATCTAGGGAAGAAGAGCTACTATTTACTGAAGGCCTATGGGCCAAGCATTATAATTGGTTATAAACTGTCGCTAATTCTTTCAACAACAATGAAAAGTAGGTAACATTATTCACATTTATAGATGAGAAGGTAAATGGTATACAAAAGGAAAAGTTCAGAATGAGAATTCTCCACAGTTCACAAATAAATCCAACAAGGATCTCAAATTTTCCTCTTCTATCTAGAGAAGAGAAATTGCAACACTCTCTCTTTTCTTCTATTATTTCACCAGACAAAGTTTTGAGCAAGCAATTCCTATTCTCATTTTCCTACTATAATTTCTACCATTCTAACTATGCCAGTTACCAGTTTATTACCTTTCATCACCAAATTTACCCTGTGTTCCCCAATATGTGAAAATGGATCAGGGTCTTTTAAATATTTTTTGTTTTCCAGGTTACATGATGTTGTCTTGTCAGTAGAGGGCACTGGAGAGACAGTGCAGGAGGAAACAGTTTTCCTGTCGTTCTGGTTCTCTCTGGCCACTCCGTGATCAGATTTCTAGAGCAGATATTAGAAAACTGCAGTCTAAGGGCCAAATCCAGCCTGCTGCCTGTTTTTAAATGGCTTGCAGGCACCAATCAAGTGGACCAGCACTTTGAGCTTTAAAGAACAAGACAGAATGTTCCCACTTCTATTTCATCCTCCACGGTCAGCATAGCCTATGCCTCCCTGGCCTGGGGCCATGCCTCACCACTCCCAGGACCTGTACTTGTCACTACTTACACATTCCTCAGTACTCCAGCCAGCTGCCCAAACTGATATGACGCAGATCTCTGAGAGGTGAGAAAGTCATCCTGGGATCTGGGTGTAATTGAGGCAGAAAGAGAAACTGCACCCCAACACCACTACCTTCCTGCCAGGTCCCTCTCACTTGGGCTGACTGCTGTTTGTCCCAAGAATGCCTCAGTTGATGGCAAACAGGGCAGGACAACATGACCTGAACCCTCATTCCAAGTTTGTCCTTCCTTGTTATTCTCCTATAATTGCTTAAAAATTCTTTATATTAACTTTTCCCTGTTTAAATTACTGTGCGGTTTCTGTCTCCTGACTGGATCAGACTAAAACAGTAGCATCAGAGGAGTTTTGCAACAGAGGGCTATTCATTAAATTCAACCTGATAAACAAATTTCATCTTTAAAATGAAGATGAAAATCATTTTGTATTTTTAACAAAGACCCTGGAGTTTTTAATCTGCTTGTTATTAGACATAATTTTTAACAAGTTAGGAGTAACTTTTAATGAGAAATGTATAGAATATAACATTGAACAAATTGATATTTTTTAATACTCATGTTTTACCACACACTAGTAAATTTAAAATGGATCAAAGAATTAAACATTGAAAATGAAAGCCGGGAAATGTTTATATGAAAGAATTTCTAAGCATAAAAGTAGTAAGAGGGACTTCCCTGGTGGTCCAGTAGCTAAGACTCTGTACTTCCAATGCAAGGGGCCCAAGTTCAACGCCTGGTCAGGGAACTAGACCCCACATGCCACAACTAAGACCCATCACAGCCAAATAAATAAAAAGAGACATTTTTTTAAATACCAAAAGAATTCACGTTGAAAAGAATAAGCAATGAGAGAATCACAGAGGAAATTCCTTACAAATTATATAAAAATCTTAAAATTTGGTACACTAAAAATTATTTTTAAAAAAGCACACTGGGGTTTTCCTGGCAACAGTCAGGGAAGGTACTGTCCTTGTTTACTAGCCAGAATGGGGAAACCTGAGAGCCAGAGAGTAAGCAGATGATGAAGGAAATGAGGGAGCTGGAGAAAGGGAACCTTAAAGTTTGAGTATGGAGTGTTGATCTTACCTCCTAGCTGTACATATGTGAAACTGACTGAACTTAGCAAAGTTAAGACTTTAAATAAACACTGTATTACACTGAATTTTGCTGTGCTTCTTGGATCTACAAATGTCTACTTTTCACGAAATTTGGGAGGTTTTCTACCATTATTTCTTCAAATACACTTTTTTTTTTTTTTCCTCCTGCTTCAGTCTCTCCCTCCTCTTCCTCTGGAACTTCTATATCATGATTCTGTATCATTACATTACATTACACACTCTCCCCAGGTTTCAGGCTGGTTGTTGAGGTGGATACACAAGAGGAGAAGACCAGAATAGCACTGTAAGGCTTTGAAAACTAAATTGAAATTGGAACCAGAGCCCACAGAAAACAAGCCAAGACATGATCAAAACATAACCATGTTAACTGCCTGCTGTAAAAATAAATAAATCAACATTCTCCAGAAGATTTAAACAGAACTCAGAGTCTCATAACATAATATTCAATATGTCCAAGAGAGAATCTGAAATTACTCAACATAAGTGGAAAACCTAAACAACTCCCTAAAGAAAAGGCAAACAACAGATGCCAACTAACTGCAAGATGACCTAAGTGTCAGAATTATCAATGAGTGAAAAGCAGCTATTACAACCATGATCCAAGAAGTCAGGGTTGTTGAAATGAGTTGTTGAAAGACAGAAGTTTTCAGAAAAGAAATAGGAGTTTCTTTTTTAAGGAACAGTTTTAGAATAGAAAAATTCAGTAAGTGAAATTTTAAAATTCACTATAGAGATTCATAGCATTATGGAGGTGACGGAAGAGTGAATAAAATTAAAGATAAAAATTATAGGTATACTTTGTTTTAATACACTTCACAGATACTGTATCTTCTATAAATTGAAGGTTTGTGGAAACCCTATGTCAAGCAAGTCATTCTGGTAATTCTTACAATGTTTCAAAGTTTTTCGTAATTATTATATAAGCTATGGTGATCTGTTATCAGTGATCTTTGATGTTACTACAAAAGTATTTTTTAATTAAGGTATGCACAATGTTTTTTAGAAATAATGTTATTCTACACTTAAGAGACCAGAGTATAGTGTAAACATAAATTTTATATGTACTCAGTTCAGTTCAGTTGCTCAGTCGTGTCCGACTCTTTGCCAACCCCATGGACTGCAGCACGCCAGGCTTCCCTGTCCATCACCAACTCCCAGAGTTTACTCAGATTCACATCCATTGAGTCCGTGATACCATCCAACCATCTCATCCTCTGTTGTCCCCTTCTCCTCCTGCCCTCAATCTTTCCCAGCATCAGGGTCTTTTGAAATGAGTCAGTTCTTTGCATCAGGTGGCCAAAGTAGTATATGCACTAGGAAACATAAATTTTCTTTTGGTTCAATTTATTACAATATTTGCTTTATTGTGATGGCCTGGAACTGAACTCGTAATATCTCTGAGGTATGCCTGTATACAAGCTAGAGAAGGAAAAAAAGGTGAAAAGAACTGAAACAGTCTTAGAGATCTGCAGAACAATATCAAAGGAACCAATATTCATGGTACAGAAGTCCCAGAGGAAGAGGAGACAGAGACTGAAGCAGGAGGAAAAAAAAAAAGTGTATTTGAAGAAATAATGGTAGAAAACCTAGAAAATGTGTAGATCCAAGAAGCACAGCAAAATTCAGATGGATAAACTTAAAGAAAATCATAGGTGGACACATCACAATCAAATTGCTTAAAGCCAAAAGATAAAGAAAAAACTTAAAAGCAGACAAAATATTACCAAATGAATCATATCAGTTCAGTTCAGTTCAGTCACTCAGTCGTGTCCGACTCTTTGCGACCCTATGAATCGCAGCACAACAGGCCTCCCTGTTCATTACCATCTCCTGGAGTTCACTGAGACTCACGTCCATTGAGTCAGTGATGCCATCCAGCCATCTCATCCTCTGTCGTCCCCTTCTCCTCCTGCCCCCAATCCCTCCCAGCATCAGAGTCTTTTCCAATGAGTCAACTCTTCTCATGAGGTGGCCAAAGTACTGGAGTTTCAGCTTCAGCATCATTCCTTCCAAAGAAATCCCTGGGCTGATCTCCTTCAGAAGGGACTGGTTGGATCTCCCTGCATATAGGTGAACAAAAATTCATATGATGGCATTCAGGTCAGAAAATAGTGGAACACTTTAAAATAACTAATTATTGGTTCAGATGGCTTCTAAAATGTTTTCTGTGAATTGCAAATCAAATATGGTGTTTGGACATAATTGGATTAGCAACTGTACACACACAAAAAAGGAGATACTGAATAATCCACTAAAGCTTACTACCTTCTCTGCCTGAAGATTAGAGAGAAAAAGGAAAGGCCTTACTATTTATTCTCTAGAGCAAAGATTCTCAAAATGTAGTCCAATGCCCCTGGGGGAGCCAAGACTTTCAAGGGAATTTCACAAGGTCAAAGCTTTTCACAATAAATTCTAAGACATTATTTACCTAGGTTGACATTTATTTGATAGTGAAAAACCAACAATGAGTAAAACTGCTGCCCTCTTAACATGAACCAAGCCAGTGGCACCAAACTGTACTAGAAAACACTATATTCTTTCCCACTATACTCAGAGAAAAGAAGTAAAAGAAAGCAAGTTTTATTTAAAACATCTTTGATGAAGTAATAAAAATTATTGCATTTAAAAAATCTCAACCCTTGAGTGAACATTTTTAATACTGTGTGTGGCAAAATGGGAGGTATACAAAAAGTACTTCTGCTGTGTGCTGAAGTTTAGCGGTCTCAAGGAAAACCTTTTGTGCAACTGTTTGAGTTGCAAGCTGAACTAGCTACTTTTTCATGGAAACTATCTTACTTGAAAGAACAACTGAAATATAAACAATGATTATTGCAAATGGATATTTGGCAAACATATTCTCAAATATGAACAAAGTATCTCTATCATTTCAAATAAAACCACCAACAGTATTTACTGCCAATGATAAAATCCAGGCTTTCAAGCAAAAAGTAAAATGTTGTAAGACCTGTATCAGCTAAAACAAATCTGACATCTTCCTAACACCACCCTTATGGCAGAAAGTGAAGAGGAACTAAAAAGCCTCTTGATGAAAGTGAAAGTGGAGAGTGAAAAAGTTGGCTTAAAGTTCAGCATCTAGTCCCATCACTTCATGAGAAGTAGATGGGGAAACAGTGGAAACAGTGTCAGACTTTATTTGGGCGGGGGGGGAGGGCTCCAAAACCACTGCAGATGATGATTGCAGCCATAAAATTAAAAGACGCTTACTCCTTGGAAGAGAAGTTATGACCAACCTAGACAGTATATTCAAAAGCAGAGACATTACTTTGCCAACAAAGGTCTATCTAGTCAAGGCTATGGTTTTTCCAGTGGTCATGTATGGATGTGAGTTGGACTGTGAAGAAGGCTGAGCACCGAAGAATTGATGCTTTTGAACTGTGGTGTTGGAGAAGACTCTTGAGAGTCCCTTGGACTGCAAGGAGATCCAACCAGTCCATTCTGAAGGAGATCAGCCCTGGGATTTCTTTGGAAGGAATAATGCTAAAGCTGACTCTAGTACTTTGGCCACCTCATGCGAAGAGTTGACTCATTGGAAAAGACTCTGATGTTGGGAGGGATTGGGAGCAGGAGGAGAAGGGGATGACAGAGGATAAAATGGCTGGATGGCATCACTGACTCGATGGATGTGAGTCTGAGTGAAATCTCCAGGAGTTAGTGATGGACAGGGAGGCCTAGCGTGCTGTGATTCATGGGGTCTCAAAGAGTCGGACACAACTGAGCGACTGAACTGAACTGAACTAATATTTTCTGTTCAGATCAGTGGTGATATTAATAATTGTGATTTGGGAATACTGTATAGTGAAATGTGTGTTCAGCAGATTTGCTTAACTCAGTGAGCTAATACTGCATTTCAAAGTTACATCATAAGGTTACAATACTACATATGGGTGAAAGATTCATTCAAAGTATAAGAGAGGTCAATGGTTTTCAATCTAACAGAGCCTACAGAGTTCATTGATAAAGTTTCTGATTTCACATTCCAACTAACTTTTAAGAAATTACTACTTGTAGAATTTAAGTGTTTTATTAAAGAATATCCACCATCATCTAAAAAGACTACTAAAATGCTACTCCCTTTTCCAACTACATTATCTGTGTGAGGCTGAATTTTCTTCATGTACTTTTAAACACAGCAACATATTGAATTAAAAAGTAGATATAAAAATCTAGCTGCCTCTTTTTAAATAAGACATATAAATGAGAAATACTGTCACTGTTCTCACCCAATTTTGTTTTAAGAAATTATTTTCCATTAAAGTTACATTAATATACATGTATACAGACACACATACACATATATATACACACACACACACACACACACACACACATACATGTCTACACAATTAGATATGGGTCCATGCACCACATACCAAAAACTTTTTTAGAACACTCTCATTATTTTTTAAAATGTAAAGAGATCATGGGTTCAAAAAGTTTGAGAATTACTGCTCTTGAGAAGGTACCTGATGATCAGAATGAGAGAAATGGAGATTGGTCTCTCACATTGTAGACAGACACTTTAATCTCAGCCACCAGGGAAGTCCCAAAATAGGCTCTGGGTGAACGAAGCATCCTGCCTTTGAGGATTTTTATTTTTAACTTATTCATATCCCAGTGGAGTAGGAAATGGCAATCCACTCCAGTATTCTTTCCTGGAAAATTCCATGAACAGAGGAGCCTGGCGGGCTACAGTTCAGGGACACAAAGAGTCAGACATGACTGAGCATGCATACACACAGGCCAAAGGTCTCAAGGCAATCCCTGAGCAAGGAGAGAAAACCCCCAAAAGGCAAAATGCAGGTTCTGGAATGTTTTGGGACAAGCAGCTGGAGGAGATAAAGGGCCCAATAACCTTCATCTGAAAAGTCACAGTCCAATGGGAAGATGTCTAAAGTATCAAAAGATTCCTGCCCCAAATGGACTGTGAGAACTGAGAGGAGTGTTCTAAAGTCCCTGCTGCTCTGTGTTTCAAGCAAATTTGCAGTTAGATTCACAGGATAGCAGTTATCTGTCCTGGACTCATTCTTGGCCTGCTCAGGACCCCCTGGCACCAGAGGGGAAATACGGGAAAGGATGGTTGGTTGCTGGGCTGCTAACAAACTGGTCAAGGACTTGGATGAGTTTCAAAGATAGGACTGTGGCACTGTTTACAACATGGGGGACAGAGATAGTTAGGGAGTTTGGGATTGACATGTACACACCGCTATATTTAAAATAGATAACCAATAAGGTCCCACTGAATAGCACAGGGAACTCTGCTCAGTTTTATGTGGTAGCCCGGATGGTAGGGGAGTTTGGGAGAGAACAGATATACGTTTATGCATGGCTGAGTCACCATGCTGTGCACCTGAAACTATCACAACATTGTTAATCAGCTATGCTCCAATAGCAAATGAAAAGTTAAAAAAAAAAGATACAACTGTGGAATTCACCCAGAAGAAGTAGGCTTTGCTAGACCCTTCTTAGCAAAAAACACACAGAATAAGATGCAGGAGAACTACAGAAAGAGCATCACTTGGGCATCATTATCAAGGAACCCAGTTTTATCTCTTGGTTGGAGAAAAAGGATGAGATGATGATAGAGAAGGATGAAAGTCTCCAAACATCTGTACAGACTTGTTGCTGTTTAGATGCTAAGTCATGTCTGACTCTTTTGTAACCCTATAGACTATAGTCCGCCAGGGTTCCTCTGTCCATGGGATTTTTCAGGCAAGAATACTAGATTGCATTGCCATTTCCTTCCCCAGGGGATCTTCCCAACCTAGAGGTCAAACCTCATCTGCTGCATTGGCAAGTGGATTCCTTACCACTGAGCCACCTAGGCAGCATGTCCAGATTTGTAGATTTTACTTAAAACTAAAGAGTCAAATCTTAAGCAAGATTTTTTCAGATAAAAGTCATTTACTTGTGTGAAGATGGGGAGAAGTCATCTTAGACAAAAACTCTGAATGTAATCAGTACAGTCCATAGGATCACATAGAGTCAAACGCAACTGAAGCAACTTAGAACACACATGCATAATCAGTACAAGATCTAACTTTACTCAACACAAGAAAATTGCTACTGGTGAGAAATGCTGTGAATGTAATAAATGTGGAAAATATTTCAGTACTACTCCTATGCATATAGAAATACATAATGAGGAGAAACCCTAAGAGTATAAGAACTACAGGAAGGCCTTTGATTATCACTCATCCCTTCAGATACATGTGAGAATTCACACTAGCATAGAACACTATGAACATAAGTAGTGTTTTCAAATCTTTGACAGTAGCTCTGTCTCTGGATGGCACAAGAGAATTCATACTGGAGACAATCCCTATAAACATAATTGATATGGAAAGGCATCAGTGTAAATTCTACCTGCACTGCACACATAAGACTGGTGAGAAACTCTATGAAGGCCAAGACTGTGAAAAAATCTTCAGGAAGCACTTGCATTTAATGTACACATGAGAACTCACACTGAAGAAAACCCTATGAAGTATTCTTCATTGCAGCTTTTCCCTTAGTGTGTACAACAGAATACAAAATGGAACTCAGAGACTGTGGGAAAGCTTTTAGTGTTACTTTATCCCTTAGTAAACATGGCAAACCACACCAGAGAAAAGCCCTATGAATGTACTCAGTACATAAAATCCTTCCACTGAAGTTCTTTGCTTGCTTGCTTACTGCACATAAAAGCATACTCGGTGAGAATTCCTATGAATGCAACTAGTGTTGGAAAGCACTTACTGATCTTTCATCCCTTAGACAATCTAAGAGAATTCATACTGGACAGAAATCTCATGAATGTTACTAATGAGTAGGAGGCAATTTCTCTCCCCTTCGGTAATGGATGAGCAATCACACCAGGGAGAAACACCTTGAATATCATCAGTGTCATTGAGCCTTCTATTTTGTACAAGATAAATGACACAACAGGAATACATAAGGAATGTGTATCCCTCATCTTTTATACTGGAGAAAATATCTTTAATGTAATTAGCAACTTTTGGGGTATGTGACTAGTACAGTCACACAGGGCTCCAGTCTTGAAGTTCAATACTAGGTTGCTATCTTAAAATTCTTAACTTTATTTTTGAGCTTATTTCTTGTAATTGAAATTATCTGAGACAATGAGGCATGTGCTGGAAGCTTGGAAGCTCGTGCAGAGTCCTTCCTCCTGCCACCTCCTGCCTCTTTGGGACAAACTCTATATATTAATATATATGAGAGTTCTGAGATTATTTTTACAGCTATATATTATACCAAAAGTCCCCTTGATACTCATATACAAAATTATGCCAAAAGTGGGTGCAACTTTCTCTACAAGTGCTAAAAGAATATTAAAAGAAATACATACATGTATCTGTGGACCTAGGCTAGCACCCTTGATTATGTACCAATACTACAGCTACAAGATGGCTGAAGACGTAACAGATTAAAGCACTAACTTCCCAAAGCAGTTAAATTGATTCAGAAACTATACTATTAAAAACAGAGTATTCTACTATTCACATTATATACTAGAGAAGCATTTATCTAGCATAAACAAACACAAAACGACAGCAAGCGCCGAAACAAAGCCCACATATTTCAACCCCGATCCTTATCACCACCAGAAGTAGTTTTGTTCTTCAACAACTGCTTTTCTAAAACAACAAATGTGATGCACCAACACCTCACATTTGTTGGGATAACTCCAACTTAAAATCAACCCAGAGTTTTCACATGCTAAAATATTTGGCAAGTTCTTCCTCCTACATTGGATTCCTGTTGGTCTATCAGATTCCACATTTCACAGATTTCAGGAAAACAAACACACTCTTTCTTTGCCACTCATTTCAAGTTTCCCTTATTGGATACTTGGGAAACATTCCCCTTCATAGTTCCTGTCCCCCTTTCGTATATGCTTCCTCCTTCAACCGCCAAAAGAATAAATTCAAGTTACGTTTAAACTGTTAACTATTTTTAAAATCAATAGGGAAAAACCTTCTAGGGTATCTATCAAACTTTAGGAGAGAATAAAGTACGTCTGAACATTAGCCAAAAAAAAAAAAAAAGTAGGTTTCAGGATTAGTATCCAAAAGCCTTAATTACCCAGAAACGGGTTAAATCTTGGTCATCTCATATATCAGGAATCCTAAAATACGACTTTCCAGAAGAAAAGGACCAGACTATGGGTAAAACGCCCAGTCTCCTGAGATTATGTCAGTGCTTCACAAACTTTCAGATACAGCTGCTCCTTTTTCCTAATCTACTAGTGGCTTTTATTCTTCATATGCTCCTCACCTGGGTCTTTTGCCAGGATTCAATTGCTTTAGGTATCAAGTCTCTTTGTGCCTGTAGTCAGTAAAGTTGATGAGTCCTGAAAAGTTAGAACAATATGTTAGATAAATTAATTCTTCCCTATCTGAAGCCTCTGAACTTCCAACAGTTATTTTTCTTTTCAAACAAATATTTGTATCGTATTTTTCTGATTCATTGATATTGGTGCATTGTTAAGAACGTGGAAAATACAAAAGTGAAATCAAGAAAGTATTACATAGAAGCCTTAAAAATGAAAGCATCTACTCTGAAGAAATTAGGGCAGGCATTTTTTTGAAAGAGAAAATTAAGGGTAGGGAAAGAATACCCACATAAATTAAGACACCAAGGAGGACTGCTCTTCCAGTGATCATAGAAAGTAGGGACTTTCAATACATAAAATGAAAGGGAAATTTTTCAGAGAAAACAGAGTAGGCAATACTTCTCCTGCTTACTCTGCCTTCCTTCTGTTCACGTTACATGCACTGAACACACAATCGATCTCCATATGCTTCTTCCATTCCTGGAGAAACTGTGTCTTCAGAAAACCTCCATTATTGCTTCTTCTAAAAACTATTTTCAAAAATTCTTAATTTTTCCCACCTCCAAAAGTGAGAGGGAAGACCTGTGAGTGAAGTAGGCAGAAAACCCACCACGGAAGCTGAGCGACCCTCAGGAGTTCAGAGGTGTCCACCTGAAAACGATGGTTCCCAAGAAATGGCCTTAGGAGAGAGGACAGGGCCTCCCAGAGTCACCCCGCCCACAGAGGAAGGTAACCTACATGCCTTGAGGAAAGGGGGAAACCACGCCCCCAGTGGCAGTGAAGCTCAGTTTTAGGAGGCCCTGCCCATTGGGGAGTTCAGCAAACGTCGGCCAATGAGAGCAGCTTTCCCGGCCCCGCCCCTGCTGTGTTCCAGAAGGAGGAGGCTCTTCAGAGCTCAGTACTGAGTTATAAAGAAATTTGCTAAGTGCTGGCAAAGAGCATCATGCAGCGAGGGATATCAGGAGCAAAAACAGACGAATAGTTAAATGTGAAAGGCCAAAGAGCAAAAGAAACAAAGAACAAAGGTTACTTTCTGTGAGGCTAGGTAGAGGAACTAGCTGGCCAAGCGGAGCGCTGAGGTGAGAAACAATTGCTTATCAAAGGACTAGGCTGAGCAGAGCAAAGGAACCAAGGCATTAAGCCAGAATAAAGGATGGGGTGAGCCAGTAGAAAACCTTTTCCCAACTCTTAGAAGTTTGTGAATAACTAACGAAAATAGCCTTTTCTTCCCTGCCTTTGATGTTCTTTCCATCTATAGCAGTAGTCCCTGACCTTTTTGGCACCAGGGATTGTTTTTGCGGAAGACAAGGTTTCCAAGACTGGGGTTGGGGGAGGGGTGGTTTGGGATGATTCAAGTCCATTACATTTATTGTGCACTTTGTTTCTATTATTATTTCAGGCCTACCTCAGATCATCAGGCATTAGATCCTGAAGGTTGGGAACCACTGCTTTACAGGCTCTCCATTTAGCTTGTAATGCTCAAAATTCTCCAAGCCAGGCTTCAGCAATACGTGAACCGTGAACTCCCTGATGTTCAAGCTGGTTTTAGAAAAGGCAGAGGAACCAGAGATCAAATTGCCAACATCCGCTGGATCATGGAAAAAGCAAGAGAGTTCCAGAAGAAAACATCTATTTCTGCTTTATTGACTATGCCAAAGCCTTTGACTGTGTGGATCGCAATAAACTGTGGAAAGTTCTGAAAGAGATGGGAATACCAGACCACCTGACCTGCCTCTTGAGAAACCTGTATGCGGGTAAGGAAGCAACAGTTAGAACTGGACATGGAACAACAGACTGGTTCTAAATAAGAAAAGGAGTACGTCCAGGCTGTGTATTGTCACCCTGCTTATTTAACTTATATGCAGAGTACATCATGAGAAACGCTGGACTGGAAGAAGCACAAGCTAGAATCAAGATTGCCAGGAGAAATATCAGTAACCTTAGATATGCAGATGACACCACCCTTATGGCAGAAAGTGAAGAACTAAAGAGTCTCTTGATGAAAGTGAAAGAGGAGAGTGAAAAAGTTGGCTTAAAGCTCAACATTCAGAAAATGAAGATCATGACATCCGATCCCATCACTTCATGGGAAATAGATGGGGAAACAGTGGAAACAGTGGCTGACTTTATTTTGGGGGCTCCAAAACCACTGCAGATGGTGATTGCAGCCATGAAATTAAAAGACGCTTACTCCTTGGAAGGCAAGTTATGACCAACCTAGATAGTATGTTAAAAAGCAGAGAAATTACTTTGCCAACAAAGGTCCATCCAGTCAAGGCTATGGTTTTTCCTGTGGTCATATATGGATGTGAGAGTTGGACTATAAAGAAAGCTGAGCACAGAAAAACTGATGCTTTTGAACTGTGGTGTTGGAGAAGACTCTTGAGAGTCCCTTGGACTGCAAGGAGATCCAATCCATCCTAAAGGAGGGTGTTCATTGGAAGGACTGATATTGAAGCTGCAACTCCAATACTTTGGCCACCTGATGCGAAGAGCTGACTCACTGGAAAAGACATTGATGCTGGGAAAGATTGAGGGCAGAAGGAGAAGGGGATGACAGAGGATGAGATGGTTGGATGGCATCACTGACTCGATGGACGTGAGTCTGAGTGAACTCCGGGAGTCGGTGATGGACAGGGAGATCTGATGTGCTGCGGTTCACGGGGTCGCAAAGAGTCAGACACGACTGAGTGACTGAACTGAACTGAACTAATAGTGGCCTTGATCACAAAGGCATTCTCCTTACTTCATTTTCCTGTTCATTGATAAGTTTAGACTAGCCATGTCATTAAAATTAACTCCCAGTATTACCATTAATTTATACCTTTGAAAATGTATAAATAACAAACAAGGTACTTGAACATATAAATATCTTCAGGAGAATTTGTTTTTGTTTCCGTCAGGCGTGTGTGCTAAGTCGCTTCAGTTGTGTCTGACTCTTTGCAACCCCATAGACTGTAGCCTGCCAGGTTCTTCTGTCCATGGGATTCTCCAGGCAAGAATACTGGAGTAGGTTGCCATGCCCTCCTCCAGGGGATCTTCCCAACCCAGGAATGGAAACATGGTGGGAATTAATGTTCAAACATTGGCTGTGCATAATAAAATCACTTGAAGAGCTTGTTAGAAAAACAGATTTCTGGGTCCTACTCCAAACTTTCTGATTTAGTACGTTTAAGGTGAGGCCCCAAAATCTGAGTTTTGTTTGTTATTATATATTTAATATATAGCAGTATATTAGTTTCAGGTGTATAACATAATGGTTTGATACTTGAATATATATTGTGAAATGATCACACAGACTCTGGTTATCATCTATATATAGTTACAAAACATTTTTCTTATGAGAACTTTTAAGATCTACTCTTAGCAACTTTCAAATAGGCAGTATAGTATTATTAACTCTACTCAGCCTGTTGTACATTACATACCCAGGACTTAGACATTTCATAATTGGAAATTTGTACCTTTGATCTCCTTCCCCTTTTTCATGCAGCCCCTTCCCCACTTCTGGCAAGCACAGATCTGTTCTCTGTATCTATGAGCTTGTACTTTTTTTTTAGACTACAGATAAGTGAGATCATATGATGTTTATATTTCTGTCTGACTTATTTCACCTAGCATAAAGTCCTCCACATCTACCCTTGTTGTTGCAAATGGCAAGATTTCATTCTTTTTATGGCTGAGTAATATTCTAGTGTATGTGTATCTCACATCTTTTTATCTATTGATAAAGAATGTGTATCTCACATCTTCTTTTCTTGCATATCTTTCCTATTGTAAATAAAGCTGTGATGAAATTAGGGGTGCATATATCTTCTCTAATTAGTGTTTTTGTTTTTTCAGATAAATACATAGGAGTGGGGTTGCTGGAATGTATGGTAGTTCTGTTTTTAATTTTTTGAGGAGCCTTCATACTGTCTCCCACAGTGGTCAAACCAATTTCATTTCCACCATCTGTAGATATGGGCTCCCATTTCTCCACATCCTTGCCAATACTCATTATTTTTTCTGTTTCTGACAATAGCCATTCTGACAGATGCAAGGTAATAGCTCACTGTAGTTCTGAGTTGTATTTCCCCATTGATTAGAGATACTGGGCTTCTTTTCTGTACCTGTTAGCCACCTTTACATCTTAATAATATTCATTTTTAATAAATTCCCAGCTGATACTGTTGCTGTTGTTCTGGGGACCACATTTTGAGAACTACTGCTCTAGCATAGTTAATAGGTAGAGTTTACTGAATTTCAAGCATTGAGGGATTTATTCTACATGCAATTCTTTATCAAAACTACAACAGATAGGGTTAATATTTCTCTAACAGGAGAGAAACCATGACTTAGGAGGATGAATGATATTGTTCATTCTCAGAGAAGGCTACTGAAGTTTACAAAAACATACCTATCCACCTTCAGACCAGCCACCAGCTTCACATTCTTCTTTGACCTAAACAAGCAGGCGCAGGAAACTATTGACCTATGGTTTAAAAATACTTGTGCTGATAAAGACAGGCATATAGGCCCCTGGAACAGAATAGAAAGCCCAGAAATAAACCCTCCCATATACTGTCAAATCATGCCAAGATCATTGAATAGAGAAGGGTAGTCTTTTAATAGATAGTGCTGGAAACACTGTATATCTACATGCAAAAAAAAAGGTGGACCCTTACTTAACATTGTGTACAAAAAGTAATTCAAAATGGATCAAGGCCCTAAATGTAAGACCAAAATAATAAAACTCTTAGAAGAAAACATAAGAGAAAACTTCATGACATTGAGCTTGGTAATGGTTTTTTTGGATATGACATCAAAGGCACAGGTAACAAAAGAAAGAAAATAGACAAACTGGACTACCGGGAGCCAGCACGGGAGATCCCACCCATGACAAGGTCATGCGGAAGAGTCCTGATAAGCAAGGCCTCAGGACTCGATGGACCCCTGGATCTGCTCGAGCATCTACCTCCAAACCAGAATCTGTCTTACTATTTCATGTCTTTCACCAGCTCTTCTGACAATAGCAGGGGGCTATCCCTCGACCACACTTCTCTGGAAAGAGTTAACCTAGGGCTTTAGTTTATAAATCTCCTGGGCATGAAAGGAGTGTTTCAAACCCTCTGTTGGCAGGTGTATCCAGACTCTTGCAACATTGTTGAGCCTATGCTTGCTGCCAAGTTCTCACATCCCTTATACATTGTGTTCCCGGGAGTACATATAGTTAAGATACAGAAATAACAAGGAGCAGCCTTAGCATTAGCAACATTAGACTTTGAGTTAATAAGTCCTTTCTTTGCTGTAACCCACTGAATCTTTGCTCCATAAAAATGTAACTCTGTACTTTAAGGGTGAAGCAGGCTAAGAATTTAAGAAGAAACACTTTAAGGGAAAATCATTGTTTTGGTGTTCTGTCTGACCAACCTTTATCAAAAGGAGGTCATGGAATATCAACAGGCCTCCGGAATAGAAGATTATGTACAGAAAATAAGACTTTTGCAGGAAGGAACCTGATATCGATAAGTTATTACTGATGGAATGTTGAGTTTACTCTGCATTTTTCACATTGCTGTATGTATAACTCAGGGTATAAAAGCCCTGAGAAAAATAAAGAAGCCTGGTCACCCCGCGTCTCTTTCTTTATCTCTTTATCTATCTTTCTTCATTCGCCGATGTTGTCCATCCTGAGGATATCCCTGGACTCTGCTGAGGCTGGACTTTGGCACTGGACTTCATAAAAATGTTTAAAATTTGTACATCAGAAAACTGTCCACAGAGTAAGAAGGCAACCCACAAAATGGGAGAATAGGAGAAAATATTTTCAAATCATATATTTGATAAAGGATCAATATCCAGAATACACAGAGAACTCCTAAAATTCAACAATAAAAAAGCAAACAGCCTGATTCAAAGATTGGCAAAAGATGTGAACACACATTTCTTCATAGAAGATGTACAAATGGCTAATAAGCACATGAAAAGATTGTGAACATCACTAATCACAGGGGACATGCATATCAAAACTACAAGAAACCACCTCACACCTATTAGTATGGCTACTGCTGAAAACAAAACAGAAAACAAATGGTAGCAAGAATGTGAAGAAATTGAAGCCCTTGTACTCTGTTAGTGGGAAAATAAGATAATACACCTGCTGTGGAAAACAGTATGGTGGTTCTTCAAATGATTAAAAAGTAATTGCCATATGATCCAGCAATTCCACTTCTGTACATATATCCAAAAGAATTGAAAGCAGGGTCTCAAAGAGATATTTATACACCCATGTTCATAGTAGCATTATTCACAATAGCTTAAGCATGGAAGCAATCCAAATGTCCAACAAAGAAAAGTACTGTATGATTTCACTTACATGAGGTACTTAGACTAGTCAAAATCATACAGACAGAAATTAGAATGTTTGTTGCTGGGGTGAGCAAGAGAAAAGAACAGGCAGTTATTATTTAATAGGTATAGAGTTTCAGTTTTATCAGATGAAAAAGTTATGGGACTGGATGGTGCTGGTGGCTGATGAATGTATGTAACACCACTCAACTGTATACTTAAAAATGGTTAAGATGGTAAACTTTGTTATGTGTATTTTAACACACTAAAAACATTTGTTTACATACCTTTGCTGAACTGTGTTCCCTAGGGGAGTAGCTTTGGGCAAATAATTTCACCTCTCCAGGCCTAGGTATCCTCGAAATGGGCAAGTTGGACTACAGCAGTGAGACCATCAAGAACCATAATTTCTTGCTGTTTTTCCTTGGATCTCATGCTTTGAAAGATTTTTGCCTTGTAAAGTACATACCATATTTATTAAGAAACTGTTTTCTATTTCTTGCTAATTAAAGACATTTTTGTTTCTGATTAACTTAAGATATACATGATTGCCACCCTGAGTTGGTATGTCATCCAAAAGAAAAGAAATGATTTTATTTAGCATTCACAGACTTCGGTAGTTATGTGACTTCTTTAAAAAAAAACTTGAAATGTTGAAAATTGTTTATGAATTCCTACAGGTTTGGAGACCACAAGCTTGACATCCCATAATGATTGGTTTTCAACGTTCTTCTAATACTATGATTCTTTAAAGGTATGACTTCCTACAGGCTTAGTGCTGAGATAAGGTTATGGAAACTTGTACTAAATCAATTATAATTGGCTTGAGTCTGAAGGATAATTCCATTGATATCTCTGTTTCTTCACTTTAGCCCAGAGTTGAAATAGGAATGAGAAGTGAAAATGGAGTTCAGAAAAAGTAAATTCAGTTTATATGCTTGGGATCTGGAGCCCAATTCAAGAGTCAGAACACAAACTATGTAATCTTTGAGGCCAGATTCTTGGATCTCTATCATGTGTAATAAATGGTCACTGCACTTGAGCCAGATACATTTTTCTAAATACATTTTCCTAAACATTTTCTAATACATTTTTCTAAATACATTTTCCTAAACACTTTTAATACATTTTTCTAAATACATTTTCCTAAACATTTTCTAATACATTTTAATGTAATAGAACATGACATACCAATGGGAAAAGCCTCCAATTAGTGTGAATCTCACAAACATTACATAGAGTGAAAAAGAGATATGAATACATACTGTATGATTCCAAACATGAAGTTTAAAACAGGGAAAATTAAGCTGACTGTATATACTCAAATATTTAGTGTTTTCAATAATCATTATGGTAGCAGTCTTAGTAGAGAAGCAGAATAAAACACACATAATTCTTTTGTGTCTCATGGACCACCCTTTTGTGGTCATTCTGTTGATATCTACCACTTCAGAAGTAAACTGTTCCCCTGGGTACCCTCCCTCAGGGTCCTCCCATTAAGGTCCTCTCCAAATCAGAGTAGACACTGATTAGTACTGGGTGAACTGTCATGGATCTTTCTCAGGTTAATGTAAATTCAGTAGAAATGTTTGCCTCTGAAAATACCTTAGTTACTGATATCTGAAAATATCTAGAACTCTTCCAAGTATTAAAAATAATAATACTCTTATCTACACTGGCCACTTTCTTTTCCTGCCTGTTTTGTTGTTGTTGCTGTTGTTGCTGTTTTTCCCCTGTTTGTTTGCTTCTTTTTAACAATATTAAAAGTCCAGTATATAAATGGTTAAATTATAGCTGTCACTTCAACACTGGAGGACATCAAGACAGAGCTGCTATTACCCAAAAGCCTGGCTTGCACTTTTGTAAGGTTAAGAGCATAGTCTTTGCAGTTAGGCAGACTTGGGTTTCAATCAAGCTATCACTTATTTGCTGTGTGACCTTAGACAAATGCCTTAACCTCTCTCAATTTCACCTACAAAAATAAATATTCTGCAGAATAAATAGGGCTAATATTTCTAGAACATTTCATGCTTTATAGGCAGTGCTGTTATCACTTAATAAAGCAAATACAGTATTTTTTTACCTTAGCTCTTACTATACCCTTTCTCATTTCCACATGTAGAAATAAATCCTCCTACTTTGAGATCAGTCTCAAAATACACCTCTTATGAAGCTGTCCTGATTTCCCTCAATACTAAATAGCCTTTTGTTGTTTTTTAATCACTAAGTTTGCTTCTGTGTAAAATTGAAGCATCTTGTGCCTCATTACTGTGCTTATTTTGTCCCTCAGTAAATTATAAGCTCCTTGGCACAAATATACTCTAAAACCTAATACATTACCTTGTATATAGTATAGGCTCAGTAAATGTTTAGCAGAATTTACCACCAATTACTTTTATATTTATGCTGTTGGTACTGGTTGGAAGAAGCACAAGCTGGAATCAAGATTGCCAAGAGAAATATCAATAACCTCAGATATGCAGATAACACCACCCTATGGCAAAAAGTGAAGAGGAACTAAAAGCCTCTTGATGAAAGTGAAAAAGAGAGTGAAAAAGTTGGCTTAAAGCTCAACATTCAGAAAACGAAGATCATGGCATCTGGTCCCATCACTTCATGGCAAATAGATGGGGAAACAGTGGAAACAGTGTCAGACTTTATTTTTCCGGGCTCCAAAATCACTGCAGATGGTGATTGCAGCCATGAAATTAAAAGACGCTTACTCCTTAGAAGGAGAGTTATGACCAACCTAGACAGCATATTAAAAAGCAGAGACATTACTTTGCCGACTAAGGTCCATCCAGTCAAGGCTATGGTTTTTCTTTTCTTTTTTTTTAAAAGTTGATCAGAAACCTTTATTTGGTCCTTATCATTTATTAACCAACCTACACAAACCATTTTCTATATTTCTACCATAAGCAGCTGCATCCAGGCCAGAAATGGATGACCCAAGTAGTGGAAGACCTTGTAGATTAAAGCTAACAGGCTTGTTCAGGCTTAGGTGAAAGTAGGACAGAAAAAAATGTGTAAGTTCAACATTTCAAAGACTCTTCTTCAAAGCTGAGGCCTGCAGAGGGTCTTGTTGGGGGCCAGCGTGAGGAACTCTGCCCTTGGCAAAGGTCATGAGGAAGGGGGCTTTGGCATACGCAAAGGTGTGATCAAGCCTCAGGAAACCCCCTGTTCCCGAGCATCTACCCCAAAACCAGAGTACTTTACGGGAGCTCTCCCCCATAACCATTTCTCTCGGAGAAGGAGTTAACTTGCAGCTCCAAATCAATAAAAATTCCTGGGCGTGACAAGAATGTTTCAACTTACGAACTCTGAAGATTCTCTGGCCTGCCTGATCAGGTTCGTCCGGCCGCATGTAATTGTTTACAACCCCCAACTGTGAGAGACACGAGATGCTTTAAAACTTTCTAAATACAGACTCTTTTGAGAACTTAGAAGATTATTAGTATAGTATTATTGGGTTGATTAGGAATTATATTGGTGAAGGGTTTTTTCATTTGTCATGTCATTAATTACTGCTAATTCCCTGCCCTGGGTGTGACAAGGGTGTCTCATGTCAAACCTCTCTGCTGACAGACTAGCTTGTGTGACAACCTCTCAACCATAAACAGCACAGAGAGTTTGGAGTATTAGCATAGGGCTTTTCTCATTTGATTGCCGCCAGGCCTTCATATCCTTAGGCACCTGGGAATATATTAATCAATGTATTTGGAATATAGAAAAGGAAATATAGTAGTTTTGATGTTAGCAATACTAGACTTTGAGTTAATGAATTTTCTCTTTTGTTATAGATCACTGTACTTTGTTATAAATCACTGTGTCCTTGCTATGCAAAAATGTAACTTTATCACTGTCTTAAGACTAAATAGATTGTAAAGGGAACATTGGTGAACGGTTTTCATTTATTGGGCTGATGTTTGCTGCTAAATCTTCATATTCCCTGCCCTTATAATGAATATAACTAGCATATAGGAGACATAAGTATTAACCTTTAAGCATATAGGAGAAATAAGTATTAACCTTTAAGATTAATCATGTTAACCTTGGGTTAAGTAAATTCCTTTCTTGACTGTGACTCACTACACTCTCACCCTATAGGAATGCAACTTTATTTTGAGGGTGGCGCCTGATTTAAGAAAAAATAACCCCTGGAAAAATAAGTTTTCTGGTTAACTGACTGGTATTAGAAAGGGCCATAAAATGTCAGCAGACCTCATGGTCAGAAGATGATGTAAAAACTCATAAGACCTTTGTATAATTTTATATGAAGCACCTGATTGTGACAAGGGTCAGGTCTGCTGACCCCCTCCTGACTCTGTATTCATCCCTATGTATAACAAAAGGTATAAAAACAAACCTGAAAAATAAAGAAATGGGATCAGTTCCTGAAAAGACTGACTCCCCCATGTCGTTCATTCTTGCTCCCTGCTTTTCTGGCTGAATTCCCATCTGGTATGGGGGTACGCACCAAGCCTACTAACTCTGCCTGGGCTTCTAAGATCGGACCCGGGAGGCCTCAGTGCCTCCTCTCCTTCAGGAGAACGGAAAGACGCCTGTGGCCTACGTAGGTGGTGATTAGTATTCCACTTAAACCAGTTGTTTGGCCTCTTTTTCTCCACTAATTTTCCTACTACACTATCCGTTTCTAATCTCTCTCTCTATCTGTAACTAAATATGTATTTTTCTAGAGAGGACGATGACTCTGTCTCTACCTTCGAATCACCCTGGATCCACCCTGGATCCACTGGGGCTGGACCCCAGCAGGGTCTAGCTGAAGGATGCAGGTACAGGCTCACAAAACTGCCCAGCTCACCAATCAATCCAAAGTACCGTCCAGAAAAGCAAATTCATCCACAGCTTCTATTGCATTATCCAAATCTCTCCTCTGAAGAGTTTTCCTCTTCCCTTGTTGAACACAACAGCAGGCATCTTTTGCAATGGTTTCCACAAACAGTTCCGTGGCGCGTGCCAGAATGAAGATGGCTTCCTGTCCCGCGAGAGTCACAGTCATGTTCGGGTCTGCGGTCACCAAGGCCTTCACTGGCGCCAGAGGCAGCCTAGAGAGATGAGCTCCCAGCGCACTCCTCGGGGCTAGGGGCTGCGGAGTGGCTGCGTCCCCACCGGTGCCCTCCTGCTCCCCGGAAGCCCCGCTTCCAGGCGCCACCACTACCATCCCGGCCCTGAGCGTCCTGCGCCACCAATTGTGTGTGCGCCAAGGCTATGGTTTTCCAGGAGTCATGGGGTCGCAAAGAGTCAGACACGACTGAGTGACTGAACTGAACTGAACTGATGTATGGATTTGAGAGTTGGACTGTGAAGAAAGCTGAGAGCCGGAGAATTGATGCTTTTGAACTGTGGTGTTGGAGAAGACTCTTGAGAGTCTCTTGGACTGCAAGGAGATCCAACCAGTCCATCCTAAAGGAAATCACTCCTGGGTGTTCATTGGAAGGCTGGTGTTGAAGCTGAAACTCCAATACTTTGACCACCTCATGCAAAGTGTTGACTCATTGGAAAAGACCCTGATGCTAGGAGGGATTGGGGGCAGGAGGAGAAGGGGACAACAGAGGATGAGATGGCTGGATGGCATCACTGACTCATATTATTTAATTTCTCTGTTTATCAGGATTCCTATCTATAAAATAGATTTAATAATACCTGTGAGCCATTGTTGGAAACATTACATAAGCTAACTCATGAGATATACTAGAAAATAAGCCCAATGAGAGGAGGAATCTTGTCTAACTTGTTTCCTAGCCTGTTCTCAGCTAGCACAGTGCCTATTAGCACATACTAGATGCTCAATAAATATTGGTTAAATGATTAAATATAAAGCACTTATAGCCTTCTAACATGTTAAGCATTCAAAAAGTTTGGTCATTTATATTTATTATTATCACTGTTATTATTCTTCCAAGGATATAGTAATATTCTTTTACCCAAATGAAATTACCCATTTATTTCACCCTTGTAACTACCAGCAATGTAGTTATAACACTTTTGGATCCAATCATATTACTTTGCTTGTATCTTCTAATTGGGTCTAAACTCTTCAATATGCTCATAAGCTTTCTACCATCAAGTTTACCTGTCATCACGGCGTTATATAGTGAACTCCTTCAGCCAACCCCCTGAAGCCCTCATTCTTATTCCTCTCTGTAAAACCACTTCAAAGTCTATGTGGCAGTTTCACTTGAAGCCTGACCCTTACCACACCATGACCCTGAAATATGTGTGAGCCCTACTCTAACTTCTCTTTACCAGCTGGACCTCCTTGGACTTGCTTCTTGTTACATTTTCTAGTCTCTTCTCTTTTATGGTGGAATTACTTGGGTACACTCATATGAAATCTACAACCATGGGTTACACTTTCATCAAAATGTAAAGAGTCCTGAAGTATGATTATATTCCTCTCAAAGTTCTGTGTTAATTATTAAATAATGGTTCATACTGAGAGGAAACGATGCATTTGATTTTTAGCATTTTGCATTTGAGTTAATAAGTAAAAGGAGGTATTTCAGAAGAAAGTGAAAATACGAACATTAAGCTTCAGTGAAAGTTAAACCTATAGAAACAGCTTTAAATATTTTATCATGAATAGGTTTATATCTTATAAATATATTGCACAATTTCCCCTGACCTCATTCCTAAAATCCCACCCAATCCTTGAGTCTTTTTGTCAAAGCTCAGAATTAGAATAAACCAAGAGTTTGGGTAAGACTCAGTGATAAAGTAAGAGAGCCTGATGCTTGGTAATTAAACTTTTACAAAATCTTTTAAAGCAATATGAACATGTCACCAAGGTCACTGAATCAGTTTGCCAAGGTCACTGAATCAGTTTGGAACATGGCAGCACCTGTGCATAAAAGTAACCAGACTCTCTTGAAAGCCCTCATATAATTTTAAAATGGGTCACAGAGTCAAGGCACTTTTGGAAAATCTTGTTTTCCCATGTGAATTTATCTCAGCATAGGGACTATTTTTTGACAATGATTTATCCAGGCTAGCTACTCTGGATTAGTACCTGCTGACATATTGTAGGCTGCTACATTTAAAAACAATTTTTTTATTCATTTCTAAAAGAAATGCATGCTAATTAATCACAGTTTGGAAATACTGAAAATTAGAAAGAAGGAAAAAAATTTCCAATCTAAATACTCAGATTTAGGAGCATTTCCTAAATCTTCCCCCCCTTTTTGGGAATTAAAAAAAAAACAACAACACAGAATCATGCTGATGTATAATTATGAATGCTACTTTCTTTATTGAAGTTATGGATAATTATGTTCCTATGTTGCTACTTAGAGACATAAATACTGACTTTCAAGTTTTTAATTAAATAACAGAAGGTTAAATAAGATCAAGCTTGAGCTACTGTGTAATATTCCAGAGTTTAATTATTCTTTTTGACAGTTATTTAGGCTTTCCAATTTTTACTGTTATAAACAAGCTACACTGAATATCCTTTTATATTCCTCTTTATGTACCTGTCCATGTAATTCTCTAGAAAAAATTTCAAGAAACAGAAATTCCTGGTTGAAAGGTATATGCACATAAGATATTGTCAAATTGTCCTCCATAAAGCGAAAGCGAAGTCGAATCCGACTCTTTGCAACCCCATGGACTGTAGCCTACCAGGCTTCTCCATCCATGAGATTTTCCAGGCAAGACTACCAGAGTGGGTTGCCATTTCCTTCTCCAGGGGATCTTCCCGACCCAGGGATCGAACCTAGGTCTCCGGCATTGCAGGCAGACTCTTTACCCTCTGAGCCACCAGGGAAGCCCAGTCCTTCATAAAAGCTGAACCAAGTTAAATTAATACCAACAGAGTTTCACTGTTGTAATCTGTATTTTCCTATTGGTGCAATTGACCCTAAAATATTGCATTTTTATTTCTTCTTTTATGAATTAGTGTTCCTATCCTCCCTAATGTTTTGGTGGGTTGCATATTATTTTGTTATTGATTTATAATTCTATAAAAAACAAAAATGACAGTTGTCAAATAGGAAGAGCTCATCTGCAGCTAGTACCTAGGCCCAAGCATTCCCTACTTAACATAACAGCTACAGAGAACAGTAACATCAGACAAGGTTACTCAGTGATTCTAATGGAGCAGGACAAAAATACAACTGCTCTGAAATCATCTGAGCACAGATAAAAACAGGAACACTGTTCATATCACAAAAAATGACCAAATATCCTCTTTTCCCAGGGAACAGGAGGGCCTGCTGTTACTTTACCAACTGTAGTTTTAGCTCTTTTCAGTTTCTCTCGCCTCCTAGATAAAAATTAAAATATTCAATCGTAGAATTGCCCTGATTTCTGACAAATTCTCCCCAACGCAAACACTAGCCCAAATCACAAAACAATCCCCTCTTACTGAAATATCCTAGAAGTTCCCCCATGGTGTGCAGTCTTCCTTCTTGGTAGCAAGTATTAGATCCAACTCTGTTTGCCTATTATTGTTTCCGGGGACTTTTGGCTGGTGGGCACAGACATCTGGATGTTGATTGCTCTCAAACATGACACAGATTTTTTTCCTCATTTTTCTTTTCTCTCTTAACCCTGTTTATGGTATCTTCTGTTATTATTGTTGTTCAGTCTCTAAATCATATCAGACTCTTTGCAACTCCATGGACTGCAGCACGCCAGGCTTCCTTGTCCTTCAACAACTCCCGGAGCTTGCTCAAACTCATATACATTGCATTAGTGATGCTATCTAATCATCTCATCCTCTGCTGCCCCTTTCTCCTTTTGCCTTCAATCTTTCTCAACATCAGGGTCTTTTCCAGTGAGTCAGCTCTTTGCAACAGGGGGCCAAATTATTGGAGCTACAGCATCAGTCCTTCCAATGAATATTTAGGGTTGATTTCCTTTAGGATTGACTGGTTTGATCTCCTTGCAGTCCCAGGGACTCTCAAGAGTTTTCTCCAACATCACAATTCAAAAGCATCAGTTCTTCCATGCTCAGCCTTGTTTATGATCCAGCTCTCACAACCATACATGACTAGTGGAAAACCCATACTTTGACTATACAGACCTTTGAAGGCAAAGTGATGTTTCTGCTGTGTTTTCCTGCCTTAGATCATAAAAATAGTATTCTATATTTTCTTTTAATACTTTTTTTTTTTTTTTAATGTTTAGGTCTTTAATCCATCCGGACTTCAAGGTTCTGTACAGATAATGAGGACTGAAGTTCTTTCCAAACCTAGACCACTTCAGGACTTAATTCAAACCCATCACTTTCTCTGGGCAGCTTCTTTTCTTTTTTTTTTTTTTTTGGACTTGGTTTTTGTATTTATTCCATTTAACTCATGATTATTTGTCTTTGGGTGGCTTTCCTTGATTCTCTCCCTCCATTTCAGTGGTCTGAGTTAGGAGTCTTTGCATTTTGTCCCCATACCACATATCACAATAATCATCACAATAACTGTCTTAGAATAGTTTGCTGGAGAGCAAAGGCAGCATTTTATTTATTGTTTTACCTCCCTGTCTAATATGCTGCCAACATAGGAGTTTAATAAATATTTATTGACTGGCTGATTGTCCTCTTTACATCCTCTCTTAGAGAACAAGGGCCAGATCTTATATGATGGGCCTTTACCAGTGTTCCTTTATCTGAGAATGAAAGAAAGCAGAAATTTTTGTCCCTGGGCTATTTTTATTGCCTTGGTAACGGGGCTGGTCTTTGGGGCCTGCAACTGCACTTGTGCATTACAATTGAATAAGAAATTGACTGCCTATCTCAAGTTCCTTAACAATTTTCTTCCCACCTACTACACTTAAAACTAAAATTATGCAAGCTGCAGGTATAATTTCCATGAAGATTTGCCAAAGCCCCTTTTGTGGGGCTTTGGCTCCTCCCTTCTTGTCCTAAGGCTGAGGGGACACGTGCATGCATGACTCCTGTCCTCAAAGGAAAGCTGGCATTGAAAAGAGGGACCATGTAGCGTCCAGGGGCTACCACCAGAGGAGGCAGAGAAAGACTGGGCACCTGGAGTGGGTAAAAGCCAAAAGCTCTGATCTTGTTGCTCACCCTTTCCCGTACTCTGAAGGCAGGGTGGGTCAAACTTGTCAATACTCTCATGCAGGGTGTAGAGAGACAGGGCAGGGAGGAGAATCTGTTGCTAAAGTTTCGGAACATGCACCCCCGCCCCCTGCAACCCACTACACCCCACCCCACCCCACCCCACCACACCACACCACACCACACCCCCAAGGCTATTTCAAAACAGGAAGCAAAGCAGTGCTTTCTGCTAGTGTAGTCTCTGGGCCTTCTGTATCCTGAGTCTTAAATTGGGTCCTAAGAGACTCCCTAAGCCTCAGGATGTGGTCCTTTGCCTCTGAGAGAAAAAAAAAAAGGGGGGTCATTGTCCTTCTTATTATTGAGACGTAGAAGAGTAAGAAATGGGTAAAAGGATACCTATGGACAATCTAGAGTAGAATGTGGCAGCCTCCTAAATTTCACCCACCTGAAGAACAGACCCTACTCTTCTTCAGTGTCTTTCCTTAAAACTGCAAAGCATTCCAAAATCTGACCAGGACTTTTGTTTTGTTCACCTAAGCATTAGGGTGGGAAAGTAGAGAATGCGTTTAGTTTTCTTTTCTCCTGAGAGTACCAACTGGAAAATCCCAAATATGTGAAGATGCTCAGCACAGTGTTGGCACAAAGCTAGTAAATAATGGTGTTTGTTGAATCTACCATGGTAAAGGGCTCTGAGAATAAAATTACCCACTGTGGTTAGGGACTTGGAAGGGAGGAATATGTGGTGTGGGTCAGAGGCTCTCTGGCTCTTTCCTTGTCTATTGCTTGACTCCTGACAGTAGGTCTAATTTCACACACAAGAAAACTGAGGAGTAAAAGACCCCACCCGGGGTTCTACAACTATATAGCAAAAGCACTGAAACTAGTATCTAGGGCTTTCCCTCCAATAATTTCCCTGTAAGCTGAGCCAAGGAAGTATGTAGATGAGTTTCTCGCACCCCTGAGAGTGGATAAAGGCCAGGCAGGCAGTGTCAGGGAAAGGTGTTGTTAGAATATGGTTTTTCTGCCTGGACAAATGGAAGTCTCCTCCTATGGAATATCTTGTGTAGCTTAGTTATACAGAGAGCTTATCCTTCCTTTGAGCTTCAGGGCAGGAAGATTAACTGCATCCCCAATGACAAAGAGCCTGGGACCCATAAAATTGGTGAAGTGGACATATTCAGTTGTATCATACAGTCCAGCCTGAGCTGTATTATTTTTTCCATTTCATGTCTTCTCCTCCTAATGATTATTATGATAAATTCAAAACTAACCTCTGAAATGATGGAGTTAGAGGAATTCATTCTTTCCTTCCTAGATAACTTTAGAAACTGAATTTCTAATTGAACGATGACCCCCAACATGGAAAAAGGAAAGAACAGAGGCTTTGGTCTTAGAAAACCAAGATTCAAGTCCCATGACTTCAGTCACGTCCAGCTCTTTGCAACCCTATGGACTGTAGCCCGCCAGGCTCCTCTGTCCATGGATTCTCCAGGCAAGAATACTGGAGTGGGTTGCCATACTCTCCTCCAGGGGATCTTCCCAACCCAGGGACTGAACTGGTGTCAACTGTGTCTTCCAAATTACAGGTGAATTCTTTACTGCACTACCTGGGAAGCCTAAGTCCTAACAAGTCTGACATAATCAAGTTATTTCTCTGAGTTATCTCATATACTAAATAAGGATACTAATACTTCATACTAATACTCTACACATGGACATCACCAGATGATCAATATTGAAATCAGATTGATTATATTCTTTGTAGCCAAGGGAGATAAGCTGTATACAGTCAGCAAAAACAAGAGCAAGAGCTGACTGTGACTCAAATCATGAACTCCTTATTGAAAACTTCAGACTTGAATTGAAGAAAGTAGGGAAAACCACTAGATCATTCAGGTATGACCTAAATCATATCCCTTAAATTTATACAGTGGATGTGACAAATAGATTCAAGCGATTAGATCTAATAGAGTACCTGAAGAACTATGGAATGAGGTTTGCGACATTGTACAGGAGGCAGTGATCAAGACCATCCCCAAGAAAGAGAAATTCCATCCCTAAGAAAGAGAAATTCAAAAGGCAAAATGGTGGTCTGAAGGGGCCTTACAAATAGCTGAAAAAAAGAGAAGCTAAAGGCAAAGGAGAAAAGGAAAGATATACCCATCTGAATGCAGATTCCAAAGAATAGCAAGAAGAGATAAGAAAGCTATCTGCAGTGATCAAGGAAAAGAAATAGAGGAAAACAATAGAATGGGAACGATTACAGATCTCTTCAAGAAAACTACAGATATCAAGGGAACATTTCATGCAAAGATGGGCACAATAAAGGACAGAAGTGGTAGGGACCTAACAGAAGCAGAAGATATTAAGAAGAAGTGGCAACAATACACAGAAGAACTATACAAAAAGATCTTCATGACCCAGATAACCATGATGGTGTGATCACTCACCTAGAGCCAAACATGCTGAAATGCAAACTCAAGTGGGCCTTAGGAAGCATCACTATGAACAAAGCTAGTGGAAGTGATGGAATTCCAGTTGAGCTAATTCAAATCCTAAAAAATGATGCTGTGAAAGTGCTGCACTCAATATGCCAGCAAATTTGGAAAATTCAGCAGAGGCCACAAGACTGGAAAAGGTCAGTTTTCATTCCAATCCCAGAGAAAGACAATGCCAAAGAATTTTCAAACTACTGCAAAATTACACTAATCTCTCATGCTAGCAAAGTCATGCTCAAAATTCTCCAAACAAGGCTTCAACAGTATGTAAACTGAGAACTTCCAGATGTTCAAGCTGGATTTAGAAAAGGCAGAGGAACAAAAGATCAAATTGCCAGTATCCCTTGGATCATCAAAAAGTAAGACAGTTTCAGAAAAACATCTACTTCTGGTTTAATGACTATGCCAAAGCCTTTAACTGTGTGGATTATAACAAACTGTGAGAAATTCTTCTAGAGATGGGAATACCAGACCATCTTACCTGCCTCCTGAGAAATATGTATGCAGGTCAAGAAACAACAGTTAGAACCAGACATGGAACAATAGACTGGTTCCAAGTTGGGAAAGGAGTATATCAAGGCTGTATATTGTCACTCTGTTTATTTAACTTCTATCCAGAGTACATTATGCAAAATGCGAGACTGGATAAATCACAAGCTGGAATCAAGATTGCCAGAAGAAATATCAGTAACCTCATATATGCAGACTACACCACCCCTGTTGCAGAAGGCAAAGAGCCTTTTGATGAAAGTGAAAGAGGAGAGTGAAAAAGCTGGCTTAAAACTCAACATTCAAAAACTAAGATCACGGCATCCAATCCCATCACTTCATGGCAAAGAAATGGGTAAACAATGGAAACAGTGACAGACTATTTTGGGGTGCTCAAAAATCACTGCAGATGGTGACTGCAGCCATGAAATTAGAAGACGCTTACTCCTTGGAAGAAAAGTTATGACCAACCTAAACAGCATATTAAAAAGTAGAGACATTGCTTTGCTGACAAAGGTCCAGCTAGTCAAAGCTATGGTTTTTCCAGTAGTTTTGTATGGATGTGAAAGTTGAACCATAAATAAAGCTGAGCACCAAAGAATTGCTACTTTTGAACTGTGGTGTTGTAGAAAACTCTTGAGAGTCCCTTGGACTGTAAGGAGATCAAACCAGTAAATCCTAAAGGAAATCAGTCTTGAATATTCATTGGAAGGGCTGACGTTGAAGCTGAAGCTCCAATATTTTCGCCACCTGATGAGAACTGACTCATTGGAAAAGACTCTGATGCTGGGAAAGATTGAAGACAAGCAGAGAAGGGGACGACAGAGGATGAGATGGTTGGATGGCATCACCAACTTGATGGACATGAGTTTGAACAATCTCCAGAACGGGTGATGGATAGGGAAACCTGGTGTGCTGCTGTCCATGTGGTCGCAAAGAGCTGGACATGACTGAGTGACTGAACTGGGCTGAACTGAATACTTCATAAGACTGTGCTGAAAAAGTGAAAGTGAAGTCCTCAGCTGTGTCCAACTCTTTGAGACCCCATGGACTGCAGCCCACCAGGCTTCTCTGTCAATGGAATTTTTCGGCAAGAATACTGGAGTGGCCATTGCCTTCTCCAAAGACTGTGGTAGATATCCTTGAAAAAAATTAAAAAGCTCATAAATGAGATTTTTCTCAGAATAAAGCACTGACACATGATGGAAAGCATGTTGATTTCAAGGGCTTTTGAACTTGGCTTCTCTCTGGTCTCCAAATATCCCTGAATTATAGCTCAAGAACTACAAAAGGAAAATACACAAATAAAAGCATTTAGAGGAAGTTCTGGAAGAAGATCTTTCTCCTTGAGGGAATGGTGTAGTAGAAATTTGGAAGCTATCACATAGACTGAGATAGTGTTTAATTACTATATACTGTATCTATCACAAGTCCACACTTCTGAAGTCTGTATGTCTTTTCTTCAGTTCAATTCAGTCGCTCAGTCGTGTCCGATTCTTTGCGACCCCATGAATCACAGCACACCAGGCCTCTCTGTTCATCACCATCTCTTGGAGTTCACTCAGTCTCATGTCCATCGAGTCCGTGATGCCATCCAGCCATCTCATCCTCAGTCATCCCCTTCTCCTCCTGCCCCCAATCCCTCCCAGCATCAGAGTCTTTTCCAATGAGTCAACTCTTCGCATGAGGTGGCCAAAGTACTGGAGTTTCAGCTTTAGCATCATTCCTTCCAAAGCTCCCAGGGCTGATCTCCTTCAGAATGGACTGGTTGGATCTCCTTGCAGTCCAAGGGACTCTCAAGAGTCTTCTCCAACACCACACTTCAAACACATCACTTCTTCAGTGCTCAGCCTTCTTTACAGTCCAACTCTCACATTCATACATGACCACAGGAAAAACCATAGCCTTGACTAGACGGACCTTAGTCGGCAAAGTAATGTCTCTGCTTTTGAATATGCTATCTAGGTTGGTCATAACTTTTCTTCCAAGGAGCAAGCGTCTTTTAATTTCATGGTTGCAGTCACCATCTGCAGTGATTTTGGAGCCCAAAAAAATGAAATCTGACACTGTTTCTCCATCTATTTCCCATGAAGTGACGGGACCAGATGTCATGATCTTCGTTTTCTGAATGTTGAGCTTTAAGCAAACTTTGTCACTCTCCTCTTTCACTTTCATCAAGAGGCCTTTTAGCTCCTCTTCACTTTCTGCCATAAGGGTGGTGTCATCTGCATATCTGAGGTTATTGATATTTCTCCTGGTAATCTTGATTCCAGCTTGTGCTTCTTCCAGCTCAACATTTCTCATGATGTACTCTGCATAGAAGTTAAATAAGCAGGGTGACAATATACAGCCTTGACGTACTCCTTTTCCTATTTGGAACCAGTCTGTTGTTCCATGTCCAGTTCTAACTGTTGCTTCCTGACCTGCATACAGGCTTCTCAAGAGGCAGGTCAGGTGGTCTGGTATTACCATCTCTTTCAGAATTTTCCACAGTTTATTGTGATCCACACAGTCAAAGGCTTTGGCATAGTCAATAAAGCAGAAATGGATGTTTTTCTGGAACTCTCTTGCTTTTATGAATTATAATTCATGCAGTTTAAGAAATTGTTCAGTTCTAAGAAGAAACCTTTTTAATTATTATGGTGATGGTTTTTTCCACATGATAGCCTTTTTATTCTTTGCCTTATTTCCTGGGAAATATCTTTAACTTTATTTTCTAATTCTTCTATTAAAAATTTTATTTATATTATATTTAATTCTAACAGTCCTTTGTTTGTTTTCTAAATATTCCTTTTTATACTTTCTTCCCAGATGCATTTCATCTCTTTAGGTGTTGACTTTTGGTTTTCTTCTCTCTGCATATTGAATGTTTCTCCACGTTGCCCTTTTATTCTGTTAGTTTGATTTGGTCTTCATCTTTTGAAAGTTTTCCCCATTTTCCTGATAATACTTTGTTGCCTGTCCATATTTAGAGTAGAAGAAGACTAGAATATGGATGAAATTCCAAGTACTTTGGTTGAACTTGTCAACTTGAAGCTTTTTTATTGTTTAATTTGGTTGGGTCTTTGGTTAGGAAGGGCTTCTCTGGTAGCACAGATGGTAGAGTCTGCCTGTAATGCAGGGGACCCAGATTCAATCCCTGGGTCAGGAAGATTCCTTGGAGAAGGGATGGCAACCCACTCCAGTATTCTTGCCTGGAGAATTCCATAGAGAGAGGATCAGTGAGCTACAACCCATGGGGTCACAAAGTGTTGGACACTACTGAGTGACTAACACGTGATTAGAAAGCCCTGCTGTCAATATGTTTAAGCCTTTCCTCTTAGGTTAATCTGATTCCTCAGAGAAGACTCTTCCAGTCTTCTCCCTGGAGACTTAAGACCTAACTGCCAGCATCTAGGAGTTGAGGAAAGAGATCTGGGCATCTTATTTAGGAAGCTTATGTTTCCTTAATCCCCCTATTTCAGGTATAATAGTAATGCTTTCAAGTAGACATAGTATGTCTGAGACCAAAGTACTACTTCTCTCCAAAGAACAAACTCCCAGTTTACTGCCATGGTGTGTGAGAGACGATCTCACACAGTATGCACTGGGGGAAGGGAGGAAAGGATTAAAAGGTTTTAAAGTAGTTTTCAACCAGTTCTACCTTTTGTTCCCAGTTCCAGACGATTTTGCATTACACATCAGTTTATTCTCAGTCCCATGCCCCTGCCTAGCTACTAATCTGGAATTTATATTTCTTAACTCTCTAAAATCAGATACCACACATCTGTATACTGTCAGTTTCCAAAATATATTGTTCCTGGTGTTTTATTTTTTGTTTATTCTGTAGGTCTGTTTCTTAAAAAGAAAAAAAAACTCTGGTGTAGTTTTTGCAGAGTTTAGAGGAGAGAGCAAAATTAGATGTTTGTGTTCAAACTATAGTCTTCTGGCTCCCATGAATTTTGACCTCTTTCACTGGCCTCACAGAGAAGGCAATGGCACCCCACTCCAGCACTCTTGCCTGGAAAATCCAAGGATGGAGGAGCCTGGTAGGCTGCAGTCCATGGGGTCGCTAAGAGTCAGACACGACAGAGCGACTTCACTTTCACTTTTTATTTTCATGCACTGGAGAAGGAAATGGCAACCCACTCCAGTGTTCTTGCCTGGAGAATCCCAGGGACGAGGAAGCCTGATGGGCTGCCATTTACAAGGTCGCACAGTGTTGGACACGACTGAAGCGACTTAGCAGCAGCAGCAGCAGCAGCAGCATTGGCCTCAGTTAATTCACTAACAATATGTAGAATGCCAGTTCAACAAGAGCAAATGGCCAGTTGGCCAAATTATCAATTCACCAAATCAAGTTACTTCTTTAACTATGTAATACTGTTTAAAGTGTTTTGAAAACTATTTGTTGCCTAATAGCATTTTAAATCATGTTTTGTTTTCTTTACCCCATCTCTTGCTACTACAAAGGGGCAGATAAAGGAAAAGATTAAAGATCATAAAAATAAAAGAGTAAAAAGAATGTATTCTGGAACATGAGGAATTCTTGTGATTTTAAGAAATATTTTTCATGAATATATTTTAATAATTACATAAGGAAATTCTCTGTTAGGGTAAAAGTATATGTTGAAAAATTCTCACTTATTGAATATTAATGTTTTTATTATTATATAATTAATGTCAATAAAATTCTTTGGGCAGAAATTCTTATTTTTATGTATTTTTAAGTTTTTATTTAAGAATTCTTTCTCAGCAGATTATTTCATAATTGATACTAGATACAATAAGCTATCTTTGCTTAGATAGCTATCTTGCTATCTAAGCAAAAAGAAAAGTTCAACCAGAAAGGAAATAACTTTGCCAGCTGTTGTATTTCTTCTTCATTTGACTTTTTCTGTGATTAAGTTCTTATGAATCCTACTCTAGAAAATTCTGTTCCCTATATATGTAAAATGTCCTCTGGTGTCCTCTGGACATCTGTACCACTTGTCTCTGCTTTGCTCGCTGTGCTCAATTCACACTAGTCTTTCTCTTCCTTGAACTTGTCAAGTTTATTCCCACCTTAGCACTTGGCATTTTTTGTTCTTTCTGCTTGTAATCTTCTGTTCCAAAATCTTCATATTTGCTCCTTCACATCATTCTTGTCTCAAGTCATTCCCTGACCACCCAATATAAAGCAGTATTTTTATTGTTATATGAATAATATTCTATTTGTTTACTTACTGAGTCAGTAGTTAACTTCCCCTTCCTCTAGAATCTACAATCCATGAGAGCAAGGGACAAGTCTGTCATCTCCATTGCTGCACCTCTTGCACCTAGGATAGTGCCCGGGGCATAGTAGATACCTAATAAACATAAGGCTGAATGCCAAATGTTTAAAGTTCTAGAGAATACAGTTGTCTAGAAGCCCATGACTGATGGATAAAGGAGGGAACCCATTAAATATGACAATGTGTTCGGACTTTAAGTATCACTTTCTTTCAGAAAGAGTGAAAGTGAAAGTGAAGTCGCTCAGTCGTGTCCGACTCTTTGTGACCCCATGGACTGTAGCCTAACAGGCTTCTTTGTCCATGGGATTCTCTAGGCAAGAATACTTGAGTGGGTTACTATTTCCTTCTCCAGGGGACCTTCCCGACCCAGGGATCGAACCCAGGTCTCCTGCATCGGAGGCAGGTGCTTTAACCTCTGAGCCACCAGGGATCAGAATCTAGAGGGTCTCAAGCAGGAGACCTGTTGAGACATTATATCACTGGATAATGATCTGTGCTCGCTTTTTTTCATCAAGCAAGAGCTGACTTCAATTGGGTGTAAATCAGAGTGAATGACCTGAAGTTGAAAAAGAATTACAAGAATTTACTAGAAATAATTGAGCAGTGATTTATCATTAATGGAAGTCCATACCAATACAAGTTCTCTGCCCCTTCTGCTCAATCCTGTCTTTCCTGTAAGAAAAACTTTTCACCTTCCATTCAGCTTTCACCTCTTTTGCTTGTTGCCTACTCTTTTCCTTTTAACTAGACCCATTTCCATCACTTACACAATAACTACTGATACTTGGGTTATAAAGAGAGATTTGGTTTCTCTGTCAAACAGCACAGGAGTCAGAAACTATTACCACATTCCTCAAGTATTAAATCTAAAGTATACTTATCTTTGTACATTTAAAATTTTCCCTAGATTTTTGCCTTTCTACTGTTAATATTTGAAAAAAATCCAGGTATGGAAAGAAAATATGAGAAATTTTTAAATGAGATGCAATCCCCTAGATTGTGGGGAGGTCTCATTTAGGTGAATGAGTGGTAAATCCTGGAGGATAGCACTAGCCTGGCACTTTAATATAGATCTTCCTTCTGAAGTTTCACTGGGCCTGTTCATGACTGACCTTATCCTAGACTCGTAAGTAAGGAAAAATGACAGAATGTGAATTGTTCATGTTGAGTCAGTATCTAAAAACTCCTAGTATAGGACTTTCTTGAAAATTCTGAGTTAGCAAATGTTGCTCAGGCTCAAGCCTTGAATGAAGGCTCTCTCTTTCCGCTGGTCCCCAACTCTAAATTTTGGAACCTATCCTCCAAGGTGTGCTTGCAAAGAGAAAAGAAGATAGTGTAGCTCCCCAAGAAGAGCCTTAAGTCCACTTATGCATTTACCTCTATGTGGAAGAGAATATTAATAAGGGTAGCTGCCCCCTAGGGACTAAGGTCAGCAAAAGCAAAAAGCAAGAGGATGCATGGAGTGTGTGCGTTGTGTGTGTGTGTGTGTGTGTGTGTGTGTATTTAGCCACTAAGTCATGTCTAACTCTTTGCAGCCCATGGACTGTAGCCCACCAGGCTCCTCTTGTCCATGGAATTTTTCAGGCAAGAATACTGGAGTGGGTTGCCATTTTCCTCCTTCAGGGGATCTTCCTAACCCAGGGATCAAACCTGTGATTCTTATGTCTCCTCCTGTCTTAGCAGGCAGATTCCTTACCACAAGTCCCATCTAGGTCTTTAGAGCTTATATTATTTCCATGGTTTCTAAAGCTTCATGCATAAACATGAAAACAGGCTTTTTTTCACAGATGATGAATACACAGTCCATTTGACTATCATATGATAAACACATTGCTGAGACAATCCTTACTATCATTATAAAACAAACTTTCAATAATAACATCCATGTAATGGAGCAGTGTAATATATAATAGAAACAAAAGGTAATCAAGATCCCTGCAAACTAAATTATGAAATAGGGCTGCTGAGTTGATATATCTCTGTATTAGGTCTGTGAAACTACATTGCTTGCCTTGTCAGCTGAAAGCAAACTACTTCTGGTGGTCTTGACTAACAGTTATCAAGGAAAAAGCATTTGCCAGAGCAACATCTATATACCAGGTACCAGGGGATGTGTTATTTTGGTCAAGCATTGAAACCACATTTGGTACAGCAACTGCAATTGTAATCACCTCCTGGTTAGGCTTATGATAATCCACTCTTGTTCTCCAAGACCCATCTACATTTCTGCACAGATCACATAGATGAGCTTAATGGGGATGTAGTGGGACTCACCGCTCCTCCATCCTTCAAGTCCTTGATGGTGGCACTAATCTTTGCAGTCCCTCCAGCAGCGTGGTATTGCTTTGGGCTTACTATTTTCCTAGAAAGAGGCAGTTCTAGTGGCTTCAGCTTTGCCTTTACCACCAAAATAGCCTTCACTCCGTAAGTCAGAGAACTAATGTGGGGATTCTGCCAACTGCTGAGCATGTGTTCTTGAAATGGAGAAATAACCACAGAATAGGTTTGGTGACCCACTATGCCCATTCTGAGATGGGTCTGAGTTGAAGCTTAATTGACCACCCAATCTGTATAAGCCCCTGTTCTGACTGGTGGACCACAGTGACATTTTGGGTCTCCTGGAATTTGTGTCAGTTCAGAGTCAGTGTCCAGTAGTGCCTGAAAGTGATTATTTCTTTTTCTCCAGTGCACAGTAACTCAAGTTAAAGAGATATATCTCAAGATGTTTATTATGAAGAATTGACTAATACAATTATGAAAGCTGTGAAATCCCACAATCTGCCATCTGCATGCAGAGGCCCAGGAAAGTTGGTGGTATAGTTCTAGTGCAAATCCAAAGCCTGAGAACTGGGACACCAATGATGTAAGTTCTAGGATAAAGGCAGAAGACCAATGCCAAACCTCAAGCAGTGAGAGAGCACACATTTTCCTTTTCTCTGCCTTTTATTCTTTTCAGGCCTTCAACAGACTGAATGATGCCCACCCACACTGAAAAACAGTCTGCTTTACTCAGCATAGTTATTCCAATGATAATCTCTTCTGGAAACACCCTCACTGACACACCTAGATATAACACTTAACCAAGTATCTGTGTATCTTTGGCTGAGTCAAACTGATACATAAAATTAACCATCACACTTCCATTGCCCCCTATTACCCTGTTGGCTCAGGTTACCATAGCAAGCATCTCTTAATCAGACATTTCAGGGAAAAATGTAGGCACACATCTTTGCTGCTGCTGCTGCTGCTGCTGCTAAGTCACTCCAGTCGTGTCCGACTCTGTGCGACCCCACAGACAGCAGCCCACCAGGCTCCCCCATCCCTGAGTGGGTTGCCATTTCCTTCTCCAATCCATGAAAGTGAAAAGTGAAAGTGAAGTTGCTCAGTCGTGTCCGACTCTTCGGGACCCCATGGACTGCAGCTTACCAGGCTCCTCTGTCCATGGAATTTTCCAGGCAAGAGTACTAGAATAGGGTGCCATTGCCTTCTTTGAGGCACACATCTTTAGGAACATGTAAATATAACAACATTCTCCCCCAGAAAATTTGATGGCAGCAGCATCAATTCTACTATTCTGTGAGCATCCAGTCAGGTATATACATGCCCGCTTCCCCTTTCTAAATACAGCCCCCAGAACCAACCGACCTCCCTCCTCACTTGTCTTGGGATCGTGATGGAAGCTGCTGTGTCCTCTGTGAAAAAGAAGCTGCTTAGGGTGAGAATAGCTGGAGGAGGGACTAGAGAAAGCAACCTCAGACTTGGGATGTTCTGCCATGTCTCCCTCCAATTTTTTTTTTATACTGTTGGTCTAACTTCAAGGAAATAGCAGAAAGCAGAGTCTAAATTTGTGAGGCTGGGAGTAGGAGCTGGGAGCACAATCTGCTCCTAACTTGTATATCCAAGTCCAATTTAGAATCGTCTAAATCACACAAGGATCTCTCTGGTTCAAATGCCTTGCTCTAGCTCATGTTAAAAAGTTTTCATTTCTGTGGCTGATTCATGTTGATATATGGCAGAAACCAACACAACATTATAAAGCAATTATCCCTCAGTTAAAAATAAATTAAGATTTTGGTGCCACTGCTGGAGCCTGGGACGGGGCACATTGGTGGCAGGAAGTAAGCTGCGCTGAGGTCGTTGCGGAACCAGCTGATGACCTGCATGATGAATCACAAGAGAAGAAACGCATCCGAGGTAAGCAGAATGCGCAGCCTGACCGGAAGAACTCTCTGGACTGGACCCGGCACAACTACTGCGAGAGCTTCCCGCTAAACCTAGAGGCTGTGAGGGACCATGTGGAAAGGACAGATGCTTTACAGCTGTCGGTGGAAGAATTTGTGGAGCAATATGAAAGACCGTACAAGCTCTTGGTTCTGCTGAATGCCCAAGAGGGCCAGTCAGCTCAGAAATGGATTCTGGAGCGCCTCAAGAGGAAATACGGGAACCAGAAGTTCAAGGGTGGCGAGGACAAGGACGGGTACTCGGTGAAGATGAAGATGGGATACTACATCGAGTACATGGAGAGCACTCACAATGACAGCCCCCTTCACATCTTTGACAGCAGCTACGGGGAACACCCTCAAAAGAAGGAAACTTAGAAGACTACAAGGTGCCCAAGTTTTTCATCAATGACCTTTTGCACTTCTCGGGGAGAAGTGCAGGCCCCTAATAGGTGGTTTGTGATGGAGCCAACAAGCTCCAGAACAGGAATCCACATCGACCCTCTGGGAACCAGTGCCTGGGATGCCTTAGTTCAGGGCCACAAGCGCTGGTGCCTGCTCCCCTACCAGCACGCCCAGAGAACTCATCAAGGTGACCTATGAAGGAAGGAACCAGCAAGATGAAGCTATTACCTGGGTTTAACATCAACCTCGGACTGCAAGGAGATCCAACCAGTCCATTCTGAAGGAGATCAGCCCTGGGATTTCTTTGGAAGGAATGATGCTGAAGCTGAAACTCCAGTACTTTGGCCACCTCATGAGAAGAGTTGACTCATTGGGAAAGACTCTGATGCTGGGAGGGATTGGGGGCAGAAGGAGAAGGGGACGATCGAGGATGAGATGGCTGGATGGCATCACAGACTCGATGGACGTGAGTCTGAGTGAACACCGGGAGTTGGTGATGGACAGGGAGGCCTGGTGTGCTGCGATTCATGGGGTCGCAAATAGTCGGACATGACTGAGCGACTGAACTGAACATCATCTGTCCCCAGATGCAGCTTCCAACCTGGCCACCCCAATTCAAACCCCCAGAAATCTTACAAAAATCAGGAGAGACTGCCTTTGTACCAGAAAGCTGGTGACTTAGCAACTAAACAACAACAATGAAGAAGTAGAGGATGGAGGTTACAATGTTCAAAGAAAGTAAAAGTGAAAGTTGCTCACTCACATCTGAGTCTTTGCAACCCCATGGACTGTACAGTCCCTGGAATTTCCAGGCCAGAATACTGGAGTGGGTAGCCTTTCCCTTCTCCAGGGGATCTTCCCAACCCAGGGATTGAACCCAGGTCTCCTGCATTGCAGGAAGATTCTTTACCAGCTGAGCCACAAGGGAAGCCCAAGAATACTGGAGTGGGTAGCCTATCCCTTCTCCAGGGGATCTTCCCCCAGTAATAGAACCAAGGTCTCCCGCATTGCAGGCAGATTCTTTACTGAGCTATCAGGGAAGATTACTTTGATGAAGCAAAGTAAAAGGCCCAGGTGATAAGGAATAGCCTCTCGACAACTTCTAGGGGAAGAACTAAGGCCTCAGTCCCAACATTCATGACACTAAATAAATATCCAGTGTTCTAGATAGCTCCCTTTACCCTTACAAATCTATTCCTCACCCTGCTCAGTGCACAGAAGATGATGTGTGTGGTCCCCATCATAAGCTTTCTTGCCCTCTGGCTTCCATTTGGGTTCTACCATTTGACTAGAGATGAGAGACAGAGCAGAGAGTAACGTCTGGGTGTTTATTTTCCCAGCAACCTCTCTGTGAATGTGACCTCATTTGGAAATAGGGTCTTAGCAGACATAATCAAGTTAAGATGAGGTCATACTGGATAAGGGTGGACCCTTATCTAATGACTAGTGTCCTTATAAGAAGGGGGAGATTCGGACGCAGGTACACAGAGAAAAGCCCATGTGATGATGAGGTAATGTGTCTAACAAGCCAAAGAATGCCAGGGGTTGCCAGCAACCGCCAGAAGGAGAGCAGTATGGAACAGATTCTTCCTCAGAGCCTCCAGTAGGAACCAAACCTACTCTTGGTATTACCTTGCTTTCGTACTTCTAGCCTCCAGAAAGAACTGTGAGGTAATACATTTCTGTTGCTTTAAACTACCTGGTCTGTGGTAATTTGTTATGACAGCTTTAAGAAACCAATACATTGATCAGTCATTTTTCTTTGGTGTTATGTTAAATAATCATAACTCTGTGCTCAATGGCTCCATTACCATTTTAATGTGTTTTTCCTGGATTATTATAGTGATATGCACTGTTGAAACTATGGAAAAATTTAAGGAAAAATTGTGTGTGTGTGTGTGTGTGTGTGTGTGTGAGTCTCTCAGTCTTGTCTGACTCTTTGTGACCTAATGGACTGCAGCCTACCAGACTCCTCTGTCCATAGAATTCTCCAGGCAAGATTACTGAAGTGGGTTGCCATTTCCTTCTCCAGGGGGTCTTCCTGACCCAGGGATCGAACCCGGGTCTCCTGCATTGCAGGCAGATTCTTTACCATCTGAACCACCAGGGAAGCCCTAAAGAAAAAAAAACAAATAGGAAATATACATAATACTTCCATGGTTTTCATTTCGGTATATTTCCATTTATTCGTTGCCAAAATGCAATTTCACCTAGCTTTTTCATATTATATATAGAATTCTTTATTCTGATTTTTTTCTTAAAATTAGTTACATAGGTATTCGTGGAGTAAAAACTCATAAATATTTTGATGACTGCATAAAATGTCATTATATAGGTGGTCTGTATTTTATTTACAATTAATCTATTGTTGAGTAGCTTTTACTTTTGTTATTGCAGACAATCCATAATGCAGAGTACAATGAGATGAAAGTCTTGTCTCCAAAAGGAATTTAATCTGGCTATTGGTGATGGGGGTAGATTAGGGAAATGCACAGGGATACCCCCAAAATCAGAGATAAGCTTCTCCTGACTAATTCGAAAGAGACTGCAAAGGAAAGATTTAGGGTGGGATTGGAGAGAGCCTTTCAGGGACAGTTTTTAAGTGACAATAGCAGGGAGAGGTAGCCCTGGAGTTGCCAGGCTACTCAGGATGCTTGGAACAAGATCTGCAGGGACCTCTCCTGGACATGTGGCACTCGATCACTCCTTTAATAAGTCCCAGCTGCTCCTGATCCTCTTTAGGCATGTCACTCAGGGAGTTCCTAGAGGTACCTTCCTAACTAACCTCCTGAGATTCATTTAGAGTAAAAGCAAAACTCAGTCTAGCCTTAATTGATCTGAAGTAAAGCTGCCTGTTGGGATGTCCACACTTGGAACATCTGGGGCTCTAAGTAAAAAATGCTAATGAGGCCCTGAGGGTCTCAGATTGATTCTCCCTTCTCTTCCCCTTAAGCCTATTCCCACACACACTGAAGAAGAGGGGGTGAGGGGCTTGGCCAGGGAACAGACTGGCTGGGAACCAAGTGCCTCCTCGGTATGTTCAACACTGTTACCAGGTTTCCAGCCCCCTACCCGCCCCCGGGAGAAAAGTTTGCAAGTTCCAAGTAATTTCTGTTGGCCTTACTGGGGTGTGCTGTATTATAATTTACTGGGGAAATAGTAAACTTTTACTTGAGATTACTAATACTAGAAAAATGTTAATCCATTATTTGTATCTTTCTTTGGTCTACTTCAGAAAGTGAAGTATGGCAAGCTCATGCCCTAGACAAAGAACTTTTGTAATGAGATTGGAAAACCTCCTCCCCAAAGATAATGAGTCACAGGGAAATTATTCAGCTACCTAATTTATGGAGAAACCTTCCCCTCATCATTAAAGATGCAAATGTTCAGATGATTCCCTATCCTTTCATTCTAAACATATAGTCAGTCTACTATTCACCAAGTAAGGTGCTGAATATTGTGGGAGATAGATGAATAAAATATAGTCTTTGCCTTAAGATAGATAAAAATCTGACAGGAAGGAGTAGTCATTCAGTCACTTTAAGAGAGCATGTCCTGTTCCACAAATGAGGCACAAACGAAAATCAGAGGCTGTTCAGCCATGGGGCACTATACTCAATCTCTTACTAGAGAGATAAGGAAAGGCCTCAAAAAGATTGGGCATTTAACCTGGTCTAAAAAGTTTCAAATTTTCTTTCCTTTCTTTCCCCATGGCCACTGCACCAGATAACATCTTCATTGTCTCATTTATTTATTAATACACTCACTTATTCAACATTTTAAAAATATTTATTTATTTGGCTGCATCAGGTCTTAGCTGCAGCACACAGGATCTTTTTCAGTTGTGACATGCAGAATCTTGAGTCACAGTATATGGGGTCTAGTTCCCTGACCAGGGATGGAACCCCGACCCCTGCATTGAGAACACAGAGTCTTAGCCACTGGGCCACCAGGGAAGTCCCTCAACATTTTTAGCCTACAAAGTACCAGGGTCAAGTCCAGGTGTGGGGATACAACAGTGAGCAACACAGAAATGGTCCTTGTCTTCATTGTGCTTACACTCTAGCTGAGGAGATAGGTAAACCAACAGATAAGATTTATGACAGAATCAAACAAAGAAGTAGGTAGAGCATAGCAGGGGGATAACTTTGGGCTTCACTGATAGCTCAGTTGGTAAAGAATCTGCCTGCAATGCAGGTGACCCTGGTTCGATTCCTGGGTTGGGAAGATCTTCTGGAGAAGGGAAAGACTATCCACTCCAGTCTTCTGGCCTGGAGAATCCCATGGCCTATACAGTACAAAGACTATACGGTACAGTATAGTACTCTACATGCAAAGAGTCAGACATGACTGAGCGACTTACACTTTCAAACTTTAGAGAGGAGGATCACAGAAGGCCTATCTCAGAAAATGATATATAAACTAAGACTTAAGGGTTATGAGCTAGTCATGGCAAAAATCAAGAAAAGAGCATTCTAGGGAGATTTAATAGCATAATCAAAGGCAATGAAACAGGAAAGTGCTTGTAAAGTTTTTGTTTGTTTGTTTTCTGAAATAAGACTCATGGGGCTGGAACATAGTGAACAAAGAAGAAACCAGAATGAGATAAGATTGGAGAAATAGGCAGGAGAATAATACATGGCTTTCAATGCTATTAGTGTATTAAAAAGTCTTTTTTAAGTGAATGTACAATACAAACTGATTTACATTTTAAGATCAGTCTTGCAATCCAGTAAGGAAAATTGATAAGTAAAGAGTAAGAGAAACAGTGAGAAGACCAATTAGAAGACTCTAGGATCCCAGGCAAGAGATGATGGTATCTTGGATTTGGGTAGCAGAAGGAAAGTGTGTGGATTCTGTGTGTAATTTGACAAAAGATTCAACAAGATGTCCTGATGGAATAGATATGAGGAGTGAGGAAATTGGAGGAATGAAAGGAATTAGGTTTTTTGAATAGCAATTGCACAGATTGGTTTAATAAACTAGTTTCTATCTCCACAATAGGATAATCCCTATCCATTGTCATGTGACTATACATTCCTAACCATTGAATCTGAAAGTGACTTTGTGGCTTTCTTCAACCTATAGAATGTAGGCAGAAGTGATAGTATACTATGAAACAACTACTCCACAAGACTCTTAAATTTGAAAAACATGAAAAACGTACTCAGGCTGAATAATAAAGTCCTTTCACTTCCCAAGGTAAAAAAGAAGTGGTAATATGCTCAGTATCCTCAAGGTCATCTCATAGTTGCAAAAAGCTTTCTTTGTTGGTTGTTTTAAGAAGAAAATAGAAATAATATCATTAAAAGAAATCTACAGACTTAATACAATCTTTATCAAAATACCTATGCCATTTTTTCATATAAATAAAACAAAAAATCTTAAAATCCACAAGGAAACACAAAGGACCCCAGATTGCCAAAGCAGTCTTGAGGGATAAAAGAACAAAGCTGATGTATAGCCCTCTCAGATTTCTGACTGTACTACAAAACTGTAGTAATCAAAACAGCACTGTACTGGCACCAAAAAGGACACATAGATCAATGTAAAAGCACAGAGAGCCCAGAAATAAAACCATGCACCTATGGTTAATTAATCTATAACAAAGGATACCAGAATATACAGTGAATAAAAGATAGTCTCTTCAACAAGTGGTTCTAGGAAAACTGGACAGCAACATGTAAAAGAATAGAGATTAGAACATTTCCTCACACCATATACAAAAATAAACTCTAAATTGTTTAAAGAACTAAATGTAAGCATGAAACCATAGAATTCCTAGAAGAGAACATATACAGAACGCTTTCCAACCTAAATCATAGCAGTGTTTTTTGGATACATCTCCTAAGACAAAATAACTAAAAGCAAAAATAAACAAATGGGCTAACTAAATTTTAAAGATTTTGCACAGCAAAGCATTAATAAAATGAAAAGATAGTCTACTGAATGGTAGAAAATATTTGCAAATGATAAGACCAGTAAGGTGTCAATATCCAAACTTTGCATACAGCTCATACAACTCAATATCATAAAAATAATCCAATCAAAATATGAACAGAAGACCTGAATGGACATTTTTCCATAGAAGACATATAGGTAGCTAACATGCCCATGAAAAGAGGCTCTGCTGCTGCTGCTGCTGCTAAGTTGCTTCAGTCGTGTCCGACTCTGTGCGACCCCATAGACAGCAGCCTACCAGGCTCCCCGTCCCTGGGATTCTCCAAGCAAGAACACTGGAGTGGGTTGCCATTGCCTTCTCTGGAAAAGATGCTCAATATCACTAATTATTAGAGAAATGCAAATCAAAATCGCAGTGAGATATCACTACCTTTCAGAATGGCTATCATCAAAACGTCTACAAATAACAACTGCCGACAAAGGTATGGCGAAGGGGGAAACTTGTACACTGTCAGTAGGAATGTAACTTAATGCAACCACTATGGAAAATAGTATGGAGGTTTCTTGAAAAACTAAAAATAGAACTATCATATAATCCAGTCATTCCTCCTGGGAATATATTCAGAAAAAAATGAAAACACTAATTTGAAGATACATGCAGCCCAATGTTTATAGCAGCATTGTTTACAATAGCCAAGATATGGAAGCAATTTGTGTCTTTCTGTTATTAAACCCTAATATAATTTTTTATGATCAAATAACGTAACTTGAATGATTTAAGTTCTTTAAAATTCCTTATTTATTGCCCAGAATAAGGTCTGTCTTGGTGAAATCTGCTTGTATCTCTGGAAGGGATGTGTATATTGTTAATACTAGGTTTAATGTTCTATAAATGTCACTTTGATTAACATGAGTGATAGAGTTGTTGAGGTCTATTATATTTGGGGATTTGATGTAAACTGATTACTGAAACATTTCCAACTGTAATTGAGTATCTGTATTTTTCTCCTAGCTTTATTTACTTTTGCCTCATGTATTTTGGAGTTATTTAAGTTGTATTTTACATACAATATTTGTTTCAGATGTACAACAAAGTATGCAGATTCAGGCTTTTTTAAATTTATACATTATGAAATTATCACCACAATAAGTTTAGTTACCATACAACATTGTTACAATATTAATGACTCTGTTTCCTATGTGTACATTACAGTCCCATAACTTATTTACTTTATAGTTGGAAGATTGTATCTTTACCTATTTTATCCATCCCCATACCCACTTTTTTCAGGTAACCATCAGTTTTTTCTCTTCATCTATGAGTCTGTTTCTGTTTTGTTTTGTTTGCTCATTACTTTTGTTTTTCTTTTTTTTTAATTATTAAATTTATTTATTTTTTTAATTACAATACTATATTTGTTTTGCCATACATTGACACGAATCAGCCATAGGTGAACACAATCTCCCAATGCCGAAGCCCCCTCCCACTTCCCACCCCACATCCTCTACTTGAATCATCCTGTGCATCAGCCCCATGCATCCTGCATCCTACATTGAACATAGATTGGCGCTTCGTTTCTTACAAGAAAATATACACGTTTCATTGCCATTCTCCCAAACCATCCCACCCTTTCCCTCTCCCTCAGAGTCCAAAAGTCCACTCTATACCTCTGTGTCTCTTTGTTGTCTCACATATAGGGTCATCATTACTGTCTTCTAAATTCCATATATATGTGTCAGTATACTGTATTGGTGTTTTTCTTTCTGGCTTACTTCACTCTGTATAATCGGTTCCAATTTCATCCATCTCATTAGAACTGAGTCAAATTTATTCTTTTTAAGGGCTGAGTAGCACTCCATTGTGTATATGTACCACAGCTTTCTTATCCAATCATCTGTTGATGGACATCTAGGTTGCTTCCATGTCCTGGCTATTATAAACAGTGCTGCAGTGAACATTGGGGTACATGTGTCTCTTTCAATTCTGGTTTCCTCAGTGTGTATGCCCAGCAGTGGGATTGCTGGGTCATAAGGCAGTTCTATTTGCAATTTTTAAGGAATCTCCACACTGTTTTCCATAATGGCTGTACTAGTTTGCATTCCCACCAGCAGTGTAAGAGGGTTCCCTTTTCTCCACATCCTCTCCAGCATTTATTGCTTGTAGACTTTTGGATCGCAGCCATTCTGACTGGTGTGAAATGGTACCTCATTGTGGTCTTGATTTGCATTTCTCTGATAATGAGTGATGTTGAACATCTTTTCATGTGTTTGTTAGCCATCCGTATGTCTTCTTTGGAGAAATGCCTATTTAGTTCTTTGGCCCATTTTTTTACTGGATCATTTATTTTTCTGGAGTTGAGCTGCATAAGTTGCTTATATATCTTTGAGATTAGTTGTTTGTCAGTTGTTTCATTTGCTATTGTTTTCTCCCATTCAGAAGGCTGTCTTTTCACCTTGCTTATAGTTTCCTTTGTTGTGCAGAAGCTTTTAATTTTAATTAGATCCCATTTGTTTATCTTTGCTTTTATTTCCAGTATACTGGGAGTTGGATCATAGAGGATCCTGCTGTGATTTATGTCGGAGAGTGTTTTGCCTATGTTCTCCTCTAGGAGTTTTATAGTTTCTGGTCTTACATTTAGATCTTTAATCCATTTTGAGTTTATTTTTGTGTATGGTGTTAGAAAGAGGTCTAGTTTCATTCTTTTACAAGTGGTTGACCAGTTTTCCCAGCACCACCTGTTAAAGAGACTGTCTTTACTCCATTGTATATTCTTGCCTCCTTTGTCGAAGATAAGGTGTCCATAGGTGTGTGGGTTAATCTCAGGGCTTTCTATTTTGTTCCATTGATCTATATTTCTGTCTTTGTGCCAGTACTATACTGTCTTAATGACTGTGGCTTTGTAGTAGAGCCTGAAGTCAGGCAAGTTGATTCCTCCAGTTCCATTCTTCTTTCTCAAGATTGCTTTGGCTATTCGAGGTTTTTTGTATTTCCATACAAATCTTGAGATTATTTGATCTAGTTCTGTGAAAAATACTGCTGGTAGCTTGATGGGAATTGCATTGAATCTGTAGATTGCTTTAGGTAGTATACTCATTTTCACTATATTGACTCTTCTGACCCATGAGCATGGTATATTTCTCCATCTATTAGTGTCCTCTTTGATTTCTTTCATCAGTGTTTTATAGTTTTCGATATATAGGTCTTTAGTTTCTTTAGGTAGGAATATTCCTAAGTATTTTATTCTTTTCGTTGCAATGGTGAATGGAATTGTTTCCTTAACTTCTTTTTCTACTTTCTCATTATTAGTGTATAAGAATGCAAGGGATTTCTGAGTGTTGATTTTATATCCTGCAACTTTACTATATTCATTGATTAGCTCTAGTAGTTTTCTGGTCGAGTCTTTAGGATTTTCTATGTAGAGGATCATGTCATCTGCAAACAGTGAGAGTTTTACTTCTTCTTTTCCAATTTGGATTCCTTTTATTTCTTTTTCTGCTCTGATTGCTGTGGCCAAAACTTCCAGTACGATGTTGAAGAGTAGTGGTGAAAGTGGGCACCCTTGTCTTGTTCCTGACTTTAGGGGAACTGGTTTCAATTTTTCGCCATTGAGGATAATGTTAGCTGTGGGTTTGTCATATATAGCTTTTATTATGTTGAGGTATGTTCCTTCTATTCCTGCTTTCTGGAGAGTTTTTATCATAAATGGATGCTGAATTTTGTCAAAGGCTTTTTCTGCATCTATTGAGATAATCATATGATTTTTATTTCTCGGTTTGTTAATGTGGTGAATTACATTGATTGACTTGCGGATATTGAAGAATCCTTGCATCCCTGGGATAAAGCCCACTTGGTCATGGTGTATGATCTTTTTAATGTGTTGCTGGATTCTGATTGCTAGGATTTTGTTGAGGATTTTTGCATCTATGTTCATCAGTGATATTGGCCTGTAGTTTTCTTTTTGTGGTGTCTTTGTCAGGTTTTGGTATTAGGGTGATGGTGGCCTCATAGAATGAGTTTGGAAGTTTACCTTCCTCTTCAATTTTCTGGAATAGCTTCAGTAAGATAGGTGTTAGCTCTTCTTGGAATTTTTGGTAGAATTCAGCTGTGAAGCCGTCTGGACCTGGGCTTTTGTTTGCTGGAAGATTTCTGATTACAGTTTCAATTTCTGTGCTTGTGATGGGTCTGTTAAGATTTTCTATTTCTTCCTGGTTCAGTTTTGGAAAGTTGTACTTTTCTAAGAATTTGTCCATTTCTTCCAAGTTGTCCATTTTATTGGCATATAATTGCTGATAGTAGTCTCTTATGATTCTTTGTATTTCTGAGTTGTCTGTCGTGATCTCTCCATTTTCATTTCTAATTTTGTTGATTTGATTTTTTTCTCTTTGTTTCTTGATGAGTCTGGCTAATGGCTTGTCAATTTTATTTATCCTTTCAAAGAACCAGCTTTTTGCTTTGTTGATTTTTGCTATGGTCTCTTTTGTTTCTTTTGCATTTATTTCTGCCCTAATTTTTAGGATTTCTTTCCTTCTACTAACTCTGGGGTTCTCTATTTCTTCCTTCTCTAGTTGCTTTAGGTGTAGAGTTAGGTTATTTATTTGACTTTTTTCTTGTTTCTTGAGGTATGCCTGTATTGCTATGAACTTTCCTCTTAGGACTGCTTTTATAGTGTCCCAAAGGTTCTGTGTAGTTGTGTTTTCATTTTCATTTGTTTTGATGCATATTTTGATTTCTTTTTTGATTTCTTCTGTGATTTGTTGATTATTCAGAAGGGTGTTGTTCAGCCTCCAAATGTTGGAATTTTTAATAGTTTTTCTCCTATAATTGAGATCTAACCTTAGTGCGTTATGGTCAGAGAAGATGCTTGGAATAATTTCGATTTTTTGGAATTTATCAAGGTTAGATTTATGACCCAGAATGTGATCTATCCTGGAAGAGGTTCCGTGTGCACTTGAGTAAAAGGTGAAGATTCTACATATGAATGAAATTATACAGTATTTATCTTTGCCTGACTTATCTCACCTAGCTTAATACCCTAAGGGGTTCTCCAGTCGCTCAGTGGTAAAGAATTCATCTGCAGTGCAAGAGATGCAGGTTCAATCCCTGGATCAGAAAGATCCCCTGGAGAAAGAAACGGCAACCCACTCCAGTATTCTTGCCTGGGAAATTCTATGGGCAGAGGAGCCTGGTGGGCTGCAGTCCATGTGGTCGCAAAAGAGTTGGACAGAACTTGCGAGAACAAAGAGCCTAAAGGTCCATCCCTGGGGATTTGATTTGCATTTCCCTGGTGATTAGTAATGTTGAGCATCTTTTTGTTTGCCATTTGTATGTCTTCTTTCGGAAAATGTCTATTCAGGTCCTCTGACCAGTTTTTTTTTTTTTTTTTAATTTGTTTGGCTGCACCTGGTCTTAGTTGCAGCACACAGGGTCTTCGTTGTGGCATATGATGCAGGCTCTCAGTTGCAGCGTCTGGAATCTAGTTCCCTGACCTCGGATTGAAACTGGGCCTCCTGCATTCGGATCACAGAGTGGACCACTAGGGAAGTCCCTGCCCAATTATTTTTTACATTTTATGAATTATTTATATATTTTGGATATCAACCACTTATCAGATATGTAGTTTACAAATATCTTCTTCCACTCGGTATCTTCTACTTTTTGTTCATGGTTCCCATCAGTGTACAAAAACATTTAGTTTGATGTAGTCCATTTGTTTATTTTAGATTTTGTTTCCCTTGCCTAAAGATATGTATCCAAAAAAATATTAAGAACTGTGTCAGAAAGTGCCATGCCTATGTTTTCTTCTAGAAGTTTTATGATTTCAGGTCTTACATTTAACTCTTTAATCTATTTTGAGTTTATTTTTGCATATAGTGTAAGAAAGTGGTCCGGTCTCATTCTTTTACATGTAGCTGTCCAATTTTTCCAACACTATTTATTAGAGACTGTCTTTTCCTCATTGTTTATTTTGGCCTTTTTGCCAAAAATTAATTGACCATATAAGTGTAAATTTATTTCTGGGCTCTCTGTTCTGTTCCACTGATCTATGTGTTTCTTTCTGTGCCAGTACCATTCTGTTTTGATTATTATATTTTTGCCATACAGTTTCAAGTCTGGGAGTGTGGTGCCTCCAACTTTGTTCTTATTTCTCAATATTGCTTTGACTTTTGTAGTCCCACAGAAAATTTCGGTTTTTTTTTTCTAGTTCTGTGAAAAATTCCATTGATATTTCGATAGGGACTGTATTGAATCTGTAGATTACTTTAAGTAGTATGGACATTTTAATGATATTGATATTAATTTTTCTAATTCATGAGCACAGTATATCTTTTCACCTATATGTTTTCAGTTTCTTTTTGAGTCTCATAGTTTTCAGAGTGCAGGTCATTCATATTCATAAGTAATTTATTCTTTTGATGCAGTTTTAAATGAAATTGCCTTATTGCTTTTTCTAATAATTTATTATTAATGTACAAAAATGCAACAGATTTCTGTATATTGACTTTGTATCCTGCAATGATTGGTTCTAATCTTTTTTTTTTTTGGTAGAGTCTTAGGGATTTTATATATTTAATATCATGTAATCTGCTCAAAATTCCAAGCCAGGCTTCAGCAATACGTGAACCATGAACTTCCAGATGTTCAAGCTGGTTTTAGAAAAGGTAGAGGAAGCAGAGATCAAATTGCCAACATCCGCTGGATCATGGAAAAAGCAAGAGAGTTCCAGAAAAACATCCATTTCTGCTTTATTGACTATGTCAAAGCCCTTGACTGTGTGGATCACAAGAAACTGTGGAAAATTCTGAAAGAGATGGGAATACCAAAGTACCTGACCTGCCTCTTGAGAAACCTGTATGCAGGTCAGGAAGCAAGAGTTAAAACTGGACATGGAACAACAGACTGGTTCCAAATAAGAAAAGGAGTACGTCCAGGCTGTATATTGTCACCCTGCTTATTTAACTTCTATGCAGAGTACATCATGAGAAATGCTGGGCTGAAAGAAACACAAGCTGGAATCAAGATTGCCAGGAGAAATATCAATAACCTCAGATATGCAGATGATACCACCCTTATGGCAGAAAGCGAAGAGGAACTAAAAAGCCTCTTGATGAAAGTGAAAGTAGAGAGTGAAAAAGTTGGCTTAAAGCTCAACATTCAGAAAATGAGGATCATGGCATCTGGTCGTATCACTTCATGGGAAATAGATGGAGAAACAGTGGAAACAGTGTCAGACTTTATTTTGGGGGCTCCAAAATCACTGCAGATGGTGACTGCAACCATGAAATTAAAGGATGCTTACTCCTTGGAAGGAAAGTTATGACCAACCTAGATAGCATATTCAAAAGCAGAGACATTACTTTGCCAACAAAGGTCTGTCTAGTCAAGGCTATGGTTTTTCCTGTGGTCATGTATGGATGTGAGAGTTGGACTGTGAAGAAGGCTGAGTGCCGAAGAATTGATGCTTTTGAACTGTGGTGTTGGAGAAGACTCTTGAGAGTCCCTTGGACTGCAAGGAGATCCAACCAGTCCATTCTGAAGGAGATCAGCCCTGAGATTTCTTTGGAGCGAATGATGCTAAAGCTGAAACTCCAGTACTGTGGCCACCTCATGTGAACAGTTGACTCATTGGAAAAGACTCTGATGCTGGGAGGGATTGGGGGCAGGAGAAGGGGATGACAGAGGATGAGATGGCTGGATGCTATCACGGACTCGATGAACGTGAGTGAACTCCGGGTGTTGCTGATGGACAGGGAGGCCTGGCATGCTGTGATTCATGGGGTCGCAAAGAGTCAGACACAACTGAGCGACTGAACTGAACTGAACTGAATCTGCAAGTTTACCTGGGGCTTCCCTGATGGCTCAGTGGTAAAAGAATCTGCCTGCAATGCAGGAAACCTGGGTTCAATCCCTGGGTCAGGAAGATTCCCCTGGAGAAGAAAATGGCAACCCACTCCAGTATTCTTGCCTGGAGAATTCCATGGACGAGGAGCCTGGCAAGCTACAGTCCATGGGGTCACAAAGAGTCAGACACGACTGAGTGCCTAACACATACACACACACACACACACACAATCAGCAAATAGTGACAGTTTTTACTTCTTCCTTTCCAATTCGGATGAATTTTATGAGTTTTCTTGCCTAATTGCTCTGGATAGAACTTCCAATACAGTGTTAAATAAAAGTGGCAAAAGTAGGCATCCTTGTCTTGTTCCTGATCTTAGAGAACTGAGTATGATATTAACTGTGGATAATGTATTGAGATATGTTCCCTCTATACCCATTTTGTTAAGAGTTTTTATCATAAATGAATGTGAATTTTGTCAAATGCTTTTTTTGCCACTAGTACAGCCACTATGGAGACGCATGGAGATTCCTTAAAAACTGGAAATAGAGCTGTCATACAACCCAGTAATCCCATTGCTGGCCATATATATGGAGGAACCAGAATTGAAGAGACGCATGACCCCGCTGTTCACTGCAGCACTGGTTACAATATCTAGGACATGGAAGTAACCTAGATGTCCATCAGCAAACAAATGGATAAGGAAGTTGTGGTACATATACACAATGGAATATTCAGTTCAGTTCAGTTCAGTCACTCAGTCGTATCCGACTCTGCGACCCCATGAATTGCAGCATGCCAGGCCTCCCTGTCCATCAACAACTCCCAGAGTTCACCCAAACTCATGTCCATCGAGTCCGTGATGCCATCCAGCTATCTCATCCTCTGTCGTCCCCTTCTCCTCCTGTCCCCCCTGTCCCTCCCAGCATCAGAGTCTTTTCTAATGAGTCAACTCTTCGCATGAGGTGGCCAAAGTACTGGAGTTTCAGCTTTAGCATCAGTCCTTCCAAAGAACATCCAGGACTAATCTTCAGAATGGACTGGTTGGATCTCCTTGCAGTCCAAGGAACTCTCAAGAGTCTTCTCCAATACCACAGTTCAAAAGCATCAATTCTTCGGCGCTCAGCTTTCTTCACAGTCCAACTCTCACATCCATACATGACCTCAGGAAAAACCATAGCCTTGACTAGACAGACCTTTGTTGGCAAAGTAATGTCTCTGCTTTTGAATATACTCCCTAGGTTGGTCATAACTTTTCTTCCAAAGAGTAAGTGTCTTCTAATTTCATGGCTGCAATCACCATCTGCAGTGATTTTGGAGACCAAAAAAATAAAGTCTGACACTGTTTCCATTGTTTCCACATCTATTTGCCATGGAGTGATGGGACAAGATGCCATGATCTTCATTTTCTGAATGTTGAGCTTTTAGTAGTTTATTGATGATATTCACAAAGGCAATTAATATTGGGATATTTTAGACCAAGAAACTTTGCTTAAAACTTTTTAAAAAATTAATGTGTCAACATTTTTTATACTCTTGCATGCATGCAAGAAAAAAATGTTCTTTTTAGATCAATTAAAATATTTATTTCTAATAAGGAAATTTCCTAGGAAAAGAAAATGGATTATATATAGAAGGGAAGAACAATCCGGTTGAAGGTCAGTAGATCCCTGATAGACAGCTGATAATTAACTGTATATGTCACTAGTTAATCAGAACAAGTCCTCAATGGAATATTACTCAGCTATAAAAAGAACATATTTGAGTCCATTCTAATGAGGTGGATGAAACTGGAGCCTCTTATACAGAGTAAAGTAAGTCAGAAAGAGAAACACCAATACAGTAAATTAAGCATATATATGGAACTTAGAAAGATGGTAATGATTACCCTATGTACAAGATAGCATAAGAGACACAGACGTAAAGAACAGATTTTGGATTCTGTGGGAGAAGGTGAGGGTGGGATGATTTGAAGGAATAGCATTGAAACATGTATATTACCATATGTAAAACAGATGACCAGTCCAAGTTCAATGCATGAAGCAGGGCACTCAGAGCTGGTGCTCTGGGACAACCCTGAGGGATGGAGTGGGGAGACAGCTGGGAGGGGGTATTGAGGATGAGTGGACACGTGTACACTCATGGCTGATTCATGTCAATGTATGGCAAAAACCACCACAATATTGAAAAGTAATTAGTCTCCAATTAAAATAAGTAAATTAATTTAAATTTAAAAAGAAGATGATCATATGATTTTTATCCTTCATTTTGTTAATGTATCACATTGATCAATTTATGGATGTGAAATCATCCTTGCATTCCTGAAATGAATACCATTTGCTCATGATTATGATTTTTAATGTTAACTTCAGTTTTCTAATATTTTGTTGAGAATTTTCACATCTGTGTTCATCAAGGTTTTTGGCTGGTAATGATATTTTGCATTGTCCTTGTCTGGTTATATAATCCTGCCCATAAAATGAGTTTGAATATATTCCTTCTTCAATTTTTGGAGTGGGTTGCCATTGCCTTCTCCAAATTTGAGAACAATAGGTATTAAATCTTCCTTATATGTTTTTGTAGAATTCACCTGTAAAGTACTCTGGACCTGGGATTATGAGGTGCAAGGTTTTTGGTTTCTTTATTAGTATTACTGATTTAATTTCACTGCTAGTAATTGGCTTATTCAACTTTTCTATTTTTTTATGACTCAGCCTGGAGAGATTATATGATTCTAGGAATTTATTCATTTCTTCCAGGCTAATTTATTGGCATTTAATTGTTCATAGTATTCTCTGATAATCTGTAGTATTTCTGTAGTACCAGTTATAATTTCTGCCTTTTAATTTCTGGTTTTATTTATTTAGGGTGTCTTTTTATTTTGGTGAATCTGGCTAAAGGCTTTGCTTGTTTGTTTGTTTGTATTTTCAAAGAATCAGCTGTTAGTTTCATTGATTTTTTTAAGTTTCTTTTTATTTATTCCCACTTTGACATTTATAATTCCCTCCTACCAATTTTGGTCTTTGCTTATTCTTTTTCTAGTTTCTTTAAATATACATTTAGATTTTTATTTGAGAATTTTTGCCTTCCTGTGGTAGGTCTGTATAGTCACTATAAACTTCTTAAAACTGCTTTTGCTGTGTCCTATCAGTTTAGTTCAGTTCAGTCACTCAGTCGTATCTGACTCTTTGCTACCCCATGGACCGCTGCTCCCCAGGCCTCCCTGTCCATCACCAACTCCTGGAGTTTATCCAAACTCATGTCCATTGAGTCGGTGATGTCATCCAACTATCTTATCCTGTGTTGGCCCCTTCTCCTCCTGCCTTCAATCTTTCCCAGCATCAGAGTGTTTTCCAATGAGTCAGCTCTTCCCATGAGGTGGCCAAAGTACTGGAGTTTCAGCTTCAACATCAGTCCTTCCAATGAACACTCAGGACTGATCTCCTTTAGGATAGACTGGTTGGATCTTCTTGCAGTCTAAGGGACTCTCAAGAGTCTTCTCCAACACCACACTTCAAAAGCATCAATTCTTCAGCATTCAGCTTTCTCTGTAGTCCAACTCTCACATCCATACATGACCACTGGAAAAACCATAGCCTTGACTAGATGGACCTTTGTTTGCAAAGTAATGTCTCTGCTTTTTAATATGCTGTTTAGGTTGGTCATAACTTTCCTTCCAAGCAGTAAGCATCTTTTAATTTTATGGCTGCAGTTACCATCTGTGGTGATTTTGGAGCCCAGAAAAATAAAGTCAGCCACTGTTTCCACTGTTCCCTCATCTATTTGCCATGAAGTGATGGGACCGGATGCCATGATCTTAGTTTTCTGAATGTTGATCTTTAAGTCAACTTTTTCACTCTCCTCTTTTACTTTCATCAAGAGGCCCTTTAGTTCTTCTTCACTTTCTGGCATAAGCACGGTGTCATCTGCATATCTGAGGTTATTGATATTTCTCCCAGCAATCTTGATTCCAGCTTGTGCTTCATCCACCCCAGCATTTCTCATGATGTACTCTGCATATAAGTTAAATAAGCAGGGTGACCATATACAGCCTTGACATACTTCTTAGATTTAAAAATTTCATTTGTCTTGAGGTATTTTCTCATTTCTTCTTTGATGTCTTCATTTAACCACTGCTCATATGTTTGTTCTTTCCTCATTTTTCTTCCTGTAATTGATTCCTAGTTTTATATCATTGTGGTTAGAAATATATCTTTGGTATAATTTCTATCTTTTAAATTTGTTGAGACTTGTTTTGTGGCCGAGTATATGGATCTATCCTGGAGAATGTGTCTTCTATTATTTTCGGATGGAATGTTCTGAAGGTATCTATTAAGTGCAACTGGCCTAATATATCATTTAAAGCCAGTGATTCCTTATTGACATTCTGTTGGGTTGATCTGTCTGTTGATGTAAGGGGTGTTAAAAGTTCCCTCCTATTATTGTATTATTGTCAATTTCTCCCTTTGAAACTATTAATGTTTGCTTTATACATTTAGGTGCCTCTTAATTAGGTACATATATGTTAGCAAATGTTATATCCTCTTCTTGTATTAATTCCTTTCTCATTATATAATGCTTTTATTTATCTTTTATTACAGATTTTTGATGTTTGTTTTACACTGGAGCATATTAACAATTTTCTATTAGCTTCTGGTGTACAGCAAAGTGATTCAGATATACATATACATATATCTATGCCTGGAGAATCTCAGAGATGGGGGAGCCTGACGGGCTGCCGTCTATGGGGTTGCACAGAGTCGGACACGACTGAAGTGACTTAGCAGCAGCATTCTTTTCAAATTCTTTTTCATTTAGGTTATTATAGATTATTGAGCAGAGTTTCCTGTGCTATGCAGTAGGTCCTTGTTGGTTATCTATTTTAAATATAGTAGTGTATACATGTCAATCCCAAACTACACTTTGTTTTAAAGTCTATTTTATCTGATACCAGTGAGTACTCCTACCCCAGCTTTCTTGTCATTGCTATTCACATGAATTATCTCTTCCATCCCCTCACTTGCAGCCGGTGTACACCTAGCTCTGAATTGAATTTCTTTTAAGCATCAGATAGAAAGGCCTTGTTTCTGTGTACTGCCATATGTGAAACAGATTGCCAGCCCAGGTTCGATGGATGAGACAGGGCACTCAGGGCCGGTGCACTGGGATGACCCTGAGGGATGGGATGGGGAGGGAGGTAGGAGGGGGCTTCAAGATGGGGAATACATATACACCCATGGCTGATTCATGTCAATGTATGGCAAAACCCACTGCAATACTGTAATTAGCCTCCAATTAAAATTAATTAATTAAAAAGAAAATACCTTGTTTTCTTTCCCAGTCTGCCACTCTATGATCAAAGGATTTAGTCCAGTTGATATTTAAAGTAATTTTTTATAGTTAGGTACTCACTGCCATTTTGTACTTCTTTTCCAGATATTTTCATAGTTCTTCTGTGTTCTGTTCTGTTCTGTTAGTTTCTTCCCTTGTGGTTTGATAATTTTCTTCAGTGGTATGTTTATGTTCTTTTCTCTCTAGTTTTTGTATATTTATTGTAGATTTGTAGTTACAATGGGATTCATATATGTTGGCCTATAACTATATCTACTTGTTTTGAACTGGTAGTTATTTAAGTTCAAGCCCATATGAGAAGACATATTTTTTACTCCCCTCACCCAGATTTTGTGCTTTTTGTCATATTTTACATCTTCATGTTTACCCCTTAACTGTTTCTTGTAGTTATAGTTGGTTCTATAATTTTTGTCTTTTAATCTTAGTACCACAACTTTTACCATATATTGGCCTTTACTAGTAGGGGTTTTCTTCTCCGACTGTTGTTGCTTAATGAGAAAGTCACGTCAAAATCTTTTGCAACCCCATGGGCTGTAGCCCGCCTGGCTGCTCTGCCCATGGGATTTCCCAGCCAAGAATACTGGAGTGGGTTGCCATTTCTTTCTTCAGGGGATCTTCCTGGAGATTTTCTGGATCCTTCTTGACCCAAGGATTGAACCTGCATCTCCTGCATTGGCAGGCAAATTCTTTACCACCGAGCTACCTGGGAAGCCCAGAAAATGAGCTACTGGGCTAAATAATTAATAAAGAGCTGTGAGGGCAGGTGAAGAGCAGCTGAGAAACATAGTCATGGGATAAGAAAAAAGGCAACACTGTTCATTTCTTCATTTTCCCTCTGCACAGGACCTCTGCACAGGAGGCATGAATGAAGTTATACAGCTGCCTGGCACTCACTGCATTCCCCAGCATGCTTGCCAGCTTGTCAAGGCACAGGCTTGCTAATTTGGCAATGTTCTTAATGTGGTTCATCAAGGAGTGACAGTTTTTGGCATTTACCCCTGGAATTTTTAACAAAAAGTCCTAGGGGCCAGAGTTATACCTCTCTGTCTCAGAGAGGGTCTCGAAATCAGCAGCCACAGTCATGGCCATCACAGCATCTGGTTATGACTTGTTCTGATTCAACTCCTCAAACAACTGGGGGGTGGGGGGAGGCGAGAGAAGAGGTGTGCAGAGGATAGGGAGCCAGCATGAGGAGGGTGAGCTTGAGGCTGATGTACATTGCCAGAGACGTCCTGATGGAAGACACCTTGGGACATGAGAGAGAAAGGCTTAGTGAGGTCCAACGCGATCAAAAGTGCCTGCTGCTTGCAGTAGCAGGAGATGTACTGGCTGTAGAGGCAGCAGTTGTTCAAAAAGCCAATCAGATCATGGATGCTCTTGCACTCCTTGCACATTTCCCGTTTAGGATGTAGTCTCTGACTTCCAGATCACTGGCTTGATGTCACTGCCCTGACAGTGGATCAAAGATGGGAGTTCATGTCAAAACTCCTGCATATCCACAACAATACTCTGCTGAGTACCATTCTGCTTCTGGCCACCAGCTTTGCACAGGTCTGGTGGGAGCATCTGCAAACACACAGCCTCTCATGAGGTCGAGATTTGCTTTTGGTTGCAGCTTTTACTTTTCCACTTACAGAAGACCCTTCAACATATCTTGTAAGGTTGGTTCAGTATTGATGAACTCCTGGTATTTTGTTCTCTGAGAAGTTCTTTATCTTTCCTTCAATCATTAATGATAACCTGGGTAGGTGCAGGGTTTTCTCTCTGAGCACTTTAAATATATAATGCACTACTTTCAAGCCTGCAAAGATTCTGCAGAAAAATCAGCTAATAGTCTTATGGGGATTCTCTTGAATATGACCCATTGTCTTTATCATGCTGCCTTTAGAATTTTGTCCTTAACTTTTACGATTTTAATTATGTCTTGGTATGAGACTGTTTGAGTTCATTTTCTTTGATACTCTGTGCATCCTGCACTGATATCTGTTTCAGCCATCATTTCACCAAATACATTTTCATCCCTCTTCTCTCTTCTTTTCCTGAGACCTCTATAACGTGAATGTAAGTAGGCTTGATGTTGTCCCAAAAGCCCCCATTAAACTGTTCTCTTTTTTGTTCGTCATTTTTCTTTTTGCTGCTCTGGAAAGAGCAGACTGAGAGCAACAAGGGAACCAAAGGAATTGTAGAAGATAGTTGTGGGGAAATAGCAATTAGCCAAGATGGTGTCAGTCAGGCTCTCTCATCCCACTTCCTCTTGCTCATGCCCCACATTCTATAAACAATCACTTTGCATGGTTATATAACAGCTGAAATTACTTACCGCATGGTACATGCACATCAGGATACACTCACTTGGCCACGGGCCACTTTTGTTCTATAAACCTATGTAAGCCTCACCTGAGAAGCCCTGCTGCTGCTGCTGCGCCAGTCAGGAGAGAAAAACATGTTTGTAGTTCCTACAGTTCCTTGCATTTTTTCCAGCTTCACTGCTTTTTTACTTTTAAAAAAATGGCAATGGTTGGGAGAAATACGCTGTGAAATGTGTGATACCATCACTCTATGGTGGCCTCAAAATTCTCCAAGAAAGTTGCTCCTCCAAAAACAAGAACTAAATTATAAGTCTGATCCACATGGAAGAAGTATAGTGCTTAGAAGTTATCACTCACAGCCTCATTAATGAAGAAAAAAAAAAGACAGAGTGAACAAACTTTTTAAACTATCAGAAAGTTGAAGTCACAGGGCAAACCACCACCCCAAATCCAGGAGACAAATGAACACAGAGAATCACAGCTTCCTTAGGAGCAGAAGCTGCAGCTAGAGCCTCGTCAGAACACTTGAAGAAAAATTGACCAGTTACGGGAGACTAAGCATGTGCTAACTTAAGAGATAAAGATTCCTGGAGGCTCACCCCTAGGGGATTCCTCATAGTTTCATGAGGTTTACTTCCAGCATCCCCACCAGATTCTCAAGGTGAAGATCAGGGGAAAAAAAACACCCTTTGCTTCAGCAGTGAGAAGGGAAAATAATCATCCTTTGATAAGCACAGGGAGCTCTGTTCTCCTTAACAGCCAGCTCTCAAGGAAAACTATCTTTAAGAACCTAACCAAGCTGGGGAAGGATCCAAGGAAAAGAAAATCTGAGAAGTACTTGTAATGGTTCAGTTCAGTTCAGTCGCTCAGTCGTGTCCGACTCTTTTCGACTCCATGAATCACAGCACGCAAGGCCTCACTGTTCATCACCAACTCCGGGAGTTCACTCAGACTCACGTCCATCGAGTCCGTGATGCCATCCAGCCATCTCATCCTTGGTCGTCCCCTTCTCCTCCTGCCCCCAATCCCTCCCAGCATCAGAGTCTTTTCCAATGAGTCAACTCTTCCCATGAGGTGGCCAAAGTACTGGAGTTTCAGCTTTGGCATCATTCCTTCCAAAAGAATCCCAGGGCTGATCTCCTTCAGAATGGACTGGTTGGATCTCCTTGCAGTCCAAGGGACTCTCAAGAGTCTTCTCCAACACCACAGTTCAAAAGCATCAATTCTTCAGTGCTCAAGCTTCTTCACAGTCCGATTCTCACATCCATACATGACCACTGAAAAAACCATAGCCTTGTCTGGACCTTAGTTGGCAAAGTGATGTCTCTGCTTTTGAATATACTATCTAGGTTCATCATAACTTTCCTTCCAAAGAGTGAGTGTCTTTTAATTTCATGGTTGCAGTCACCATCTGCAGTGATTTTGGAGCCCAAAAAATAAAGTCTGACACTGTTTCCACTGTTTCTCCATCTATTTCCCATGGAGTGATGGGACCAGAAGACATGATCTTTGTTTTCTGAATGCTGAGCTTTAAGCCAACTTTTTCACTCTCTTCTTTTACTTTCATCAAGAGGCTTTTTAGTTCCTCTTCACTTTCTGCCATAAGGATGGTGTCATCTGCATATCTGAGATTATTGATATTTCTCCTGGAAATCTTGATTCCAGCTTGTGTTTCTTCCAGTCTAGCGTTTCTCATGAGGTACTCTGCATGTAAGTTAAATAAGCAGGGTGACAATATACATCCTTGACGTACTCTTTTTCTTATTTGGAACCAATCTGTTGTTCCATGTCCAGTTCTAACTGTTGCTTCCTGACCTACATACAGGTTTCTCAAAAGGCAGGTTAGGTGGTCTGGTATTCCCATCTCTTTTAGAATTTTCCACAGTTTCTTGTGATCCACACAGTCAAAGGCTTTGACATAGTCAATAAAGCAGAAATAGATGTTTTTCTGGAACTCTCTTGCTTTTTCGATGATCCAGCAGATGTTGGCAATTTGATCTCTGGTTCCTCTGCCTTTGCCCAAGGACAAAACCTCACTAGAAGACTGAGACTTAATCATAGGACCATAGCATGCTTCCACTCCCCCACCCCTTACCACCACATCAATAGAGCTGGAGGATTTCAAGGATTACAGCTGAAAACCCAGAAGCCCTCAGTCCCTATTTAGGAAGTCAGCTCTAAGAAAACAAAGGCAACAGAGGAGACAAAAACAGGGGCACTAAGGGAAATTTTAACCTCTGATGCCATAGTGGCAGCAAACATTAAACACTGCCTAACACCTAGTAAGATCAACATAAAACCTCCACTATGCCCTATTTACCTCATTTCCTTTTATCTGATACCTTGTGTCTGGTCTTCAACAATAGAACTGATAATAATAGAAATTCAGAAATTTTACAAAACCAAAAATAGTGACAAAAATACATACAATTTTGTGAGATGTAGCTATTTTCTTTTATTAGGGAAAAAATAAAACATAAAAAGTAATAAATTACCAATTTAATCACAGAATAATAGACTATGCAAGGAAAGAATAAAGAAAATGCATGTAATAATTGAATCAACTGCATCAAAAAACTGGTTAAATTAATACAGTTAGAAGAAATTGTTCATTTGACAGGGCTGTGGCATGACTGATCAAAAATAAACTTAAAACACCATACTAAGAATGAGAGGAGCACATGATTACAGATGTTGCAAACTGAATTATAAAAGGACCCTCTGTTTCTGATATTGATATACCAGGTATTTAGACCAACTATCTTACTAAGAACAACCAGAAGCTAGACATTTATTTTTAAATAACATTTATTTGCAGGTATTAATGTCCTAAAATAGCTGTGAAGAATTTCTAGGCCAAGATCAAGGAATACTTAACTGTATTTACAGATTTAAAATGGCTGATAACATTGATAGAGTTAACAACTCTTAGCCCAAATGGCTCTTGAAGTTATACCACTTTTGGATAGCTCTTTTTTGGTATCATTAGGGTGGAATTACGTCAATAAAGTGCTGTAGACAGAAGTTATAGAGAAGTAAGGAGACAAGTAATCTTCCTTCTTAGCCTGTCAATTAGCAATACAGAAGTAGATGCTTTTAAAGAGGTTGACAAGTTCACTTTTTTTTTTTTCAGGAGTTTTTGACCAGATATTTGAAGGATCTTCAAAAATCTTTACTGCAGAGGTCACTTTCCTGAAGTTTAACTTGATGCCTTAAAAACTGTGCTCTCCCCCAAACTCACTGATGTTACAAAAATGCCCCAATTATATTAGATTTTTTAAGACCCAGACTTGAAGATGGTGGTGGAGGTGTATGTTATAGGGTGAGCCCAGTGTGGAGGTTGGTAGAGGATATCTCACACATTTATAACAAGTCAGGACACAAGCAGCATAAACTTCAACTTTTCAAGAATCCAGTGAAAGAATAGACAGAACTGTGGTGTGAGAGAATTACTGAAGTTTCTTGAATTTTGCAGAATCTAATTAAGTAACAGGAAGCATTTTGGAAGAAGAGTGGATGAATCAGGGGAAAGAAGGTTATTACAGATTTGAATAATGGAATTATGAAGATGAAGAGGTGGAGAGGGAAACGTCAACCCACTCAGTATTCCTGCCTGGGAAATTCCATGGACAGAGGAGCCTGGTGGGCTACATGGGGTCGCAAAAGAGCTGGACATGACTTAGCAACTAAACAACAACAACAATAAAGAGGTAGAAGATGGAGGTTAGAATGTTGAAAGAAAGTGAAAGTGAAAGTTGCTCAGTCGTGTCAGACTCTTTGAGATCCCATGGACTATACAGTCCATGGAATTCTCCAGGCCAGAACACTGGAATGGGTAGCCTTTCCCTTCTCCAGGTGATCTTCCCAATCCAGGGATTGAACCCAGGTCTCCTGTATTGCAGGCAGATTCTTTACCAGCTGAGCTACAAGGGAAGCCTGGTTAGAATGTTATCGCCTGGTTAAAAGCTCCATCAGGGAGCGCTTTTAACTACCTGTTTACCACCCTGTCAACAGCATTTAATAAAGTATTCATATAGGTAGTCAACCAATAGTTATTGTTTTAAACACAGTATAATGATGTGAAAAAATTGAATTGGGAACACATGAACCTAAGTCATCAGAAATTCTAACTAGAAAATTATTTCAAAATAAAAATGGAAAATAAGTGGTCAAAAGTTAAGTTTCCCAGATTTGAAGCTGAGGACACAGGGGTAATGATACTTCCCAGGCCCTTAAATATCAATTCATCTACCAAATGGTACAGAAATTTCCAGGGAAAATCTGAGACTATTCTAGACCTTCCAAGCCACTTCCCATGGACATAGCCTCACAAGGGAGTGTGGGAATGGACTGGTATAGTGGTACCCCCAGGGATCCAGTTAAAATGGTAAGACTTCAAGATAAGATAGTTGGCCTTATTACACTTGGCTCCCAACCGTAACCAAGTCGAAGCTCATGCCTACCTCTGTGTGTTTGTGCATATGTTTGTAAATGTGTGTGTGTGTGTGTGTGTGTGTGTGTGTGTGTGTCCAAGGAGCCCATACTCCCTACCCTATAAAAAGAAGCTGGTTTGCAGCATAACTCACTAGATCCTCACTCTGTGCCTGTGGATCCCTCCTCTGGGCCTGATCAGCAGAGCCAGTGTCATCACCAGGGTGTGCTAAAGTCAAGGGAGAAGGTCAGTAAATCTGCTCACTTCTTCAGTGAAAGCTGACTCTGACTGTTTATTCATCAAAGACAAACAGCTCTGACTCGCTCAGCGACCACCTGCGTTTAGATCACATCAAGATTCTGCACACAGTGACCACTGGGGAGATGTCACAGATCCTGACTCCGCTAACCTCCTCCCTGATCCATGTCTCTCCTCTTTAGATGTCTTAACTCTGTTTCTACTTTTCCATCACTCTGCAGCTAGACTGTTATCTGGATCTCTCCTTCAAGTTTCTATCAGGCTCTCAGAAACTGCCCACCTGCCCTCCTTGCTCTGCTGAGGGGTAAATGGCTTGGATATGTTAAATGGAGTCAGTCTGATTGGCAAAGGCCTGACTCCATTGTTGCAGAGAGGGATATAATCCAGAAGGTCAATCTCTCATGCCCTAGAGAGGACAGACTCCAAATACCTGGCTATTTAGTTCTGATTCCACATCATCATGTAAACATGCCCAACCTGCCTAGTTAGCCTCTCACTCTCTTTTCCACATTTGGCTTTTTTATTTTCTTCTGTGGTGTGTGTGTGTGTGTGTGTGTGTGTGTGTGTGCAACACACTCCCTGTGTAGGGTGGGGTTGGTTCCTAGTGTCTGTGTATGTTGATGTGCTTCTCTGTATTCCTCCCAGAAAATCCTGGGCATTCATCACATTTGAACATATAAATCATCTTATCACATGTTCACACTCTTTTCCTATGTCCAATTTAGTCTCTAATTCTCTCTCTGACTTTAACACTTTTCTTTATTATTTGTTTGGTGAGGGTGGAATCTCCTCTGTCTTTAAGATTGCTTTTACTTATGCATTTATGTCTCTCAGCCTTACTCTTTATGTTTATGTGTGTTAGTGTTTTCTATTTATCTGGCATTTTTCTGTCTTATTCCCTGGAGAGAGAGAAGCTTAGAAGTGACTCAAGGATGATCCTGTTTTAGAGACTGTAATACAGAGTCGTGGTCCATATTTTTGCAGTACTTCTGGGAGCCAGATGAGAAGTAGGACTTAAATATATCAGGGGAAAAAACTGAGTTCGATGAAAAGGCCCTCCTAACAGGGAAGAACCATTAGGATGGATCATAAAGCGTGAATGAGATCCTCTCCTCTCTCCTGGTTTCTGCAGGGCCAGTTTGGCTACCTCTTGGGACGCTGGCCAAGTGTACAGTATTCCTTTTACATGTGAAGTGAAACCACAAGGATAGGGAGAGAAAACAGAGCTCACTACTAATGTTTATTTGTTCAATCTATGCTGGCCACTAATTATATATTATTAGCTAATTTTCATTTTGTAGGAGGAAAAAACTTGAGAATCAACTAGCCAACTCCACGCAATAGTAAGTGACAGTGCTAAGGCTGAATTTCAGGTGTGCCTGCCTCCAGTCTCTGTACCTTGCCACCTGACTTACTGTTTCTCTCTAAAGTGATGAGACCAGGTTCCAGGCATGGTCTTTTATTCTTGAAATATATAACTGTTCACCCCTCTTAAAATCATTTATTTCTTAGTCCAGGAATCTCCCTGGGTTTCAGCCTTTTTCTTTTATCCTATTGGTACACATTTCTTTCTCTGTCACTGTTTCTGTCTCTCTGTCTCTCATTCCCCTCACTTTTTCTCTCTCTTTATTCTTTTTTCTAAGATTTTTAGAGTCAGTGAAATTTTTTCATGCATTTTAAATTGCAAAATAGCTCAGGTTAACCAATGCCATGGAATAGCTGAAGTTATCCAGTCCATTGATGTTCAATAATTCTCCTTGATTACTAAGTTCTCCTCTCAGTTTCATATTCATTCGCCTTTGGACATATAAAAGAACTTGAATATTCAGAGCAAGATCATTATGGATACTTTTGCATATCATTTCCTGTCTTGTTTCCTTGGTTACCTAGTTGTTTTACTCTATGTTTAAGTATCTATATTGAAAGTAACTGTGAGAAGGGAGAGGAGAAAGAAGTCTAGTTTCCATTTAGTACTCAGCTGGAAGATGAATAGGGATGATAGAAGGAGATCAAGTCTCAAGAGATGGAAGGAAGCACAATATGGAGTTAAAACCTCAGCTATAAAATGAAATTGAGGTTATTTTCAGCATGTCCATTATTTATGGTGTCTCCCATTAGTGCTGATCAACAGAAAAGGTCTTCTGGGAGAGCTGGTGACTTACATTTACCTTTTGGATGTCGCAGCAATCTAAGTCATCACAGGCATCTGAAATGCCCAACCATGGCATATTTATAACACCAGCCCAGGCCAGGCCATCGTCAAAGGATTCAGGTACTTCGGAGTTCCTGTTTCAGAAAGGTATAGATAAATTGAAGCAGATTCAGTAGCATGGAGGAGGATGAAGCAAAAGAAAGAAGACTGAGAGCAACAAGAGAATTTAGAACATTTCTACAATTTACACAAATGAATGAATCTCTGTTGCAAGCCAATTACTGGCAATACCCTATGAAGTGCAAAGTGTCCATCTTGCTAAGAAAAGGGAAATGGGAAGAAACTTAAAACAGAAAAGAGGGGGAAAACAGGTAGGCCTATAGAAACACTTCTGAAGTATTTTCTAATACATTGGCATGACTGCTAAGTTGCAACTGAGATGGCAGCAGAGGCCTCCAGGGACTCACGCTAATGATTAATTGTCCTTCTGTAAAAGCCATCTATCTACATGTTTCCTCAAAATACCTTTCCAGTCATGGATCCATATGCTTTTGTCTACATGACTTTGTTAGGTAATACATGGCAAGATTGTATTTCCTATGGTCTGCCAATTTTATTTCTAATTTCCTCAAAGTTGATGTAGATGTATTAGTGAAAATCATGGAGTTCCAGAATTACATCTCACATGCTAAAATCTTTTAAAATGCCATAATTCCAAGGCATTCTGAATAATATGTGAAACCAGCAAGAAAAACAATTATTCTTTTCTGACCATATAAGGATTTGGTAAAGGCCTGGCCCTTACCAAATCGCAGGATCAGTGCAATAGGATGAAGGGCCAGAGAGGCCTGCAGTACAGGGCTCTACTCTTCAAGGTTTTTCTAGTTTCTCTCCTTTTGCTCCCAGCGAACAGACCCACTATAATTTCCCCTCCTTCTGATATCCCTGCTATGAGATACTACCCAACTGGATACAACTATTTGGTTCTCTTCCTATACAGATGGGCAGTAAAATCTTTCAAACAACCCAACAATCGTGCATTCTTTCTGATCTCTAGTTGTGAATGAAGGGGAGGTCTCACTAATATTCGATATAGATCTCAGTTGCCCTTCTTTCTTAAGAGGGCTAATTCAGGGCTCATCCCTCGTGGATTTCTGACTTGTCATCATGTCTGTATTTTTGAATGATAAATGACCCTATTTTTATTTTTTAAGTTTGATTTCTAATTTATGTTAGTTTTACTATTTAGTAAAAAGGTATATGTTCTCTTATTCTTAGTTAACAAAGAGAAATTAATTGGCCACTTTAGGGTGAACTACACATTCTCTGAGCTGGAATCAAAGGAGTAGATACATTTATCTTCTTCCTGAAGGCTGCCTTTCATCTAATCTTATTTGATTAGGAGAATTTTCAGAGATGGAAGAGGGAATACAAGTCTTATAAATCTTAAGGGCTGGTTTTTAGTTCCCACCTTTGAAACGCAAGGGAAATTTTCACTCAATCCTCAAATAAATCCCAATGAGTTCACATTTTTATTGTATATAATTGATTTCAAAATTATTATGTATTGACCATTATGGAATTTGGTACCTCCACCCTATTCATACATTGTCAAATTTGGAGCAGAAATTTTTATCTTCCCTAATAAAGATTGAACAGAAAGTGCTTTTCATCTACTGTCCTTTATATAACAATAATGACACCTCCCCTAATAATTCAGTTTACTATAAGAACATCTTTTATGGCTACTTTTGCCTTTAAGTCTTCTCAAAGTTTAATTATAACTTCATCTTTGTACATAATCTGAAATATTTTGGGCTTAACTTAAGTTCTCACTTAGTGACTATTTTTCCTTTTACAAAGATGCCTTTTCCAAGAACATTTTTAATGTCAGTCATTAGCAAATATTTTTCTTACACTTGATATTTTTTTCTTCTTGTGCACATTTTTCCCAAGTACTTTCTTATTTCATTACTCTTCAGAGCCCCCAGTATTTTATTGAAGCCCCATTTGAGCTCTTAATTGCCTCGTATTATATAATATTTAACTTGTAAAATATTACTACCATCAACTATACTATGTACTCTACCAGAATATAATGAAAGTGAAAAGCGAAAGTGTTAGTCACTCAGTCATGTCCTACTCTTTGTGACCCCATGGACTGTAGCCTGCCAGGCTCCTCTGGCCATGGAATTCTCCTGGCAAGAATATTGGAGTGGGTAGCCATGGAGTACATAGCCATTCCCTTCTCCAGATGATCTTCCTGACCCAGGAATCAAATCTGGGTCTCCTGCATTGTGGGAAGATTATTTACCATTTGAGCCACCAGAGAAGCCCAAAGTCATATCACTGCTTAGGTTCCTGCCCTTGTGGGACAGGAAGTTCCTTTAGCTACCATTTCTGGTTTTCCTAACCTTGAAAGAAATTGAAAACCACTGCCCGCCATAGCAATACTCCCCAGGATGGACCTTCTTAAGTGCCTCGAAGCTCCATTTTAGTGTTGTTGTTGTTGTTTCACCACCTGCTCCCAATTCTACTCCCAGTTAAAAAAAAAAAAATTAGTATTCTCTCTGGGTAAGATCTGGTTACCCATATGGCCAGAGGCTCTGCCTCCCTGGTGATTCAGAATGTCATTTTCTGAACCTATGTCATTAAAAAGCTCTTTCGTTACTTATTGCACTCTCTTCTCCATCTCAACTCAGTTGTCTGTGTTCTTAGGTCAGTTTATTCTCTTTTATTTGTGATGGAAATATTGGAGTATAGGTCGGGAGAAAATCAACAAGGAGGCTTCTCAGGTAGTATTACTATTTTAGGCCTTGGGCTACTGAATGACTCGGGAAAACAAATAAAAGCTTAACATGTGGTCTACCTCAAACATGACAGCTAGGATATCTCCCACACAAGGGTTGGGAGCCAAAGCCCCAGCTGGTAATAAACTACTTGCCTTGAATTCTTTGAGATATCTTGGGGATATCTATAGTCTATCTCAAAAGTTCATTGGTGCTGGAACTGGGTGCTCATCCATTGCTCAGTCACTCTCCATAGGAGATACTTCTTACAATTTTATATTGGGATATAGCCAGTTACCAATGTTATGATAGTTTCAGGTGAGCAGTGAAGGGACTCAGCAACACATGTACATGTATCCGTTCTCTCCCAAGTTCCCTTCCCATCCAGGCTGTCACGCAGCATTGAGCAGAGTCCCCTATGCTATACAGTATATCCTTGTTGGTTATCCATTTTAAATAGAGCAGTGTGTACATGTCAGTCCCAAACTACCTAATTGTCCGCCCCCTCATCCTTTCCCCCAGCAACCATAAGGTCATCATAGGAGACACTTCTGAGGAGACAAACAACTGTGTGAGAAAAAAGAGTACTTTCCTGTTCAGTTTAAAGAAGAGAAGCCTATGGGAATTTAATCACTTCAGATCTCTAAATCACAAGTTTTTCAACTGTCGTGAGTTTCAGCTACCTTTTAGAAGGTGACTGAACTGTGAACTCACCAAGAAAGAAGGCTCTTACACACATAACTTTTCCTACAACATTTCAGACTTGCACAGATGCTATGAAACATATCTATCTAGCAATCCATGAATCCTAGGATAAATGCATCTACCATAAAGATTTTTCACCTGTAAAAATGATGCATTTTTGCTTTGAGGTTATGAAATGTTGTATTTAATCCAAAAAGTATTAAATTATAGTATACAAAAGAGGAACCATATTTCAAGCTGTGTAGAATTAAGATTGCTAGAGGCACATTTTCTTTAAAGGAGCCTCATAGAGTCTGAAGTTCTTTCTAAGAGAAGAGTTTACATGATTTTAAATAAGGCTGGTGAGTCCCTCTTTACAACTTAAGTGAGCCAACCTCATCCCTAAAAGAAACATACTCCACAGAATAAACAAGCAATATATTGCTGTATTATATTTTTTCTTCCTAGGTCATAGCATGCCAGGAAGGCAACAGTTACATTGTGGCTAAATGCTGAATTATTCAAAAGGGGCCTAGTCCTCTTCAGGAGATATGACGGGAACCAGAGTCTTATTTTACAGTGAGACATTTTCCCATCAGTCTAGTCTACAGTAGCACACTTTGTTCACTGTGCTCCTGTGGTCAAGGAATATAGGCTTAGCTCACCAGCACTGTTCTTTGAGAATTCAGTATATGTGTATCAGCAAAATTCTCCTCTCTCAGGATCTGCCAAACACCATTATGGCTCAGTATCTTTTGTTTTGGCCAAAGCTTGATCACACTTCTTTGTTTGTAATTTTATTTCTATGTATGTGATAATGTTACAGTGATAATCTATTGGGACTTGAGGAGGTCCAGGAAATAACACTACTCTTTCCCATCATTTCTGAATCAACTGAGAAATGAGTCTGCAAATGGAGGATAAAATCCCAATTTTCTTTATAACAAAATAGAAATTTTAGCAATTGGACTTCCTAATGCAGAAGCACAGAGTTAGACTTTTCTCCCGTATAAATGGCAGCACAGTACACCGTCAGCGCCTCCCCAAGCAAGGGTAAGTCTTCCCTGAGAAAAGCCACTCATTCCCAGGGGGAGGCTAGAGGAGACAGACACATGTGCTCAGCTTTCCTTCTAAAATCACAAATCAAGTAAGCTACTCAACCTCCCAGGAGATAGTGTGAATGAAGGCGAAGGGAAGGGTCAGGAGTGTGGTGCTACTTCAGTTCCGCTCCTGTGGAAGGAAACATCAGGAACATGGAGGCAGTTCTTCCCCACCCTACACACCCCTAACATATCTAGCTTTGTGTTCTCTTGCCTCATTAAGTCTTTGGTTAACCAGAGGTGCGGTATATTGAGACAGTCCCACTTCTGCTTTGATGTGGCTGCTCCTCCAATGCAAATCACTGCTCTGTTGAAAGGCTCTTGGAGCTTTGCTTGCAGACAATTCTAAAATGGATCAGAACTGTGAGTTACCAAAATCAAATCTGAGGTCAAACTAGACCACAACTGAAAATTCATTTTCTATTCTTTTCTCCTTAACAAACTGTGTTTTAGCTGCAGTGTCCAAAATGACAGAGGTTCTTCAATGAGATTAAATTGTATTCTTAAAATATAATAATAAATGAGAGTCAAATGTTATGATATATGTGAATGACTTTATAAAATACTGTTAATTTAAATGAAATTACAGACTCCCAGTTCTTTAAATAAGAAACCCAAGGAGTCATGGGTAGTTATTTATTTTATCTCTAAGCACTTGGCAGAAGAAAATCCCATGACTAACAAATGTCATAAGTATATAGATCTTTCAGAAAACAGAGAGATATCAACTTAAATAACACTATGGCCATAATTAAGACCACCAATAAAAATTATATTTTAGGGGTTTGAAATTAGCTTTATAGCACATAGCAACAATTTCTAATGCCCAGTCTTAGAAGAATCTTTGTCAGAAATAATATTTGCAAGGACATGTTTTGTATTACAGAATAATGTTAGCTTATCTGAAGCTCTAGGAGAATGAATGTTTTCTTATTTTCTTGTTGATATTTCTTCAGCTAACAGATAAGACAGCATTATGATTTTCATGTCATGGTGCTAAAATTCAATTAGTTAGCACAGAGACAAAATTTAAAATCCTGAAGAAGGTAAAAATATACTCTATAACAAAGGTGGAGGCAAAATAAGGTTATTAACAAATGGAATATGTAACATGTAAGACTGAATACCTATTCTATAAAGCACAGTACACATGACTTAATATTACTATTTAACATTTAAGTAAACATTCATCACCTATGGTATAGATGACAGAGAACTAGCAAGGACATCACAAAAACTTCTCTTCCAGAGTGGCTCACCAAGTCAGACCATCCTCCCTGGACAAGTTCTTCAAACACCATGAGTTTCTCTGTTATTTGCCACAGTGATTCAGAGATAAACATGATTATCAGTCAAGCAACAGAATGAGGTAGGATGTGATTTTCAAGATATTGTCCCATTTACTTACACAAATGTTTAACTGGTTAACCCCTGATGGTAGTTAACAAGGCACTAGGTATCACAGAATATTCTCTCCAACAAACAAGCCAAAAATAAACATTTGTGCTCCTGTAGATCAGAATAATTCCATAAATTGAACTTCAGTTTCTTCTTAGTCAAGTCCACCTGTCTGAAATGTAGCTCACTTACTTCTCCTGCCCAGACTCTGACCTCAGCATCAACAAGTCCACAGGGGCTCAGGATTCAAAGCCACTCTTGGATTAAATAGTTCACTCTCCCCCTCCGTGACATTTCTGGGCCCCAATATGAAAATTTCTAGGTTCAAGTCCTAGGGGATCATTCCAAAACAGATATAGTGGGAATGGCCTACGCCCCAAACACTGCCTATGCCTATCAAGAAACACCTACAGGGAATGCAAAGCTAAAAAATTGGCAGTAACGACATATATATCTTCTAAAATTAAGATAGGCAACATGAGAGATTTAAAGACATGGAGAGCAGAGGAGAATTCAACCAGAGGCAGCTCAGTGACAGATACCCACCATCAGAGATGAGAAAGGAAGAAGGAAAAGAAAAGAGAAGTAGAAATAAGTGGGAAAACTGGGTGAAAGGAAAACAGAGGGGGGAAATTGAGAGTGTGTAGAAAAGGAAGTGGAAGAAAAGGAATGAAGAACTAAATGTTAAGAAGGAATACAGTGTCTATAAGCATCTGATATATCCTAACTCCAAAACACGATTAAAAAGTAGGAGAGATTTAATATGAACAGAATGACTTCCTAAACATTACAGCGAGAACAGAGCATGCAAATTCTGAATGCTTGTTCTCTGATGATAGAAAAAGATTTACTGCTATTAGTAAAGGGACAGATTGAAGCTGCCTGAAGGTCTATTCAGAAATATTGAGTCTGTGCCCTACTCAGAACTCCCCTGTTCTCACAGGATGATTGGATCCTTTCCACTCAATTATGTATAGCGCTAAATTCCTACCTAAGAAGGAAAACTAATAGGTAGCATGCAGGAGCTCACAACCAGGCCCATCTCCAGCATGCACCACGTGGGTCGTTAATGCAGCAGCAGCAAACACCGGGAGCCTGAGACTGGAAAGAAGTAGGATGACTGGGACGAGCTGAGCATGATGTTTCAAGTTATGCTAATCATTTTCATCTAAGAGATGATCCTGAGGGTTAGCATGTTTTTATTTTCTCTAAAGGGGCTTCCCTGGTGGCTCAGAGGGTAAAGAATCTGCCTGCAATGCAGGAGACCCAAGACCCTGATGATGGGAAAGATTGAGGACAGGAGGTGAAGGGGGGCAACAGAGGATGAGCTGGTTGGATGATATCACCAACTCAGTGGACATGAGTTTGAGCAAACTCTGGGGAAGGACAGGGAAGCCTGGTGTGCTGCAGTCCATGGGGTTGCAAAGAGTCGGACACCACTTAGCGACTGAACAACAATTTTCTCTAAAAATTCAACCCACTCATTGTTTTAAATAGGTAGCTCAGTTGGTAAATTATCTGCCTGCAATGCAGGAGACTAGGCTTCGATTCCTGGATCAGGAAGATCCCCTGGAGAAGGAAATGGCAACCCACGCCAGTATTCTTGCTTGGAAGAATCCCATGGACAGAGGAGCCTGACAGGCTATAGTCCACGGGATTGCAAGAGTTGGGCACGACTTAGTGAGTAAACCACCACCACCATACTTGAGCTTTTCTTCTTTTTTAGAAAAATACATCTTCAAGTGTCTGTCAAGTGCATCCTTGATATAATCTTCTATGAACTAACATTCCTTCCTCTGAAATACTCCACTCCTCTGTTTGGCATGGGTTCTGGAAATCTATCTTGTTTTTTTCACCTCTGAATGCATTTTGACTAAAGGCTAATCTTTCAACACTGAGGATCCTGGAGCAGATACTTTACTTGACTTCAGCCTGATTAAACTAGAATAAAATATAGCCACCACTTCCTTATTTTTAATGTTATGACTCCATGGATGCAGCCTATGGTGACCACAGTACTCTCACTGCCCCATACAGTGCCAACCACATTATGTTTACTTAAGTTACAAAATATTTGTCACCACTCACCCATCTTGTGCTATTATAGATGTTTCTGGGATCAAGTGCATACCTTGCATTACTCTACAGCTGTCTCTCTTGTGCTTTTCTTGTCCTTTGTCCTCAAGCACATCCACGCCAGCGGATCTAAGGAATGGCAGCACCATGACTGAGTTTATCCTCGTGGGCCTTGAGCAGAGCTCCTCTTCCACTCGGGCATTGCTCTTTGCCCTCTTCCCAGCCCTCTACAGCCTTGCCATGGCCATGAATGGCCTCATCATCTTCATCACCTGGACAGACCCCAGGCTCCACAGCCCCATGTACTTCTTCCCTGACCACCTGTCCTTCCTGGATGTCTGCTTCATCACCACCACCATCCCACAGATGCTGATCCACCTGATAGTGAGGAACCATATTGTCTCCTTTGCCGCTCGCATGACCCAGATGCACTTGGTCTTCTGTGTGGGTGTGGCGGAGTGCATCCTCTAGGCTTTCATGGCCTATGGCCGCTATGTTGCCATCTGCCACCCACTTAGCTATGCCCAGATCATGAGCTGGCAGGTCTGTGTGAGCCTGGTGAGTACAGCCTGGTCCTTTGGGCTGATCAATGGCATCTTGCTTGAGTATATGTCATTCCAGAGCCCCTTCTGCAGAGACAACCACATAGAAAACTTTTTCTGTGAGGTCCCCATAGTGATTGCTCTCTCCTGTGGAGACCCCCGGTTCAGTCTGAGAGTCATCTTTGCCGATGCCACTGTGGTGCTGCTCAGCCCCATGGTGCTCATCATCATCTCCTATGCCCGCATCCTGGCCTCCATCCCGGGCAGGAACTCCTCCTCTGGTCGGGAAAAGACCTTCTCTACTTGTGCCTCCCATCTGACCGTGGTCATCTTTCTCTACACCTCAGCCATGTTCTCTCACAGGAACCCCCACAGCACACATGCTCCTGACAAAGACAAGCCTTTCTCCCTCCTCTACACCATCATCACCCCCATGTGCAACCCCGTCATCTACAGTTTCTGAAACAAAGAAATGAAGGGGCCCATGGCGAGGGCCCTTGGGAGGAGCAGTCTTTCCCAGGCAGTCTGTCTAGTGGGACGATGCCTGGAGGGGCAGCTTCCTCCTCCAGTCCTGAGAGTGGATAACTTTCCTGTGCTGAGAGGCTCCAGGAAAGAGCATTCATAGCTTTCTTTGCACCAGCATCAGGCCTGGAAGATCCTATTGATTTTTAATGCTCATCTGTCTGATGTCCATTTAAACACTGTGTTCTCTTGGACCTTCTTCATGAGACTTGGAAATCTTCCTGCTGAGTAATTTTCTTCTAAGTTCTCACAACAGGATCTATAAACACATAAGTACACTTAATTCTATTTCATTTTCTTTGCATAGCACTTTTATATGCTCTTCCCAGCCTGAGTTCTGCCTAGACATTTAGGAGTAAACTTTTTCTTTCAACTTAATCTGTTTGTTTGTTTTTCCTCACATTCCACTCTCTCTTCCTGAATCTGCCCTCATCCACTCTGCTCCTATATGAGAAACAGTAGAGGAAGAAGTAAGAAAAAAGGAATCGGGAAGCAGTGTTAGACATTAAGAAAAGAGAGCTAGAGAAAAGAAGAAAAAGAAAAATTAGGGATCAGCAGCCTAAACTTCATTTTGTTTGGTTCCACTAGGCCATGAGCGGGAATCTGTGGTGGCATTAAATTATCCACACTGCATTTGGTGTATGTTTGTTCTTCTCTGTGTTGGGAAAGGGCAAGTAGGAGATGCCAGGTGTCACATGCCTTCTTCTAAGTCCTCCAGTTTCCTTAAATGCATGACTATTTGATATTTTCCATTATATCCAAGTAATATGTACCTCTATCAAGCTTCTCAGACTACCAGTTTCTTCCCTGTTACCCATGCCCCTAATTAACTCTCCTCTCCCTACTTCTTTTTTGGTAGCCATCTATCATTTAATTCCAACTCAGTCCTATTCCATCTTACCTCCTCATCTTAAACGGAAACATTTCACTCCCTGTATTTTAAGGAACATCACTCCAACACTACTTCCACCATTTCAGAAGACTTTCTATTTGACTTTCTATTGTCTGTCTCAATCTTTCTAGCCTCATCTAGCTTCTCTCCTTAACTTAATCCAACATACCTTGAAAGGGCATTATATTCTCAGCTGTTCTCTTTCTTTGAAGACTGCATCTTTTCATGCTCCTTTCATAATAGGTAGTAAAAAAAAAAAAAAAAAAAAAGATACAGGCCTGTGTTTTGTTTTCTGGTGTTACTTCCGTTAAGATGAATGCACCTCACTTGGGATGCTCTCAGATAGATATACAACCCTTTCCACATCCTGCATATCACCTACTACCCTCTACAGTGACCTAAAGTAGTAACTTCACTCCACAAAGCTCTACTCTTTTGAGTCCAAACTGGTGAGTCTGTAGATATGAGAATATGTAAGAAGCATTTCTCAGATAACAAGGAGGAAATGAGACACTACTGTAATCAGGAAGAAACAATAAGCAAAGTACTTAAACGTTTACATCATCAAAGAAAAACTACACCAGAGCAAAGTGCAGCAGGCAAGAAAGACTTTACTTAAGACTACTGCAACAGGAAGATCAAATTCAACTCTGCTGAAACAAGCAGCTGGAGAGTTTTTAAGAGCTGCAGTAGGGAGATATTTAGGCGACCTGGGGGTGGTAATTGCTCTTACCCAAAGGAAAAGTAAGCTTGCATGCTGTAGTTTATAATTTGGGGCAAGACACCCATTAAAGTTAGATCCCTAACCTCCCACAGAGACTAGGAAGTAGGGGTGCAATCTTCCTTGAGGATTATATTTCAAAGGGATGGCTCCCGGGTCCTTGAGTAAGACATTCCCTCGGTCTAAAAACTGGAAAGTGGTTTTTAGGTAGGTTTCTGTACATTTCAAAGGGGCAGATAAAGAATTTGCAGTTCCAAGTTTCTAAAGTGAATGCTCTAAGAAAAGAGATCAGGGACAAGTCAAGAAGAAACTTGTCCTAAGTGTAGTCCAGGGAAGGGGAATGTTAAGGTCTTCCTGGTCACCATTATTCTTCCCTCAGGATCTCAGTTCCTTATCCAATTTGAAAATTTCTGTTTCAAAAGGCTTAAAAGTTTGTTAAAAGGTGGGGGTGGAGAAAAGAAAAAAAGAAGGGGAAAAGAGACGAAAGTGTGCTTTTTAAAAGAAAAAAAAAGTCTTCTGAGAAATAATTTAATATTTTCCCAGCACTGTTGCATGCTGACATAAACAAGACACAGTTCCAGCTTTTAATCTCTAAGTCTATTAGGGCTGGTAAGAACCGACTCAATGGACATGAGTTTGGGTGAACTCCGGGAGCTGGTGATGGACAGGGAGGCCTGGTGTGCTGTGGTTCATGGGGTCGCAAAGAGACACGACTGAGCGACTGAACTGAACTGAACTGAAGAACTAGTAATGGTAATACAAAGGGCAAACTTTAACAGGCCTGACATTGTACAGGAGACAGGGATCAAGACCATCCCCATGGAAAAGAAATGCAAAACAGCGAGGTGGCTCTCTGGGGAGGGCTTACAAATAGCTGTGAAAAGAAGAGAGGTGAAAAGCAAAGGAGAAAAGGAAAGATATAAGCATCTGAATGCAGAGTTCCAAAGAATAGCAAGAAGAGATAAGAAAGCCTTCTTCAGTGATCAATGCAAAGAAATAGAGAAAAAGAATAGAATGGGAAAGACTACAGATCTCTTGAAGAAAATTAGAGATATCAAGGGAACATTTCATGCAAAGATGGGCTCGATAAAGGACAGAAATGGTCTGGACCTAACAGAAGCAGAAGATATTAAGAAGAGGTGGCAAGAATACACGGAAGAACTGTACAAAAAGATCTTCACGACCCAGATAATCATGATGATGTGATCACTAATCTAGAGCCAGACATCTTGGAATCTGAAGTCAAGTGGGCCTTAGAAAGCATCACTATGAACAAAGCTAGTGGAGGTGATGGAATTCCAGTGGAGCTCTTTCAAATCCTGAAAGATGATGCTGTGAAAGAGTTGCACTCAATATGCCAGCAAATTTGGAAAACTCAGCAGTGGCCACAGGACTGGAAAAGGTCCATTTTCATTCCAATCCCAAAGAAAGGCAATGCCAAAGAATGCTCAAACTACCGCACAATTGCACTCATCTCACATGCTAGTAAAGTAATGCTCAAAATTCTCCAAGCCAGGCTTCAGCAATACGTGAACCGTGAACTCCCTGATGTTCAAGATGGTTTTAGAAAAGGCAGAGGAACCAGAGATCAAATTGCCAACATCCCTCGATCATGGAAAAAGCAAGAAAGTTCCAGAAAAACATCTATTTCTGCTTTATTGACTATGCCAAAGCCTTTGACTGTGTGGATCACAATAAACTTTGGAAAATTCTGAAAGAGATGGGAATAGCAGACCACCTAACCTGCCTCTTGAGAAATCTGTATGCAGGTTAGGAAGCAATGGTTATAACTGGGCATGGAACAACAGACTGGTTCCAAATAGGAAAAGGAGTACGTCAAGGCTGTGTATTGTAACCCTGCTTATTTAACTTCTATGCAGAGTACATCATGAGAAATGCTGGGCTGGAAGAAACACAAGCTGGAATCAAGATTGCCAGGAGAAATATCAGTAACCTCAGATATGCAGATGATACCACCCTTATGGCAGAAAGTGAAGAGGAACTAAAAAGCCTCTTGATGAAAGTGAAAGAGGAGAGTGAAAAAAGTTGGCTTAAAGCTCAACATTCAGAAAACAAAGATCATGGCATCCGGTCCCATCACTCCATGGGAAATAGATGGGCAAACAGTGGAGACAGCGTCAGACTTTATTTTGGGGGCTCCAAAATCACTGCAGATGGTGACTGCGGCCATGAAATTAGAAGACACTTACTCCTTGGAAGAAAAGTTATGACCAACCTAGATAGTATATTCAAAAGCAGAGATATTACTTTGCCAACGAAGGTCCGTCTAGTCAAGGCTGTGGTTTTTCCTGTGGTCATGTATGGATGTGACAGTTGGACTGTGAAGAAGGCTGAGTGCTGAAGAATTGATGCTTTTGAACTGTGGTGTTGGAGAAGACTCTTGAGAGTCCCTTGGACTGCAAGGAGATCCAACCAGTCCATTCTGAAGGAGATAAGCCCTGGGATTTCTTTGGAAGGAATGATGCTAAAGCTGAAACTCCAGTAGTTTGGCCACCTCATGTGAAGAGTTGACTCACTGGAAAAGACTCTGACGCTGGGAGGGATTGGGGGCAGGAGAAGAAGGGTACAACAGAGGATGAGATGGCTGGATGGCATCACGGACTCGATGGACGTGAGTCTGAGTGAACTCTGGGAGATAGTGAACAGGGAGGCCTGGTGTGCTGCGATTCATGGGGTCACAAAGAGTCGGACATGACTGAGCAACTGAACTGAACTGAACTGATACAAAGTAGAAGACTATAGATGAGAAGACAGATAACAGCACTCACATTTATTAAGTACTTAGGTTCTAGTAGCTTCTTTCAATCTTCACAAAATCCTTTAGGCACTAGTACTGCCTCCATTTTGATTTGCAAAACTGAGGCTCAAAGAGGCTGATTTGTTCAAAATTCCATCACATTTCAAATGTCATAGATGTAATTCTACATTGGGTAACAGTTCCAGAGCCTGAACTCCTTAAGAGGTAATCGAATACTTTCCTGAAGAATGGAGCAGGCTTTATACTGAGAAGGTGATATTAGAACTAAGCCTTAAAGAATAATCAGTAAATTAAAGGTAGAAAATGGGGTGGGGTTGACAGAGGTTGACACGGACTAGTAATTCCAGACTAGAGGAACTGCCTGATCATAGACATAGGGTGTTAAACGTGGGTGGTGACAGGCGAGTATTTCCAGGAACACTGGGATTGGCTAAGTGACCTAGAACTGTCTTCTCAAACCCATTTAAGGTCTTGGGCTCCCAGGAGACCCGGGTGCATTGGTGTAGGGGGTTAGCAGAGACTGGCCCAGGGGCAGAAAAAATGTGGGGAAGGAAACCCAAGAATTCTACCCAGAGTCCCGGCTCAGCCCGCCCTCAGTTGTAGCCCAGCCCTGGGCCCTTTTCATCTAAAGCTGGCCCCGTGCTTCCCAGCCTGGTTAGCCGCCACACCACTGAACTACCCAGAAAGCCTTGGGGTCCTGACCAGATTGCACCCGCCAGAAGAGGTGGACGTGGTCCGAGCTAAAAACCTGCACCAACCAGCCTTCCCCAGCCTCTCGAAGCTCCGCTAAAACAACCAATGAGCGTCTAGGCCACCCATTCCCCGCGTGAGAGCTGGAACCTGATCACTTTGGGAAACACCAGCTATTCTGTGAGACTCTGCAGGCACCCGCTCCCGCTAGGGCCTACGGTCCTCTGGCTTAGGATACCTTCCTGGCCCCGGGCAATTTTTGTTGTTGTTGTTTGTTTGTTTGTTTAATATAAACTTATTTATATTGGTTTTGCCATACATCAACATGAATCCGCCACAGGTGTACACGTGTTCCCCATCCTGAACCCCCCACCCACCTCCTTCCCCGTACCATCCCTCTGGATCATCCCAGTGCACCAGCCCCAAGCATCCTGTATCCTGCATCGAACCTGGACTGGCGATTCGTTTCATATATGATATTATACACGTTTCAATGCCATTCTCCCAAATCATCCAATTGTTGAAATGCTGCTCCAGTTTGACGGAGGATGGGATGGGGGGCGGAGCAAGGCTGAAGGCAGGCGTGAGCGTAGATCTTTGCGTATCACGTGGAATCACCCTAGCTCCCATCCTTGTCATGGATCTGTAATCTCTTTCTTTCCAAGCGATATCCCCTGTTTCAGAGAGTTGCATAATTGTTGGATTCCTCTTCCCTCTTTTGGACATTAGTGTTCTCTGAATTTCTTTACCTCCCTTTCCAGTTACTGACTCCAGGAAACCTGCCTTGATCCTTTCCCTCTTCTGGGTTCAGTCCGGTGGCAGAGTCGGACAAGACTGAGCGGCTAAGCACAGAACAACAGGGTCCCTTCATATCCTGTGCGTTTTCCTAACACTGTATACTGTTACTTAGCTTTTCTGCCTTCCTCACTAATCTGAGATTCATTTTTGAGTCCTTAGCACATTGCCTGACTATAGGTGGTGCTATAGCTCTGTTTCCTCAGTGAAATCTTACGCAGAATCCTGATGCAATAACCATACTAAAGCAAAGCTGTTCTGATGAAAGTGTTCAGAGCCCTGGACCTTCAAGGAAGACCCTAAGGCACAATAATTAATGACTTCACCTGAAGTAATCAGTTTAATATATATGGTTTACCCAAGACGTGAAAACTAAACATATCTAGAACCTCTAGGAACACCCTTAAAAAAACCTCATTTTTGAATTTCGAATCTGATGACACGTGTTTATTTTTATTTTCCAGTCTAAAGACCTAGAGAGTTGTTTCTCTCTTTAGTATAATCCCTCCCTCTCTTCACTTAGTGCTCAGCTTCACAGGCTAAGCTGTATGGACCACATCAACAGATTCCCTTACCTCTGACTTTCTACCGGGTTCAGCCAGTGAGTAGCATAGGCAGAATATCAGAGGGAAGTAGGAGTGTGAGGTTGAGGCATTTAATCCTTCGGACCTTGGTTTCCCTATGAGGGTTGTGAACTCACTTGAGTCCCCTTGCTACAATCTCACTCCCACCTTGTGGCCCTACTTAGTTCTCTGTTTTTGTTTCTGTTTTTTTTTAACTGATTGATGATTGGTTTACAATATTGGTTTGAACCACTGTCTCCCATTGCCTCTTAAGGCTGAGCCCCTCTAATGTTAGATTTCAGGAACTGCCCACCTCCCTTGTGATTTCACTATACCATGCCCACACCTTTGCAAATAAATCTTTATTAAACTTCTTCAAATTATTGTGATTTGAATGTACCATCTGTTTCCTGGAAACGCTCTTATACAAGACCTTTCTCTTTTACTGAGGTAGTGGAAACAGTTATCTCAGATGCACACATTTGAAGGCTGTATGAGGTATTAGAAAAATCATGGGCTTTTAAGTTGAAGAACACTGAGTCTCATGTCATTTGTTCATTTGGCAGATGTTGCTCAGTCCTGTTAGTTGTGGTAGAGATTTTAGAAACGCAGACCATTCCCCAAGAACCCTCTTCTTCTCCCACAGTGATGGGTGCTGGCAACCGCTTTAGTTAAGTATTATGGGACACCACCCCTCCCTCATCATCACCACAATCAGTACGATCAAGCTGGATCAACTACGTCCTCTTTCCTGGGATTTTGGTATGCAGTAAGTACAGTCCATTTCTAGCCTGGAACAAGCAGACACTCAAGCTGTGAAGCAGTTGTCTTCTGCAATGTACCTGAAGAAACAAACAAACAAAATTGGCAGGAAGAATAGGTGAAAGTCATCGGACAGAGGGAAGCAGAGGTCAAATAACGTGTCTTCAGACAACCAACCTAAGATAATGACTGCCCAGGACTTGGTCAGCTTTGGAGATATGCCTACATTCTTGCTCTTGAGTTTGTGAGATAACCATGCATCCTTATGTAAACTCCCATTTTTTCTCTCAAAACATTATGGATGAGTTTCTATTTCTCACAACAAAAAGTCTTGACTAAGACAGTATCTAGCTCAATGTGGTTATAAAGACTGAGTGATAAGTGAGATAAAGTATTTCAGATATCTAAATCAGAACCTCCAAAACATTACTTTCTCCCTTCCAACTGTAAATGACACCCGTGTGTCTGAGAATCAGACTTACATGGTTTGTAGACTTCTTACTCAGAATGAAAAGCCCATATCACTGTCAGTATTTTTGCGAGCTGTTCATCATTCCAGCTTTTCCTCTTTCAAATGCTATTTTGTTCATGTTCTAGGTGCTAATATATTTATGTTTGTGTTTTAATATGTTTTGTTTTAAAAATTTTGTTCCTGGGAGGATTGAGTTAATTACATTCCTCTGTATCTGACAAGCCATCATTGGTCCCTGCAAGGAAAGGCCCTCTTGTTTTTATTATGTCTTTAATAATTTTTATTCTGTCTTTATACCCTTTATCTCCACTCCCCTCACCCCACTGCTGCAACCGTAGACAATTTTCTAATGTGCTTAAATGTATATATTTTGATTTAAATGTGTTCTCAAAAGCTAGTTTTCATTTTGTAGGCATGAGAACATAAATTTGAAATGCTAGAGAAAGGTAGAGACCCTCAATCTAACAAAGGGAATCCACAGAAACAAACAAAAAAAAACTATAGTTCATATAGGTTAAGACGAAATCTTGAATACTTTTTCCTTCATATAAGGGATAAAACAACTATTTCCATTCTTGGTATTTTAATCAGTATTAAGGCCTAAAGAGTGAAGAGGAAGAATTAAAACTGTCTTTACTAACAAACAGCATGATGGTACACACATAAAATCCATGCAAGATTCATAACAAAGGTGGAACTGCAAAGCAGTATGGAAAAAGGTGTTTGAATTAAGGATACCCAAACAACTTGGCTTCCCCAGTGGCTCAGTGGTAAAGAATCTGCCTGCCAATGCAAGAGATGTGGGTTCAATCCCTTGGTCAGGAAGATCCCCTAGAGTAGGATATAGCAACCTACTCCAGTATTCGTGCTTACAGAATTCTATGGAAAGAGAAGCCTGGTGAGCTACAGTCCATGGGGTCACAAAGAGTGAGATATGACTGAGCAATTGAGCACACCTGCACACAGACAACTACTTTTCATATAGAAAACAAGTGACACCAACATTTGCCTCCTACTTGATGTATGCAGAATACAAAAACAACTCCATATAAGTTAGTAGATCTAATTGGTAAAACAATAAAGCTTTAGAAGATAAAACAGAAAAATATTTACATGATGCCAGGGTTGGGAAATTTCCTTAAGACAAAAGTACTAACAAAAAAATGGGCAATCTTACATATGACTATATTAAAATTAAGAAATTCTGTTTACCATATCCCAAAGAAAGACACAAAATTTTGTGAGTTGTGTATAGTAGCCTTTCAGTTGTTATACTTCTCTACCATTTATTAAATATTAGTAATAGTGCTGATGCCCCAGACCAAAACTTTAGCTAGAAGCTTCACAAGGACTTCATGACATGTGACAAAGACAAGTTTTGTCATCCTTTCTGGACAACAATGCTTGTTCTCAAAAAAATTAATGTCACCCTTTATGGACTTAATCATCTTAATTCAGGACAGCTATTTCCTTTTAAAAATTATACCCAGGTTCAAAATTTGTTAGATTGCACAATATGGTATTTTGTATTTTGATCAGTTAAAAATTGGATAAGGATGGGTTTTTTCTTTAACACTAATACTTACAGATGGTGCAATATATTTGATATTACTCTTTCAGACTTAGTGACAAGTGAGTGAAAGACTTTAGGGCTTCATTTGTGGTTACAGAACAAAGGATCCAGTGTTAGTCCTGTACAGAGGTCTATTTATCATCCCAGAAAAAACTTCCCTCAAGAATGAACCCAAGAGCCTGAGGAAAGGTCAGGATATGTCTCTTCATCTTGATTCAAAGTCAGAGGGAGATAGAGTTAAAGCTATTTCTATACTACCTAGATTGGAAGCTGTTCATTGTCTTCATTTCAGGTATCAATTTCAAAATAACATTCCTTCCCTAAAGATACTCCTAGCAGAGGTTGACCCCGTTTCTCACCTTGTTCTACAGATGACAGTTTCCTGATCTCCCGGCAGGGTAGCTTTTGTTTGCCTTACCCTCTTCTTCAGTTTCTCCTCATGTTGCACTAATGTCCTGAACACAAGCTGTTCCTATAAAGGGCTTCTTTCATCACCCCAGTAGACTCCCTTGGCACATGATATCAAAGATTGCTTGAGGAGAAAGTGAAAATAGAGGTAGAGGCTTAAACGTGGCACACTATCACATTATCAGTCGTGTAGTCCCTGGCCAAGTTTGATGAAATGCTGCTTCTATAGCTTCAACCCTGTGCAGTTGCTAAACCCATCTGAGCAAGGCAGGGGAGGAAATTAGAGCCTTCCCACTGCCAGCAGAGGTATGCAAAATTAGTCTTATTGACATGGCCCACTCTTTCCTGTGCTGTGCTGCTTATAAGGTCTTGCTTGGATTCTTATACTAACAAACCAACTGTTTAAAAAAATAGTATACAAGACAAATAGGACATTTTGAACATGACTAGATAATCGATTTCATTTAGGAACTGTACTGAATTAAACATTTTTCCAAAGAAAACTTCATTTCCTGGCATTTCACATTGGGCTGAATCTTCCTTAATCCCTCGGGTTGAGGGGGAAAGTGATAGGTTATAGGTAGGTTCTACCTCTGAGGAATGGGGATTCTTTGTCTGACATAAGGGGTCAAAAAAACAGAAATATCATGACTTCTAGTTCTTACAAACAGCAGTCTTGGAGTGGGGAAAAAATATTCTGCCTGGCAAATCTGAAACTAACCCAGAATTTCCAGGGTGCTTTGCCAATGGACATGTTTCCCTGAGGATCCTAAGACCGCTCTGATCTGCTTAGACCCCTGAGACCTGATCAGATAAAGACAGACTTAAAATGGATTTTTCATCTGTTATAGTAAGTTTCCTATAGTAGCCAGAGAGAAGCAGTCTCTCCTTCCATGATGTTGTGAGCCTGTTGGATCTCTTGCTCCATTGGTGTGTGCGTGTCTGTGCGTGGTGATAGAATGAGAAAGAGCATAGAGAGTACAGTGGAGTCAGAAGGAATAGAGACTTGGAAGCTCACACTCCACACGAGCAGCTGGCTTCCAGCAGAACTCACAGCACCTTCGCTCTGGGCCTGACAGCAACACGGCCAATGTCCTCACCTTTATATGTCAAAGCCCATGGAAAAGGTCAGTGAATGTATTCTATGCTGAAAGCTGCCTCTGCCTCTGTTGGCATCCATCAGAGATGAACACTCACCATCCCTTTCAAAACCCACTTGTGTTCAGATCACACAGGATTCAGCACAGAGTGGCCATATGCAAGATGTCACAGGTTTTGTGTTTTGTTTTGTTTTTTAATTTTATTTTAAAGAGCCAAATGTCACAGATCTTGACTCAGTTAACCCTTGCTCTCTTTCTTCCTCCCTAAATGACTAGCTATGCCTCTGATTTCCCAACTATCTCCAGTTAGTTGCTTCTTCTGTGTCTCCACTCCATGTTTCTATCAGGCTCTCTGAGTCTGCCCACCTGCCCTTCTTACTCTGGCTGAGGGGCAGATGGCCTGGATAAGACGGCTGGTCTGGTTTTGAAGTGACCTAAGGCAGAAAGAGCCCAAAAATCAGACCAGTTCTTCTGAGTCACCTGGTTGAACTGAGAGGGTTCCAGACTCCTAGATTAGTGGGTTGATTCTGTACCACCCAAAGACATGTGCCATTTTGCTTATGTGGGCCTCTCAGTCTGTTTCCTATTCGGCTTTTCCTTTCTGGGAGTTTTTCTTTCTCTTTATCTGGCTCTCTGTCTGCCCTCACCATGTCCTTCATCTCCCCCTCTCTCTATATCCCTGCCTTTAATAATTTTTCCATTCTCTTTCAGCATGAATAGCAGAAAGGCCACTGTCCCAGGACCAGAAAGTTTCTTTTGGTTTTCATACACTATTGATAAATGGCCTTGAGTCACAGAGGTTTTGAGGATACTAAATGGCCACAATTAGAGTCCTACCTCTCTACCTTTCTAGATACTTGACAAGTCAGGTCACTTCCTCTTTCCCGAGGTTCCTTTTCCATTTTAAAGTCTTGTTAGTGGCACCTTTTCGCATGAAGTTCCTCACAGATTGTTCTGAGGCACATGTGAGAGAATCTAAACCATGAGGAGTCACAGAAGTGGAAGGGATGGTCCCAGTTATGTTTTCACAATCTAGTCTTTATTTCTAATTTTCACATTTTTCCCTGATTTGACTTTATCTTCCATTTTCTTCCCATCCACCTTTTTCTTCTATCTTCCTCATGATGTATTTCTCTTTCTCCTTTCCCAGTTGTGCTTTTCTCTCACTTCATTTGCCTGTGAATAGTTTTCCTGTTAATCTGTGCATTTTTCTTTCCTGTTCCTTTGAGAAAAGATGTCTGAGGAAGTCTCAAAGAGGTTTGTGAATATATTAGAAAACAAACAAATAACATGAAAATTCAGTTTTTTCCCATTTTCTCTAAGGAATACAAAATAAATTTAAAATGAGATAGGGCGAGGAGTTGAGATGAGACAGTTTAATCTGATATACAAAATAATTTCCTGATCCAGAAGAGTGATTTTTTTAAAAACCACGAGTTTCTACCCAGGAATTTTCCACGGCAGTGGAACATTGGATCAAGACTTTAAAAGATCTCTTCCAACATATGGAGTGCAAAGAAGAAAAGAAGGGAGAAAAGAAGTAAAGGAGAGGGTAATGAACGTGTACTAAACAACTACTGTTGGTCAGTCACATTGAATATAGGTTTTTCCTTATCAATTAATATTTACACCAATCAATAAAATGTTATTAGTAAGTTTATCTACTTCCAAACCCTAAGCTTTTTCTATACATCTGCCATATATGTGTATATTTCACATATAGATGTTAGTTTTCAAAATAGTATCCCCATCACCTCTAAATATTAATACAGTGTATGTTATTGACCTGATAATGCTTTAGTTCTTTCCAAGACTTTCAGATGGTCTGTCTTCTCTCCCTGTCTTTGTATTTCTGATTCTTTTTACAATCCATACAGTTTTTCTAGACAACATAAATGGCACTGTAGTTCACATCAACTGTAGCCCTAAGACTTCTAAACCAAGCCCATCTACTGCTCAATTTTGACCTCATCAGTCAAAAAGCACCTGTGTATAATTTCCAACAATCTCATCTTGTACAAATAGCCAGGCCTTTAATATTCAGGGACTAATCATTCTAAAGGGTTTCCCTGATGGATCAGGCAGTAAAGAATCCACCTGCAATGCAGGAGACCTGAGTTCTATACCTTGGGTGGGAGGATCCCCTGGAGAAGGGAATGGCAACCCACTCCAGTATTCTTGCCTGGAGAATTCCATGGACAGAGGAGCCTGGCGGGCTACAGTCCATGGAGTCATTAAGAGATGGACACAAGTGAGTGACTAAGCACACTCACAGATCATTCTAAAAGTAGATTAACTGGTCACCTTTTCACTTTGTTTTCCCTCTGCTTTTTAGAGTATTGGAAGTGAAATGTTTTTTCAGGGGTGAACTTTTCCCCAAATTATGTAAAACCCCTTCTACGGGTGATTAATTTCAGAAGGTTTTTATTTGGGTTTTGCTCTATAGCTCAGATTGTGTCTCTGGGGAGGAGACAATGAACACCTATCAAGTGGAAACAAGTGGATATGAAATCCCTCTAAAAGTAGAAAGTAGATTGAAAGAAAGATCTAAAATCACAGCTCACTTGTGGGTGCCAGAGAAGTTTCCTTGTGAATACAGCCTGTGCTTTTGTCTTGTCTGTAGCAGTAAAGATCTGTCATGCCGAGGGCCCTCACAATGTCAGACCAACATGCGATATGAAGTATAATTCTTCATGTTTCAGAAATATGGAGATTTTGCAATAGATCTAACTATAAAAGAATAGAATCTAGAAGAGTCAGTGTAAGGGGGAAAGGTCACATTTCCTTGAAAAATGTCTACTACATGGTAAAGAAAGGATTGACCATAAGTCTTATTTTTTTGCTAAGGCTATGACAATATAAATTGCTCTATAATAGATGAAGGTTAGACTTAGCCAGGTATTTGATAAAAATATTTCTTTTAATTCCCATAAAAATCACAAAAGCAATTTAGATATTAATTCCACCGCAGCCTAAAGGGAGTGAACTAAGTATCCTAAAACTAATCCTCCTGTGAGACTAATGATTAATTTTCACAATGACAGATTCACATAAAATTCACATTTAACAAATTCATGACATCTTATGTGTATCGATAGTTGGATGATTTCAACTCTTTAAGAGTTTTCTATTTTTGCATCTGCTTAGGAGTCTGTCTTTATTTCTCTTAATTTTAACATCCAAGGAAATCATCTAAGAATGTGACTGTATGAAATGCATATGTCTAAGAATTATTAAATTTGATGGACTTTGGTTAATAATACCATGAGTTTAACCCTTCTAAATCTTTCTTAGTCCTTTGAGGTGTATATTTTTAGCCACTTCAACATTCTTTTAGCCAAAGCCATTTCTATTTTATTTTCTTAATTCCAATATAATGGAAGCATCATGAGGAAAGTCTTTGTTGTTGTTCAGCCACTCAGTTGTGTCCGGCTCTGCAACCACATGGACTGCAGTAAACCAGGCTACTCTGTCCTTCTCTACCTCCCAGAGTTTGCTCAAACTCATATGCATTGAGTCAGTGATATGACCCAACCATCTCATCCTCTGTCATCCTCTTCTGCTCCTGCCTTCAGTCTTCCCCAGCATCAGGGTCTTGATCAATTGCTCTTTCCCAGGTGTCTAAAACAGAGCCTGGCTCATAATAAGTTCTTTATGAATATTTGTTGAGTGAATGAATAAATTATGTATTTATTAAGTTGATCTATTTCTTTTAATATACCTAATATTTTTAATTACATATACATATAGCTTTATTAAACAAACTAATTATATACAATATTTACTCAGTTTAACAAGGGTATTTTAAACACTATGAGTAAGAAGATGTAATGAGTAAGTGAGAGTGTGTTTATCTTTGGTGCATTTTATAAATCATACCAAAATAATATTATTACACATAATATCACTTTATACCATAAAAATGTATATATAGCAATATATGAAAGTACAAGGAACCACTTTTAACATTTTGGTGAGCTTCCTTTGATCATTTATCAATGCAAAGGAAAATGCTGTTTAATTAATGTACTCATGGGTATACCAAATATGCTGGTACATATTTTGTTCTTTGTTTCACTTAAAATTATTAAGTATTTCAGCATCATTATAGAGAGTTCATAGACATAATTTTAATGACTATATATTTCAACACTTTAATCTTCTATAATATAGATAACCATTTCTCAATTATAGCTTGTTATTTTTTGCTGTTATAAATAATGCCATGATTTGCAATTTTGTGTATAAAGCTTTGGTAATTCATTTCTTAGAGTAAATGTTTAAATGGTTGATTCTATTCACATTAGAAAACTTATTTAGCACTGTGTGCCAGGCACTAGTCAAAAACTCCACAAATATCGAGTCATTTAATCCTCATAATGATCTAATAATGTAGTTGCTGGGCTTCCCTGGTGGCTCAGATGGTAAAGAATCTGCCTGCAAAGCAGGAGTCCCTGGGTTTGATCCCTGGGTCAGGAAGATCCCCTGGAGAAGAGAATGGTAACCCACTCTGGTACTCTTGCCTGGAAAATTCCATGGAAAGAGGAGCCTGGTGGGCTACAGTCCTTGGGGTCACAAAAGGTCGGACACGCCTGAGCAACTAATATAATGTAGTTACTATCATTATTATTCTATCTTAGAGATGAGGAAGCTGAGGCATGTTAATTTAAGTCACCTCAATTTACACAGTTGACATGTGTTGAAGCCAGAATTTTATTTATTTATTTTGTCAGAAATCTTTGCTTTATTTGTTTGGGTAGATAGAGCACAACATTGTTGTGTTCAACACAGTGAAGCCAGAATTTTAATCCAGATAATTGAACTCTGGGGTCAGTATTATTTATAAATTAAAAGAAATGAACATTTTTAAAGCTTTTGTTACATGTTTTCAAACAGCTTTCCAGCCAAGAGTGCAGTACCATTTAACCAGCATGTTATGATTTTATAATTTATATAATTCAATGGATCATAAATAGTATCTGTTTTAAAACTATTGTTTGTTATTAATGAGTTTGAACACTTTGGAATGGTTTTTCCATTTTATGAATTATTAGCTCTTGTCCTTTTATCACTTAAGATCTTGGTGTTTTGACAAGCTCTTTAAAATAAATTTCATATATTGTTGCCTCTTATATTTTCTTTTTTAGTTCTACCAGTTTTCCATTTGATATAGTCCAATCTATCTTTCTCTTCATGATTTCTAGTGTGACTTAGGCAAAGCTTGAATTCCTATCAGAACATACTGCAGTGGAGTGACAAGTAAGAGTCTTGAGACTGGGACAGGCTAGAGGCTTCTAATAAACTAATTAAGTCTATTAGTCATTGTTAAGAATAGGCACAGTGCAGGAAGATCTTCTGACTGTTTTTCCCTGAGAAGTTTATATCTGGAGTTTCACAGGAGATGTCCTTCAGAGGAAAGACTATGGCTTAATAAAACACATCTGTGTGAGCCAGAAGGCTGATTGATGATTTATCACCTTTTGCACAGAAGTTCCCCTTCATTGAAAATTCAGTTCTATTTTCTTCCATTCTTTCTGTGGGCTTTTGAAATATATTCAAAATTTTATACAACTATGGTTAAGTTATTGTGTGAAGCTTCCTTAAAACAAACTAAATAAAAATCAATTTTCATTCCTCAGTTCACTTCCCTTGCCCTCAAGTTTCTCTCTTTCATTCTTGGAAAGCAGAAGGATCAATGAAATAGTGAAGAAATATTCAACGTTATCATGGTGGTTTCTCTAATTTGTCCCTTTTTCTCTGTATTGCATGCTCTCATTTCCTGAGTAATACATATTTTTGTTTATTTAAAATTAAGGTAAGAGGATACATAGATCAACTGGAATTTACAACTCCTTGAAATGTTCAAAAGAAAGCTAAAAATACAAATTTTTCAGAATTAATTATGTATTATATTTCAAATTTGATAAATATAAACTTGAGGTAAATTTCAGTTAGTGGGTTACATAGATAGAAAGTGATCAACAAAAATCACATTGTTTAAATATTCATTTACTTGCTCAAAAACCATTAATCTAATTTTACTTTGTGCTGGAGAACCAGTAAATATTTTTGTCCCACTATTAACGATTCTACAATTATTTTCCTCACTGTTGTGGCCTTCTGATTGATTCTATGTTAGTGAACAACAGCATTTAAATCAGAATTATACCAGTATCATTGAATTATTGATATGACTTAATCCAACCTTCCAGGGGTTGATCTGAGCAACATTGTAAAGATGACCCCAAAAGTCTTTGCGGATGGACCCCAGGATCCCATACATGACATCCTGCAGGTAGGAGAGGGCAGTCCACGTGAGCCTTACATGTGTGGTCCTGCATCACCTCATTACTCTGTCGGGAGCACCTTTTTCCATGTTTCCAGATGGCAGGCACAGACTCAGAAGGTCCAAGCCAGCCCAGCAAGCACAGGCAAGCCTGAGTATGCAGCTAGGGTTTCCTGAGTCAATATCTGAGGGCCTCGTGGGGACCCCCGTGCTCTGCCCACTCACCCACGTGTGACATTGTGGGATCAGAGCTGACAGAGGAGACAGGGAATGGGTAGCCCTCTAGGCCTAAAGGGTGGACAGTGTTCATGTTTGTCCTGGTGTTGGGAGCCTTGGGGTGGAGGGCCCCCTGGAGGAACCTCTCTCGGCCTCCCAAGCTCTGAATTTGCTCGGTAAAATGGGCAAGAATCCCAGGAAAAGAGAGTGCAATCATAGGCTGTCACTTATTGAGCATCCACTGTTTACTGACACATACAGCCCCTCCTCACCACACTTATACTGGCCTGTGTGAGGTAAGTACATCATCCCTGGCTTTCTGGTGGGTGAACAGAGACCTAGAGCCTGCCCTCACTCTACTGTGACCCAAACAAGGAAAATACAGCTCACAGAGGTTCAGTCTTTTCCTTAAGGTCATCCATCAAACTGGTAAGCTGTTGGTAAAACAGCAGAAAGTTTTAGTGTTTATTGAGAACCATCTGTGAATTCAGTTCTATACCAGGCACTTGCTTTGTGCCATCTCAGTTATTAGCCCAAAGATACCTGTAAGGGTGGGGTTATCAACCCCATTTAACAGATGGGAAAATTGAGATCCAAAGAGGAAAAAGTGACTCACCTAGCTGCAAAAGAAAGTAGTAATAAAAAGAAAAGCTGGAGGAGGCAGCCCTGGATGTGAACCTAAGGGAAATTATACAGTATTCACCTAGCTTGATGTCCTCAAGGTACATCTGTGTTGTACTACTTGTCAGAATTTCTTTCCTTTTTGTGGCTGAATAATATTCCATTTATGGAAACACCACATTTGTTTATTCACTCACTAATGGGCATTTGGGTTGCTTCTGCCTTTTGGCTGTTGTAAATAATACTGCTGTGAACATGGGTGTGCCAGCATATTTTTGAGCTTCTGTTTTCAGTTCTTTGGGGTGTGTATCTAGAATTGCTGGATCGCTTGGTTTAATTTTTGAGGAACCACTGAACTTGCTTTCCACAGCAGCTGCACCATTTTATATTCCCACCAACAGTACACAGGGTTCCAGTTTTTGCCACATCTTTGCTAGCTCTTGTTATTTTCTGTTTCTTTGTTGTAACAATAGCCACCTTCATGGGTGTGATGGTGTCTCACTGTGTGGTTTTGATTTGCATTTCCCTAGTGATTAGTGGGTGGAGAAGGCAATGGCACCCCACTCCAGTACTCTTGCCTGGAAAATCCCATGGATGGAGGAGCCTGGTAGGCTGCAGTCCATGGGGTCACTGAGGGTCAGACACGACTGAGCGACTTCACTTTCACTTGTCACTTTCCTGCATTGGAAAAGGAAATGGCAACCCACTCCAGTGTTCTTGCCTGGAGAATCCCAGGGACGGGGGAGCCTGGTGGGCTGCCATCTATGGGGTTGCACAGAGTCGGACACGACTGAAGTGACTTAGCAGCAGCAGCAGCAGTCATTAGTGGGAAAAGGAAATGGCAACCCACTCCAGTATTCTTGCCTAGACAATTTCATGGACAGAGGAGCCTGGTGGGCTGCTGTCCATAGGGTCGCACAGAGTCGGACACAACTGAAGCGACTTAGCATGCATACATGCATTGGAGAAGGAAATGGCAACCCACTCCAGTAGTCTTGCCTGGAGAATCCCAGGGACAGAGGAGCCTGGTGGGCTGCCGTCTATGGGGTCGCACAGAGTTGGACACAACTGAAGTGACTTAGCAGCAGCAATCTTAATAAATTCATTAATCCGAATTAATTCCTTGATCAGTTTTCTAGTATAGTACTTAAAATATTTCCAGTTTTGTCATGTGAATAAAAATACTGAAGTTATTTTGATCCAGACTAACTTATTTATGTTTAACGTATCAATATATTTCTATCAGTATTTTGTTCAAATCAATTTTACCATAATAGCTTCTGCTTCTATGAGATTTGTTTTGTGGGCCTTATTTTTATCCAGTCCCATTTTCCCAAGTCAAAATTTATAGATCTAAATCTTGCTGCATATAGTTTTACCTATTTTCAGTTTTATTTTGTATTGATTATTTCAATGTTATATTTAGTATTTATTTATTAGCTAATCTATGATAAAGATTGTTCAATAGATCAGTATTGGTCTACTGCCAGAATTGTCTGTTATAAAGCTAATTCTTCTGATCATTTGAAGGGCCTTGTATTAACTGTCCACAACATTTGTGGCTTAAAGAGCAAATAATGGAATCAAAACAGCTTACTTCTGAAAAGAAATTAAGTGATTTTTCATTAAAAGAAAAGGACAGGAGAGATGATAGGTTATTGGGGAAGGCTTTGCTGAGGAGGCAATGTATAATTTGCATCACAAAAGATAAGAAAGAATTCACCAGAAGCCAATAGGGGTAAAAGACAATAACATAAAAGACAACCAGTATGTGTAAAAGTGTGGAGGCCAGGACTGGCGTGTGTGCATGGTAGACACCAAACAAAAACTGAATCAACAAATAAATGGATTTATGTATGGTAAATCGTAAATGGGGTGGATGGTGCATAAAGCCGGTAGAGAAGGTTGAAAAGGAACGAACGGCTAATTGGATATGGAGAGGAGTGAGAGTGGCTGTATCTTAATGCTATTAACACACAAGCAAACACAGAAGGAAGCATAGGCTCCAGTCCACTGTGCTTTTGGACCATTTTGAGCTGAAATGAGACCTGATGCACTGAAATCTGTCCTGTTTGCAATGAGTACAGAAAAGGTCTTTCATTACTCCTTGGTCAGTCACTTTATGCTTTCAAACTCCTTGTTAAAATACTAAAACATTCCTTTAGTCTAACTTAATACTCTTGTTGCACTTACCTCTATTTTCTATTGTTCTGTCTTATGATCATTAGAGAAGAGCTCTTTACTATATTTGAATAGGGGTATCTCCCAGAAAATTCCTTCTTAACTTCTTTAGTCTTTCTTTTCAGCATTCTGATTCAGTGCCCTCCACAATATATTCTTTGTTTCAAGGATGACCTCATCCTGTTGGCCAGGGGTATTATATACACCAAATTTTAAAAATACAAAGTGTATGTGCTTCTTTAGTTCTTATACTTGTCTCCAAGCCTCCAATCAATGTCTTCTTTAGTTGCTTCTTTTCTTATTTCTGGAAACGTTAAAGGTAATGAGGAAATAAGGATAGAAAGGCATCATGAAAGGGCCTGTAAATATTTAACCTAAGGAAAAAGGCTAAAATGGCTAATCAACAGATCCAAATCTTAAAGAGAATTCTTCCTTCATAATATATTGTTTTTATTAGGGATTAATTTCAAAGAAGGAAGCCTATAACTATGAGATATGAATTATCACATATGTGTGTGTACATGGGTGTGTGTGTGTGTATATTCCTGACCAAAATGTGACATTAAGTAATTGTATAACCTACAGGAGGTAGTGACATCTCTGCCCTAAGCAGCTTGGGAAAAAGTTATTCTAAGGACTTAAAAGGCCTGGTCTGAATCTCATTACTTTTATTTGCTAGACATATGATCTTGGTCAATTTACTTTAGCTCTCTGAGCCTCAGTTTTCCTCCTCTGTAAAATGGAGATGGTACCTATTTAATAGGTTTTTATAAGAGTTAAATGGAATAATATACATAAATATGCTTTGTAAACTAGAAATTACTATAAGTGAGTAAAGAAACTTTATCTGAGTTGACATCATCTGGAATGATTTGAAAATTTTCATGTAAGGGATTTCATGTAAGAAATTTCATGTAAGCTAATGGGGTGCTGTTTCTTTCAGAGAGGACCCCAAGTTCTAATGTCCTGCCTAGGCTAGCTCATCCACAGCCTCCATGAGACTGTCCTTCTTACCAGTTGAAATGGTTTGGTGACAAACAGACCGTTTCTAGCTATAGCAACAGAATGAGGTAAGACATAACTTCTGCAAGATTTTCCTATTTTTTTGTATGTACCATAATATGCGTAGCCAGTGCTCAGCTGAGGGATATTTAAGTTATTTCTACAGGAAAGATGAACAGAGAGGTCAAAAGTGTTTTCTGTACCTTTATCCTATCCCCTCCTAGGTAGAAAATCTGGCCTCCCTGTAGGCTGAGGCAGAAACATAAAGAGAAAGGAAGAAATGCACCCAATCCTAAGTCTTCACCAATGCTAACAATACGCCCGCAAATGATAATTCTGCCCTTCCTTTTCATTCATTCAGTGGTGTGCTGAACCCAATTGGCACCAGCTCTGAAGAACCAATTGTTAAATTTTGAGGCATTTTAAGAACTGATTGTTAAACATGGCCATTTTAACATATTATAACAAAACATTAAATATAAGACAAAGGTAATAGATACTAAAAATTCATCACTTCCTAAGTTTTTCACTACATTTTACTATTATCTATCCTCTCAAGGTCATGTATTTACATCTGTTGTATCTGTATGGTTGGAAAAGCATACAACAGTAATGTAACCTGCATCCCTTCCTAACTCCATGTTTAGTGGTGTCACATTTCTAGCAAAGTGGGTCATATGGGAATATTTACACCATGGAAATTGGCAAATGTTACAAATCAGGTGTCCCTGGCAGAGCCATCTGTTAAACATGTACCAACATACTACCTCTTGAATTCATTTTTCAGATACTTTGGCCAGTAATTATAGGGCATCCAAAACTCTGAAGCTGTGGGGGTAGTTGACAGTGTACCTTTTGGAATCAGACTCTCAGATTTTAATTCAAGTGTCTGCATGATATTGGGCAAATTGCTCACCTTTTCTTGTGTTTGTAAAATAAGGATGAAAGAAAGACTATCTATTCCATGTATGGTTTTGAAGCTTTAAAAACTTACTATCTATTACACATCAGAACGAATAGTACATAATGCATAGTGCGTATCATAATTATTTTTATTTAGATAAATTTTTAAATTATCACATGGAAACCTCTTTCAAGTACTGCTTTACTAAGAAATTTTATCAGGTATCACTATTGAATTTTATCAAACATCTCCTTTAGAATTTTTTTTTCATCTCTGTTTATTTTTTTTAATTTTTATTTATTTATTTAGAATATTCTCACCTTTGACATATTATTATGGTAGTTACAGTACTAGAATTCCTAAAATAAGCAGAACCTTAAATTACTGGAATGGATTTCACTAGATCATGATGTATTTTTCTTTGCATTGATGAATTCCATTTGTTAAGATTTTACTTTGCCTGACTCATCGTTATTAATAAACTGTCTTAGTTATAATTTTCTTTTGTATACTTCTCAGATTTTAGATTCAACAGTTTGATGACTTTGTAAAAGTAGTTAGGAACCCATTATTTTTTCTATCATAAACTGTCAAAAGTATTTGATTGCTGCAAAATTAGAAAGAATTTAGGAAACTATCATGGTCTGGAGCCATTTGGGGCTTAGCTCTTTGTCAGTTTTCTCTGTTTTAGTAAGTCTCAAACTTGACTGCAACATTGGAGCCACCTGGGAAGTTTTTAAAAACACTGATGCCCGAATCCCTCCCCTTACATTGTTTTATGTCTGTTTTGCAACATAGGCATGATAACATCATGGCAACATTTTAAAACTCTTCAAGAGACTATAATGTGAAGCCAAAGTTCAGAACTGCTTCATGTCATTAAGTTTAGTTTGGTTTGGTATAGTTAGTTTGGTTTCTATATTTTCTTTAATGAATTTTAGTGATTTATATTAACATGTACCTGGAAAATTATGTTTTCCTCTGACCTTCAAACCTGATGGTCATAGGCAAAATACTGTGGCATAATTATTTTTGTTTCCTTTGTAGCTATGATTATTGAAACTTCTTGTTTATAACTTGTATATTGTGCTTTCTTCCTCTCATCTCATTTTTGTTGTTCTTATGTAACAACATATAGACAAACTATAACAATATAGTTTGTCTATTTTATTGATGTTTTCAGAGGACCAATTTCTTTGAAATTATTTATTATCTTTGAGTTTATTTAACTCTGAGTTTATTAACTACTTTTTTCTGTTTTTGTATTCAATTATTTCTTCTTTGATCTTTCCATATTCCCTTTTGGTCTTGCTTATGTTCATTTTATCTGCTTCTAACCTCTTGAGCTATTTCACTTCATTTAATTTATCTTTATTTCTTATTCTTAATGCAAGTATTTCAGGCTATTAACTTTTCCTTTAACAAATACCTATGTATATATTTATTGATATATGCTTCCTTTTATTATCTTTTTTTTTAGATAGTCTAATTAATCTTTTGATTCTTGTTTGATCTATCTAAAAGTTGTTTTCAGAGGGCTTTCTGTTTTTCAATGTTTACTAGATGGAGTGTTTTTCATAATCATGCCTAGTTTTATTGTTGTTACAAAATCGCTTCTGTTTAGTTGCAGAATTCTTCTAAAACATCCATTCTATCTTAATTGAACATGTGTAACAGCAAGCACTTAAAGAAAATAACTCATATAATAAGTTTAATAAACAGAAATGCAAGTGGCACCAGCTGCCCTTCCATCCCAGGCAGGTTGATCTCTTAGTCTGAGTCTTCTAATTGGGAGGGAAGTACTTGAGACTCAACCCACCAGAAGCCCAGGTGTGTGATCAGGAATAAGGCCTTTTCTCATTGCCTCCCTGACATGCTCCTGTCTTTTGGAGGCAGGTCCACTCTACAATCACAAGATTATGCAAGAGTCAACAAACCTTTTCTCTAAAGGACCAGATAGTAAATATTTTAACCTCCATGCATTGATTTACTAGTATTGCATGGAACATATTTGTAATAAAAAATTATTCATTGATTATCTGAAAAATTATATTTAACTGGGCATCTAATATTTTTATTTGCTAAATCTGACAATCATATTTGCAGGCTAAATAGTCTCTGGCAAATATTCAGCTCTGCCTTTGTAGTGGAAAAACAACCACAGACAATACATAAGCAGATTAGTGTGGCTGTGTTCCAATTAAATTTTATTTATAAAAATAAACAATGGACTATATTTGTCTTGAGGGCTATACTTTGTCTTCACCTGCTTTAGTAGTTTTTCAGCATTTAATGTACATCAGAATCACGTGGAAGGCTTGTTAAAACACTGATTGCTAGACTCCATCCCCAGCGTTTATGATTCTGCAGATCTGGAATGAGGCCCCAGTATAATTTCTATGAAGTTCCCAGGTGATACTTCTGCTGCTACTAGTCTGTGGACCACACTTTGAGTACTACCACATTAGAAGAAATACCTACTGCCTTTTATTCATAAAACCCACTCAGTAGAACATAGGCATATTTATTATTATTCATTCAAAGATTTCACCAGTCTTATCAGATGAAAAACAAAAAAACAAGTGGTGAAATTTAATTATCCTCATGGCCACATCTTCCTAACATACATGGTACATTCGGGTTAATTTTAAAAAGTCACTCCCTCTCAGAACAGGATTAGAAGAAAGGTACCACTTTGAATCCACACAGCGCCTCACCAGGGTACACGGCTTGGTTAAGCTGAGCAAAGGCTGGACTTCAGCAGCCACTGTGACCTTCAGGAGCCTTTGGGCAGCGCACAAATGGCACAACACTCCTGGCAGCCCTGCGATAAGAAGAATGTTATCCACAATTTATCAAAACAGTACCCTCTAAATTTATATATTAAGTAAGAGTTTACTTACTTGCTTGAAGTTAAAAAAAATGAGTTGGGGCTGGTGCACGGGATGATCCAGGGAGATGATATGGGGTGGGAGGTGGGAGGGGGCTTCGACATTGGGAGATCGTGTACACCTGTGGCTGATTCATGTCAGTGTATGGCAAAACATACAGTATTGTAACGTAGAATAAAGTATTAAAACAATAAAATAAAATAAAATGTGACACACACAAAAAAATGAGCAATATTCCTTTTTTTCCCCACTTGGATTTGACAGGCTTTTTTCTCAGCTTTATTGAGGCATAATTGAAAAAAATTATATGACATTTAAAGTGTGCGATGTGATGATAAACTGTATTCTTAAGAAAATCCCATACTCTAGCTGACACCTGTACTCTTTTCGCTCATCAAGGGGAGAAAATAAATAAATTTTAAGAAATCTCCTCTATGTGGAAATTTAAGAAGAATTTTAATCCCTAGTTTTAGTGTGGTCAATATGATCTGAACTCTTTTGGACCTTAGGAATTCATTGAGGATTTTTTAATACTCTAATATACCAATAATATGTTGCAAGTGTTTCATGACCCTTCCAAAGGCAACAGAGTTGAAATATATCTGCCTATACATGTTTGCTTTTATTAATATTGTCCATATGTTATATGGATTTTCTATGAGCTCACTTATCCCCCTGATTTGATGACTTGGGGTATAGTATAATACCCATGGAGTCAGGGAGGAAGTTCTCTGCATGATTTTATATCCTTGGCACCCAGCTCAGTATATGGAACACACTAGGCACTCGTTTATTAAATGAATAAACCATTTTTGACTGTAAAGTGGAGTGCAGTTGTTCCCAGTTCCGCGTTCAAATGAAGAATGAATTTTTATCCTTTTACTTCCTCCCTATTGCATTGCATTCCCCAACCTGGAATCAGCTGTAATCACTGCATTTCTTCTTGAAAATATACTCCCCCTCACTTAAGTTCCTATGGAAGTTTCCACTCAGCCTTGTTTTGGTCTTCAAAGCTTTTAAAATATAAACATTTAAAAAAAAAAAAACCTACTGAAAAGACATGAACTAAAATATAGATTGTGGTTTCCTCTGGTTGATTCTTTTATTTATTTAGCTTTTGCTCTTTTGGTATTTTCCAGATGTTCCACAAGGAGTAGGCATTGGTTGTATACTTAAAAGAACAAAGAAACTTTATAATGAGAAATAGCAGTCATTTTTTTCTCTAATATTTCTACTCTCTTGTTTGCGTTCTACTCATTGAGGTTACATAGAAAAAGTAAATTCTCTCTTCTAGATGAAAAACCTATGAAGGACCTCTCACAGTGTCCTTAAGACTCCCCCTTAAAGTTTCCTTTTAAAAGTCTGTCACGTGGTTTCTAGATCATTCACCATCTTTTTGTCTGAACATAATCCCTTTGGTGGATAATCATTTAAAATAGAGGTCCAGAACTGGATATGGTATTTCAAGTACAGCCTGATTCATAGAAAGGATAATAGAATCTCCTTGGTTATGCTATCGCAGCCTGCAATAGAACTGGTATTTTCAGTGCCCATGACAGTGCTGACTCACATGCAGTATACTGAAATTCCCATGTCTTTCACTCATTTTCCCTTACCTATACCCTACTCTCTTATCTGTGCTTAATCTATCTTCCCTTCTCAAGCAGGCCCCAGCTGGTAGACACAAGGAATGGCAGCACCGTGACAGACTTTATCCTCGTGGGCTTTGAGCAGAGCTCCTCTTCCACTCGGGCATTGCTCTTTGCCCTCTTCCTAGCCCTCTACAGCCTTGCCATGGCCATGAATGGCCTCATCATCTTCATCACCTGGACAGACCCCAGGCTCCACAGCCCCATGTACTTCTTCCCTGACTACCTGTCCCTCCTGGATGTCTGCTTCATCACCACCACCATCCCACAGATGCTGATCCACCTGATAGTGAGGAACCATATTGTCTCCTTTGCCGCCGCATGACCCAGATGCACTTGGTCTTCTGTGTGGGTGTGGCGGAGTGCATCCTCTAGGCTTTCATGGCCTATGGCCGCTATGTTGCCATCTGCCACCCACTTAGCCATGCCCAGATCATGAGCCGGCAGGTCTGTGTGAGCCTGGTGAGGACAGCTTGGTCCTTTGGGCTGATCAATGGCATCTTGCTTGAGTATATGTCATTCCAGAGCCCCTTCTGCAGAGACAACCACATAGAAAACTTCTTCTGTGACGCTCCCATAGTGATTGCTCTCTCCTGTGGAGACCCCCGGTTCAGTCTGAGAGTCATCTTTGCCGATGCCACTGTGGTGCTGCTCAGCCCCATGGTGCTCATCGTCATCGCCTATGCCCACATCCTGGCCTCCATCCAGGGCAGGAACTCCTCCTCTGGTCGGGGAAAGACCTTCTCTACTTGTGCCTCCCATCTGTCCGTGATCATCTTTCTCTACACCTCAGCCATGTTCTCTCACATGAACCCCCGCAGCACACATGCTCCTGACAAAGACAAGCCTTTCTCCCTCCTCTACACCATCATCACCCCCATGTGCAAACCCGTCATCTACAGTTTCTGAAACAAAGAAATGAAAGGGGCCATGGTGAGGGCCCTTGGGAGGAGCGGCCTCTCCCAGGCAGAGTCTGTGTAGTTAGAAACACCTGGAGGGGCAGCTACTTCCCCTGACTTCCCCTCCTGCAACCCAAAAAGTGGGAGACCACTAGCTGACAAGCTCCAGGAAGGAGTACTCATGACTTCCCTTCTGCTAGTATAAGAGCTGAAAGATCCTATTGTTGTTTAGTTGCTAAGTTGTGTCTGACTCTTTGTGACCCCATGGACTGCTGCACACAAGGCTTCCTTATCCTTCACTATCTCCCAGAGTTTGCTCAAACTCATCTCCATTAAGTCAGTGACGCTATCTAACCATCTCATCCTCTGCCACCCCCCTTCTCCTCTTGCTCCCAATCTTTCCCAGCATCAGGGTCTTTTCCAATGAGTCAGCTCTTCAAACCAAGTATTGGAACTTCAGTTTCAGCATTAGTCCTTCCAAGGAATATTCAGGGTTGACTTCCTCTAGGATTAACTGCAAGGATTTGATCTCCTTGATGTCCAAGGGACTGTCAAGAGTCTTCTCCAGCACCACAATCTTTATGGAAGATCCTGTTGATGTTTAATAATGCTCATCTATCTAATTTCACTTCCACCAAATTTCTCTTAGTTATACACTTTCATGATTGGAGAGGCAAGTGTAATAAAATGGAGGAGTGTATTCCAAAATTTGGGGGAAAGTAGTATGGTCCTCTAGAGAAATTCATCAAAGAGAATGACAAGTTCATTCTTTCCAGGGCAAAGTCAACTGGTAGGAACCTTAAGATTGAGAAAGGAGCAGATTGAGAGCCATGAGAGAAACAAAAGGATGTGGAACATAGGAAAAAAGCAATGAGTAGGACAAATATGCTCTAACCATCCCTATATGTTTGCCTCAAAATTCTCCATGAAATTTGTCTCCCTATATAAGAACTGATTAATAGGATTACTTCTCAGGGGCAGCAAGAGGAGGAGCTGTATGTCAAATGCATGTGGATTATTGATGGAGAGGAGGAAGAACAGAAGCAAGAGTAAAAGTCTCTGGAGAGCACCTGCTTCCCCAGGTTGTAAACTGGGGGTGGGAGCTGTAGATAGAAATCTCCTAGGATCAAGAAAGCTTTGAGTGACATCTGCATTGTACAAGAATATATAAAAGCTCTTTGACATAGTTACACACTTACTTGCTACAACTTGCAAATTTTGACACTAACCTGGATACAGTTTAAGTGTATCCTTTTTTCCATGAAGATTCCTTCCTATCTCTTGCTTTACCTATAATATACTACATTTCCTGAAACTATACTTACAGTTCTATCTTCTGTCTTCCCCACCACTATTCCATTTCTGAAAATCTAGAGCAGAGGAGTCGGACACGACTGAGCAACTTTACTTTCACTTTTCACTTTCATGCATTGGAGAAGAAAATGGCAACCCACTCCAGTGTTCTTGCCTGGAGAATCTCAGGAATGGCGGAGCCTGGTGGGCTGCCATCTATGGGGTTACACAGAGTCAGACACGACTGAAGTGACTTAGCAGCAGCAGCAGAGCAGAGGAGGTCCTAAGTAGGGATGATTTTCTCCCCCAGGGGTATTTAGCAATATCTGAAGATATTTTTTTTGTTGTCACTACTGGAGGAAAGAGTATGGTACTAGCTCTAGTAGGCAGAGACCAGAGATGCTGCTGAACATTCTATAATACAAAGGAAATCCCCTAAAATAAAGAACTGTATGGCCCAATATGGCAATAATGTCAAGGAGAGATAAGGTATTAAAATGGAAGAATCATAAAAGTGATGAGAGTTATTGATATGGGGAGGGAAGAGATAGGGGGAAACCAAGGAGAATTTAGAATAAAGAATTCTATCTGCAAGTCATTTTCTGCTAGACTACGGGCAGGATTTCTGCTGACACTGCCATAGCAATAATCTATGTAAATAGTTGTAAAAACCTTCCCTAAAACCTCTCTGTTTGTCTCTATTTGAACTTACCCTTACCCCCACCAAGTTTTTTTTCAAGTTAAAGAAATTTCCCAGCCAGTCATGCCCTTCTGTCTATTACTAGTCTGGATTCCTACTTAAATTCTACCCTTTCCCTCTGTTACTTCCAAGCAAAATTCATCCACCCAATATCCATCCTTCCCTTGTTCCCACCAATCTCATATTTTTGCCTAGCTCAATCTCACCATTCATCACCTCCACTTGTTTACAGTGGGACTCTTACAATGCCATTTAGTAAAAATGTGGAAACCATGTATGCTATTATGGAAATACTACCTATAATTTGAATACTTTTTCTCATCCACTTTACCAATCTCCTCCTTTAACCAATGCTTATATTTCCCCACCCATATGCTCCACCCATGCTGAAGGGTCTGCTCTACCTTTATGTATGCTAGACAGTTTTGGTTTGTTTGTTTTTTGTTTGGTTGGTTGGTTTTTGCCCTTCTAAAACTAAATGCATACTTTCTCCTTTGATTTGTGTCCTGATAGACAGACTTTTGTTGACTGCCTTCATTACCTTCTAAGCTCTGGTTGGGTTCAACTAATAAGAGTTACTTAGTAAGAGCAGAGGAAAGCAGGAAGAGAGTGGGTGCGTTTATTTTTCCTGTTTCCTTCCCTGATGTTCCAGAGCCCCTATCAAGTGGCCTTCTTTTACAGCTCCATTCACTGTTCCTGTAAGGTAATACCTGGTCCCACTCTTGAGAGCCTAAGTGCTTTTCCATCCGTCTTTGACTCCTGCATCTTTATAATTTCCCTTATTGGTCCTATGTAAGTACACCATTTCCTTCCGCTGCACCCACTAGGGCTTCCCAGGCGGGGGCGCTCCGCAGAAAAGAGAGGCAGTGGAACTTCCCTCAGCAGAGCTGAGGGGTCCCGAGGAAAAGTGAGCTTGCTGTCTGCCAACCCAGCCCCTCGGCGACCAAGAGACAATCAGACCCGACAAGCATTCTGTCTGAGCAGTTCCCTTTATTGTCATAAGCTCTTGGTTTATATAGGCAAGCAGAGGGTTTTGCGAGGGACTTTCCATAGTTCTACCAATCAAGTTAAAGGTCAGATTACCACGTGCTTACATCCTGACAGGGGTCTATGGTGATCACGCGTTGTCCACGTGCACGGAAATCAAGAGAGCCAATCAAAAATTTTGACAAACAACATAGACCACGACCTCATCTCTTCCGCCAGGGGCCATCTTAGCTCTGAACCGCAAAGCTGCCCTTCTTTTTAAGGTTTCCCATTTAGGGCCCCACATTCCCAGGCAGAACTGAAGAACTTTTAGGTTAAGGAATTATAGTAGTTTTGATGTTAGCAAAACAAGGCTTTTTGGGATAATGAATTTCTCTTTGTTATAAATCATTGCATTCGTCTTTCTGTAAGAATGTAATGAAGGACTTAGGTTAAAATTTAAGCCCGGAAGGCAGGCTGTGCCTCAAGGAAAATAGCTTACTCCTTATCTGGTGACTCAGAGCCTCCTGACCGATTCTTAACAGATAACTTATGACCTGGTCAAGGAAACCCCCTCCCAAGAATCTATCTCTCTGTCGGACTTTTCTGGGTAAAAATTGACCAAATGCCGCAGGGTGATCAGCCAACCGTTTCAACTTAATTACCTGCAAACTTTTCCCACCAATCAAATGTATCCACCTCACCTATGGCCCCTACTTCATTGTATCCCATACCCTGACCTCATCCCCACCTACCTGTGATTTTTTTGTATAAAAGTCCCTCACGACTGGCGTTCGAGGTTCACTCCTCCTAAGGAGATCGAACCCGGCGCACCCGGCCTAATAAATCCTCTTGCTGATTGCATCGAATTCGAGTCACTGTGGTCTTTGGGGCGACGGTTCCCGAGAAAAGGCCGCGAGGTCTTACAGAACAAATAGTAAAGAATTTGCCTGCCAGTGCAGGAGATGAAGAGACATGGGTTTGTACCTGGATCAGGAAGATCCCCTGGAATAGGAAATGGCACCCCACTCCAGTATTCTTGCCTGGAAAATTCCATGAATGGAGGAGCCTGACAGGCTACAGTCCATGGGCTGCAAATTCGGACACGACTGAGTGACTGAGCGGCACACCCCCTGGCTGAGTAACAGTGACCTAGTACAAAAACAAACGGAAAATTTCTCAAAACAGCCTGTATGTTGGTCCATAAAACAAACCTTAAAACATTTCAAAGGTAAGGAATCACACAGGCCAAGTTCTGTAATCATGTTGCTGCTGCTGCTAAGTCGCTTCAGTTGTGTCCAACTCTGTGCGACCCCAGAGACGGCAGCCCACCAGGTCACCCGTCCCTGGGATTCTCCAGGCAAGAACACTGGAGTGGGTTGCCATTTCCTTCTCCAATGCATGAAAGTGAAAAGTGAAACTGAAGTTGCTCAGTCGTGTCCGACCTCAGCGACCCCACGGACTGCAGCCTTCCAGGCTCCTCCGTCCATGGGATCTTCCAGGCAAGAGTACTGGAGGGGGCGCCATTGCCTTCTCCTCTCTAATCATAATGCAGCTGAAAGTTAGCAATCAGTATCAAAAAGATACCTGGAAAGAAACTCATATGTTTGGAAATTGAGAAACATAATTCTAATTAAGAATGAATTATAAGTCTAATCTTACATGGAAAGAGTATCGGGCTTAGAAGTTGTCACTTCCACCCTCATCAGTGAAAAAGAAAATGAATGAATGAACAAAATCAACAATACTTCTTAGGTCCATCAGAGAATTGAAATCACAGGGCAAACCACCATTCCAAAAACTGAGACAGGTGAACACAGAGAATCCCAGCTTCCTTAGGAGCAGAAGCTATAGCTAGAGTCTGGTCAGAACACTTGAAGGAAAACTGACTAGTTATTGAGACTGAGCATGGGCTGGCTTCATAGAAAAACACTCCTGAGGCTCATCCTTAGGGAAGCCGTCTTAGTTTTATGAGTTTTACTTGAAGCATCCCCACCAGATTCTCATGATGAAGATCAGAAAGAAAAAAGATGACAAAAATCCCCTTATGCTTCAGCAGTGGGAAGGGAAGATAACCATTCTGAAATAAGCTCAGAGAGCTCTGTTCTCCTTAACAGACTGTCCTCAAGGAACACTACCTTATGAGAACCTAACCAACCTGGGGAAGGATCCAGAAAAAAAGAAAATGTGAGAAGTACTTGTGAACGTCACAGCGTAAGGACACAGACTCACTAGAAAACCAAGACCTCATCTCAGGACCACAGGATGCTTCCACTCCCAACCACTCACCACCACATCAGTAGGGCTTGAGGGATTCAAGAAGTACACCCGAAAGATCTACAGTCTTCAGTCCCTACTTAGGAAGGAGTCTCTAAGAAACAAAAAGATAACAGAGGAGATGAAAACAGGGACACTAGAGGAAATTTTAGCCTCTGGCACCACAGCTACAGCAAACATAAACACTGCCTAACACCTAGCAAGATCAATATAAAACCTCCACTAAAGGCCTATTTATCTCAGTTCCTTTTACCTGATACCTCATGTTTTGTTTTTTTAACAAAAGAGCCAATTATGATAAAAATTAGAAAATTTCACAAGCCCCAAAACCGTGATGAATCTACATACAATTTTTTGGGATGCAGCTAGAGCAGCACTTTCTTATATTAGAAGAAAAAGAAAAGTTAAAATCTAATAAACTACTAATTTAATCACATGTTAATAGATTATGCAAGGAAAGCAGGAGAAGATGTATATAATAGATTTATCAGTAATGCCATCCAGCTATCTCATCCTCTGATGCCCTCTTCTCTTTCTGCCCTCAATATTTCCCAGTATCAGGGACTTTTCCAATGAGTCGTCTGTTCACATCAGATGACCAAAATACTGGCGCTTCAGCTTCAGCATCAGTGCTTCCAGTGAATATTCTGGGTTGATCTCCCTTAAGATTGACTGATTTGATCTTGCTGGCCAAGGGACTTTCATGAGTCTTCTCAAGCACCACAGTTCAAAGGCATCAATTCTTTGGCATTCTGCCTTCTTTACAGTCCAGCTCTCACAACCATACATGACCACTGGGAATACTACAGCTTTGACTATCCAGACCATTGTCGGCAGATTAACACCTCCGTTTTTCAACACACTGTCCAGGTTTGTCATCACCTTTCTGCCAAGAAGCAATCGTCTTCTGATTTCATGGCTGCAGTCACTGTCCACAGTAACCCAGGGATCAAACCCAGGTCTCCTGCACTGTAGACAGACACTTTACTGTCTGAGCCACAAGGGAAGTCCAATTTTGGAGCCCAGGAAGAGGAAATCTGTCACTACTTCCACCTTTTCCCCTTCAATCTGCCATGCAGTAATGGGGCTGGATGCCATGATCTTAGTTTTTCTAATATTTAGTCTTAAGCCAGCTCTTTCACTCTCCTCCTTCACCTTCATCAAGAGGCTCTTGAGTTCCTCTTGGCTTTCTGCCATTCGAGTGGTATCATTTGCATATCTGAGGCTGTTGACATTTCTCCTGCCTGTCTTGATTCCAGCTTGTAACTCATCCAGCCCGGCATTTCTCATGATGTACTCATGAAGGGGAATCAGCTATATATATACATAAATCCACTTTTTGTAGATCCCCTTCCCATCTAGGTCACCACAGAGAACTGAGTAGAGTTCCCTGTGCTATATAGTAGGTTCTCATTAGTTATCTATTGTATTTTATATATAGGAGGGTATTGATGTCAATTCCAATCTCCTAATTGACACTACAACTTTTATAAATTATAAGTTTGCAGTACCCTGCACTGAGCAAATCTATTTGTACCTTTTTCCAATGTCATTTGCTTATATCACATTATGGTAATCCTTGCAATATTTCAAACTTTTAGTTAGTATTATATTTGTTATGGTGATCTGTAACGAGTGATCACTGATGTTACCACAATGACTTACTGAGGACTCAGATGATGGTTAGCATTTTTAGCAATAAGGTTTATTTAATTGAATAGGTACATTGTATTTTTAGACATAATGTTATTGCACACTTAATAGACTATCATATAGTGTAAACATAACTTTTATATGCACTGGGAAAATCAAAAATTTGTGTGACATGCTTTCTTGTAATACTCACTTTATTTCGGTGGTCTGGAATAGAACCGAAAATGTTATGGAGGTTTGCCTGTATAATAGAAAAAAGGAAAGACCTCAAAAAATGAAATAGAACTATCATATGACTCAGCAATTACACTCAGGTATATGTGTGAAAGAAAGGAAAACACTAATTCAAAAGATATATGCTTCCCACTGTTAATAGCAGCATTATTTATGACAGCCAAGATATGAAAGCAACCTAAGTGTCCATCAACAGATGAATGGATAAAGAAGCTGTGGTACATTCATATACAGCAGACTACTATTCAGGCATTTAAAAAAGAATGAAAGCTTGCTATTTGCAACAATATCAATGGACTTGGAGGGTATTATGCTAAGTGAAATGAGTTGGACAGAGAAAATACATACTCTATGATATGACTTACACGTGGAATCTAAAAATAAACTAGTGAATATATCAAAAGGAGGGAAAATCCTCAACTTTTAAGTAACTTTGATACCAATACTTGACAAAGACAAAATAAGCTAATATCACTTATGAATAGAATTGTAAACTTTCTAAACAGAATTGTCTCCCTATATGTTAAAAATATAACACCTTGCATCATGAACAAACTTGAGTCTATCCCAGGACATTCAAAATTTATTTAACATCAGAAAATGAATTAATGTAAATCATTACATTAATAGACAAATGGAGAAAAATCATACGATAATATCAATAGATGTAGGAAAGGCATCTATTTTACTGAAAATTCACACCTGTTTATAATTTAAAAAAATAATAACTCTCAGCCAACCAGGAATAGATATGTACTTCCTTAACCAATAGAGTGATCATATACCAAATCTCTGCAAGCATCACCCTTAATAGGGAAACATTAAAATTACCTTTATATTATAAACAAAACCGAGGGTAACTATTATCCCTACTTTTATTCAAAGTTGTACTGAAGATCCTGTTGTTGTGCAGTTGCTCAGTCCTGTCCAACTCTTTGTGACCCCATGGACTGCAGCACGGCAGATTCCCTGTCCTTCACTGTCTCCCAGAGTTTGCTCAAACTCATGTCCATTGAATTAGTGATACCATCCAACCATCTCATCTTTAGTCGTCCCCTTCTCCTCCTGCCTTCAATCTCTCCCAGCATGAGTGTCTTCTCCAATGAGTCAGCTCTTAGCATCAGGTGGCCAAAGTACTGGAGCTTCAGCTTCAGCATCAGTCCTTCCAATAAATATTCAGGGTTTATTTCCTAGATTGAAGATCATATATAGTACAATAAGCAAGGAAAGTAGATAAGTTGTATAAGAACTAGAAACAAAAATCCAAAACTCTGCTTAGGGATGGCATGATTGTCTTCATAGAAAAACTTTTAAAAGTACAGATAATTTATTTAAATTAATAGAATTAAACAAGTTTACTAGATGCAAAAATCCAATTGCATTTTTATATTCAGCAAATAGAAAAATAAATTTTTAGACCATTTAAATAATGTCCAAAATATCACATATATGGGAATGACCATAATGAAATAGGGCAGTCCTTCATGGAAAGATGCACATAAATTATGGAATGTCACTAGGGAAAATGTAAATAAACAGAAATATATAAACATGCAACATAACATCAATAAATACACACTTTTTCCTAATGACTCTTGAAGTTATGCCACTTTTGGACAGCTTTTTTGGTATAATTATTTTCACCCACATTTGAATCAGACATCATGTTTAGGTTAGAATTGTGCTAATAAAATGTTATGGACCAGAGGTGATAAGGAAGTGAGGAGACCAGTAAGCTTCTTTCTTACCATATCAATGAATGATATAGGAATAGGTGCTTTAAAAGAGCTTCACAAGTTCACTTTTTTCAGAAGTTTTTGAGTAGATATCTGAAAGATCATAAAAATCTTTATTGCAAAGTTCACTTTCCTGAAGCTTAACTTCTGTGCATTATGTTTCAAGATCACACTTTTCTCCAAACTCATTTATGTTACAAAAATGCCTAAATTGTATTAGATTTTGTAAGATACACACTTGGAGATGGTGGTGGAGGTTTCTGTTATACGATGAGACTGGGGGTGAAACCACCCTGCACAATTAGACTTAGATGCTAAGTCTCATAGATGCTTAGATTCACTCTGGAGTCAGGACACAAGCAGCAGAAACTTCAACTTTATAGGAACTCACGCACTCCGAGTCGAAAGAAGAGCTGCAGAGAATTGAAGGAGGAAGAGAATTACTGAAGTTCTCTGACTTATGCAGAATCTAATCCAATATCAAGCAAGATTTGGGAGAACAGTGGGTGAATTAGAGGAAAGAAGGTTATTTGAGATTTGAAGAATAGAATTGTGATAATAAAGAGGCAGAGGATGACGGTTAGGAAAGGAGCATGTTATCAATGATGTATGCTCCATCAGAGAGTGCTTTTCTTTTTTTTTTTTAGGGAGTGCTTTTGACTGTTTACCACCCTATCAGCAGCATTTAATAAGGTAACTGTTTCATACATGTATTTAGCCGATCTTTATTGTTGTGTTGAACACAGTGACCATAGTATAATGATATGAAAACAATATTGAATTGGGGGCACAAGGAGTGATATATAAGTCATAAGAAACACTAACTAGAAAATTAATTCAAAATAAAACTGTACAACAGGTGCTCAAGAGTTAAAGGCTCCAATATTTGAAGCTGAGGACATGAGGATAATGACACTTGCCAGGCCCCCTTAAATATCAACTCATCTCAGAACAGAAACCCTGAGACTATTCTAGACCTTCCAGGCCACTTGCCATGGAAATAGCCTCACAAGGATATGAGACTATCCCCAGGGGTCCAGTTAAAATGGTAAGACTTCAAGATGAGATAGTTGGCCTTATTACATTTGGCTCCCAACAGTGACCAGGTAGAAGCTCGTGCCTGCCTGAGTGTGTGTGTGCCTGTGAGTGTGTATGTGTGTGTGTGTGTGTCCACAGAGCCCATATTCCCTACCCTATAAATGTCCAGCTGGTTTGCAGCAGAATTCACTGGACCCTCACTTGATGCCTGTGGATCCCTCCTCTGGGCCTGAGATCAGCACAGGAAATGTTATCACCAGGGTGTGCCAAAGTCAAGGGAGAAGGTCAGTAAACGTGCTCACTTCTTCAGTGAAAGGTGACCCTGATTCTATGTATCCATCAGAGACAATCCCTGGCTCCCTCCGTGACCACTTGTGTTTAGATCACATCAGAATTCTGCACAGTGGCCACGGAGCAGACGTCACAGATCTTGACTCCATTAACTTCCACCTTGCTCCTTTCTCTCTCTCTAGACACTTAACTCTGCTTTTCCAACTCTCTCCAGCTGGTCTGTTCTCTGGATCTTTCCTCTTAATTTACATCAGGCTCTCAAAGACAGCCAACCAGGACTCCCAGCTCTGGATAAGGGGCAAATGGCTTGGGTGTGTCTGATGGGGTTCTTCTGGTTAGCAAACACCTTTCTGTCACCAGTTGCTGCAGAGGAGGAGGCCATATTATCTCTAGTGTTACTTTTCCTCATTTCTCTGTTTTTTTTTTCAACTTCCCTTTTCACATTTGTGCTTACTAGTGTCTTCTACTTATCTTACATTTTTCTTTCTTATTCTCTGGAAAAGGAAAGGCTTTTGATTCTAAATGATTCTCTTTTAGAAATTATATAAAAGCTGAGATTCACATTTTTTGCAAATGTCTTGAGGAGAAAAATTAAGAGAAAATGGGACTTAAACACATCAGGGGGTAAACCTGAGTTAAATGGACAGGACAGGGAGAAGCAGGAACCAGTAGGATGGATTATAAAGTGTGGGTGAGAGCTTTTTCTCCAGGTTTCTGCAGGACCAGTTTGGCTTCTTAGTGGGATGCTGGCCAAGTGTTTACAGTATTCCTTTTACATGTGAAATGAAACCACAGGGAGAGGGAGAGAAAACAGAGATCACAATTATGTGTATTTATTGTCCAATCTGTGCCAACACTAATTATATATTATTTTAGTTAATCTTCACTTTATAGGGAAAAAAATTGAGAATCAGCTAGCCAACTGCACATTAGAGTAAGCAACAATAATGTCAAGTCTGAATTTCTGATATGCCTGCCTCTAAAGACTCTTTGCTTTACCCTGTGCCTCCCTGCCTCCCTATAAAGTGATGAGAGTAGGTTCCAGGCAAGGTTTGTTTGTTTCCTGTTTATGAATTTGTTTATTTATTTTTGGCAGTGCTGGGTCTGTGGTCACATGGGCTTTTCTCTAGCAGCAATGAGCGAGTTTCTCGTTACGGAGGCCTCTCTAGTTGCAGAGTATAGGCTCTAGGGCATGCAGGGCTCAGTAGCTGGGGCACGGGGCTCAGCAGTTGCAGCTCCAGGACACAAGCTCAATAGTGAAGGCGCACGGGCTTAGTTGCTCTGGGGCATGTGAGATCTTCCCGAACCAGGGACTGAGCCTGTGTCTCCTGCATTGACAGGCAGATTCTTTACCACTGAGCCACCAAGGAAGACTCCAGGCAACGTTTTTTCATCTCTAAATATGTAACTGTTCACCTCTTTAAAATCATTTTATCTCTTAGTCTAAGAATCTCTCTGGGTTTCAACCTTATTCTCTCCTACTCTGTTGGTACATATCTTGCTCTCCCCTTGCTTACTCTCTCTGTCTCATTATCCCTCACTTTTTCTTCCTCTTTATTCTCTTCTCAAAGCTAATTAGAGTCTCTGCAAAGTTTTTTCTTCACACACTTTAAGTAGCAAAACAGCTTAATGACATAGAATAGCTAAAGTTGTCTAATCCACTGATGTTCAATAATTCTCCTTGATTTCTAAGTCCTCCTTCCAGTTTCATATTCATTTGTCTTTAGACTTATACACAGTCCCTGAATGTTCAGAGAAATATCATTATGGATACTTTATGTATAATTTCCTGTCTCCTTTCCTTGATTGTCAAGTTGTTTTACTCTTTTAAGTCTCTGTACTGAAGGAAGGAAGCACAAGTCTAGGGTGGTTTCATTATAGCTTGTCATAGAATCATGAATTCACTTTAGGACTCAGCTGGAGAATGATTAGGGATGATGGAGGGAGATCAAGTCTCACAAGATGCAGGCACTGTCTGGAGTTACAACCTCAGCTATAAAGTGAAATGAAGGTTATTGTCAGTATTTCCATGATTTATGGTACTCTCATTAGTGCAGATCAATACGAATGGTCTTCTAGTAGAGTTTGTGACCTACATTGATCTTTTGACATCACAGGGATCTGGGTCAACACAGGCATCTGAAATGCCCAGCCACAGCACATGTACAACATTGATCCAGGCCAGACCACCACTAAGGGATCCAGGTACTTCAGAGAGCCTATTTCAGAAAGATATAGAAATACTGAAGTGGATCCGGTATCAAGAAGGATGGAGCAAAATTAAAGCAGAAGACTGAGACAGTCAAGAGAATTTAGAATATTTCTACAATTTAACTCAATTGGATCTCTGTGGCAGGCCAGTTATTGGCAAGGCCCTCTGAGGAGCAAAAAGACTATTCAGTGTCCATCTTGTTTAAGAAAAGGGAAATAGGAAGAAACTTAAAATAGAAAAGAGGGGGGAAACAGGTAAGCCTATAGAAACACTTCTAAGTAAATCTGTAAGACATTGGGATGGGTCGCTACATTGTAAGAGTTATCAGCAGAGACCTCCAGGGACTCACACTAAAGACTAGTTGTCCTTCCTTAAAAGTCATTTACTTCTGTCCTCAGAATACCTCGATCCATATGCTTATGTCTGGATCCATATGCTTTTCCCTGCACAACTTTATTAGGTAATGGCAAAATTTTATTTCCTATTGTCTCCCAATATGATTCCTAAATTCCTTAAAGTTCATGTAGATGTGTTAGTGAAAACCGTGGAGTTCCAAAATTACACCTCATATTTTAAAATCTTTAAAAATGCCATAATTCCAGGGCATTCCTAATAACATGTGAAACCAGCAGGGAAAACAGTTCTTTTCTGACCAGTTAAGGACTTAGTAAGGGCCTGGCCTGTCTTTCTAATGACAGGTTAGTGCAATAGAACGCAGGATCAAGGAGACCTGCAGAAGAGGGGCTCTGCTCTTACAAGGCCTTTCCAGTTTCTCTTCTTTGTACCTAGTGAACAGACCCACTGTACTTTCCTCTCCCTTTGACATTCCTGCAGTGAGACACCACCCAACTGAGTACTATTTTGTTCTCTCCCTGTACAGATAGGCAACAAAATCTTCCAAACAACCCGTAATTGTGCATTCCCTCTGATCGCCAGTTGTGGATGATGGCAGTCTCACTAACAAGGATCTCTGTAAACCCTGGTTGCCCTTCTATTTTAACAGGGCTAATTCCGCCCATGGGCAGAGGAGCCTGGCAGGTTACAGTCCACGGGGTCTCAAAAGAGTCAGACATGACTGAGCAACTAAACAATAACAACGCAACAATTCAGGACTCATCCCTCATGGATTTCTGGGGCTTGTCATCCTGTCTATATTTTTGAATGATGAATGGCCCTATAGTGCATCTTTTAATCTGATTTCTAAATTCTGTTATTCAGTAAAACAGTATATGTTCTCTCATTCTTAGTTAACAAAGAGAAATTGATTGGCCACTTTAGGGTGAACTACACATTGTCTGAGCTGGAATTAGGAGGGTGGATGCCTTTGCCTTCTTCTTGCAGGCTGCCTTTGATCTAATCTTATTTGATTAGGAGAATTTTCAGAGATGGAAGAGGGAATACAAACCTTATAAATCCTAAGAGCTGGCTTTTAGTTCCCAGCCTTGAGAAGCAAGGGAAATCTTCACTCGATCTTCAAATAAGCCCCAATTAGTTTATACTTTTTATTGTATATAATTGATTTCTAAATTATTGTGTATTCCATCATGGAATGGTTACCTCCAACTTATTCACACACTGTCAAATTGGGAGCAGGAATTTCTATCTTCCCTAATAAAGACTGAAGAGAAACTGCCTTTTATCACAAAATGACATATCCACTAACAATTCAGTTTACTAAAAGAACATCTTTTATGGCTATTTTCCCCCTCTTAAGGTCTCCTCAAGTTTAGATGTAATTTCAGCATTATACCTGATGTGAAACATTTGAGGGTTAACTCAGGTTCTCACTTATAGTGACTATTTTTTCTTACCAAGGATGCCTTTCTCTAAGAACAACCTTCTTTAGTCTGTCAGTTGTTAGCAAATATTTTTCTTGCATTTGGTATTTTCCTTTTATTCACACTTTCCTGAGTATTTTATGATTTAATTACTCTTGAGATCCCCCAGTATTTTATTGAAGCTTGATTAGAGCTCTTAACCATATGATATATTTAATTTATAAAATATGCCCGTCCTTAATTGTACTGTATACTCTACCAGAACTTAACAGTGCTTTAAAAATATTTTTTAATATGCAGATTCCATTTTTAAAAGATTTCAGGAACTCTGAGGATTCTCATTCAGTCGCTCAGTCGTGTTCAACTCTTTGTGACCCCATGGACAGCAGCAGGCCAGGCTTCCCTGTCCATCACCAACTTCTGGAGTTTACTTAAACTCACGTCCATTGAGTCGGTGATACAATCCAACCATCTCATCCTCTGTCATCCCCTTCTCCTCCCACCTTCAATCTTTTCCAGCATCAGGGTCTTTTCAAATGAATCAGTTCTTCACATCAGATGACCAAAGTATTGGAGTTTAAGCTCAGCGACAGTCCTTCCAATGACGATTCAGGACTGATTTCCTTTACAATGGACTGGTTGGATCTCTCTGCAGTCCAAGGGACTCTCAAGAGTCTTCTCCAACACCCTAGTTCAAAAGCATCAATTCTTTGCCACTCAGCTTTCTTTATAGTCCAACTCCCACATCCATACATGACTACTGGAAAAATCATAGCTTTGACTAGACAGACCTTTGTTGACAGAGTAATATCTCTGCTTTTTAATATGCTGTTTAGTTTGGTTATAACTTTTCTTCCAAGGAGCAAGCGTCTTTTAATTTCATGGCTGCAATCACCATCTGCAGTGATTTTGGAGCCCCCCAAAATAAAGTCTGTCACTGTTTCCATTGTTTCCCCATCTATTTGTCATGAAGTGATGGGACCAGATGCCATGATCTTAGTTTTCTGAATGTTGAGCTTTAAGCCAACTTTCTCATTCTCCTCTTTTACTTTCATCAAGAGGCTCTTTAGTTCTTCTTCATTTTCTGCCATAAGTATGGTGTCATCTGCATATCTGAGGTTACTGATATTTCTCCTGGCAATCTTGATTGCAGCTTGTGCTTCTTCCAGTCCAGCATTTCTCATGATGTGCTCTGCATATAAGTTAAATAAGCAGGGTGACAATATACAGCCTTGATGTACTCCTTTTCCAATTTGGAAAGTCTGTTGTTCCATGTCCAGTTCTAACTCTTGCTTCTTGACCTGCATATAGAGGTCTCAGGAGGCAGGTCAGGTGGTCTGGTATTCCCCATTTCTTTAAGAATTTTCCACAGTTTGTTGTGATTCACACAGTCAGTCTTTGGCATAGTCAATAAAGCTGAAGTAGATATTTTTCTGGAACTCTCACTTTTTTGATGATCCAACATGAGGATTACAGACCATTAAAAATATAAATGTCCTAATTAATATTTTTCATTTATGCAGTGACCTGCAAAAGGAAACAATAAATTAAAATTTGTTGAACACTTTCATATTGCAGATATTCTATGTGGTTTATGTGTATATTTTTATATAAATTATACATTGATTGAATAATTTTCTCCTAATCTTCACAACTACACAGACAAATATAGTTTTCTTCATTTTACAGATGAGAAAACAGGTTTGTAGGAGGTGATTTTTAAAATTTTTTCATGGACAGCATTAAATAATGTAGAAAGTTGGAACCCAGATGATCATTTATTCTATTATTCCTTCAACATACATATGTTGAACAAATGCTATGTGTTAGGCAGTGTCCCAGAAACCAAGGATGTAAAATCTCTGGAATTATGGAGTTCAGGAAAAAATGCAATTTCAAATAGGCTGATGTGGGAAGTTACTGAAGACTTCACTATGGCTGCAAGAGTTGAGACTGGTCTTGTCGGAGCAGTTTGTCAAATGGAGAAATATGTATGAAGACTGAATTCCAAAAAAGCACTAGTAGAGTCTTGGAGGCTTAGGAAACGACAGTGTATTTGGGAAACAAAAGTTGTAGCTGGGCTGCAGAGTGTTCTGTAGGGGAGCAGGGGAAGATAACAGTCTTTAATTGCTCAGCAGGTAAAGAATCCACCTACAGGTGAAGGAGACACAGGAGATGCAGGTTAAATCCCTGGGCCAGGAAGATCCCTTGGAGGAGGAAATGGCAAACCACTCCAGTATTCTTGCTTGGAAAATTCCATGGATAGAGGACTCATAATGACTCAGACATGACTGAGCACACGGCATGAAAATGGCAATATAAAATGGAGGTTAGAAAGAGGGGATGGAAAGTGACTTCATGGTTTCTGAACTATGGGGTTCAGTTAATATTGTTAACTAAGGAGGAGATTAAGACAAAGAGCCATGGATGCTTCTGGGGCACTGATAACTGCAGACTTCTCTCTATTCTTTATCTTTCACTAGACCAAATCTAAACCAGACTTCCACTGAAAAATTCTCAAAACTCTTAAATGCAGAACAACAGCTTAAATGCCCTTGTGAGACAGGAAGTTCCTCTAGCTACCATTTCTGGTTTTCCTAACCTTAAAAGAAATTGAAAGCCACTGCCCACCATAGCAATGGGCTTCCCTGATAGCTCAGTTGGTAAAGAATCCATCTGCAATGCAGGAGACCCCAGTTCAATTCCTGGATTGGGAAGATCCCCTGGAGAAGAGATAGGCTACCCACTCCAGTATTCTTGGGCTTCCTTTGTGGCTCAGTTGGTAAAGAATCCACCTGCAATGTGGGAGACCTAGGTTCAATACCTGGGTTGGGAAGATCCCCTGGAAAAGGGACAGGCTACCCACTCCAGTATTCTGGCCTAAAGAATTCCATAGACCGTATAGTCCATGCGGTCGCAAAGAGTCAGACTCGACTGAGCCACTTTCACTTCAGTTCACTTCACCATAGCAGTATTCCCCAGGATGGACCTCCTTAAGAGCTTTGAAGCTCCATTTTAGTGTTGTTGTTGGTTTGTGTTTTTTTTCCCTTCACCACCTCCTGCCAATTCCACTCACAATAAAAAAAATGTTAGTATTCCCTCAGGGTAAATTCTGGTTACTCATAGGGCCAGAGGCACTGCCTCGCTGGTGATTCAGAATGTCATCTTTCAAACCTATGTCATTAATATTGCTATTCAGTTACTCACTGCACTCTCCTCCCATCCCAACTCAGTTCTCTGTGTTCTTGGGTCAGTTTATTCTCCTTTTAATTGTGATGGAAAGATTGGAGTATAGACCAGGAGAAAATCAACAAGGAGGCTTCGTGGCTACTTTAGGCATTGAGGGTTTTGTAGGCTTTAAGCTACTGAGTAGCCCAAGGAAAAAAAAAAAAAACTTACCAAGTAGTTCACCTCAAACATGAGACCTAGCATTCCTCCACACAGAGTTGGGAGCCAAAACCCCAGATAATATGAACTGCCTGGACTTCTTTGAGATATCTTGGGGGTAGCTATAATCTCAAAAGGTCACTGGCAGTGGAATTGGGTGCTCAACAATCACTCACCCACTTTCTCCATAGGAGACACTTTTGAGGAAACAATTCTGCAGCATAAAAAAGTATGTTCATATTCAGCTTAAAGAAGACAAGTCTACAGGACTTTAGTGACGTGAAATCTCTAAATCACAAGTTTTCACCCTTTGTGAGTTCCAGTTGCTTTTGATTAAACTGTGGACTTTCCAAGGAAATAGCTCTGACACACACAGTATTTCCTATAACATTTCAGAGATGCATGGACATTCTGAAACATCTATTGATTCCCCTGGGTCCATGAACCCAAGTGTGAATATATTTACCTTAACAGTTTTCACCCAGAAGACATTTTTCTGCTTTAAGGTCACCCTTATGGCAGCAAGTGAAGAGGAACTAAAAAGCCTCTTGATGAAAGTGAAGAGGAGAGTGAAAAAAGTTGGCTTAAAGCTCAACATTCAGAAAACTAAGATCATGGCATCTGGTCCCATCACTTCATGGGAAATAGATGGGGAAACAGTGGAAACAGTGTCAGACTTTATTTTGGGGGGGGTCCTAAGAAGGAATGATGCTAAAGCTGAAACTCCAGTAATTTGACCACCTCATGCAAAGAGTTGACTCATTGGAAAAGACTCTGATGCTGGGAGGGATTCAGGGCAGGAGGAGAAGGGGACGACAGAGGATGAGATGGCTAGATGGCATCACTGACTCAATGGATGTGAATCTGAGTGAACTCCGGGAGTTGGTGATGGACAAGGAGGCCTGGCGTGCTGCGATTCATGGGGTCACAAAGAGTTGGATACGACTGAGTGACTGAACTGAACTGAACTGAACTGAAATCACAGCAGATGGTGATTACAGCCATGAAATTAAAAGACGCTTACTCCTTGGAAGAAAAGTTATGATCAACCTAGATAGCATATTAAAAAGCAGAGACATTACTTTGCCAACAAAAGTCTGTCTAGTCAAGGCTATGGTTTTTCCAGTAGTTTTCCAGTAGTTTTTCCTCATCCCTAAAATAAACATACTCAACAGAATAAATAAGCAATACAATGCTCTATTACATTTTCTTTCCTGTAGTTATAAAATGATAGGAAGGCAACAGATACATACTGGCTTAATTGTTGAATTATTCAAAAGTGTCCTGGACCCTCTGTAAAAATGACAGGAATCGGAGTCTTACTTTATAATGAGACATTTTCTCACCAGTCTAGTATACATTAGCACACTTTGTTCACTATGCTCCTGTGGTCATGGAATGTAGACATCTCTCAATTCACCAGCACTGTTCTTTGAGAATTCAACATATGTGTTTATCAGCAGAATTTCTCACTCTCTCAGGATTTGTCAAACACCACTGTGGCTCACTTTCTTTTTGTTATAACAGCTCTATCATACTTCTTTGTTTATAATTTTATTTCCATGTATATGATAATATTACTAATAACTGGGACTTTGATGGGGTCCAATAAGTAACACTACTCCTTCCTTTACTTCTTAATCAATTGAGAAATAAGGTAGCACCTGAATGTGGGGGGTAAAATATCAACCTTATTATACCAATACAGAAATTTGAGCAATTGGACTTACTGATGCAGAAACACAGTTAGATAGACTTATTTCCTTGTTGCTTGCAGCTACAACACTGCCTCCGCAAACAGAGGTGGAACCTGCCCTTAAGAAGGTTACTTACTCCAAAGGGAAAGTCTAGAGGAAAGAGACAGATACATGTGCTCAGCTTTCCTTCTAAAATCAGATAACCACTCCATCTCCCCTCCATGAGATGGTGTGAATGAAGAGGGAAGGGTCAGGGGTATGTTGCTACAATAATTTCATTCATGTGGAAGGAAACATCAGGAATATGGAAGCTGTTATTCAGCAATGGCACCCCACTCCGGTACTCTTGCCTGGAAAATCCCACGGACGGAGGATTCTGGTAGGCTGCAGTCCATCGGGTCGCCAAGAGTTGGACACGACTGAGCAACTTCATGTTTACTTTTCACTTTCATACATTGGAAAAGGAAATGGCAGCCCACTCCAGTGTTCTTGCTTGGAGAGTCCCAGGGACGGGGAGCCTGGTGGGCTGCCGTCTATGGGGTCGCACAGAGTCGGACACGACTGAAGTGACTCAGCAGTAGCAGTATTCCTCACACACCTCTAACCATGCCTAACAGTGTGTTCTCCTGCCCCATTAAGTCTTTGTTTAACCAGGGATAGTGGTGTATTAAGACAATCCCATTTCTACCTTCATGTGGCTGCTCCTCTGATGCAGGTTCTTCAATGAGATTAAATCACATCATTAAGTTACAATAATAAACTTGAGGCTAAAATGTGATGGTGGGTGTAAACTAAACTAGTGTTAATCTAAATGAGATTACAGACCTCCAGTCTTTACATAAGAAACCCAAGGAATTATGAGTGGTTATTTAATCTCTAGACACTTGGCAAAAAGAAAATCCCATGATCCTCTTCTGGTTTAACAAGGAAATCTCACAAGTATGCGTATGTTTCAGAAAACAAAGAGATACTGATCTATATATTATCATGGCCATAATTAAGACCTACCAATCAAAATTACATTTTAGAGGATCAAGATTAGCTTTATAGCACATAGCAACAATTTTTGATGTCCAGTCTTGGAAAATTCTTTCCTAGAAATAATATTTGCAAGGACATCTTTTATGTTATAGAATAATATGAGCTTATCTGAAGCTAAAGGAGAATTTATCTTTATTTTCCTACTGGTATTTCTTCAACTGTTAATAGTTATAAGAAAATGTGATTTCAAATCAAGGTGCTAGAACTCAGTTATCACAGACAAAATTAAAAATCTTAAGAAAGTAAAAATAAACACTATAAAAAGTGAGAACAATATAGGCTTACTAATAAGTGGAATACATGCAATGTAAAGTTTCTCACCTATTCTATAAAGTGCAGTACACACATAACTTAGTGCCTGCATGCTAAGTTGCTTCAGTCGTGTCTAACTCTTTGCAACCCTATGGACTGCAGCCTTTCAGGCTCCTCTGTCTATGGGATTCACCAGGGAAGAATACTGGAGTGAGTTGCCATACCCTCCTCCAGGGGATCTTCCCAACCCAGGGATCAAACCTGTGTCTCTTTTGTCCCCTGAATTGGCAGGCAGGTTCTTTACCACTAGCCCCACCTGGGAAGCCTACATAACTTAAGGATATTATTTAAATAAACATTCATCACCCATGGTATAGATGACAGAGAACTAACAAGGCCATCATACAAAACTTATCTTCCAGAGTGGCCCACCAGGTCACACCATTCTCTCTGGACAAGTTCTTCAAACACCATGAGTTTCTCTGTTATTTGTCACAGTAATTCAATGACAAACGTCATTACCAGCTGAGCAACAGAATGAGGTAGGATGTGATTTTCAAGATATTATTGTCGAATTTACTTATACAAATGTTTGATTGGTTAACTCCTGACTAACTCTTGTAGTTAACAAGACACCAGGTGTCACAGAATATTCTTTCTAACGAACAAGCCACAAATAAACATTTGTATTCCTGCAAATCATAATGATTCCATAGGTTGAATTTCAGTTTCTTCTTGTCTGAAGTGTAGCTCACTTACTTCACTTGCCCAGACTCTGGCCTTAGTTTCAACAAGTCCACTGTGCCCAGGATTTAAAGCCACTTCTTGGATTAAACAGTTCTTTATGCCCCTCCCTACTCATTCTGGGCCCCCAAGAGAGGAATTTCTACGGGATCATTCAAAGCAGCTATGATGGGAATGGCCTACTGCCCAAACACTGCCTGGACCTGTCAGGAAACTCCTACAGTGATTCCAAGAAAGAAGTGGCAGAAATGGCACAGGTATGTTTTAAAATTAAGTTAGGTACCTGAAAGATTTAAAGACATGGAGAGCAGAGAGAAGTTCAACCAGAGGTAGCTCAATGACAGATATCCACCACCAGAGATGAGAAAGGGAGAGGAAGAAGAGAGTGAGAAATGGAAGTAAGTAGAAAACCACGGGAAAGACAAAAAGAGGGGAGAAATTGAGAGAGTGTATAAAAGGGAATGGAAGAAGAGAAAATGAAGAAGAGTGACTGGCAGAACTGAATGTTGAGAACAAATACACTGTCTATAAACACCTGAAAGTGAAAGATCTGTCCAATATATCCTAACTCCAAAACAGGATGAAAAGTAGGAGATATTTAATACCAACATAATGACTTTCTAAAAATCACAGTTGAGAATAGAGCATGAGAATTCTGGATGCTTGTTCTCTGATGACAGAGAAAAGAACAAGATTTACTCTCTATTAGTAAAGGGACAGCTTGAAGTTGTCTGAACGTCTATCCAAAGCGACTGAATTTGTGCCCTGCGCAGAATTTCCGTTTTCAGGGGGACGGTTGGATCCTTTTACCCAGTTATGTATTGCCCTAAATTCCCACCCCAGCAGGAAAACTGTCTCCTATTAGGAAGCATGCTAGAGCTCACTAACAGGCCCATCTCCAGCATGCCTGGCATGGGTGGTTAATGAAGCAGCAGCAACCGCCGGGAACCTGAGACTGGAAAGAAGAAGGATGATTGGGAAGAGCTGAGTATGATGTTTCAAGTTATGCTAATCATTCTCATCTAAGGGATAATCCTGAGAGTTGGCATATTTTTATTTTCTCTAAAAATTGAACCCATTCATTGTTTTAAATAGAAAGTATACTTGGGCTTTTCCCTTTCTTGAAAAGTACATCTTCAAAAGTCTCTCAAGTGCATCTTCAATATGATCTATGAACTAACAGCTACCATCCCCTCGTCTGAAATACTCCACTCCTCTGTTTGGCATGGGTTCTAGAAAACTATCTTGTTTTATCACCTCAATTTGATTAAAGGTAACCCTTCCACATTGAAGATATTGGAACAGATACGTGACTTGAGCCTGAGTAAATTAGAATAAAGTATAACCACCCTTGCCTTAATTTTTGATATTATGATTCCATGGAGACAACTATGGTGACCCTAGCATTTTCACTGCCTTATAATATTGCCAATTACATAATGTTTACTTAAGCTACAAAACATTTACCACCACTCATTCATCTTTTATATTTCATCCACTAATATTAGGTGGGTTTCTGTACTCAAGTGCATACCTTGCATTACTCTACAGCTGTCTCTCTTGTGCTTTTCTTGTCCTTTGTCCTCAAGTGGATCCACGTCAGTGGACCTAAGGAATGGCAGCACCGTGACTGAGTTTATCCTCGTGGGCTTTCAGCAGAGCTCCTCTTCCACTCGGGCATTGCTCTTTGCCCTCTTCCTAGCCCTCTACAGCCTTGCCATGGCCATGAATGGCCTCATCATCTTCATCACCTGGACAGACCCCAGGCTCCACAGCCCCATGTACTTCTTCCCTGACCACCTGTCCTTCCTGGATGTCTGCTTCATCACCACCACCATCCCACAGATGCTGATCCACCTGATAGTGAGGAACCATATTGTCTCCTTTGCCACTCGCATGACCCAGATGCACTTGGTCTTCTGTATGGGTGTGGCGGAGTACATCCTCTAGGCTTTCATGGCCTATGGCCGCTATGTTACCATCTGCCACCCACTTAGCTATGCCCAGATCATGAGCCGGCAGGTCTGTGTGAGCCTGCTGAGTACAGCCTGGTCCTTTGGGCTGATCAATGGCATCTTGCTTGAGTATATGTCATTCCAGAGCCCCTTCTGCAGAGACAACCACATAGAAAACTTCTTCTGTGACGCTCCCATAGTGATTGCTCTCTCCTGTGGAGACCCCCGGTTCAGTCTGAGAGTCATCTTTGCCGATGCCACTGTGGTGCTGCTCAGCCCCATGGTGCTCATCGTCATCTCCTATGCCCGCATCCTGGCCTCCATCCCGGGCAGGAACTCCTCCTCTGGTCAGGGAAAGACCTTCTCTACTTGTGCCTCCCATCTGACCGTGGTCATCTTTCTCTACACCTCAGCCATGTTCTCTCACAGGAACCCCCGCAGCACACATGCTCCTGACAAAGACAAGCCTTTCTCCCTCCTCTACACCATCATCACCCCCATGTGCAACCCCGTCATCTACAGTTTCTGAAACAAAGAAATGAAAGGGGCCATGGTGAGGCCCTTGGGAGGAGCAGCCTTTCCCAGGCAGAGTCTGTCTAGTGGGAAGATGCCTGGAGGGGCAGCTTCCTCCTCCAGTCCTGAGAGTGGATAACTTTCCTGTGCTGAGAGGCTCCAGGAAAGAGCATTCACAGCTTTCTTTGCACCAGCATCAGGCCTGGAAGTTCCTATTAATGTCTAATGCTCATCTATCTAATGTACCTTTAAGCACTGTGTTTTCCTGGACCTTTTCAGAAGACTTGGAGACCTTCCTGAGTAATTTTCTTCTAAGTTCTCACAACAGGATCTATAACACACAAGCACACTTAATTCCATTTCATTTTCTTTGCATAGCACTTTTATATGCTCTTCCCAGCCTGAGTTCTGCCTAGGCATTTAGGCATAAACATTTTCTTTCAGCTTAATCTGATTTTCTTTCTCACACTTCATTCTAACTTCCTGAATCTGCCATCATCCAGTCTGCTTCTATATGAGAAACAGTAGAGGAAGAAAAAAAGAAAAAGGTTATTAGGGAGCAGTTGACACCAAAGAAGTTAGAGAAAAGAAGAAAAAGAAAAACTAGACATCATCAGCCTGAACTTTATCTTGTTTGCCTCCACCAGCCCATGAGGGGGAATATGCAGCTGCGTTTGGTGTTATGTTTACCCTTCTCTGTGTTAGAGAAGGGCAAGTAGGAGAGGCCAGGTGTCAAATCTCTTCTTCCTCAGTCCTTTACTTTTCTTAAGTACATGACTATTTGATATTTCTCTTCAGATTCAAGTAGCGGTTTGGCCAAAAAGTTTGTTTAGGTTTTTCCATTATGGAAAGACCTGAATGAACATTTTAGCCAACCCAATAGTGAGTACCTCTACCAAGCTTCTCAGACTGCCAGTTTCCTTCCCTTTTAACCATATGCCTAAACAACTCCCTTTCCCTACTGCCTATTTTTCTCAACCATCCTTCATTTCATTTCAATTCAGTACTATTCCACCTTCTTCCTTATGGTAAATGGGTCCACTTCATTCCCTATACGTTAAATCTCCACACTACCTCCACCACTGCAGATGGCTTTCTTAACTTGCAACCCCTCCTCCCTTGGCTTAGCTTCTCTTCTTCATGAAACCCAGTGTCCCTTGAGAGGGCATAATATTTTCAGCTGTTCTCTTTCTTTGCAAACTGCATCCTTCTCATGCTCCTTTCATAACAGATAGCAAAGAAAGGGGCACAGGCTTGTGCTTTGTTTTCTGATGCTACTTCCTTGAGATGAAAGCACCTCACTTGGGATGCCCTCGAATAGATATAATGATACAACCCTTTTCACATCCTGACATTACATACTAACTGCCCTTCATCTCACAAAGCTCTATTCCTCTGAGTCCAATTGGTGATTATCTAGATAACAGAGAACATGTGAGATGCACTACTCAGTCAGCAAGAAAGGAGACACCACTGTCATCAAGAAGAAACAATAAACACAGAACCTAAACATTTACATTATCAAAGAAAAACTACACCAAGGCAAAGTGAAGCAGGCAAGACTTTCTTTAAAGCTACTGCAGTAGGAAGGAGACTAATTCAATGCTGGTCAAACAAGTGGCTGGTGAGTTTGTATGAGCTGCAGTAGGAGGATCTTAGGCCTGTGAGTGGCAATTGCTCTTAGCCAGAGTACTTCTGAATGACAGACAGTACTCACAACTATTAAGCACTTAGGGTTTTAACAGATTTAAACTTCACAAAACCCTTTAATAGTACTACCTCTATTTTGAGAAGCAAAACTGAGGACCAAAATAGTTAATTTGCTCAAATTCACTGCGCATTTCAAAAGGCTTAGCTTTTTCTAACTGGGCAGCACTTCCCAAGCATGCACTCAAGAGGTAATCAAGTAACTATCCCCAAGAATGGGGCAATCTTTATATTGAGGAAGTGATACTAGAATTATGCCTCAAAAAATAGGTAGTGAATTAAGATCAACCCTGAATATTCATTGGAAGGACTGTTGCTGAAACTATGGGCCACCTGTTGCGGAGAGCAGACTCACTGGAAAAGACCCTGACGCTGGGAAACACTAAAGGCAAAACAAGAGGGCAGCAGAGGATGAGATGGTTATACCATCACGGACCCAGTGGACATGAATTTGAGCAAACTCCAGGAGATACTGGAGGAGAGAGGAGCTTGGCGTTCTACAGTCCATGGCGTAGCAGAGTCCTCACGATTTGGCGACTGAACAACAAAGTAAATTAAAAGCCTGAAAATGGGTGTGGTATTAGCACGGATCTAGAATTCCAGGCAAAAGGAACTGCCTGATTCGTCATTAAAATGGTGTGTTCAACGTGGATGACAACAGGCCAGTATGGCCAGGGATGCTGAAAAATCAGGCTGCATGACCTACAACTGTCTTCTCTAGGCAACGCACTTCCTGGTTCAAGGTCCCGAGCTCCAAAGAGCCCCGGCCTCAAACGGGAACCTAGGCATGGTCAGGGGGCTGGCCTTTTGCGGAAGAGAAGCCGCCGCGCTGGCTGCGTTTCCCCCGTCACAGTCTCTGCCCTGGTCCCCAGTGGCATAAGAAGAGCCCACAGGGTTGGCGGAAACTCCTGTAAATGCATTAACTAAAAACCATTCCGAAATGCGCGTCCTGACTCATCTCCCAATGAGAAGCTACTAGTCGCCCGACCGCACGACCACGCTTTAGGGTTACCACACCCCGGCCCAGGGACCGAAACTGGGAGGGAAAGCCAGGAATTCTACACAGAGTCCCGGCTCAGCCCGCCCTCAGCTGTAGCCCGGCCCCTAGGTGCCTTTCATCTAAAGCCGGCGCCATGTCGCCTAGCCCGCATTGGCGCCGCACCACTAAACTACCCAGCAGCCCTTGGGGCCCTGACCTGATTGCAGCCGCCGGAAGGGGTGGGCGTGGTCCGCGCTACGAACCTGCAGCCAATCAACTTTCCCCAGCGTCTTAGATGGCCGCTATAGCAACCAGTGAGCGCCTTTTCCTCAGCCGCCCGTCCGGGACTGGAGAGCCCCAACCAGACCACTCTGGGAGATACCAGGTTTTCTGGGAGACTCCGCAGCCGCCCGCCCGCACTGGTGACGCGGGGCTCAGAGTTGGGATACCCTCCTAGCAGAGTGTATTTGTTTAAATGCCACGCTCCTTTGACGAAAGATGAGATGGGATGGGGGCGGAGCAAAGCTGGAGGCTGGCTTAAGTAATTCGTTGCCTATCACGTGAAGTTGCCTATCACGTGAAATTACCTTAGCTCCCATCCTCGTCCGCGGATCTGTAACCTTGTTCTTTCCGGGAGACATTGCCCATTTCAGAGAGTTGCGTAATTGCTGCGTTCCTCTTTCCTCCTTTGGACAACGGCAGTGTTCTCTGAGCTTCCTTACCTCCCTTTTCAGTTACAGACTCCAGGAAACCTTCCTTGTTCCCTTGACCCTTCTGGGTTCACTGGACTTTCTTTACAGTCCCATCATGGTTTTTTTTTTCCCTGACACTATACTGTAATTTACTTTTCTGTCTTCCCCACTATTCTGAGATTCATTTTTGAGTTCATAGCACATTGCCAGACTATAGGTGGTGCTATAATTGTTTCCTCAGTGAAATCTTAAGCAGACTCCTGATAGATTAACCAAATATAAGCAAAGCTGTTCTGGTAGGAGTGGAGTGTCAGTGTCCAAAGCCCAGGACCTTCAAGGGAAAATCCTAAGGCACCATAATTAGTGACTTAATCAGTTTAATATATATGGCTTACCCAGGACATGGAAACTAAACATACCTAGAGCCTCCCAGAACATCCTTAAAAATCTCATTTGGGGATTTCAAATCTGATTAGACGTGTTTATTTTTATTTTCCAGTCTAAAGACCTAGATAACTATTTCTCTCTTCAGTTTAATTTCTTACCCTCTTCACCCAGCTCTGGGCTTTCAGGCTAAGCTATATGGACCACATCAACAGATTCCCTTACCTCTGACTTTCTATTGGATTCAGCAAATGATAGCCATTCCCTTCTTCAGGGGATCTTCCCCACTCACGAATGGGACTGGAGTCCTGTGTCTCCTGCATTGGCAGACAGGTTCTTTACCAGCTGAACCACTGAGGAAGATGTATCTAGTGTTTAGAATTGTGTTTAAATATGCCCTCAGAAAATACTTTGTAGGCATGTATTCGTAAATGTAGTCAACTACCCCGGGGCATGGGGTCCTCCCGGCTTCTGCCCCTGACCTCGGATGTGGTCGGAAAGAGTCGGACACGACTGAGCGACTTCACTTCACTATTCTTAAATGTACTCCAAAGCTACTGTTGTATGCCTCATTCCGTGCCTTACTTTTTCACTGAGCACCGTTTTTCATCTCCCTCCACACTACCAGATACTAGCATTTAATCTGTTGCTTCAGTTTGATGCCTGCTATTCCATGATGTGCAATATTCACTCACAATGTTGTATCTGTCCATGCCTCCACTGATGAACACCCACGTTGTCCCCAACTCCACTCCACTACAAATACCCTGCTAAGAACATTTTCGTATTAGTCTCTTACTGAACCTGTAAGGAATCTGTTTTATATTTCTTAGGAGGGGAATTTCTGGGCCATATCAATCTATTTAATGTACCCAAGTTATACCAGATAGCTTTCCAGAAGTGATGAGATCAGTCTTGCAGCAGTGTAAGTTTCTACATTTCTACATTCCTGACATTCGTAATTATATGGATTTCTGATTCTTGCTCTTTTGATAGATGTGAACTGATACCTCATTGTTGGTTTAATTTGTATTTGATTACTAGTGATTTTGATCAAATTTCCATATCCATGTTAGTGTTTTCTGTTCTGTAAATTGCCTATTGATATTATTTGAAACTCTTTTCCCTATCGGGTTACTGTCTTTTCCCTGTTCCTTTGCAGGAGTTCCATATATGTTCTAGGATGATATTACATCTTTGTTGGTTTTAGACAAAGCACATATTTTCTTCATTTTACCATCTGCCTATTGTCTTTGTCCATAGTGCCCTTTATAGAACATAAATCTTTCTTTGTAATCAAATTCCTCAGTTTTTGCCTTATGGTTTGTGCTTTTAAAAGCACTGACATATGTAGACTACTCTCTTAGTTATGCCTCCTCTGTGCCTGGCGTCTCTAAATCCGAGTTCCCTGGAGGCATCTCTGTAATCCCTGCATCAACTCCTCTTCACTGGACTCCAAAATATTTGCATTGACTGAGTTTTATTCTTAAGAGAATCACATGTTCCTTTAGCCTTGTCTCCCATAAAATCTCAGGTTATGAAAATTGTATCACTAAACTATTTGAAGTTAAGCTTCCCGTAATCCTAGACACAAATCTCACCTTATCTCCTTGGCTACCAGGGAGAACTAAAATGGCCTAGTACTGTCTTTCAGGATTTCCCTTCACTCTCATTCCACTTGATGAAATTCATCTTTTGGGGTCATAATTAGACCTTGAGTTGCAAACTTCTCTGCCATCATCTTCCTTATGAAAGATAATATTACACTAAATCAACATACCCCTCAGTCCTGGATTTTGGTTTTATGCCAGTTTCATGATTTGTTCCTGGAACCTATAATCCAGTATATCTGTTTTGACAGGCTCTAGCACATTCTTCCAATGATATCACTTATTTTCTTCTTTATCTTCACCTAAATAATTCTTTTCTTCTTTCTACTCTCAAAGACATAAAATTCCATAAAAGACTCTATTTTCTTGATGTAAAGTATTACTTTGACTTTCTTTCTATCATTTCTTTGGTTTTATTACTCCTACTTACTCCTTTAGATCTCTTTTTTTCTTTCCTTCCTTCTCTTCCTGCCCATTTTTTCCTTTCTTTCCATTCTGAATTTTACAAATACTGAGGGCCAGGACTGGCTTTCTGTAGATCATAGCAAAGAAGCTACTTCTGTCTCAGAAGCAAGTTCCCCACAAATATGTGGTATGTGTCACTTGGCTGGCCATTCCTTTCCAGTTGCACATCAGAACCCAGTTCTGTTTCTTTGGAACAATGTAGTGCACCTTTTTTCACTGCCGCGGTCCAGGCATAGAAAGCTTGGTAGGCCCCATCCTACCAAGTTTCTTTATCTACATGACATTTTATTTTCCTCACTGTGTAAAAACTCGTTATATTTTATATTACTTGTACTTTGAGCACTGGCGTAGAGGCCATATGTACTTTTTTGTCCAACTCGTTCTACTTACCTTTTCAAGAGAATTATAGGATGCCACCTCAGCTACTTCTTTTCTTCCAGTGTTACATTTGATGTCCTCTGTAGTATAAAATTTTGTGAACATTTTTTTCACTGTTTTATCCATTTGATCTTGTCATCCCCTCCCTCCCATTGACTCCCAACACACACACACACATACACACCATTCTTATTTTGAAACTGAAGTGCTCTTAATTCAGGTAACATTGCTCATAGAAAAACTTTTCTGAAAAGCACTCTATTCAATTCAAGAACATATCATTCCCTCATCTTAGGCTGTGAGCAAGGTAAGGACATGGACCTTGAGTTCTTGGAGTCTGCCCCTGTGCCTATCACTTTCCATGAGACAAGGTTGGCAATTGGTAAATACTTGCTGGTAGATTGATTCAGTCATGGTCCCCTTCTTGGATGTGATTTTCTGTCATCCTTATAAGAACTATTTACCTACTCAGAAATGAATTTTGAATTTACCTTTTTATTCTCAAAGTAGACATCAAGCCACCATAAGCTTCCCTTAGCATATTGTAACTACTTATAGCAGAGTAAGATGCAGAACCATTTAATAAGGGGAAAAAACCTGATTTCAGACAAACATGGTTCTGGTTGTAATGTTGTCATTGATTGTGCAAGTTTGCACATGTCATTCCATCTAATACTTTAGTTATAACCAATGATATGTTTATTCACTATAAACCCTCTTAAAAGGATATGATACATTTTTATGAAGTAGTTGAGATAGAAATAAGGTAAATTCCCCTGACCAAAGGGTCTAAGTGTGAGAGAAACTATTTTATAAGAAAAAAGAATTTGCTTGTTATTCTATAACAGGCAGGAGTGGGAAGAGAGCAAGAGAAGGATTGAGAAAGGCATAAACTCCTCAGTGGGAACTTTCCTTGTGATCACTCCCCTATTCTTGCATGAGTGTGAGTGTGCGTATTCAAGTTTACAGTAAAATTTTTATATCCCTAATAAGATCATATTTCTTGTTGAAACTATTGAAAGTGCTGTTTTATGTGTCCCATAATTGATAAGGAGGCAGCTTGCATGACTTTGGGGGTATGGATGCAGAGGGAAGGAGAAGCACAATAGACCATAAAACATTCAGAAACTGTATTGCATGCTGTGGAATTCCCAGATTTTGGAATTGAAATTTGAGCCAGATTTAATCAGATTACTAAGAAACATGAGTAGTCTCTTCAGACATAGGAGTTATATTCATAAAGTGGCAATATGATCATCACTAAGGTTTCTTTCAGCAATAACATTTTTGAAGACTCTAAGAAATAGTGACTTTTTCTCAGCTCTAAAATCCTGTAATTTTCCATTTGTCTGTTTAAGACACATTTAGACACTTCAGTAATATTAAAAGTTCGTTTTCTAAATAAGCTCTTTAAATAATGAAACTTTAAAATGTGTGATATCAAAGCATGGTGATAGTTGAATTGGTGGTATTTTCTCTTTCTTTATGGTACCTAAAACAATGACATGCCACACAATCAGTACTGCCTTAAAGTCAATATAAGATTCAGAGACTATAAAAATTAGAAGGCAGTTCCAGCTGTCAAGATATTCATAACTTGGAAGGAGGAATAACAAGCATAAAGAATAGTAGAAGTGGGGGAAAATATAATAACTGTCCCTCAAAGAGATATAAGCAAAAAGATTTGTATGTTTAAGAAAGAAAGAGATCACATTAGGAAAGGCTGCATGGAGGAAGTAGCCTTTGAGAAGGGCCTCGAAAAACCAATAGGATTCCAACTGGCAGAGATGAGAGGAGTAGGAATAACAGCAAAAAAAAAAAAATAGCTTCAGGAATATGGGCACTTCTAGAGAATGATGAATAGCATATTTTGATTCAAGGGTTTATAACCCTTTCTGACTTTAAGAATTTTATGAAAGCTATGAACCCAATTCCTAGAAATAAAAGCACAAATTTCATAATCAAAGTTTTTTGCATACTCTTTCTGGAGATTTCCCCCATTACAGGTAGCATAAGGGAGCGGAGAGGAAAGCAGCCTTGCAGTGCATCCCACGAGAGCTGGTGCAGGTGATGAAGGATGCAGAAGACCCTCTTCTGAAGGAGAGATTTGGACCTGGCTGCATTTGGGAAGAATGGCCAAAGAAATGGAAGCAAGATTGAGGGGGACACAAGGACACGTCTAGGTTACTCATCCAGAGATTAAAAGAGCTGTGATACCTTAGGGAATCATTTCTAGCTGACTGGATGATACAGATTTGTGGCTGATGTTATGGTGTCTAGAAAAGGTACTTGGGAAATGAAATGTTTGGGTTTAAAAGTATGCCAGGACCTGATTGGGGAGTTTGACTACCCTCACTGTATTTTACGCTTAATTCAGGAAAGAATGGGACATGATGCAGATTTCTGAGGAGAATGAACATTCACAGCTGTGGTTCAGGAAAATGAATATTCAGAGCTTTGGTTTAGGAAAATCAGTCTTAAAGGTTATGGGTGTGTGGGAGGCCAAGGCCATTTAGGAGTTCATTGCAGTTGGCTTTTATATACTTTAAATACATCCTATTTATTCACTTCCCCTTCTGTCCTCGCCACCCACTATTTGCCAAGCCAGGACTTCAGTAAGCATTTGGTGGTGCTTGCCGAACTGAAAAGCGTAAATTTACTTTGAGGGTCCCTTGTAATGTCCCTATTACTCACCAGATGGCACCATTACAGCATCAAGCTTACAGATCAAGCTTCCTTCTAAAGCACAGTGCTTACAAGCAGAATGTTTCTTTGAGGGAATTCACCTTGGGACAATCTAGAGGTGAGGGGCAGGGGGGTGGCAGTGGAGTGGATGGTAGCTAGAATGAAAATTTCAAGAATTCTCTTTCTACTCTGTAAATCAACTAAACCTCAACTTTTTAAAATATTCCTTTTGTACTTTTATATATTATTTCTTATTGTTACAGAGTATCTTGGCTGAATTTCTATTCCTAGGCATATAGATGCTTAGAAAAACCTGCCTTTTCAAAGATGCAAGCAGTTTTCTGTCTAGTAAGAAGTATTAGACTCAAATATATCTGGGAAAGAACTTTCCCTTAGTTCTGGGAATACTTCTAGGTGAGCCATTTTGTTATGCATATCAAGCTGGTGAAATTGAGGCCACCTAAAACTGTATATGTTGCAAGCCAGTTTGCATCTTAGAAGAATAATGATTTCTCTAGAACAGATTTTGGTTGCACCATGCTAGAGTTGTAGTTTATTTCTATGAAGTTGTATGTTTTCATTTTGAGATTCAGAGCTAACCCTGAGAAATTTCCTAACGTGAGATAGGAGTGCCAGAAACAAAGACTTGTGACTACCTACGTGCAGCTTTGCGTTGAGCTCAGACCTGAAGTGCGGCCCAAAGCTATAGGGGCGGCGGGACCATCGCCTCACTGCCGCACATCAACGGTGCCCTGACAAACTCCCGAGTACTAGAAGACTTGCATGTAATTTCAGACAAGATTTTTAGCACATTCTAATGGGTGTCAATATAATTTGAATTTGCTGAATAAAGTGGTGAGTGATCAGATTTATGCAGCCTTCAATTCAGTATAGGAAATACTCTAGAGGCCTCAGGAGACAAAGGTGTTATCAGTTCAGGCAGGGTCATTTCTTTGGTATTTTTTCAAATTAAAAAGCCTCGTTGCCATTTATTAATAGTTAAGTGATTCTTACCTTTTTACTTAATTCTTACATTTTAGAATTAAATTGAAATAATAGATCTCTCTAGAGACTATACATACACAGTTTTGCATTCAATTTCAAGGGGTTGGGGCCCCCTGAAATTCAATAGTGACCCCATGCACGAGTTCCAGGTTAGAAATCTCATGTGAAACCGATTCATCAGATGCATTATAAGGAAGAAATGCCAGAGGAGCATGGAGAGTCTGAAGAAGGGAGGAAGGAGGTGGGAGAGAAACCTGTGCTGTGTCCCTCTGAGATGTTGGTGCAGGTCACTGAAGACAGTTGAAGAACTGCTTTTTCTGGGGAGATTTTTGCCTATTTGGACTTGAGAGGAATCGCTAGAGACATTCTGGAGGCCCTGGGCTAAGGGACTGATGACACAGTTTGGATAGTAGGCATAGGAAGAATTGAATTGGTGTCAAGGGTTAAAGGGCTCAACCAGACCATTCTACAGGTGCTGAAGGGCTAAGGTGCCTTGCGATTTACATCGTACTCTGCAGAATCTGAGCTACAGACAACAGGGAAGAGGCATAAGAATGGGGCTATGTCAGGGAATATCTGGGAACATCAGCTTCTTCCTCTAAAGAAGCTTGTGCAGAAGGCCATCTTCTCTGTGCCATTATTGTATTATCACCCACTAGATTCTGAAAGGTCGCTAACCAAAATCAGATCGGAAATTACTTGTTCCAACTGAGAAGATGAAAACTGAGTAAAACTAACATTACTTCCTTTTCAGGACTCTTAAGACTCTTGACTGAGGACATAAAGGATTCCTTTCTCTGAAGATGAAATAGAGCAATTAGTGGAGTGGGTTCCCATCTAGGGTTAAGTCAGAAGATCTGGGTTTAAGTCCTGGTTATGCAAAGTACTAGCTGTATGACCTTGACTAAGTCTTGGAGTCTATTTCTAGAACTGTTAAGTGAAAATAATAATAGTGCCTACTTCATATGGTCATTGGTATATAAAATTGGGCACAATGTCTGGCACAAAGTAAGTGTTCAATATATGATGGCTATCATTGTTTTTGGTGCTGAATGCTGGAACTGTAACAGAAAACTATCTTCCAGCCCTCAGGGACACTTCCTCGCTAATATACTTTAGCTGCCCTCTCTAAGGCCCCAGCACATATTCCCTAACCACTGCACAACTCAAGCCATCCTCTGGTCATCCTATGTGTACAAAAGTTGGCTTTAAGACCTTTTTGACCTATAATTACAGGGTATTTATGAAGAAAGGCCATGTAAGCTTGGGAATCTCATCATCCCCTTGACTGCCCTGAATGATAAGAGTTCTCTAGGTAGGGAAGGATTATATTAAACTAGAACCTTCCCTAAATAACTGTGTTTTCCCAAAGGAGCCAGTCAGCACCATCACCCCCTATCCCAAGAGAGTGGTAAGAAAACTAACATTTGCATAAGATTTCTCAAGTGTCTTATTATCTTTCTCAAAAATTTTTGTCCCCATTTTACACAGAGAGAAACTGAGTCTCAAGCAAGGAACCGAGTCTCAAGCAGTCATTTACTGTTGGGTCTGAGATTCATTGCCAGCGCTCTTTCCACATCTCTGTAGTAACCAGCTGCAGAAACACACATACATATATATACATACCTACATGCATACATACATACATTTGTAGGTACAAACATACACACGCGCGCGCGCACACACACACACACAGAGCACCCCAGCTCATTCTCCCAAATTTTGTTTGAAGCAGCCTTAGGAAGGCCCCTGTGCCCAAGGGAGCAGACTAGAGCTGATGTTAGGCTAAGCTCCTGGGGGACACCTTACCGGCATTCTCCACTAGAGGCCTGAGGCAGTTTTTGTGGTTTCCTTTGTGATGTGTCACTCTGCCAGAGATCCCAGGCAATCCCTCCTGAACAATGCCCCCTCCCTACCCCTCCCATGAAACAGGTGTCATGCCTACCATTCCAGGACTCCACTTTGGAAATCATCTCCTGGGAACCAGGTGCTCCACTGAAAAGTCTCCTGCACATCTGTTGGTGTTCTGGCTACTAAAAACCCTTGTTTGGGAATCACAACATGTACTCTCTCCTTCCTCAGTCCAGCTTGAGGTCAAGGTCCAGGACGGAAGTGACAGCAGGTAAACATGGCAATGCATATCCCAATCAGGGCAGGGACAATCAACTCCTTGGAACCAGAGGCAAGAAGAGAGGAGGGAAGGCATGGTCCCTGTAGTTCCCACTAAGCCTGTGTCCATGCAGTGGGTCCAGAAGCCCCACCCTGCCATTGCCCTAGTACCAGTCAGCAAGGAGGGGAGATGACGCCTCTTTATTAAGGTTAACACCAAGGAAAGCATTGAGAAGGAATACACAGAGGAAGAGGAAGGGCACACAAAGTCACCACTTGAGGAGGTGGGAGGGAGGCATATCAGTTAGGAACCTCAGGACAGCCACATGCTTCATGCCCTGGTTGTGGGTGGAAAGAGGAGAGGAGAGGGGAAAGCGTCATGAGAGCCTGGAGCTCACAGAAGTTCTGAAGCCCCCTGAACCTAACACCAGAGCCACAAGCCCTGCCCCTCAGGGCTCACACACTACTACACAGGTCAACACACATAATGCACACAAGACATTATGGAGGCAACACCGAGAGTCAGCGGGCAGGGAAGTATTGACAGGAAAAGGAACTGAAGTTAAGCAGGTATAGCCAGGAGAGAGACAGTTTTCAGCTGTGGCCCCCAAGAGTCCCTCAAATGTCCCCTAAATCTGGGCTGTTGCTGAGCACCACCCCCAAGTCTCTGCCTGTGAACTGGGCTCTTTGTTCTCTAAGCCCCAGTGAGTAGATAAAGCAATCCCAGATGAAGTCAGTGACAAGGCAGGATCCGCTCTGCATGCAAAATCCTAGAGGTTGAGCTATAATGTCTTCATGCACATTCAGAGCCAGCTCCTCCCAGCCCAGGGGCCCTCGGAACCCCATTCACCCAGATTCCTAGGGCTGCAGTTCCCTCCTCAAGCTTCTTTTACCAATCAGCAGCCGCAGAGGTCTGTGAGGGGGAGAGGCTTCTGCAGAACGCTGAATAGCTTGGATTTCATCAGAAGGGTAAATTTTCTGTTGCCAGAACAGAATACCCCCAATTCCTTAATTTCTAGGTAAATCGTTAGAGATTTTTTGCCATAGTCCTAGATAAGTCCTTTTTCAGAATAGAAAAAGCAGAATTTTATTTACACAAGTCAGGGGTTCTCCTGTTGGCTGGGGCAGGGGAAAGGGCAGGGTAGGGGATTGGATGGGAGTCCAGAGGTGGGCGCTTCCTCTCCCGGAACCTCACCTTTCCGCAGTTTGCTACTTCTTGCTTGGTGAGGCAGAAAGAATTCTTGATGCTCCCAAAGTCCTTCATCCTGTAAATGCTTCCTCAAGGAAGTCTCTTCTGCCTGACCCACAAGAGCAGCGGTCGGAGTGAAGCACGCTGCATCGCGCCGTTCAGTCCCCTCATGCACTCGGAAACCCAAAGTCAGCCCGGGAAAGTAGTGCCCTCTCGGAGTCCCCTCACAGAGAGGCCTCGCCCTCCAGCTGCAGCAGGGTAATGTCGGGCAGATCGAGGGGCTCCACAAGTGGCCCGTCCCCCCCAGAAGGCCAGCACAGGGGCTCTCCGGGCGCTCACAGTGACTAGTGGGTGTGGCGGAGCCGGGCATCTCCTTTTCTTCTTCATCGTCGTCCTCCTCGTCCTCTGGATCGCGACCCATCAAATCGCTGTCCCCGATCCCAGGCGAAGGGGTCTTCGGATCTCGGCGGGGGCCCTGGAAGTTCCCCTTGCTGCCGACCACGCCCAGGCCACCCTGGCGGGGCGCGGTGGTCATAATCTGGCACATGGAGACGATGGCTCGCTGGTTGGCGCACACGTCGTCCGAGAGCACTTGGATGTGCGAGGCCTGCTCGTCCAGGGCCCCCCGCATGGCCCTCACGTCCTCAAACAGGGCCTGCAGCTGGGCCTTCAGGTGCTCCATCAGTTCCTTCATGCCGCCGTTGTACTCCCCGGAGATCACGTCCCCCACGGCCGGCACGGTGGACACCTCGAGAGGGGCCGGCATATCGCCGCCGTCCTTGGTCATGATCTCCAGCAGACCTTCCTCCATTGAATGGCAGAAGCGGGCGGTGGCGGCTCGGGGTCCGGTCCAGCCCGGCCTCGGGGGTGGGGGAAGGTACGGGGAGGGAGAGAGGTGCCCGGAGGGGGGTGGGAGGAGCCGAGGGAAGAGGAGGCTCCAGACAGGGGTGGAGAGGTGAGTCCCGGGCCGGGGGTGCCGGCAGAATCTGGAGAGGCCGGGAAGGGACGGCGGAACAAGGACCGGGCTACAGTCCCAGGGCGGGCGTCTCTCCGGCTCGCCCCGGGGCGAAAGCGCCCTGCCCTGCCTCGACTCCTGAATTGCACCCGTGTCAGCGCCTCCCTCTGGGCGCCAAGAGCGTCAAGTGCCCGCCGGTTCCCTGGGTCACAAGAGCGCTCTCACAGGGACCCAGGTTGAGGCCGAGGCCAGCAGCGGGTCGACCTCGGGACTCCCCTCGGCCGTTAACGGGCAGCACCCGCGAGTGTGGTTGGAAGTGACAGGGGCGGGTCTCCCAGCGGCGCCGCGGATGCTCCTCTGTTTCCAAGGCGACGCACTGCACGTAAAAGACGTGTGTCTCCATGGCAACCAGGAAGTGGAGCAGAAAAGGGAGGACGGCTGCGAAGCTGCAGGGGGGCTCTGGATTCTGAGCTTGCGGGTGGAGCGGGAGGGAGGGGACGCTGCAGTGGCCTCAGCTGAGCGTGTGGCCGCAATGTTTAATAGGGAAGCATGAGAGAGCAGTTTGCTGCATAAATCCCCAGGTCGGGGAGACATCGTCCCTCCCCTAGTCTGGGTAGCGGTCACCGAGAGAGACTACCTTGGAAGGATTTTCACCTGCCCGCAATCCTTTCTCTGAGAATGGCGTTACAGTCCTGCTTCTCTGTCCTCCTGCAGGAAAGCAGAGAGGGTAGAGAGGCCGATGCTATTACCCAGACTTGAGCTGGGATGCGCGGGCGCCCTGGAGCCGGCCCCGCCCGGCCTTCGCGGTGCAGATGCGCAGGAGGGCGCTACGGAGGTTTCCGTCACTCCCTTCTGCTTCTGCAGTAAATCAGCCCTCGCTGTCGATAAGATGGTATCGAAGCCGAGAAAAGATGGAATTCCCTCCCATAATAGACCCAATCGCTCCTACCCAGGGCACTGGGGGTTCTTTCAGGACGGTGAGGCAAAGTGCTTCAGTTTTGAGAAAGAAAACTCCCTAAGAATAGACATTTTTGTCTCCTCCGTGTCCTCCAGCACGGAATCCCCAGCGCTTAAAATAGAACCTGGCGCATAGTAAGTAAATGCTCAGTACATTTGTTGAATGAATGCTTTAACAAGGACCACTGTGTCCCATTCCTTTGTCCAGAACTCTCCAGCTCACGGGTAGGGGATTTTAGGAGGCCTGAATTCAATTTTGTTTCGGCCATTTATTAGTTCAGAGACCTTGAATAAATCGTTTTTCTCATCTGTTAGTGGATCGGACTGTATAATATTTGGTAATATTATTTCTAACTCTGATTAACACTGCGTCCGCTCACAGTTGAAAGGGTAAACTGTCGACAATAGGTGGAACGGATGGCGGGAAGGCCCGGCGGCGGTGTGGGGGATTATGTAAGGGTAATTCCCTGTCCCTAGGCCCAGCGACCAGATACAGACATGCACTGTGTGTTTCAACGTTTGTGACAATTCCTTTCTCTTTTTGAGGAGTGGAGTGGGAAAGGAGGAGAAGGAAGAAAAGTTGAATTTAATATATTTACAGATGACCTCAGATTGAAAAGCAAACAATACCTGGGCAGCAGCATACTAATAATGACCTTAATAAATTGGAGAAGCCAAGTGATCAGAAACCAAAAATGAAGTTCACAAGAATAAATAAATCTGGGGAAGAGAAATGATGTAGCACTTCAAGATGGGGAAGAGCTGGGTTTGGGTGAGTGTTTCGTATACTAGTGGTTCAGTGATAGCAGATGGGTTACTTTGAGGTTTCCCTTGTTACATACCCTAGTGATGAGAGGTGGGGCTGGCCCAGAGAAACTTTGCTGGCACTAAAGAACTTTTGACTTATTCCTTGTCTTACTGCTATTAAAATAGATATGTTTAAAAAATAAATAAATAAGAAGAAATGGGCAAGTATCCTAAACAGTAGAATGTTTCATCTAAGGCATTGTTAGTATAATAAAGTATTATATAACCCTTAAAAATTTGATATTTCAAAACAAATGTATGAACAAATTTTAAAAACCTGTTTATGTTCTATATATTGTATTTTCTATGATTCAATCTTATTTGCTTGCTCATTCTGTCTTTCTTTCCACAAACTTATGACTCTCATCTTGGTATCATCCCCACCTCTACCATGTGCCCCACAGGGTATTCTTAAAGCTGAGGAGAAGACAGAAACCCTTTTCCTTGGTTTGCCTAAGCACAGCCAAAGTGCACTGTTAGCCACAAAAACAGACTTTACCAAAAAGGAACTGTAGGAAAGCTAGAAATATACAAGACATACAAAAACCACAACTGAGCTTACACAGCATGAGTTTCTGATCATACTATAGCAAACATATTCTCAGGGCTTATGGATTCAACCCTGTGGATGTGTGTTAGTCGCTCAGTCATGTCCAGCTCTTTGCAACCCCATGGACTGTAGCCTGCAAGGTTCCTGTCTATGCACTTCTCCAGGCAAGAATACTGGAGTGGGTTGCCATTTCCTTCTCCAGGGTTCAACCCTGCTGTTCATCTTTCCCTGGAGGCCTTTGCTATAGTAAAAACAAAAACAAAAACAAAACTGGCATGATTTTCAAATTTTTGCCTAGATCTGTTGCTTCACATCTCTTGACCACTTCATATGGATGATTTCACCTTGCTAGCTCCCTCACTCTTCAGAGAGGTCCTTGCCTTCTACCCACAAAGACTAACCCTGTCCCCAATACAGGGCCTTGCACATTGGCCTTAGCCTTACATTAAATACAGTCTACAGTAGCACCTGGGTTATGCCATCATACAAGGCCCTTTGCCACTATTGTTGAGGATACCATATATGTCAAGGCTTTCAGCATAAGATTACATCATGCTGCCCAGAGATGCTGGCATGAGGTCTGCTAAGAGTTCGGGGGGTCTGAGCCTAGAGGGAGGGAAATTACTGGAGAAGCAGAAAGAACATGAGAAACAGTGCAGAGATCAAGGGTGTGGCTGATCCAGTCAAGTTCCAGGTCAGATATTTGAGAGCCAAGGGTAGTGGTATCTGGGGGTGTGGACTAGTCACAGGACTTGAAAATACAAGGAGACAATTGATGCCTCATGTTCAGAACCAGATAATTTTAGGAATTCTGTGGGGAGCTGACCTAAGGGGAAATAGGAGAAGGGTCTAGTCTCAGAAAAGCAAGGGGCAGATGCAGAGAGCCTCAGTCAGCTGGCTGCGTTACGGAACTGAGCTCTCTGGAAGTCAATGTCCTGGGGTTTGTTGAGTGGGTCCATCCCCAAGCTGAATGGGTACTCTGGCCACATCACTAGAGTATTCACACACAGCAAGAAAACAATAACCCTTGTGCACTCTTCTCTGCTTCCTGCCTTTTTCTTGTCCTCTGGGAATCAGCTTAGCTGTTCTATTTCTTCATCCCAATCGTATCAGACTATGGTGGGGCAGGGGGAAGGGACTCCATGCTGCATCAGTAAAAAGTCCCCATCAGGTACACCTAGTTCCAAGCCTTGAATTCTCCACTAAACCTGTGATTCTTAGTAGTCTCTGCCATTTTCCTCTGTCTGCTGTCTTGTATATCTCCAGTCTTTATTTTATATAACTTGTGTACTTTTTGCACTATAAGTCCAGCAATCGTAATGAAGCTGCTAGCTTAACTCAGATCTAGAATGATGGTCAAAGTCAAGGAACAGCTGATTGCAGCACCACAGGTCTGCAATCCCAGACAGTGCTCCCCAAATGTAAATTTTAGGAAGCTGAGTTGCCCTGCAGCCCATCTCAGCATGATACCACATTCAAAAGAAACACATCTAATAACCAAAAAGAATTAAAAAGCAGTTGAGATTTTTATTATGGTCTCTGGAAAAACTCTAAAGGGGTTTACATTCTTAGCACAGAACAAAACATCTTAAACTTCTCTCCCCTCCTTCTCTATTCATCTTGCTCACATGATCATAGCTGCTGCTACCCTTCTCTCTCCTTTCTCTCCAAACACCTCCAAACTTCCACTCAAGCCCAACCCTACTTCTTGATCATATTCCTTTTCTCTTCTGCAAGAAGTTCTTTGTCCTTTTCAGCTCTTTTGATTCTGTCTCTCAATCCCCTGATCTGCACAGGTACCAGGAGCCCCAACTGTCAATGACAGGGGTCTCCTTCCAAGAGGACAGGAAAGATCAAGAGACTGAGAATACTCACATTGTTGTGGATTTTGTCTGTCACATAGACTAAATTTTCTCAGCATGAGAGAGTGGTTTGCCTGGTGTTACAGCCAACGTGCTTTGCTCATCTCCTCCACACTTGTACAGAGGAAATGGGCATGATCATTTGCAAGAATCCTAAACCATATGAGCTTCTGACTGAAGGGAGTGGGGTCCAACTGTTCACACTCTCTGATGTCCCTATTGTTACAGACATAGTTATGAGGTGACATACACAGATATACAGAGTCACACTAAAGGCCTGAGCTAGACTTTCAGTTGCTTGCTTTGTGCCTTCAACCTAATATTAGGAATCCCAAAAGTCACCCCTCCCCATTTCTTTCTCACTCATATTAACTTTACTCAGAGCAAAAATTCCAGGGAACTTTCTAAATTCTCACACAGTTTGCAGTACCACTGAAAATAACGTGTCATTTCAGTTAAACCCTGCTTGGCTGGTTTTCTTCACTGTCCACTGCAACTGCTTCTCTCGTATCGACACTTGCAAAGGCTTTTTCACCTTTCGGTGTATGTTTAGTTATTTATCCTGTGCCATGCTAGACATGACTAGTTCTAGTCCAAGTTTCACCGGGCAATTGGCCATGGATACACACATTCCAAGGTGACCTCTGGTGCAAGGTCTCATGTGCCCTCCTCATGTATCCTCTCCATGTATCTTCCACCCCCAGAAAGTGGCCCATAGCTTAGGGCCTGGTTTTGTCTCCAAGTCAGTATCCTTATCAGGCATGAATAACGTTGCATGAAGAACTTATGTCCAAGTGTCTGGACAGGGTACAGACTATGGTATGTCTACTTCTGACTTCTCTTCCATTTAAAGAATTCTTAGAAATTGACTTATGCAAACTTCCAGTTCCCTTCTCACCTGTCATATCTTTCTACCTCTGACTTCTCTTCCATTTAAAGAATTCTTAGAAATTGACTTATGCAAACTTCCAGGTCCCTTCTTACCTCTCATATTTTGAGCAAGTCTGTAGACAATTTATCCAAAAATGTTCAGGTCTCACTCTTACTAATGCCTCTACTTATGCTCTCTCCAGACTTCTCAGAAGCCCTAAAAGTACAATTGAAAGTGGTTTCTACCACTTCCCCTTTGCTTTGAGGTGGCATTCCGAGGGCCAGCAAGGCACTGCCAGCTGCACTAGTAGAGCACCACTGAGAGGGAGCTGTGGTTCTAGTCAACACGCACAACTACACTCGTATTTGCAATTGTGTCATGAACAGGGTCCCCCACATGTAATCCACATCTTCAAAGGACCACATGGTGCTGCACCTTAGGCAGAAGCGAGGAGAAGGGCCCTTTCTGCAGCTTTTTCACTGAGGCCCTGAAGCCCCTGGTTTAAGAAGTCTTACAGGAAACCAGCTCTATCTTCTGTGGTCAGCCACACACTCAGAGTTTATAGACGCAGTGCCTGTTTTGTTTGTTTCAAGTCACAAGGATCCCCTTCACTCTAGAACTCTCTAGTCCCTCTGCTTTAAACATCTCCACAGCCATTAACATCAGTGATACTGTATTTCTACTTATTTATATACTTATTTATTGTCTTTCACCTCCCACTAGGTGTGAAGTGAAAGATCCCTAAAGAGCCATTAGGGCAGAGGTTTGGTTTTGCTCACTGCCTGGTACCTGGGAGGTGCTCAATAAATATTTGTTGAATAGATGAATGAATAACTCTATACCTAGAAAAATAAACATCTCCCTTAATGACACCTAGCCTGCAAGAGCTCCAACTCTGCCTTATCTTAGCAGGTTATCTATGGTTTCAGCCATCTACTTCTATGATCTATGGCTTTTGTTCACACAATTCAATGGCCCTTTTAGTGGCTTTCCTTGAATAAAGGAATACTTACTGTAAGACACATGGAAGTACCCACCTCTTGCAAAACAGAAAAGTACTTGTAACTTTGAAATAAGAATTACCATATAGCCAGCCACCCACTGGAATCCCCATTGGCATATTCCACTACCATCCCCATCAGAGTCTCAAAGGTTGGGGCCAAGTTTTAGCCCAATGTCAAGGTCAGAGGATTGCATGCTCTCCCCTCCCTCAAATGTTTGAGAATGGAATGATGCCAAGCCTTCATCCTGTATGTCACAGAGAAATCCTGATTTAGACTCTTTTTCTACTAGAGACAGGCTTCAAAAAAGCACCCTGCCACTGGTTATAAGATTGGTAGCTAACTGAGAAAGGATATTATTAACAGAAAGATAACTATGCTGTAAAGTTAGGGTTTCTCTTCCCTTTGAGTTCCTGAGCTGATAGACTAGTAATTTAGTGTAATGTTAGCCCAGGGTACTTTATACTATAAAAAAAAATTGAGGCCTTTTTGTCCTCTGCTTATCCCATCCTTACTTATGTTATAAAAACAAAACAAACAAAAACTCTCCACATTGATCAAATATATAAAAGATATAAAGATCAATTTTTCCAGGATAGTAAAATCAAATTAAAAACCAAACATCAAACATAGATCAGAAAAGCAATATTCCAGGAATTGAGGTTAGTCTTCAATCAATATTAGTAGGACAATTTCAATAACAGCTTGCTATTCTCAACAGTGTTATCTAGGTCTCTAAGAAGCAGAGGGCAGTTTCACTGGTAATTGCCCAGATCAAATGCATTAATCTGGAACTCAGTTCCCCTCAGAGGGTGATTCTGAGTCACATATCAAATCTCCCGTTCATCCCATCCCATCTATCACCATATCACACGCACTTCCAGGTGCCTTATATTTTATTAAAAATCATTTCCAGCTTACCAGGGACATTAGTGGCTTTTGCTTTTCAACAGAACAATGAGTACCATCTGAGACACTTGCAGGTGTGAAAGACAATAAACTGCCCACAATTTTACATTATTAGATCATTGAAATCACTGGTGTTTCTATTGTAATGAGATCTCTGGGACATAAGGTCTCTCTGCTTCATGCTTGTGGATTTTTATTAGTGTTTTGGGGGCATTCTTTTCATAAAAAGAGCAATTAAGGAGACAGGTTCTAAGAAGATGGAGATGGAGCATGGAATGATACCAGGGCTATAATTTAAGTCTAAGGTCTAAGGGAATAAAGGAAATAATCAACAGAGATGAGAGAGAAGGAAAAGCTAGAAGGAGATCCTCAACAAATTTTAAACTCTGAAACCAGCACAGTGGATAGAGGGCAGCATCACCCCCTGATTCTACTATGAGGACAGGAAGCAAAATGAAGTATTAAAGCAAATTTTTTAGAGTACTTCTTGAGAGTGCCAGATTAGTGAGAGAAAGGAGCTTGAATTTCCTTTCTAGGAGGACTTGAAAATTGGGAGAGTCTTACTTGTCTGAGTTTAGCTTGGAAAGAAATAGATTTACTTACCCTTGAGACCAGCTCTGTGATATTTTGGTACCCCACTGCCTACATTTGAACCACAAACCCAAAGCTTAAAGAGTCCTGAAGTGACTGTGTATATTTCAAAATAAGAAGATATTTAGTAATCTCTGATCCCATAGACCCTTCTCTAGTCCACTTCCTCCTCCCCTTTTCAACAGGCAGTGCCATCGTTCAGGCCCTGGTTATCTCACTCCCGGAGGAATGTGAAAGTTCCACTTGCAGCCTTTCCTCTGGCCCTCCCTTCATTTCTTCCTGCACATCACAGCTTTTAGAGAAATCTACCTTAAATTCTGGTTTGAGCCTTTTTTTCACAGCTTAAATGTCGCCAAGACTTCCCATAGCTTCCAGCCTCTTGCCCACTCCTTTCTGCTTCACAGCGTGCCTTCAGGATGCACGTACTCCTAGCCCGCTTTCACTTGTCCCTACCGCATTCATGCTGTTCCCTAAGCTTCCTCATCTTCTTTTCTCTTTCCTTTTCCTTTGGGCCTTTATTAATTGTGAAAATAAAATGCAAATATATAAAAGTCAGTAAACATAACACACAAAATTTAGTGAATAAAGGCAATAAATGCACAGTCATTCTCCCCAGGTCAGGAAATAAGAGAATTGCAGTCATCTTTCCTCTCCGCCCCAGTGTACCTCACTGCTATGCTGGGGTCAAAGCTCTCCCTCCTGTGAGAAACCACTATCTTGATTGCCATGATAATAATTGTCTTGCTTTTCTCTATAGTTTATCACATATTTATACATTGCTAAACAATATAGTGTAATTTTGCCTGTTTTTAAACATTATATGGATGGAATCACAATGAATTTATTCATTCACTTGAACTCTATATGAATGGAACCATACATTTTATTGTTTTGTGTCTTGCTTCTTTTTCACATTATATTTGTCAAAGTCCTCAGCATTTTGGGGATACCTGTGCTATGCTCATATTTGTTGTTCTACTGTATTCCACTGCAGGAATATACTGCAGTGTATTTATCTGTATTCTAATACTATGTTCTACCACTGGTGGACATTTCAGTTGTTTTAAAATTTAGGCTATTACTGGGTGAATATTTTAGTACATATCTTAAGGTGCATATAAAATTTTTTATAAAGTGTATGCATACAGATGGACTTGCTAAATTATAAGATATGAGCACTGTATTAGAAAATGTCAAATTGTTTTCAAAAGCAGTTATAATAATTTACACTCCACTAGCAGAGTGAAAGATCTGCTCCACATTCTCTCCAACATTTGGTATTGTCAGACTTTTAATTATAAATTTCTCTCTGATATAGTAATCCCAAGTGTCTAGACAGTGCCTGGCTCATAGTATGCATGCATTAAATATTTGTTGAATAAACTAGTATTTCTTAATTTCCAAACATAGGAATTTTGTGGTTATCTTTCTATTAATAGCTTAACTCCACTATAGTTAAAGAACCTTTCCTGTTCAATATCAATCTTTGGAAATTTGTTGGAATTTGTCTAATAGACAAGTTGTTTGTAATTGTTATATATATGCAACAAGGAAGAATATATATTTTGCATTTGTTGGATGCAAAGTTTAGAGACACCCATTATTACAAAATTTAAAACAAATTTATAAAATGTTTATTAAAATTTTTATACCCTAAGTGATTTTTCTATATGCACTACAAATTACTAAAAAGAAGCTTTTATAATCTTCCACTACATTTGTGAATTTATTCTTCTGATAAACTTTTTGTAGTTCTGATAATTTTTGCTTTAGATATTCTAGTGCTATGCTGTAAGTATAATTAAGATTTTTAAATTATCATATTTTCCTCGTGACTTGAACACTTTCCATTATTAGTTTTCTTATTCACCACCAATGCTTTTGCCTTAAAGTGACTGATATGAATATAGCTATATCAGCTTTCTTTTGAATGAGGTGTATGATTTCTCCTTTTTCATTTTTTTACTTTCAACTTCCAACGTTTTAAGCCTATTTCTGATAGCTAGCATATTTTGATTTGTTTTTCTTTTTGTCCATTTTGTCAGCCTTTTGTTTTATCTAGCTCATTTAGTGCAGTTATATTTAGTATTAATAATTTGGATTTAAACCAAATTTGTAGATTTATCTATTTCTCATTTCTGTTGGGTTTTGCTTCCTATATTTTAAAGTTATTTTATTAGGTATTTAACACTTTAGATTGCTATGTCTTTTGCTGAACTGACCACTAAAATCATTATGAAATGGCCTTTCTTTATTTCTAGTAAAATTCATCCTCTTTACTTAGTTCAATATTGAAGGAGCCACTTCCGCTTTTATTTTTAGTGTTTGCATGCTCTATACTTTCCTTTTTTTTCTTTTTCTTTTCTCATGTCTGTGCCTTTACATTTTATGCAGTTTCTTGTAGACAGAATGTACTTGAGTTTTACTTTTTATCAACCTGACCATCTCTACCTTTTAATTGGAAAGTTTAGATCATTTGCACTTATTATAACTGTTAATAGATTGGGTTTCAATCATCATTTGCTGTTTTGTTTTCTATTTGTCTTATCTTTTCTTTGTTTCTTTTTTCTTATTTCCATTCCAGTGTTTAGACTAAGCAAACCTTAAAATTATTTTCTTCACCTTGGGCTTTGGCTTTTTAGTTCTTGCTTTTCTCTTTGTTTCGTTTTGTTTTGTTGTTAATGCTTTAGAGCAGTTCTTTTCCAATAGAATTTTCTGTGAAGATGGAATTCTACATCTTCATTTTCAGGATGGTGACCACTAGCCACATATGACTATTCAAGACTTGAAGTGTAGTTAGTATGACTAAGGAACTGAGTTTTAAATTTCTTTTAATTTTAATAGCCATGTGTGTTGTATTAGACTGTGTCATTCAAGAGTTTACAATATACATCCTTAACTTATCAATTTTTGCACGGTCTATCCCTTTGTGTTGATCCAAATTTTCGTGTTATTTTTTTTCTGCCTGAAGAACTTCACTTAGCATTTCATCTGTTTGTTTAAAATGGTCTTTATTTCATCTTTATGTGTGAAAGATATTTTCTCTGGGTAAAAAATTCTGGGTTAATCCTTGTCTTCACTTTGCCTAGCTTTTTTAAGAACTCTGTGGTTGCTATTTCCTTTGTTCTTCTGTAGTTGGGGGATGGCAGACCTTCATGTAAAATTTCAAGTAGTCTTTTAGGTTTTTGGAAGCCATATAGTCTCTCTTGAAACTTCTCAACTCTGTCATTGTAGAACAGAAGCAACCACAGCGATATATAAATGAATGCATTGGGGCTGTATTCCAACTAAACTTTGTTTACAGAAACAAGAGGGGAATCAGATTTGCCCCATGGCTATGGTTTGCCAATCCCTGCTCAGTATGTGATTTGTCTCTGGAACATCTTAATCCTTGGCTTTTAGCAGTTTGATTATGATGTACTTGGCCTTGTTTTCTTTAAACTTATTATGCCTGGCTTTCATTGACTTTTCAAATTTTGAATTTTTTAGCCATTGTTTCTTTAAATATTTGTATAGTTCCTAGCTCTTCTGGGCCTTCCCAGGTGGTGCTAGTGATTAAAAAAAAAAAAAAAAAAAACACCAGCTGCCAATGCAGGAGACATAAGAGATGTGAGTTCAATCCCTGGGTCGGGAAGATCCCCTGGAGGAGGGCATGGCAACTCCATGTATTCTTGTCTGGAGAATCCCAGGGACAGAGGAGCCTGGCAGGCTACAGTCCATAGTGTTGCAAAGAGTCAAACATGACTGAAGTGACAACATGCAGGCACAGCTCTTCTGAAACTTCAGTTACATGTATGTTAAACTGCTTGATATGTCTCACAGATCACTTTTGCTCTGATCCTTTCTTTTTCCATATTTTTTTCCTCTGCTTCATTTTGAATAGTTTTTATTTTTATGTCTTTAAGTTCTCTAATCTTTTCTTCTGTAGCCCATAACTGTTTTATTTCCCTCATGAAATTTTAAAATTTTATTCATTTTTAAAATTTTATAATCTTCATTTTATTGAATATTAGACTTTAAAATGTGTGCTAAATTATCAAAATTTACTTTGACTCACAATAATATTATACATATTTAAAGTCAGCACAATTATAAAATAAAACTGTTTACTTAAACAATAGGATTCTCCTCTAATAAAAATAATTTTAAATAAAAGGCTCAACTTCAAATTTTCATTACTGCACTCTTTGGCCTCCATTGTCCAGAAACAGCTACATTTCAGCTCATTTCTTTAATGGATATTTTGCAACAACTTTCTGAAGTTTTCCAATTCTTTCATATTTGTAGAAATTCTTCCAAATGCATTAGACAGTGATACTATTTCCTGTCAATTTGGATAAGTGTCATACATGGGCCCACTTTCTGGTGTATTTGCTGTCAATGTCTCTCAAAACAAGGCCTTTAAGGCAGTGCCCAAACCCTGAGTCTGAATATTTTCCACAGTCAACATTTAAACCAGCCAACACAATCCATAATTTTGGAAACATCTCTAAACTGTGTCCTAAAATGTGCCTATAATTAACTTGCTTCTTTTTTACTTCCAAGCCAAAAAAATGAATTCCATAAAATGTAAAAGAAAAATTGTTTTACTTCATTAAATATTTCCAAGACTAATTTTTGAATCTTGTTGTCTGAAGTTAAACTTCATTTTCAGTGAATAGTTGGAAATCTGGGTGCCCAGTGGATAATAGCATTTTAGATAATGGTCTTAATTCTTTTAAGTAAGGAAAATACATGTTCTTAGGCCTTCTTGTCCTTCAGTCAAAATTCCATCAGACCCACTGGTGAAATTCTGCAATGTGTGTCCCCATTTTCCAAACAGCTATCTTGTAAAAGCTCTCTCACACTCAGACACACATTATTGCTTGCATGTAGTCCAGATATGTCTGAAGTACACCACTATTTTACACAAAGACTTTCTAGCCATCTGTGAAAAATGTTCTCTTCACGTTTCCCTTGACTAGAAGCCAAAATATTTAAATATCTTTCATTGTCTGTGACTTTATTTTCTTCATAAACAATGATATTCCCTATCTTCCAAACATCTGGTCCCTTCTCACTGTGTAATGTTTAGGATTAAGAACAATCTACATATTCATTGCCAAACTATCATATTCAGCTGATATGTCATCAGCTTCACAGAGGCTGTCTGAGGAATCATCATACTGGATCCACTGAAGAACAGTTTTCTGTGTTTCCTCACTCAGAGATTCACCCCAAACTCTGTGTTACTCAGCTTGTTCATATCTTCAGTGAGCTTACTGGCTTCTTCAGGATACCTGCATCTTGTGTTTTGCGTTTAACTTTAATTAAAACACTAAATTTTTAACATTTAATTTAACATGTGTATTACTTCTTTTATTAAACTCTTTTGCTTTATCCTATAGCATACACAAAACAGTCTCACAGAGCCAATATTAGTACTAACAAAAAAACTGCAAAATGAAGTTTAAGAGTTGTTTAGTTCTTAGAATGTGACCCACTAAAGAAGGACAAATTCCTGTGTTCAAAGGTCAATTGAAATACATCTTTGTTTTTGGTTATGTTAGCAATATTATACACATTTAGGTCTCTTTTGTTTTCAGTTTTAGGGCTTGCCCTTTTCTTCGGTTTGGTTTAATTTACTTTTTGAATATGTAAAATAATTACATGATTCTAAAGTCAAAACTACATTAAAAATACACTCAGAGGAGACCCCCTTCCACCCCTATCCCCTTATCCTAGTTCCCCCATCACCTTCTGTGAATAAATATTTTCATTAGTTTCTGGTTAATCTTTCCAAAGTTTCATTTTATTCAGAGGATAGTTACTATATACAGTGTTCTGCCCTTCACCTCACATAAAATGTGATGATTATTCTATAGCAACATATAAAATATTTGTTATATATATAACATATATTATATAATGTACAGTATACATATATGTGTACTATATATGCTTCCTATATAATGTACTATATATATATATATATATATATACATTATTTGTAATGTATACATAAATATAGGACTTCCCTGGTGGCTCAGACGGTAAAGTATCTGTCTACAATGTGAGAGACCTGGATTCAATCCCTGGGTTGGGAAGATTCCCTGGAGAAGGAAATGTGTATGTTTACAGCTTCATAGTATTCCACTGTGAACCATAGCTTATTCAGATCCCCACTATGGATAGTATTTGGGACATTTCTAGGGTTTTTACCATTAAAAATAACGCCACAATGACTAACCTTGTGCACGTACTATTTCAAGTTTGTGCAGATGTACTTTTACTACGAGCACTGTGTGTGTGAGCCTACTCAGTTGTGTCCAATTCTTTGCGACCCCATGGACTGTAGCTTGCCAGGCTCCTCTGTCCATGGAACTTTCCAAGCAAGAATACTGGAGTGGGTTGCCATTTCCTCCTCCAGGGGATCTTCCTAACCCCAGGGATCAAACTCCTGTCTCTCACGTCTCCTGCACTGGCAGGCAGATTCTTACCACTTTCAGGATGAAGTGAAGTGAAGTCGCTCAGTTGTGTCCAACTCGTTGCGACCCCATGGGCTGTAGCCTACCAGGCTCCTCAGTCCATGGGATTTTCCAGGCAATAGTCCTGTAGTGGATTGCCATTTCCTTCTCCAGGGGATCTTCCCAACCCAAGGATCAAACCCAGGTCTCTCGCATTGTAGACAGACGCTTTACCGTCTGAGCCACCAGGGAAGCCACTTTCAGGATGGATTTCTTAAAAATGTGATTGCTAGGTTAAAAGGTAAATGCATCTATTTGCAATTTTGGTAGATAATACAAAACTCCCTATAAAATTGATAACTAATAATGATCTGCTCTATAGCACAGGGAACTCTTCTCAACACTCTGTAAATGACCTACATGAGAAAAGAATTTAAAAAAAAAAACCAGTGTGTGTGTGTATATATATATATGATTGCCTTACAGCAGAAACATAACATTGTAAATCAGCTATACTCCAATAAAAAGTTATGAAAAATAGGAAATTCTCCTCCTTAAGAGCTGTACATTCTACACTTTTCACCAGTAGCATGTCAGTGTCTTTTTCCCTAAAGCTTTGGCAACAAATTGTTCTCCCAAATTTTTGGATTTTTGCTAGCACAGCAAGAAATTTTATCTCAGTGTAATTTCCTTTTCTTTTTGAGTGAGTTGACTGCATTTCAAGGGCCACTTGCGTGAATCTTTTTAAACTATCAGTTTATGTCTTGTGCTCATTTTTCTACTGGACTTATGTCTCTGTTTTTGGGTCTTCCCTGTAGCTCAAATGGTAAAGAATCTGCCTTCAATGCAGGAGACCCAGGTTTGATCCCTGGGTCAGCAAGATCCTCTGGAAAAGAGAATGCCAATCCACTCCAATACTCTTGCCTGGAGAATCTCATGGACAGAGGAGCCTGGCGGGCTACAGTCTGTAGGACTGCAGAGAGTCAGACTGAACGACTAACACTACGCTATGTCTTTTTATTTCTAGAACACCTGTATATATTAGGGAGATTAACTTTTTCTATAGTACAGTTGTGAATATTTTGTCCAGTGAATTCTTTGTTTTTGGTCTTACAGTATTTGGGCCATGAAATTTTAAAAAACTGTGTGTAAGGGAATGTATCAAGTCTTATTGATTCTAGATTTTGAGTCATACGAATGCTTTTCCCACTACCCCCATGGGTATATTATACAGAAATCTACATGTTTTCTTCTGTAACTTGTACAGTTTCCATTTTTGTTATGTTTAATTAAGTGATCCATGTGGCGTTTATCTTGGTGTGCAGTATAAGCTACAGATACAAGTTTATCTTTTCCCAAATGATACAGAATTGTCTCAGCAACACTTACTTGAATTCATTTTTCATTATTTTGAAGCATATAATACATTTATTATTGGATTGATGCCTAGACTTTATGTCATGTTCCCCTGGTGTCTGTCTATTTAAGCACCAATTCTACATCCTTTTAAGTATGAAGGCTTTACAGTGTTTTAGATGTCTAGTAAGACTGGCCCCTCCTCATTGCTCTTCTTCTCAAGGTTTCCCCGGCAGTTCTTGTTTATTTTCTCACATGAGCATAAGCATCCATTTTGCTAACTAAAAAACAAAAATCTTGCTGAAATTTTTATTGAAATTATATTAAATTTAAGAATTCACTTAAGGTGTCTTTCATTGGCTTGAGTCCACTTTTGTCTCTTTGGGGAGTATTATAAAATTTTTCTCATATATTTTTACATATTTCTTATTAACTTCATTCCTATGAGTTTTGTAACTATCAGTTCAGTTCAGTTCAGTCACTCAGCTGTGTCCAACTCTTTGGGACCCCATGAATCACAGCACGCCAGGCCTCCCTGTCCATCACCAACTCCCGGAGTTCACTCAGATTCACGTCCATCGAGTCAGTGATGCCATCCAGCCATCTCATCCTCTGTCATCCCCTTCTCCTGCCCTCAATCCCTCCCAGCATCAGAGTCTTTTCCAATGAGTCAACTCTTCCCATGAGGTGGCCACAGTACTGGAGTTTCAGCTTTAGCATCATTCCTTCCAAAGAAATCCCAGGGCTAATCTCCTTCAGAATGGACTGGTTGGATCTCCTGCAGTCCAAGGGACTCTCAAGAGTCTTCTCCAACACCACAGTTCAGAAGCATCAATTCTTCGGTGCTCAGCCTTCTTCACAGTCCAACTCTCACATCCATACACGACCACAGGAAAAATTAGCCTTGACTAGACAGACATTAGTCGGCAAAGTAATGTCTCTGCTTTTGACTATACAATCTAGGTTGGTCATAATTTTTCTTCCAAGGAGTAAGCGTCTTTTAATTTTATGGCTGCAGTCACCATCTGCAGTGATTTTGGAGCCCCCCAAAATAAAGTCTGACACTGTTTTCACTGTTTCTCCATCTATTTCCCATGAAGTGATGGGACCGGATGCCATGATCTTTGTTTTCTGAATGTTGAGCTTTAAACCAAGTTTTTGCTTTCCTCTTTCACTTTCATCAAGAGGCTCTTTAGTTCTTCTTCACTTTCTGCCATAAGGGTGGTATCATCTGCATATATGAGGTTATTGATATTTCTCCCGGCAATCTTGATTCCAGCTTGTGTTTCTTCTAGTCCAGCATTTCTCATGATGTACTCTGTATATAAGTTAAATAAGCAGGGTGACAATATACAGCCTTGACGTACTCCTTTTCCTGTTTGGAACCAGTCTGTTGTTCCATGTCCAGTTCTAACTGTTGCTTCCTGACGTGCATACAGGTTTCTCAAGAGGCAGGTCAGGTGGTCTGGTATTCCCATCTCTTTCAGAACTTTCCACAGTTTATTGTGATCCACACAGTCAAAGGCTTTGGCATAGTCAATAAAGCAGAAATAGATGTTTTTCTGGAACTCTCTTGCTTTTTCGATGATCCAGTGGATGTTGGCAATTTGGTCTCTGGTTCCTCTGCCTTTTGAAAACCAGCTTGAACATCAGGAGTTCACGGTTCATGTACTGCTGAAGCCTGGCTTGGAGAATTTTGAGCATTACTTTACTAGCATGTGAGATGAGTGCAATTGTGCGGTAGTTTGAGCATTCTTTGGCATTGCCTTTCTTTGGGATTGGAATGAAAACGGACCTTTTCCAGTCCTGTGGCCACTGTTGAATTTTCCAAATTTGCTGGCATACTGAGTGCAGCACTTTCACAGCATCATCTTTCAGGATTTGAAACAGCTCCACTGGAATTCCATCACCTCCACTAGCTTTGTTCATAGTGATGCTTTCTAAGGACCACTTGACTTCACATTCCAAGATGTCTGGCTCTAGATTAGTAATCACATCATCATGATTATCTGGGTCGTGAAGATCTTTTTTGTACAGTTCTTCCATGTAGTCTTGCCACCTCTTCTTAATATCTTCTGCTTCTGTTAGGTCCAGACCATTTCTGTCCTTTATCGAGCCCACCTTTATATATATAATAACATTTTAAAACATATCAATATATTTCCTAACATTGAACCCTATTTATATTCCTAAAGCAGTTTACCCTTGGTCATGACGTTCCATGCTGTTTGATTCCATTTGGTAATGTTTTACTTAGGCTATTTGCATTGATATTCATAAATGAAATCAGTGTGTAGCTTTCCCTTTTGTACAATCTTCATCAGATTCTGGTTCCAATGTTATTTCTTTAAAGAATTTTTGGAGTTTGTCCTTCAGTGGTTTGGAACAGAATTGAGGTTATAAGTCTTTTACTCAGAAATACAGGGAACAAACCAGTGAGGAGAGGGAAGCTGGTAGAGATAAGATAGAGGTAGGAGATCAAGAGCTACTATGTATAAAATAAATAACCCACAAGGATATACTGTACTGCACAGGGAATATAGCCAATATAATCAATATAATTTAAATGGAATATAATCTATGAAAATATTTAATCACAATGTTGTGCACTTGAATCTCATGTAATATTGTCAATTAACTATTCTTAAATTAAAAAATAAAATATAGGTCCTTAAAGAATCCCATTTTAACCCATCTTAGATACTTTTAGGAATTCTTTAAAAAATATATTCTATCTAGTATTTTAATTATTTTCAGAGGAATGACTGTTCTAAATAAGCTATTACTTCTTTTTCCTGCCTTTACCATATTTTACTGCTTCTAACCTTTCACGAGTGTTCAGTTATCATCTTTAAGAAGTCTCTGAACACCCCCAACCCCGAGGTTATGCTAAGCTGCCTCTTTTCTGGGCTTCTTCTGGACACTGTTCCTTCTTGCAAAGCTACATTATATTGAAGTAATCTATTAATGGTATCATTATTTTCTGTGAGCTGAAAGTTTCTTGCAGATAAGGATCCCGTATGGGCTCCAACTTTTTCACTTCTAGGGTCTAGCGTTAAACATAGTGGCTGACATATAGTAGGAGTGTCAGTAAATATTTGATAAACTGATCTTTAATCAGATTCCCCAACACCCCCATACACACACACCACACATAACCTGCTTATTCTTCAGTTCCTATCTTTATAAACAGCTCCTCAATTCATTCAGGAGCTCATAGCAAAACTCTAGGATTCATTCTTGGCAAGCTGTAACCACTCCAATCCAGCTTGTAGTCAATCACCAAATTCTATCAATTCTGATCTTAAAATATTTCAAATGAACCCACCTCTCTCCCTTCCTGTGGCCACTACTCTAGTTCAACTTCCCATCATTTCTTGCCTGCATCTCTTAATTGTCCTTTTCTCTATCTTACTCCCTACTCTGTCCCTTCTGTAATCCATTCTTTATCAGAAAATCAAAGTTAATTCTTTAGAAGCACAGCTGTGGTCATGTCACTTGCACAAAATCTGTCCATAGCCTCCTATTCTCTGGGGATAAAGTTTAGACTCCTTCACATGTCCCGCAAACCCTGCCTGATCTGCAGCATTTGCACCTTTCTAGCCTCAACGTGTGCCCCAGCCTACTTATTCTGACCTCTTTCTTTTCTTCCAACTTCCTAAGCTCTTTGCCTCTTCAAAATCTTTGAATACTCTTTTCCATTTGCTGGAAGGCCCACTCCCTACACCTCCTCCACACTTTTCATCTAGCTATATCCATCTATCTTCCAGGTCGCAGGGGAGTTCTCCTTACTCTCCCTGTATGACTGAGGTCTTCTGTTGAAAGTCATATTATCCGCCACACTTTTCCTCTATGTAACTTATCACTGTTGTCATTATTTAGGCATTCAGGTGGTTTCTTAACATTCATTTCTCACACTAAACTATAATTCCCATAGAGACAATGAACGTGTTGGCCTTATTTTCAGCTGTATCTTCAGCATCTGTTATAACAAACAGCAAAGTAATAGGATTAAATAAGTATTTGTTGAAAGAACGAATGAAGGAAGGGGGAAAGCGCTCAGTCGTGTCTGACGCTTTGGGACCCGTGGACTGTAGCCTACCAGGCTTCTCCGTCCATGGGATTTTCCAGGCAAGAATACTGGAGTGGGTTACCATTTCCTTCTCCGGAGGATCTTGAACCCGGGTCTCCCTCACTGGAGGGAGACACTTTAACCTCTGAGCCCCTAGGGAAGCCCATTACTGAACTCTGAGTAAGGAGCCTGAAGGAACAAATGCTCTATTTGCCCTCTAGGGGGAGACATACTCCTACTAGAAGTAGCACAGGCTTGAAGACAGCACAAAAGTATGAGATCAACCAACCATAACTTGTTTCTCAACCCCTAAAACTGATTCAGAGAATCCACCATTCCTTGCTAGATGGGCTCTCCAGATCAGTCTGCACCACCCACTGAAACCAAGCAAGTGGGCACTTCCTCTGTTAACTTCCTTCCCCTGAAGGATCTTAAAAATTCTCCTGCTGGAGTTTGTCTACTCCAGTCTTGGTTTGCTAGGAAATCTACCTGCGCACAATCTTGAAAAATCTTGACCCTGGAGGAGGAAATGATAATCCACTCCAGTATTCTTGCCTGGGAAATGCTATGGACAGAGGAGCCTGGCGGGTTACAGTTCATGGAGTCATTAAGAGTCGGACACGAATGAGTGACTAAACACAGCACATTTGTAATTTGAATATTATCATTAAAATTGTTACTTGTATTTTTACTGTAGCATTTTTTCAAAATCCCTCAGGCAGTCTTTCTTTATAAAGTCTCAAAATTAGCAAAATCATTCTGATACTGGAAAATATTGGTAATCTGTAGATTCAAAAAAATAATAAAACATTGACGAAAAGCTAATTTAAAAACAGTGATTCATAAATTTCCCTAAGCCTTGGGGAAATTTAAAAGGAAAAAGGAGAAACAGAGTTTGAATACTGAGAGCACGTCTGCCTTTGAGCAATTCTGAAAGAAGTCCTTGTTTAATCCTGATGACATATCTTGGGAAACTACCCTTGCTGCACATTAATGCTGTTCTTTTCCTCCCTGAACTACTTTCTCTAAGACAAGGTTTATAAAAAGTTTCATGAGGTTTACATTATACCTCCCCAAACTTTTTTTTTCTATTTTGAAAATCTTCTTTCAACTTTCCTTGTAAATGCACCACTGACTTCTTTCTCAAGATCAGGGACCGGCATTCTGCTACCCCAGGCTTTGATAAATTGGTTCATCTTAGTTCAATTCCGTTTGCATTTATCCACTACCTACTGCATGTTTGGGGCTGTGCTGTGGGGAGAGGTGAGTGTGAAGTCTAACCGCCCGCAGTAGAGGTGCTTACAGTGTAACTGTGGCAACCAGACATTTGGTAACCTCCTTGAACAAATACAAAGATGACATAGATGAGGACCAATATTTATATAGTTTACAAAACCACTTTTCACAAATATGATCTAAGTTTTGTAAAATTAACTGTTGGGGTAGGTGTTGTTACCCTCATCCTATTGTTAAGTTACCAATAAATTGAGGCTTAGACAAATAAGGTAAATAGAGCTACTATTAGAACTGGAACCCTGGTCCCTATGGTGTTTGCATGGCTATTTCATTGTTTCTAAATTAAGGAATGCACTACAAGTGATAACTCCCAAAATTAAAGAAATTCAAAAAGAGAAAAATGCACTATTATACTAATGAAAGACAGCTGTTTTTCCCAACTAGTCTGAGCTTTGGGTCTTCCTTTTTCACTCTGCATTGTTAATTTTGACAGATCCCTTCTCTTTCCTTCACTCTTAGGGTCTCTCAGACTTCCTTTTGGTTCTTTTCCTTTGGTGATCAGAAAAAGCCTCTTTGGAAGGAATCTCTTCTTACTTAACTCACCTTTCTCTAGGAAGGGTGTCAGGAAAACTTTTGTCTCAACATTTGCGAAACAGCCCCTGAAAAGGATGAGGCCTTTTTAGACAAAAGAGTTATTGATGCATTCTGGCCAGAAGCCAGAAAACTGTTGTGAAAGGCTTCATGTTACCACTTAGAGAAGTTGCAGGGCAGAATTCCTCTCCTCCAGGAATTGTCACTCTAGAGGACTGCACTCTAGAAGGAAAGGGTTTGGAGCCAGCTGGTGAAAGAAAGGAGTTTTTCACTCCAAAAATAAACTGTACAAAAAGCTCACGGCTGTTAAGTTGCTGCAGTACTCAAGGAGCAAGACACCCAGATCTGCAAGCTTGATGGCATCTATCCATGGAGACTGGATGCTGATACATGTTGAACGGTGATAGCAGCAATCACTACAAGCAAAACATCATTATCAAATTTCAAGTTCAAGTTTATGCCAAGGTCTGAAAATAGGATCACTAGTTGTACTGTCAGTCAACATCATCTAATGAACACGTCTTCAAAACAGAACTAGAACTAGCAAAGGCAAGAAGAAAAAAATAAAAATCTTATGAGAGATACAAAATATTTTTTAAAAAACTCAGGGAATCACTTGTCATCAAAGCATGAGGATCAGAAATAACAAACTGAAATTTATAGAGATGGAGTTAGGATACTGAATGCAAGATTCATGGGATATTATCAAAATGCCAGTTTTATTTTCTTAATTTTTAAAATTAATTTTTATTGAAGTTAGTTGATTTACAATGTTGCATTAGTTTCTGCTGTACACCAAAGTGAATCAGCTATACATATACATATACCAGTCTAATTTTTTTAATTTTGCTCTCTTTTAAAAGATTTATTTGGAGGGGATAATTTTCTCATGCCCCTAAATGAAAAATTGAGCAGATTCTCTGACTTTTGGCTTATTCTTTAATAATGTACAGTATTATATAAGTTGAAATAAAAGAGAGAGAGAAAGAGAGAGAGTCGATTTAGCAATTAGAATGTTTCTAGTCCAAGACAGCAATCAAATCTTTCAGTCTTCATTCTAAGATGCTAGTGTAGGCCCTCTTCCCCCCTCTCCCATGCAAGTCCTGCCTTTAGCTTTCTCCTCAACTTGCCTTGCTCTCCACTGCTGCTGCTGCTGCTGCTAAGTCGCTTCAGTCGTGTCTGACTCTGTGCGACCCCATAGACGTTCTCCACTAGCTAACTGCTATTTGATCTGCTGTGTGAAAGTGGAAGGAGGCAGGACAGCTAAGGGGATAGGGAAGTTCTGTTTTGATAGGACTGGTCTATACAACTGGGTCTGACAGATGGGTGTTTTTGTGCTTTTAGAGGTTCTTTGGAGATTCCCATCATTAGAGACCGCTTCCTTGAGTGCCTTTGGTCTAGACAGACGTAAGTGTTTGCCTACAACAACCTCTGTAGATTCTAGGACTCCTGTCTCCATCTCTGGCTTCTGGTCACTGGGAGCCTCTACAGCTCTAGTCAAGTCTTTTGAACGGGCCAACAGGCCTAACGCTGACCGTCCTCTGTGTGGCCCACATCAGGCCCAGGAAAACGTGAGCACATTTGTCAACCTGCCTAATCTGGGAGTGCTGGGAATCCCAGGGCAGCCACCTCTAGTTTATAGCCACTGCCTTCTTTAATTTATATACAAGTGTCAGTGCAATTCTCTGTGTTTACAACTAGGAAAAACAAGTCCCAAACTCTTGGGTTCCACAGAGCCCCTCTTTAGGCTTGAGAAGATGAAGCACCAGCACTACCTCATTCTGGGTGCATAGGAGCAGGATCTGAACAAAACAAACACAAGGAACTCTCCACAGACCCTCTCTCTCTATGCTGTCTTGATCTTACCACAAAGTAGAACTGTCCTTCAACATCAACTTTGTACATTAAATTTTAGTTGAAATATAGTGATCTTTAACTGCCACTGACTGTTCTCAATCCTTGATAATACGGAAATGTCTCTGCATCTCTGTCCTCCCTGCATTGCTGAGCTCAGAGCCTGGAACCCAATAAATGCTTGCTGAATATATGAATGAAAGGGTCTGAAACCACCTTTGATTTTGCAGTGGATTCTCAGAGACTCTATAAAATAGACTCTTCTGTACATGTATTTTATACATCTATAAAATAATACATATGGATGGGCTATTTTTCACCTCCCTGGCATACTAAGCATCCCTAATTTATACAATTCTTGGTGTTTCCCAGAATCTGTATACTTTAGCATTTAGCAACCAAGAAATTTTAATGAATGAAATAATGACCAGGGGAAATTTTCATCTTTTTTAAGGAAGAAATGGATACATAAATGAGATTGTTCACGTTTTAGAAAATTTATGGGATGTCAAGTCAAACCTCAGAAAAGATTTCTCCTAAAACTGAGGGTACTATGGATATTGTTTGAGTGGTTTATTTCAAAACCCTAAAGCTGGACAAAACAACAAAGAAACACAAAAAAATAAATTTAAAATATCTAGCAAAAATGGTAATGTGTACTAGCAGATGGGTACTGTCTTTCTCGTAAGGTGCTTTTAGAGGTTCTGAAAGATAGGTAATGCTATAAAGAGTTCATCATTCTATTCGACTTAGCTTTTGTGTATGCTTGAACATTTTCATAATAGAAATAACATTTAAAAATGAAAGCTTGGAAACAGCAGACTTTATCCTGTTTTGGAAAGTAGGTAAAACTATTTTTTTTATAAGGCAAAAATGGAACAGAAACTATATAGATTTTGCCATCTTATAATTAAGCTTTCATGGGTCCCATTAATACCCACCTGCCAATGCAGGAGTCATAAGAGACTCAGGTTTGATCTCTGGGTTGGGACGATCCCCTGGAGCAGGGCATGGCAACACACTCCAGTATTCTCACCTGGAGAATCTCCATGGACAGAGGAGCCTGGTGGGCTACAGTCCATGTTAAGTTGCTTCAGTTCAGTTCAGTCACTCAGTCATGTCCAACTCTTTGTGACCCCATGAATCGCAGCACGCCAGGCCTCCCTGTCCATCATCAACTCCTGGAGTTCACCCAAACTCATGCGCATCGAGTCAGTGATGCCATCCAGCCATCTCATCCTCTGTCGTCCCCTTCTCCTCCTACCCCCAATCCCTCCCAGCATCAGAGTTTTTTCCAGTGAGTCAACTCTTCGCACGAGGTGGCCAAAGTATTGGAGTTTCAGCCTCAGTATCAGTCCTTCCAATGAACACCCAGGACTGGTCTCCTTTAGAATGGACTGGTTGGATCTCCTTGCAGTCCAAGGGACTCTCAAGAGTCTTCTCCAACACCACAGTTCAAAAGCATCAATTCTTCAGCGCTCAGCTTTCTTCACAGTCCAACTCTCACATCCATACATGACCACTGGAAAATCCATGCTTTTTTCTAGCATGGACTAGATGGACCTTTGTTGGCAAACTAATGTCTCTGCTTTTCAACATGCTATCTAGGTTGGTCATAACTTTCCTTCCAAGCAGTAAGCATCTTTTAATTTCCTGGCTGCAATCACCATCTGTAGTGATTTTGGAACCCCCAAAAAATAAAGTATGACACTGTTTCCACTGTTTCCCCATCTATTTCCCATAAAGTTATGGGACCAGATACCATGATCTTTGTTTTCTGAATGTTAAGCTTTAAGCCAACTTTTTCACTCTCCTCTTTCACTTTCATCAAAAGGCTTTTTAGTTCCTCTCCACTTTCTTCCTTAAGGGTGGTGTCATCTGCATATCTGAGGTTACTGATATTTCTCCTGGAAATCTTGATTCTAGCTTGTGCTTCTTCCAGCCCAACATTTCTCATGATGTACTCTGCAGAGAAGTTAAATAAATAGGGTGACAACATACAGCCTTGGCATTCTCCTTTTCCAGTGTGGAACCAGTCTGTTGTTCCATGTCCAGTTCTAACTGTTGCTTCCTGACCTGCATACAGGTTTCTCAAGAGGCAGGTCAGGTGGTCTGGTATTCCCATCTCTAGAAGAATTTTCCACAGTTTATTGTGATCCATACAGTCAAAGGCTTTGGCATAGTCAACAAAGCAGAAATAGATGTTTTTCTGGAACTCTCTTGCTGTTTCGATGATCCAGTGGATGTTGGCAATTTGATCTGTGCTTCCTCTGCCTTTTCAAAATCCAGCTTGAACATCTGGAAGTTCACAGTTCACGTATTGCTGAAGCCTGGCTAGGAGAATTTTGAGCATTACTTTACTAGCATGTGAGATGAGTGCAATTGTGCGGTAGTTTGAGCATTCTTTGGCATTGCCTTTCTTTGAGATTGAAATGAAAACTGACCTTTTCCAGTCCTGTGGCCACTGTTGAGTTTTCCAAATTTGCTGGCATATTGAGTGCAGCACTTTCACAGCATCATTTTTCAGGATCTGAAATAGCTCAACTGGAATTCCATCACCTCCACTAGCTTTGTTTGTAGTGATGCTTCCTAAAGCTCACTTGACTTCACATTCCAGGATGTCTAGCTCTAGGTTAGTGATCACACTATCATGATTATCTGGGTCGTGAAGATCTTTTTTTTTACAGTTCTTCTGTGTATTCTTGACACTTCTTCTTAATATCTTCTGCTTCTGTTAGGTCCATACGATTTCTGTCCTTTATCGAGCCCATCTTTGCAGGAAATATTCCCTTAGTATCTCTAATTTTCTTGAAGCGATCTCTAGTCTTTCCCATTCTGTTCTTTTCCTTTATTTCTCTGCATTGATCTCTGAGGAAGGCTTTCTTATCTCTCCTTGCTATTCTTTGGAACTCTGCATTCAGATGCTTATATCTTTCCTTTTCACTTCTCTTCTTTTCACAGCTATTTGTAAGGCCTCCTCAGACAGCCATTTTGCTTTTTACATTTCTTTTCCATGGGGATGGTCTTGATCCCTGTCTCCTGTACAATGTCATGAACCTCTGTCCATCATTCATCAGGTACTCTGTCTATCAGATCTAGTCCCTTAAATCTATTTCTCACTTCCACTGTATAATCATAAGGGATTTGATTTAGGTCATACCTGAATGGTCTAGTGGATTTCCCTATTTTCTTCAATTTAAGTCTGAATTTGGTAATAAGGAGTTCATGATCGGAGCCACAGTCAGCTCCTGGTCTTGTTTTTGCTGACTGTATAGAGCTTCTCCATCTTTGGCTGCAAAGAATATAGTCAATCTGTGCAGAGTCTTCTCTTGTGTTGTTGGAAGAGGGTGTTTGCTATGACCAGTGCATTCTCTTGGCAAAACGCTATTAGCCTTTGCCCTGCTTCATTCCATATTCCAAGGCCAAATTTGCCTGTTACTCCAGGTGTTTCTTGACTTCCTACTTTTGTGTTCCAATCCCATATAATGAAATCTTTTTTAGCTGTTAGTTCTAAAAGGTCTTGTGGGTCTTCCTAGAACTGTTCAACTTCAGCTTCCTCAGCATTACTGGTTGGGGCATAGGCTTGGATCACTGTGATAGTGAATGGTTTGCCTTGGAAAGGAACAGAGATCATTCTGTCATTTTTGAGACTGCATCCAAGTACTGCGTTTCAGACTCTCTTGTTGACCATGATGCCTACTCCATTTCTTCTAAGGAATTCTTGCCCACAGTAGTAGATACAATGGTCATCTGAGTTAAATTCACCCATTCCAGTCCATTTTAGTTCGTTGATTCCTAGAATGTCAACATTCACTCTTGCCATCTCCTCTTTGATCCATTTGCCTTGATTCATGGAACTAACATTCTAGGTTCCTATGCAATATTGTTGTTTACCGCATTCGACCTTGCTTCTATCACCAGTCACATCTACAACGGGGTATTGTTTTTGTTTTGGCTCCATCCCTTCATTCTTTCTTGAGTTATTTCTCCACTGATCTCCAGTAGCATATTGGGCACCTACTAACCTGGGGAGTTCCTCTTTCATTATCTTATCATTTTGCCTTTTCATACTGTTCATGGGGTTCTCAAGGCAAGAATACTGAAGTGGCTTGCCATTCCCTTCTCCAGTGGACCACATTCTCTCCGACCTCTCCACCATGACGTGCCTGTCTTGGGTGGCCCCACATGGCATGGCTCAGTTTCATTGAGTTAGACAAGGCTGTGGTCCGTGTGATCATATTGGCTAGTTTTCTGTGATTATGGTTTGTGTATCTGCCCTCTGATGCCCTCTCGCAACACCTACCATCTCACTTGGGTTTCTCTTACCTTGGACGTGGGGTATGTCTTCACGGCTGCTCCAGCAAAGCACAGCCGGTGCTCCTTACCTTGGACGAGGTTACCCCTCCTGACCTTGAACGTGGAGTAGCTCCTCTCGGCTGCGTGTCCAACTTTTTGACCCCATGTACTGCAGTGCTCCTGGCTCCTCTGTCCATGAGACTGTCCAGGCAAAAATATTGGAGTGAGTTGCCATCTCCTTCTCCAGGGCTACAGTCCATATGGTCGAAAAGAGTTGGACAAGACTGAGAAAGTTAGCACACATGATAGCCATAAGGCTGTTCTTATATGGGTTGCTGCTGCTGCTACTAAGTTGCTTCAGTCGTGTCTGACTCTGTGCGACCCCAGAGACAGCAGCCCACCAGGCTTCCCCGTCCCTGGGATTCTCCAGGCAAGAACACTGGAGGGGGTTGCCATTTCCTTCTCCAATGCATGAAAGTGAAAAGTGAAAGTGAAGTCACTCAGTCATGTCTGATTCCTAGCGACCCCATGGACTGCAGCCTACCAGGCTCTTCCGTCCATGGGATTTTTCCAGGCAAGAGTATTGGAGTGGGGTGCCATCAAAGAGAACTCTAGTCTTTCCCATTTTCAAGTAAACATGAATTAAAAACAATGTAGTTAATACATGGCTACAGTTTCAAGTCAATTCCCCAGACTCACTCCCAATCAGTGGAGAAGGAAATGGCAACCCAGTCACTTATTCTTGCCTGGGAAATCCCATGAACAGAGGAGCTTGACAGGCTACAGTCCATGGGATTGCAAAAGTTGGATGCAACTTAGCAACTAAACCACCACCACTCCCAATCAGAGGGCTACACCTAAACCCCTCTTCTACAGAGCTGCCAGTAACCAAGTTTTCCCAGACGGCTCACCTGGTAAAGAATTTGCCTGAAATCCAGGAGACACACCTAGACACCAGTTCGATCCTCACGTAGGGAAGATCCCCTGGAGGAGGGCATGGCAACCCCCTCCTATATTCTTGCCTGGAGCAGACTGAAGCGACTTAGGACGCAGGCCAATGACCAAAGCAGCCTTTAGTCCCAGAGTCTGGAAATGGTGGCTTGGAAATTGAATATTGCCTCTTTCTAAAATTTTTCTTTAAAACAAATATTGCCAACATTTGCAATTCACATTTTTAAAATCTAGGTTTCATCTCCTTTTGAAAAACTGAACTGTCTCACCATAGCAAAGTGGTAGGAGATGGGGGACACATTCCTGCCCAGAAAAATTCTTTTTGAGTTTGGAACTCAGGAGCCTCGCTGAACCTTTCCAGTTCGCCATTTCCTCATCGATAAACGGAACTTTCTGGGCCCTGCTTAATTCTCAAGCTGGTAAAGTACTCTTTCTCTGAGCAAGCTTTGGGGAGTGGCTGAAGGGTAGATATAGCACTTAGTCTGCCTGTGTGGGCTGCTTCACTCTATGCACGGACCACTACATACCGCTGGCTTCAAAATGTTTATGTTTTGCACGGAAAATTCTTCACTCGGAGGTGTCAGCATCTCTGGTTGGGAAAGGTTAATGTTAGCGTGTACCTCTTTTTTCAGCCCTTAACATTTGGACTAGTACCTCCTCTTGAGTGCTTGTTTATCTTTAATATAGTTTCCTTCGAAAGAGAGTGGACAATGCTCGCAAAGCATAAATGCGTTCCAACATTTTAAGAAAAATGCTGGAAGTCTCTTATTTGCCAAAGATACTTTTCACTAACAGCTTAGTCTCCAAACCAATAAAATCAGTGTCGCGAGTTTGGGAATAATCTGGAAAAGGGGTGTTCAGGTCCGATTATCAGATGGGGACAGTAGGAGGCAGAGGAGGATGAACTCATTGCAAGCCTGGTCCACGTAGGGCCTGAGTCGGGCCAACAGCCAGCAGCTGCGGAGCTCTTTGCCCACCACCGCCACAGACCGAGCCCCACAGCTGCGGCCGAAAGCGCAACACTGCGCCTGCGCAGAAGCCTTCGCCGCGGCTAGAAAGTAAACTGATTAAACCACGGTTAGACGGAAGCGGCTTCGCAAGACTGCGCAGGCGCGTTCCGCCTTCGGACGGTGGTCGGTGCGCACGCGCGCATCGCAGTCTCCCAACCTGTAAACAGAGCAGCCCTCGGGAGACAACTTCTGCTTCCGGGTCACGCCTTGACAGCCGCTTTCACCACCCCGGTCAGCCCCACGGTTCGGTGAGTGTCGCCCCGCTGCAGGAATGTCTGCAGTCAGGTTTCCTAACCTCGGGCACCATGCCCAGTGACACTTCCACTCCCCGCTCGCGATCTGCCAGTCCTCGAGGCTGGGGTCTCGTCCCGGGCCTTAAGGAGATCGGGGCGAGGATTGGTTCGCCTTTGGGGCTCCCCGACATATTTCGTGACCCCATTTCAGTACCTGCCCCGCGAGACCTGCTGGGATCGCTGTGGTCTTGCGGATCCCGTGCGGAAAGTGACACCACACGTCTTCGCCCTCCGCCCCTTAGACTCGGCGAGACCTAGCTGCCGCGAGCCCCCTCAGCTGGTGCGGTGGGGCGGAGGCGCGCCTGGCCGGGTCGCGGGCCTCCCAGCCCGTGGGCGAAAGCCCGGCCTCCCTAGCACCAGAGCTGCTGAATGTCGCCTCTCCCTCCTTTGCTTCTAGCTTCGCATTAAGAAAAACCCCTTGGTGTTTTCTTCGGATCCGAAGTGGAAGAAAATGGGAGAGAGGAGCTTTCTGCTCCAGCAGAGGAAAGGGGCCACAGAGGGTCAAACCGTGCACAGGCTGCTGTCTGGCGATATGTCGAGTCTAGATTTCGTGATCCTTCCTGACAGTAAATGTTGTCAGTGTGCCCCGAAGTTTCACTTTTCAGCAGGAGCTTTGAGGCAGCCGCAGAGGACTAGTGGTTGTATTCTGAGTTAGGATTTCTTAGCCTGGAGTCCAAGAAAGCTCTGAAAATGATTGCAAGGGTCTAGTTTGTTTGTTTGTTTGTTTGTTTCCTCAGATTATCATGACACAGAAATGTTTAACAGAACCACTTCGGGCTAAACCTTCCATTTTGGATGCGCTGTTTGTTTTTGGAATCGATGACTCAAATACATCTGTACCTTTCCCCCTTTTTCCTTACAACAAAGAAGTGTAAGACACAGACTCTTGTCTCTGAGGAGCTGTTGCAAAGATTAAAACGTATTCCAAGTCTAAACTATTTGGAAAATTTCAGAGAGGCATATAAACAAGTGTGTAAGCTTATTAAGAATAAATAATTTTTGTTCTTAATAAAGTAGGGAGAATGCCCTAATTTGAATCACTGATACCTATAAATTGATTTTTAACTTCCATTAATTAATTCTATATATATTTTAAACAGATAAATGGCTACCCAGTAGCAAGATGGAAGAGTTTATAGTATTATTACATAATGTATAAGGGGAGAGTCCATCACAAAAGTTACATTGTATGAAATGACCAAAATTTAAAAATTTTAGTGTTTTCCCCTTAGTAATCATCATATACATAAGATGTCTAATTACTGTACATCTTAAATTTTTCTAGGGTCCTAAGTAATAAGCTTTACATTGATTCAACAAATATTTATTGAGAACCTGCTGTGTGCCAGGCATTATTAAAAATAATGCTCTATTTACTGGCAAGGAGCTTATGGTTTGATAGGATCCTAGATTCCTAAATGGTTACACCTAGAGAGCATACCATGCTTTCTTTACAGTTTTTGATATATGCTTTTTCATAGAAATGCTCTGCCTACTTTGCTGTAATCTTAAATGTTCCCCAACTGGTATATGGCTCTTAGAGAACCAAAACTTTTTACCATAGTTTGATTTAAGTATTGTTTTGATTGTGTTGTGTTAGTCGCTCAGTTGTGTCTGACTCTTTACGACCCCATGGACTGTAGCCCGCCAGGTCCATGGAATTCTCTAGGTAAGAATACTAGAGTGGGTTGCCGCTCCCTGCTCCAGGGGATCTTCCAGACCTGCAGATTCGTTATTGTCTGAGCCAATATTGCATTATTTTCTTCTTCCAACACAGAACTCAGGTCTACTTATCAGTTGTCACAAATGGCCAATTATTAAATTTTTAAATTCATTTTTCACTCTCAAGTCTGCTTATTTTCCTGCAACTGCAAACACATATCATTAGTGAACTTTTCAACTTTTTCCTAATTTTATATAGATGACCCCAGAGTAATTATGCTTTGGCATTCCTTCCTTATTTTAGAATTTCACCTCAAAAACTTCTCAGTTTTTCCTTTGCTGAAGACATTTTAAACTGTTTCACAGATGGCTTGTCATCATTTACATAAATGCATTTGCTCTGTTTCTTCTCACAGGTAATATATGCCCTTTAGTCAGTCAACCAGTATTTATTAAATAGCTACTTTTTGTGAGACTCTGTGGCTGGCCTGAGATAGTCTAAAAAGTAGAAGACAAGAACCTTGCCTCCCAATTGATTACAGTTTAGATGGAAAAACAGTTTGAACGTAACTATACTGCAAGGTCAAATGTAACAAGTAACCTAAAGGGGGTGCTGATAATAAAGACCACATAATTCAGAGGAGGAAAACAGATGTTTTGTGAAATCCTTGGCCTTTACAGGAAATCCCTTTCCTGGATTGGTCTTTTTAAACTATAAAGAGCTTCATGGGGAGCTTGGAGCATCTGGGAAGTCCTGTGCAAGACGAGGTCAGAGAGTAGAGCCAGGGTTCCCAGGGTCAGAATCCTTTCGTCCAGTTTACCCAGCTACCTCAGCAACTATCATATTCTCCTTCTTGTGATTAGGATAAATGGTATTAATGAGTCACTGACTCTTTGAAATCTGGTTTTAGTAGTGGGAAGGCCTTGGAGAACCTCTAACCCTAAGGACAGGTGTGCTCAGTGGTATTGTGTATGCCTAAAACATCTTTGTTTCAGGCAGTTTGGAGCATGTGAACGTACTCTGAGCCTTGATGAGTTCCAGTATGTGGTATATTATGCAGAGCATTCAGAGCAAATACTCTCTCTCAGAGCGCTTAATCCGAACAATCGCTGCCATTCGCTCCTTCCCACACGACAATGTAGAGGACCTCATCAGAGGGGTGAGTGTACTGGGCTGACGCAGGAGTCCTTGGGGAGGTGAGGTGGGAAAGTTCCTGGGGAGTCCTAATGGATTACAGATTTGCAGCTCTGACTCACCACAAGATCACAGGAGTTTTTACAGTTTTTACAATATTCTAAAATGTATTAACTTAACCATTAACATACGTTTTACTTCTCTTCCCTTCTGCCTTTCACTTTGTGCAAATGATATTTTTCTTTGGGAATTTATGTTCTAGATAACCCTAGTTTCATGCTATTTATAAAATCTCTCTCTGGGTATGGGCATATGGGATTCAGCAAGCTCAAACTCTTCTACACATGTACTATGGGAGGAAGGAGGCAAGCAAAGCATTAGTGGTTTTCAAACCCTTGTAGTTAATAATTACATGGAGGGATATCACTGGCCTTCTATCCTAACAATAGCTCCCACTTACAGTTCTATAGAGATTATCAATCCCTAAAATACATGGTAATTTTTGATTTAAGGAAACACTTTAACTGTCTGCTGTCTAACCAGTACTATTCTGTACTTCTGTTAAATGGCTAGTATCCTAGAACGGCGTTGATGCTTTTCTGTATATTATTCCTGTTGAAGAAAAGGCATAGGGTAATTTTTTTTTTAATCTCTAGAGAATGCATCCAGATGGCTACTTCTGTACATTCTTTTGAAGAACTCTAGAATCCTGTTTACAGCCCAGAGCTCTGTAGCTGCTTCAGAGTTGTGTGGTACAGCTGTGAGAAGAAAAGTCAGATAGCATTAGCTTGTTCTGAGCAAAAGTGGTATCAGAAGACTCAGCAGTAGAAACTTTGTCACATTCTAATTCCAGCTCTGCTGCTGAGTCATTCTGTGACTTTGGTCAGACTGTGGTGTCTCCAGCTCCTTCATCAGATATGGAACAGAAGTACCAGTGGGGGCTAGGTGGCAGAGAATGCTGATACCAAGGGGCCACTTAGTTTATAAGTATATGCTATATATGTTTATAAACAAAGACATAACATTAAGATGGTTAACATTAGTGATGGTCATCTGTTAGATGGCAAGAAGAGCATGCCAGTTCTCCCGGCTTCTGTCTGAAAGACAAGTTCCTGACTTTTTCAGAGCATGGTAGCCAGAGAAAGTCTATTGCTTTTCCAGCTTTCCTGCCTGGTGATAAGGTTCCACTGCTTTTACATGCAAGGTTATGTCCTTAGTGATGTCTATCCCCAGGGCCATCTTTCAGGCTAGCTTATGGAGAAACTTAATGACTTGATCTAAGGCATCAACAGTTGCTTTCATTCATCTTCAGTGTATCCTCTTGGTTTGGATATTGGCATTGTAATTTCATTTAATTAACAGGAATAGGCACCGGGGCTGGTAGTATATTTACAATACAGTCAGAGCTAGACCCCTTCTCCACCCCTACCCCAGACATTGATCTGAGTCTTGTCCTGCATGGCGAGCCAGAGCTGAGCACACCCACTGACGCTTCCTCCTGTCCCTAGGGAGCAGATGTGAACTGTACCCACGGCACGCTGAAGCCCTTGCACTGTGCCTGCATGGTGTCCGGCCGCGGACTGTGTGGAGTTACTGCTGGAAAAGGGAGCTGAGGTAATGTTTTTTAACACTGTCACATCAGTGATTCACTAAAACTTGGGCTTCACACTTCCTTAAAATGTTTTGTCTCTTCTCCTATCTCGTCCCACCTTCTTGCTCCCACCTTCTAGGTAACTTTGGTGTGGCCAATATTCAAACAAAATGTAATGGTAAATCATCCAGAGTACTTCATTCCGTTGCCTTTCTTTCATACACTGACCATGGCTCTAGGAAGAGGTAATTTTTATCTCCCCTTAATCTCCCAGCCTTCCTTCTGGGGTTGTTTATATTTCTATTTAATCCTCTTTTGACTGTTCAGTCCCCTCAACCCTGATTCGATCTAAACCACTTGAGACCTGCCACCAGCGTGCACTTCTCACGTCTATTACTGGAAAATAAGTCAGTGGGTCAGCCCCTTCCTCGGGATTGAGCTACTTGTGCTCTTTCTGCCCCCCTTTTTTTTCCTGTTTTACCATATCTTGTTATCTTCTTTCTAATGTATCTTAACATTAAAAAAAAAACATAGATTAACTTTTATTGGCATTAGCAAGAAGCAGCATAGTATAATGAATAAAAGAATAGAGAGACTGGACCCAGACTTCATGGATTTGAATTCCAGCTGTCATTTCCAGCTTTATGATCTTGAACAGGTTACTTAACCTTCCTTTGCATCAGCTTCCCCCTCTATAAAATGAGGATGATAAATGGTGTATTCTTCATAAGGTTGAAACTGTTTAGAACACTGGCATGTAGTAATTATTATACTAAATAAGTGCCTGTTAAATAAATACAGGAGCAATATTTACAGCTTTTCTGGCATCTTCAGGGTGCACAGGTTGAGGCAGTCATTTGAATCAAAGATGCCATGAAGCAGGTGTGCAGATCCCAGACACGCTGGTGGATAAGCCTGCTCTAGCCCCCAGCATCCCCACCTCCACACAACCATGCTGTTCTCTGCCTGTCATGAACTACCCCGTAACATTTGTGAGTGACCCTGAAGTGAAAGCCAGTGATTAATAGCAATGATGAAAGTGAGACTATCCCTGGGGTGAGGGGGCAGCTTTTAGCTAAATAGAAGATTGAACTCAGTTTTTAGCTAAATAAAAGAATGAAGATTAACTATTTCAGGGGTGAGTTTTTTTCAGTGCACTTTATGGGGGAGAAAATTCGCTATTTAAACCTAGGATTTAAATGAAATCTTTGTAGCCTCCAAATATTATAGGAGTTGCTGAGTTTAGCAAGCCAGCGGCTTTTCAGCATTGGAGGATTTGTGCCCTTTCCTCCGCATGCTTTCTTCCAGGTTCTCTCATGACCCCACAGCATATGTTTGCAGGGGGCTGACTTGGATGAATAGTTCTGAGCTGCTCTGTGTGGTTAAAAAACAGCAGAGCTACATGGGCAGAAACTTGACTTCATTATTTTTCAGTCTGGTTGCCATTAGCCACAGGATACAGAGTGAGTCAGGATAAGTAGAGTAATCCAGAACCTTTACTCTGGCCAGTATGTTCAAGCTGCCTTCCAGTAACTACTCTTTCAGAGTAGTCACAAGTACTAGATTTCTGTTTCTTCCCCCTTACTGTGTGGTAGAGGTCCTAGGGAACAGTAAATAAGAATGGCAGCAAAATCCTAGATGGTGCCGGCCAGCTACCAATGGACATAACAGAGTGTTGGTTGTTTGGGGACTGTTGTTGTTCTGCTTGCTCCTCAGCTCCATCCTGGTCACAACTCCCTGGGAATTGCTTGTTGACCTGCATGTTCAGAAAATTACATAGCAAAGACAGTGGATAGGCACATGCAAGCCTCTTTGCCCGCCCATCGTCCATACACTGTAATAGTCGCTCCCTCTTCACAGGTGAATGCCCTGGATGGTTACAACCGAACAGCCCTCCACTATGCAGCTGAGAAAGATGAGGCTTGTGTGGAGGTCCTGTTGGAGTATGGTGCAAACCCCAACGCACTGGATGGTAACCGAGACACCCCACTTCACTGGGCAGCCTTTAAGAACAATGCTGAGTGTGTGCGGGCCCTCCTAGAGAGCGGGGCCTCTGTCAACGCCCTGGATTACAACAATGACACCCCGCTCAGCTGGGCTGCCATGAAGGGAAATCTTGAGAGCGTCAGCATCCTTCTTGATTATGGTGCAGAGGTCAGAGTCATCAACCTGAAAGGCCAGACGCCCATCTCCCGCCTGGTGGCTCTGCTAGTCAGGGGACTTGGGACAGAGAAAGAGGACTCTTGCTTTGAGCTCCTCCACAGAGCTGTTGGACACTTTGAATTAAGGAAAAATGGCACCATGCCACGAGAAGTGGCCAAAGACCAGCAGCTGTGTGAAAAGCTGACTGTTCTGTGCTCAGCCCCAGGGACTCTAAAAACACTCTCTCGCTATGCTGTGCGCCGGAGCCTGGGACTCCAGTATCTGCCGGATGCCGTCAAGGGCCTTCCTTTGCCAGCTTCCCTGAAGGAATACTTGTTACTCGTAGAATAGCCTGGAGGAGACGTCAGGCCTGCAACTGTGTGTAAGGTTTTGCCCTGCAGCACCGTCTGTCTTGGAAAACAGGAAAAGCAGTTGTTCCTGTTGTGTGGTTTATATTTCAAGGCAACATGTCACAACAGTAACCTTCACATCACCTCCCCTCCCCAAACCAAGCAAACAAACAAAAGATGTCCCTCACTTTTGTTTCTGTTTCTTGCTTACTAGGCCTTTTATATTGCACCCTGCAAAGGAGGAGGTCTCCCCAACCCTCTTTAGGGAAAGAAATCAACAGTGAGACTGAGTTTCTCTGGGCAGATGAAGAGTATTTATAGTATATGCATTTGGTTTGCCTTTGGGAACATGATTAACTTTCGGAGAATCACTCTAGAAACATTTTAATTGCTCTGCAAAGAAGTTTAAGAAAATTCCAGCTAACAGCTGCAGCCCAAAGATGAAGATAACTACCGCCTCAGGTGCTGCACAGGTTCAGAACTGGGCCAGATGTCCCTAGAATCATCCCTGGGCATTCAAAAGGACTGGCCCCTTCTCACCAGTGAAGGGAAGGGCAGTTTTGCTGCTTTTCCATGAGTGTGCCCAAGGCTTACAGTAGTTCAGCAGTGTTATTTTAGAAAGATTATCTTGCTCCTCTCCATGTAGTAGAAGAGACAGAGGTTCTAAGCAATCGTAAGAACTTTTCTTCGAGTGCAGTTCTTTCTCTTCCTGAAAGCCAGTTTGTGCTAGTGGGCTTGCAGGCTCTTCCTGCGCCCACCATAGAGGGAGGTGTCTGCTCTAGCAGGGGAGGACGTGGGCTGGGCTGCCTTGTCTCATGCGCCTTTCATTCACTCTGCTAAGAGTTTGGAGTTTGTTTTCAGTTGTTTTGGAAACTTTGCTTTTTACTGACCTACACAAAAGACATTGGTGATGTGGGTGGAGTTGGGGAGTGGGGGAAGAGCACTCCTAAGAGCTTCCTCTGAGATGACCCACCTACCCAAAAGAGATCTGTTTTAGTGAACAATACTTAGTCTAGGTACTCTTCCTCTTCATGTTCCTAAGCTAGATCAAGTTGTTGATTCTAGATGACCTTATGCAAATGTGAAAGACTTTTTTTTTTTTAACTGATTGGGAACTATAAATAAAAATGAACAGAATCTGCTGACACAGCTAATTTGAAAAAGTATGTCTGCTTTTGTCCTTTTGTTATTGGTGTTTTTTGCTCACGTAAGGAAAAAAAAAGGAAATAAAAAGGTCTAAAAGCAAGTGTGGCAATTCCTACTGTTCCTACTTTTCTTTACATTATTGCTCTGAGTCCCAGTGTCCTCTCAGGCTGTCACACCACCTGCGTGGGCTGTTTTGAAGAATCAGTGATAACGGTGCTTGGTATTTATTAATTTTTCTTCCCTTTAAAGAACTGTACAGAGAACATTTGGCTGCTTTAAGTAATGCTGGACTCTGACAAGACTTCTCGGTCGTTTTTTAGAACTGTTTCTAGGGGTAGCAGTTATACTTTGGATAGCCAGCAAAAGTGCAGCACTAGCAGTCCTTTCCTCTGTTCCTTGAAACACCCCAAACCTCCTTCCTGCTTCAGCAAGCTAGTAAGGAAGCTGTTTCAGTGGGAGAGATATGTATGCTTGTGCCAAGAGCCAGGATCTGATTCTTGGACTCTAATCTCAAGCCTCTCGTTGACAGGGCAGCATCCCATCAGTTCAGGGCACAGTATGTAGACCCAGTCCTGAGGACCAACTGTATTACATGGGTACTTGCTAAGGAGGAATTGTGGAACAGAAAACAAACGAAGCTGACCAAGAACTCATGGCATTTCAACCAACCCACCAAACGAGGTCCAGAATTGAATGTCTCTGTTTTCCAGGCATTCAGAATGTACCTGTCACCCCACTGGGATGGAGTCTAGCTTTCATCCAGAAAGGACCACAGGGGGAAAAGTTGAGAAGGAAGAACCCTGGATTGTTGGAGTAGAGATTAGGGAATGGCTGGAAAAGAGAAAAGCTGGGTGATGGGTGTATGACCAAAAGGTAAAACATAACTTTATGCTTAGGGAAGATGGGAGTGTCCTTGGCTACAGAGGATGCAGGAGGGACTGCCTCTGGGGTGAGGGTGAGGATGGTGTCCCGTGTTCTGGGACCCTGCGTGCAGAGTCAAGAGGACCCAAGAAGAGCTATTAAGTACACGGAGTTGGCACATGGGCTGCCTTTTCCCGGGTGTCCGCCTGGACAGAGCCCATTGCTTGGGGCTGACAGGAATGCACTTGTGAAGATGATATGAGACGCCAAAGCACAGTGACCAGTTGGCATTTATTAGTGCAGTTACGGTGTGTCACTGTCGTAACAGGAGTAGAGGGGACCATGACTTTGTTATCACAAAGAAATAAATAAAGCTTATTTTTAGGAAAATTCTAACCGAGTAACTGAAATTGAGCAGTAGTACTAGAGGAGTCCAGCCTTGTGTGACACAGGAAGCCGGGGTAGAAGTCAGGAGAAATTCTATATACTGGGAGCTTCCACTGAGGGCCCCTGCCCCAGCTCCTGGCTAAGCTGACCGTGGCTGCAGGTGCAGAATAGAAGGGGCCCTAATGGAGAACGCACTGAAACACATGAGAATACATGGGCTTGGGTCTGTTGGGGTGAGCTGACCACGAGCAGACAATCCATTCCTCTCTTCGCAAAGAAGCCTAGATGTTAGCTTCTCCAGACCGCTTACGAGTGATGTGCTCCAGGTGGGCATGCTCTGAGGTATCCAAGTCAATCTCGTACTTGGCGAGGATCTTGAGAATGGGTCTCAGCTTCAGCCACCACTGCTCCTTGGGGATGCGGTGCCTACAGAGGAACGAGGCAGATGATGATTTAATCTTCAGCACCCCGATCAACTTCTACCCGAGGCTATGGGAAGAAGTGGAGCAGCAGAGGCTGAATTGGGGACCTAAGCATCAGATCTGAAGTAGGTATGACTACATGTGTTAATCTAAGAAAAAGGACTGAAGACGTGAACAGCCTGGGAAGAGTAGATCTCAGCAACTACTTGGGAGGGAACCACCCCAGGAGGCAGATGTACTCACTCAAAATCCGTCTGTTCCTGCAACTCAGTCACTGGTTGGAAGACCAGGGCCCTCTTACGCATCCCCCAGAACACAGCCCGAGTCTGGGGTATTGGCAAAGATCCGCCCTGCAACAGGGATAGTCAGTCAGCTTCTATGGTGGGAACCGGCCTCTAGGAAAGTGGCTTGCCCTCTTACCCCACCTACCGTTACGGTAACTCTCTTTGATTTTCCCCTAACATCCAGTTCATAGCCTTTGCACCCATCTTAGTGGCAAAATTCCTGTCGAATGGAGTTGGGCTCCCACCCTGGAAAAAGAGTGATAAAAGTTACAAGGGGCAGGACTCTAATGAAGTGGCAAAGGCATGCTAATACACAGAGAAAAATTAAAGGATGGGTCTCAGGTTTATAACCAGAAACAGGAATCCAGAAGTCTTAACTATGAAAGGAAATCCTGAAACTGGGCAGGGAAACAGAGCGAGCTGGGCTGGACGTCTGGCAGTTCATCAGCTCTAGGAGTAGTTAGTGTGAGGGGATGCTTGGTCTCCCAGTCGCCTCTTCTAGCTCCCTGGCTGCATGACCCTGTTCATTTACTCCTAATCTTACTGGCCTCTCGGTCAGCTCGCTGCCCTTCACTAGCCTAGCAGCTTTTGTCAGTCACCATTGATGAGCAAATGTTCCTTGTGACCTAATTTGGGTGCCTTGATAGCACCTTAGAATAATATAAAACATGATGCAGTTTCTCTGAACAAAGCAAAAGTAAGTGGGAAAATGGGAAGGAAGGAAAAACAGAAAAGATGTCTTCATACTTTATCCAATAGTACCCCATTCCTTCAGGAGCTGATAAGCCCATTCAAACTGAGATAATGTGAATTCATCTGTGGGTACAGAAAGGTCAAAGGTCAACACTTAAGCAGCATCAGCGGGGAAGGTTTGGGATGGGGCAGGTCTCAGACCACTAGCAGCATCTGTGATTGAGTCCTGCCTTGGATGCGGATTCCTTACCCTGGAAACGCTAGTGAGTGGAGACAGAGCCCAACCCTGGCAAGGTGCCCACACTCATCTCACAGGGTGCCCACAAAGGCAGTGTAGTGTGTGGGGAAAGCACTGGGCCAGCTCATCTTGGCCTCACTCAAGCCTGATTAGCGGCTCTGGGAAAATTACTTCTCTCAGCCTCATTTTCTTCACTGAAGCAGTGGTTCTCAACTGGAGATGACCTGGCCCACAGAGGACATTTGGTAATGTCTGGAGACTTTTTTTCAGTCACACAAGTGGGGAGGGCATGCTACCAGTGAGGGCTCATCTAGTGAGTAGAGTCTGGGGATGTTGCTAAGCCATCCTATGACACATACAACCACCACAAAAAATTTTCCAGCTCAAAATGGCAAGAGTGCCAAGGTGGAGAAGCTCTGCCCTAAATAAAGAGGATGAAGCACAGGATCAGGCCATCTCCAGGTAAAGACTTGTGATTCCATGACTGCAGAGCCTGCAGGCCCGTGCTGTGGTGGCCCCAACAGCCACCAGCAGGCGGGGGCCACCGGGAGACTCCGGCTGCCGGGTGGGGTTTTCTATGGCCACCTGGTGATGGCATGGTGTGTCTGCCCCACCTGCTGCATGTGGCCCAGCACGTTCTTCCTGCTGTCGAAGATGCCCTTCCCCTCCTCAGAGTACAGGTTGAAGATGAAGTCAGTGGTGTAGTTCTCATTGCACTTCTCGTTCCTGCAGGAGAGATGGAAGCCTGTGCTGGGCGCTGGCCCCCTCTCTCCCCCTGCCTTCTCCAAGCTCTGTGGGCTTTGTCCCTCCCAGTTCTATCTCCTCCCAGGGTCCAGGCTCTCCCACACTGTATCCACAGACTCCGCAGGGTGTGCCAGCCAGGGATGCAGTCTGGCCAGGGCCAAAGCCCCACTGCTGCTCCTCCTCACTCAGGGGCAGGCCAGGGACAAGGTACCTTAACACCAGGCCCCTCTTCACAGTTGTTTTCATCTTTTGCACCAGATGCTCCACATTCACCTGAAAATGAAATGGAAAGTCCTAAACCCTGCGAGCAGGCCTCTATAGGAGGGGAGAGGCACACGAGGAGGGAGGGCTGCTGACAGCTCAGGGCTGGCCCACACCTAATCCCTTTAAGAAGGTCACTACAGATAGATAAGCGAAGACCCAGCTGAGCTGGACAGAGCAGGCAGAGCGAAAGCTGGAGAGAGTGTGGGAACTGTCCGTTTGAAGCCCCTTTCCACCCCCTCCCAATCTCCCTTTCTAGGGGTTTCAGTTCTTCCACCCTCAGAGAGCCAACCCTGGCCTCAGTGTTGGTCTCTAAATGGGGGGGTGTTCATGTACAGCAGTGACTCACTGAGGAGAAAACACCCCCATCTCGGCCTGGAGTCAGGGGTCAAAGAGGGAGAGGGTCACCCTCCACTGAGGCTGGGCCCTTGGAGTAGTGAGGTCTCGCAGCCTGTCACCCTCCTCTGTGTGGCTCGAGTGAATGAAGATCTTAGAAATGAGGATCATAAGGGAATCCCCTCAAAAATGGAGTTAGGGGTCCGTTTGGTAGCAAAGAAAATCTTAAGTAGGGGGATGTGACTTTTTCAATCAGTTAAACCGCCTACTCAAAGTTTAGAAAAGGTTTATAACCTCACTGAACCTTGCTCATCTGTAATATGGAGATAATCCCTCCCGCGCATGGCATTTGTGAAAATAAAATGCAAAAGGCACATAAAGGGCTTAGCTGCAGCCACCCTTCAAATGAATGCTCCAACAGGAGTGACACCACATACAGAATGTCACACCACAGCACAGCTGCCCGGTGCTCTTCCTAGGACTCCACAGACCATCAGCTCTGTCCTTGCCTTAAGCTCTCACAGCTTAGGTCGCCATGGGGATGTGGGGGCCAACGGGGCAGGGGAGAGCCTCCTAACAAGCGCTGGGTAGCCATCTACCTGCAGGTCTCGAATGGTGAAGGGCTCCTCAAAAATATACGCAGCATCAGCCCCGGCTGCCAGGCCCGCCATGGTGGCCAGGTAGCCACAGTAGCCGCCCATCGTCTCGATGATGAACACACGGCGCTTGGTGCCTGCCGCTGACTGCTTGATGCGGTCACATGTCTGCAGAGACAACACGCCAGAGAAAGGGTCAGGGATGTGACTCTTGTCACTTCTCTGGGCCCCACCATCACCCGACTCTGGAGCGATGTCCCCCTAGGCCAGCAGGGCCCCAGCGCCCCCTCCAGTTCTCGCCAACAAGGATGGCAGGCACGTCTGGCAACTGCAGTGCGGACCTCCTCCCCCAGAAGGAAGCTGTTCCTACCTTTTCTGTGCTTAGACTAGGGGAACTAGGATGTAGGACCTCAGAAAGTAAAAATCACTTGGTGTGCAGAGTACATATGCATCTCTAGGCTAGAGGACTCACAGCGAGGATGGACACAACATGCTAAGTGCAGTGTGGGCAAACACAGAGCTTGAAAAATATTCTTCTCACACTGCCACCTGGCTGGTGCAAATCAAGTGGCTCGCTTCCTAGCCCAGACTCGGTCCAGGGACTAAAGTCCCAGCCAGGGGCTGGGAAGCCACGGGGACCCTCACCATGCAGATGGTGTTGAGGGCAGTGTCAGCCCCCACGCTGAAGTCCGAGCCGGGCACGTTGTTGGAGACCGTGGCAGGGATGACCACGAAGGGGATGCAGAGCTCATCGTACTGCTTCCTGCCCTCCATCAGCTCCAGGCCCCCGTGTACGCCTGAGAAGACAAAGCCACGGGGGGCAGGAATGACAGGGAGCAGGCGGGGATGGGGGCAGCAGGAGAGGAAGAAATGGCAGGGACGCTCACCTCAAAGCCCCGATGATGACAAGGCCCTGAATATTAAACTCCGTGATGTTGGCACTGATCTGTTCAAAGCTCTTCTTGGGTAGAGTCCTAGTTGATTGGGGTGAGGGGAGAGGAATAGAGTTGGGGGAAGAGACAGCAAAATTGAGGGAGAGAAAACGAGCGTTAGAAGGCACTGTGTTTATAATTTCTTAACTTACGCCCCCTTCCTACCCCACTCTCCACCCCATCCAAGGACACACGCTGGGGCTCTGAGTCGCCAGAGCTGCTAACGGATGTCTGCATGGACACGTCTGCCCTCTGACGGCCCAGACGCCTGCACTGGTCTCGGCGGACCCCAACCAAATGAACGGACGCCCACGTGCAAGGGCTACCTTTAGGGTGACTAGATGGAGGTAATCCTGAATGCCACTCACCTTTTAGTTCCAAGTTTAGAACCACCTTGGCCAGTCCAGCCCCCCAACGTAGCTCCATCCAACTTCCTCAATCTGTGGGGAGAGGTCACACAGGTCTGCATCATGGTCTGACACCACTGCTCAAGCCCTGAGCCCATCCCCTTGGCAGAGCTGTGCCAGGCACCAGCTTCTCCCATCTCACTGAATGTCCTCCACCCTACGGCTCACTCACAAATCTTACACTGGGCCCTGTGCTGAATTCTGGGATAGAGAATTATATCAGACACGTTGTTTGCAAAGGGCTCATTTCAGTGCCTCCTGCCTCCTCCCACTGCCCTAAAAATTAAATACAGCAGCTCTCTCTTTATCTGTGATTCCACTTTCCAAGCTCTCAGTTACCCATCGTCAACCTTGGCCCAAAAATACTGAGTGGAAAATTCCAGAAATAAACAATTCCTAAGTTTTAAATGGTGTGTTCTCAGTAGCGTGATGAAACTTTGCACCATTCTGCTTCATCTCACCCGAGACGTGACTCAGCCCTTTGTCCAGTGGGCCCACGCTGTGTACACGACCTGCCTGTTAGTATAGGGAGAACATGCAGCACAGAGCTGAGCCCTGAACACATGGGGGTGCGGGTGTCCACACTCCACAGAGTCAAAAATGCACATGTCGATTTGCAGTCAGCTCTCATATCCACCGCCCGAACCCATGGGTTCATCCGACCCCAGATCACATAGTACACAGTGCTTGCCATTGAAAAGTTCTGGGGAGCTGCCTAGGGGTCCAGTTAGGACTTAGCGCCCTCACTGTCATGGGCCCAGATTCAATCCCTGGATGGGGAACTAAGATCATGGAAGACGTGTGGCACAGCCAAACTAAACAAAAGAAACTTCTGTGTGTAAGGGGGCCCACACAGCTGGACCCGAGTTGTTCAAGGATCTACTGTACACAGGGCTTGGTACTCTCACAATTTCAGGTATCCACTGGGGATATGTCCCCCGCAGCAAAGGGGGACTCCTGCATCTACCTCTGCTTGAGCCCCAAGAAGAAGGCTGTGGGGGGCGGGGAACACAGGGGAACAGGCAGGCCGGCGCTCCCGGCCCGCAGCCCTCACCTGGCCCTTGGCCAGGCCCCTCGAAGCCGTCGTGCACCACCAGCATTCGGGTGCCCTGGATGAGGCCGATCCTCACGGTGGAGCGGACAGCAGCGTTCATGCCCGCGGCCGGCGCGCCCACGTTCATCACAGCCACCGTGTGCCTGCCAGTCTGCGGGAGGAAGTGGGGAGGGAGGGGGCAGGTCAGTGAGGGGAGCGGGCCTGAGCCCCTCAGGGTCCTCATGGCACAGCCCTCCCCCAGGGGCTGCCAGCACAGTCTGCCCCTCACCCACAGCAGGGACGCAGAAGTCTTCACCACAGATCAATAAAGCTGCAGTTCCTGATCCCAGACATCACTGCACAATGAACACGAGACCCCCAGAGCAGTGCTGCTCAAAGCAGGATCCTTGGACCACCTGCTGTATCAGATCCACCCAGGGAGCTTATTAAGCCTGCATATTCCTGGCCCCACTCCTGATCTGATCTCCCTCGGAAGGAGGGGATATGCATGTTTAATAAGCAATCCAGATCATGCTAGTGTGATAAAATATTAAGAACCACTACACCAATGGAAGAGACGGTTCAAATACACTTAGATGCAATTACTCCAGATTTGCCCGGAGAAATAACACATGGGCTTCTTTCCCCTTCCTTGCATGCTATCTTGTCAGCCCAGAAGTGGATGTGGGTCTTGGGTTCAAGACATTCCAGGGCACACTAAGAACATAGGCTTGTATCTGGGGTGAGAGAAAATTAACTTAGTGGTGTCCAGGTCTCAGCACTGAAGACACAGGCAGGCAAAGAAGTTAGCAAGGCTGAAGGCTGAGTGGACTGAGGGCACCCTTCATAATGGGAGGATGGAGGAGAAAGAGGGCCAAGGGGAGACAGCAGCTTGCCAGTACCTTAAACACTGGGGGTCTGACGTGAGCCAGAAGCTTGTATACCTCCCAGTTGTTCATGAAGCTCCTAAAAAAGGAGAGTGAGCAGTGTTTTCAGGCCATTTCCCAAGACCAGCAGCCAAGGGGATCTGGTCTGAAGTTCTGTTCCCAGCATGAACTTCCACAGGGCAAGCCTCCAAGGATAGAAGTGGAGCCTGAGCAAGGATTGCTGGGGCATGGGGAGCAGGTGGGTATAAAGAGACCATAAACTTACCAAACACCCCTGAGCACCACCCCCCGACCTTGCCTAGAGACCCTCATGATCTAGCTGGGTCCACATACAGCAATAACAAACTGAAAAGCTAAGGCCAGGGAAAGAATCCTGGGAGTGAACTAAGCCTCTTGGCCATCTCACAATAGTTCTCTTTGGCAAGAAACTGTTGCACAGACAATAAGAAGAGAAGAAAACAGAAGCTCCTATTTTGGGTCTGTGCTACATCGATCTTGGCCTCATTCTGATGTCTGGCTTCTGTGGCTAGCGAATTCCTGGTCATTTCCTCACCGGCCCCTCAACTTCATGGCTTCATCGAATTTCCTCTCATCCATGGCCCTGGTCACGTCCTTGGTCTGAGGGAGAAGGGCAACACTCAGAATCAGGACAGGGTTCCTCACACAGCTGGGTTCCCATCCCATCCCTGCCCGGCTCTGGGCTTGTGACTGGACCCTGCCCATTCAGTACCCACCCCCCGACACACTTTCACAGAAGAAGTGTCTGTGTTCTTCCTTAATTTTCTGAGTAACGAGCAGCACAAGAAAAGGGCTAAATCTAGGCTCTATTTACTAGAAGACATGCAGGATGGCAGAGCACACACAAATAACATAGCCTCTCCCTCCATTCTACACCCAGGGCTCCAGCCTCATGGTGGCCTCTAAGCTAATAAGAAAATTAAGACTGGTCATCTGCAGATGACCACTTAGGAAGAAAGTCTGATCCCTGCCCCATGCGTCCACTGCTTTCTGCTCTGTGAGTCAGTGCTTTAGCTTGGGGGCTTTCAGAGATACGGTTCCAGGCAAGGCTGGAGCTTGTCTGGCCTGTAAGTCATTAGGACTGCCGAGTCTCAGAGAGAAGCATCCAGGAGCTGGGCAGCCAGGCCTGAGAGGCAACCTGACACCTCAGCTCCCAGCCACTGCATCTGCTCTGTGGTATCAAAGGAGCGATTCCTCTATAATTACAGCCATATTTCCTGAGCGCTCAGCATCTTCCAGACCACTTACACATCTCCTCTCCAATCCTTACACTCATGCTCAAGGTGAATACTTATCAGTAACCTCGTGATGGTTTGGTTCAAGAGAGAAATCAGAGGGAGGGATGAGCTATCCAGTCAGACCTTGATAATATTCCCCTGCTTTTAATAAGGTTTGGAGAGAGACTGCATGTCTCCTGAGAGTGGGTATTAGGAGATATTGGGTCTCATTAGGTAGGAGGTAGCGGTCTGCATCCTCTTTAGGAACATCTGTCAGATGGGGAAACTGAGGCTTGGAGAGGGGACAGCTCCTGCACAGAGCCCCCCGAGTGCCTTCCCCGTGTGTCCCTTCCCTGTGGCACACAGCCTCCCCACCTGCACCCGCCTCGGCAGCCCCAGAAGCTGCTCTCTCTCCCAGTCAGATCTCACATGGACAGGGGCTGGGGGCTGGTAGGAAGCTGGGTTGGGGGTCAGTACTCACCACCTGCACACACTCCATGAGGGGCAGGCGCACAGCCTGGTTACCAGAGAGGCTCACCACACAGGCTGGGGTGTCCGGGGTCCCCCCTCCAAAGCGCCATTACTGCTTCCACACCCATCCTGCTGCCCTGCAGGAAGCAAAGCCGCTCTGGTCCAAGCCTCCCCTCTGGTCTCGGCCTGGAGGACCTGGTCATCCAAGGCCCGTTCCAAATCACGAGCTGAGTTCCACATTTAAGGACGATAGCTAAGAACTCACTGGGCTTTACCTTCTGACCCACATTTCATCTAAAGCTTGATGATGCTTCCTCCTTTTGCCAGAAGAGCCCCCAAGGATTCTTCCTGGTTCCAGGGAACCATATACACTATAGTTATCAAGATGATTACTGGGGCTGAGTAAGATTTCCTTCTTGATGAAAGTAGGATGGAGGTACAAACAGTGTCTAAGGTTAGATCTTAATCTTTCACTCAGGCTGTAAGATATTCGACCCTAGGGAAGCCTAGCGTCTCCCATCATTTTTTGTAACAAAAGAGAACTCTGAAGCATATGGCAATGAGTCAAGGCCCACCGCAGTCCAGAGGCTGGTGACAGAGCAGTGTGAGCAATGGCTAAAGCCCCTGTGCTGGGGAAGGACAGCAAGCTGAAGGTTCCACAGAGCCCCGTGACTTACCAGGATTCTGTCAAAGGCCGACGGTGTCCCACCCCGCTGCACATGCCCCAAGACAGTGACCCGGGTGTCATATCCCAGACGGTTAACCACCAGCTGAAGGGACAGAGAGAGATGCAGAGTCAAGGAGAGGAATCAAGCAGGGACCCAGATAAACCAAGGATGACTCAGCCTCTTATCTTGTAATGATTCCTGGGTGGGAGGAAACCAGGGGGCCAGACACTTGGGGAGAGATGTGCACAAGAACTAAGGGGAGACTCGGAAACTACTAGGGAACGGGCCCAGGGCTGGTAAGGCGTCACGGCCCCTCTGGCTCCACCCATACTAACATTTTTGATGTCTTCAGAGGTGATTGGTTTCCCATTCTTGTCAATCGCACCCTCAGCTACGATGATGATGTTGAGACGAGAACCACGGTTCCTTGTCTAGTTGAGAACAAAGGGCAAAATGGTCAGTGTCGTGAAACCGATGGACAGGAAAGCCATCAGCAGCAGAACAGGGCAAGGGGATTTTCAAAGGGTAAGACGAAGTGCCAGTACCTCGCTGAGCCGGCGACAAAGGTGTTCCTCCCAGTCGTCATCTGGTGGACACTCGGGAATGAAGACCCAGTCGGCCCCACAGGAGAGGGAAGTGACAAGGGCCAGGTATCTGAGATGAGAGCCGGTAGTGTCATGGCAGGAGCCACAGATCACAGCTAGCCTCCCCCGCTCCCGACAAGGCCACCTGGTCCCATTGGAGGTGGAAGGCCTGCGGAGCCCCCATTTCACTCTTGGGGTGGTGGTAGGAGCCCCACCGAGAGAGCTGCTCAGTGAGCTTCTGCCCCTCAAGAGGCCCTTCTATTCACACTTACCTGCCTCAGTGGCTCCCAGTCTCAGAGCACTGTCTGCTCTTTCACACTGCATGTGCACATGTGCACATGTGGGTGTGTAAGGGAGGTGGGTGGGGAAGAGGAAAGGTGGCCACACCAAGAAAAGTGTGTAGACCTCCTGATCTGCCCCCACGGGGGAGCCCCCAGGTCTCCTGAGAAGAGGAAAGGGCTATTGCTTGTACACGGAATAAACAAGTTAAGATGGTGGGGGCAGTCTTACCCACAGTGCCGGCCCATCACCTCCAACACAAAGGTCCTCTGGTGGCTGCAAGAGAGACACAGGGCTTACACAGTCCAAATGTTCCTATGGCCAGACCTGCGGGCCCCTACCCACATCGAGGCCCAGGAATCTATCTTCGGTATATGTTTATGCTGTGGGCCTTCTTCTGAGAGACCTGGAAGACCCAGGGGAATCGCTTTAGCCACAGGGGTGTCCTTCCCAGGCCTGAGAAAGCACTGCAGAAACGGTGTCAGTACTGAGGCACTGTGTCTAGGAAGGAGGGACCAGGAAGGGAAGGGGCAAAGGGAAAAGAAGTGGAGAAAGGACTCGACTGACCTGGAATCCTCCAGGATCGCCCTTGGGAGACTGCCACCCCTCTGCACCCCCATTCTCCTGCACTGCCTCCCCTGAGTCCCTCCCATCTGACCCGTGGCACAATGGCCTCTACGATCCCTACGATATGGCTGGAAAGGTTTGGGGGCCCTGGAACTGTCTTAGTCATTTAGGAGACCCCACAGGTTTTTAAAGCCCGCAGAGCAACACGTGTGGGTAGACAGTGGCCAGAGGCGAGTCTTATGGTATGCAGCAGTAAAATTAAGTGCTCCAGAGATAATTCTTAGTTAAAAACAGTGTTCTAGTCCCCAGAAAACCAATCACAATAGTATCACAGCTCAAGCGCTTTCGCCTTTTCTAGCACTCAGCCAGCTGATCTCTTCCGGCTCCATCCTCCCACGCCGCGTCCTCCTGGGCCCTCACCTCTGAGGCGGTAGTAGTGATGGCATCTACAATCTCTATGATCCGGTGCAGGGCAGAGTCGGTGCCAATGGTCATATCAGTGCCGCAGAAGTCATTGTCAATTGAGCCAACCAGGCCCACGATGTTCAGGTAGCTGGACTTGGTAGCCTCCTCTGCTGTGATCTTGCCTGATGAGAAGAAGCAAAGCAGGGGGCCCTGGGTGAGGTCCCTAATGCCAGGAAGCAGGTGGCTGGAGAGGGCAGGGGCTGCAGTCCATGGCAATTGTCAACAATGGCAGAAAGATGAGGGCAAAGACTGCCTCTGTGTCTGGGCAACAACTTTCTCCCATGAGAGGAGGGGGGTGATGTGCACATGAGCAGAAACCACACTGACAGAGCAGCAGCTTACCTGATTTCTGGAGGTCACTCAACAAGTCACTCCACTCAGAGCGGAAGGTGTCGGCCCCAGTGAGGCTGCCGTCTCCCCCAATGACACACAGGTTGGTGATCCCAAGCTTTACCAGGTTGTAGGCAGCTCGGAGCCGGCCTTCCCCGTTCCCGAAAGTCCTTGCACCGGGCGCTTCCAATCACCGTGCCTCCCTTTGGGGAAGAGGTGGGAGTCAGCTCCCCAGGTGACAAGGTCAAATTTGGGCTCAACAGGCTAGGATTCCCCCATCCCAACATCACCACATGGCTCCCTCGGAAGTTCCCTGACATCCTGAAGAGTCACTGGTCCCTTCATGTATGTGTGTGTGTGTGTGGTTTTAAAGTTTTATTCTTCATGAAAAGGGTTAATGAAATTCACATGAGTTTCAAACTCCAGAATCTTTAATACTGATATTTCTATTTCATTTGCCTAGCTAGCTTCTTTGACTGCATTCAAGGTTATTCACTTTATCTTGATTTTCAGCTTGATTTACATGAGCCTACATGGAACTTTCCCTGTTTTTCACCTCCTTGTAGTTCACTGAGATTTTCTTTCCCCACTGGTCCCTTCTAAAGGAAGGTGAGATGATGCTGGCTGAGGCATCGCAGGGTCATTCCCACATTCCCACGTTCTGCTACACCTCTTAAAAGATGGTTAAGATGGACCTATGCCACTGAAGGCTTTGTCATGGTGACTGTCCTAAAGAGACCTAGGGAATACACAATTATGTAGGCCTCTAAAATGACCTCCATCTTTCTCATCTTAGACATGTAAGCAGCAGCAGCAGTGACTTCAGCAGGAGCCAAGCACTGCCAGTCCTTTCCCCTTTGCGCCTGGAGATCTGCGTGCCAGTGGGAGGACCCATAAGACCCAGGCGTTCACAAGAAAAACAGCTCTGAGTAGGGAAAGCCCTAAACTCCCAGGAGCTTGTAGACACCCCCAGACAGGAGAGCACGCCCAGGGTTTTCACAAATCATATGAACTCTGGGCATCCATGCCTTCGTGGGTACTGATGAAGAATTCTGGCTCATTCTCAGACTGCTTTATGGAGGCACCACTGCCTGTTTAAAATCTTCACTAAGTGCTGTTCATTAAGTTTCTCCTCATGGATTTTTTTTTTTAGGGGATTGAGGAAAAGAATGAGAATACAAATGTAATGTGTAGATTTTTCAGGAAATCAGAAAATGGGTACAGAATGACTTAGAGAAAGTAGCAAAAGAGGCTGTGGATACAATCAAGATCATCTCAGGGTTTGTTTTTTTTTAAAACTCTAAAAGGCTATCGCAGTTCCTTCCCTTCCTTAAAAGGTCTGGTTTCAGGTCACCTCATCGTCATAACATGACTGGCAAACTTCATCTCTACTTCTGGCTCTGGCTCCAGTCCCCTGTTGAGGTTATTTTCAGGGCCTGACCTTCCCCGTGACCCCAGAGCACCCCGTTACATGCCAGCTCCTCAAGTCTCACCTATGACCTTTCTATAAAGAACAAAGTGTCCTATGATTACATCCCAACCCTACATCCTGCCCCAGGAAACCAGGGTGATGTTTTCAAATGCAAAGAGTAAAGGGTAAATGTAGCCCCTCTGTGGTCATAGAATCCCTTCCTACTAAACCACATGGCAGGGAATTCGGGAAACCATGAGCCCCACCCAAATGCAGTGAGACAAGGACAGTAAAAACAGGGGACGGAGCCCTCTGGAACATACCAGCTGAAGCATCATCGAGACGCTCTCCCATGTGGCTTCCCGGATGTTATCTCCACCATCTACCAGGCCTTGATAACCCTGTGGGGTACATTACATCCACTCAGCCTGTGCTTGGCTTCCCCAAACCCCCAGGATTAAGGCAGGGTCCCTGGGAAAAGGTTTCTCTGAGAATCAAGTCACCTCCCATTCCTGAGAAAAACACAGTCCAAGGAAGGAGACATTAGTTGTTCCAATACCCTCTTCTAGTTTCTCTCATTCTTGAAACATCAGGATGCCCTTCCTAACATTTAATCTTGATTCCTCTAATTTATGGTTCATCCCATTTCCTCCCAGGGGAACTAGATGACAGATGGTTTTGATAACCAGCAAAAGAGGATAAAAAGAAGGGGATGTTAGAAGGAGAAAAGGAGAGAAACATGACTTGAAAAGAGATGATAACACTTCAGAGAAGAAAGGGAGACAGACAGACCTTAAGGAAAGAAGAGTGGGCAAAGGATGAGCGGAAAAGGAGAGGAGGGAAGCAAGGAGGAGTTAGAACCTTGGGAAGTAAGACAGCTGCAGAAAGAGAGTGGGACTCGTCCTCCTGAGGCTCTGACTCTGAATGTGAAATACTAAGTTGTTTCAGCTTCCCCCCTCTGTTTGCGGGGGAGGTGAAGGTAAGGCGGAATTACCTTACTTTAAACTGAACAGGCAACACGAGGACCTGGTCTGCAGATCTCTGAGCCCCACCATCATTAGTGGAGCCCAGAGTGGGAAGGAGTGATTCTTGGGGACACAGAATCAAAAGCAATTAGACACATAACCAGGCGATAAGGAGACAGGGTGGGGAGAGGGAGTAGAAAACAGAGTGATGGGGATCAGAGCAGAGAACCAACCTCATGGACAAAGAAGACACGGGCACCAGTATAGATGCCAACACGAACCACAGCCCTGACAGCAGCATTCATACCTGCGAGGAGGAAAGAGTCAGAGAGAGGTTACTGCTAAGAAAAGCAGCCCTGGGCTCTAAGACCTGAGTCAGTCCTTTTCCGAGGCTTTTCTCTGAATCTAGAATCCCCTCATCCAAGTCTTCCGTGTTCCCCATTAATCCTGAATTACTTCATTCAGTGTTAACATTGCATAACTTACCTCCATTCGCCTCCCTGACCTCCCAAAATTCCATCTTTCTAAAACATTTCCATGCCAGGGCAACCTTGGGAATAAGCATCTCACATGCTTTTTGTGGGGTTAGATGCTGCTAGATGCTTGTCAATCATCAACTCATTTAATCCTTCCCACAACCCGAGAGTTGCCTCCACTTTAGACTTGGAAACTGAAGCTCAAATAGGTCGAGGTTACAGAGCGAGGATGAGGTCAGCTTTGAATCCAAACCTGAAATGTCTAAACCAACACTGCTGACCTCCATGCTAATAGCAATGGCTACACTAGGCTTTTCCTTGTCTTCTGCAGTGAATCTGGCATCCAGCTTGTATAGGCTTCTCAGGACAAAGACATGACTCTCTCGGCTCAGTGACCATGAGCATGTCCATTACTGGCTGGTGGATCCTCCCAGTCCCCCCACATACACAGCTTTTTAGTGTTGTTGCATTGGTGTGTGTTCCAGTGTGCGCCACACAATGAGATCGTCAGGCTCCCAAACCACCAGAAGAGGCTGTGACCAAGTGTGCTGGCACAATTAGTGGAGACTCTATGCTCTCCTTCTCCCGCGCTGATCTTCTCCTGTGACCCTGTGTGTGGCATGTATATGACGAACCGAAACATCATGCTGTAAATTATTGTCTCCACTGGGAGAAACAACTAGGCCTGAAACAGAGGGGAGAGCCTTTCCCGCATCCTTGTCTGTGAGAACCATCCTTCTCCTAGCAGCTGCTCAGTGACAAGAACCCTGTCTTCCAAGAGCATAGGGAGGCGCTGACCTGTCACCACATAAGTTGTGCAGACAACCACAGCAGAAACAATGCCACTGCTAGTGCTCAGCAGTCTCACTGGTGAGACATTCCCGGGTCTTAATCTTGGTAACTCTGTCGTACCTTATAATGTGAGGAAGGGCTTAGAGTGGTGCCATGACAGATCAACTTCTTGTGAACCACTTTAATCACCCTCTCTCAGGTAGCCCTGTACACATTACACGTTTTTGTTTCAACCTAAAAGTCTATTCATATGGTCCTTAACCTGCCTGGAGAAATACCAGTGAGCACTCAAGAAGCCAGTAAGTGGAAAAATCTGCAGCAGCAGGCTAAAATCCATCATGAACTATTGCATAATCCAAAGCTATCTGGAACTGAATAGAATCAAAAAGGCCAGAATTTCTATTTTTCAGGTTTGTTTGTTTGCAGGTCGACAAACCTGTTGGTTTTACATGGCTTTAAGCTCCAAATCAAACTAAATGCCTTACTATTTACTTACTTAACAAATATTTCTTAAACACCTCTCATGTTCCTAACTCTGTGCAGGCACTGGGAAAGATGCATCAGGGGATGACAGAGTGTCTAGGAATACAAAGATAAAGGACTTGGGAATGGTCCTCAAGACAAGGGAAGAGGGACTTTCCCGATGGTCCCGGGTTAAGATTCTGCACTTTCACTGCAAGGGGGCATGAATCCTAGTTGTGAAACTAAGATTTCACATGCTGCTTAGCAAAGCCAAAAAATTAAAAAAAAAAAAAAAAAAAAGATGGGAGGAATTATAGTGCGGTTCTGATTTGGGCCCATATGGAGGGGATTTGTACAAAGTGCAATGGGGACAAGGGGAAGACGCACCTGTGATGCCAGGAGCAGGTCAGGGAAGGTGTCACAGAAAAGACTGCATCTGTCCTGAGACCTACAGGATAATTTCCTTTCAAATCTTTTGGTCAGATGGATGAATCTGGGGACAGTGTTATAGGCAGGATGAATAGCTCAAATAAAGTTGAGGGTCAAGCAGTAGCCTTACTAACTCTGTTATTATAAAGAATGAACTGGAAAACTGTATAGAGATGAAGCTGTGCAGCGGGGCAGCGACCTGTGTGCCCATTGAGGGAAGGCTAGTTTTTATTCTGGAAGCCAGGGTTTGACTGGGGATCCACGGGTGATGGTTTCCGGGAACCCATGAACCCCAAGAAACTGTATGAAAAGCTTTGTGGGCAAGGGCATTTCTTCTGGGAGGAGGTCCACAGCACTCACTGATTCTTAAAGAGGTCTGTACCTTAAAAAATATAAAAGTTATAGTCACTGGAGAACCTCTGAAGAGCGGAGGGGCATAATGAGCTCTGTGGGTCAGAAAGGTCACTCTAGCAGTGATGCGGAAGACAGGCTGGAAAGAGGTGACACTGGCATTAGATGGGCACCTGGCCGCAGTGACAAAACAGCTGGGGCCTCGGCTGGGCACTTGGGATGAGACGGAGCCTGCACAGGAAAACCTGGGAAACAGAAGCAACGGGACTTCCATCTAATCAGTATGTGATTAGATTTCAAGGTGCTGGAGAGGAGGGAAGACATGCCCCATGACTGCCTTGGGCCCCAGGAAACTGTGCAGTTAGCTGAGCGGACGGAGGTGGGTTTGGGTTTGGAAAGATCAGGGTGGGGATGATATAGTCATATCTGGATCTACTGAGTTTGAAGTTCTTGTGGGTCATCCATGTGGACCCAGAAGACCGTCTCGAGAAAATAGGTAAAATTAGAAGGGAAAGGGGCAAAGAATGGAACCCTGAAGGACACCAATGTTGAACAAATAAGGAGCAGCAAGAAAGACAGGAGGAGAACCAGGACTCAGCAACATCTTAGAAGCCAAAGGGGACAGTTTCAAGAAGTGGGAACTTTGCCATAGGTATCTGATGAGAACTGGAAGGTTGGGCTTGCCAGCGAGAGTCACTGGATAGCACTGATGTCAAAACATACTTATTACATCACCAAGGCAAAGTCTAGACATCTAACTGATGGACTTGAAGGAATCAAAAGTGAAAAAATCTGTGAAGGGAGAGGCCTTCTCAGAAGCTTTAGGAAAAATGAATAAACTCAATTTTAAAAAATCAGGACGAATATGAAACTACTGTTTATATTCTAGACTTTCCCAAGGCCTATGGGATTCTCTTTTGGATACCTTGAGTCCTGGAGTATAAATCTGTAATCTTACGAAAGAAGGAAAAAATATTTTTCCGAAATGTATAGGTTGGAAAGCTCTTTCCTGCTCCCGAGCTGAGGAAGGGTAGGGGAGAAAAAAATTAAAGGAAAACAAACCACTTCAAAGGTTTTAAGTGTACAACAAACAATAGATGGTGGACAAGAAACATCCAAGTCTCTTGGGCAGAAGAAAAATCCCACAAGAAAAGAAGATTCTCTTTTCCCCTTCCTCTGCCTTTTACCATACCAACTTTCAGAAGTTATCCTCCCTGCCTCAGAAATGGATATCTGAGTGTTTCCTAGAAGTCAAATTTCTACGACCCCTAGGTGCCTCTGTACCCTTAGTTCCCTAGAAGTCACAGACTGGGCTGTATAGATTATACTAGAAAGTCCCAGTAATGCTTTGGGCTCTCCTACTTAATGTCACCAGCCTGTTCTGGTCCCAGGCCAGTCCTTGGCTGTTCCATGTTGCCCTAAATAACCCTCCATGATCAGCTGTCTGCCTTATTAGAAGCAAGACGAGGGATAAGATTACAGGCACCACCCAAGGGTACTCTGGGCACAGCCACGAGGGACTCTGGAGAGCATCAGAAGCACGTACTTTGGAGTCTCCAATTACAGCCTGTTGGGAAGAGGCTGTAGGGAGGACTACAGGGGATGGGTCTATGACACGAGATAAGAGAAAACAAATAAATGACTTAGTCACTATCTTTTAGCTAAAATTTTTCTTTCTACCTTAATTGAACTTTGAATAAGAAAAAAAAAGACATGAGGAGCAAATGTTTGTTAGATGTAATTATACTTTCTGACGGCTATGTAATTAAAAGTTGTAAATCCTAGAACAGCTATGCAGAGGGAATAGAATCCTTTTCCAATGAACCTTTAAAAATAGGATAAATATGCTTTTGGAATAGACTGCCTGTCTGAGGACAGAGAGATAGAGCAGGTGACTGAGGTAAGGACCAGCAGAATACGCCCATTTCATTAGGCCAAATGTAGTGTGGTTTCAGGAGGATTGGGGCCACTCCTGGGCTGGAAAGGGGGCTAGGATCTGGCATCTGATCGGCCCGGTTTCTGAGTGCAGGATGTCTGATTCTTGGCCACGCTTCTATTTTAAGATGCTATTAGCCTTGCTGATAGGTGGCGCAGGAGATCTAAGAGACGTGGTTTGATCCCTGGGTGGGGAAGACCCCCTGGAGAAGGCCAAGGCAACCCACTCCAGTATTCTTGCCTGGACAATCCCATGGACAGAGGAGCCTGGCGGACTACAGTCCACAGAGTCACAAAGAGTCGGACGCAACTGAAGCAACTCAGCAGCAGCAACCTTGCTAAGGTCAGGGAACAACACAGCTGAGGCTCCTCTAGATCTTACAGAGCTGACCTCTCTTTGCCATGTGGCCTACAGCCTCTAGGGAAAAACCTTCCTGTGCCTCTCCCTGGGAGAATGAGGGCCCCACAAACCTATCTTCAGGCCCCACAAACCTATCTCCAGGCAGGCCACTTCTGCATTTGAGCTGTTACAATTAAACGTTTGAGCAAGTATAATTAAACATTTGTTCAAAATATTTCACTTGGGACCTTTCAGTTGGGAGCTCTCAAATCTACTTTGAGTTTGCTGTTTCGCTTCCTTCCTCCCAAGAATTCTATCCTACCACTCTCAGTCCCTACTGACACGCACCTGTGATGTTATATGGCTTTGCAGTGGGATGTGTCCCTGGGTACACTGTGCCTGTCTCTAGAATGAAGGTCTCTCTGCTCAGGATCCAGAAGCTGTAAGGGCTCTGCTGCTCTTGGACCCATGTTAAATCCTGGACTCTTCTTTTTTTTAAAACCTACTTCCCTCCCCAGAAAGCTCTGCTTCTTCATAAATTCATAACTCTGTGGACCTCATCTGGATTTTTAGTGGGCTCTTGCTTCCCCTAATCTGACAATCCAATCCCACAGGCCATCCTACCAAGGTTTTAGGACCAACACTCAGTTTATGTTGAGGAACTCAGTACTGATATGAGATTCTTTCCAGGAGAGGAGAGAGAAGCAACAGAAACCAGGTCTGTGTTCCTCATCTGGCTACTATTCCTAAACTCAGGCCTCTTGCCTCCTTCCTCTGTTTTCCTGTTCATAACAGATATCATAATTATAATTAAACATTAGTTTAAAATATACTTAAAGTCTAGCTTTACTAATGTACTAGTTAGAAGAGTCCTAAGAACAAAGACGATGGGTGAATCTTCCACTGATGAAGGCATAGCATCTCCCATCCTGTCTGGCACACAGCAGACACTCAACAATTCACTTTTTATTGAATTGGTGATGCATTTACTGCATCATGCACTGATTTACGCACTTAACTTGAGTGAAGAGTTCAGTTTCTCGAAATCTATCTTTTCCACGAAGCCTTCCTGGTTAGTCCAACCAAGGCCTACCATTTCAATACGTGAGTGGATTCCATCCTAAGAATAAGGATAGAGTGGGCTAAGTGGGCTAAGACACACTTGATTATTGTCATTTACGTTATTATGTTATTTATTAAGAGTTTTAATAACATATGACATCTTTCCTCATTAAATTACAGTTCCCAAAGGAAATCAGCTTCTCCACAACACACAAGACAGGGCTCTATACAAAGTGGGTGTTTAAAAACCCGAGGAAGAGCGGTGCAGAGGGAAGGGGAGGCCAGCTGAGATCCCCTTCATTCTCTCTTCATCTTTTCATATACCTGACAGTTCTGACTCCCAGGTCTCCTGGACTCAAGCCAAAGGGCTTCGCTTTCTTCCGCCTGCCACCCCCCCACCTACCCTCCATACCCTTTGGTATGTACTGATTAACTGCTGCTATTCCTGTTTAAGGGTTAAAGGAATGGAAGAGCAGGAGAGATCAGAGAAAACAGAGAAAACGGCAGAATGACGCAGACGTGTGCCTAGTAGAAGGAAACATGTTTTAAGAGTGAGGCATCTGACCCTGGTCCACTTAGGAGCCCTGACACCAGAGTTGGCTCCTGAAGGTTTGCTAGAGCCCATCAAACACCCGTTCCAAATCCCCCCCTTTTCCCAACATTTCCAGTGTTCTTGAAATGAATCCACCTACTGCCTTCTCAACAATTTTATCTCTTTTTAGTCTCCTTTCCACTCCTGCTTGAGAAAACACTAGTTTTCTGAGTACCAAAAGACCCAAATTGTCCCAGATCTTTAGGGAAACTTGGAAAGAAGCTTTATGAAGACCTAAGTAAGTTTAGGGGAGAATGGACACATGTATATGTATGGCTGGGTCCCTCTGTTCCCTGCCCAAAACTATCACAACATTGTGAATTGGCTGTAACCCAATATAAAATAAAAAGTTAAAAAAAAAAAAAAAGTAGAGCAACTGAAATCCAAAAGCACTTGTGGACTTAGACCTTACAGAGATTTGGGGGAAGCCCCAGGTCCCTGTATAAATGTACAGCAGGATGATCTTAAGGAGGATAGTTCTGTTCTACAGGCTAAGGCTAAGGGAGTCAGGAAATTTAAGGGGGCCTCCCAATTGTGGTTTTTGTGGGTTTTGGAGGGCCTCCCAGTCAGGCCCTCTCCCCACACTGGGCCCTCTTCCTTACCTTGGGCATCGCCACCAGAGGTTAACACGGCGATGGCTTTGCCGATTCCCAGGGTTTTGGCTTCATGGTGCTCATGGGTCATGATCCACTCTAGAATTCAAAAGAATGGCCAGTTAGGATACAATGGGATCAAGACTCCTACGAGCTTGGAAGATGGCTCTGATGGACTGGCTAGAGCCACCCCGGTCAGGCTGTCCCACTATATTGAGTCTGAGGTTTGCAGCCTGGGATCTTTGGACTTCTTTCAGAAAAGAACCACACCCTCGCAGAATGACAGGCTGAAATGTCACAGAAATCAAGCCTAAGACCGCAAAAGTCCTGGCTAATCCCTCCCACCCCAACTGGAGCCTATTTGGAGAAGCAGCTAAGGTCAAGGAGAAGGGTGGGTGACCAAACAGAAATGAGAAAGGAGAAAAGTTAAGGTTGCCTCAGAGTCCTCCCTTTTAATGAAGGGAAGGGCCATTGCAGAGGACAGGAATCAAATGAGGCTTAGGGCACTGTGAACCAACAAAGCAGAAGCAGAAAAACAAGAGTAGGGTGGTTTTGGTTAACATTTGAGTTGGGTGTTATGGAAAAGGGCTAAGTTGGAACAGAAGTTCCAGGTTATACAGGCACATTGGAGCTTGGGTAAAATAATGGTTCAGGCTTAGGAATGGTGAGGGACTTTCTCTGGCTTTTCCCATCCCTCTCAGGGTCTCTGCCTCCTATGCATCTCCTGATCCTTTATCTTCAGGCCTTGCCCCTCACACTAAACAGTACCAAATGGGAAAAATAATACAAAATCACTGCCACATACACATGAATATGTACACATAACATGTGAACACCTTCATTTTTCTCTTTAGGACTTATCTCTCTCAAAGGAAAATATAAGACATACTTTTGCATCCATAAAAATGCCAACTGAATCATCACTCTCTCAGTTATCCAGGCTAACCACTGTTATTTTTAAAATTTATCTCCTCTTTACTCTCAAGAATCAAAAGAGTTATTAAACCCTATTATTCTCCTTGTTATTATCTTCCTTTATCCTTCTTTTCTGTCCTCATGGCCTCTTTCCATCTGAATTGTTTTCTTCAATAGCTGGTCTCCCTCTGCTTGTGCTTCCCTTCCCCACTCTATTTCAGACACCAAATAAACCTCCAAGGGAAGGTCATAGGCCTCTGAGGCCTCAGTGGAGACAGGATTCATTCACACGATCAGGAGCTGATGACCTTTAAGTGCAGCTCATGTTTCAGATGTGAACCCTGGGGCAATCAGGGTAGCTGCTGATAAAGACACAGGTCACATCCACGTATAAATCCATACACATGCCAAGAAAATACATGCAATGAGACACTCATGAAGAAAACATACACAAACATACATAGTGTTGTTAACAAACACAGGTTCACAGATATGCTGCATATAATCAGTACTGACAGATAAACCCAAACTTCTTGGGTTGTATTCAAAGCTTCCATGACCTAACTCTTGCCTGGAGCTCCAGACTTGGCTCCTGCAAATTTTCTGCTGCATTAACATCTAAACATCACTTTGTTCCTCCCCACTTCTGTGCCTGTGCACATTGCATCACTTGTGTGGAAGGCTATCCTGGCTCTTTCCACAGATCAATATCCTACTCCATTATTTAAGGCCTGTACTAGTCACATCGCTGTTCAACCTATTAAGCCTTCACTGATTACCATAGGTCAAGGAGTACTTCTTTCTGAACCTCCTCAAATCACATAGTGTTTCTGAAACCAGATCACTCACAGCACTGAATTATTGCTTTATGTGATATTTTAGTTGCTTCTTACGGGTTGAAAAGGTTGGGCTAAATAAGGAGTCAGCAAACTACAGCCCAGGAGGCAAGTTGAACCCTTCCAATGTCTTTGTAAGGCAGCAAACTAAGAAAAGTTTTTACATTTTGAGTGGTCGAAAAAGCAGTTTCATGACATATGGAAATTATATGAAATTCAGATTTCAGTGCTCATACCACTCACATTCTTTTGATAATTATCTATGGCTGCTTTTGCGCTACAAGAGCAGAGTAGGTTATTGCGACAGAGACCCTACAACATTTACTATCTGGCCTTCAAAAGAAAAAGTTTGCAGACACCTGGGGTAAAGATTGCTAACGTCGTTTTTCCCTAACTAGACTGAAAACTCCTGGGGGGTGGGGAGATCATTTTCATTTTTTTAAGCTTCCCACAGCCTACCGAAGCCTATGCACATAGCAACAGACTTCAGTAAAGCATCAGTGAACTGACAACAGGAGAGGCACACAAATATAGAAGAAAATTTAAATATGGTTGACTACTTCTAACACATACAGATACAAATAGGACTTAAAAAAGCAGATAGCAACAAATGCTGAGAGAAATACAAACAAGAATAGAGACACTCTCCTATTTAATGAGTGTTCATGTGCAAATTTCTCCAGTTCTCAAGAAAAGAAAGCCTAAGTGGTTTCTGCAAATAGGAAGGCAAAATTTTGGAAAGAAAAAAAAAACAAAATGTTTGAGTACTGTGCCAATCCCTTTTTCCCTGAGTTTTCTTCTGCTTATTCACTCTGGGAGCTCATCCCTGATAGAAATCCATACAGGGATCTTCCACCCACAGAGGCTTCAGTGACGGGGAGAACGCATCATAAATGGGGGAAGGTTGGGAGTGCTGACCTTCCCAAAAAAACAGCTCAAATTCTTCTGATGCATCTTTAAAATTGTTATAGAGGCACAAGACACAGATATACAAGCAGAGTCATAAATAAATGGATCAACAGTGACACACATGTAGAAACAGACATGTTAAAACCTATATATAAAATCACAGGTGCGCAGAGAAGCCCGAGGGAGGCAGAAATACAGGCGAGGCAGCATCCTAGGTGCACTGACTTGAATTGGGTGAGTGCCAGAGTAGGAGTCAGGCTGCCGAGAGCCACTAGGTCGGAGCACCACCCACCCATCCCTGAGTCCCAGGCAGAGAGACAGGGTGTGCACGCGAGGGAGACGAGTCGAGGGGCTAGGATTCGTCACCCATCCCCCTCAGCTCCTCCTTCTGATGCCGCACCTCTTCTTCCCCTGTCTGCTCCCTTCTGTTCTCCCACCGCCAACTCCCAGCACGTTCATTCCCACCTCGCTCGCTCTCGAATATCCTCCTCGCTCTTTACCCAAGGGCCCCTCTTGCCTTAGTCTTAGCTCTCCTCCGCCCGGGCTTCTTTGCAGATTGTCCTTGGGGAAAGGGGGAGGGAGCTTGGCGAACACTGGGAGGAGCCAGGTGGAGGCAGCCGGGGAGGGGAAAGAGGAGACGCTTTTCAACCTCCACTAAGCTGATGCCGGCCGCGAGGCTCCTCCCCCTTCTCCTCGCCTTTCTCTTCCCCTTCCCCCTCCCCCTAAGAACACAGCACAAATGCGACAAGGGCTTAGTTTCTCTGCTCCTCAGCGGGTTCCCGCATCCAGCTCGGGAGGCATCAGCTCCGGGGCACAGTAGGAACCAGATTTTATTTAGTTGCTCCCCTTGTTGTCCTCAGAGACAGTTTTCCTAGCCGGGGCTTTTCTGCATTCAAACATCCTCCGCAACTAAAAATAAGCCTCCCTCTCGGGCCCGGTCGACAGTCTCCCACCTCTGTCATTTTGTTAAGCGTTAGTCGTCCAGTCGTGTCCGACTCTTTGCGACCCCATAGCCTGTAGCCTCTGTCCATGAACTTCTCCAGGCAAGAATACTAGAGTGCGTTGCCATTTCCTCCAGGGAATCTTCCCGATCCGGGGATTGAACCCGCGTCTCCTGCATTGCAGTCAGATTCATTACCGTCTGAGCCGCCAGGGAAGCCTTCTGTCACTTTAAACAAACATTTATTGGAAGTCCGTGTGCCAGGTTTTGTATTAGGTTCTAAGAGATGAAAAGATATAATCCCTGCCCTTAAGGAACATTGATCACTGGTATTGACATTTTCTATGTAGTTGTTCAGTCACTCAGTCGGGTTTGACTCTGCGACGCCATGGACCGCAGCGCGCGTCCTTCACTATCTCCGGAGTTTCCTCAAACTCATGAGGGATGTCAAAAACCCCTTTTGCAATTACATACCTTTCTCAGAGAAAATACAGGGAATGAGAGTTGTTTTCGTTGTTTGCTTCTGCTGCTGCTAAGTCACTTCAGTCGTATCCGACTCTATGTGACCCCATAGACGGCAGCCCACCAGGCTTCCCCATCCCTGGGATTCTCCAGGCAAATTCTCCAACGTATGAAAGTGAAAGTGAAGTCGCTCAGTCGTGTCCGACCCTTAGCGACCCCATGGACTGCAGCCCACCAGGCTCCTCCGTCCATGGGATTTTCCAGGCCAGAGTACTGGAGTGGGGTGCTTAGTTGCTAAAATAAGAGGCACGTACCCTGCCTTGACAAGTCTGTTCTCCCACCGCCAACTCTCAAGCCTGCAGCAGAAGGGGAAGCACGATTCTGAGAGGGAGGCAATCATATCTGTTGGGCTACAAAGCAAGAATCATCCATGCTGGGAACATGGATCAAGTACTACTTGAGCAAAAGTTGCATCCTTTTACCCAGCTCCTCTTTACTCTTTCCACTGCTCCACCCATGCCTTGCTTCAACCCCTCTCCACAGTCATCTCTCACCTTCTTGCTGTTTTTACCGCCCCTCCTCTTGCTTACTTTTGTTTCTGCACCTGTACATACTGCAAACAATAACAATGCACGTGACTAGGAGATAAAAACATATGACTACACAAAATTAACTTTTTGCAAATGCTGCCATCAAAAAAGTGAAAAGACAACCCATAGAATAGGAGAAAATATTTGCAAATCATATATCTGATAAAGGACCAGGTATTGAGAATATATCTCTTGCAAACCAACCATAAAAGATAATAAACCAATTTAAAAATGGGCAAAAGATCTTAACAGATACCTCATGTGACAAAGATGACAGATGGATGGCAAATAAGCATATGAAATGATGCTCAAAATCATGTCATTAGGCACTGCAAATTAAAACAGAGAGACCACTACCATCTATTAGAATGAAAACTTGACAGTACCAGATACTGACAAGAATGTGAAGCAACAAGAACTCTGTTGATTAAAATGTAAAATAGTATAGTCACTTTTAAAGATACTTTGGCGGTTTCTTACAAAGCTAAATATAGCATTACCATATGATCCAGCAATCATATTCTGAGATATTTATCTAAGTGAGTTGAAAACTATACCTATATAAAACCCCACATATAAATGTTTAATAACAACTTTGTTCAAAATTGCCAGGAACTGGAAGCAACCAAAATGTCCCTCCAAAGATGAATGGATAAACAAACTGTGGTACATCCATTGGATATTGCAATAAAACAAAATCACCTACAAAGCCTAGAAAAAGAACATGGAGGAATCTTAAAACATACTGCTTAGTGAAAGAAACTAGTCTGAAAATACTACATACTGTGTGATTCCAACTATATGACATTCTGGAAAAGGTGAAACTATAAAGACAGCGAAAAGATCAGTGGTTGCCAAGGGTTCAAGTAGAGATGGAGCAATTGATAGGCGAAACACAAGGGATTTTTATGGCAGTGAAACTATTCTGTATGATGCTATAATGGAGGATACATGACATTATGCATTTGTTAAAAGTTATAGAATCATAAAACACAAAGTGTAAAACTTAATGTCAAGTATGGACTTTAGTCAATAATAATGTATCAATACTGGTTCATCTATTATAACAAATGTACCACATCAATGCAGGATGTTAATAATAGTGGAAACTGAGCAGAAAACAGCCAGGATATATGGAAACTGCAATCTGCTCAATTTTCTGTAAGTCTAAAACTCCTCTAACAAAGTCTATTAATTTCAAAAAATATATTCTGTTCAATGAAATATCAAATAAAGTTGTGATAGTAACAAAGAAAAATGGGCAAGCATTTGAAAAGACATATATCTAAAGAAAATATGCAAATAACCGATAAGTTCATGAAAAAACCCTTTTTTGGAAGGTTATTATTAATTCCATTTCTTTAATACAGGCCTATTCAAATCATCTATTTCTCGTGTGAATGTTGGCAGATTGTATCTTTCAAGGGATTGGTCCATTTGACCTAGGTTACCAAATTTGTGGGCACAGAGTTGTTCGCAGTATTCCTTTGTCATCCTTTTAATTTTCACGGGATCTGTAGCAATGTCCCCTCTTTCATTTTGGGCATTAGTAATTTGTGTTCTTTTTTTTCTTAGTTAACCTATCCAGAGATTTATTAACTTTGTCCACCTTTTTAAAAAACTAGCTTTTAGTTATATTAATTTTCTCTATTGATTTTTTGTCTTCAATTTTACTGATTTCTGTTCTAATTTTTTTTTTCTTGGTCTGAGCACTTCGGTTTAATTTGTTCTTCTCCTAGTTTCCTAAGATGGAAACTTAGGAAACTACAAAGATTTAGATCACCTGCTTTTCTGATATATCCACTCAATGTTATATATTTCCTTCTAAGCACTGCTTTATCTGCATCTGACAAACTTTAATAAATTGTGATATATTTAAATTTATCTTGGGATTTCTTCTTTGATTAAAGTATTACTTAGATTTGTGTTGTTTAACCTCTAAGTATTGGGGCATTTTCCAGTTATCTTTCTGTTACTGATTTCTAGTTTAATTCCACTGTGATCTGAGAGCAGCAATTATATAATTTCTCCTTTTAAATTAGTTAAGATGTTTTTATAGCCCAGAATGTGGTATGTCATGATGAATATGTTATCATGTATGTATGAATGAATGCATGAGTGAATCAAGTCACCTTGAGAAAAATGTATATTCAGCTATTGTTGGACGAATTGCTGAAATCAGAGTTCACTGATAGCGTTGAGATCACTGATGTCCGTATTTTCTGTATGCTTTATCTGTCCACTTCTGCGAGAAAGATGTTGAAGTCTCCAATTGCGATAGTTAATTCATCTATCTCTCCTTTTAGTTCTATCAGTCTTTGCCTCCCATAGTTTGATGTTGTGTTGTAAGGCACATACACATTAAGAATTATATCTTCTTGGAGAATTGACCCCTTTATCATTAGGTGATGCCCATCTGAATGCCCATCTTCATCCCTGTTAATTTTTCGTTGAACTCTGCCATGTCTAAAATTAATACAACCACCCCTGCTTTCTTTTGATTAGTGCTAGCATGGGATATTCTTCTCATCCATTTACTTTTATCTATAAATAGCTTTATATTTAAAGTGGGTTTTTTATGGACAACACCGTTTTCAGATCAACTTTTGACAATATGTCTTTCAATGGTACATTTAGATCACTGACATTCAAAATGAGTATTGGATTAATATATACCATATTCATTACAATTTTCTATTTGTTGTCCTTGTTTTTTGTTTCTATTTTGTCTTCCACTCTTTTTCTGACTTTTGTGGTTTTAACTGAGTATTTTATGTGACTCTATTTTTCCTTCCTTTCTTAGCATAGCAGTAATACCTTTTTACTTTTTTTTTAGTGGTTGCCCTAGAGTTTGCAACATACATTTGCAACTAATTCTAGTCCACTTTCAAATAACACTATGTCATTTCACAGGTCACATGAATACCTATAACAAAATAAGCCTAATTCCTTCCTCCATACCTTGTATCATTTCTGTCATTTATTCACTTATATATAAACATAAATAAGCATATATATGATAAACACATGAGTGCATGCATGCTAAGTCACTTCAGTTGTGTCCAACTCTTTGCAACCCCATGGACTGTAGCCTGCCAGGCTCCTCTATCCATGGGGTTCCCCAGGCAAAAGTACTGGAGTGGGTTGCCATGCCCTTCTCCAGGAGATCTTCCTAACCCAGGGACTGAACCCCTGTCCCTTATGTCTCCTGCACTGGCAGACAGGTTCTTTACCACTAGCGCCACCTGGGAAGCCCATGATAAACACATAAGCGGACATAAGTGAATATACTGTGGCTATTATTTTGAACAAATTGCCGTTAGATCCATTAAGAAAAATGAAAGGTTTTGTTCTATCTTCACTTATTCCTTCTTTGACGCTCTTCTTTCTTTAAACAGATCTGAGTTTCTGACCTATATTATTTTTCTTCTCTCTGAAGAACTGCTTTTAATATATCTGGCAAGGCAGGTCTACTGGCAAAAAAATCCCTCCATTTGGTTTTACTGCTGCTGTTGTTCAGTCACTCAGTCATGTCAGTCATGTCTGCCTCTGCTGCATGGACTGCAGCATACCAGGCTTCTCTGTCCTTCACCATCTCCCAGAACTTGCTCAAACTCATGTCCATTGAGTTGGTGATGCCATCCAATCATCTCATCCCCTTAAAACCTTTATTTCTCCTTTACTTTTTAAAAATTAATTTAATTGGAGGCTAATTACAATATTGCAGTGGTTTCTGCCATACACTGACATCAATCAGCCATGGGTGTGCATGTGTTCCCCATCCTGAACCCCCTTCCCACCTCCCTCCCCATCCCATCCCCCAGGGTCATCCCAGTGCACCAGCCCTGAGCACCCTGTCTCATGCATCAAACCTGGACTGGCAATCTATTTCACATATGGTAATATACATGTTTCAACGCTATTCTCTCAAATCATCCCACCCTTGCCTTCTCCCACAGAGTCCAAAAGGCTGTTCTTCACATATGTGTCTCTTTTGCTGTCTCACATATATCTCCTTCGCTTTCGAAGGATAATTTCACAGGGTACAGAATTGTAGATTGGTGGGGGGGTGGATTCTCTCTTAACATTTAAAATATTTACTCCACTAGGTGGCACTAGTGGTAAAGAACCCGCCTGCCGATGCAGGAGACATGAAAGACACAGATTCAATCCCTGGGTTAGGAAGATTCCCTGGAGGGCATGGCAACCCACTCCAGTATTCTTGCCTGGAGAATCCATGGACAGAGGAGCCCGGCAGGCTACAGCCCATGGTGTTGCAAGGAGTTGGACATGACTGAAGTGACTGAGTATGCATGCCACTCTCTTATTTGTATGGTCTCTGTGGAGAACTCAGATATAATTCTTATCTTTGTTCTTCTGTAAGGTGTTTCTTCCCCCTTTCAGGAATTTTATCTTCAATTTTCCGTAACTGAAAATGATATGCCTAGGCATAGGGGTGTTTTTGTTTGGCCTTTAGCTTGTTTGGTGTTCTATGAGCTTCCAAGATATGTGATTTGATGTCTGACATTCATTTGGGAAAATCCTCAGTCTTTGATGTTTCAAACAATTCTCCTCTTCCTTCCTTTTCTTTTGGTATTCCCATTATGCATATGTTACATCGGTTGTAGTTGTACCACAGCTCTTCAATATTCTGTTGGTTTTTTTCCAGTCTTGCTTTCTTTTTCAGTTTTTGAGGATTATATTGATATATCCTCTAGCCCAGAGATCTTCCTTTAGCCATGCCCAGTCTACTAAGAAGTCAACCAGAGGCATTTTCCATTTCTGTTACAGGGGTTTTCATCTCTAGCATTTCTTTTGTCTTTCTTAAGATTTCCATCTCTGCTTATATTGCTTGTCTGTTCCTACTTGCCATCTACTGATATTTTAAGGCACATTAATCATGGGTGTTTAAAATTCCTGGTCTGATAATTCTAACATCCCTGCCGTGTTTGGTGCTGATGTTTGCTCTGTTTCTTCACATTGTTTTTCCTTTTATATGCCTTATAATTTTTTTCTTGGTAGCCAGACATGACATACTGGGTAAAAGAAAGTGCTGTAAATAGGCCTTAATAATGTAGTGGTGAGGTGTTGGGGAGGGAAAGCATTCTATAGTCCTATGATTAGATTTCAGCCTTTTATTGTGCCTATGCCTCTGGACTACGAATTTCACAAGTGTTTCTCAGACTTTTTTCTTTTCTCCCTGCCCCCCCTTAGATGGAATTGGACAGCTAGAGTGGGATGGAGTTCAGTATTACCCTTCCTTGGATCAGTTGGTGCTGCTACTGCTGCTAAGTCACTTCAGTCGTGTCTGACTCTGTGCGACCCCAGAGACGGCAGCCCACCAGGCTCCCCCATCCCTGGGATTCTCCAGGCAAGAACACTGGAGTGGGTTACCATTTCCCTCTCCAATGCAGGAAGGTGAAAAGTAAAAGTGAAGTCGCTCAGTCCAGTCTGACTCCTAGTGACCACATGGAGTGCAGCCTACCAGGCTTCTCCATCCATGGGATTTTCCAGGCAAGAGTATTGGAGTGAGTTGCTATTGCCTTCTCCTCGGATCAGTTAGACTCTAATAACTTACTCTAGTAAGTTCAGTTCAGTTCAGTCGCTCAGTCGTGTCCGACTCTTTGCGACCCCATGAATCGCAGCACACTAGGCCTCCCTGTTCATTACCATTTCTCGAAGTTCACTCAGACTCATGTCCATTGAGTCTGTGATGCCATCCAGCCATCTCATCCTCTGTCGTCCCCCTTCTCCTCCTACCCCTAATCCCTCCCAGCATCAGAGTCTTTTCCAGTGAGTCAACTCTTTGCATGAGGTGGCCAAAGTACTGGAGTTTCAGCTTTAGCATCATTCCTTCCAAAGAAATCCCAGGGTTGATCTCCTTCAGAATGGACTGGTTGGATCTCCTTGCAGTCCAAGGGACTCTCAAGAGTCTTCTCCAAGACCACAGTTCAAAAGCATCAATTCTTCAGCGCTCAGCCTTCTTCACAGTCCAGCTCTCACATCCATACATGACCACAGGAAAAACCATAGCCTTGACTAGACGGACCTTTGTTGGCAAAGTAATGTCTGCTTTTGAATATACTATCTAAGTTGGTCATAACTTTTCTTCCAAGGAGTAAGCGTCTTCTAATTTCATGGCTGCAGTCAACATCTGCAGTGATTTTGGAGCCCCCAAAAATAAAGTCTGACACTGTTTCCACTGTTTCCCCATCTATTTCCCATGAAGTGATGGGACCGGATGCCATGATCTTGGTTTTCTGAATGTTGAGCTCTAAGCCAACTTTTTCACTCTAGTAAGTTAGGCTTTGGTTAACCAGTTTCTCCTGAAGGCAGGCCTTGTTAAGAAGAACAAAGTGTTCTTGTAACAGGAAAGAACAAATCTGACTCCATATTAGATGTTTCTTTTACTTTTAACTTTTGTATTCTATCGCTTTTGCTACAAGTTACTCACTAAAGGGATGTTGTCTATAGGCTTAAATTATACATAATGGCCCATCTCTGAAAACTCTGCCTCCCATGTAATAAATGTTACACCAATATACCTTTGTTTAGCTCACATGAAGCCTCCTGACCAGGCCCACCTGCGAATGGTTACAGCAAGGAAGAAATTAATATATGTAGGAAAGAGGAATTTACCCCCCTTTACTATAAAAGAGTATAGTATTTTAGTGTGGCAGCTCAGAGGATAAAGCGTCTGCCTGCAATGCAGGAGACCTGGGTTCGATCCCTGGTTTGGGAAGATCCCCTGAGAAGGAAATGGCAACCCACTCCAGTATTCTTGCCTGGAGAATCCCATGGACAGAGGAGCCTGGTGGGCTACAGTCCACGGGGTCGCAAAGAGTCCTACACGACTGAGCAACTTCACTTTCACTACTATAAAAAGAAGCCAGAATTCTAAGGGAAGATGTTTTCTTGGGGACACTAATCCACCATCTTCTCAGTCTTCTGGCTCTCCAAATAAAGCTGTTACTCCTTGCCACATCAACTCGCCTCTCAATTTATTGGCTTGTCTTGAGGTGAGAAATATAAGCTTAAACTCATTAACACTCTGGTTTAGTTCAGAATGGTTCCTCTTCTCTTCCCCTGCTGGAAGCCCAACCAGATTTTTTTCTGATACTGTGCAAATCTGGTCAAATTCCTGGGAGTAAATCTCACAGTATTGTGAGGGGCCCCCTTTGACTGGTCCTCTTCAGTTTTTAACTCCCAGAGTTGTCTGCACTGAGTCTCCAGCAATTTGTCAATGACAGTTCAGGTTTTCCTACCCCTTCAGTGTCTCCCAAGGCTTCCACTCCTGGGTCTCTGCTCCAGTAAGCTGTGATGAACTGGATTCACTTGCTTGTCTCTCCAGTTTTAGAGTTAGCAGTTTGCCCTGTGTCCTCCCCCACTCTTATGGATTCAAGAAGAGTTACTGGCTTTTCAGTCTTTTTTACTATTACTTGTTGTGAGCATGGAGTGTGACTTTCAATCTCCTTGAACTGGAGCTGGGGAACTAGAATGGGGAACTGGTAGATAGAAATCCAAATTACACATTTTAAATGGATAAATTTTATGATATGTGATTTCTATCTTGATAAATCTGCATTTAAAGTTTGAAAAGGAGAAGCTGGAAGAGCCGTCCATACATTCTGGGCTTTTTAATTCCAAAAGGGAATATAAAGGCTGAAATTTAAGTCAATCCACCCCTTCCCCTTTCTACCCACTACTAACTTCTACATCTTAATGTAGGAGTTCTTAATGAATTACTGCTTTACTGAGTCTACCTTACTTAGGTGAAGACAAGAAAATGTCATTTACTCCAGCCTTCTCCCCAGATACTTGGTCCTTTGGATCCTCTTTTCTGTCCAGGGAGCAATCACCCCCATGAGGACCACTGAAAGAAACATCAACCTAGAAGGCACCTAGGGAAACTTCAGGTCAGCTGCAGGTGGGAGTCACAGCAAAGAATTTTCTCAGAAGCACTATGCCTTGCCTGTTGTCATCCTAGTGCAGTCTCTAAAACCGAAGATGTTACTTTCTGAGAGCTAAATTAGTAAAAGCCAACACAATATAGACAGTAGCTAATGGAAGAAATACATCATATTAAAAAATGTCTATAAATGTCTTCCTGATAAGAATTTTTAGAAACCCCAATTTGTTATTAATTTATTCATATATTTAACAAATATTTATTGAGAACTCATTATGTGCCAGTCACTGTGCCAGGTACTGAGGTATAATAAGCTCTCATGAGGCTTATCATCTAGAGGGACTATCAAAGGTTCAAAGGAAGTTTATATTTCACTGGACCTGGGAGATAATTGAGAAGTCAATAATTCAATCACAAATTGTAATATATCAAATTTTTATGACAAAAATATATTAATTGAGGGCACGTAGATTAAAAGAAAATGGGGCCTGAATAGTACAGTACTGTTTGAGAGAAGAACACCAGAGGAAATATATTCCAGCATTAGAGAGATGGATGATATGATAAAACAATGATAGGTCCTTATAAATGGGTTTCCCTTAATCTTAAACTCCAAGACCACACATTTTATTTTTTCATAATTTTCTGTTTATCAAACAACTTTTGAATTTCAAATATAGTTTCTCAGGAACCTTAACAACTTAGAAGGGGCATGTTAGTGAGCTTTGGTTGACTAATGATTCAAAATTTGGACGTATAATTTGATGGTACACTGATGACAGGAGAGAATTTTGAGATCTGGGAAATTCTTGAAAATACTTATATATCTTATACCTAATCCTCAGGCCTCTAATGGGGAGGCTGAGAGGCATCCTTCCGTGTAGGGTGCTGGTGTGTGGAGCTCATGGGTAAACACAATATGGTAACTGAGGAAGAAGACTTTGAGAAAGGGGTCTAAACATTGTCATACCTTAGGGTACCTAAGGAAAGAGTAAGGAATAAAGTGCACAGCTTAGGAGAGGTAAGGACCAGGAGTCATAAAACAAAGCAGCATGTTAGGCAGTCAAACAAGAGCTGGTGCCAAAACACATCTCAAAGCGACTAAACTAAGCCAGTAGCTGAATTTGCTTTCATCATAAGATTTTCATTGCTGGTATAGTTTAAGGGGGCTGGAAAGGACACTGTGGATCCCCTCCTCCAGAGAACACTGAAATTTCCTGAGTTTGCACTCAAAAAGAACCTGGGGATCTTAAACAAACTTCTCAAGGGGTGAAGGGTGGGGGGGTTATGTCCATTCTAATGACTTAAGGATAGGAATTAGTTAGGGTTCTACTGGAAGTCTAGAATTTTTTCCAAAATATAATCATCTTTTTTCAGTTGTTTGGATTGTTAGCTAGAATTCAGGCTTTAGAGAACTTGGCACAGAGTAAGGGGAAAATAAGAGGTAAACCCATAAGAAGAAAACGATTTGGACGTAGAAGGCCACGTGGTTAAAATCTACTATTTTTTTATACTGTGTCCTATCTAGTGGTGGTCTTCTTGTTTTCAGCACATCAGGTAAAGCTAATGTGCACAAAAAGAACTATCTTATGTGAGAGCTCCCCTTATATGTCATATCCTGGTATTAAGCAATGAAAGACATATTCTTTACACAGATCCTCAAAGTACAGGGAGGCATCCAGAAGGTCCTCTTAGACTTATCAGAGCTCTCTGGGCATCAGACAGCTATTGGGGTGTTGGCATGAAGTCCAGGCAAAAAGTAGGGGCAAAAACTCATAATTATTATAAAAGAAGGCATTCTAGGGGAGAGAAGTATAAGATGTTTAAAGAGAACTCTATAGTACCTAGATAGAAGAGCACTTGAGTAAACCAGCTGAGGTATTCTAAAGTACCTTGGCTCATATGCTCTACGCATTAACGCTGTTAAGTAATGGTAGGAAATGAAGAGACAGACAGCTTTGGAGAGGACCCTTCAAACTGGGATAAAATTAGACAGTACTGCGAGGAAGTTGAGCAGTTCTTGAGGACAGATCGCTTGGACACTGATTACTAAAGGCCAGTATAGATTAAAGACAATAAAGAGGACGTTGTATGGCATACTTCTGAGTCCATTCACTTCCACTAGGGTGGTGCCATGACTATGGAAAGGATACATATCTATATTTAGACCCCTGTGATGAGAAGATAGCTAGTGACAGTGTACCAGGACATCCAGGAATGAGAAGTAGGTGTCAGTTATCCTAGCCCTGGAGTGATTCTAGCCCTGGAGAACAGGAATCAGCATACTATGGGTTTCATGTGCTCAGTCAACAAATGTTGAGTACCTATTACTCTAGACACCATTCTAGAGTCAAAGGGATCCAGGATTGGAAAAACAAATCCCATTTGTCTTTATGGAGCCTGCATAATAGTGAGGAAAGCAGATAATGAACAAATTAGTCAAGTAGTGATTCAATAAAGCAGGGCAAAGAAGGGAGCAGCAAGGGTGCCATTTTAAGTAGGGTATTCGGGGAAAATCTTGCTGAAATGACATTCCAGGAAGAAGTCTGAATAAACAAGAGAGAACACCATGCTGTCATTTTGATGGGGGAGAATAGCAAATGCAAAGGTTCTGAGGCTGGAAGAAGTTAGGAGTATCATACCAGAGGATCACCACGATGTCCTTTGGACTAGAACCAGAATTGAAATGAGTTACTATGATTTGGTGGATTCATACTGTGAAACATCTCTCTCTGGGTTAAAACAAGTATCTACCTGTTCCTCTCACTTCTACACAAGCCCTGGGTCTTATCTGCTCATTACCTGACTAACATGCTATTTGTCTGTTTTCCTCCACTAGAATGGAAGCTCCCTGAGGACAGACCCTGGGTGTAAGCAAGAAACCACTGTCTACACTGGAGCTTGAGTTGGAATAGGATGACTGCTGGACACACTGCAGCCTCTACTAGCATGAGTATTAAAGTTGCTGATCCAGTGCACTAATTAAAGGTTCTTGGTACCAGTCTAGCAGATTCAGCATCACCTGGATCCTTGTCAGAGATGAAAATTTTTGCGCCCTACCTGGAATCTACTGAATCAGAAACTCTGGGGCTGAGGCACAGTATTGCGCTTTAACAATCCTCCAAATGATTCAGATGTGCAATAAAGTTTGAGAGCCAGTGTTCCAAGTTGTGGAGGTCTAGGATTACCAACACCTGAAGAATAAAGCTGCATGTCTCAAAAGCCTGGGTGGTTCCTATGCAGTCATTTCTGCCAATGAGGATCAACTTCTTGAGAAAGTTAGTTCAAGCAGAGGTCACAGGTAACAAGATGACCCCCAACACATTTGAAGCACCACTTTCAAGTCTTGATAAGCGCAGAGGTAAATGAAGTCTTTAGCTGAGGTATGAAGACTCAAGCTTGAACCAGACACACTTTTTCTTTTCTTAAAGTAGCAACTTTTGAGGGTTATCAAAGAAGAGATGACAAATAATCATTATATAAGACAATACTAGGTGTGAATCTTCTACTTCGGATCTGCTGACACCTCATGGAGCATAATGTTAAAGGCCGAGCAGTTTAGCAAGTCCAAGGGATATATCTTTAGACTCTTAAATACATTTCCCTAGGAGGGAAATTAGAGGGTTAACTGAGAGGTGGTTTAATAAGGAACCATTCAGAGTAGGGTACTCCAAGAGAATAAATGAAATTATTTGTTAATCAGTGGAAGATGAACAAAGTGCTCCTCAAGTCTACTGGTATCCTTGAATATTTGACTCAAAGAAAAGCATCTGTAAGGCTATTTTTCCTACTCAGTGATCTTTCTAATTTAGTTGACACTATAAAAGCTCTGAGAATTTTAGATTTGCAAAAACACAAGTTCTTCGGAGTTGTTCCTGGGAGGTTGGGACTGGGAGGTCAGTACTGAATGGTGACTAGGTTGAGATGAATTTAATCCGGATAGAGGCAGAGCTCCCACTGATTTTCCTTTAGCAAGAATACAGTTTCTGGGATCATGATAGCATAGCATCTCTATGTGGAGAATCCTGTCTCTGATGTTGGAAGCAAGCATGCCCGTTTGGAAGGAACTTAGGTTGTGTGCAGCAAACACTTGTATAAATCATTTGTGCTCACAGTGTTGGGGCAGCTTCACGTCCTGGCCTGCATAAACTGCCAAGGTTTAAGTGTAATATCAAAGGAACTGAAGGCGGAGGCATAGGCAATGTTGGTGACAGATAGCTTAGAGAAAGCAAAGAATATGATAGGTAAGTCTTATGCTTCTGCGTTGGGGTGGGGGTAGCTGTGACAGAAGAGGCAGGTGGCGGCAACACTGCTCTCCTGGCATTCTCCCCCATTTGCAGCCCAGTAAGAACTGGGCTCAGCAGTCTCAGGTTACCAAGGCTTTTTGCCCAGCAGTGAACAGAAGAGGCTTATGCACAGTTCACTTCAATTCAGTCGTTCAGTTGTGTCTGACTCTTTGTGACCCCATGGACTGTACCAGGCCAGGCCTCCCTGTCTATCACCAACTCCTGGACCTTGCTCAAACTCACGTCCATCCAGTCAGTGATGCCATCCAACCATCTTATCCCATCATCCCCTTCTCCTCCTGCCTTCAATCTTTCCCAACATCACGGTCTTTTCCAATGAGTCTGTTCTTCACATCAGATGCCCCAAGTATTGGAGTTTCAGCTTCAGCATCAGTCCTTCCAATGAATATTCAGGACTGATTTCCTTTAGGATTGACTGGTTGGATCTCCTTGCAGTCCAAGGGACTCTCAAGAGTCTTCTCCAACACCACAGTTCAAAAGCATCAATTCTTTGGTGCTCAGCTTTCTTCACAGTCCAACTCTCACATCCATGCATGACCACAGGAAAAACCATAGCTTTGACTAGATGGACCTTGGTCAGCATACTAACACCCTCTGCTTTTTAATATGCTCTCTAGGTTGGTCACAGCTTTTCTTCCAAGGAGTAAGCGTCTTTTAATTTCATGGCTGCAGTCACCATCTGCAGTGGTTTTGGAGCCCCCAAAAATAAAGTCTGTCACTGTTTCCACTGTTTCCCCATCTATTTGCCATGAAGTGATGGGACCAAATGCCATGATCTTAGTTTTCTGAATGTTGAGCTTTAAGCCAACTTTTTCACTCTTCTCTTTCACTTTCATCAAGAGGCTCTTCAGTCCTTCTTTGCTTTTTGCCATAAGGGTGGTGTCATTTCCATATCTGAGGTTATTGATATTTCTCCCGGCAATCTTGATTCCAGCTTGTGCTTCATCTAGTCCTGCATTTCTCATGATGTACTTTGCATAGAAGTTAAATAAGCAGGGTGACAATATACAGCCTTGATGTACTCCTTTCCTGATTTGGAACCAGTCTGTTGTTCCATGTCCAGTTCTAACTGGACCCGCATATAGATTTCTCAGGAGGCATAAGGTGGTCTGGTATTCCCATTTCTTTAAGAATTTTCCACAGTGTGTTGTGATCTACACAGTCAAAGGTTTTGGTGTAATCAATAGAACAGAAGCAGATGTTTTTCAGGAATTCTCTTGCTTTTTCTATGATTCAGTGGATGTTGGCAATTTAATCTCTGGTTCCTCTGCCTTTTCTAAATTCAGCTTGAACATGTGGAAGTTCACCCTTCATGTACTGTTGAAGCCTAGCTTGGAGAATTTTGAGCATTACTTTCCTAGCGTGTGAGATGAGTGCAACTGAGTGGTATGTTGAACACTCTTTGGGATTGACCTTCTTTGGGACTGGAACAAAAGCTGACCTTTTCCAGTCCTGTGGCCACTGCTGAGTTTGCCAAATTTGCTGGCATATTGAGTGCAGCACTTTAATAGCATAATCTTTTATGATTTGAAATAGCTCCACTATTTCAAAGTTAAGCTTGAGGTCTAGTGAGCAGTTGGATCTGCTGAACTGTAGTCTGGCCCACCAAGCTGCCTACTGCCTCTCCATACTTGTCATGGAAGTAGTCATCCCACAACTTCAGCTGTCTGGGAATACTAAACACCTTTCTTTACAAAGGTCAGGGCCTAGGAAACTCACTCCCTTGCTGTGCCCCAGTGCAGGATCAAATGACTTCCTTATGTTGAGAACTAGTCCTCTATAGGCCAGAAGCACACACATACACATTCAGCCTGCCTCATTATAGTATAGGCTGATTTGTCTACACTGATGGGCAGGGAGTTGAAGAAAATAATAGCAGCAGCTGCCTGCATGCCTGGTATGAGACTGGAAGCAAAATGTATTCTATTTTTCTTGAAGACCAGAGCACAGCACCTCCATATATAGCTTCACTTAAGTAAGGAGAAAAATATCCTGGAGTCCCTGTGAATTTTTCAGGCTAGCAGCAGCAGCCACAGAGGGACATCAAGCCAGGGTCTGGGGATTTGGGGGCATCAGTAGCTCTGGGCTCACCTCAATGCTATTTGACAGCTGACTTCCTCACTCATGCCCTACAAGGCTGCACTGCCTAGATATGAGGAACTGAGCAAGACAGGGACGTTACCCATCCAACCAAAGCAGGTAGCCACTCTTACCCCCTCCAATGCATCCGCAAAGCAATTATTGTTTTAAAACATGAATATGACCCTGTCACTCTTCAGTGACTTCCAATAGCTTGGGAGTGGTAAGACCTAGAAGGAGAGCATGATTTGGCTCTTCCACTATTTTCAGAGTTGGTGCTACAGCTACTCCTCCCCTCCCTCAGGTTGTGCTAGTCTCTCTACTCCTGCAATGAGCCAAATTCCTCATTTCAGAGCCTAGAGTCCCTTTTTCTAAAAACTCTTTATCCCCCCTTTCCTTGGCTAATGTATACTCATCTCTCGAGCCTTCCTAAGAAAGGGTCTTTCTGACTTCCTGGGCCAGGTTAGATCCCATATTTTATACTCTGATTATAGAGTACTGTTTCCCTTCACTGTACTAGCATCATTCTAATTATCTAAGCATGTGTGTGATTATGTGATTACTGCCTTACACTGACCAAACCAAAAACTTCATGAGGGCAGGCAATGTACTAACTTTGTTTACTTTATGTCCAGTGCCAAGTACAGTGCCTGACATAGTATATCCTAAACAAGTTTTCTTGGAAGGAACAAAAGAAGGAGGGACAGAATGAGGGAGGTAGAGAGGAAAGAAGAAAGCAGGGAAGGAATAAGGAAGGAAAGAAGCAGGGGATGAAGGAGGGAGGCAAGCAGGGAGAAAGGCAGAAAAGGAGGAATGGAGGTCCCAATGGGGCAAACTGGGAAGATATTTGATTCTCAGTCTCTAATGGGAGAGCTGGAAGAGTTGAATGTGCTCTTACCTGAGGCCTCAATGCTCAAAGGCAGACGTTGAACAGCAAAATATTGTCCATGGGATAATGCTGAGTTCAAACCACAAAGGCAGGTCCAAATGTATCATCAGAGCAAAAGGGGTCTGAGGTGAGTATTAGGTATAGAGCAAAATGAGAATAGGAAAAGCAGGGAAGAAGAAAGCAAATAAGAAATAATCTATATAAATTCAGGAAACTGTAGGACAAGTCCATCAGCCGGGCTTATGTCTTGACCTAGCAGCTTTTTATGCATGAGCAACACAAGTCTGATTAAAGGGACACAGACCACACATAGTTGCCATATATGGATACATATTGTTCCAGTAGCCTAATAAATTGGGACTATTGTATACAAACCATTTGCCTGTGAGTCTGGTTAGCTCTCAGAACACTGAGGAGACTGAATTCGGTTAGAGTGTATGCCATTTCAAAGCCTAGGACTGGATCCTGCCCCACGGTGCCCTGCCAGCATACTGGAGCTCAGAGAAGCTCCGCCAAAGCAGCCAGCTGGCCCCTCCTTTTCTACATCTCCAAGCCATCCTCTTTGGAAATTCAACATTTTGAACCAAAGTTATCAAGCTCTTTGAGTTACACACTGTCTCATATTATCTCCCTTCTTTATCATCAGTTTCTGGGCGAGAGGGAAAGCATCTTCTAGTTCATTTTCTCATCTCCTATTGAGACTAGTATTAATACAGTTACTTCAAACAGTACGTGCTCAAAAGTTATTGAATAAATATTGCTATATATTTCATAGATGCTGAGAGAGATTACACCAAATAATTTTTTAACTTCTTGAGGAAAACTTTTTAGACCTGAATTCTTTTTGAAAAATATAAGGAATTGGACTAATTAATCTCTAAAACATTTCCAAACTGTAAACTACTGAGACAATGACAAGGTCATGTCATTGTCATTTATGTAAAAATATATATTTACAACCTCTCTACCATTTCTAGTATATTATTGGGCACATAGTGGGAACTCAATAAATGTTTGCAGTGAACTGACCCCACTACAGATATATTTAAACTGAGAAGAAACACATTCAGAAATGTGTTTCTGAAGTTTCACATAAATTGCTCAAGAGTTGTATACTACTTAAAATATTCAAAAGAAATGTGTTATTAAATGGAATCTGAAGGTGAATTTTTTTTACAATATTTGGAATAACTTTGTGATATAATAACTCCTTAATTTAATCTTTTTCTTAAATGTCTTTCACATTTTTATATATCAAAGTTCCTAATAATAGGATAAACCAGATTAGCAGCTGACAGTTATGCAGGAGCCAAATGACTTACTATTGATTAAATCAAGCTATTCTTCATAGAGGGAACTGTCCCTCTTTCTACAGTTTCACAGATTCCACTCCCCACCCACCCTACACAATTTTCTCTCTTGTGTCTTAACTAATTTTTCAAATTTAGTGTGTCTACCCATATTTATAATGATATTCACAATTTTTTCACTTTCCAGTGTTCCCTTTCCACATTCCTCCCCATGCTTAACCACATGCCTCACCATTTTCAATAATGGGTATGCCTTCCACAGTGTCTGGATCGTCCACAGTATCTAGACTCTTCAAGACATCTGTCCCAGACGGTGGCTTCTGTATGAGCATACTGGAAGTTGAAGCTTCTTCAGCTGAGAAAAAAACATTTCTAGGTTATCCTCAAGGTGGGATTCAGGGAAGAGAGTGCTCTTTATTCTCTTTCACTTTCTCTTTGGCTCTCAGCTAGCTGTCTAGGGCATTTTATACATAAATCCAGTGGAAAAAATTAGAAAAGTGATGGCTCTTCTCAATAACTATCTTACCTCCAAAAGGTTATACTCTTGACATAAAAGAGGTGAAAGCAGAGCACAAACCTAGGAACTTTAAGACTGGGGTAGAAGAGAAAGCCATTTTCCTTCAGGATTATATTTATCTTATAGGTTTTGGAGTGTTCATACATTTAATACACCTACTAACAGCACATGTGCTATAAATCTTGTTCTCCCTCAACTCCCAAGTCTTTCTTATCTGCCTGGGGACTATCCTCACATAATAGGCCAAAATCTCACCTGATACTTGTGAAGGGAAAAGACAGGACTCAGTCATAAACATTTTATCATAGTGAGAATGGAATAAACAAGACCAGTTGACTGCTAGACTGCCTCTGCACTGCTGCTGCTGCTGCTAAGTCGCTTCAGTAGTGTCTGACTCTGTGCAACCCCAGAGACGGCAGCCCACCAGGCTCTCCCCGTCCCTGGGATTCTCAAGGCAAGAACACTGGAGTGGGTTGCCACTTCCTTCTCCAATGCATGAAAGTGAAAAGTGAAAGTGAAGTCGCTCAGTTGTGTCCGACTTTTAGTGACCTCATGGACTGTAGCCCATCAGGCTCCTCCATCCATGGGATTTTCCAGGCAAGAGTACTGGAGTGGGGTGCCATTGCCTTCTCCCACTAGTTAAGTCTCATATCCTATACTGAGATTCCTGGCAAGAGAATCCATTCTGTTACTGGAATATGATCAGGAGACAATGGTACCTGTTCTCTGAGGAGTCCTGACTAACTGGCGAGACTGAGTTACACACATGAAAAATTTCAGATGCAATTCCACTTTACGCATGGTTGCCTCCTAGAAATAGAGACAGAATATAATGCAAATCAACAGATCTGTGGAATAATTAAGATGGACAAAAATGACACGGACCAGGTATGTTCAATACTAATAGGCCTCAGGTCCTGATAGTATAAAATGTCAGCATATGAAGTGATACATACTGTCTACTTTCACACATTTGACAGGACAAGATATCCTGAACTCAGCAAGCATTTTCTCCAGCAGCTGAGAGGAGCTAAAGGCTGGAGGCCTCCAGCTCAGCCAAGTGTGACCTCAGACTGTGGCTGTCATCTGGGTCTAGAGTGCTTACTCAGAAGCATTTCTCCAAGACTTCTGGATGGGCATGGGTCCTGAGGCCCACCAAGCTGAGGGACTTGGTGACAAGTCTAAATGAACAAGCGTATGCCTTCTCATTATTTTCTTTTAAAAATAGAGAATAAAGGTTAATCAGTCCCATGAACAACAACATGGTTATCTAGTTCTTCAGAGAGCAGAATCCTGGGCTGGATCTCCGGATAACTTTCCTCACACCTCCTGGAGGAGCGTTTCTTTCAAACTCGTCCATCGTTCTGGAAGTTTCTCCACTTTTCCAGAGTCTAGCCTAAGCCAATCGCAAGCTGTACCCCCCCGCCCCACCTTTTCCCCAATAGCCAATCATGCATGATAGGCTGCAAAGTGTACAGGACTGCAAGTTAAGAAACTTGTTTCGTAGTCCCAGATCTGCCATGTACTTTATAACTCTGGGAAATGATTCCACTTCTCCGAAAATCGTAGACTAAATGATGGCCAATAACCTCTACAAGCACTAACGTTTTGTGATTCTCGCTAAAACATGAATCTTGCCCGAGCTAGATTTAGCTCAGGTCTACATCTGTCAAGGTGGCCACCGGTTCCTGCAGTTCAAGGGCCACAGAGAGAAGCTGCCATGGAAACCAAAGCGTGAGCAGAAATCGCCGAGCGGAACCAGAAGGCGGCGGGTAAGGGGGCCGAGGGAAGAGAAAAGCGAAGGACGACGGGCACACTAACAGTATTCTAATAAGGAGAAGGCGAAAAGCCCAGACTGAAAGAGGAAATTATGACTACAGCCTTAGATGATTCCTTGGCGTCTGCGGCCTCGCCACACTGCGCAGGCGTTCCGCGGGTCCTCAACTCTGCTCTTTCACCTCTCGCCCCACCCCCACCCCTCCTCCGCAGCCTCGGAACAACTCTTCCGGTGTTGTGGAGGCGGTTCCGGTTCGCGGCGGTTCCCGGGTTTGCGTTCCGCGCCCGGCCGGAAACCCCTTCGCATAGCAGCCGGTTCCGGTTCGGTGAGTGGCGGCGGGAAGCTGGGGGAGGGGTGAGGATGGAGGGAGCCTTGACCGGGAGGCAGAGCGGGCCTGGGCCCGGCAGCCTGGGCTGGGCTGGACGGAAGCGGGGACAGCTGTGGGGAGTGCGCTTTTCCCTCTGCCCCGCCCCCTGGGACCACCTCTCCCCCCTGCTGTCCGAGGCCGCGGTCTGGCGGGTGGCCGTTAGTTAGCTTTCCCGAGGCCGTTCCTTGAGGCCTCTTTCTCCGGGGTCGAGGAGAGGCCGTCTCCCTGCGGTCACGCCGGCCCTATCTCAGCGCCTAGTCCTACTCGTGAGGAAAAGGCCGGTTGGGATTTCGGGGCTTTCCCGCCAGAGCAGGTCTTCTCTCAGGGGAAAGCTGTTTTCATCGGGAAGCTCAGCTTTTCTGTTAAACGTGTCACCTCCCGCCTTCCTTGAGGCTTGAAAGATATTTCTCGACTACTTCTGCGTCTCATGTAAACATTTCTCCAACTCTTTTACTCTGTGGTATCTCCCAGAGATGTGATACCGCTAGTGCCACCACCAGAAAGAAACGTCTGGACTCTCCTGCCCAGGTTATGAAAATCCCCTTAACTGCCGCCGTTTGCTTACCTGGCTTATCGCCTCCTGGTAATTCCCTTGAACCGTCTCTTTCTTGCCGTCCCCTATAACGTGATCTCTCTGAATATATACCCAGTTTCTCTTGAGCTTGGTGATTTCTGTTTATCGGTGCCTTTGCAGTATTTCCACTATCTCGTTGGCAATAACTCGCTGCTTTATCACTTTCTCGTCAGCCTTGTTAAAAGTCATTTCACCTCACGTTTGTTTGCTTTTTATATTTGGGGTGGTGGTGATTCTTGTGAAATTTATGCCTTTTAGAGGCCCCCAAGTAATTGATATAGGGTCCTTCTTCCAAGTAGGTGATTTTGGATGATTTTAGATCGTATCATCTCCTAAATCTTTATAAAGATAATTTATGTTAAGGGCTTCTGTTGAGAGATAGGTTACACTGAATTTGGAATTACAGTTACAGTGAAACTTTAAGCATATCTTTAAGAATGATCCCTTAACCTGCTCGTTTAGAGGTTCCCTTTTCTCCTTTAGTCCCATGTTGGAAGTCTCATTTGTTGTGGAGAAGCCTCACTCACTCTTACTTAATTCCAATTAATTATCCCAACTGCAGAGATGGTCTTCCTATCACCCATCTGATGACAGATCTAGAGGCAGCAAATGAATTAAAAAACAGGTTCTTCTACCTCAAGCTAAGGTGATGTAATTCTTGACTACTGCTTTGGAAGGCTTTCCTTTTCTATACCTGACTCCTACACCTCCTACCAGTTGCACCAGCTTTATTACCTTGTTTTAAGTATCTGTTGATGAATCTCGTTTCCTCCCTCTGACAGATTCTCAGCAGCAGGGACCAGTTCTTACTCATCCTTGTATCCCCAGTCCACTCTGTGTTATTGGTGCACGGTAAATGTTTGTGTGTGTGAAAGAAAGTGAATCTTTTTTTTTTTAAGGATTTTTCTTGCCTGGAGAATCCCAGGGATGGGGAAGCCTGGTGGGCTGCTGTCTCTGGGGTTGCACAGAGTCGGACACGACTGAAAGCGACTTAGCAGCAGCAGCAGCAGCAAGGTGTTAGAGTCTAATTTGAGTGATGCCTTGTAGAAATATGAAAGACAACCAAGAATTGCATAATGATATAGTGCAGACTGTTCCATATACATAATTTTCCAGAGTTTGTAATAGGATGATTCACATGATCACTTCCACACCCTTGTCATATCAGAAATTATTCTTACTACATCTTGGTCCTGCAAAAAGCTAATTGTACAGTGCCTCTCCTCAGTATATACTTTAAAATAGCTTCATGGTAGCTCTAAATGTTCTCTTTTATAATCACCTCTTTGCATGTATGTCTTACTATGCTCCTTACGTCCTGTTATTGTCAGGACTTCGCCATCATTTTTTTCTTTCAGATTTTTGTTATCTTGTGCTCAGCCGCTTATCTGACCAGCTGAATACCTGTAATTACTTATGTTTTTTCATAAATTAAATGACTGATGTGAAGTAGAAAATGAAGTACTAGAATACTCTTAGAAGGAAAAATTTCTCATGCTTGAAAGAATTTGGTAACATCAGAAGTTCCAGGTCCAACATTTCATGTTGAATCTTGGGGTAAAATATCCTTTCTCCCCTTGTATTTGCACAGTGGCAAAAGAAAGTAGCATAAGCACACCAAAGAAGCTGGATGTGCCTGGGAAATCCCATGGACAGAGGAGCCTGATGGGCTTCAAGCTGTAGGGTCAAAACAGTCAGGGCTTGACGACCGAATAGTAGCAGCAACAGCATAAAAAAAGTGTGGATTCCGCAGATTTAGCTAGGGATTACTTTTATCTTGCCAAAGTGTATGAATCCTTCAATAAGGATATGTTGAAGGATGTGACTATTGCGATGTTTGTTGAAAGAGCATCTGCTTATAAGTGAGGATGCCTGGATTTTTGTCTTTCTTTTGTCCCATCTTTGTGATTTCAGCCAAGTCACTAAACCTCTCTGGACATAATTTCCAATGTTTGCTTTCTTGCTTCCTTCCCTTTGACCTCTATCTCAGCAGTGCAAAGGAGGTTAACATGGGATTGTTCTAATGGGCACCAGGCTTTTAAATTGGCATTCCTTTTAATATAACAAAAAGACTAGTGGTAACTCCTGGCATGTGGGCCCTCAGAACTGGGGCAGCTGGGGGACAGGAAGAAACGAGAGGCAGAGTGTCCTAGAGATCATTGGAAGTGCTGAAATGATTGGACAGTAGAAAATGAGCAAATATTTTAAAACTAACCCTATAGTAAATGTCCCCTTACCCCTCCCCACCCAAGCCAAACAGGTGTGTTTTGAAACTTTAAATACGATAAATATTGAAAATACAGCTTTATGGTTTTGTTTTTTTTTGTTTTTTCCAAAAAAGACTAGTGGTGACAGTTATGGAATGGCTTGAAAGAGTGAAATGTGAGAAAGTCACTGCTAGTTTATTGGTTGATAGGATTTTTTTCCCCTTTATAGGGGACCCAGGGAATTTGGCTTTATTAAAAAGAAAGAAGGGAAAAGAATAATCTGAGAATTACCAGATAGAAACCTTATAGTAAGTTGAGCATTTGGAAATATATCTGAAGCCTTAATCTAAGACTTAAATTCTCTGGGAAACTCCCTGGCAAGACTAGGTAATCAGATAATAACTCTACTTAGTCTGTACCTATGCCAAGAAGAGCTCAAGCAGCCTTCCTTGGATGTGTGCAGGTCGGTGTTGGGACCATAAAGGGTTCCTGTTATCCTCATTCAGTCTCCTTAGGTTGAAGCTCTGATAGTGCTCTGTGGCTGGTGAAGTGCTCAGCCTTTTAAAAATACGTGATAAGATTATGAATAAATAAGTGTACCACCCCTAGTCATCTCCTTGTAAATCTTCAAGAAGCCTTGATCCTCGGATGTGTTTATTAACCTAGTTCCACCAGCTAGGCTTTTAACTTCTTTTTCTGGGCAAATTAGACACATTGAGGAGAAAATTTCATATAGGCAACGGGGCTTTGACTTGTAACCATTTGGTTAATGATGGGGGTGGGGGCCGTGTTTAGTACAATTGTGATGAGTTCTTTGATTGTCCTCAGAATGTCTTATTACTTTTGTTTGGCCTGTAAGACACAGGGAAGAGAAGTCTTAATAGGACTACTGTAAGATCTGATACTTGTTTATAAAATGGTTTAGCATGAGGTGATAGAGCAATGGATTGGGCAAAACGTTTAGGTTGTAATTTCAGTGCTGTCACTAACTTTATGATCCTATGCAAATTAACCTCCAAAGTGTTGGCTCTCCTGACCTGCTTTGTGCTGTATTGGGTAGCCCATAATCGCTCTTTAGTATAGCACAGGTTGCAGAAATGTTTGGAACTACCTTAGGCTCGTTTTAATTTCCATTCTCTTCCCATCAACTTGCCTTACCATCTTATTTTTTTCTTCACTAAGAATAAAAGCACCACTTCTGAGTGACTTCATGTTCTATAATTATATGAAAAAGATGTTTCAGAATGTAATATTTCTGTTTTCTGTCTTCTTTTATAGGACTTTGTATCTTTGCTGAAGTCAGTGATGTGAAAACACCTGACATGGGTAAGACTGATTATCAAGTAGTGTACAGTCCTTTTACTCTAATTAGTTAAGCTGGAATGAAAGAATATTTGCATCTGTGCTTAATAATATTTTCAATATTTGGATTTTTGTGTTAATAATTTTAAAGACGATCTCATCCTAATTATATAATACAGTATATCAAACAATTTTCTTTTGGTTGGGCTGTTCTTTATAGCAACATTTTAAAGCATTTTCTCATTCATTGTATTAAAAAGCCAAATACATAGTACGAAGTATTACTATGTGCAAGTCTTTTTAAGTACTTAAAATACTTAATAGTATCTAGTAGGTGGGCTTCACTGGTGACTCAGTGGTAAAGAAATCCATCTGCCAATGCAGGAAACAAGGGTTAGATCCCTGGATCAGGAAGATCGCCTGGAGAAGGAAAAGACAATCCATTCTAGTATTCTTGCTTGGAAAATCCCATGGATAGAGGAGCCTGGTGGGCTATAGTCCATGGGATCACAGAGTCAGAAACAACTTAGCCACTAAAGAGCAGGAGCATATAGTAGGTACTGTTATTATCTGAGACACAGAGATTTAAGAAACTTGCCTAGGATCACACAACTATAATTGGCGAAGCCAGGATTTAAGCTCAAGCAAACTGGTTCTTTAATATTGTGTTATACTGTGTATTATGGGCTTCCCTGATAACTCAGTTGGTAAAGAATCCGCCTGCAGTGCAAGAGACCCTGGTTCTATCCCTGGGTTGGGAAGATCTGCTAGAGAAGGGATAGGCTACCCACTCCAGTATTCTTGGGCTTCCTTTGTGGTTCAACTGATAAAGAGTCTGCCTTCATTGCAGGAGAGCTTGGTTTGATCCTTGGGTTGGGAAGATCCCCTGGAAAAGGGAAAGGCTACCCACTCCAGTATTCTGGCCTAGAGAATTCCATGGACTGTATAGTCCATGGGGTCCCAAAGAGTTGGACACGACTGAGTGACTTTCACTTCACTTCATACTGCTTTTTATATGATAAATAATTTGATGAAGGTAAAATTTTAATTTCATTTAGCTAGTAGCATTGAGAATTAATTGTTATTGGAACATTTTCCTCTGTTCGTAGTAGTTTATGTCTGCTGCTGCTAAGTTACTTCAGTCGTGTCCGACTCTGTGCGATCCCAGAGACGGCAGCCCACCAGGCTCCCCCGTCCCTGGGATTCTCCAGGCAAGAACACTGGGGTGGGTTGCCATTTCCTTCTCCAATCCATAAAAGTGAAAAGTGAAAGTGAAATCGCTCAGTATTGCTACCCCATGGACTGTAGCCTACCAGGCTCCTCAGTCCAAGGGATTTTCCAGGCAAGAACACTGGAGTGGGTTGCCATTTCCTTCTCCGTATGTCTGTAATGGGAGCAATATAAATAAGTTCAAGACTAGTAGTCAGTTTAGGAATAGAGTGAAAAACCTATACAGTTAGATCTTATAACATCACATATGTTTCTTTGAAGTCCACATTAGTCTTCTCTCTAGTGTTTTATCCTTTTGCTCAGTCTCTTCTTTCTCCTGGTCATTTGTTTCCCTTTTCTCTCATTGCTGATAACAGTGTGAATCACTGAATTCCCTTCCTCTCATTTGTTTCTGTTCTAGCTCTTTTATAGTAATAATCCCCTCCAAAAATGGTTATAAAAGTAAGGTTCTGCCACAGTATTGCAGTAACTGAGCTGATGTCTATGAAGAGCTATATGAATAAATTATGCTTTTTGCAGAAAAAATTTTCACATGGATTAAATTTTACAGTACCTTTTTGAGTTTAAATAGAAAATAAACTGGGTTAAGAGTATTTGTTTTGAATGGTAAAATTTTTCCCAATTTTTTTAATATATATATATATTTTTAATAGTTAAAATTTTTTCTACAGTTAAATCAAAATTTTCTTTTGGGAAGATTTCACTATTTTTAAAACTTCGAATTAAGCTCTTTTTATTCTTGTACAAGTCTTGAACTGTTTAGTAGATGATCTCAATTCCAAATTAACCAATTTCTGCACATGGGCCTCTTTTTTTTTTTTTGACAGGGACATTTTGAGATTTCTTGCCAATAGTTGTGAAGGAGAGGTTTTATTTGATTGTAGAGGTGTTTGGGAGAATTCATTTTTATTAGGTGAAAAGATTGGTTCATGGAAAAATAAATATTGAAGCATTATGTGACTTGAACTACTCTGGACTCTCCCCAGATGATATTGCTGATAGGATGAGGATGGATGCTGGAGAAGTAACTTTAATGAACCACAACTCCGTATTCAAAACCCATCTCCTGTCACAAACAGGTTTTTCAGAGGACCAGCTTTCACTTTCTGACCATCAGGTTAGTAATAATTTTCTTTCCTTAATTAATGAATTATTTAGGCTTAAGTTTTCATCTGATAGAGTTTATTTGCCACACTTGAAAACACAGGCGAATATGTAAACTTTTAGAATTGGTTACACTAGTGCTTCTCTGGTAGCTCAGATGGTAAAAATCTGCCTGCAATGCAGGAGACCCTGGTTCGATTCCTGGGTTGGGAAGATCCTCTGGAGAAGGGAAAGGCTACCCACTCTAGTATTCTGGTCTGGAGAATTCCATGGACTGTATGGTCCATGGGGTCACAAAAAGTTGGACACGACTGAGCAACTTTTGCATACTAGTATTTGGAATTTTGTTCGATATGTTAAAGTTAAGATAAGAACCAGGCTATGTATGAATTCTTAGAGAATGGTACCTTTTAGAAAACTCTTATTCCTCAATATTTTATTTACCAATAAACAGATCAGTGATCTTTTAAACTGATGTCTTAAAATAGCTGAGCGTTAAATGGGAGGAAATTGAAAATATACAACAGCTCTGAGATTTCTTTGTTCTCTAAAGCTTAGTTTCTCAGGGATCAGGAGCATCAGCATCATCTGAGCGCTTATGAGAAATACAGAATCTCAAGCTTTACTCCATACCTACTGAATCAGAATCTATAGTTTAAAGAGTCTCCAGCTGATCTATATACACATTAAGATTTGAGGATCACTGTTAATAAAGCAGTCTTTCTCAGTAGAAAGCCGTTACTAGTTTGGATAAGACTATTCTTTGCTGTGTTCAGAATGTTTAGCATCCCAAACCCCTGGGCACTTAATACCTGTAGCATCTGACTCCAGTAATCATTTTGATAACTGAATATATATCTCCACATTTACAGATTTGTACTGGGGTACAGGAGCACCCCTGATTAAGAACTGTCCTGTTACCAAAAGACCCAAAACCAGGTTGATTTTGTCAGCTGCTTTGTTGTGTGATACAGCTGGCTTTGAGAATAGGATATACTAGATACATATTACCTTGTAATGAGCATTCTATGAACTAAGTTGTTTAACAAATAATTTCCCATTTTTCCCCTTCATTTCATCAGATTGTCTATGTTTCTTCCTTTCTTACTAGCATGCAGTTTATTATATATATACGTATATTTAATTGTTCTGAAATGTGTCATAATCTTATCTAATTGTATATTTTTCCAGTGTCAATCTTTATTGCATTTTATTGTTAAAAAATATGGCTTAAAAATTTTTTGTTTTGTTTAGATTTTACCTTCCAGGCGAGGGAATTTGGACCGGTCTTACACTTGTTCTACAAGAAGTGCAGCTTATAGTCCAAACTATTATTCAGGTATGACACATTACTTGGAGTCAAGGCATTCCTACCTTTTAGTCTTTTTCTTAGCAAATCGTTTGTGTTTACTGTCTCTAAAAGTGAAAACATTGTCAAAAGCAAAATGGTATTTTTTTTTCACTAAAATATCATTTTAATAAGCTATTTGTGGTTGCTATAATACTTCACTAATCTAGTCTCAACCGAACATTTTTAAAGAAAAAGTATTTTTTGGATCAGTTCTCCTACTTACTTATTATGCCATTGTAAAAAGCAGTACAACTCTGGTTTTGGATTTTTTTTTTAAGATATGTGTATGTAATGTGAAGGATACTTGTTTTGTACTGATTTAAAGCACAGAGCTAGCCTATTTGTATTTGGCTTAAAACCATAAATTCTGAAAATTTATTTCTACCCAAGCTTGTCCCTCCTTTAGGGCAGAAAATGTTCACTACGTGTTTCTGTCTAGCACCTGCCACAGCCATGCTTGCATATTCAAGGGCTTGCCTTTTCAACTTGTGATCCATAACAGAAATCCGAATTCTCTAGGCTATTCCTGGCCCCTGGCCTGCCTGCCTTTTCATCTGCCCCCTTCCTAAGGTTTGGATTTGCAATGATCTGGCTCTGTCTTGGGGAAACTTAAGAGTTTTTTATTGGTTAGCCTCCTGGCAGCATGACCCAGGAAGATTGTAGTGGTCTTCTAAAGTGTTTCACTCCTCATGATTTCATCTCCTCACCTGACCACAACTATGGGAATATTAGCCATACCATTGAACTTGTTTCAGTGGGGTTTTTATAAGGATAAATTGAGATAATAAATATGAAATGCAAATAATAATTATTCTTATTTGGCTTCCTCAGGATTCAGCAAGATGAGATCTCCTCCCCTAAAAAGACGTTAGTATGATGTTCTTTGAGATTTATATTATATTTAAATATCATTTAGTGGGTGGTACTTTACCTTCGGCACTGGATTTCCTCTCCCAGGGTGGGAAATGGTCTCCATATAGTATGTGCTTAATTGTATAGAAAAATCAGTTAATTTTTTTCAGAAAGTAACTCTGCCATCATTGTTGTTGAAAAGTTCTTTCTGATGAGCAGAGAGCCTGAAATCTGGCTTCATAGGTCATTAGTATTAATACTACAAATAGGACAGTTGAGTGGATAATGAAATCAGATCATTAATATTTTCATTTGAACTCAAGCTATATATGCTTGTAATTTTGTTTGCTGGTTTACCATTGGACAGAATATTTGGTTTCAGTTTAAAGTAATTACCTTTAATATTAATTACATTTAATAATAAACAATCATATATAAAAAATTATACTCAAATTATATTCAATATCTCCTGGCTAACTCAACTCTTACTTAATTCTGTGGTCATTTCTGTTTTTTTGTCAGTATATATCCATGTATGATTGTATATATACAATCAGTATATATCCATCAGTGTATGTGTGTATATATATATATATATATATATCCATCAGTATATATATCCATCAGTATATATCCATTGTATGATTCAAAACATACCATCTTTTGTTAACCTAGTTTTTAAAAAAGTATTCTGCTTATCTATTACTCTTCATATTTACCTTTTTCTGTTGATTTCTAATAACCCATGGAATTTATATGCACATTCACAGTCCTTTACGTCCAATCCCAAAATTCAAAAGGCTCTGAAAACCAAAAATTTTTATCGTAATTTGTTTGACATCAAGATTGAGCTGTATTCTTCTCTTGGCAAAAACTACATGAATTGATATTTAACTATTTATGTTTTGCTTTTTAAAAAATCTCTGTAAATATGAATATTTACGAATTTCACTATAGATATATCAATATGTTTGATAACAAGGTGCTGCTTCAGGTTATACTTGGAAGCACTACACGATATATGCCAGATTATCTTTGTAAAATTTCAAAATTTTTTTAAAATGTAGAAATACAACTGAATCCAAGGGGCTGTGATTTAGGATAAAGGGCGTATATCCTCATTTCCTTCATTTTCTTTATGGTTTAGGTCCCCTTCCCTTCATTGTTTTCAGCTATTATAAATACATAACTTAAAAACATTTGTTTTTAGCTTTTTTCTTTTTAATTTCAGTAGACCTTTGATATTCACAAAGGATATTTCTGAGATCATCTCAGGTCTCTCTATATTCTTGACTGTGGTGGTATTTAACAAATTGCTGGCTTTCTACTCAATTACATGATTCTTGAAGGTTATTTTTCTATGTTTGTCCTCATACCACAGGTTGATCCCTGTATCAAAATCTTATGTCAGAGTTTTTGTCTCTCACTTGAAAGGCCTTTTTTTTTTTTTTTTTTTTTTTAAGGAAAAGAAAAAAATTGTAACAGTTACTTTAAATGTGATGATGACTAGAGAATATCAACAATGAGTAATAAAACCATATTGAATGGAGACACTGAGCCATTATATTCATTCTCTAAATTAAAACCTGAAGCAGAGGATTCAGATTTATGCCTCTGCCAAATATAATCTAATCTGTGACCAAACAAATTTATGGTGTTTCACAGACTGCTAAGGTTGCTCTCTGACAATTAGAAATTTAAATCTGTGAATGCCAAAGATCTGTATACTTTTTTTTCTTATACTGAAAACTGTAATTCAAATCTTTTTACTGTGTACTTTTTTTTTAACTTTGTTACCTTACTACACTCATTCTTGTTTATTGCAGGTCCTGCAGAATATTGTTTCTGCTATCTCCTTTTCTTTTCTGATAATTTCCACGTTAATTTCTGTGGTCATTCACCTTGATTTGATTGGGCTAGACATGGGTCCTCAGTTTACTTGCCTTAGTCTCCTCATTATGACCGCATTGGTTTTTGTCTCCTCTCTTACCTTGTCTACTCCTCCACTAAGGTGAAAACAAACACAGGAAAAGTTCAAACTAGAATCTAGAGGCTACAGCTTCTCATTTACACTTTACTGGATTTGCTTCTCTGTATCAAGCTTTTAAAATATTTCCAAGATCAGACCATGCAAAATGCTGATTTTTTTTTTTTAAAGCTGATTTTAAAAGAAAAATTTAGAAAACAGAAATACATCATTTTCTCTTTAATAACTTATTGTTGACCAGACTTCAAGACCTCTTGGTTTTATTAAGAGCACAATTGGAAAAATAATTAAAACATTCTAAACCTTAAATAAAAGTAGCATAAGATGAAAAGAAATGGTTTTGCTCATGCTTAGAATCATTATCAATGTCTTATCTTTGTAAAATATGTTAAATTAGGTTGCCAAACTGACATTTAGTAGGTAAGATGAATTGAAGCATCCTGTATTCATAAGAACTAAATAAACCTGAAACTTAATAGGAGCAACTGATAGTTACTTTCATTGTAAGTGATTGCCTGACACACTTTTTTTTAATATGAAGTTTCACTGTGTCCATAAAAATATTGCCTGTCTCTATAGAAAATGTGTATAGAAAAGTAGAAAAATACCTGTAATTCAACACCAAATTAAAATTTTGGTGTATTCCCCAGTAGTGCTGTGTATGTACACACACACATAGGTAATCTTATTTGTGGCATTTGCAATCTGACTTCTTAATGATGACAATACTAAAAGAGAGTGCAGCTTCCTTTGGTGGTCCCTCTGTAGCTTTGCTTGATCACATCAGCAGTAGAGCATTGTTCAGTAATATCACTGAGTGATTCTGGTGAAATAGATTGCTGATCCTGTGCTTTTTCCTTTAATTTTAAAGCCAAAAAACCTGTGACATCTGTCAGATACCATCAAAGAGGCTACTCTGGTTTATCCTTAGTCTCAAATTTGCATTTTTGGTAGACTTATTCCTCAAGTAGACAGCTAAAGTTAGATCATTCCCTAATCAAATTTTAGCAAAAGTATGAGAAACAGATTTATATCATTTTAACTTTGCTTAAAGATAATGATTTTCTGGTCCTTTAATGAAACTCATTTTCATTAGCCTCATGTCTCTATTTTTACCGTAATAGTAATAGATGTCAAGTCAAGCAGAGTTGCTGGCTGCAGAGGGAAAAAGTTGTAATTCATGAAAATAAATTTAATTATTAGATTAGGTCATACACTGGTACAGTAATGGTGGTACTTAATACCACCCTTGACTGTTTCTTTTATTTTTCTTATTTACCCTAAATTCTGATAATCCTGATCAACTTCAAAAAAATCCACAATACAAAACTAATATTTTTGTCAGTTGCCTTACTTTTTAGATAAGAGTATCAAAAGCTACATTAAATAATTTAAACAGCAAATACTTAACATTGTGCAAAATTCTATAGTAATATGCTTTGAAAGAGGATCTTCAAAGTGATGTGGGCATTAGGTAAAAATTCTGGAAGTAGAGAACTACGTTTTCTCCTTTCCACTGGTGCTCCTCAGTCACATCAGCTAACATCTGAACTTATTTTGAAGGTGCTGTTTTAAATTGTCCCATCCTGCTGATAGAGGAGAATATAAAAATTACCCTACTCCTAGATGAAACTGAAAGATTTTTATCACCCCAGTTTGTAAGCCACAAGTCATAAAACTGAAATAATAAGTAATCCTCACTTAGTCTGACTGCAGTAACAAGTATCAGAGTATTGATATGTTTGATCATAACATTCAGTGACTGAAATTATCATACCAGAACCAAATGCATATGATGGGTCATTCCTGCCATAAGCCGGCCAGAATAAGCAGCAATTAGGTTATCTCTGCTCTTAGACAGAGCCCCTGAGTCGTGAACGTGGTAATTAAAAACAGAGTGACACCAGCTGCTTATTAAGCAATAACTGTTGTTCATTTGAATTACAATTCTCCTTGGCCCTCCACCTGCTTTCTTACTGGTCTGGCCTACCTTCTTTCAGGCCCAGGCCTGGGAGTGCTTGCAAGATATAGTTGGGGTAAAATGTTGACTTTTGGTGGACACCACGGAGTCACATTGATGCAGATAAGGCACATGGCTGTGGCAGGATTCAGCTCCTTCATCAATTTTCAGGTTAGTATGGCTGAATCACTTATAGTTTGTAGAAGTTCCCTTACTACAGACTTTGCTGGCAGTTGAGACTGGTATCTTTCCTCCATGAGAGACATGGTGATATGCCACATTACTTTGGAATACAATGTTGGACATGGTTGCAGTCATATGGAGAACCACTGTAGGTATTTGTTTAATTTATTCAAACTTTTATTCTTCTAGACAACACTTCCTCAGACAGTTTTATTGGCTCAGGAGACCTAAGAACCTTTGGCCAGAGTGCAAATGGCCAGTGGAGAAATTCCACTCCGGTATCAGGTTCAGCTGTACAAAAATCAAGAAACAGCCGAAGTCTTTACCTCGAAACCCGAAAGACCTCAAGGTAAGTATTCTGGCTGCTTAGTTCACAAGCCCTTTCTCAATTATAAGGGGAAATGGCCATAGGACAGTTGTTACTTTGGCACTTTTAAAAAGTAACACCATTTTTGAACTTTAAACTATAGTGCATACATGTGCATGCTAAGTCACTTCAGTCATGTCTGACTCTTTGTGACCCTATGAACTATAGCCTGCCAGGCTTCTCTGTCCATGGGATTCTCCAGGCAAGAATTCTGGACTGGGTTGCCGTGCCATCCTTCAGAGGATCTTTCCAACCCAGGGACTGAACCTGAATCTCCTACATCTTCTGCATTGGCAAGCAGGTTCTTTAGTACTAGTACAAAGATGTGGACAAATTCATTTTATACTTTCAACTTTTAATTTATTTGGTGCTGAATTTTGATGACAGCCAAAGTGAAAATGGATCAATTTCTGCAACTTTAATAGCAAGGAAACTACATTTTGCAGACTGCTGACATGAGCAGAGACCTGACTTCAGTCAAAGCAGGCTTTTACTTTGGTTCACTATTTCTGTTAGATAATAGATGCATAAAGAGCTCCATTGTCGTTAGCCTAACTTATAAGCCCTGCTTACTCCCTCACCAAATTTATACTGATTATTAAAGGCAGATGAAGTTTGGCTTAGAAACTTTCCCCTCAAATACTTTATGTTAGTAAATTTTTTATATGGTATTTATTACTTCTTAAATATTACTCTGGTGATAGATTTTAGACATGTAGGGTCATTTAGTTTTTTGTTTAGTCAGAGCTAAGCTTTCTGGTGTTAGTTGAAACCAACCAGATAGTTTTTATTTTATGATTATTAGCACATGACCTCTGGAAACATGTGTGAGTACCCCTAGGAATTGTCTTCCCTACTTCTTAATATTAAAAAATATATATAAATCATTAATATAAAAGAATTCATTAATACAGTTGCATTGTAAAAATTAAAACATTGCCAATAAAGCCAAAAATCCCTTAACTCCTACTCACAGTCTTACTCCCTTCCTCTTCAAGTGTTTGCTTCCAAATCTTTTCCTGTGTTCATTTCTCTTTCACTCTCTCTTATATATAGAATGATATATATGCTATGTAATACTATAGAATGTATAATATGTTTACTTCATTAAAGATATTCTGTATGCATCATTTGGCAAGTTGCTTTTTTTTTACCCAATAATGCCATACTGCTGTTTTTTTAAATAATGTTATTATAGAAACAGAGCACATGCTTTGTACGAAGTTAGAAAATACAGGTAAGCACAAAATAAGCAATAAAATCATCATATTCCCACCAATCAGAGATCACCGTTGTAATGTCTTATATTAATATATATATATCCTTCCAGATATTTTCCTCTGTTTACACTCATTTTTTCCAAAATGAGTTTATACTGTGCATACTCCTCTGTAATCTTTTTCAGTCATCTTCTCTTTTTTCATTCAGTAAATTTTATCTTGTACACTGAATAAATTATATTTAAATTTTCCTAGTTGACCCAAAAGTATGCTTTACAGCTAGTTTGTCCAGACCTTATCCTTTTACAGCTAGTTTGTACAATCTAGAATTGTATCAGAGGTTATCCCCCTTCAGTTTCTTACAGTTTTGAATAGCACTCGCTTTTCTTTATAGATCCATCATGTGTTATAATTATTTTTAAGTAGATAAATTAAGATTTTTGTTGGAGTTTCAGTATCAAATTATCAAAAATTAATAGAATGAATATACTGAAAAGTAGAAGGGTATAGCAGACCTGAAAAGCGCTGTGAACCAATTCAACATGATTAAGATTTATACAGTTTTCATATGGTGGTGGTATACAAACTCTACTCAAGTCCCGTGGACTGTGAACCAGGAGGCACTGTGTGTACATCCAGGGACATGAGGTTAGGAGCAAAAGTTTCGTGGTCTAAAAGCATTGAAATCATACAGAGTCTGTTCTCTTATCACTATGGAATTATCTTAGAAGTCAATATCAAAAGATATTTGAAAATAACCCACATATTTTCAGGTGCAATGTGACATTTACCAAGAGAGTTGTTCAACTTAGCCATTGAAAGATAAAGTTAGAGGGTGATTGCAGAGAAGAAAGCATTTAAATGAGAAATTAGTATCAAAATGAGGGATTGATATTAAAGATACTTGAAACAAAATCCCAATTATTTGGACATTAAAGGTCCACTTTTAAATGATGAGCATATCTAAGAAGCCGTAACAAGGAAAATTAGAAAATATTTGTAATAGCATAAAAATGAAATGAGAATTTACCAGAAATTATTGCATGTAGCTGAAGCTGCTCAATGCAGTTGAATACGATGTGGAGTCTTGAATAAGACAAAACAAATAGTGGACACTAGCATAACATTTCGTGAAATTTGAACAAAATCTATAGTTAATAATACTCTATCACTTGTTAATTTCTTGGTTTTTTGTTTTACAACATAGTATTTCTTTATATTATCAGAATTGGATTAGAAGTTTCAAGCCTCATTCAAAATTTTTTTTAACAAATTTTTTTTTAATCACTAAGATAAATTTTCTAGACTTTGAGCAATAATACTAGATCCTAAAATACATGGAACTATATCAAAGTTTTCAGTGACTGTAAGAAATCTAGCATTCTGTTCATTCTACATCGAACAGTTATGGAATCAAAATGTCATAAATTCTTTTAGCTAGGCAAAAACTCATACATCTTCTAAAATATACATATTACACATATTGTGTGTGTGCATGTGTATATATATAATATGTATACAAAAGCTTTTCTACTACAGAATAGCACCCCTTTTTTATGACATGATGTTTTTCTGCATAATTTTTACCTTTTGGATTTTACACCTATGCTTCCTCATGATATCATTATTTTGTCCTCTCTCCGGCATGTATTTTATAAACTAGATTTTTTGCTTGAGTAAAATCTCATACTGTGTTACATTACATTAGAAAACCTACAACCATATTGTTAGTGATGCTAGATTGACCTCTGGATTAGAGTGATAACACGCTGGTCCTGAATTGTTAGGTTTCCTTCCTCCTTTTGACTAAAATGTCACCTAAATCATGTTACTTTGGCATTATATGAATGACCAGTTTCAGATCAACCTAAGAGTTATTAATATTAAATGATAACCCTTATCTGATAATTTTTTAATTGAGGTATAATTGATATATAACATTGTATTAGTGTGCAGCATAATGATGTGATATTTGTATATATTATAAAATGATCACCACAATAAGTTAACACCCATCATCATACAGAAAGATCTACTCTCTTAATAACTTTCAAATATGGTGTAGTCACCATGCTGTATATTACATCCCCATGACTTATTTGGTCACTGAAAGTTTGTACCTTTTGGCCCCCTTTGACCTGATAATAATTTTATTAGAGTTAATGAAATAGTATTTTTCTGATTTTATCATTTCTTTTGTACTAATTAATTGGCACTCTTCTATAAGGGAGAGCTTTTTTGTCATTAGAGCTGTTTGTTTACCTTCTGGGAAGGCAGAGTATGTGATGATAAATCTTTCTTTTTCATTACCAATTTTCAAAGTAAGTTTTAGCCACTTCATGTGGTTCAGATTAATTCAATCCATGACAATCATTACTCTTCTAATGCTTACATTCTCACAGCGCTGGCCAGTGGGAGCTCCTTCACTCTTCCATCTGTGTCTGATTCAACCTCGTTGGTTGGTGGTAGCTCCCTTGCTTTCTAGCGTTGCAGGATGCCCTCATGCTGTTTCTTTAGGTAGAAGAACCTTTGCATAAAAACACACACACACACTCTAGGAAGAATAAATACAAAAGACACTCTGAGGAATCCATTATATCCTTACCAAGCAAATTGTATTGGCCTTCCCATCTTTTCCTGGCTTCATCTACCCATCTAAGAAAAGAAGCCTGTTCCTGAGATTCTAAGTTCTTGCTCCTTTCCCTACTTCATCACATATAAAATCATCAGAGTTTGAAAGAGTTAGAATATATGTACATTTTTATTTTCTTTAGACCTAATCTGATTTCATTTGGATTCAGACCACATGTATTGATTTAAATAGTTCATTTCAATAAATTCAGCTTAGTTAGCTATGCACATCATTCTTCATCCTCAGCAGAAAGAAAATTATATGAGTGTAAGTAGCTATGCTGGGTGATAATAGATAAAGAACACATAGGAAATAACTATAAATTATTAACCTAACCCTAGAGATAAAACTGGGTTTTGAGTCCACAAAAATATTTTTGTTGTCAATTTTCTGCATTATTTGAAGCAGATATGGTATAAAGAAACAAATCTTCAAAAGAGACCAGAAGTCACAGTGATGCAGCCTCATAATAAGCCTTGTAGTTGTTTTTAGTGATAGATGGGAGCCCTCTGTTGGCCTTTTAGGAAACTTTAAAATTCAATTGAAAGACTCATTTGAACTTCAGCTTTATTCATCTTTGCATATTTAATCTTAAAATATTTTCCTCCAAAAGGCTGGAAGAGGGCCTCCAGGGAAACGTGTGCATATTAATGTACCTTGAACCCAGATTTTCTGAAGAAATCTAATCCAATGTGCTTTCTGTCATAGATGGTGAAACTAAGAAATAAAATTTTAGGTATTTGTTTGATAGGTATGTAGTTTGGCAGTTTAAGACTTCATAAATGGCAGAACTTGAAAAAGCAACTCATGTATCATTTCCTGTATATTTCCCTCACAAGGTACATCTGTCATTCTACCTGTTAATTTTTTTGATTCTGTTATTCTACTTTCTTTCTTGAAAGTGGAAATAATCACTTGCTTCATGTCTTTTCTTACAAACTCTCTTTTTTTTTATAGTGGATTATCAAACAATTTTACAGGAAAGTCAAACCATCACTGCCACGTGTCTGCATATGAAAAATCTTTTCCTATTAAGCCTGTTTCAAGTCCATCTTGGAGTGGTTCATGTCGTCGAAATCTTTTGAGCCCCAAGAAAACTCAGAGACGACATATTAGCACAGCAGAAGAGGTAAGGAAAAGCTGCTAAAAGTTAAACTTGCCCTGCATTCAGCTCTTTGTTCCCTCTGACTTAGATGTTTATTAACCATTGCATTTACTTAACCCTTTCTGTTTTGTTTTTTCTTGATTACTCTTTGAGTGATATCATCTGTTCTAAAAAGATTAAGGAGATAATTTAGCAGTATTTTTCTTACCATCTTTTATTCCTGTTGGATAGCAGACTTAATCTTTAGTATTGTCTGAGCGGCTTCTCGTACATCAAACTCTCTCTTCTCTTTTGGACCCTTCCTAAAACTCTAGCTTCATGTGGCAAACTATTAACCTTGCTGGATTTGATAACATACCTGCCCGCCCTTCTTACCAGGATAATTTTTCCTCAATATAAAAGAAAAATCAAGAAGGCACTTAAACAATTTACATCTTTTCATTATGAGTAAAATCTTTGAGATCATAAACTTTCTCCACAAGAAAGATGTGTTGACACTGTGTTGTTATATTCATTCAGTAAACTTAAAAAAATCATTTCTGTAAATATAACGTATAATTTATACAGTAAGGAAATGTACTTAAACGTGTTCAATTAAATATTTATTATGTATCTAGTCAGCTTTGGACTGGTTGCTGTGGAGATACAAATGAATAATAATGACCTCACACTTAGCATTAGATTTTCCAGTGTGCTTTCCACATATATTACTCTTCTGAATTCTTTTAATCTATGAAATAGGTAGAGATGAGGCAAAACCACATTTTACAAGGTTGGAAGGTAAAGGTCGGAAGTCACACAGCTAATAAATGGTCAGCCTGCAACCCAGTTCTTCTGCATGAGTCCAGTGTGGTATGATTTCTCTACACAACATGGTGATGTGGTTCCTGCCCATTAAGAGCTTCCAGAGCCTGAAGTCAAGAATATAGTGTTATGTGCTAAAGTGAAGTCACTCAGTCGTGTCCGACTCTTTGCGACCCCATGGAGTGTAGCCTACCAGGCTCCTCCATCCATGGGATTGCCTCTATCCGGGCAAGAATACTGCAGTGGGTTGCCAGTTCCTTCTCCAGGGATCTTCCCAACCCAAGGATTGAACCTAGGTCTCCCGCATTGCAGGCAGATGCTTTAATCTCTGAGCCACCAGATGATGTGCTAAACAATTACATAATTTGGTGGTAAAGATCTCTTAGGTGGCAAAACTTGATTATTTGTGACATGGTTAGTTTAAAATGCTGTATGTTTTTGGTTTTAAATTTGTATTGAGTCTACACTATTCACAGAGGGTGACAAAACTAGTGAATCATCAGGGAGAAGGATAGACAAAACTGGCAACAGTTGCCTTTGGTGATAGCTGAGCAACAGCTATTTCTTTTCACTGTACCATTTGTAACACTGAATTTAGTACCATCAGTTACTGCATATATATTTTTTTTTTAATTACTGGAGTGGCAGGAGATGTGCTAGAGCCTAGGCAGTCTGCAGATTACAGAGACTTGTGGGGAAAGAGTGACGGCATGGCAGCAGGACGCAGGCCCCCCAGACCCCTCCTTGCCTCATGTGGCGGCTGCTGGGATCACGAGTATCCTTCAAACCATGTACATTGTAAGCCCACACCATTCACTCACTATCCAACCAGTATTTGGGACAACTCAGCCCCGCCTTCTTCTTTCACCTTCACTTCCAACCTGAGGACTTGGGCTGACCAAATACTTTGATCCTTCCAATCTACCCTCCAGGCCACAGGCTGGGTCAGTGGAGAATGGGAGGCTGGTTTCTCTTTCCTGCTGTAGTGTCAAGAAGATGCCAAGGATTGAACCTGTCCTGTGGAATAAAAGCTGCAGAAAATTTTACCTCAGTTGTTTTTAGGCCTTTAATTCTACTATGAAAAGCAAGGTACTTGTAGTATAGAAATATGAAGTAGTCTGTATTATATAATAAGATAAAATATTGGACCAACTTTATTAAATGAAACTCTCAACATATTATTTAGATGTTTAGTCTTAGGTGTTACAGATGATACAGATTAAAATATTACTTTTTTCCCACTGAAGTAAGATTATTGATAGTAGCTTATCAGTTCAGTTCAGTTCAATTCAATCACTCAGTCATGTCCAATTCTCTGACCCCGTGGACTGTAGCATGCCAGGCTTCTCTGTCCATCACCAGCTCCCAGAGCCTACTCAAACTCATGTCCATTGAGTCGGTGATGCCATCCAACCATCTCATCCTCTGTCGTCCCCTTTTCCTCCTGCCTTCAATCTTTCTCAACATCAGAGTCTTTTCAAATGAGTCAGTTCTTCGCATCAGGTGGCCAAAGTATTGAGTTTCAGCTTCAGCATCAGTACTTCCAATGAATAGTCAAGACTGATTTCCTTTAGGATGGACTGATTGGATCGCCTTGCTGAAAACTTATAAACTGGAGGAAAAGTTATTTTCCGTGGACGTATTGGAATCTCCAAGGGAGGTGCTGTTGTTTATGTTTAAAGAAGGAGAATTGTGTATAGTCTTACGTCTAGAGTTGTCTAACATCTTCAGGAATATGAAGCCATCTATAGAATTAACATGTCACCACTATACTGTTCAGTTTTACAACAGAGATTTGAAGATACATACAAGGAAGAGGAATTTGGAAATATGCATGTGGTGGCTGTACTACCACTTGGCTGATGGCTGATTCAAGGGCAACATTAAAGAACAATATTATCTAATTAATAGTAACCTCTAGTCATATGCACTGTTTAAGTTAATTTAAATAAAATAAAAATGTAGTTTCTCAGTCACATTAGCCACATTTCAGGCATTCATTAGCCATACATGGCTAGTGACTACAATATTGGATACTACAGGTTAGGAACATTTCCATGATCACAGAATGTTCTCTTAGTACTGTTACAGAGGATGTGAATTTCTGTTTGGGAAAGAAAAAATACTAAGAAAAAATAGAAATGTTAAATGGCAATAACACAGGTAGTTTCTTTTCAGTTATATATTGCTTCCAGACATGCTTCTGTGCTACGTATTAAGCATCATTTTAAAATATTGGGCTGCCTTAAAAACGACACTGGTGGGTTTATTCTTCCTTTTTTTTTTTTTTTTTTTAAGAAGAACATACTTTACTAATTATCCTTAAACTTATCAAACTTTCTTTGGTCATTTTTAGATTTATAACATAATGTTAGCCAACTTCCTTTGCTCTAATATTTTACCCAGTTATAGCTTCCTTTCCTCTTATTTGCTCACTCAGTAGAAAATGGCTTAACAAGTAATATTGTTGTTGTTCAGTCGCTAAGTTGTGTCCAACTCTTGGCAACCCCATGAACTGCAGCACACCAGGCTTCTCTGTCCATCACTACCTCCTTGAGTTTGCTCAGACTTATGTCCATTGAGTCAATGATGCCATCCAACCATCTCATCCTTTATTGCCTCCTTCTCCTCTTGCCCTCAGTTTTTCCCAGCATCAGGATCTTTTCTAATGAGTCAGCTCCTCACATTAGGTGGCCAAAGTATTGATGCTTCAGCATTAGGCGTTCCAGTGAATATTCAGGGTTGATTTCCTGTAGGATTGATTGGTTTGATCTTGCTGTCCAAGGGACTCTCAAGAGTCTTCTCTAGCACCACCATTCCAAAGCATCAGTTCTTTGGCATTCAGCCTTCTTTATGGTCCAGCTCTCACATCTGGACATGACTACTGGAAAAAACATAGTTTTGAATGTATGAACCATTGTTGGCAAAGTAATGTCTCTGCTTTTTAATGCACTGTTTAGGTTTATCATAGCTTTTGCAAGGAGCAAGCGTCTGTTAAATCATAAATCAGTTTAAACGAAAAGTATGGGCCTTGAAGAGACCTCAAATAATTTGGAGTATTGGACATTTACTTCTGTTCATTTTTGTTGTCTAATGACTGAGGTTGTTCGGGCTCAGACAGAAGCTTTTCTTTGAAGATATATTTATTGAAGAAAATGATTTTGGGGGACTTTCGTGTATGTTAAATTATTTTTAAAAGTCAACTTTATGTTGAATTAATCTAGATTTCTTATAATTTGCATTAGATGAGTCACTTAATGGCATGTTGATTCTTCATGTTTTATTTATAAGTATAAAAATTTATTCCAAGAAAACATTTTTATGTGATAGGAGGGAGGAGGGAAATGTTTCTAACTTTTTATGGTTTAATTCTTTTTTAAAAATTGTATTGAATTGTGATTTATAATATTGTGTTAGTTTCAGGTGTACAGCAAAGTGATTGAGTTATACATATATTTATTCTTTTTTCAGATTTTTTTCTCATATAGGTTATCACAGAATATTGAGTAGCATTCCCTGTGCTATACAGAAAGTCCTTGCTCCTTGTGTGTCTTGTAATCGTAGTGTGTATATATTAATCTCAAGGTGATTTATTCCTCCCCTACTTTTCCCCTTTTGTTTGTAGTATTTAGGGTACCACAAAGATCCTTTCTGTCTCATCTATTATTGGTGTTCTCTTGAGGTCTTTAAGTGATGGGTATATTTGTTTGCCTTCCCTTCATATGCAGAGTAGCCTCTTAACACCAATGTATCTGCTTTACTTTTCTTCCTGTGATAAGATAATACAATCAAAGCTTTTTAAGATATAATTTGTTGGGATAGTGGAAGTGAACTAAAATTTAGAGTTAATATCCATGACCCAGGTGTAGTACTCCACTTCTGATTTCCCTTCCCTCCCTCCATTTTACCACCCTTGAAAACAACATACTGTTAACCCCATAGTATTGTGGATTAGGTTATTTGGTATAGTGGGAAAGTGGAATCAGGATTTGTATTCAGAATTTCAGTCATTAAAGTGCCAGATAGTACAGCTTTCTAGTATATAGATCACAGTGGAGTTAGTTGGCAAAGATCTCTCTTACACCCTAATAATCTGTCATGATGCTGCTTTCTTTTGATTATGTACTTGAAGAATTTTCATAATAGCAAATTTGTGTTTTAATAAGGGCTTCCCTAGTGGCTCAGGTGGTAAAGAATCCTTCTGCAATGCAGGAGACCTGGGTTTGATCCCTCGGTTGAGAAGATCCTGGAGAAGGGAACAGCTACCCACTCCAGTATTCTGGCTTGGAGAATTCCATGGACAGAGGAGCCTGGCAGGCTACAGTCCATGGAGTTGCAAGGAGTTGGATAGAGAGGTATTTATTTTAATTATGATTTTTAATTATAAAAATATATAGACAGTCTCTTCACAAACACTAAAAAAAAAAGAGGACCACCATTGTCTTGAATATATTAAGGTCTAAGGGGTAAGATAATGGTATTTATTTTCTTCATAGAGAACATTGCAAATTTGTTTCTTCTCTTGGTTCTATTTTGCCACCAAATGCTCAACTACTTCTTTCTTTTGTGATCACTCAACTATTCAGATTTAAGGATAGCTCTTTCTCATAAGGGGTTGTCAAGTTGCACAGTGCAAAATGTATCTTGTTAGACTGGTAACATTATACTGGCAGTGTAACTGAAATTTACTATGTGCCCCTTGGACTGCAAGGAGATCCAGCCAGTCCATCCTAAAGGAGATGAGTCCTAAGTGTTCATTGGAAGGACTGATGTTGAAGCTGAAACTCCAGTACTTTGGCCACCTCATGCGAAAAGTTGACTCATTGTAAAAGACCCTGATGCTGGGAGGGATTAAAGGCAGGAGGAGAAGGGGACGACAGAGGATGAAATGGTTGGATGACATCACCGACTCGATGGGCATGGGTTTGGGTGGACTCCAGGAGTTGGTGATGGACAGGGAGGCCTGGCGTGCTGCGATTCATGGGGTCGCAAAGAATCGGACGCGACTGAACTGAACTGAAAAAAAAAGATTGAAGAAAAAAAATTTAGTGTTTCTTTACCTTTGCCTCAATCATTGCTTTATTCATTGTGCTTTTAACAAACTTTTGTAATTGAATGAAATGCTTATGTGCGTATTGAAATGTTGCAGTGTAAGATGTTGCTAGCACTGGCACAAAGTGTAAGATTATTTTGTGAAAATTGATGTTTGTATTAAACTGTATATAAGATTTTTTTTAATCCTGGGCATGTTATTTAATGAATACAGCCCATTACTTCAGGGGATCTGTGCAGAATAGGTACATGATTACAGTTACAAGTTCTCACATAAACTGGTTCTCTGCTAAATGGCCTCATTTCTCACTGTTGTTCTCCTGATTCACACTGACCTTACTATTCCTTGAACACATCAAGCATATTCCTGTCCAAGGCCCTTTGCATTTGTTCTGCCAATACCTGGAATACTCTTGATAAATTTCTATGACTGATTTATTCCTTTGATTTAAGTTTCTGTAGAAATATCACCTTTTTAGAGAAATCTTATCTGTTCTTGCTGTTCTTCCTCCATCGCTTTCTGTTCTCTTCAGTTTTCTTCATACTACTTGACTAATTTTTTGTTTGTCAGTCCTTTAGCTTTAATGTAAGCTCCCCAGGCACAGACTGTTTTATTCAGCACAGCATCTCTAGTGCCTGGAGCATAGTAGGTGTTTAGGTCGGTAAGTGAACTATGCTCTGGAATATATGCTTTTCCCTAAATTCAATATTGGAACTTCATGGGAAAAAAAAAAGTAAATAAAAGTTGGCAATGAAAACGATCTTTGGAAAATACTTGCACTCTTAAAAATTGGGTAGAATAGGAAGCAGCTCTGATCTTGACTGGTGCAATTACTTCCTTGTGATTTTTCTAACAGGTATCAGGAGTCAAGGACTTTGTTGGAGTCCTGTCTAGAGGTCCTCATTTTTTTTTAAATGTTTTATTTCTGGAACAATCAGTGATGCAAAAATGGCCTTCTGGTTTCATATCCTACAGTTTCTTTGTGCTGCTATTTACATATATTCCCCATAATTTTCCAAAATACACTGTCAAGTATTTGTTTCATGCACTTCTCTTACATGTGCTTTATAATTTTGTAGAATATTATTAATGAACCATAATTCTTAATTATCAAGACACTGCCAGAACTTTAAGAGAGCTCTGAGAGTCTAGATATTACTTAGAGAAACATTGCCTCATTGAATGTATTTAAGATTTTTTTCTTTTTTTTATAGACAGTTCAAGAGGAAGAACGAGAGATTTACAGACAGCTGCTACAGATGGTCACAGGGAAGCAGTTCTCTATAGCCAAACCCACCACACATTTTCCTTTACACCTGTGAGTCACAGAAACATATTTCAAATGAATTTTATTCTGCATTTTGTTATTGGATGTTGAAATTATCTTCTTTTCTTGCTAGATCTCGATGTCTTAGTTCCAGTAAGAATACTTTGAAAGACCCACTGTTTAAAAATGGAAACTCTTGTGCAACTCAGATCATTGGCTCTGATACTTCTTCATCTGGATCTGCCAGCATTTTAACTGCCCAGGAACAATTGTCCCACAGTGTGTTTTCCTTATCGTCTTACACCCCAGATGCTGGTACATTTGGATCCAAAGATTCTGATCCTGTCCATCAGCCCGAACATGACCACTCTCTTTCACATCAGGCAAATAACTTACCAGCTTCAAGTACAGAATCTGAAGGTAAAAATGGAATTGTATAGCTATAGTTTCAGTAACCAATGAACGGTTTATTGGATCTATGAGAATTGTATGAATTATAGGCAAGGTAGTAATACACATATAACTTAAGATATAAGATACAAGATACCTTAAATACATTTAATTCAGTTAGCCATGCGAAGAGTAAATGAAACACATAAGTAGCTTACTTTTTCTTACAAATGATTGAGAGGCAAATGATTTCATATAATATTTAAAAGATTAACTTCCTGAACAGTCTTGTGTCAGAGTATATTAAGCCCACCTACTTTAGTACTTTCTCTGTTTCTAGTACTTTACAATGAAAATTAAGTACTCTGAAGTTCTAGGAGTTTTGAAATATCAATTAAGAATTGAAGTAAAATTTCTTAAATAAATAGTACTTATAAAACCTGTGTAATAGGTTTATGCATTTTGGAATGGTTGTCCTCAAGTTTTGAAAACAGAATTTTCTAACTTTCAGCTAAACAAAATATTTAGTCCCTTGGAATTCCAGTTAATTAAAGGTTTTGCTGTGGTAGTTTTTTGTTTGCTTAGTTTTCCCCTCCTTTAGGTATGTATTGTATGTGTATTTATAGTATGTATTTAGGCATGTAACTTAAAACAAGTTTTTTAATCTGTTCCTTACTTTCTTAAAAGTCTCACTTGGGGATGAAAATTGTTGGTGTCATCATTATATGGCTACACAAATTCACAGAAACTTAAAATTTTGTGAGGTGATTTACTGAGAGTTATTATTAAAAGCCTTTAATTTCAGAAGCATTTATTTTGCCTTAGATGCTTAGATATAACTAAATTGGAACAAATATACAATATTGAATGGTTTAGTTACTTCCTTATACCATTTATTAAATATTCTAAATGAGATTCTAATCATAGTGCTTTAGAAGGATATGATTCCTACCTTTATCAATAGAAAATAAATGCTAGAATTTGTACTGTTTGGACTCTGCTGCTTCTCACAAAGCTGTTGCTTTCTTTCTTTCTGCCTTCCCCCTCTTCCCTTCTTCCTTCCCTTCCCTCTTGCATGTTGTTCAGTCTCATACTGGTTCATGAACTAAAGACTTTTGAGAAAATTTGACATGTTCTTATTTCTCAGGAATAGAAGGAAGAGGCACAGGGAACAAACAGTCCAAGAGAAGATGCTGAAGGGCATATATACTTTTTTGGCTTTATTTGTGAGACAGGCTCTTCACTAAGCCCTATTTGTGGCTCAATGAAAATAGACCTCCCTATCTTTCTCTTCCATCTTTCCTTTATCCTTATGCTGTGTTATTTTTATAGAAATAGAATATAGCAAAGTATGGGAACTTAAGCTGTAGACATCTAGAAGGTACAGCCATGTGGAATTTTGTTAATGATAGACTCTTGTCTTTTTTGTTTAGGATCAGACTCTGTGATTTTACTCAAAGTGAAAGACTCCCAGATTCCAACTCCCAGGTAAACTTTGGTTAAAGGACATTCTTAACATTGTTTTCTCTTTCTTTAATCACAATTTCTTTACTAAGAGTTAAGTAATATAAAACAGCCTCAACTCAAACCATTCTTACATGTTGTTTGAATTATTTCAGTAACTTCTTAATTGATCTTTTTTCCTCCAACCTCCGTTTTATTCTTCATGACATTTTCCACCATGTTCTGTAACCCATTCTTTGCCTTGTTCGTTAGTCCATCTTCAGTTCTGCTGAGTAAACTTTCTAAAGTGCTTATCTAATCATTCATTAAACTCCCTCAAGAGTGGCTGATAAGATGTGGAATCAAGCCCAAACTCCTAGTACAGTATTCAACACTCTTCCTCCACATGCATTGCTTCCTGTCATACATTTTTTCTTTAACAAATATTTATTGATAGCCTAGGGTTGCAGGTACTGGTACAAACATTGTTAACAAAATGAAGTTCCTGCTCTCAAGAAGTGTACATCCTAATTGTACCGAAAGGACCTTGATGCTGGAAAAGGTTGAGTGCAAGAAGAGAAGAGGGTGACAGAGGATGAAATAGTTGGATAGCATCACCTGATCAATGGATATGGATTTGACCTAACTCTGGGAGATAGTGAAGGACAGGGAAACCTGGTGTGCTGCAGTCCATGGACTTACAAAGAGTTGGCCATGACTTATTGACTAAACAACAACAAAGGAGAGGGGTGAGGGACAAATAATAACAAATAATTAAGTATACATATACCTGGTGGTGATAAGTACCATGAAGAAAAATAAAGCAGGGTGATATATAGACTGGGGATTGGGAGTGCCATTTATCTAGATGGTCATGGTGAGTTTCTGCTAAGCTGACATTTGAGGAGAGACCCAATGGAGGTGAGAGAAGGAGCCATGTGCAAAACACTGGATTCTTTCATGTGTTTATTATATGCTGACAAGATGATAGGTATTTTCATACTTTCACATGAATATGTGAAGTGTTTCTTCTGCCTGGTATGCTCCCCTTCTCCCCCCTTCAACTTGTCTATCAAAGCAGTAGTCTTTTTCTTATCTTTTAAGTCTCAGTTCAGATGTGATCTTCTGTATGAAACTTAACCCCTCTGAGAGGTACCAAGTATTTCTTCCTTTGTAATCCAGTTCAGTTCAGTTCAGTTCAGTCGCTCAGTCGTATCAGACTCTGCGACCCCATGAATTTCAGCACGCCAGGCCTCCCTGTCCATCACCAACTCCCGGAATTCACCCAAACTCATGTCCATCAAGTCAGTGATGCCATCCAGCCATCTCATCCTCTGTCGTCATCATCTCCTCCTGCCCCCTATCCCTCCCAACATCAAAGTCTTTTCCAATGAGTCAACTCTTCTCATGAGGTGGCCAAAGTACTGGAGTTTCAGCTTTAGTATCATTCCTTCCAAAGAACACTCAGGACTGATCTCCTTTAGAATGGACTGGTTGGATCTCCTTGCAGTCCAAGGGACTCTCAAGAGTCTTCTCCAACACCACAGTTCAAAAGCATCAATTCTTCAGCACTCAGCTTTCTTCACAGTCCAACTTTCACATCCATGTGACCACTGGAAAAATCATAGCCTTGACTAGATGGACCTTTGTTGGCAAAGTAATGTCTCTACTTCTGAATATGCTATCTAGATTGGTCATAACTTTTCTTCCAAGGAATAAGCGTCTTTTAATTTCATGGCTGCAATTACCATCTGCAGTGATTTTGGAGCCCCCAAAAATAAAAAGTCTGACACTGTTTCCACTGTTTCCCCATCTATTTCCCATGAAGTGATGGGACCAGATGCCATGATCTTTGTTTTCTGAACGTTGAACTTTAAGCCAACTTTTTCACTCTCCTCTTTCACTTTCATCAAGAGGCCCTTTAGTTCTTCTTCTCTTTCTGCCATAAAAGTAGTGTCATCTGCATATCTGAGGTTTTTGATATTTCTCCCAGCAATCTTGATTCTAGCTTGTGCTTCTTCCAGCCCAGCGTTTCTCATGATGTACTCTGCATAGAAGTTAAATAAGCAGGGTGACAGTATACAGCCTTGATGTACTCCTTTTCCTATATGGAACCAGTCTGTTGTTCCATGTCCAGTTCTAACTGTTGCTTCCTGACCTGCATACAGGTTTCTCAAGAGTCAAGTCAGGTGGTCTGGTATTCCCATCTCTTTCAGAATTTTCCAGTTTGTTGTGATCCACACAGTCAAAGGCTTTGCCATAGTCAATAAAGCAGAAATAGATGTTTTTCTGGAACTCTCTTGCTGTTTTCCATGATCCAGTGGATGTTGGCAATTTGATCTCTGGTTCCTCTGCCTTTTCTAAGCTTGAACATCTGGAAGTTCATGGTTCATGTATTGCTGAACCAGTATTGTAACCCAGTAGGTTACTGTTAATATTTAGATTGCTATGTCTGCCATATTGGGGCCTTGGCATTCAGTTGGTAGGATAATAATATTATCAATTTTCCATTGAAACGATTAGGGATAATAAGATATTCTTTCTTACCTCAATTCCCCTACATCTTTGCAATTTCCCAGTATGTTCTAAACTTTTTGGATATTTTAAAAGTATTCTCAAAAAAAGTATTCTCTAGTTAGTATAGTTTCTCAAGAAGACTTTACAGTTTGGATTCTTTATAGTTTTGGGGGTTTTTTTGAGTTAGACCTGGGTTCTGATCTTGCCTTTTCCAGGCTTCATGTAACTTTGAACAAGTTACTCTTCTAAACCTCAGTTTGCTTACCAATAAAATGCCGGTATTAATACCTTACTATTGAATTGTTGTGAAGGTAAACTTATAGGTAAAACACTTATAAAAGTGTTCTATATGTATGTACAAAAATAGGTGTTCTTTCCTGGGAAAAAGTTGATTTCATATAATGAGTGCTCTCAGTTCTTCTTTACTGAGTCTGTCTTTCCTTTATGGAGAATTTCTTTTACTGATGACTGAACAGTGAGATGGATGAGAAGTAGTCTTGGGTGAGGCTCACTGGATGATGCTGTCTATCAAAGTTGGAGCCTGGTCTCTCAAGGCTTGGTTGATTGGCTCCTTAATCTCCCACCACTGCCTCTCGGTTAAGTTCCAGCAATGAAGATCTGCCCTTATTTCCCAGAATATGCCATGCATTTTATGCCTTTGTGTTGTTATACATTCCAAGCCCTTCCCCTTCTGCCTGGAGTTTGCTTTCTCTCCTTGTCCACTTGTTACACTCTTAGCTTGCTTTTTAAACTCTGACTCAGGTGTTTTTTTCCTCAGGACATTTCTCTTGCTTCTCCAGATATCATTAGTCTTTTCCTCCAGTACTTCTGTCTCTGTACCTTGTGTTACTAATATCTTTGCACCGCCTCCTGCTTTCAATAATAGCATGTGGCACATTAAAAGTACTTAGTAAATAAATCTTTGTTAAATAACAAATTCCCTAGAAAGCCTGAAATACTCTCTTGAGTAGACCAAATACTCATTACCTCCATTGTGACTTAATGCTTTGGTTTATTAGAAGACACTTTACAATAATAGAACACAGTCTGTGGAATTGGACTGAAGTAGTTTCTAATCCTGACTCTTCCAGGGCAAATTATTCTTTTGAACTCAGTTTCCTTTTCTGTACAGTATAAGTAATGTTTCCCTATTACACATTATATTGAGGCTTGATAATTTGTGGATTATCATAAGGCTTTGCCAATACGTAAAACTTCTCTAAGAGAGTTTTGTACATAAAGCACTAAGTAGGTGCTTATTGCATCAGTTACATGAGAAGTAATATGTAATCTCTGAAAAGCAAAGGGATTTTGCTTTTCCTTCTGTGTGTTGCTTTCCTATGCCAATAGATACCTTGATGCATTAAAGAGAAGTGCTTGTCCTTTACATTATTTATTTATTCACAAATATTGAGTGCCTGCTAGATGTCAGGCACTATTCTTGGTACAGAGGATACAGTAGTAAATACAGAAGACAAAAATTCCTATCCTCATCAAGTTTATATTCTAATATGGGGAGCATTGAGCTTCCCTGATAGCTCAGTTGGTAAAGAATCTGCCTGCAAGGCAGGAGACCCTGATTTGATTCCTGGGTCGGCAAGATCTGCTGGAGAAGGGACAATCTACCCACTCCAGTATTCTTGGGCTTCTCTGGTGGCTCAGCTGGTAAAGAATCTGCCTGCAATGCAGGAGACCTGAGTTCAATCCCTGGGTTGAGAAGATCCCCTGGAAAAGGGAAAGGCTACCACTCCGATATTCTGATCTGGAGAATTCCATGGACTGTGGAGTCACAAAGAGTCAGACACGACTGAGCGACTTTCTTTTTTTTTCACTTTCATGAGGAGCAGATTTGAGTAGCATGATCCAGTACCATGAAATTGTGGGTGATTGCTTGTCACGTCGTCATATTGTGCAATAGATGTGTTCTCACGTTCATTTATTTTTAGTATCACACACTAAGTAGTCTCTTAGAGTGCTTCCACTGATCTCTGTGACTTTCTTTCTTGGCTGTTACATCAGTTGTTGACTGCATTAAGGAGATAGGCTGCCTTCTCTGTGTTTTCCTCTTATTGACCTCAGTGACAGTGAATAGGTAATAGAACAGCATTTTTATCACTAAAGCCCAAAACTAGGGTTACTGGGAATACTGATTCTCAGAAGTTAGGCTTAGGAGCAAAGGATTACCTCTGAGCCCTTATTTTTGCCTTTATAGGACAGATTGAAGAAGTTTAAAAACTGAAAGGGACTCTCATCTCCATATTTACAAACCCAGAAATTGAGGCCCATGTAAAGGGAAGTGACTTGCTCAAAGTCACAAAGCTAATCAGGGGCAGCTTTAAGAGATTCCAGTCTCTTAACTTTCAGTCTGACACTCTTTTAACTTGTTCTGTATATCTGAAAGTTTTCTTTGGAAAAGTACTCACTTGCCTTTCATTTGGTTCTGTGAGAACTCCTTCAGTTGGAGGGAGATGAGCAATGAGATAAGAAAGTTTGAGAAGAGCAAAAGGCTCTAGAACAGATAGCATACCTGTGACTCTGCTAGCCTTATTCCCTTGGGTTGTCAGCAAGAGCTTCATGGAATAAAACCGGTCTCTCATCTTTGGAAGGGAGTCGTATTGCTAATTATCTACGTTGGTTCATTGGTTCATTAGCCATTTAATATGGACTACTCTGTGAGTGGGGATTTTCAGTATCTACTGTGATGTGGTTGAATGTATTTTGACTCAACCAGACCTACAAAAAGTCCAACAACCCATAATATTTTATTAAACTATTAATAAATCTGTCAATCTGAGCCATTTGGAAAGAGGAACATTCTTGTTTTAATATATTACCTTGATAAATGATGTATTTTTCACATCATGTTGGTCTCTCTTGCAAGTAAGGAGCATGCTAAACTTAATTTCTCTGCTGAGTGTTGGGTCATCTTTTTAACTGTATATGTGCAAATGACTCATATGTGTTTTCCTTTGCTTCCCAGTTATAATTGTTTTATGTAATTTAGGTCCTTTTATTTATCACATAGTTATAAAGCATTTGTATAAACTATTTAAATGATTGGTTTTCTTGATGAAAATATTTTATATTCTTTTAAGTCTCCTGTTCATTTGTCACATTTTTCTTTTCCTGCCCATAGTCCTACTTTTTTCCAGGCAGAGCTGTGGATCAAAGAATTGTAAGTAATTATTTTAACTATCATTTTTCCTCTTCATCATTTTCTTTTCAGTTAGAAGAAATCAATTAGCCAATCTTGCTACCTATTTTTAGTCAGTAAAAATTTCCTATTTATTTATAAAATAACTTCTAAGTTACTGAGTTTTAAAAGTTTTTGGAATTGGAACATTTCTATGCTCAGGTTTATTAAATCTGTAACAATTGTTGAAACTAAATTGAACTGGAAAAATGTTTCAGTTAGCTATTAAACAGAAAGGAAAATAAATGCCTTTATTTTCATATTGATAAAACTAATTTATTGGATAATATTATTTCTGGAGTTTGCAGAATCACTGAAGATTTAGTTTCTAGTTTCAAGGATTCACTTTGGTTATCTAAATCCCTTGGTCTGGTAGTTGTGGTTTTTTTTTTAATATTTATTTTATTTGCCTGTGTCGGGTCTAAGTGATGGCACGCAAGATCTTTGTCATGTCATATGGTATCTTTTATTGTGGCATGAAGGCTCTCTACCCTTGACATGAGGCTCCAGAGCAGGTGGGCTTAGTAGCTGTGATACGTGGACCTAGTTGTCCCAGGGCTTGTGGGATCGTAGTTCTCCAACCAGCAATGGAACCCACATCTTTTGTATTATTTTCATCTTTAGGATTCAATCTCATTTTTGGATTTCCAGAATGAAGCTTCACTTTCTCTTTAATTTTAGAAGCATGGTTTTAAAAAAAGACTACACATTTACAAATATCCACAAAAGTCACTTGTTCATGTTTAGCAACAAACTAATAATTTTCATCATTTCAAAAAACTAGTAGGGTAATTTCAGTGACACTGTAGTTTCACTTTGTCTTAAAGCAAGTGTAGTCCTAAGTTAGTATAAGGGTTTTAGGCTTTTTCTCTGAGAGTTTTATATTTAATGCTCATTGGGCATCAGCAGTGTTCTTGATGCTAAGTGAGTGGTCTGCATTTTTTGTTTCCTAGAACTAGTGTTTATGATTCTCGAGCACGGGAAAGATTGCGCCAGATTGAAGAGCAGAAAGCACTGGCATTACAGCTTCAAAACCAGGTAAAAAGTGTTTTTGAGATATAAATGAATACCACATCCAAGTTGAAAGTAATATTGGAAGGTTACCTGAATTTGGAATCAAAGGTGTTGAATTGCAAGAAAGTATGGTAGCATAGCCTTGCTATGCTCTGTGTTCTTGATCCGTCCAGCTAGTCCTACTCAGTGTTCGTAGACAAGCAGTAGATTTCTGTACTCCACTTATTTTGAAGGTCTGTCTTTCAGAGACTGCAGGAACAGGAACATTCAGTACATGATTCAGTAGAACTGCATCTTCGTGTGCCTCTTGAAAAGGAGATCCCGGTCACAATCGCCCAGAAACAGGAAAAAAAGGTCATAAATTGACTGACAGCGAAGATGAATTTCCTGAAATTACAGAGGTAAATTATATAGTATAAATTCCTACACTGGCAAGTGTTGTGTTTAGAGAGAATATTTTGGACAAATTTCAAACATACAAGTAATAGACCAGGGACTCCCCTGGCGGTCCAGTGGTTAAGGCTCAGTGCTTCCACCTGCAGGGTGTTCAATCCATGGTCAGGGAATTAAGACCACAAATGCTGAGCGGTGCAGCCAGAAAACAGACTGGAAAAAAACAGTAGTAGATCACCTGGTATTTAAATTGTATTTCTGCTTTCATTTGTATTGCATAACAGTATTGGCTTTGTTTTTAAAAGATTACTGAAAATTTAGGCAAGAATTATGGGTGACTTGTAGTGATTTCAGTGAAAAAGCAGTCAGTAAATTTGTTTCATTTCCTGTGCATTTTTACTTAATGCATATGTATAGTACTTTTACATCATATAGTAAGTTGAGCCTTACCATTTTTTTTTAAATAATAAAAACTCAGTATAAAAATTTGGAAAATACATAAAAGTCTGCATACATTTAAAAATAATCTGTTTCTTAGTTCATTCTTCTGTTTGAAAACCTGTCATATAGCTGGTAAGTATAACACATTTATTAACACTAAAGTTGTGCTGAATTCTACATTTTTACATTAAAAAAACGTAAATTTTTCTGGGAAAATGTGTCTAAAAGACATCACTACTTTTACTTCCTTATTACCTTTGAGAAAGATTCTGTTTCTTAGGAAATTGTTTGTACTGAAGATATATAATTAGGTCTTTTCATGGGCTTAGGAAATTTGATAGCAGAAAGTTATTTCAGACTCAAGAAATAATATGAAATAAGGGTCTGAAATGTGCTGAAAAAGAGAAGGGAGCAAGAACTAGGATGAAAGGAAGTAATCAGGAAATTACTGGAAGGAATAGAAACCAAAATGTTAGGAGTAAATGGTTGATTTAAGTCTGGGGATTGCATGGGGCTTGATGAGAAATTGGTACATCCAAGGCCATGTATGCCTAATCTCTGACACTTCTTGGTTCCCTAGGAAATGGAGAAAGAAATAAAAAATGTATTTCGTAATGGGAACCAGGATGAAGTTCTGAGTGAAGCATTCCGCTTGACCATCACACGCAAAGATATTCAAACTCTAAATCACCTTAACTGGCTCAACGATGAGGTAATCTCACACTAGTTTTTATATTCAAATAGAAAGTGAACATCAAGTGCAGACTAAAAGGCATTATATATTTCACTATTTCTCAAAGTGTGGTCCTTGCTGACCTGCTTCAGAATCAGCTGTCGTAGCTTTCTCCATTTTCCTGACTAAGTACGAGGCAGTATGGTAGATATATATATTTTTAACAAACATCTCAGGTGATTTTTTTTTTTTAATGTACCTTAATGTCTGGGAACTGCTGATTTACCTTTTTATGTATCGAAGATTTGGATAGTAATAAAGAGGACATTTACTCATTGGTATTTTTACTCTCCTTAAGCTACCTGCCATACAGTTCACCTTTTGTTAAGCAATTATTTAATAGCTGACCATGGTTACAGCACATGAAGGAATACTTTGGGATTTCCATATAGAAATCCATTTCTGTTACCCTTTCTCTCTGTATTTAGGTCACTTAGGTTATGAGTGGTAAGCTTTCTAAAATAGCCTACATTTGTACATGATATTTTTAAACTGACATTGAAGAAGTTTTATTAAATATTTGAGGTATTGAGTTAAAAAGTGTTATGGCTCTTGGCTCCCAAGTGTTCTAATTATTTTATGTAGATTATTTGTGTTAGAATCTTCAAACTGATCTGTCCTATTCCTAAACCTATAGGAGCCTGTTTTATTTCACAAGGATATTTTCACAGCAAAAGAAGAGAACTGGGTTGGGGTTTTTCCTAAGTACCTGCCTCCTTACTAGGAGCATTCCTGCCTAAAATCTTGGGTATGCTCAAGTTTCATCACTATGGAAACTTTTTATATCCTCAATATAGTAAGCACTAGATATTCTAGGGGCTTCCCAAGTGGCTCAGCAGTAAAGAAACCTTCTGCTAATGCAGGAGATATGGGTTCAATCCCTGGGTCAGGAAGATCCCCTGGAGAAGGAAGTGGCAACCCACTGCAGTATTCTTGCCTGGGAAATCCCATGTGCTGGCGGGCCACAGTCTATGGGGTCACAAAGAGTCGGACCTGACTTAGCAACTGAACAAAAACCAAATATTCTAGATACCAGTATCCTGGCCTTGTATGTGTATGACCTTCCAAATACTAATATTTGGCCAACATCTGTTGGATATTTACCTCACGTTAGGTCCTAATCTAAGTGATTTATCTGTTTTGCTCATGTCATAGTCACCATAACTCTTAGAGATGGATGCTATAGTTTTATCATCTCCATTTAATAGATGAAGAAATAAGACATAAAAAGATTAAGAAACTTGCAAAGTTATATGACTTTGTAATAGCAAGCCAGGATTCAGACTCAAGCATTGGGTCTTATCTGTTATATCATACTACCTTAGAATCTTAAGTTGGATCCTGTTTCAGGATTAGATATAGAGAATTTTAGAGCCATATATCATGTCTAGTAGGTTGATTTTCTGTGGGATTTGTTGAACTAGCCCATTCTCTTTGCCTTTGGTGAGTTTATAAGATAAAATTTCAGAAGTTCATCACTCCTTGAATAATATCTTTGACCAGAAATAGTAAAGAAGGCATGGTTTGAGATACCATCTTGCTTTACAGGAAACAGCTCTTGCTTCTTATGGCCCAGAATAGTGGTATTAGAACATTGGGTCAAAATAACAGGAAAAAAAGAGCTCACCAAATCAAAGAGCAAAATGAAAATCAAGAACAGTCAAAAGTATCCACCAATTAGGTATTTTTCTTTGAAGATATTAATATGAGGTCTCTTGCCAATTTTTACCTGCTGCTTTTAAATGGGGAAGACCCAGTTATTCTATTGGGATTGCAACTTGTTTGTTGTAAATTATCCAAAAACTTCTAGGGGGCAGCAGTGAGCAGGACATGAGCTGAGTTCTTGCTATATGTACTGTGGTAGTTACCTCAGTGAGCTCCCTTACAGAGGCAGCGTTCATCAGGACATATTTTCCATTCCCTGGGTCCACCAGAGGATTTTTAGCAAGCAAAGTTATTGTAAATTACATTATTTATAAGAGAAAAGGTGAAGGAAAGATTCCTTGTCTACTTTATCTCTACCACATTTACCCATAACTTTTGTAAAGGAGTCCTTGTCTTCTGAGTGGAGAATAATGTTAACTTTGAAACCAGGTGCCAGTTCACATGTCCATGATGATAATGATAACTATTTTAATAAGTACCTTAATAAGTGTTTTAAAAAGCATCATTTTCAGAGTTAACTGCCCTTAAAAAGCTGATGACATTCTGAAGGGGAATTAATAGATATCTTTAAGTATTCATACTCATTTTGAAATACTTAATTGTTTCTTAATTGTGAACCCTCAATATTTTGCAAGTAATTTGCTCTCTCTTCAATCCTGGTCTCCTTCCCTCAAATAGATATTTTCATTAATAGCCTTTCTTTTATTTTTGTTTCTCATGTCATTTTTATAGACTTCATTAAAATTTTCTCCCAAGAAAGGTGATTGACATTTTACAGACAAAGAATATAAGATCCTAGAAATGAAAGGGATTAGATTTAGCTTATAAGGAAAATAAAATCAAGAAGTCCTATATTTGAGATATGTACAAATAGCCATTAGGCTACTCTTTCTCAGGTCATTTTGCTAAAAGAAGAGTAGGCCACAGTGCCTGTTCTTGCGATAAGCCTTCCAGCATATTTGCAAGAGTGGATTTATATATAAGTGAATAGCTAAAATCTATGCCAATTCAAAGGACTAATGACAGTATGAACATTGTACCTCATTGTAAGAAAATGAAACTTCTCAAAATTGGAATGTGGGAACTGGCCGCTTTGCAAAGAGTTACAAAATGAGGCTGGAAAGGTGAGAACATATAGATGGAGATTTCTAGTCCAGGTCTGGTGATTAGTGATAGAAATATCTAATTAAGGGAAGGAAGACAGGGTTAAAGAGAGGAGGAATTAGTTGCAAAAGTAGGTTGAAAGTCACAGTTAAGAAACAAAAGGAAGTATTTTTAAGTAAATGTCAATTGAAATAACAAACAGTAGAAATTGTGTATTGTTTCCTGAAGATAGAGTTGAATAACTTATGGAATCCAACTCTAAGATTTCAGGTTAATGATCCTGAAGTGAAGACTACTTTAGGCTTTGTGTTTCTCTTTATGGCCTGCTAATTCTGCTCTTAGAGGGCCTAATAGTTGTTTTATAAAGAATCAGATAAATTTAGAAATACATGAAAATTATTTGGGCATACAAATAAATTTGACATCTTCTGGTCATGACAGAATAAAGTAGATCAGATTTACTCTCTCAAATAGAACAGTAGATAAAACACCTGAAGCAACAATTTTCAGACACTGGATAACAGTGATTCCTAAGAAGACGGAAGTGAAAAGCATGCATGTATGATTCCCACAGCTTACTGGGGTAGTGTGCTAAAGGGAGAGAGCTGGTAAAAACCTGGCAGTGCCTGGCAGTCTTACTGAGTAGAGAAGACAGTGTTCATGGAGGCCAAAGCGGCTAAGGTTTGTGAGATAAATACGGTGGGGAAGTTGCTGAACACAGAGAAAGCTCCAGAGATATGCAGAGGGCCCCCTGGAATCTTTGGCTGAGTTCTGATCTGTACATATCTGGCAAGAAACTACCAGTGGCTGTGGAAAGAACCACCAGAAAGAAGAAATCATAACAAGCCTGAGAGCTAACACAGGTGCCAAGAACTGTTTATGTCCCAATCAGCTGGAGTAGAAAAGTTGCGGAGCATTGAATAGCAAGTCCTCAAAAGGGCAGTGCCTCAAGAGTGGGGCCAGACAGGCAGGCCCTAGAGTAAAGGCTGCTCTGGACCCATGGTAACAAGCTTAAATACAAGTCTTAAAAGCTTGAAACTGATCTAAGTAACTTAACTGTATCACAGAACAAAACCCAACAATATTTAAAGGAATACAACAAATTCTGGTAACAACAGAACCCAACAACATTGAAATTCACAAAGTCTAGCATGTAATTAAAAATTCCTGGGCATGAAATAGAAGAAAAATATAACAAAGGGAAAAAAACAATCACTATAGAAATAACCAGGAAAGAAAAATATGTTAGAATTAGCCAACAAAGATATTAAAACAGATACCGTAATAATATTCCACATGTTCAGGTAAGTAGAGGAAAGTGGACATTATGAGGAGAAAAATGGAGAATATAAAAAAGATCCAAATTGAATTTCTAGAGATGAAAAATACAGTATCTGATATTAAAAATACATGAAATGAGATTAACAGCTTAGATACTGTGGAAGGAAAAATTAGTAACCTTGAAAATAGAGCAGTATGAATCATCTAAGTGAAATAGAAAAAAGGCTGAAAAAGATGACTGGATCTCAGTGAGCTCAGGGACAGTATCAAGTCTAAGCATGTAATTGAAGTCCCAGAGGGAAGATGTGGTGTTAAGTGGCATCAGAAAAAAATGTTTAAAGAAATAATGGTGGAAGATTTTCCAGATTTGGAAGCATACTGACAGATTCAAGAAATTCAACATACCCCAAGAAAGAGAAATACCATACTGAAATGTATAGTAATCAAATTGCTAAAGACCACTGATAAAGAGAAAAATAATGAAAAAAGCAACCAGAAGAAGAGACATATTATATACAGAGGAACAAAGATCTGTCAGAAACCATGTAGGCCAGAGGACAGTGTAGCTACATTTTAAAATACTGAAGGAAAAAGAAAATCGTCAACCTAAATTCTATACCAGCAAATATATCTTTGAAGAAATAAGGCTATACTTTTTAGGCAAGCAAATGCTGAAGAATTCATCACCAGCAGACTTCTTCTTTAAGAAATATTAAAGGATATTTTAGGCAGAGGAAAAATTTGAGTTGAAAATTTCAATCTACACAAGGAATGAAGAGCAGTGGAAATGCTTTCATCCTTTATTATCTCTGGAAGACAAGGGGCTAGTCAAATAAAAAGAAAACAACAACAATAAAGCATTTATAACATGTTAAAGTAAAATATATGATAATCATAACACAGAAGGGGGAAATGAAAGTATGTACTTGTCTTAAGATTCCTCCATAATGTATGAAGTTGTATGGTGTTTTATGAAGATGGACTACAATAAGTTACAGACATAAATTCTAGAGCAATCAGTAAAAAACAAAAAGGTATTTTAAGAAGCTGCTAATGGAGATTAGATGCAATTAAAAGATAGTCAATCCAAAGGAAGGCAGAGAAAGGACACAAAGAACAGATGAGACACACAGGGAAAAAAAAAGAACATGATGGTAGATTTAAAACCAACCATGTCAATACTCTGGTTGCTCAGTGGTAAAGAATCTGTCTGTCAGTGCAGGAGAGTCAAGTTCAATCCCTGGGTCTGGAACATCCCCTGGAGGAGGGCATAGCAACCTACTCTGGTATTCTTGCCTAGGAAATCCCATGGATAGAGGAGCCTGGTGGACTGCAGTCCATGGGGTCACAAAGAGTTGGATGTGACTTAGTGACTAAACAACAACAATCTCAATACATTAAATATAAATGACCAAACTCAGCATACCCAGTAGAAATATAATGTGAGCCATATATGTAATTTAAAGTTTTCTAATAGTCACATTTTAAAAAAGGAAAGGAAACAAGTAAAACTAATTTTTATAGTATATTTTATTTAACCCAATAAATCTAAAATATGTTTACTTTGGCATGTAATACATATTAAAATATTATTAATGGTATATTTTGCCTTCTCTAAAATATATGTATTTTACACTTAGAATGCATTTACACTTACAACACAATTTGAATTAGTCAAATTTCAAGTGCTCAAGAGTTACATCTGGCTAATGGCTACCATACTGGACAGTATAAGCATCTAGTTAAAAGGCAGAAATTATAGATTAGATTTAAAAATATGTCTACAGAAAACATTTTAAATGTGAAGACACATATAGGTTAAAAGTAAAAGGGTGGAGAAAACATACCATACAAACAGTAAACAAAGGAAAGGTGAAGTAACTACATTGATATCACACTGGTCGATTTCAGAACAAGAAATATTACCAGTGATAGACATTTCATAATGGTAAAGGGGGAAATTCATCAAAAGGAGTAACAATGTAAGTATGTGTGCACCTAATAACAGAACTTCAAAATACACTAACAAAAACCGAAAAAACTGGAAGGGAAAATAGACAAATTCATACAAAAGTATGAATGTTGAAGATTTCAGCACCTCTGTCTCAATTACTAATTGCTTCCAAGGAGATGTTAAATCTAAGTGATGCTCAGTAAGAAAAGCAGCAGCCTATAAAACATTAAACTCAGCTAGACAAACCTAGCACAGGAAATAGATTTTTCTTAGGAAATAAAAACTGATTGAGTCAGAAAGGAAGAAAATTAGACAAGATGAAATAAATTAGTTAAGTGAATATGATGGTGTCTCCCATATGCTAATGATCAGAATGGAAGTTACAGTGTAGTCTTTCTAACATGACTCATTGGACAGTTTCACATCATTATAGATTACCTCTTTAAAGTGTTTCTTAATAGAACTAGTCCTTTTGATAAACTAGGGATTTATGTCAGGTCACAGGGAGAATGGTAATTACAGTTATCATGACTCCATAAAAGTAGATGCTGCCTGTCTTTCTCTAAAACTTTTGCAGTAATTCTAATCGTTCATTAATTTGCGTCTGAGAAAAGTCCTGGGCACAGTGAGGGATGCCATAACTCAGAGCTTCCCTAAAGTCTGCTATCTTGGTTTCTATAGTATTATTAGGTTAGGTCTTAGGCGTGAGTGACCTTCCGATTTATAACATTCAGAGGTTGTTGCTTAATTAGTCTTTTGGGGTTTTTGGTTGACAAGGATAAGTCTAATTTAAAAATAAGAATGAGGAGGTAGAGGGGAAAGTCTGGAGGGATGAAGTAGGAAAACAGCTTTTTCTTTTCTAAAAGTTATCTTGATCTCTGCTTTAGAACACTGTCATGCTCAGGACTTTAGAACACTTTTTTTCCAAAGTCTGTTATAAGGGTTCAGTGTGTGAAATTGGGAAGGGTTAAAAGTTAGACTTGACTGTTAGTGATGTATTTTACTTCTAAATGCATGAGAAAACAATAGTTTGGCTGGTTTACTGCTTGAGAAGGATACAAATAGCTGTGGTCATTTGTGTCATTGTGGTAACATACAGGCAAAGGATTGAGTACTAAGTTTGAAAACATTGTAGAATTTTCTTTTAAAGAAACACTTTTTTCAACTTAGCCTGGCAGCTCTTCACATAAAATCACAAAGGAACAAGACACCATAAACAATCATTCCACCCCCAAACAGGATTGCATAGACAAGTAGACGCTCACAGCGAAGGCTGTGAAGGCAGCAGGAAAGGCAGTTCTTTAGGCACCAGGGACTGCAGCAAGCAGAGGCAAGTGTGGGCCCCTGAAAGAGTGGCAAGTGCAAGACAAACAGTAGGCACAGACAACCAGACTTGTTACTCTTCATCCCCAATTCCAAAGGGAATTCAAGATCTTCTGGAGCTAAGAAGAGTCCCATGTACAGAAAGACTCTCCCACAGGAGGGGAGGGACCCTTGCCGTCACAAAATACAAGCAACTGCTCTGACCATCATTGCTTCTCTTTCATCTTAGACACTGATCCCTTCTCTCATTTCTTTTTCCTTCATCTTTAGCCCTCCTCTGTGAGATGATGTGTAGGATTCTTTTGTTCTTTTTTTTTTGGTGTGATTGTGTCTTGGCTGAACTATGGCGATTTTCCTTAATTTGGACTGAGTGATTGCTGAAAAACTGAGGAGAGAAACTTGGATCTAAATTCTGCTTCAGACGTCAGGTTATACATCCTCAGCTAATGGGAGGGAACAGTGAGGCCACCAAGCCCCCTCCTCCTAGAATGCAGGGCAAATGAAAAAGAGCCCAGATCACTCCCTAGAGCTAAGTAATGAGCTGACTTTGGAGGAGGCCATTTCCCTCACAGTGGAGAAACCTTGGTGGGAGGGAGAAGTAAAGCAGAGAAGAGGGGCTCTCAGTGTGGTGCCCTCATCACTAGGTAGGTCTCCGTTCCTGTTCAGCTGGCTTGGTCTTTAACTTTATAGGTCCACTCTGTCAAAATAACAAAATAAAGTAACATAGAGAAACCAAGCAACTCAGGCTGTGGAGGAGCAGCTAAGCTTAATTGGTTTTTGGCACTCTTTCCCCCTGAAAAATAGGATGGTCATATGTAGCATGATACTCATTTATATCACCCTTTTCACTTCAGGGTAATGATCCCAGATATACCCTTCTAATGGGCACCTGGGGGAGATATATCTCTGTGGCTTTCATGTGCTTGGCTGTCCTTATCTCTCTGGTTCCTTCTACCTTCATCTTAAGTCCTTATTGCCTGTTGCAATATTTAACTTATCTGCCCCCATGGAGGGTTTGGCTTATAGTGATTGACAGGTTGTCTTGCCTATTCGCTTCACCTCTTGAATTGAAGGATTTAGCCTCATGGCATGAGTAATGTCATGGGATAGAATACCAGAGGAATCAATCCCTTTTGCTAATTCTCTCTCACCGGAAGATGTAGATTATAGCCAAGAAATCTGTGCTTGCTGAGCAGGTAGATCCTCCTGCATTCCTGGCTGCCTTCACAAGCCTACAAGCATCCTTTAGCACCGTTAACCTCAAGGATAGAGTGGGATTAAAATCCTGAATTGGAGAAACCTACAATCCTAATTGTGCCCTAATTCATTATCGTTGTTTTATATAACTGAGCTCTAGTTACCTGTTGGGCATCATACTAGGGAGAGAATCAACCACAACCTGAGCCTATTGCTCTATCTTCAGAGATGCAGGAAGAACAGTGTCTTTCTTCAGTCCTGACTTTCCTTCCCACCACCTTCAGAGTGCTACTTCTTGGTGAATGTGGTTTCCCTGCAGCTGCCTAGGCATCCTCATCTATAGGCCCTTTCTCTAGTCTAGACCACGCTCCGGTGTGTTCCTGGCTGTGTTCCTTACTGCCTACCCAGTATGTAGTTGCCTACTGTTGGGCAGTAGCTCACTGCTCTGGCATCTTAGTGTGTAAATATTTGTCAAAGGACGGGGGTGTTTTCCCATTCCCCAAAAAGCATTCTGAAAAATGTGCCTGTTTTCTTAGTCATATTTCCAAGCCTTGGATCAGTTAGCCCATTCATTCCTTGCAGTTGACAGACACTGGCCTGACCTCAGCTGGCCACATAAAATAAGTATGCAGTAACTTCCGGCACCGTAACTTTGCGGCTTTAATACCAAGGAGTCCTAGACCTAAAGAAACTGTGGACAACGTAGTCACTATTAGAGAACACATCGTTTTATTAATATATCTCCCATGTCAAGCATTTTAATTTCTTTCGCTCATAGTTGATATTGAAGAAATAAGTGGAATCAACAAATATAAGGCAGCTAACCTTATAGATTCTAGGAGAAAACTTTACTCTTCATGTTTGTGGTTTTACTTTCAGGTCTTACATAATGTAGGTTATAGTATATCCATGTCTGCCTGGATAAAGGTGTTGCCAAGCTACTACAAGTTTAGAGATGTTCCAATACAGTTGATGGTTTATTCTGTCACTCAGTTCTACTTGAGACCAAAACAGTTTGCTTCTGCTAAGTAACTTGTTAGGCTGAAAATACAGTCTTCAGTCATGGGGCAGAGTTTTCTATCTTTGTGCAAAATCAGGAGACCTACATAGAAGGACTGAACTACTAATCTTAGTTTTTATTAACACTAGACTCTGAGCTCAGAGTTTATTTAAGTTGCTCGCACAGTCCCAGCAGACTAAAGGAACTGCTGATGTTTACCTTGCTGAACTCCTGCTTGTAATGTGTACGTGCACATACTCCTTCCTTTCCTTTTCTCTGACTCTAATCTTGTAGTACTTCTTCCTCCTCATTTTCCAGTTTTTTATAACCTGATCTGCAGCCTTCTACAAGTCTGGCCAACATCTTCCCAAATGTATCCTGAACCATATATATATGTATCAGCCTTTTATGTTTTCACTGTTTATAACCACCTCAGCCCCCTCTTTTCTAGTCAGAATTTGATATAGGGATGTTAGGCTGTTGGGTGTTGAGGTCATAACTGAGTTGATTAGGGATCTAGCCTATGCTGTGCAGTATAGCAACTGTGTTTCCTTCTTACAACACAACTGCTTTAAAAGGCTGGAGTATCTATTATAATACATATACTTTCTTTCCACAGATCATCAATTTCTACATGAATATGCTGATGGAGCGAAGTAAAGAGAAGGGATTGCCGAGTGTACATGCGTTTAATACCTTTTTTTTTACTAAGTTAAAAACGGCTGGTTATCAAGCAGTGAAACGTTGGACAAAGAAAGTGGATGTCTTTTCTGTTGACATTCTTTTGGTGCCTATTCACCTAGGAGTGCACTGGTGTCTTGCTGTGAGTGCCTCTTTTATTACTGATAAAATTTAAAAGAAGTCTATATAATAGAATACACAGAGAGCAATGAATACTAGTTCTACATAGATGATCGAAAGAGTAGCATTTAATTATCTAAAAATTGGATAGATTAGCAAACTCCCTGTCAAAGTGGGAGATACTTAGACTTTGAAAACAGCTATGAAATTTTCTTTTCTGGAAATACTTAAAAATGGAGTTATAGTCAAAGCAACCTAAAGGCAAGGAACACATGGGGAGAAAAAGTGACTTCTTAACGATACTGCCAGCTCAGATTCTGTGACTATTATTTCCTGCCTAATCATGATTTGCCTTGCATACTTGATAATTTATTATTGCTTCCCTGGTAGCTCAGACAGTAAGAAATCTGCCTGCAATGCAGGAGACCCACGTTCAGTCCCTGGGTAAGGAAGATCCCCTAGAGAAGGGAATGGCTACACACTCCAGTATTCTTACCTGGAGAACTCCATGGACAGTGGAGCCTGGCAGGCTACAGTCTGTGGGGCTGCAAAGAGTCAGACATGACTGAGCAACTAACACAAACATGACTCTGAGAACATGGATACATTAGCGTAATATATTAATAAAAGTATACAAGTTACAGCCTGTTTTGAATTATATTTGAAAAGCATTAAGTCTAAAGGAAATTCTCCAAGAAACAAAACTTAGAATCTTTTACCATCTTTCTGAAAATATGTGGAGATGATCTCACTTAGTTTACATTCTCTGAAGAGCACGTCGTGTCTTCACTGTTGCCTCCATTGCAAACAGAGACCCTGCAAACTAGAAAAGGGTTTCAGGGCAATTAGTCAGTCAGCCCCCAGCATAGTTCTGAGTAAATAATCACCCTGTTCTTCTTTGCTCTGCAGATGAAGCATGGTATAATGCTAATAAGTATCCATCAAACTTGTCATGATTTCATAGGAAATCTGGCAGAAGGTTCCAAGTTCCAGGGAGGGAAAAGCTGAGATTTTCTTCAGTTCATAAACACACAGACTTTTTTTTTTTATTCCCAGGTTGTGGACTTTAGAAAGAAGAATATTACCTATTACGACTCTATGGGTGGGATAAACAATGAAGCCTGCAGAATCCTCTTGTAAGTAGGGAGTTGAAGACGAAGAGTTTAGTGTTGGATATATGTTGTTTTTCTAGCTGTTGAACTCAATTTTCTGATACCTTCAATGGAGTGGTTAATAAAGGAAATCTTTATATTGATTAAGATGGGTATTTTCCATCTAAGTAAAGTTTAATAATAATATAATAATACCCAAAATACATCCTGATGGGCATAATTACTGTCCCAGTGCAGGAAAATAAAGAGTGGATATAGACATATAGATACAGAAACTACTTAGAAGTCATCTACCCCAACCTCCTGATTTTTCAGATAAAGGAACCAAGACCCACAGAGATGAGTTTGATTGCTCAGGTCCTACTTTAATGGCTCACCTGGGAACCAGAATGCAAATCTGGTTTACATTCCACCTGTTTCTCTTTCCAAAATGTCTATGGCCAGGAGGGGGTGGGTTCCATGAGGTGGAGTAATTGATTTGGATTGAATTTTTATATAGAAGAATCAAGACTATAAATAAATATATACCTCAGCATTGCTATAAAAACATTTTCCTTCCACTAGATTGAATTCTAAAGGACCATATAAACCAAGGAAAAGATCAAAACTCATTCCTCAGTGGGGACAGTAGGAAGAAGGACCCTGGGTATTGAAGGCAGAGGTCTTGCTTCTCTGGAGCTGACAGAGTGGGCATGAACTGTGGGACTTCTAATGATTCCCTGTCCAGCAATATATACTGTTTTCCTTAGACATGGCAGAAGAAAATTCTTCCTGAGGATTGTCAGCCCCATTCTTGCAGTGGCAGCTCCCCAAGCTCATCTCATTCTCTCCCAATACCTTAGGCAATATCTGAAGCAAGAAAGCATTGACAAGAAAAGAAAAGAGTTTGATACCAATGGTTGGCAGCTCTTCAGCAAGAAAAGCCAGGTACGTTTCATCTTGGTAAGATGGAAATTCTGAGATTAGAGTATTGGTTAGAAGAGCATACTGCTTAGGCCCTGGCGTCCTTCTAAGTGTCTGGCCTGACCTCAGCCAGGGAAGATAGAGTAGAGTAAGCCATCTGTGGGAAAATCAGTAATGTATTTCTTATGAAGAACTAGGTTTTCTAAATGCCCAGCTATTTTGCTAAACTTTCATCTATGGGAGAAAATGTTTGCAGACTGCTTGACCCTTGTGGGAGGGACCAGCTTTTACACCCTTGGGTATCATAGAAATCTCAGATAGTCTCCTGTGTGATAAACATGAAGTACACAGGCTGGACTGAGACGCTGAATTTTTTGCTCTCTGAGCCTGTGTTATTCTGAGTGGGGGACCAGGACCATCTCTTCAGAATTCAGGGAAACCTGGAAAATTTATATCCTTTGGTTCTTATTTATAATTGAATAAGAAGGAAGGAAACTTGGAAAGATGTCACCTTTTTGTTATTTTTTGCCTTTTAGGAAATTCCACAGCAGATGAATGGAAGCGACTGTGGCATGTTTGCCTGCAAATATGCTGACTGCATTACCAAAGACAGACCAATCAACTTCACACAGGTAAGCCAAGCCTTCGGGAGGGGGCTCTGTGACCACCCTGTCTCCAGGCTGCCTGATAGATGTTTTTCTCTCCATTTGCTCCACTTAGGGGACTCTGCTTCATTCCGTGGCTCATAACCCAGGGTGGTTGCTACCTGTGCCACGCCGTAGAAAAGGAAGGATAATGATAGGCCACATCCTGGGTAACCATACATCATATATTGTAGTTAAGGAATCCCAGCCAATAGGAGAGCCGCCCTCTCTGCTCATATACGCTGCCTACCTCAAATCCTGTAAGAAGCAGAGAACTGGGACCAGAGCAAGTTTCCTCAGTTTCGCTTTATTTGGTAGCAGTGAAGTTTTGGAACAGGCCACACCTTGATCTAGTGTAGTTTGTTATGCTGCCCACTTCCCTCGCTTTATGCAGCTGATCAGTCTTCCTTACAGTTTGTGATCGTTAATTTTTGTCCATGTGGTCCTTTGGAGACCAAAGTGAATTGAGACTAGAGATTATAGTTTATTTGGTGTCCTCCACTTAACCCTTAGCTTCTGTTTAAAGTAATGACTTTACTAGATTTTCCACCGCAGCCCTTGAGTTGAGCTGACTCTTGCCGTTCATTTAATTTTGGGGCAAAATGAGTTTTGATTTTCAAGCCTCAGCTCTCATAGCCTCTTAAAAGTTCAACACAGAGGACTTTGTTGAATTTAGACACCATTCTCAAAATTCTTGAAGACATTTGAGGATGATAGCCTGGGGATTCCTGGTGATGCCTAATTAAACTTCTAGGTTTACAGCAATGAAAAGTAGCAATAGCAATAGTAATTGGGAAAAGCACTAGAAAAAAAAAAATCACACGTAATGAAGAATAAGCAGTTTGAAAAACCAAAAATGCAGCTGAGACTATTTTAGGTGAAAACGTCAAGAAGGAAAGGAGTGTTAGGTCTGCATGCAAGAAATGAAAATAAAGGTATCTCTGTGTCCCTACAGCAACACATGCCCTACTTCCGGAAGCGGATGGTCTGGGAAATCCTCCACCGAAAGCTCTTGTGAAGACCATCTCAGTTACCAGACATGGACTTGTGGGGGACCAGCTCTTTGTTGTCTACAGCCAGAGACCTTGGAGACAGCTGCTCCCAACCCTCTCTTCTTGTAAAGTCCTTGATCCCGGACCAGGCCCTGGAGAGATGCACTCACAAGCACATCTGCCTTTCCTTTTGTATCTCAGATACTATTTTTGCAAAGAAACTTTGGTGCTGTGAAAGGGGTGAGGGACATCCCTAATCTGAAGAGAGAGACTGCTTTTCACTTCTTCAGTTCTGCCATCTTGTTATAAAGGGCTCCAGCCTCACTCAGTCTCTTAATTAAGGGCCTGAGAGAAGCTTGGAAGGACTCTTGGTTTCGTATAAACTCTTGTTGTTAGGCCTTACTAAGAGGTAGGAATGGATGTGGGTAAAAACGTAGGGATGAAAACCACCAGCATATACACGCACACATACATACACACATGATTTTCAAAATGTGTCACCAGGATAGTGACTGTAAACTGGACTTTGGGGCACCTGCATAAGGCCGTCCTCCAGGACTTGCCTTTTTACATGCCCCTTGTGAAGTCCGCCTGCTTCTGTACAAGGCTGTTTTATCTGTAGCTTCTTCCCCTCCTGAGGCACCACATGTGAGCCCTGGGTGGACCCCAAAGTCCCAGGCAGTCCTTTCCTTAAAAGCAGTGGTATGCATGTGCTCACAACACATGATCCGGGGAAGACCCACCCAGGGAGTGGTTTAGTGGAGTAACAAAGGCGCCACTTTTACTGCTACCTGCTTCTGACCAAGAAGAAGAAGGACCTCAGTCTTTAGCATAAAATTCCAGCTTTGGATGAATGCAGGTCTAGTTTGGTCTGTGGCTAGCTAGTTTAAATATGTTTCTAACCACAGAGAATTTAATATATATATATATATTTCACAGGGATATGCTTTTTTTTTTTTTTAAGGCTGAATGTGTTCACCATTTTAGCCTGTAGATTTATTACCATTTTCCAAATTTAGCTCCAGCATACACAGATCCCAGCCCCTATGTGTAGGGTGTTTGTGGACTTCCTAAGAGTATTTTGAGGCCTGGATGAATTTGGGCTTGGGGTAGAGGTTACAGAGGAAGACGAGGTTTTCAACTGGAAAACGGGTGGAATTTGGACTGATCAACTTGAGATTGAAAACTGCTATTCTTTTTGTTCCTTGTAGCATCTCCCCCACCTTTTGAGCGCTCCTCAGGCTAGATAGTGAAACGATCCAATGCCGGTGTCATTTTGTACCTAAGTTCCAAAATAGGAACATTTTATACTTTTTTCTGTATTGTAATAGGTAGTTTTGTATGAGATCTTTTCTTCTCTTCCCTTGTACCTCATCCTTTCCAACATTGTGCTTTCTCCCTGGGCTTATTTGAAAATTTACTCTGTTTTATATCAAGCTTGTTTAGTACATTTTTCTATGTGTTCCCACAGGTTACAATTTGAAAAGAAAACTATTTTTTTAAATATTCCATTGTTAACTGAATGTTACTGTTTCCACTCCAGCAACTAGATGTCCTACCTTTTTCATACTGCCTGCCTTTGGGGGAAGACCACCTTTTGTTTGTTCTTTTTTTCCTTTCTTCCTTTTTTTTTCCTCCCTTTTTTCCTTTTTGTTTTTTTGTTTTTGTTTTTGTTTTGGTGTTTTCTGTAGGTAATAAATAGCTTTCTACATTTGAGTTGCTGGGACTTTTCACATTCTCTTAGAAAGCTATGGCATGCAGGCTCATTATGGGACTCCTGTACATTGATTCTTGGTACTTAATGTATTGAAGTGACAACTTGAAAGGTGGCAATATGGTATAAATTTTGGACCATGAATCAAAAGACCTGAGTTTTTCAGGCATGTTTGCTATTGTCTGGGCAACTCAGAACAAGATAGTTCTCTGTATTTATTGTTTGTCCATTTAGATAACATCTGTCTTACCTTTTCACAGACTTTTTGTACAGACCAAAGCAACAAATATTTATTGCCATGTATAGCAGAAAATGAAACATGCAACAAAAGCACTTTGAAAAATATATAAGGAATTGTTAAGCCTGTCTGAATTTGGCCCCGCTTTCTGACCAATACAGTTTTGTACAAGGTGAAGTTAGTGATCCTGAAACCACCCCGTGAGTGGGTCAGGCTGAGACACAGACTGGGGTCCATAGTGGGAACCAATAGTGGGGGCCATTCTTTCCAGAGAGCTGTCCAAGAAGAGCAGAACTAGCATCTGGAAAGTTTTTTCTTCATTTTAAGGGTGGGCCTTGATGACTAGGGTGGGATGGTGGAGGAATGTGATGTTCCTGCCTTCCATGGCCAAGGGCATGTTATCAGCATCTTGTTTAACCTGCTTTAAACTAAAGCCTATGACTTTCCTTTTCTCCAATCTTCCCCTCTCTCCTATGCCCAGTGCTCACAATTACCTCGTTGTTTGTCATTATTCCCTTGCTGAGTCATGTTCAACTCTTTGCAACCCCACGGACTGCACAGGCTCCTCTGTCCAGCGGATTTCCCAGGCAAGAATACTGGGTGGGTTGCCAATTTCCTCCTCCAGGGGATCTTCCCCATCCAGGGATTGAACCTGTGTCTTCTGCATTGGCAGGTGGGTTCTTTACCACTGAGCCACCAGGGAAGCCCCATAATTACCTACCTCCTCTAAAAAAGGAACATTGATGGATGATAAGCTCTAGATGCCAGATATGTAACCTTCAGTAGAAATAGTCTCGCCGATCACTCCTGGACCCTTTATGAAGAAAGACCATTCCTGCCCATTTTAGAATGAATACATGGTTCAAGACTAGTTCCATCCCATTTATCACTGGGCCCCCTGAGACCCACTGTTGCTTCCTGGAGCCCTGTTTAGGGCTGAATGCAAGAATACTTCGTCATCTGGCCTGGCAGCTGTGAAAATTAACTCCTCTGTATATTACGTGCTTCATCCTTCTCTGTGGTGTCAACTTCTTTCTTGTTTAGACCCTGTAATTGTGCTAGCATCTTCTACCCACTACCTCTAGTGATATTAGCCCCAAAGTTCTGGGATAGAAACAGGAAACCTGGAAAAGCACTGCCAGCAACTATATTCCATAGTCTGTCCATCACCACCTGGTTTACATGGCCCATGAAAGGCTCAGTGGGTAGAGTCGGAGCGTTCACTTCAGAGCCCCAGTGTTTGTAATGTTTCAGCCTCTCATCCTCCCATGCCATCCCTCCAGCTCTCGAATGCCTTGACCTGCATAAGAGACAGCTGATAACTTGGGCTTTGTCATCTCCCTTGTTCCACCTGGATGGGCTAAGGTAGGGGGAGGAGAGGGTGGAATATGATGCTTTCATCCAGGGAGCTCATGTACCCAAGAGCATCAGAAAAGGATTTGTAAGACTACTGGGCCCTGTTGACATACTACTGCTGAGCTCCTGGCCAAGTGGCCATATTTCCCTGCCCAGGAAAAATCTATCTGTAGCTTCAAATTCATCCTAGCATTTGGGAAGGGATGAGTAGGGCTCAGCCTAGTATCTTTCCTAACAGCCCAGGCCAATTTTGCCTTGCTGAATTCTAACAGTAGTCTTTTAAGAGCCCATAATTGCTATTCCCCACTGTGGAGGCGGGGAGAGAAGTAACATGAGGTAAGTTCGGTCATGCTGGTCAACACTAAGAGAAGGGAGTGCTTAGACATGCATGTGAGAGAGAAATGTGAAACTAAGGGACTTTGAGCTGGAGGGATAAGCCTTGAGGAAATGTTCATGCAGGCTTCTGCTCTGGCCTGTCAGAGGGTGGGGTAATTCCAACTGGGAGTGGTTGGACTGGATGTCCAGGGTCTTGTCAAGGTCTAAGATTCTTAAATGATATTGAGGCCCATAATGCTGCTTGGAATAGAAATTAGTCAAGGTAGAGATTCAAAGTCAAATTTAAGGCCAGTATTAGCACTGGCTTAATCTTAGAGGTAAGGCCCAGGTCAGTCCTCCCTAATGGAACAGTTTGTAGCTGCTGACTTTTCCCAATTCTAAACTGAGGGGTAACCATCAACCGCTTGACTTCTGGAGAGTCTGGTTCCATCCTCAGAACTTTGGTGCTGGGAAAGGTAAGCGTGTGGGGAGAGGTGCACAGGGAGTCCAGAGCACCCCTTACTAGCTTATACTCACTGCTTTCACACACTCAAAGTGCACACACACCCAAAGCCCACCTCCTTGAAACCTTCCCTGATCACTTTATATCAAAATCTCTTACCTGGACAGCCACAACCCTTAGAATCAGCAAACAGGACAACTCCACATGGCATGTGTATTGTAATCTGTCCTTTACATCAAAAATGGACTGAGATCTGTGTAACCGCTGAAGGCAGGTGAATAATTTGATGCTTTTCTTTCAAGCCAGGAGTTCCAGTTGTTTCTGGCCTGCTAGGGAGGAGTAGGGGCAACTGACTAAACATTCACTTAGACAACATTGCAGGAGTCAGGAGTCACAGAAGCCTGCAGTGAGGCTGTACCTCCTCTGTGCCCCAAACCTAGTGCCTCACTCTACACTTAACAAAACCCACTTCCTCAGCAGTTCAGCATGTCCTTCAGGATCTCAGTCTCTGCCAGGAAGCTAATCAAGTATTTTTTCCCTAACCACACATCTTTCTATCATATACAGTTTTCTCCATCTTTTTATTTCCAGTGCATCCATCACAGATTGAGGGTCCCCTCCTGTTAGCTCTGTCCCTTAAATGGACTGTTTCACGTGCTGCCTGTGTCTTGTCTGTTGGCCAGAGCTAAGTTCTGGAGGGCATTTGCCTCATCCACTTCTTCTGGGGAGCCCCTTATGCTAGGTGTTTAAATAAGCCGGTGTTTAAAGCACTAGGCTTGGGGGCCCCCGAAGCGTGGAGTAAAGAGATGGTTTGACCAAGGAAATAAAAGCCACCCATCCTTAAGAACCTTAGAACCTAATTTAGAAATCCAGGCAGGTACCAAGCAATGGACATTATCAAGAAGGCAGACACAGGCATATGGTCCAGTTTGAAGCTGGGTGTAGATGATGGAGGGCAGATGTGGAGAGAGGTCAAAGATGATGTTGCCTTCATCTGACTATCCATGTGTGACTCTGTCCCTAGTTTTTATGGGCTGATTTATTGAAAAGTTCTGTAGATTTCGTGTTCTTGCTTTGACTGGAAACTACCTGGTAAAAAGAACTCGATGGTGTTTGTCTCTCTGACTGTCTCTCTGTCTCTTTGACTGTTTGTTCTGTCTCTGTCTGTGTCTGTGTGTCTCCTGATCCAAGTTGGACCAGTGATTGGATCCTCAGTGTGGTCTGGATTCCCGAGTCCACCCCTTAACCAGGAGTCTGAATACTGTTCATTCATTCATTTCATTCCACATACCTGGAACTGAAGCCTGAAACACAAATAACATGCAAATCTGTGGCTCCCTGGCACTTTTTAAAACCAAACCTGTCTGTGCAGTTGGCAAGAGAGCCCTCCTGAGCCAAGCACACCGGTTGGGACTTCCAACCCACCCTGCTGACAGTGTCCTCTGTCTCATTGCCCCCTCCCACACCTCTTTCTCCTCACAACCCAACCTCCAGGAACTGCTGCCTCTACTCTCCCTGTTAAACTCACACACTCCAAAGAATAAAACAAGAATCCACCAACATCTAAAAAGTCTTCCACTATCCTGGTGAAACAGTGTTTTATTTTTAGTTTTGTTTTATTTATCTTTAACTGAAGGCTAATTGCTTTACAATGTAGTATGAGTTTCTGCCATACATCAACATGAATCAGCCATAGGTATCCGTAAGTTCCTTCCCTCTCTGCCACCTCTCACCATGAAACAGTTTTATCTCTGTTGAATTAAAAGAGTCCCTTGTCATCTTCAGGGAATTCTTGAGTTCTAACATTTTTCCGACATGGTTAAAATTTTTCAGCTATGTGAAAATGATTGGAGTGAGAAAAGAAAAACCTTCAAGCCACTCTTGTTTTCTGATTCCCCAGTGTGGTTTAAGACAGCTGATGATCACCTGGGTCTACAAAGGGAGAAGACTCCGTCACAGAGGGGACCTGACCTGGCGGCAGTCGGTCAGCCTCTACCAGCAGGTGCTGGGACTGGTCTTGGGCACTGCAAAAAGTCACAAAGGAAAGTGGGGATGGGGGTCACATTCCTTAATGAACTTGTGTTCCAGATGTGCTTTTTATTTTTCAGACTTTCCCATTGTAATTTATGACAAGACATTGAATGCCCTGTGCTAGGTAGTAGGACCCTGTTGATATTTTATACATAGTGTTTGTACCAGATGCTCTTCTGAACCCCAGAAAAAAGTTTTGCTTCCTTGTACACCTGTGCCCCATTTCCCATCAGCCCGTCACCAGCCAATTTATCTATGCCTACTGCGGCTCGTGAGGACTGCATGTTCAGCTCACCACCTCTCCTACAGCTTCCCCCACCACCCAGGCTGCACGGCCTCCCTGGTGTTTGTCTAAAAACCCACCTTGCTTCTGTCTCCTGGTGGTTCTTCTTGTAGCTTCCTACAGCTGGAGGGCTTGTCCTCAGACATCCTTCTCCTTGAATCACTCCCCTACTTCCCCCATCATCCCCACACCCCAGTTCCCACACTCCCTAGCTCCCTTCATTTTTCCTCTGTAGCATTTCATATCTGGCTCTATTGTTCACTCATTTGCTTTGTCAGCCTCTCACTAAAACGTCTATTCTGTCTATGCTGCCTCCCAGGTGCCTAGAGCAGCTGCAGGAGAGAACTGTTGAGGAGTGTATGAATTACAGTCACTGGGCTTCTCTGGGCAGGGCTTCTCTTGTGTATGGAGAGCCTCCACCCTATTCAAGTCCTCACTCACTTCCTCCTTTGTGGTCAACGGTGCACCCTCCCCAGGGCCTCTGGCTTCCAATTCATCATCCACTTAGTACTTGGAGCTGTCTTCTTCCAATAATAATAATAAGCGTGAGCATTTACTGAGGCCTGGCCCCTACCAAATCTTTAAGTATATTACCTCATTTAATCCTTACAAGCATATGATGTAGGTTCTGTTATCCTCATTTCTCAGATGAGAAGACGAGGAGGGTAGAGAGTGAATAGCTTGCCCAAAGTCTCACAGATTGTCACTGACAGAAACAGGGACTCCAAGCCAAGAGCCTGAGTTCCAGAAGCCTGTGACCTGTCACTGCTCCATCTCAGGAGGGATCACAGGCCCCACCAGCGTGAAGCCAAGGAGAGCCTCCAGTGATGAGGTCCGCCCAGGTCAATCCGTCCTCACTTCCTTCAGGAGCAGGGTTGAGGCCCTTACTTGTCTCCCTCACCTTAGGAGGGTCAAGGGGAATGGCACCTCCCTCTAGCTCTTTCCCCACCTGCCCTTCTTTCTGGCCCCAACTCTCATCCCCAACCCTAGATCACCCATATTATTGGAGGGTAGTGAGTAGGGAGACACCAAGCAGACCCCATGCATACCTACCAGGGCTCAGGCATCAAGGGGGTATGTATGGGGGGACATTCGGAGGCATTCTGAGTGCTCTGTTCTTCCCTGGTAGCTCAGCTGGTAAACATTCCACCTGCAATGCTGGAGATCCTGGTTCGATTCCTGCATCAGGAAGATCCACTGGAGAGGATAGTCTACCCACTCCAGTATTCTTGGGCTTCCCTGGTGGCTCAGATGGTATAGAATCCACCTGCAAATCAGGAAACCTGGGTTTGATCCCTGGGTTGGAAAGATCCCCTGGAGGAGGGCATGGTAACCCACTCCAGTATTCTTGCCTCGAGAACCCCCATGGACTGTAGCTTGCCAGGCTCCTCTGTCCTTGGGGACTGTCAAGGCAAGAATACATGTCACAAAGAGTTGGACATGACTGAGCACAGCACAGGGCACTCCATTTTATCTCTTCGCTCTTGAGTGTGTCTCAGGCTCTGTCCCCTCAGTATGGAGTTTCCTCTCCCGACTGGTTTGAGAATCTCAGGAATGTGGAGCCCGGTGCCCTCCTGCTCTCCCCTCCCGCCTCCGGACACAGAGCCCCTGTCGAGGCCGAGGGGGGAGGGGTCCTCCTGTCTTCCCGGAGAAGAAAGACAACACACACTTAACCCTTCCTCCCACCCTCTCTCTCCCTGATTTTTCCCCAAAATCTGTCTGCCACTTTCAGCTTCCTCTTAAACAGATGGCCTTTCCCACCCTCACCCCCTCACTGGGGGCCGCTCTTGATGGTAATTACTCCTAATTGTTTTCCCTTGGCGCACTAGGCCTTTTCTCGCCAGCCCTGAACCAACAGCTCTGTGTCTGCTCAGAAAATGGGCTTAGCACAGGCCAGAGGCAAGCCCTCTCAGCCTCAAAACTCAGACTTTCTAGGTCTAATTCAGAGGACAGATTTGACCATGGATAAACTTTTAAGGGAAGGCTCCACTCGACTCTCTCAAGGCAAATTGCAGCAGGGAATAGTGATTAACCTTCAGGAGTCTGTTCCAGCAACAAGAGCCCCTGAGGAGCTTGGAGTACTTCCTTCCATGGAGATCTCAGCACCAGAGATCTACTGGATCTGGCCAGGGGCAGAACCCTTGAAAGAGATCTCTGAGCCCCATAGCACCAGCTTTTGGTAGTGTGGAGCTCGCAGTCTCATCAGTCAAGCACCAGAGGACCAACTGCGCCTGTGCCCTACAACCCTCAGCCCCGTCCTGAGTGGACTGAGGAAGCCCTTTGCTGAAGCTTGAGCTCATCACAGCCACTCATACATGCACACAGGTACACATGGCGGCTTTGTGTTGCTCCCTCCTGTCACCCTCAGCTTCTGGATCAATACCATAGTAGCTAGTGGTGGGACCGGAGGAGCAAGGTGAGGGAGTGGGACCATGGGTATTGGAGGGGGTGGTGAGAAGTGTTCAAATGGGGGCAGAGATGTCCTTAGTGGTCTAGCACTCTTGAGAATTCTATATACATTTTGGGAAAGGACTTGGGGGTATTATCCAGAGTAAAGAGGACACAGAAATGTTTTATTCATTCATTCAGAAATTACAAGTGACCTACATCAGACCTCTGTGTTGGGTTCTGGAAAATATTGTCCAACTCCTGGTCCCAGCACATAACACTTCTCTAGCCCCAGCCTAGAAACATTTTATCCCTGGGGCCCTGTTTCATGACATCCCTATCAGCCTGAGCCTCGTCTCTCCATCCACCTCCTCCCAGACCCTGAGCCACTTCACCCAGCTGCAGAGCACCTTTCCTGGTGGGCAGAGAAGCTTCTGCAAGAAGCTTCTGAAGAAAAACATGAAGTTGGAGAAAAGGCCAGTTTTACCCAACCCAGCCCTCCAGGAGCGTCTCAAGGATATGCTATAAAGGGTCTGGGAAGAGAGATTTCCTTGAGACTCAGGAATAACGTGGCCTCACCTCCTAGACCCAGATTTCTTCTTTCCCACATTTGGACCCAAATTTCGGGTTAGTTTTATCAGAATGTCTACTTGGATCTAAGAGTCTTCACTTGTCTACGTATCTTTCTACCCATTCACGCATCTACACACCTGCTTATCTATCCTTTCATCCATGCAACATTCACTCACTTATTCTTTGAGGACCTCCTCTGGGCCAGGCACTGGGGAGAGAGGGATGATATGGCTGGCCACTGGTCTCTGTGGCCCTATTCCTCGGTCCCCAGGGCATCTCTCTCAGCCTCAGCTATCTCCGCATGGAGCCCAGATCTCCCTTCTCCCTCACATAAGAAGCCAGATTCCTACTGAGGAGTTGTCCCAGTGGCTAACTAGAAGTCCTGTGCCAAAGGTGATCGGGGCCAGCAAGGGGAATGGAGGCCAGGCCAGTGGTTGCAGGGATGAGGAAGGCTCCCAGCTAGGCCACTGAGCCCGTCACTGTGGTCTGGCTCTTTTGGTGAAAAAATACCAAGTTTGAACAAGTGTCTCCCTGTGTCCTGAGCTCTGGGTTGCTCCCAGACAGGAGTCACTCTATTACACAAACCACAGCCAAGGGCAATAAGGGCCCAGGGGAGGACTGGAAGCGGGGGAGGGCGGGAACATGGGGCTCAGGACAGGACCTGGGCCAAACCTGTCCATCACAGGCACAATGGTGCAAGTGAGGCCTGTGGGCTGGGTTGGAGGTCTGGGTGTGCATCGTGGGAGCTGCAGGTGAGACAGGGCAAAGAGAAGCCCAGACTTACAAGGAGAAGACAGACACACACCATACAAAACTGAAACCACCACAAAAAGCAAATAGGGTCAGCTCTCTAGAATCTGTTTTAAAGTGTTATGAGCAGACAAAGGACTCAGCTGGGCAACAGGAGAGTGACAATGGGGTTGAGAAGAGGAGGTTATGACAGGGCACCAGAGCATGTGAGTGTGTGTGTGTGCATGCGTGTGTGTGCCCAGCAGCTCTAGCTCTAGTAATATGTGAGTTAGGATCAGTATAATTTTCTTTCTTCGCTGTCTTCTGCTTCATTCTAAAATCAGGACTCTGAGTGGTTTGGGCTTCTCTAGGCCTCGCCTCCTCCTTCCACATGTGGCCGAGGACGAGTTAATGGGACCTGCACACACAGAGCCTCACACAGCCTTGAAGACAGAGGCCCATTCATCTCAGGACACGGTGGCACCTCTCTCCCAGGCTGGCCTGCTGTCCCAGGCCATAGCTCCCACACACACGAGGGGAGACGTGCGCCTTCGCACACGCCAACTTGCCCTCGAGCACACACAAAAAGCCACACTTGGGCTCTGTTAACCCTTCAGCACCACGTGTGGGCGCCTCTTGGCTCCTAGCCTGGGCTCTGGCTTTGCCTGTCTCAATCCCTTTTACCCAAGCCTGGACCTACCTGATTTAACCCTGGAACAACCTCCTCCAGGTCCCCAGGGAGCCCACCGTGGGCCTGCAAAGCTTCAGTATATCAGGGAGAGAACTCAGCCAAAGAACTAGATGGAGGCATTCCTTCAACTGGAGGAAGAAAGAGGACTCTGAAGGTCTGGGTTCAAGTTACAGCTATGCTTTCTGCCAGCTGTGTGTCCTCGGACAAGTCATTTAACCCCTTTGGGCTTCAGTCTTTGGACTGTGAGAAGAATAGAAGTAAAATTAAGGTCCACAGGTACACTTACTGAAGGTATATGCAAAACATGTAGAATTTTATATTTTGCTGGAAAGAGGTTTCGTAAGTTCAGCCAGCTTTTCATAAGTCCCTTTAACTCCCTCAAACCCCAAGATCAGTGAATTTCCTGAAATTTCAGGACTCTACATGCATAAGTTATGTGCTTTGTAAGTGTCACAAATGCAGCCATTGAAAGTCCATTTATCATCTAAGGTCAGTGTCTGAAATTCTCCCATATGACCGCTATTTGCATAAATCCATGTTGGGAACCCCATGCCCATTACCTTCATGAAGAATCAAGATCAGGCTCAGACTGAGATGCTCTTATCTGATGAACTCATGTACTGGGGTGGGGCCATCAGACTGGAGGGTCAAGCCTGGTATGGGTCATGGAACAAGAAAGAATGGAAGATGGGGTAGGTGTTAGGAATAATAACCATGATACTGATGTCTATTTAGTGCTTTCTGTGTGCCAGGCCTTGGGAAACCAACCAATTATCAAAGTGAATAATATCATTATTCTCATTTACAGATAAGGAAACAGGTTTGGGGAGACTGTCCATTGCTCAGAATCACTTAACTAGTTAAGTGGTGGAAACTAACACTGAAAGCAGGACTCCCTGAGTCCAAGGCCTTTACTCTGTTTTTAAGCAATCTTTAAAAAACAAAACAAAACCTTGTCCACCCTCCACGGCATGTGAGACCCTAGTTCCCCAACCAGGGGTGGAACCTTAACCACTGGACCACTAGGAAAGTCCCCAAAGGCTTTATTTTTCAGACGGAAGGACACTGAGGGGATAAACCCATCTCCAGTGACATTCCAGAGGAACTGGGCACAACATTGCTGTGTCTGGGGTTCAAAGCTACACAAGAAACAGTCTTTGGAGAGAAGAGCTGGAGTCTGAAGTCTGCCTGAGCTGGTCCTTGGGGGTCTGCGGGCAGCAAGAAAGCTGGGCCAAAGGCACTGGCTCTTCAGAGCTCTCCCCAAGGCCTGGCGCAAAGGCCTCATTGTTCACTGCTCTGACTTCTACATGGCCCTCCGTCTCCATCCTCAGGAACCTTGGGCTGCTTCACCAGCATAGGGTGGTCTCCGGTCCCTCCCAGCCTCAGCCAGCACCCATCATGCCTCAGGGTCCCTACGAGGATGGGTGGCTCAGGACATCAGGATATGGGGCAGGCAGGAAGGACTGTGTCAGGAAGAGCCAGTGCGCAGGGACTGTGTGCCTGCTGCTCCTCCAGACAAACACCTTTTACTTCTTTTGAGGCAGAGACTCAAAGATTTATTAGCTGTTTATTTCGGTATGACTTAGAAAAGAGTTTTGCAAATTCCTATTAATTTCCTATTAAAGGGCTCAGAACTCCTCCACCCACTTGTTAATACTGCTCCCCATCTTCTTCTGCCTGTAATCCTTCCCACTGGCCCCCTTCAACCTCTGCAGCAATGAAAAAGATGGGGAAATATGCCAGTTGGGTTCTTTTTAAATATTTGTTTTTATTTATTGATTTGACTGCACTAAGTCTTAGTTGCAATATGCAGGATTTTTAGTGATGGCAGGCGAATTCTTAGTTGTGGCATGGGGGAATCTAGTTCCCCAAACTAGGACTGAACCTGTGCCCTGGGAGCTTGGAATCTTAGCCACTGGACCATCAGGGAAATCCCTGGATTCTTGATAGATATCCCAGAACTTAATTTCAGCTTTTTTGTCCCCAGATTGGAGTCTAGAAGGAACCTGAGACTGAATGAAGGGGGTTCATTCATTCCTAGGGCTAGGAAGGAGGTCTACCTCTAGGGAGTTCTGGAGGATGGGGTCCATTCCACTAGGGAGTTGGGGGTCAGGGAATCTCCACCCCCTTTCCTGGTCCCCTTGCTGGACACTCTTAAAACTCCATTCTTCTCACACTGTTACCTCAGCCCATCCAGATTTGGGCTCCGTCTTCTCCCTGAGGGTAGGGATGGTGGTCATGGTGGCATTTCCTGAGCTCGGGAAGAACATGACTGAGAGCTCAGCAGAACCTCCGTTTCTGAGGCCTCATTTCCCTGCCCCTTCTGCCAGGGAGGGCACAAGGCTGTTCCTCGACAGGCTTTGTTCCTCCTGCTTACCTGACTGCCACCCCCTGCCGGCCCCCACATGCAGCATCCCCTTCAAGTACCCCTGGTCTCCCTTCAGCATCACCTCCTGCTCTGCGCAGGCTTCTTCCTGCCCTGACAGCCTGGCCCAAGCTCATAGTTCTAGAGATTTCTTCTCAGTGCAGAGCAGTGTGTGACCGAGGGGCCCAGGGACCTGTAATGGTGGGATGTCCTCAGGGCTGAGCAGCCCAAAGTGGGCTAGGAACTACTTGGGACACCAGTAGGGTAGAGTCACTAAACAAAAGATCAACCATGTAATTTCTGATATTTGATTTTTTTTAAAAAGCACACAGGTAGTCATCAGGATAAAAGGCAAAGCTTTTTGGACTTCTTTATACTTAGTTTACCTTTTGAGATGCTTTTATTTTGAATACCTATCTTTTTCAAAGCTGGCACCCATCAAAATGTTAATCCAGCTCCAAGGGCTCTGCATTGTCCCTAAGCAAGAGGAAAATCAGCCTGGAAAAGTCAGCCCTCTGTGGCCCCCAAAATGAGGGTGGAGGGATGGCAGCAAGCCAGAAATAAGGGGCATAGGCTTGGGGGCCACGGGGCTTAGGCTCAGGCTCCTGAGCCTCTGTGTGCTACCTGAAGGGCCTTTGGCTGACCCTGCGTTCTCTCTTAGGCAGTGTGGTATTATCTGACTCTACTTCAGTGAATTGTAATGAAGGTCAGGAGGACTGCAGATGTCCATGCACGTTGAAAATAGTCACCTCATCAAGAGGAGTCATCATAGAGCAAAGGGTGAGGAAATATCCCAGAAAGCCCCTCAGAAGCGTCACGATAGTGTCTTGCCCACCTCTGACTCTCTAGTCCAACCCAAAGCTATGCAGGGAAGGAGACCCCAGGGGCCTTCTCAGTCTAATTCTGGCCTCACCACCTTGTGAGGATGGTCTCTCTATATTGCTGAAATAAACACTTTGGGGTTACATGAACAACAACCGTTTAATTCAGGGTAAATTTCCAAAAGGATTCCCTTTGCTAATTACAAACACAACCCCAGGGGGGCCTCCAGAGGGAGGGGACCCCACTGTAAGGAGCCCTGTGCAGGTAGGGCTTCTTGGTCCTTGTGGTGTCTGTCGGTGGGGACCGTCATCTCCATGCTCATCCTCTTTCCTCTGCCAGGGCAGAGCACAGCCCGCCATGTGCCGCTGCTGTTGTGTGAGAGCGCTGTCACAGCATGCTAACTGAAGACTGGCTCTCCTTGGATGGCCCTCAAGCACTGCATTTTTTCAGCAACTCTCACCAGACCCACAGATGGATTTATCTTCCCTGCGTGCGCCATGTGGCTGTTTCTTTCAGGGACCCGCTAGCTCAATGAGCTGCACTGTTCTATGGAGTCGGCCAAACAGCCACGGCTCTGTTCTCTCAGCCAGACCCTGGAGCCTGGAGTCCTGCCTCCGGGAATTCCAGGCTTTGAGAATGTTAGAGCTGGAAGACACCTCAGCTGTCACCTAGTCCTGCCCCAACCTCTGTGCAGATGGGGAAACCGAGGCCCAAGGAGGAGGAGGCTCTTGGAGAACGGCAGCTTTTGCTTTAACCTTGGCAGGTACCACTCCCCCTGGTCCACTGGCCTCTCAGCCGTGGAGAGCTGACTCTCCCAGGCAGCCCGCTCCACTGCTGGAACAAGAGGAATGTTCTTCCTGGTACTGGGCTAAAAGTGACCCCCAGCCTCCCTTTGTAGTTCATCTTTTTGTGCAGTCTCCATGGAGAGATACAACTGACCCACAGGGAACAAATTAGAAATCAGTTCATCCTCGAAAGGATTGGAGCAGACCGTCCTGGGTCTCTCCCGGGCAGCCTCTGCCACCAACTCGGAGACCAGACCTGGCAGCCTCATCACAGACACTTGGATTCAAATGGCACTCCCCTGCTTAAGAGCTATGTGATGGTGAGCACGTTAGAACCTCAGCTCCCTCATCTGCAAAAACAGGGGTAGCAGTAGTTTCCACCTCTAAAGGCTGTCGTGAAGATGCAATGAGATTACATGAAAAGTGATTAAGTACAGAGCTGGTGTATCATCAGAAGACAACCAGCACAGTTTTGATAAAGCTGTTGGAAGAGCCTAAGCTCTGGATTCACATTGCGAATGTCTGTGCCTGCGTGCTAAGTGGCTTCAGTTGTGTCCGGCTCTTTATCACCCCATGGACTATAGCCCGCCAGGCTCCTCTGTCCACAGGGTTCTCCAGGCAAGAACACTGGAGTGCGTTGCCATGCCCTCCTCCAGGGGATCTTCCCGACCCCTGGAATGAACCAGCGCCTGTTAAGACTCCTGCATTAGCAGGCAGGTTCTTTATCACTAGTATCACCTGGGAAGCCCCTGGGTTCACAGCTGCCATTTAAATCCCAGCTCCATCACTTTTGTATCATACTTGACTTTGAACAAGTTGCTAACTTCCCTGGGCCTCATATTCTGCATCAGTCTGGATACTTGCAAGTTACCAAAAATAAATAAAATCCAACTCAACTATCTAAAGTAACAACGCTGCTGCTGCTGCTGCTGCTAAGTTGCTTCAGTCGTGTCCGACTTTGTGCAACCCCAGAGACGGCAGCCCACCAGGCTCCCCCATCCCTGGGATTCTCCAGGCAAGAACACTGGAGGGGTTGCCATTTCCTTCTCCAATGCATGAAAGTGAAAAGTGAAAGTGAAGTCGCTCAGTCATGTCCAACTCTTAGCGACCCCATGGACTGCAGCCTACCAGGCTCCTCCATCCATGGGATTTTTCAGGCAAGAGTACTGGAGTGGGGTGCCATTGGCTTCATTAATTCACATAACAGACAATCCTAAGGTCATGAGGGTTTCAGGAGTAGTCTGATCAGGGCTTCAGCTTGTTCTCTGATTCTCCTGGCTAGGCTTGGCTTTGCTGATATGTTGATTCAACCTCACCTGTGATAACTGTAAGATGGCTACCAGCAGTTCCAGGCCCACACACCTGTGTCTATCACAGTCTAACATAAAAATGAAAGAGAAGAGTGATCTTTTCTTTCCTCATCATTAAATCATCTTCTGCTTATGCTTCATTTGCACCATCTGGAAGGAGTTTCTCAGGCATGAGTGATAAGATTACCCTGATTGGCTCAGATCTATCAGGTCCTACCCTTGGAACTGGGCCTGACATCAACCCTACCAAACTGCAAGTCTGCTCCACAGTGGGGGCGGGGTGTGATGGATGCTGGGGGAGTCCTCTGCAGAGGATACCCGTCAGGGCTGGATGAGATAAGACACACAGTGTTCAGAACAGCACCTGACACACAGTAAGTGCTAACCACTTCATTTATTTATTTTTGATTGGAGGATAGTTGCTCTACAATGTTGTGTTGGATTCTGCCATGCATCAACATGAATCAATCACAGGTATACACATGTCCTCTCCCTCTTGAAACTCACACCCACCTCCCATCCCATCCCACCCGTCCAGGTTGTCGCAGAGCACCAGACTGAGTTCCCTGCGCTGTACAGCAACTTCCCACTAGCTAGCTATCTGAGGCTTCCCTGGGTGGCTCAGACAGTAAAGAATTCACCTGCAAAAGCAAATCTCACTCTTTCGTGTTTGACTCTTTGTGACACCATGGACTATAAGGGTCCAGGCCAGAATACTGGAGTGGGTAGTCTTTCCCTTCTCCAGGGGATCTTCCCAACCCACAGATCAAACCCAGGTCTCCCACATTGTGGGCGGATTCTTTACCAGCTGAGCCACAAAGGAGACCTGGGTTCAATCCCTGGGTTGGGAAGATCCCCTGCAGAAAGAAATGGCAACCCATTCCAGTATTCTTGCCTTGAGAACTCCATGGACAGAGGAGACTACAGTCCACAGGTCACAAAGAGTCGGACACGACTGAGTGACCAAGACTTTCACTGTCTTTCGTTGTCTCAATGCTGCTGTCTCAGTTCATCCCACCCTCTTCCTCCTCCACTGTGTCCTAAGTCTGTTCTCTATGTCTGAGTCTCTAGTCCTGTCTTGCAAATAGGAGTGCTAACCATTTTTTTAAAATGATCATTGTTATTAGCATCCTGAGCACATGTGGTGAATCGGTTTTCAGATGCATTGCTGATGACTAGTTTGGGGTATAGCCCCAGAAGCATCACCAAGCCTTCTCCTTTCTATTTCACAGCAGCCCTGTTGTAGCAGCCCCACTCCCTGTTTCTTTCTTCCTTAAGACTCTGTTCAGCCTCAGGCCACATTGAACACTTGAGGCCCTGCAGTGCCAACAGCCTGCTTGTGGTCGTGGTTGAGCCCTCTCCTAGCTTTGCTGGACAGCTGTGCTGCGTGGCTCTTTGTTCCCAAAGTAGAACTTCCTCTATAGACTTTCCACGTTTTAATTTCTCCCTCCAGAAGTTGACGTAAGGTATCCTAGACTCCCTTTCCTATTTAATCCATGTCACTCAAAGAACACCAGCTCCAAGTCCCAGGGAGAGTGTACGTCCCCATCGGCTGGCCCCATAAACTTTCCTCCAAAACAGAAGTTTCAAGGGTGTCTTGGATGGCACATGTCCTGCCAAACTCTGATTCTAAGTAGCTCCACCCCAAGCTTTGGTGTGGAAGAACTATGGGTGATTTCTTACAGCAAGGGGCTTCACTTACATGGTTAGTATTAGAACCTATTCTTTTCCAAACGTCTGATGCTGGAGGCTCCTCTTTGACCTTCTTCCTGCAGCAGGGAGAGCCTCTCCTGCAGCTTTCAGTTGGCATGAGCGGTCTGGTTACTAAGACTCTTGTTGATTTCTGGGTCAGCATCAGCCCATTGCCAGTGCCTGGAGAAATGTCCAGTTGGGCCATCCCCTCTTGTGGTCTTACTGCCACCATACAGCTTAGAGAGTCCACTGGATACCCTTCGGTGGATCTGCCCCATGGCCCTGGGAGGTTAGGGCACAGAGACTTGTTATTTTTGTACTTTACAGATAAGACTTTAAATGGTTTGTACAAGACCACCCAGCTCAAAAGTGGGAGAGCTGGGACTTGAACCTAGGCCTCCTGAATCCAAGGCCCGTTCCCTTTACTCCTATAGGATTCGTTTCTTGCCTTTGGACCTGGCTCTGGGGAAGGAATATCCTGAGAAACCCGAGTCAGTCTCATCTTCATGCCTTGCCCAGCCTGAGGCAGAGCAGAAGCTGGTGCAGCTGAGCAGAAATGGGCCCCTGGAGCCCAGGTCTGTCCCTGCCCAGCCTTCCCCTTTGTTGGGTGGGGATGTAAGGGTGGGTGAGGGGGTTGGTGCACAGACAGCACGGATCCCAGGGATTGGACCAGATCTTTAGCTTCATCTGAAAACATGGCCGTGGCCTCTTCTGGTCTCTCGAGCTCCAGGTCTGCTTCTCATAACATTTCTCACTGTTTTCTTCTGCTTTAACTTTGGTCTCCTCCCTGTGTCTCTCCTCTCCACTGAACTTGCTTTTCCTCTTTTTTCCTCTCTTGGTATCCAGAGAATCTCTTATTGATTTCTTTTTTTTTCCTCTCTCATTCTCTCTCCTTCTTTAGAACTTCCTGGGTTAAGCAGGCATGGAGATGCTTCAGCCGTGCTAGCAGAGAGGCTGCTGAGCGCCTCCCATCCCCATTCTCCTCCTCTGCCCCCTCCACTCCTCCCTTGCAGCCCCCCCAAGCCCTCCATTGGCAGCCACCCCCCCCACCGCCCCCTCTCACTTGGGCCCTTGCCCCCATTGCCTCAGCCAGCTCCTCCTTGATGTGTGGGGCTGGGACGAAGGTACAGGGAGGCTCTCAGAGCCACTTCTTCGGATACAAAAGCTTCTTTCTCCCCCTCGGAGATGAGGTTTCCAGGCAGGTTATTTTTATAGCAGGGCTCAGGCAGGATCCTTCAGAGAAAATAAACAAAGTCACACACACCAGTCCTTCACACCCTCAGCCCCTTCCCTAGAGAGGGGCCCAGCCGGCTGTGCCGACACAGGGACGCCCACCGCCCCAGAGGGGCCACGGAAGCTGCTGCCTGCATGGAGAGAGGCCCGGAGGTCCGCGCTGGGGGAGGGGCACCTGCGAGGGGGATAGACAAAGGTCCTCTGCGACTGGTCCGAAGGGGGTCCCAGAGAAGAGGGTTGAATCCCTGGGGCTCCATCTCACAATCTGGGCCAGGGGCTCCGGTTCTGCTTCCATAGGGGAGAGTCATTCAAATTCAGCTTTAACTCCCATTTGCTAAATGCCTCCCCAGAGCCAGGCACGGTGCCTGGAGCTGTCGTGCACATCTCATTTCTTCATCATCATCATATCCCATAGAATTCAGCTCAGCAAATTGCCGTTTTGCATCCACTGCTATGTGCTGCTTCAGGTGCCTGAGACACAGGAACACACAGCACAGAGGCGTGTCCTCAGGGCAACATCTGGATTGGGGGGGAGGTAGCAAGGAAGGGCATGATAACAGGACCACAAGAATCTGAGGTGGTGGCCATCACGCTCATCTTGCAGATGAGAAAACTGAGGCTCAAATGAGATGAAGTGACCTTCCCTTGGAAGGTACTGTCCAGGGGAACCTGGGCCTTGGAAATCAGGGCATCAGGGATGTCTGGGGTGGGCTTCTGTGAAGAGGATGAGGAAGGCAAGAAGCCTGAGCAGGGCTGAAGGACAAGGCGCGAGCCTGCCTCCAGCTTTCCCAGGGTCCCCAATCCCCAGCATTCCAGACGTAAGGTGGGGCACACAGGGTTCTCAGACCTTGAGGGCAGGCAGGCAGGCGGCAGCACCTCATCTCCCAGATCCCCAGAAAGGAGGGCCTTTCATAGCTAGGTGCCCTGCAGTCTCCTCAAAGCTCCTTTATGAGGAAGGCTCAGGTTAAAAGGCTTCATAAATCACACGCACTCCCCGTTGGGCAGGACAGAAATATACAGCCCCTGAGCATCCCTGCCCAGTGAAGGCAAGCAGCTCACGGCTGTGGCCAGGAGTCGCCCCCGACCCTTCCAGGCCAGCACTGTCCTCCCCGCCTCTCGGCACAGACAGCCCCTGACTAGGGGGCGCCACGCCATCCCCCTCCCATCCAGAACAGGAATTCCAGACCCCAGCATTCACACTAACAGCGCTCCCTCAGCCCCAGTGCTCATCCCGCCTTTCTGTGGCTGATTGTGGAGTGAAGGAATGTGTCCTCAGTTCAAAAGTTTCAAGTGTCAGGAGGTCGAGCTCTAGTGAGTTCCTGAAGAGCTGAAGGAGCCTGAGTAACTCATTCTGGTATCTCGACTCCCTTATCTTTAAAATGAACTAATGACACTTAGGTGATGGGGTTACCAAGAGTATCGAGACAGGCAGGACTTAGCTCTGCATGCACACAGGAGGTCAGAGCTGCTGCCAGCGCTGCTCCCGGTTACATGCTGGTGCTGGCCGTGGAGGTTCAGGCTCCCCTGAGGCCCCGCCTCCATCTCCAGATGTTCACATAATGGAGGCTGTCTGGACCTCGCCTCTGAGACCCCCAGGATCAGGCAAGAGAGCTGGCGGCCTTTCCAGGACCCTGGCCTTCCCTTTCCGGCCTGAGTCCAGGGCATCCCCGATAAACCCCCAGTTCACATCCCACCCCCTCTCCCAGGTCGCAGTTGATTATTTTCATTCGACTGGGGCTGACCTCAGTATGGTTTAATGGCCCTTTCCTCCCGCGGCCACTCTCATCTGACACCTGGAATGCCGCTCTGAGCTGCCCGCGCCTTTCTGTCTCTGCTAATGAGGTTTTCTAACAAAGCCCTGCGTCACTGGAGTCTGCTCACAGAGGGACTGCTGGACCGCCGCCTGGGGACCCGGGCTCTGTGGGAGGAAGGGGATGTGGGGGGCAGGGGGAAGGCCGAGGGAACACAGAACTTCTTTCAGAAAAGGCTGCAGGCTGGGCGGGGGGAAGGAAGGCAGGCTGCTACCTCCAGGCCGGCTCCAGGGTGGCCACGGGTGGGCTAGTTGCTGGAAAATTCTTCCTAAGCCTCAGGCTCTGGAACTGCTTCTGTAGCCAACCTGAGCAAGGGTCGAGGGGCCAGACCAGACAGCAGGGCCTGGAGCTGGAGGGTATACTCAGCACAGGGCCTGGGAGCAGGAGCCCTGGGTGGGTGCAGACGGCCTTGCATGTGTCTGGAACTGTCCTATCTCCACCCATCTGCTCTCCGGACCCTTCCTGTGTCATCTCCACTGGCCTCATCTGCTCCCGGGAAGACTCCAGCTGTCCTGCCAAATTTGAAGGATAAGAGGAAGGTAGTTTCACAAAGAGCCCTGGAGGCTAAAGAGAACTTGGTCCAGAGAAGAGTCAGCTACACGATGGCCCAGGCATAGAGGTTCTTCAGGGCTCCGAAGTGTCCTTAGAGCCAGGAAAGGGTCTCTGACTCCGTGGAGCCTACTATCAAGAGAAAGTAAGAAAGCACATCACAGGACAGTCATGATCAATCAGCAGATCTACTCCCTGGAAACCCAGTGCCAAAAGGCCGCTCTTAGCAAGAACTAAACTCAGGTTCAAGGAAGGTGCAGCTGCCATAGTTTACTTGCTGTTACTGTGGAGCTGGAGCTTAGCCAGGAGCGTCTCACTCAGCTCCCAGCAAGCCTGGGAGGGGGAAAATGTTGCTGTAGTTACTCACTCGTTACAGATGAGACAGTTGGGTAACAGAGAGGGTGAGTGACTGATTCAAGGACACACGGCTGGTAAGCAGCAGTGCCAGGATCGGAACTCATGAGTGCTATGCTGTGCCAGCTGTCCTTCCACAGGGAAGGGGTGGTTTGGTGGCCTGAGAGGAGGCTGAAGGAGCAGGACAGGTTGGAGGTGGGTGGGCAGTTCACCTAAGTTAAGCAGTATGAGCAGAGAGACCAAAGGAAGGAGACCAGATGTTTGGGCAGTGAGTACACTGTGCCTGGGGCAGAGACCGGAGAGATGGATTAAGGAGGGACTCAGGCGCCAGGCTGAGGAGCTGGCCTCCATCCTGAAGGCAATGCGGACTTACAGCGGGCTTCTGAGCAGTCTGAGACGTGATGAGAGTAGCGGGTCAGACCACAGGGGACAGACAGAACCACCATCCGGGGAAGCTGTGACCTGTCACTGGAGCTCTTTGGACACAGGGCAGCCCCTCTCTGCCTAGCCCAGGGTAGCACCCTCCTGTTTAGATCAAAACCTTGTTCATCAAACCACCATGTCTAGGAAGATGTAGGGGAGGGTTGAGATCAAGGATGATGTGTTCTCAGGTGGATCTAACAGATTTGAGGACCACCAGGGCTACTATTTTTTTTTTTTAACTTTGTATTTTATATTGGAGTATGGCCAATTAACAATGTTGTGAGAGCTTCAGGTGGACCACACCTGGCCCACCTGAAGGGTGGGCGGTACATATACATTTATCCATTCTCCCCCAAACTCCCTTCCCAATCTCCTAGACTACTATTGATGTGATTGTTTCCGTAAGTCAACTCTCTCATTCTCTTTTGCTTTACTCAAGTTTACATGAACTGAAAGCTTTATATCATAGCACTGATATTCTACCTTTTCCTCCAATGCACATCAAAATGAACACATTACCAAAATGTGTAAGTATAAAACCAAAAATATTTACCTGTGTTCCACCTAAAATCACCCCAGGGAGCTCTGCACTTAGGAAATATTGGTGACCCTCCCCTTGCTCCCCCACTTGGAGTGACCTCATTCAAAGATTTCACGTTTGGAAAAAGCAAGTCAGAAATCACTCAGAGCCAAGGGAGGGGAGGAGGCCAGGCCTGGGGTAGGGGTGGGGCTCTGTAAAGCAGGTCCAGCAGGGAGGGGGTGCTGGTGGATGTGAGACTGGGGGGCTGACGGCATTGGAGGGAGCTGCCCCAGGGAAGTGAATGAGGCCTTGTTAGAGCCGTGGCAGCTAGGCAGTATGCGGAGACCATGCTGCAAGTGTGAAGCTTCCAGTAACTTTATGGATGATTTCTTAATAAACATTGGAGCCATCTGTCTGGACTGGGACATGCGTTGTCCTGGGTGCCTGGAGACAGGACCGGGTGAGGGGCTGGTGTCTCGTGCACGTCCCATAGTGTCCTCTCCCCATCCTCGATTTGTCCCCTTGTTTTTTTTTGTCATAATTAGGACAGCTTCCATATGCTGAAGGCTGACTGAGCCCAGCAGCTCCCGTTGAAGTCTACGTTCTGTCTTTTTAACCCTCGTAATTACTTTATAAGGCCAGTGCTACAACTGTGCCACTTTAACACGTCAGGAAACACGTGAGCTCGTCAGGTGGCCGAGCTGCTAAACGGCAGAGCCTGGCTAGCCCTTTGGGCCCAGATCTGAGTGACCCCCAAGCCCATGCTCTGAGCCCCCGACAACTTCTCTCTCTTACTCTTTCTTGCTCATATCAGCACACTGCTTGCCCTTTTCTCCTCTGCCTCTCCTTTCAGAGCTAGACTCAGCTAGTGCCTCTCCTCTCAGACATCGCCAGGGAAATACCTGCCCGCCCCCCAACCGCCTGGATGTCAGAACTGGTACCACTCATGAATACAGCAGGCCAGTCCACAGCGCAGCTGACTTTTCTGTGATGGGACTGACTAATCTAATGCTGAGAAACCTTCTTAGTCATTGAAAGCCACTTGGATTGTTGGCTTTGGCTTCAAATAAACAGATAAACTGCAGCTAAAAGGAAATGGTTTCTAGGGTCTTTCTCTGAATTTGGTACATCAAAGACAACCAAATTCTAGTTGGAAGCATGAACTTCTTACAAGCATCTGCCAAAAGTGTCCCGTGCTTTGTTTAGTTGCTGTATATGAATTAATAATTATTTTTAAAAAGTTATAAATGCGCAATGGCCTTGTTGGGTCTCTCCTAACAAGGAGAGACCTATCCTACCCATTCTAAAGATAGAATGTTATAGGAGAGGAAAACATCTTGAGAAGAAAGGTTCTCAGATGTCAAGAGGCAGAAATGGCAGCCTTGAAGCACCCCATTTACAGCCCTAGTAAAACCTGAACAACACAGCTCCTAGTGAAGCATGTAGTCCACCAAAACTAGCCAAACTGACCTCAATCCTGTATTTCTAGGGTCTGGAGCTCTTGTAGGGCCCATTTGATCTGTAGATATATAGTTTTCAAAACCCCCAGTGAGGAAGCACCTAGCTGATAGTAATAACCCATGAATAGAAGGTACTCTGGTCCTCTATGCAGAAAAAAAAGTCAGTTTAGATTATTCAAAACCCTGGATCAACTGAAGCATATATGTGTGCGCTCAAATGCTGCCTTATGGCCTCCCTCACTCTATGCTTGCAGACTGTAAGCTTCCTCAGGGTGGAGAACATGGACCAGAGCATGGTCCATGCAAGATGGAGATCAGGGCAAAGAGGGCCTCAGGGTCCGGGGGATGCTGTGGGCTCGCTTCACAATCTGATCAACATTTGGCTTAAAGGGCAGTGGGCCTCGAGGCTTGGAGCACCCACATTTGTTCTACTCTAACACAGAAAGAGCGAGGCTGGAAAGATATAACATTAGCTAAGGAATCTCAGCAAGGAATGAGCCCAGGCACTGGCCGTCTACTGCATGGGAGTGCAGCCCTGGCTGGGAATCAGGCCTGAGAACTGGCCCAATCCCTCCCTTTGCCTGGTCTGTGAGGGCTGCTCAGAGAGAAGAATCACGGACCAGGCTCTAGACGGTGACTTCCCTGAAGGACAGAGAGTGCTTGTTACAAGCAGCTCCTCGGGGTTGAAATTCCACTTCAGGTCTCAGCACCTAAAGTCATTTTTCTTCCTTATTTATGTTTCCTGTGGAAAGTCTGAAGAAAAATCTGTGGAGCATCTTTGAGCTTGCATTTGGAAGGGAGAAAATATGCTCCCTTTTGCTGGGCAAACATAGCAAACATTGGTGCTTTCACAACCCAGACACAAGCTGGTTTTCAAAGGCTCCCACTTGGCGGCCCCACTTAGCTCATCGGAGGGGTGAGGGGTGTAGCACCTGGGCCGAGGAGGTTTGCTTTGGGAGCAGACCTTGGAATTTGTGAATTTTCTACTCCAAGCACATCCAAACGGAGCAACCAGACCCCCTTCTGCAAAGCTTGCTCTGGCAACTGGGGCTCCATCTGCTTGGGGTGGAGCTAGAGAGCCAAGGGCCTCAGATGACCAGCAAACTGGTCCCCATGAAGACTGTGCTGGGGTGTTGGAGGCTTAGCAGAGAGGATGCAGATGGATCAACACGGCCTCAGGGACTCTGGCCCCTTTCTCTGGGTGATGCTGAGATTAGAGGGTGGAGGTGAGAGTGAAGGGGGACATGCTTCTGCACCCACAGATATTTCCAGGCTTCCAAACACTAATCAGGGAGACCACTGGGCAGAAGTTCCTTTAAAGCTAGAGTGGTGCGACGGCAGCTACCCACTGTGGGCTGTCTGGTTATTTCAATGTGGTCTGTAGCAAGGATTTCCTTCCCTCCGTCCCTCCTTCCATCTCTCCCTTCCTCCATTTATTTCATGAGAGAGATAATATAAAAAACTCCCAAACACCCATCAATAGCACCAACAATGATCTACTCACGGCCAATCTTGTTTCACCAGTCACTACACCAGCTCCACCCACTCTATGCCTTCCAACTGGAATGTTTTGAAGCAGATTCCCAACATCATCTTGGAGGAGTGTCAGCCACTCAGTTGTGTCCTAGTCTTCAAGACCTATGGACTGTAGCCTGCAAGGCTCCTCTGTCCATGTAGGATTTTCCAGGCAAGGATACTGGAGTGGGTTGCCGTTTCCCTCCTCCAGGGGATCTTTCCAACCCAGGAATTGAATCCATGTCTCTTGCATCTTCAGCATTGGCAGGTGGATTCTTTACTACTAGCTCCACCTGGAAATCCCTGACATCATCTTATCAATAGATATTTAGAAATAGTGGACACTGAAGAACACCAAGAACCCTCCCTCACCCCAGGCCTATGTACGTGCATGCGTGTGTGCTCATAGCTTCAGTCGTGTCCAACTCTTTGGGACCCCGTGGACCGTAGCCCGCCTGGCTCCTCTGTCCGTGTGATTTTCCAGGCAAGAATACTGGAGTGGGTTGTCCTGCCCTGCTCCAGGGGATCTTCCTGATCCAGGGATAGAACCTGCCTCTCCTGCATTACAGGTGGATTCTTTACCGCTGAGCCACCAGGGAAGGCCAGGCCTATGTCTACATTTTGCCAGTCATGGCAGGGGCTCAGGGAATGTCTGAAGTGCATCTAAAGACCTGAAATTAAAAACCTCTGTTACACAGGATAATCTCTGTCTTGGAGACAAAAGGAACCTTTCCTTTTGGTATCTTGGAACGCACAGCGGTTCCTTCTAAGATGAACTTCCTTGTTTTGTTTGCAATGGCTGTTTGAGTGTAGAGGACCATGCTGGGTGATTGCAGGGGAAGGCAAAAGAAGGCAGGGCAGAGCGGCTGCCTTCCTGGCCCTTTCAGTCCAGTGGTGGGGGTAGGAGGAGACATGAGAAGGAGCCCAGTGGGCTGAGGGAGCAAGAACTCAGCTTGAGAGGAGGAAGAGCCTCTTCTGCAGTCTCTTCTGGGGGATTGTTAATTGGCCAGCATTAGTTAGGTCTCTTAGTGGCTGTTAATGTGTGTGTTTAGGGTCTCTTGTAATGTCTCTAAGATAAGGACCAGCTCGGTTTACACTCCACCTTCAAGAACTGGGCTTGGGGTGTCGGGAGCTTATGGGGGAAGCAAGGAGGTGATCAAAGTCCTCCCCAGGCTTCTGAAACTGGAAGGGAAGACACTTGGAGAGAAAGGATCTGCTGAGTGCACAGGGGAGAAGGGCTTCCCTCTGGGCTGGACAAATGGCCAGATTTTTTTAATGAGGAAATGCACTTTGTTCTCTTTCTGATTTTCTTTTGAAAGGAGACATGGGAGTAAGGCCATTGTCTATGTGGGGTTCTTTAGAAAGATCTTAGAAGGTTTCTGACCTTCATATCCAGCCTTTTGCTGTTCCCCAATCCCGACCCCATCCTACACTAGTGTCTGCAAAATCAGAGACCTGAGCCAGGTCCAGGTGGCACCTAAAGAAAAGACAGAGCCTGTAGCTGGCGCCTGGGGACGTGAGCCAGTGGGGCAGCAGGAGGAGCACAGAGACAGGCACAAACAGGCTTTGAAGAGACAACATAGTAAAGATGGCGTTTCGACCTGTGTGGAGAGACAGACTTCTCAATGAATGTTCTGGAACAACTGAGTACACACTTGGGAAAAAACTTAAAGTAAGATTTATGCTTTCCAGCACAAGAAATTACAGGCATTATTTTGTAATAACTTCTAGCAGAGCATGATCTATAAAATACAGAATCACTATGATGTGCACTGAAACTAATATAATGTTATAAATCAACCATTCTTCAAAAAAATGAAACAGATTGCATGTGGATCAAAAGTTTAAATGTCAAAAAAAAATTTAAGGAGTTTTAAAAATATTTACTTATTTAATTTATTTGGCTGCACTGGGTCTTAGTTGTGGCATATGGGATCTAGTTCCCTGACCAAGATTGAACCCAGGCCCTGTGCATTAGGAGCGTGGAGTCTCAGTCACTGGACCACCAGGGAAGGCCCTACATGTAAAAATTAAAACTACATCTAAAAGAAACCTCAAAGAAACAATGAGAAAGAGTTAAACCTATGAATTAAGCCAGAAACAAAAGTAAAATAATGATCAATTTGACCATGAAAAGCAAAAAAAAAAAAATTCATGGCAAAACCAAAAATAATGCCATAGGCAAACTCAAAGATGAAATGTCAAACCATGAGAAAATATTGACAACTATCACTGCAGTATTATTTCAGCAAAAGAGTAGAAATGGTCCAAATGTCCATCAAACGAGGATTGGTTAAATAAATGATGGTATATCCACACAATGAAATTTCACATTTCGCAATGAAATACTGCTGCTGCTGCTGTCACTTCAGTTGTGTCCGACTCTGTGCGACTCCATAGACGGCAGCCCACCAGGCTCTCCCATCCCTGGGATTCTCCAGGCAAGAACACTGGAGTGGGTTGCCATTTCCTTCTCCAATGCGTGAAAGTGAAAAGTGAAAGTGAAGTTGCTCAGTCATGTCTGACTTTTAGCGGCCCCATGGACTGCAGCCCACCAGGCTCCTCCGTCCATGGGATTTTCCAGGCAAGAGTACTGGAGTGCATTCGCCAGTGAAATACTAGGCAATCATTAAAATAGTCACGTGATTTTTCTTGTGTTGATATGAAATCATCTTCAAGGCACACAGAAAAAGGCTCATGTAGACCAGGGCCTAGAGTATGTCACCATTTGTGCTGAGAGAGAGAGGAGGGGTGGCATTTACCATTTATAATGGGAGGGGGCACAGCTGCTTAGCTACGCTTGGGATTCCTCAGGAAGGACATCTGAAAACCAGTCATGTTGGTTCCTTCTGAGAGGGGTTATAGGTGGCTGGGAGGAAGACTTCACTTTGAAATTTTGACACATATGAATGAATTACCTATTACAAATAGTATTAATGCTATGATTTTTTTTCCTTCTAAAGAAAGGAAGAGAAAAGAAGGGAGGAAAGGATATGCCCGAGGAAGAAGAGGAAAACCAAGTAAATGCAAACCTGACACAGCCGGGAGCTGGTGGCACTCACTGCCTTCCTCGCTCCTTCCTCACGGGCCCTCTCAGCAGCAGTGCTCACAGAGGGTTCTCGGGAACAGTCGTCTATAAAAGCCCACCACCGAACCACGGTTTCCTCTGAGTGGGGGACAGTTGGTCCTTCAGCTAGAGAATGCGAATCCCAAGCAGCACTGATTCTGGGCACAGACCACATGCTCACTCTGAGAAAACAGTGTGCTCTACTTGGCTGTGCAATGGAGAACCCTGGAGAAACAAAACAAAACAAAACAAAACAAAACAAAATCATAGCATTAATACTATTTGTAATAGGTAATTCATTCACATGTGTCAAAATTTCAACAATGGCTTATTCCTAGCCAACAAGGTAGGGGTTGGGGAGAGAGAAAGAGAGACTGAGAGAGAGAGGAGGGGAGAGGAAGCAGAGAGAAAACAGAAGCAACCAAGTGTCCATCAACACGTGACTGGTGTGCCGCAGTGCATCCATACAGAGGATAGCCTCGTCTCGTGCCCATATGGCGGAAGAAGGGCGCTCCTCACTGCCCAGGTTTTATATTGTTCACCTCGTGTGCCTAAGACTGTGGTCAGACACAACTGAGCGACTTCACTTTCGCTTTTCACTTTCATGCATTGGAGAAGGCAATGGCAACCCACTCCAGAGTTCTTCCCTGTAGAGTCCCAGGGACGAGGGAGCCTGGTGGGCTGCTGTCTATGGGGTCGCACAGAGTCGGACACAACTGAAGTGAGCGAGCACCAGAGGTGGCAGCTTGCATTTGGAAAGGATGGAAGGGGTTTTCTCGCTTCCAAGATAGGGCAGGTGAGAAAGGTTTGGGCAAGGGAATTGGCCCACATTTTAGCCTGTGTTCATTCCTGTATCTCTTCTAACCTCAGTGCAGTATCCCCCTTTAGATACTGTCATCAATAGTAACTTATTTGGGGAATAATTTTGCAGTTTTTTTAATTTTCAAATATTTCTTCTCTGGCTGGGTAGTAAGCAACAGTGGTATTACTCCACCAGTTCAGCTCCCTGCCAGCCGGAACGCTCCACTTTTATGGAGAAACGGGATCTTGCACTTGAAGTCGACAGAGAAGAAGGAGGTAGACATAGATGAAATACTTAAGCTCTCTTTTTGCTTCTGGTCAAAACCAATGCTGCCTTGGCCAAGTCCCTACCCTTCCCATCAGGGCTATTCAGGCCTAGGGTAAGAGGGGAGCAAGGCACTTGCTTTGGGTGCAAACTTTTAGGAACACAAGGCTCAGACAGTAAAGAATTTGCCTGCAACAAAGGAGACCTAGGTTTGATCCCTGGGTCTGGAAGATCCTTTGGAGGAGGCAATGGACAGAATTCTTGCCTGGAGAATTCCATGGACAGAGGAGCCTGGTAGGCTATAGTCTAAAGGGTTGAAAATAGTCAGACAACTGAGTGACTAACACTTAGTGAAAAAGCCTCAGGAATCAAGATAAACAGCATTTAAAGATAATATTTTAAAGATAAAAATCAATGCAAAAAAATTCATTATGAACAGAAAGCCAACCTTTCAAATGAAGATGAGAGGAGCATTGCTGGTTTCTCTTCTAGCTTTAGGCTCCATTGGGGCTCACAGCTCTGTTCCCTAGGCCACTCTGCTCCATCTCTAAATCAACGGGGTTGGACCATTTGACCTCCTGGGATCCTGCTGGGCCCTGATGACTCGTGGCTCAGGAGTGAAGTGTGACTGGAGGACTCGGGACAACCTTGCTGAGCAGGGGACCTAGTTTTCTCTGAGCCGGGGTTCAGATGCACTTTTCCCGAGCCTTTGCCAGCGAGGAATGAGCAAGTGAGTGAAAGTCACTCGGTTGTGTCCCACTCTGTAGCCCCCCAGGCTCCTCTGTCCATGGGATTCTCCAGGCAAGAATACTGGAGTGGGTTGCCATTTCCTTCTCCAGGGAATCTTTCCGACTCAGGGATTGAACCTCAATCTCCTACACTGTAGGCAGATTCTTTGCCGTCTGAGCCACCACGGAATCCTGCCAGTTAGGAGAGGAAGAGTCATCTCCTAAAATCTCACTCGTCACTAGAAAGTGACAGGGGCCTTTAAGGTCCTGCTTGAATCAACAGGATGAGAAAGTCTGGTTCTTCAGGAAAACCCACCTTTTCTACTTGGCCCTAGTGACCCTCGGATGCTTGCTGAGCTTCAGGGAAGACAGTAGCATTGGAAAAACCAGCTGCCTCCACCCTGGAGGGAAGAATAGCTCCCTTCATGGGGCTGCTCCGCAATGCCAGGGTTATCCAGGTCGGTGAGTGAGGAAGTGAATCAGCCCTTCCCAGCCCTCCAGTCAGAGGCCCGTTCAGTACGCTCTGGTGGTGTGGCGTTTGGATGTGTTTTGTCAAGAACTAATGAACATCTCACTTAGGCGTTGGAAACAAACATCAGCCCCAGCCAGTTCTTACACTTGCTGAGCATGAATAACTCCCTTTGGCTTCCCAGTCAGCCGGGCCCAACAAGTGAATTTAGAGGCTGAGAAGTCAATCGGTAGCCCTCACACAGACTCATACATCAGGGCGGGGCCCAAGCTGGCCGCATGGTCCTGGAGAAGCCATTCTCGCCTTGGGTGCACATTGGAATCACATGAGGAGGGGGCTTAAAATGCACAGGTGCCTGAAATTTTGGCTTAACCTATCTGGGGTTAGGCACAGCATTGAGAATATTGAAAGATCCCCATATTAGGAATTCTAATACACAGTCAAGTTTAGGAAGCACTGCCCTGAACCAGTGCTTCTTGGACTTCATGTGCAAACACATTACCTCATTAAGAAACAGATTCTGATTCAGTGTGTCTGGGGCGGGGCCTGACACCCTGCATTTCTAACAGGTTCCCAGGTGGTGTAATGCTGCTGATTTGCAGACCATACTTTGAGTAACAAGGATGTCATACGTGGTCCAAGATGGTAGCTACTAACCATATAGCTATGATTAAAATTAAAACCAATTAAGTTTAATTGTAAACTTAAAAAGTCAGTTTCTCAATTGCATTCAGTTCAGTTCAGTTCAGTCACTCAGTCGTGCCCAACTCTTTGTGACCCCATGAGTTGCAGCCAGGCCTCCCTGTCCATCACCAGCTCCCAGAGTTCACTCAGACTCACGTCCATCGAGTCAGTGATGCCATCCAGCCATCTCATTCTCTGTCGTCCCCTTCTCCTCCTGCCCCCCAATCCCTCCCAGCATCAGAGTCTTTTCATGTTTTATCTATCTAAAAATTCATTTATTTATTTGGGGCTGAGCCAGATCTTTGGAGAATGCAATGGCACCCCACTCCAATACTCTTGCTTGGCAAATCCCATGGACAGAGGAGCCTGGTAGGCTGCAGTCCATGGGGTCACTAGAGTCGGACACGAATGAGCGACTTCACTTTCACTTTTCACTTTCCTGCATTGGAGAAGGACATGGCAACCCACTCCAGTGTTCTTGCCTGGAGAATCTCAGGGACGGGGGAGCCTGGTGGGCTGCGGTCTATGGGGTCGCACAGAGTCGGACACAACTGAAGCGACTTAGCAGCAGCAGCAGAGCCAGATCTTAGCTGTAGCACACAGAATCTTAAGTTGTGGCAGGTGAACTCCTTGTTGTGGCAGGTGAACTCCTTGTTGTGGCATGTGATCAAGTTCCCTGACTAGGGATCATACCCAGGCCCCTTGCACTGGGAGCTTGGAGTCCTAGCCACCAGGCCCCCAGGGAAGTCCCACATTAGCCACTTTTTAAGTGCTCAGTCATCACGTGTGACTGCATGCACACTCAGTTGCTTCAGTCATGTCTGACTCTTTATGACCCTATGGAGCTCGCCAGGCTCCTCTGTCCATCGGATTTCCCAGGCAACAATAATGGAGTGGGTTGCCATTTCCTTCTCCAGGGGATCTTCCTGACCCAGGGATCAAACCTGTGTCTCCTGCGTCTCCTATACTGCAGGTGGATTCTTTACCGCAGAGCCACCAGGGAAGCCCATGCCGTGTGGCTACTGACTACCATACTGGCACAGATGCAGAATGTTTCCATCATCTCAGAAAGTTCTGTTCGCAATTCTGTCTTAGAGCATCTCTCTGAAGCTGTGTTGGAGCAGCCATCTCTTGAAATGTGGGTCAAAGCTTTCTTGGTGTGGGGACTACAGAACACTTCTTTTGCACTCCTCACAGTGAGCCTGTGCACTAGGCCTATGGAAAACGCTTGGTTAATGCCCGCTCAGGTTAGCACACTCATGCTTTTGTGCACAGGCAAGTGCCACATCAGCACTGGCTGACTGACTGATGTCTACTTGGGCATCAATTAACATTGTCCTGGAGTTTTATCCAGGACAGCTCGATGGGCATGGCAGAGCTGTATGGCTGCACTGGGAGTGTCTCCCTACCTCTGGCCGGCCCATGATTCAGGCAAGAAGGTACAGGGTTCCAGGTGATCACCTCTCAGAGCGTCTGCTCTTATCAGTCGTGCCAGGCTGGAGGATGGACTAGGACACAGAGGTGCAGCGAATGGGGTCCTTCACCTTCCAAGCCCCACTCAGACATTACAAATCTAGACAGATTCTCTCTTCTCAAGGGATTTTTTTAAGGGTCTTGGGGAGAGGAGAGTGCTGGAGACGGCCTACTTCCTATTCCTAGGTAATCACTCTGCTTCTCCTCAGGCAACCAGTATGGACCCCAGCGGAGCTAGGAGAGAGCTGCTGAGCCCATTGGTAGAGCAGGTTCCACCTGACTTAGTCACACTGGGTGGGAAAGCTAAACCCTTTGCCTGTTGATCTCTTAGCTCCACAGTGGTTGACTGTCAGATCCAATTTAGGGGTCACTGACAGTGAAAGTAGGATTACAGTGAAGTGAGAGAGGAAAAGAAACCAGGTGCCTCTCATCACAAAACCACAAGCAGGGACTTCCGTGATGGTCCAGTGGCTGAGACTTCGCCTTCCAAGGCAAGGGGTGCTGGACCGATCCCCAGTCAGGGAACTAAGAGCCCACATTCCTCGCAGCCCAAGAAACCAAAACATAAAACAAAAGCAATATTGTAACAGATTCAGTAAAGACTTTAAAAACAGTCCCCATCAAAACAAACACACAAACCAACCACATGCAGCTTCCTCATTTTACACATGAAACATCTGAGCTCAGGGAGTAAAGCAATTGGATCAAGATCACAAAGCAAGTTAGATACACTTGTTGTTGCTGTTATTTAGTTGCTAAGTCTTGCCTGACTCTTTGTGACCCCGTAGACTACAAGTCGGGCACAGCTGAACGACTTCAGTTTCACGTTTCACTTTCATGCATTGGAGAAGGAAATGGCAACCTACTCCAGTGTTCTTGCCTGGAGATCCGAGGGACAGGGGAGCGTGGTGGGCTGCTGTCTATGGGGTCGCACAGAGTCGGACACGACGGAAGCAACTTAGCAGCAGCAGCAGCAGCACAACAGGCTTCCCTATCCTTCACTATCTCCCAGAGTTTGCTCAAACTCATGTCCATTGAGTCGATGATGCCATCCAACTGTCCCATCATCTGTCACCCCTTTTTCCTCCTGCCCTCAATCTTTCCCAGCATCAGGGTCTTTTCCAGTGAGTTGGATCTTCATATCAGATGGCCAAAGTATTGGAGCTTCAGCTTCTGCATCAGCAGTTAGATGCATGGGGAGATTGTTTCCTGACTTCAAGGACAGTATTTTCCCCATGCTCTGTGCCCAAGAGATTTGCAAGCCGTTCAAGAAAAGAAACAGAATATTACATAAATTTGTATCTCCAGTAAAACAGATAATATAGGTAGGTCTTCTTTAAATTTTCTAGTAAAGATGATAATGAAATTGCTTTTTTATTAATTTATTTTTAATTGGAGGATAATTGCTTTATAATGTTGTGTTGGTTTCTGCCATACAACAATGGGAATCAGCCATAAGTAAACATATATCCCCTCCCTCTTAAACCTCCCTCCCACCTCACCTCCTCATCCCACCCCTCTAGGCTGTCACTGTGAAATCGTTTTTCTCGTCTTCTCACTTCCAGCCACCACTTCCTACTGCTGGATTCACCCTGCATAGACTGCTTCTGAGATAACTGAACTTCTCCCAACCCCCTATTTTTTCAATAGTAAATATTACAGAATTACACAATCTGCAATTGCTGAATCTGCAGATGCTGAGCTGTATACATGGAAAAACCATAGATAAGGGGAGTCAGCTATAAATTATCTGCTAGTTTTCGATGGCCAGAGAGCTGGAGCCCCTAACCCCTCGCCCCTTCAACTGTACGGCATTGGTGCTATTGAGACCTAAGAAGAACCAGCTTCTCTCTCTCCCAGAGCTTCTCATCAAATTGGATCAAAAAGCCTTGAAGGGAAATTTCTCTCCAAATCTTGGTCTATTCACAGTTAAAGCAAACTGGACTTTTTGTTTAAACTGATAATCATAGAGAAGATTAATTGCTATCCTAGTCTTCCTAGCTTTCATGATAAACTGAGAAGTTTCTGTTCTCTTTCTTAGGCAGAAGTTTTGCCCAAGTATTGAGTCCATGTATCATCAGTGCCAACTTTCCTTTTCAGGTCATATAAAAGTCTGTGAATCCTGAGTTTGTGTTACTGACTTCAAAACAATGGAAACACTTTCAGTTCTACACCTCACATCACACGATCTTCATCAGTCAACCTAGATCCTAATTGTTGTCATCCAAACGCTAGGAAACATAATGGGTAAGACAAACGTGTTCATAGGACTCAATTAAATTAAAAACAGAGACACGAGATTGCTTCTTTATGGTGTGGTAGGCGGGTGGGGCAGGGGGAAATAAAAAGGTTGGAGACCACAGAAAGCAGGGATGAAGATAAGAAACATGACTCTGAGCCTCCTCTGTGGAGCGCACTGGGGAAGCTCCACATCTGTATTTCATTTATGCTCATGATGAGCCCAGAAGCAAATTGCCGTTCTCCCTGCTTTCTGGATGAGGTTCAGAGAAGCCGAGTAACCCGCCTAAGGGAATAGAGCCGGGCAGTGCAGTCGCCTTCTCCCGCCTGGGCAAGTTCAAGAGCCACTGTAAGGGTATGCACGTTTCCATGAACTTTTAGGTCAAAACTAGACAGGCATTCTGAAGGGCTGGCAGAGGAAGGAACAGGGACTCATTTCTCTTGTTCCCATAAGAATGGAGTCCTTGAACAACCGGCTGAGGATTCCCGGGCAGGGTCCCCACAAGACAAGGAGTAAAGCCATGCTGGGGGCCTCGCTGGTGTCTCGATTGAGCTGCAAGAGAAAGAAACTTCTATTTAGGGATGGAAGGGGGTGGGTGGCAGATCTCTGGAGACTGAATAGTCACACTGAGGCACAGGTGTGACCAAGCTGCTTCTACCACCCAAAACTGCGCAAAGAAAGAGCGATTCTTGGCTAAATGCCAGAGCAGAGTGCGTCCACAAATGGCTTTGCACTGAGCTGCCTTGTACCGGATATACGTCAGACTGCAGCCTGTTTACTGGCAGTTTGGCTCCTCGTATGACTGTCTCCGCCTAGGACAGGACCCCCCGTCAAATAGATCCTTCTGTGTTGGTGCTCAACTCAGTGCAGTGGGAGGAACCCGGCCAAGTCACAGGAGGGGGCAGGGGCAGGAAGGGGGGAGAGAGTAAGGGAGACAGTCAAAGAAGAGTCCCTGGCTTTGAGCCCAGGAGCCTGGGGGGTGGGGGGTCGGGCGGGGGGCGGGGGGTCAGCAGACCGGCTGGCCTGCAGGCAGGAGCGTGGGGCGGGTATGCGGAGTAGGGTGGTGCCCTGTCTGGCCCTGGACAGGTGCCTCCTCAGCAGGACACATGAGGTGCCCTCACTGAGTCTGTGGGTGGGGAAGGGCTCACACATGTCCTTCTCCTCCCTCCTGCGGTTGTTTTTGGCAGAGGAATCCACTAGAAGCTTACCACACGTTCCCTTGAGCTTTTCAAGGACTTCTTGGAGGACTGGTCCACCCCACCCACTGGGGTAGAATAAACTTGGTTTCCAGGAGCCTGGCTTTCTCTGAGGGGTATGTACCCTGCTAGGGCCAGAGGCTCCTTTCCATGATAATTCCCATCCAGGAAGAGTTCAGGGGTCGCGAGTCCCTGAGAGGTGGGGAAGAGGTAAGACACCAGCCCCCACTTCGGCTCAGCTCCTGCACTCTTTCCGTGAAGTTCCAGACTCGAGCTCTAGAAAGTGTTCATCTCTTCCTGGCTCCAGCTCTACTACCTATCAGAGAAATGGAACATGGGAAAGTGACCCCTCACCTATGGCAGAAAAAGACAGCCTTTGAGAGTTGCCACACTCACAGTCCCAGCAGCAGTCTTTCAAAGTCCTGCACCTGTCATCTCCTCTCTCGCCTCTGTCCAGCCCTCTCCCTCAACTCACTTCTCTCTGGCGCCTTTTCACTCAGGCCCCCTCCTTGCCATGATGATGCAGTGCGTGCATGATCTGGCCATCTGGAACTGCAGACAACACCCGCTCTACTAGGGCCACAAATCATCATTCTCAAACCAGTATTTAGGCTGGCACTTCTGTACCCCTAATGGGTGCATGAATTATCTGGAGATCCAGTAAAATGCCAGATCTGATTGAGAGGATTCTGTGGACCACTCTTACCATAGCGAGAATTTAGAACACTTACTATGTGACCACACTATACTAAATAGACTTTGTGGGTGCTGTGCTGAGTCATGCAGTCGTGTCCAGCTCTTTGCAACCCATTGGACTGTAGCCCACCAGGCTCCTCTGTCCATGAGATTTTTCACCCAAGACTACTGAAGTGGTTTTGCCATTTCCTCCTCCAGGGGATCTTCCCAACCCAAGGATTGAACCTGCATCTCCTGTGTCTCCTGCACTGCAGGTGGATTCTTTCCTGCTGAGCAGGAAAAAGGAAGGGAAGACTTCACGGGGGGAACTGTAAAAGTCAAAATGATAGCTCCTGTTCTCAAGGAGACATGTGAATAAATTCACACAGGATTTTTCTCCGTGGTTGAGGGATAGAAGGATGAATGAATAAGGGTACAACTGCATGGGATGGGCTATATTAGTGCAAGAGTTCAAGGGAGGGAGACAGGAGATAGAAGCCACTCGCTTTCACACATCTGGTGGCTTGTCGGTCCCACAGAGTGTGTCCCCTGGAGCCACAGTGCCCTGCCATTGCCAGACAAGCACCCAGAGTAAATGCCTCCTGGTCCTTGGAGATGGTTGTGGCTGGACAACCACGGTTGCTTCACATGCAACCCCTGCTGGGAGTGGTCCAGCATCTCTGCATCGAGGCCCTGATGTTTCTCCCTTCACCCCATAACTAGCATGTTCCTCAAAGCAGGAAAGCCATATGCTTCAAGAGAATGTGAGATACTGCATGAACGGGTTATGCTAAAAAAAAAAAAAAAAAAAGTGAAATAGGAAGGTCATGTGTGTATAAAAGTACAGTTACTTTTTTAAAACATAAGACTTTAGAAAGCATTAGAAGAGACACAGGTGTATAGAACAGTCTTTTGGACTCCGTGGGAGAGGGAGAGGGAGAGGGTGGGATGATTTGGGAGAACGGCATTGAAACATGTAGAATATCATATAAGAAACAAATCGCCAGTCTAGGTTCGCTGCAGGATATAGGATGCTTGGGGCTGGTGCACTGGGATGACCCAGAGAGATGGTATGGGGAGGGGAGGTGGGAGGGGGTTCAGGATTGGGAACACGTGTACACCCATGGCAGATTCATGTTGATGTATGGCAAAACCAATATAGTATTGTAAAGTAAAATAAAATAAAAAGGAAAAAAAAGAAAAAGAAATTAAATAAGCAGGGTGAAAAGAAAAAAAAGAAAGCATTAGAAAGCCAGATGTCTTCCTCTTTTGCCTCAAAGGTCTATCTAGTAGGAGATAAGTAGAAGAGGAAAGAATGAGAAGAAAGGTGGGTCTGAGCCAGACCCAGTGACAACTAGTGGCACTCCCGGAGTCCTCTGTGTCTGGCCTCTTTCTCATCCCTAGTGCTACATCTTACTCCCACTGTTCCCCAGGGCTGACTCCACACTGGTCTGGGGCCCCTGCCATGTCTTCTGGTTCATCTGCTCTTCTTTGGCTTCTTATAGGTGCCACCCTGTCCGTTCACTATACCTCCTCATTTCAACACTCCTCTCTCATCCTTGGAGACTCAGTTCTCCTAGGAAACCTTCGCCAGCTTGCTCTATGACTTCCAGAATATCTGTTCTTTCTGGTTTTGTTTGTTTAGTTTTTAAGAGGAAGATACCATGTTTGCAGCATTTTTCACAGTCTTTTTATTTCCCTTGAAGATGAAAAATACAGTATCTTAATTCTCTCTGTATCCTCATTTCATACAGAAATGAGTGTTCAGTATGAGCGCTTAAACTGAATTTGGATGGTGCTGGGACAGGACAGAAGAGACAGGGTTGGATTCTTAACACTGTTTGCGCTGGGACTACATAGTAACACATTTATGCTCATGAATGGAATGTGCACCATGAATCTAGAAACCCTGTCCTGGACAGTCCTGATCCTGTTACTCTACCCCAAAAATGCCAAAGGAAAACATAAACACATCTTGAAAGGATGTCTGAACTGAGTCAACCCACAGAAGCAGGCTGGCCCCGCTCTCCCTCCACCGTGGCTGTCTGAGTGAAGTGTGTGCGTTCACCACCTGCCATATTTGGGGTGGGCTTACCTCTTTGGAATGTGAATCCTTCCACACTCTATCACTATTTTTAAATGGGATTTGTGTAGAGAGAGAGAAAGAGGTCTTTTCTTTACAGTTTACCTATAAATATCTTTTCCAATAAGGAAGGCTATGTCCACTATAGGTCTAAATTTAATATTGCCATAAAAGAGAAAAAACAGTGAAATGGTTATTTTCTCTACACAACACAAAATGACGGATTGAATCCACCTGCCTCACTGAATGGATGTAATTTGGGGTAGATACACTGATGGTGTCTGTTTAATTTCTAACTGTTCTAATATTAGGCCTGCCCTACTCAAAGATGTAAGTGGACAATGATTACCACGTGGGACCTTCATTCTTAGCCATCCATGCCCTTCTTCCACGAAGTGGAGGAAACAGCAGCTCTTTGATCCCACTTCTACAGTTATAGACGTTTCAGTGCTTCTCATCTATCTAACACTGCCAGGATATAAGATTTTTCACATTAAACGAACAAACATTTATTTTCATTATGTTTAGTGGAGACTTTTCTAAAATGGAATACAGATTTCCCTTTCTCTCTGAAGAGACCATAATAAACTTGAGTTAACATTTTGTTGGACATTTAAGTTTATTATTATGAATCACAGGGACAGCAGCAGAGGCTTTAAGCCAGGACATGGGCTGTTTACCCCTACTCTACCAGGTGTGTTTTTTTTTTTTAATTGGTTCCTTTTTCTTTTTTTTTTCTTGGCATGGACAAAATTGCACTTTATTTTTTCAAAAAATTTTATTGGAGTATAGTTGCTTTACAGTGAGGTGTTAGTTTCTGCTGTACAGCAAAGTGAATCAGCTATATATATATATCCTCTCCTTGATTTCCTCCCCATTTAGGTCACCAGAGTATGAGTAGAGGCCCCTGTGCTACACAGTAGGTTCTCATTAGTTATCTATCTTGGTTCTTTTTCTATCTCCTGTCTTATTGTCCCTTCTTGCTATCTTACTATGTTTCATCAACTGCTCTCCTATCTGCCCTCATTGTTTCTGCATCTAATTGGTGAGGTCAGATGACCATCTGTTAACACAATAGCTAAACTATGAATAAACATGGACAGAATAGGAGGGACTCTACTACACATAAAATGCATAAGCTTTCGTACATAACAAATTCTGCCTGCCCAGAATTCTGTCTGCTGCTTTACCCCCAGCTCACAGGTTTATATCTCCTTTTCAGTTTCTTGGCTATGTTCTGGATATTGAGATTACTAGGTAAGTGACCTCCAAATCAATGATTTTTTTTTCCTCCCCACATAAAGTTTCAGTCCCAGTCTGAATCACAGATTAGAGGTTTTTAAATTGTAGTTGGATTCATGGGTGGGTAGAATATTGGTATTGGTGTTTAGTTGACTTTAGAATTTAAATAATTTCCATAGTCTATTTTGGTTTTTGACAATTTAATTTTATTTTTTCTTTTGTCAGTTCTCATCTCTGATGAAAAAAGCTTTTTTTTTCGTCATGAGGAGCAGAGAACTAAATTTTGTATTCACAAATGAACCATTATTACTAGACAGACTCTAGAGCTCTTACATGTAGATACAGTTTACTGCAAAGATGAGTCACACACACAGAATATAAAATCAAAAGCAACTAACCAACAGAAGTACGTATCACTTTGTTGCCCACTAACTAGATCACTTTGAAAAAGGCTTCAATTTTTTCATCTATTTGAGTGTCTTCACCCAAACTTTTATTGTTGTTGTTGTTGAATTTTATGGCAGCTTTTTTAAAAAATAATCAGTTATATAAATGCCTTGCTTTATAGCTATCTATGGATTGCTTATATCAGAAAATAAATCAGAGTTTACATCTAAATGCATTCATCCAGAAGGGTTTACTTAAGTACTCCTATGTGCTAAAATTGTGCTAGGCACTCTTCTTGTCCCCAAGGAGTGTCTAGTCTCATCGTTAATATAAGACCAGTGAATATGGAGTTGGGGGAGGGAATGAAAACCACATAAAAAACATATATAGCTTAGAATATAGGATGTGGATACAGGCTATCCCTGCCAGATGGATTCAGAAAAGCAGGGAGCCATTGCATTCTAGAGTTATCAGAAAAGACTCTCAGAGGGGCTTAAAGAAATGTGTGAAATTTGGTCTTTCTACCTTCCAGATGGAGAAGATAGAAGCCATGGCTCCAAGGAGGGCATGGGACATATCAGGGGGTAAGCCTGGCTTTCTCTGGCCAGAGGTTGGGGCTGGGGAAAGGCTCAGAGCTTAACACAAGGACTTGAACAGGAAGACAGGAAAATAGCCAAGGAGGGCTTACAGCAGGTAGAGAAGTTGAAACCAGTGCTTTAAACCTTCACCCACCTCCATCCAGACAAAGTATGGATGTATTTCTTTAAATAATGTAAGCCCCTTCACTTTCCAGCTAGCACGCTTGCATGGAAGTTAAATTCTGCACACTTGGAATTCGGGGCTTTATTCTGAGAAGCATCAGAGCATGAGGGGGTGGAGAGAGAGGGAGGAGAAGCCCAGAGCCTCCAGTGAAGACTGAGTCCTGGGTGGGAAAAGCAGCTTCTAAGTGCCTTCAGCTTCAAGGAGAAAAGCGCTGCAGAAACCCCATCGCTGGGGAGGGGAGTACTGGTTAAGTCAAGCTCCAAATTCTGAGTTTTGTGAAAGTTTGCATTTCTGCCTAAAGTCCCTTGGGGGACTTTACAATCCTCAGGGATAGAAAATCGTTTACTCAAGAGGAAGGAGGTCTGTTAGGGAACTTTTCCTCCCCGGTATTAATGGAGACACCTGGAGCCAAAAGACAGCACAGCTGGGAGCGCAGGGGAGAAGGCACCATTTAGGCCAAGGTGAGATGAGGTGGGAAGTGAGGGCCAGGGGGCCAACTAGGAAATTCTGGCTTCTCCCCCGGCTCACAGAACTCGGTCCAGCTGGAGCGGCGAGCTTCCTCCCGGGCCAGGGCTGCAGCAGTGGCCGACCGTCCCTGGCCAGAGCTGCTCCAACCCCCGCCGGCAGCGCCCACTCCCCCAGGGACTACCGGACCCCGGCCAGGGAGAGCAGACACCCAGGCTGAGCCTGGAGCTAGACAGCCCCTGACCTCGGCAGCGCACGGCGTAGTCTCGTCTCACCCCACGCGCCACCCGTCTTCTGTGTCTCCTCGCGTCCTCTCCCCAGGGTCTGCGCCCGTCCCCCACACCTTCACAGAGGTCTCGGTCTGTGCAATAACACCGGCCCAATTCCTGGCGCTCGGCTCGGGTCAACGTCTGCTGAGCTTCCAGAGGAAGCTCATTCACCGCATAGTTGGATGGGGGAGGAGCTGGCGCGGGGGCGGGGGGCGCTGTCGTTCGGAACTTCCAGGTGGGAATCCAGGGGCCAGGTGCTCCAAAAAGGGGCTAGAAAATAGATCGGGACGACCCTTCCCGCCTCCCCCATCCTTCACCAAGCTTGGCCCTGCTTGTCAGTCTCCAAGATTTAGTTTTCTGATACTTCGTGGGCTCCCCTTGAGCCCTTCCCCTAGCCCGCAACCCACGGACCCAATACGATGCCCCTCTCTCCCTCCCCTTCTGCTTCTTTCGACCGCTTCCCCTCCTCCCTCCCGAGTCTTTTCCGTCCACGGTCTAGGGCTCGCGGCCTGCGCCTCTGCAAACACCCCCACCCCCTCCAATCCGGGCAGAACTCCGAGGGAGGGGCCGGAGGCCCCCTTCCCGCCTGTGGTCGGAGAGGGCAGCGCCGCAGGCCGGAGTGGGTGGGGGGAGGTAGACAGGGGGCCGTCTCTGCGCCCCGCCCGATCAGGCCACTCTGCACACTTAGGGTGGGGGCGGGAAGCAAGGCTAGCGGAGAGGGGGGCTCCGGTCCGGGCAGGTGCGGGCTCTGGCTGGGCTCAGGAGGGGTTCGGGGCGGGGTCTCAGGTTACAACCCCGCGGGGGGCAGGGGGCGGCCCGCGGTTTGGGCGAGTTCGCCAGCCTCGAGAGGGGCCGGGCGCATATAACGGGCGCCGCGGCTGAGAGAAGACGCAGAGCGCTGCTGGGCTGCCGGGTCTCCTGCCTCCTCCTCCTGCTCGAAGGCCTCCTGCATGAGGGCGCGGTAGAGACCCGGACCCACGCCGTGCTCCTGCCGCCTCGCTGCGCTCCGCCCGGGCCCGGCTCCGCCAGGCCCCCGCGGTGAGCCATGATCCGCCTCGGGGCTCCCCAGACGCTGGTGCTGCTGACGCTGCTCGTCGCCGCTGTCCTTCGGTGTCATGGCCAGGATGTCCGTAAGTCGTCCACAGCCCCTGCCTACCATCCTTCTCTGTCGACCCTCAGCATCCTCTTCTTTGGCCCTCTCGCGCTCTGGAGCCCGCGAGTCTGGGTTAGAGCGGCTCCGGGGTCAAGGCGCGCGGAGACGGGTGCAGGATGCGCAGAAGCTCATTGAGTGGAATTCTGCAAGTCAGGGGCTCTGTCCTAGCGTCCTCCCTGCGGGTGGTGGCTGGAGGCATTTGCCGGTCCTTGCGTTGCGTCGGAATATTAAAGAAGCAAAGCGTTGGGTCGGAAGTTTGCGCTTAGATTCAAGCGCGCTCTCTTTGACCAGCTTTGATAATTAGGCGCACACGCACACTGCTTGCCTCAAACAAGCACTCACGGTTCGGCAAAACAGGTTGTGGCCCATAGATCTGAGGAAAAGTAGGAGAGAAAAAGCACGAGCGAAGAAGCGAGCAAGCGCCAAGGGGTTGAATTCCCAGTCGTGTCCAGGGGTCGGTGTCTGGGTTTCAAAGGGAAGTTAGTTAGACAAAGGAGATGCTCTGAAACTAGCAGGCTGAAACCCGAGGCCACGATGAAGGGCTTCGTAGAGACACCCTGAGATCTCAGCGCCCCTCGTGGGTTTTCTGCCCTTCATGGCTGGCCCAGGAGCAAGGTGCAGCCCGCTTGGCATCTCAGCTTTCCCCTTGCCTCTAAAAGATACAGAAACTTCCCGCAGGAGAGGCCATCTGAAAGGCGATACCATTCCAACCAGACTTTGCTTTTGAAACGTCCGGGAAAATAGCGCCCTCTCCCAGCCGTCTTCCCCCATCCGCCCCTCCCCCCCAACCCCCAAGCCAGGTACTACAATGAGTTACTTTTATAAGAGTATCTGGAACTAGCCGAGGCTCTGCCAGGAGTGAGTGAGCGAGTGTGTGTGTGTGTGTGTGTGTGTGTCTGTGTCTGTGTGTCTGTGTGTGTCTGTGTGTGTCTGTGTGTAGCAGAGGAGCGGGACACAGTTGGTCGATTGCTATAAAAATTTCAACCGAATATAGTTAGAGATGGCAGTTTTACAATCTGGTCCAAAGACAGTTCGAACCACACCGTTCCATCATCTCCTTTGGTTAAGTCCCACTGTCTGGGATTATATTTAGGACAAATGAAGCCTGGAAAGTGTATTAAGTAGAGAAGTGTTTTTTTTTTTTTTTCCACGTGTTTGGGCACGTTTCCGACGGCTGGGATTCCAGCCCTGTCTTTGTATGTTACAGATTGTAAATCAATCGCAGGGGAAATTTGGGGGAAGGTTATGGAAATCAAAAGTCCTTCTGCCGATGATTCTCTGCAGTCTCGCCTGCCGCTAGGCTCTCTGGAGACAGTTAAGAAGGCTGCGGGCCCAGAAGGACTTTCCGTTCGTTAGGGTGCTCGACAGCGGCAGAGCTGGAGCCCGCGGCGCAGCAGCAAGGAGCCTCAGGCCGAAGATTTTGGCCAGGGGGTCGGGAAGTGCCCTAAACTGGAGGCGCGCTTACGGTGTCGCCTAGTGGCCCCAGCTCGGATTGACTATATATTTGTCCTAAATTTGCACTTACACACTCACAAAGCTGTCTTCTTGACTGATTTCTGCCATAGTGCGCAATGGAATTAGCTAGGTGACTCTCAAAATCCCCAAACTCTGCATCTGGTATTAGAGGTGCTCACTTAAGTGGCAGAGCGTTCTCAGCGCCGCAGCTTTCCTAGGAGGGAATGAATTCCACAGCTCTTTGGGCCCAGATCTCCCAGTCGCTCCTCCCCCACCCCCCTCCCCAGGGGCAGAGCATTGGAGCCGCTGGCTTTGCGCCCTAGCGCACCCTGGCCGGGTAACCCATTCCCCTGGGTCAGCGGACCCAAAGACGTGACGTGGGGAAGGATGCAGTCTGCGTGGACGTCAGGAATGTCAGTAACCTAGGACTCGGGCACGCCCCTCCTCCCCATCTTTCCACAAGTTTGAGAAGCTTATTGGCTGCTGCGTTTTTGACCCACATCTGCATTTCACAGCCCTCTTCTCTGAAAAGTGCCCCTCGGCTTGGGGGAGAGACCTCAATCCGTCTTTGTGAGGCTTGTTTGCGTTAGGAGATTGGCAGCGATGGCTTCCAGATGGGGCTGAAACGCTGCCCGTATTTATTTAAACTGATTCCTTGCGGAGACCTGTGAATCGGACTCTGTGTGCGCTCGAAAAAAGCCCCATTCATGAGAGGCAAGGTCCGGTGGGTTCCCTCGGACTCCCCCGACCCCCTCTCCCACAATGCCCCCCTGTGCCCGCCCGCAGCCACCTCTCAGGCTCCAGCCCTGCGCGGAGCGGCCACGAAGCAAAACAGTTCCCCCAAAGAGGTAACTTTAATTGGCCTACTACAAAGAGTCGCTTATACGGCCCTGCGGTAATGAGGGGAACACGATCAGGCGCGCCGGGATGCTATCAGCAGCCGTTTCGAACAGCAATTATGGAGGTGCTGGGCTCCTCCGTCCACACCTAAGGGATCCGGTTACGGAGCTGGCTTCTTTCTGGGGCAGTCATTTAATCGCACTTTTCACCCTCCCAGTGTCCGAGGGCGAGCTGCGTCCAGAGCCGCAGTCACAAAGAGTCACCGTAGGGCTCTCACACCCAGCGCTGCCGGCCCCGCCCCAGCGCCCGCGCATCCCGGGACCGCCCTTCCTAGGGAAATCTGATCTGCCTTCTGGGTGAACCCCCTCATCCAGTATTTTACTCTTTTCCCCCTACGGCCCTCCTGGCTGAGAATGGGTTCTTTAGTCCGGACCCCACCCCTTGCTTTCTGCAGCTCCACCCATTTTAGCAGTGGGTGTGGCCCAGCGATTTTTGATACTTAAGCTAGGATTTCCCCACCCCCCACCCCCGCCACTTCTACCTCCATTATCTTGCCTAAAGGCTGAGTGGATTTTTTTTTCCTAGTGGGGAAAAAAAAAAAAAAGGTTTATCTTTCAGAGTCTCCTTAAAGAGCAGGGGCAGGCCCGTTTCTCTCTCCGCCCACCTGGTTTGTGGCCCTTTCCTATTATTCATCCCTTGCTGCCAGTACTTTGACGATTCTGATGAGAAAAACAGCGCTGGACGCTCCCTAGCACGTGGTGCGGGCTCTGCCACGCTTGGCGCTCTTCGGAGCGCTCTTAGCACAGGCTTCGTTTGCAGGGTGAATTCCAGACGGCAGGGCGCTTATGGAGGGGGACTACTCCGTGCCCTTCTTTGCATTCTTGGAAGGGGCCGGGCCTGGACTGGCTACTCTTGGCCTGGACCAGGCATTCAAAGCCTCCTTTCATATCCCCTCCGTCACGTTGAGCCGTTGTCTTCAGATGGAAGCAGGCTCTCTCCAGAGAGGGCTCCAGCTGGAGGTCAGCACCCGTAGAGGGGTCTCTGGCCCTGCTTGCCTCCAGGGGCATTTTATCAGCCCTCCTGGGTTCTATCCAGGAGTATTGTTTGGTCCAAACCCCTTCCCTTAATTAGTCCTAAGACTAATATTACTTAAAGAATGGGACAAGATCCTACCTCTAATAGCTCATCCTTTCACACACCACGCCCATATATCTACTTCTGGAGCCTGGCTGCTGATAGAGTCTAATTTTTGTGGGTAGAATTTTCTCCACGCCTTCTGAATTTTAGCTGTCAGTTGTATTCAGCAGATCCCATAATTCCTAGAGGCAGGCAGAAGAAAGAAGGCCTCTGTCCCTGTGTTGGGGGTGGGGTGGGGTGTGGGCGTCTCTGCATTTTCCCCTTCTCTGTCTTTACAGTCCTAAGCCCCCAGTTCAGAGGCTCATCCTCCTCCTGCTCCTAATCTACCTTGCCCATGACCCCCACATCATCATGTCTCCCCAGTATGAGACGCGTGAAGACAGTATTTCATCCTCAGTGCCACACCCCCACCCAACCTTCCCTGCTAGGTCAGGATTTTCAGTGGTGAATAGAGAGCAGAGTGCAAAGTGGACAATAAAATTTGTTGACTACATGGAAGAATGAATGATGTCTTAGAAAAAACAACAAGTTCTCTATGTTGGGTGGCCAGAGTCCACACGCTTCAGCGTTCAAATGATGTCAAGTTGACCTGCAACCTCTCTCTTTTTCTCTTCTGGCTCCTCATCCCCTCCTTCCCTTGGCTCTCCGCTTCCCCCGCCCCCACCCTCGGTGCAGAGAAGGCTGGCAGCTGTGTGCAGGACGGGCAGAGGTATAATGATAAGGATGTGTGGAAGCCCGAGCCCTGCCGGATCTGTGTCTGTGACACTGGGACTGTCCTCTGCGACGACATAATCTGTGAAGACATGAAAGACTGCCTCAGCCCCGAGACCCCCTTCGGAGAGTGCTGCCCCATCTGCTCAGCTGACCTCCCCACTGCCAGTGGTCGTAATTTATTTATTTCCTGTTCCACATAAATAAATTACTTGCAGGGGCAGCAAATGCCCTTCCATGGATGCCAGTCATCTCTGTGAAGCAGAGGGACTTGTTATCCATGGCACCCCAGCAGCTGAGGCTGAAGGGAAAGGCTACTTCTCGCTTGCAGGATGGCACTGAGTGAGTCTGACACACCAGAGGGGTCCTTCCTCACCTGACACCTCCAGAAAATATGCTCCTAAGACCTGGAGGACAGAGGGGCCTCCACACAAGCATCCTCACCGTAAGCACCTCTGCAAAGTCCTTGAGCCGCAGTGGAGATCCAGTGCTCCTTCTGGCCAAAACACAGATTCATTCCTCCTCTATTGCCCACACCTTGGCTTCTCTGTTGAAGGCCTCCAAACGTGTGGTCTTCAATGTGGAGCAAGCTCTGCTAAGCCAGCGGGGCGACAGAAGGGGCAGGCCCCCTTTTGAAAAATACGGAGCATTGGTGGCAGTTTCCTTTTGGTTTTGCCTCTGTTGGTATTGACTGCCAATTAAGAAGCAAGTTCCAAGCAGAAGGAAGAGCTGGGGTCTGGAAGTTCTAGTGGTGAAGAGCGGAGCTGGGCCCCGGACAGAGCCCCAGGTGCCTACCCCCTGGAGCCGGGGCTGGTGAATGTGTAGGTGTGCAGGTGACCCCTCCCCAGCTCTGGAGCCCATGCCCTATCCCCCTGAAGGGGGATGGGGACAGACATCTAGGCCTTTTGGGTGGCCCTCACCATTTTCTTCCTGATCAAGCAGAGAAGACAGTTGAAAAGGGAGCGAGCAGTTGCCTTTCCTTAATGCTTCACCCCCTGTGGAAAGCTGCTTGGGAAGCCGCTTTAATAGCCCACTTCCCCAGATCGTTTTTCAGGGGGCCTATGTGAGTGAAGCGTTGGTCACCTTTACTATTTTGCTGCTACAAATGGGGAAAGGGTTATTGATTCGGGGGCACTGGCTCCAATGCCCTCTGTAACTTCTGTGCTCTGCTGTTTTTTTGTGCTTGCTTCATGGAGACCCAGCTTGAATGTAAGACCTTTCTAAATTCCTAACTCCTCTTCTGGGGTGGGGGATGTGTTGCGGGGTGCTTGGGCTACGGGAGGGTCTTCTTACCCTTCTGGGGAAGAGAAGAAACTGAACTTCTCCGTTTCTCAGTTTGGGGTGCTTTCTCTTCTGGTGGCTGATAGACTTTGAGTTCTTTGTATTCTTTTGGCCCCTGCATGCAGATTGCCTTTCAGTAACAAATTCTGGGTCATCTCTTTTCCTCTTGGGACCTCAGCAACTCCAGACCCCAGTGAAACCTAACACCCCAACAGAGGGCTTCAGTGGAGTAACAAGAAGCTACCTCCTTCCCTGGTTGTGTCCCTTTCTATGATCCCTTCACGAAAGTTTGAATGACAAGAAGTTGTACTTATCCATTTCATGACTCTTATATTCTCCTTCTCTATTTCTTGCATTTGCAGGGCAACCAGGACCAAAGGTGAGGATTGTTGTTGTTTGCTTTTTTTTTCCCCCACTTTATATTTTCTTCATTAAAAGCACTGCTGTGCTCATTCAGCATGTGGTTTTTAGGCATCAACAAAAGATCTGTTTCAGTGGGCACCTTGATGCAGGGGCTACTGTTTTGTGCTGGAGACTTGGTGAGCTTGCTTGACTCAATCCTGACAATGTTTCATGTTTCAGGGACAGAAAGGAGAACCTGGAGACATCAAGGATGTAAGTGCACTTTCTACTCCCATGTTGCGTCAACTTTCCTAACTGGGTCATTTCCTTGAGGTCTCTTCTAACTTGCCATTTTGTGGGTGTCTCTCTCACAGATCGTAGGACCCAAGGGACCTCCTGGACCTCAGGTAAGAAAGAGAGAAACCCCGTTTTCCATGCTTTCCTTGAGTTATTGATCAGCAGGCTCTCCCGGTCTTGCTGTCGTCTCAATATTTTCTTCATTTTCAGGGACCTGCAGGTGAACAAGGACCCAGAGGTGATCGTGGTGACAAAGGTGAAAAAGTGAGTAGAGAAACAATGCTGGCTGATCCTTGTGGACTCCTCAGGTTCTCTAAGGACCCCCTACCCAAATGCCTCAAGGGCAGCCCATAGACAGATGGGTCTTGTATAAACACTGCTTCACACTGGGGCCTCTTTCTCTTTCTGCCAAGGGTGCTCCTGGACCTCGTGGCAGAGATGGAGAGCCTGGGACCCCTGGAAACCCTGGCCCCCCTGGTCCTCCTGGCCCTCCCGGCCCCCTGGCCTTGGTGGAGTAAGTATCCTTATGTCCCCTTCCTTCAGGCTGTCTCTCCAGAAATGTGGCTTCTAAATTGCTAGTCACACTCACCTGGCTGGCTTCCAGGGCTGCCAGAAGTGTGTCCACAGCCTGTCTTGGACATGGACTTCTCCCCCAGGCCTGTAATTTAGTGGAATCACATAGTGGGCGTGAGACTGTGGCGCTAAGCACTGACTTTGTTCACTCACTGGGTTTCTGTAAAGAAAGTCTTCAGTTACCTGGCTTCCTGGCATCTTTCCTGTGTGGCTGGTCCTTGGGAGTGGGTGTAGGGGTTGGAGGAGAGGATGACTGGGCACTTGCGGTTCCCTGGAAGAAGAGTGACCACTGTCCTTGGAAGACACTGAAGCTTCATCTTTGCCAAGTACATTCCAAGCAACTATTTATTCTCATGAAAGAGCCCCACTGAGTAAAGGTGTGTGGCTAAAGTTGTTTTTGGAATCAGACCAATCAACAAATTATATTATTGCCCAGTTTTTGCAGGTTTGCCATTTTGATGTTTGCTATGATTTAAATTTTTAAACTTGAATGGCTCATAGATGCCTACTATATTCTCTGCTAAAATATTTTAAGACTGTTGATTTTAGTGTTTTGCTGGACATTAAGGTCTTAGAAAAAAAGAACCTTTAAAAGTTATATTTTAGTTATAGTTTTCAATTTATGTGAAATAATATATTTAATATTTTAGAATTAAAGAAAACTTACAAAATGAAATGCAAGTAATGGATACTCTTCCAAGTAACACTTCATCTTCCAGGAAAATGGTTATGCCACTGTCATCTAATAAGCCATTTCCAAAACATTTTTTCAGAAATCATTAGTGTTTCTGATCAATGCTAGGTTAGTCTCCCACAATTAAAGATTTTTTCTATCCAGATATAGCTTACCTAGCCATGTAGGAAAAGCATATAGCCTCTCAAGCTTTTAATGTTGTTGGGTCTGTTTGCAGAACTTTGCTGCCCAGATGGCTGGTGGATTTGATGAGAAGGCTGGTGGCGCCCAGATGGGAGTAATGCAGGGACCAATGGTAAGAAAAGGCACCAGTTCTTCGCAGCCAAAATGGCAGGAGGTGGCCTTCAGCAGAGCCAGGGACTCTGACAACCTCACTTTACAGATAATTACTTGAAGCGGCCCTTCCCCATCAGTTACATAACCTCCCATTTAGCTAGCCCAGAGCATTTGGTTTTTAATGGCGATGGATGCCAGCTTTAATGATGCGCTGGAGTGACTAAGAAGAATGAGGATGGAGAGAGGCATATAGGCTGATCTGTCAGAAGGCCAGTTGCTATTGCTCTTGGAATGAGAACTGAAGAATGCAGACAGCAGCCACTGTTCTCCAGCATCCACAAGACTTCCAGCAGGAAATCTCAGCCCTGCAGCTCCCACTTGGCACATGCTAAATGAAACTCAGACTTTAGTAAACATGGCTGCTGTCCAGAGGAAAGCAAGGCCAGCTTCTCTGTCCAAATGGTACCTATAAATAAAAATAGAATGTTGCGAGGGGAGAGGGAAATGAGAGGGAGCAGCCCCTGCAGGCCCCCTGCTCACAGAGTAACTCCTTGTCCTTTGTCTGGGCTGTTGGCTGGGAGGTGGCGGCACTGTGGAGGCCAAGGGCGAAGCCTTTCCAGTAAAGCTCCTCATTTTCTGTTCCAATGCAGGGCCCCATGGGACCTCGGGGACCCCCAGGCCCTGCTGGTGCTCCTGTAAGTATTGGGTTTTTCCTTTTGGAAAGTGGAGACACAGATGCTTTAAAGCTCTCTGATGTCCGTTCTAGGGGGCCAACCTGGTGTCCTTGCTTTAACTTTTAGGGACCTCAAGGATTTCAAGGCAACCCTGGTGAACCTGGGGAACCCGGTGTTTCTGTGAGTGCTGGTGCTGGCCCTGGCCCTGCCCTCCTGGGGGACCTTCCGGTGATGCACCATTCACACCCTGGTCCTGTCGCCTTCTGGGCCCTGCCCAGTGCTTTCTTCAGTGGAGGGTTCAGAGGAAGCGCAGATGTCCCATCTTAGCTCTGGGGAAGCTGACAGGGAGCCAGATATGGCAGGAGCCACCCAGGATTCTGTCATGCCAGTCCTTTCTCTGGGTCACCCCTTCTGGCCTGTGCTGCCCGCTGCCTCCCGCTATGATCTGCTCTGTGCCTCTTCTCTCTCTCAGCACAAACTGGGCTCCTCCATCTTTTTTTCCTTTTAGATGAACTAGCTTCCAAAAGCTATAATCCCTGGGTTTTGCCCACTGATTAGGTGTCTTCCCGCCTCCAACCATCTCTTAAGCTCACTTATTTTGTTTGTAGGGTCCCATGGGCCCCCGTGGTCCTCCTGGCCCCCTGGGAAACCTGGTGATGATGTGAGTATACCTGAGTCAACCAAGTGGCTGCCTCACTTGAAAAGGCCTGGAGAGAGGGGGTGCTGGGTGGTGATGGGCGGATGCATCCTCGACTGGCCCAGGGGGCGGGGCTTGTTGGGCAGAGACTCAGACACTGCACCGTCTACATTTCCACTGGCAACTTAGCTTGCAAGTGCCTTTGGGGACAGCTTTGGACCCACTGGGAAGGGAAATAATTAAAACATCATTAGCTCCAGGAAGGGAAATTGAGAAGGGAGAGGGAAAACACAAGGGGAAAGATGCAGAGAAGAAAAACAAAAGAGAAACACTCAACAGCCCAAGATTATCTTAATTGTAAATGAGTTGGGGAAAGCTGAGGCTGAGTCAGGATGTCTGCAAGGGATGTAAACGAAGAGGGGAGAGGAGAACTGGCGCTGAAGCTGCTCGTGAGAATCCCATTAGGCAGTGAAAGTCTCCGAGGTTAGGGAATACAGGAGAGGAGACAGTGAGCCCACCAGGGAGGCTGGAGGCTGTGGGAGGCGGAGGAGCTTGCCCAGGACACGGGCAGGGAAGGCATTCAGGGAAGTCTGGGACCTGCAGGGGTGGGGTGAGATGAGGAAGCAGGTGGGCAAAGGCACGGCAGGTGGGAGGAGTGATGACATGCCTGGAGTGCACCAGTGAGGCTAATGTGTCTTCTGAGGAAGCTGAGGTGCATCTCTCTCCCTTCAGGGTGAAGCTGGAAAGCCTGGAAAATCTGGCGAGAGAGGCCCTCCTGGCCCTCAGGTAAAGCCCACCTTTCCCAGTTTCTAGTCTCGTTCGCAGCATCTCCATCCTTGCAACAAATGCAGTGGCCTCCCACCCAGCTCATCCAGCTCCGATAGCTCGCTCCTAAAGTTCCAGCCATCCCCACGTGTTGCGCTTTCATGCTGATGACCATGTCCCCAATCCTAGCACAGGGGTGTCCGGGGGTGCTGGCAGATGTTTACACCCACTTAGCCTAAGCTTGGGTGAGACACAGAGAGGGTGATTCTGGGAGTGACCGCAAGATGTTCCTGGTGCTGGGCTTCCCCTGCTTCCTGGCCACCCAGGGACCTGGCTCCAGGGCCTCTCCCATCAACCCAAGGCAGCCTTTACCTGGTTCTGCTCAGTGCTCTGAACATCTCTGCTTTGGATTGCAGGGTGCTCGCGGCTTCCCAGGAACCCCAGGCCTTCCTGGTGTCAAAGGTCACAGAGTAAGTATCATGAGGGAAGGGTGCTGGAAGGAAAAAGATTGACCAAGGGAGAAAAAAGTCTTGGTGGGGGGAACATGAATCGTCCTCTTTGGCTTCCCCCAGAAGCGTGATTGAAAGTCTTCTCTTGTCTTGTAGGGTTACCCAGGTCTAGATGGTGCTAAGGGGAGAAGCTGGTGCTCCAGGTGTGAAGGTGAGGACCAAGAAGCACATGGGCATGGGGGACGGACGATGAGGAGATGCGGCTGAGCTCAGTGGAGTTAGGACGTCTGAACAGCTTGGGTTAGGAACACCCAGCACTGCAACCTAATGAACGAACAGCAGGTCTGGAGAGCTCTGGGAATTGTCCCTCATGGAGCTAAAGCTTGGAGGTGTCAGTGCTAGCTGAGATGACCAGAATGTTCGGCTTCCTGCGTGGGAACTGTCTTGTGGGCTGGCAGAGGGGCCCCCGCTTGCTGACCCTCTGCATCTTTCTTTTAGGGTGAGAGTGGTGCCCCCGGTGAGAACGGTTCTCCAGGCCCAATGGTGAGTATGAGCACCACCCCTAGAGGGCCTCCAGACACTCTTGAGACACCTTCTAAAGCCCAGCAGGTGACGCCACTGTAGATGCCACTGCTCCCCTTGGGCAAAGTAGATACTCAGTTTTATAGATTGATTCGATTATGAGCAAAAAGTAAAGTATGCCAAGTGGATGGTTTGTGCAAGGGCTCACCAGCATTTCTTTGAAATAACCCTATTAACACACTTAAGGTGTGCTTCAATTTTCACAAATTCTGTTTATTTTCAACCTTTGGGGGAGTTCGTCTATTGCAAGGAGCAAGATGTGCCTATAACAGGGCTCCTAATAGGTAACAATGGGAGCACCTGTGTGTTCTGCCATGGCAGAGAAACCTTTGGTGTGATAGGATGGTACCGAATCAGGAAAGCGGGACCAGGGCCATCCACACCTTTGCCTCCTGGGTGCTACTGACTCCCTCCCCTTCCAGTGTCCATGAAGGGCCTGCAGGTTAAGTGATGGGGCCAAGCGGTCCTTGAACCAACTCATGCTTGTGCCTCTTGGTGTGTGTTCCAGGGTCCCCGCGGCTTGCCTGGTGAGAGAGGACGGACTGGCCCTGCCGGCGCTGCAGTGAGTAATTGACAAGACCCAGAGCTGCCATTTGCCCAGCTCTTTGGAATTCACGAGGCACTTGTATTCAGGGTTATTTTGCCTGAGCCTCAAAGAAACCCCACGAGGTGTCGACAGTATCATCCTCCCGTGAGGATTCACTCTCAGTGTGCCCATCACAAATCCCCAGACTGGGTCTGCACAATCAGAGGACTGGGGCGTGGGGGAGGCCACGGGAGAGCTGGCAGGTGAGGACAGGGTCTCTTTAACCAGTTTCGATTATTCAGGTAATCCCTCGACAGTCTCACCCACTCCCCAATCAATCCTGTTTGAATTTAGTTGGCTATAGTACTGTGTTCCTTTTAGTTCTTTCTGCTCGCTTAGATGCTGCCCTAGAAAAGTGTATCAGTCTAGGCTCAACTCACGTGCTTTCCATTACTGCGCTGTTGGTGACACTGTGATATACCAGCGGCCAGCACTTCATGGGCACATCCGCTGTTTAATACCCAGATGCTCTGTCTTATCCAGCCTTCCCTCGAATCCTGCCAGGCGGATTCTGTTGTCCTCCCCTTTTAGAGGAGAAGAAACCGAGGCACTGAATGGTTAACTAGCCTAAGACAAGCCGTGCTCTGCAGCCTCAGACTCCAGTGGCCTCGTGTTAATGGGGGAGTTAGGAGCATGGGGATTTGTAGCAGTGGAGGGTGCAGGTGCTTAGCTCTGATCCCTTAGCAATAGAGAGCCCTTGTGGGCGCCTGGTCAGGCGAGTGATGCGATGAAAGCTGTGTTTAAGAAAGATTATGCTCTCTGTTGATTTCACACCCCAGCCACCCAGGCTCTGAGGCCCCTCCTCATGGGTCCTTGCAGGACCAGCCAAAGTAAATCAGCTTCCCTCAGTTGTGCTGCAGTCCAGATAATGTATCTGTTTTGGCAGAAATTTCCCTCAGAAGCAGATCAGTGAAAGAGCACGCAGTCTCAACCCCCATTTGTCAGCCAAAACTGTTGAAGTGGCTTGTCCCTGGGTCACTTTGTGTGAGGGGATTAGAGAGCCCCAGGCCTGCCAAGAAGCACTGTGATTGCTACAGACTGTCCAGACCTGGCCTGTGCCTTTTGGGCCGGGCTTGGAGTCATGGGGGCCACACTCCATGAGGGGCACAGATGACCTGCACTGCTGTTCTCCTTCCTCTGCCAGTCGGCCCTGCTTCTTGCTTCTCCTTGCTGACTTCTGTGCCTACCGTAGTTAGACTGGCAGGGTGTGCATAGGATTTGGCATGGAAGATTGACAATGTCACACAGTTCAGTGCAGGCCTGGTGTCCAGGCCTGGCCAGGGGCTGCGCTGGGCTGTGGTCATGTGCCCCCCACCTTGGGCCAGATGGTGCCCACTCCCCAGCTTTCCTGCAAGGGGGGAGCCCTGGATGCCCATCCAACTTTGGCCTCTTGGGCAGCACCATACTCCCCTTGCTCATAAGCAGCCCAGGCCTCTCCTCTGACTGACCCCTGGAGGGGTACTTTGCAAAGCAGCCAGCCCAGAAGGGGCTCTGGTCAATGCTGAGGGTTTATGTTCCCTGTGACATTTTCTTCTGTTAAGTCTTCTCCTGCTTCCCTGGTTAATGCCAACCAGGAGAGTCTCAGTCATGAGAAATGAACCACAGCCAGGAGAAAGACTTGAGTCTTATTTAAAACAGGAGCTCCCCCTAAAGCATCCTTCTTCAGCTTCCCAGGAGAGGCAGAGGCAGGCAGGTGGGGCTCAGCTGAGGTCTTCCAAGGACCAGTTGCTTGGCCCAGCTCCACCCGGCCTAATGATTCCCAGGACCCAGAGGGGCCTCGAGAAAGAGACCCTGGAGGTGCTCCCCCTCAAAGTGTATGGCCTGTAGAGGAAGAGCCAGCAGCCTTGCTGTCTGTGAAAGAAGTCTCAGGACAAATTTGGTCCTCAGGCTGTGCCCAGTGCCCTATCCCCATCGCCAAGCTTCTTCCTGGGCTGGTAGCAGATGCCCTGCAGCTTCTCTGTCTTCCATAGAAGCAGGTTGTTCTGTGGATTGGGGATGGGGACACAGATCCAAGAGCTGACCAAAGAGATTAACCGAATCCTGAAAGAGCTTTCTGCTGCAACAGGCAGGAAGAACTGAGTCAGAATCGATGCTTGGCTGTTTTCATTTTCACTGACTCTTTAAATGATAACATGGCCTTGAATTTCGGGAACTTGGGGTCTAAAAAGGAAGTTTAAAAAATGATGGAGTAGCTGGAAAATTACCCAAGTTCTCTGAGGCTGAGAGCAAGCCCAGTGCAGGCCCAGTTCTCAAAGCCACGATGGAGGGTCCTGGGGCTGCTCCCTCCCGCAGTGCACACCTGTCAGCCTCCTGCTCAGCCCCGGGGCACCATGAGAGGGACTGGACTTAACGGCTGCTTCCTTCTTGCTCACAGGGTGCTCGAGGCAATGACGGTCCAACCAGGCCCTGCAGGGCCTCCGGTAAGTTCACTTCAGCCCTGGCAGGTTTGCCTGAGTCCCAGTCAGCCGCCCTGTGAAGTGGCAGGGTTTACTCAGTATCCAGGCCACATTCTTGATTCTCCTGGAAAAAGAGGAACAACTTTTCATTACTGAGAGAGTATGTTGGTAACAAGCTTTGAAGCAATGGTTCATTTTTCTCAGCTACACTTTCGGTAGTTTTTCTGGGGAGGGGTAGAGAGGGAGGTGAAAGAAAGTCTTGCTTCTCACCGTGTATATAGTCAGAAACTATACACTGCGTCAGAAACGCAGTTTCCCCAAACCAGGCTTGGGGACACTGGCAGTGGGGACAGTTTTCATCCAGGGACTTTGGGCCGCAGTGGATACAGAGCTGATATATCAGTACAAAGGTGGGAAGGCATGGGAGGTGAGGGGGTGGCTTGCTTTGGGGGCTGGAGGTAGTCTGCCCAGACTGGGCCTTCACCTCTGATCTGCTTGCTTCCTCCAGGGTCCCGTGGGTCCTGCTGGCGGTCCTGGCTTCCCCGGTGCTCCTGGTGCCAAGGTGCGTGCCCTGCTTGTCAAGTCAGGACCCCCCTTTCCCCATAACCCTTGCTGACTGCCCCCGGATGATCCGCCTTCCCTTTGGAGGGGTGTCTCCCACCCTCGCCCCACTACTGCTGTCCGTGGAAGCAAGGAAAGAGCCAGGCGTTTTGCAGAGTCACCAGCTGGAAGGGAAAGTAAGATGGAATGATAAAAAGCTGGAGATACAGTTACAGCTTCAGAGTGGGACAAGGCAGAAACAGATGGGGGACCCCTGAGACCTGGGAGGGACCGAAGATCAGGAAACTGAAGAAAAAAGCAAAGCTCAGCTGACTGAGATCCGGAAGAGAGTTGGAGGGAAGTGGGCGCAGAGATGGTTCCATCCTTCCCTCTCACCCCTGCTTCATCTTGGGGGGCGGGGCTTGTCTCTCCAAACTGTGTTAATAGAGTTCTTCCAAGGATTAATAGAGGCCAGTGGGAGGCCAGCCAGTTCAGGGAAAGGCCCCTGTGGCCCAGGAGGGATTCCAACCCGCGTGCGTCCCTGGGAATTCTCTCCTGGTGCCGCCAGGAGATGAATAAGGAGCCTCCATGTGGTCACTGGCATCAGGTTGCTTTTCCCCTTCTGGGGGTTTCCATGGCAACCAGACAGTGTCTGAGGCCCCAGGAGCTGGGTGAAGGAGACCCATTGTGAAGAGGGACAGCGGAAGGTGAGGGGGCCTGACCTTTAGAAAATAATAACTACAAAAGTAAAGCAAGAATGTTCTGAGAAGAAACCTGAGGAGGCCGTGCCCTCCCTCCAGGTCAGCAGTCCTCTCCAGGGACTCCGCTGTCCAGAGAGTCCAGCTCACAGCCAGCTATAACTTTCAGGAAAAAATGAAAGTAAAAGCAGAGGCCATTCTGGGAAAAGTAGTGTGGGGCGCTGGTCCCCCAGCTTGCTTTTTGCCCTGGCTTGCTGGCTTCCTTCAAACAGGCTTGAGTCAGCCTGGTTCACGTTAGCCAGATACAAGCCCAGTGGCACCCCGAGCTGAGATGTCCAAGAGCCTCAATAAAAGAGAAAATAGGTGGAGAAGGGGCGGTAAAGGTGCTTCCCATCTCAGCCATCTGTCCATCATCCCAGTGCTGGACTGGCAGGCTGCCCAGCTCAGGCTTTTCTGATGAGTGCTGATGGAACCAGCACAAAGCCCAGCCTGTAACATGAGCCTGTGTGCCTGCTCCCGGTGGCCACCAAGGAGGGGGACGGAGAGTAGAGTGGGGCAGGTAGAAAGTCATCAGGTCAGCGGGCTCAGCCAGGCAGCCTGCATGGGAGCCCTTTTGGTGTGTGTGTGCAGCTTGTCCTGAACTGTTGCCCACGGGGTCTGTGTCTGCCTGACCTGTCCTCACTGCATCCTTCCCTGCCTCTTTCCAGGGTGAAGCTGGCCCTACCGGTGCTCGAGGTCCCGAAGGCGCCCAGGGTCCTCGCGGTGAACCGGGTACTCCTGGGTCCCCTGGGCCAGCTGGCGCCGCTGTGAGTGTGTTTTGCCTGAAGGGTCTGGGGTCTAAGGCCTTGGCACACTTGACTCTCTGCTGAGGCGTCTGGCGCCTCAATCATCACACCTTCCTTCTGGCTCAATGCCTGCCACCCGCCACCAGTCTCTAGAGACACATCTCCCTCCATCACACTGCACAGTGATTTTGGAGCCCCCAAAAATAAAGTCTGCCACTATTTAGGACCCCTAGATTCATGTAGAACTTTTACAAACAGACTGATTCTTTCAATAATTTGTTTCACATCTGGGGCTAGAAACCCTAGCAGGACAGTTGACCTAGAGGTCTCAGGGATCCTACTTTGGGGTAACTAGTGTTGCAGAACAGATAGTGGAAGTATACTGTAGCCTGTAAGGGACCTGGTATTGTTGGCATATAATTGTGAATAGTGGTGTTCTTGTGGTTTGGGACCTAATCAAACCCTGAAGTGTCCAGCAGGGCCTCGCCTGGAATGGACCAGGGGCCTGGGAGCACGATAGTGAGGTGGGAATGTATTCTTCACTGCTTATCTTATAATGACACTGTCTCCTTTTTCAGGGCAACCCTGGCACTGATGGAATCCCTGGAGCCAAGGGATCTGCTGTGAGTGCTGCCCCCAGACGCAGCTCCTCCAGGTGGGGTCAGTCCCTCCTCGCACCCCCTCCTAATGCCCTTCTCTCTGCTCATACTGACAGGGTGCCCCTGGCATTGCTGGTGCTCCCGGCTTCCCTGGACCCCGTGGTCCACCCGGCCCTCAAGGTGCAACTGGTCCTCTGGGCCCGAAAGGTCAAACGGTAAGATCCAGTGAACTCCGAGTCCCACCCACAGCCCCAGAGTCAAACCCACCACCCCTACTTCCTGTGCCCACAGTGTCCTCTGGCGGGCTGCCTTTAAGGGTGGGGGGCCGTGGGGAGAACTGAGTGTGAGAACCTGCTTGTCTCCTTTGTTAAGGGTGAGCCTGGTATTGCTGGCTTCAAAGGCGAACAAGGCCCCAAGGGAGAACCGGTGAGTACCTGGCTGCCACCCCTGGCCCACTGCCCCCCCTCTGCAGCAGGCGTGTCCCCTACGCTGGGCCCCCTGAGGGTGTACCCAGAGATGAGATGTGACAGAGAAGCTGATGCAGTCTCAGCTGCCACCTTCGGCTTGCCCACTGGGCCACTTCCCCTCGCCCAGCTGGTCCTTTGTGGCCTCACTTCCCCAGGCCCCCCAGCCCTGAAACAGAAGTCATAGCCACCTCCTTCTCATGCCAGGCCTGTGCTTGCCCCAGGGCCAGGCAAAAACTCACCCTGTTTCTCTGCTATGCTGGTTCTCAGGGCCCTGCTGGTCCCCAAGGTGCCCCTGGTCCTGCTGGTGAAGAAGGGAAAAGAGGTGCCCGTGGAGAGCCTGGTGGTGCTGGGCCCGCCGGTCCCCCTGGAGAAAGAGTAAGTGGGCCAGGATCTTTCCCCACGCTCACTGGGGTGTGCCCTGGAGATACAAGTTGAGTTCCTGTGGCTCTGGGTTTTTGCCAAGTCTGTGGACCTCACATTCCTTTTCTCCACTCACCTCCACACTCCTTAGTGTCCCCGCCCCCGGGTGACAGGAAGCAGTGGGAGTTACTTTCCAAAAGGTAGGGGCAGGCCCAAGAAGTTAATCTCTCAGAATCTTGCACCTGGAGCTTCCCAGGTGGTGCAAGTGGTAAAGAACCCACTTGCCAACGCAGGAGATGTAAGAGACACGGGTTTGATCCCTGGGTCAGGAAAAGGAGGAGGGCATGGCAACCCACTCCGGTATTCTTGCCTGGAGAATCGCCACGGACAGAGAAGCATGCCAGACCACAGTCCATGGGGTTGCAGACTCAGAAATGACTGAAGTGACTTAGTAGGCATGCACGCACATAGCTTCTGCTCTGCAGAGACTGTAGTAGGAGGGCTGGTGGGATGGACCTGACTAGGCTCTCTGCAGTCACAGTTGGGTCAAGGGCCTCTCTAACTCATTGCCTCTCCCCTCCACTTCTTCCTAGGGCGCTCCTGGCAACCGTGGTTTCCCAGGTCAGGATGGTCTGGCAGGTCCCAAGGTGAGTGGGGGTGAACAGGGACTGGGGTCCACACATCACTGGTCAAATGGCTTTCTGCTGACCCTCTGCCTCCTCTTGTGTAGGGAGCCCCTGGAGAGCGAGGACCCAGTGGCCTTGCTGGTCCCAAAGGAGCCAACGGTGACCCTGGCCGTCCCGGGAGAGCCTGGCCTTCCTGGAGCCCGGGTAGGTAGCAGGGATGCTTCTGTTTTCAGCTTTCAACTCTGGAGAAGACTCCTCACGCCCTACCCGACCTGGGCCCTCCAACCCTGTGCTGACACCCAGCCCCTTCTCTCTCCTAAACAAAGGGTCTCACTGGTCGCCCTGGTGATGCTGGTCCTCAAGGCAAAGTTGGTCCTTCCGTAAGTCCATCCTCTGGGGTCATTGGGAGAGGTTGGGGGTGCTCTTGGGGAGGCAGGTGGGAAGAGACAGGACCCAGGTGGGGGCAGCCTGTGAATTTTGAGAATTGGGAAGGGGAATGGATGGGATGGTGGGTCCTGTGGCCAGGTGTGGCCTATGCAGTGGCTGCAAGTTCTAAAAATGCCACCCCTTGTACATTTGGGCCTTCCTTTGGGGAAGACAAAGCCTGGTGTGCACTTTCTGGAACAAAACTTCTAAGCTGAGCAGTGCCTTGTCACTGATGAGTCCCGTGTGTGATGCGGGCTGCTGGTGGCGGCCTTGGTCAATCCTACATGCTGTTTGGCCGGTGACCTGCCCTGAGCCTGTGCTCAGTAGATGGACAAATGTGGTCTCATGTCCACGTGCTGAGAATGGTGTCCTCTCTTTCAGGGAGCCCCTGGTGAAGATGGTCGCCCTGGACCCCCAGGTCCTCAGGGGGCTCGTGGCCAGCCTGGTGTCATGGGTTTCCCTGGCCCCAAAGGTGCCAATGTAAGTAATCACCTGCCCTTCCATTTCCTTCCACATGGTGCCGCTACCTCCCTGCCCCTAGGAAAGGGCTACTTCCCAGAGTTAACCCGAGGGCTGTGATGAGCGAGGTCCATGGTGTTCTGGGTGGCTTGGACCTCCACGCCCCAAGGAGTGCCTGTGATCAGGGGAATCCCAGGGCTCTTTAAAGCCCTCAGAACTTCTCAGCCGTGACACTGATCCCCGGGTCAGCGCTATCAGCTAACTTCTGGGCATAAGAGAGGCGCTGATCCTCGACTTTATCCTTTGCCGTCCATCAGGCAGTGGCCCCACGCCCCAGTCTCCCCAGCCGGCCATACCCCTACTCCCACCAAAGCCCTCCACCTCATGGCCCTGCCCTCTTTCTTCTAGGGTGAGCCTGGCAAAGCTGGTGAGAAAGGACTGCCTGGTGCTCCTGGTCTGAGAGTGAGTGACTCCCCACTGCCCACCCCTGGGAGTTTGCTGCTGCCTGTGGGGAGGGAGCATCCCTGTGGCATGCTTCTGGGACCCCTGGTTGCCGTATGATGCCAATGGCTGAGCTTGTGCTGCTCTGGGCCCTGTGGGAGTCAGGAGACTGGTGGCTGACAGCAGCCAGGGAGGTGGAGAAGGCTCCTGTGCTGAGGACTGAGGGAAAGGAGCGGGGGTGGGAAGGGAGAGTGGAGAAACAGAGTTCAGGCGGAGGATAGGCTGGAAACTCTGGGCAACATAAGGCACCTGCACGGTGCTGGGGTCTGCAGAACTGGAGGAGTGTATCATGATAGCGCCCCTCTCTCTCCCCATAGGGTCTTCCTGGCAAAGATGGTGAGACAGGTGCTGCAGGCCCCCTGGACCCGCTGTAAGTACCCGCCCAGCCTCTCCAGGTAGCCCATGGGCAGGGGGCTTGGGGGTTGGAGGTGGGGGGTGATGGAGCTGACAGATGTGGGTCTGGGCTGATCCAGGACCCCGACCCAGCCTGAGCAGAGGCAGTGTGGACCCCGCCCTGCTGGTCCGGGGTGCGGGTCACTCACTGGTAGGAGAACAGCGGGCAGTGAGGGTGGTGTTGCCTGCCGTGCGTGGCCCCTGGCCCCTCTGGCCCTGGATGTGGCGTCCAGGCTCTCCAGAAGCTGGCTCAGCTCACCACTGTCTTCCTCTGCAGGGACCAGCTGGTGAACGAGGCGAGCAGGGTGCTCCTGGGCCATCTGGGTTCCAGGTAGGCAGCTGGACCGGCTCCCTGTTTATTCTCTCTCCAGGGCTCTGGGGTGGCAGCAGCGCCCCCTCGGTGGGGGCCAGGGGATGGCTCTTCCCTGCACCCCAGCTTTTGCCCTGTGCTGGCCTTGCCAGAGGGTAGGGCAGCAGCCTCACTCCTTTCCTAACTAAGTCACCTTGGCTTCTAGGGGACTTCCTGGCCCTCCCGGCCCCCAGGTGAAGGTGGAAAACCAGGTGACCAGGTGAGTACGGGGCCCTGGGAATGCCTGGGAATCTGCAGCATGTTTAGGTGGGAAGGTCTGTTCTGATGCCCAGGTGGCAAGGGCGGGAGGGGGAACAAGGAGCTCAGTGAGGTAGGGAGTGTCTGCGTCCCCGCAGCCCAGCTCGCCACAGTCTGAGCTCCGCAGCTAGTAGGAGAGTTGCTTGGCCAAGGCTCCAGGGCAGAAAAACCTTGCTCTGTCTCATTCTTCTTCGATCTTCAGGGTGTTCCTGGTGAAGCTGGAGCTCCCGGCCTCGTGGGTCCCAGGGTGAGTGTCCTGTTGGCCATTCCCAAGTGGCCTCTCGGAGCGGTTCTGCCTGCCTGTCCCAGCAGAACCGCAGCCCCAGGTCCTGCCCCCCACCTCCTCCCCCGCCAATCCAGCTCCGCCTCCTATCTCCCTGCTTCTCCTTGGCTCTCCGACCTCTTCGGGCCTCTGCCTGACTGTTCCGTGGTGTCTCCACTCCAGGGTGAACGAGGTTTCCCAGGAGAACGTGGCTCCCCCGGTTCCCAGGGCCTCCAGGGCCCCCGCGGCCTCCCGGCACTCCTGGCACCGATGGTCCCAAAGTAAGTGAGGCGGGTGTGGTCCTCTGGGTGGAAGGGGATGGGGCTTGAGGGATGAAGATGGAAGGAGGGAGGGATGGAGGGTGAGACCCAAAGGGGTCTGGGCAGAGGAAGAAGGGGGAGCAAAGAGGGCTTGGGGTGCCCAGAGGAGGAGCTGCCCATCACAGAGTCCTCTCCCCGACAGGGCGCAGCTGGCCCAGCTGGCCCCCTGGGGCTCAGGGCCCTCCAGGTCTGCAGGGCATGCCCGGTGAGAGGGGAGCAGCTGGTATTGCTGGACCCAAGGGAGACAGGGTGAGTACCAGGCTGAGCAGGCCTCCCCAACTCCCTCCTGCTCCCCACAGCACCCAGTCATTCTCTTGAGGAACTTGGAGGCCCCTCCACGGCTCTTTGTTTGACCTTTAGTGACATCATGCACTGACACATCCCTCCATCTCACTTCTCTTACTGCTCATCACCCACCCTGAGACCACAGCAAACCCCCTCTTGGCCAGGCTCTGACCCCCACCTGGACCCTCATTCAGGGAGGACACTGAGCTGGCAAAGGGGGTCTTGGAGTGCCTCCCTGAGGTGGCCCATTTTCTGTATTCCACAGGGTGACGTTGGTGAGAAAGGCCCTGAGGGCGCGCCCGGGAAGGACGGTGGACGAGTAAGTGGATGCTGGTGACAGGCTCCCTGGGGTTGGGATGGGGACAGATGCAGGGATCCCACGCACTCAGGGGACAGAGGGGCCATGTGTGAGCGTGGTCCCTGGTCCTGTGTTCAGTTGTGTGGGCTGGGCATCCACAGGGACTTCCCTGTCAACACTGGGACCCCGGGGTGAGAGGGCATTCTGGGGGCCATGGAAGGACACACCAAGGGCCCCTGGGTGTGGGCGCCCCAGGCTCCCTGCTGGGCACCGCGTCCCTGGCTGCCTCTCCCGGCCCCTCACTCGGCCTTCTCTTCCCAGGGTCTGACTGGCCCCATTGGCCCCCTGGCCCAGCCGGTGCCAACGGTGAGAAGGTGAGTCATGGACCCCTTTCTTCACTCTGCCCCCATCAGACCTCCTTCTCACCTCCTGCCAAAGACTGTTCTCTCTCCTCCCCTCGATCAACAGCTGTCACCCTCCTCCTTTCCAACCGCTGTAAGGAGTGAGGGTGGGGGCCTTCTTAGCAGCAGAGTCCTGGGGTGCATGCCGTTGGGGGAAGCGGAGGGGTGGGGCACAGGTGTCTTTCTCAACGCCCTGAGGAGGGTGCAGGTGTGGCCAAAGCAACGAGAAAACAGGCTGCTGGGGAGACTGGAGCCCCCACCCACCATCAGGGCTGCTTCCTGGTTGCACTTTGCTCTGGAGGGCCCTCTCTGAACCTACACCCCTCATCTCTGGCTTTTGTCCCCCCACCCCCGCCCCGACCTTAGGGAGAAGTTGGACCCCTGGTCCTGCCGGAACTGCTGGTGCTCGAGGCGCCCCGGTGAGTATATGCTCCTATATGCTCAGAGCCTGGCCCTGCAGGGCGTGGCTCCCTCCCTGCAGTTCGGGTCTGGGGATAGGAGGGGAGGTGAGAAAGGAAAGGGAGAAGGCACACACCCCTCTCCCGTGATGTAATCACGGTGGAGGACCTTCAGGTCCCCAGACCCTCTGGCCACAGGAGGCCTTCTGGCCTGGCTTGGTTTGTTTAGGATGGAGCTCCCTGACCCCTTTTCTCCGCGGTTACTGTGCAGTAGGCTGGGCCAGGGCAGGCTCTGGGCCCCCAGGAGGAACTGAGTGGGCAGGCAACTGAGCCTCTGCGCCCCTTTCCTCGCAGGGTGAACGTGGAGAGACAGGCCCCCCTGGACCTGCTGGGTTCGCCGGCCCCCCTGTGAGTATCTCTGTCCACCTCCCCTGCCACACCTTCAACTCTGGTCAGCTCTGCGACATTCCCCAGCCCGCGGGGGGAGGGAGGGAGGGAGGGAGGGACAGGGTTTAAAGAGGAGGGGAATGGCTTCCTTTCCCTCCACACCGATGTGACAGTCCCGACCTCAGAGCAGGCGCTCAGACCCAGGGTGGACACATACTCACACAGAGCCTCTGGCCCTTTGGGAGGAATTCTTGCCCCCACTCACTGGCTTCTTCCTCCCTGAGCCAGGGTGCTGATGGCCAGCCTGGTGCCAAAGGTGAGCAAGGAGAAGCCGGCCAGAAAGGCGACGCTGGTGCCCCCCGGTCCTCAGGGTCCCTCTGGAGCTCCTGGGCCTCAGGTGGGTAAAGCCGAGCTCCCCTGGGAGCTGACCCCACAGGACAGGGAGGCTGGGTGCAGGGGGAGGGGCCTGGGCGGGCCAAGGGCAGCCAGGCGGCCTGGCTGCTGCAGCCAGGCAGAGGGCAGAGGCTGCAGGAAGGAGTTTGTACTCAGGGATGACAGTTCAAGGAGCTACGCTACCCTGGCTGGCGTTGTCATGGGTGTGGGTGCGTGGTGGGAGCTGGGGGAGGGAACGCAGGTACCACTTGTGGCTCAGGACGGAGCAGCCAGCCTCCTGGGAGACCCTGGCTGGGCTCTGAGGATGCCTGATGGGCTTCTCCTCCCAAGGTCTCCTGGAACATGAGCCTTCTATTGGTCGGGGGTAGCAGGCCTGCCTGTGATAAACTTTCCAGGCTGGGATGTTCATGCTGGCAAAGCTCCATCTTTGTGGTCCTGGCTCTCAGGAGTCTGTGGTCAGGACCACTGGGCCTCACTGTCTCCCTCCTTCCTCCTCAGGGTCCTACTGGTGTGACTGGTCCTAAAGGAGCCCGAGGTGCTCAAGGCCCCCCGGTGAGTGAGGCCCCCACTGTCTCTGGGCCAGGTAGAGGGCACTGGGGGGCAGGTGTTGGCAGCTTCTCTCACACCCATCCTGGCCTCACAGGGAAGGCCCGGCCCCAGAGGCTGCACCCCACCTCCTTCCTTCGCACCCACTTTTTCCCCCACCCATCCCACAGCCAGGTGGGAGAGAGGACGCCCCTAAAGTCTGAATGCCCCAGTCCAGTCCTCACCCGCAGAGGCAAGAAGCTGCTGCAGCAAGAGGCAGCGGCCACACCCTGGGGGCCCTTTCTCCCTCTCTAACTGCCTTGGCTGCTCTGCAGCCCCTTGCCCCTTTGCACTCCAGCCTGTGAGACACCCCCCCCACCCCAGCCTTTGATTCTGGGGCCTCCTGAGGATCCAAGGTGCTGAGTGTCCCCTCTCCTCACATAGGGAGCTACCGGATTCCCCGGAGCAGCTGGCCGCGTCGGACCCCCAGGCTCCAATGTGAGTGCCCTCCAACTGATTTCTACCTTACCCCTAGCACGAGGCACAGGCAGGGGTCACAGAGTCTGGTCCAACCCCATGCACATCTTGTGCCCAGGCCCACACCCGGGAGGAGCAGTTAACTGACCATGGGGTCCTGTTCTCCGCATGCACAGCTAGGAGCAGGGGCTGTGCCCTTTTGCTGGCCATGGGCTTCTGGCTCCGCTTCACCGTGGACATGCATTTCTTGAAAACACTGTGCTTTATGAGAAAGTCTGCATCTTGCCCTTGGGGCGCTCACATCAGAGGGAGGAGAGCTGATAAGTCAGCGGGCTCACCAACACTGTCAAGTGCAGGGGGTGGGCGCAGAGGCTTAGGGCTGAGGGGATCGAGACTGGAGCAGTTCCTTGAGGATGGGTGGTGGGAGAGAGGCCACAGGGAAGGAAGCAGGAGAGTCGGAACAGGGAGAGTGTGCAGCGGCTGGGAAGCCAGGCTGGCTGTCCAGAGCTCATGCGGAGCGAAGATGAAAGAGGCGGAGCAAGGGGGCCAAGCTGCCCCTACTGTGGAGGAAGCCCCCAGAGGGCCCTGGCAGCCTGGAGGGATGGGGGAAGGGTGAGAGGAATTCTCACTTCCTGTGTTTTGCTTCTCCTAGGGCAACCCTGGACCCCCGGTCCTCCTGGACCTTCTGGAAAAGATGGTCCTAAAGGTGCTCGAGGAGACAGTGGCCCCCCTGGCCGAGCTGGTGACCCTGGCCTCCAAGGTCCTGCTGGACCCCCTGGCGAGAAGGGAGAGCCTGGAGATGATGGTCCTTCTGTAAGTCCCACCCCAGGGCCAAGGTCCCTGGGGAAGGGGTGCAAAGGGCATGGGCTCCCAGAGCCTGGAGTTGGGGGAGCAGGACTGTGGGGTTACCGGGAGGGAGTGCTGCAGAAAGTGCCCTGCAGGGCAGGAGGAGTACTGACCTGATCCCTGCAGAGGGCAGATGGCCGCAGCACAGATGGGCAGCGGCTGCGTGTCACTTCTCAAGTTCTCGCCTCCTTCCTCTCCCCCTCAGGGTCCCGACGGTCCTCCAGGTCCTCAGGGTCTGGCTGGTCAGAGGGGCATTGTTGGTCTGCCTGGACAGCGTGGTGAGCGAGGATTCCCCGGCCTCCCGGCCCCTCAGTAAGTGGGGACACCCCTTCCTCCAGGCAAGCCGGGCCAGCCTGGTTTAGGTGGAGGGTCTTCACTGGGTGTCCCTGGCGGCCCGGCCACCTGCTCCGCACCCTCGGAACTGACCCACGGTCAGCCGTCTTCCCAGAAGGGCTGAGAGAGGCCTCAGACCGCACACTCACCCCTCCTTGTCACTGCCCCCAGGGTGAGCCTGGCAAGCAGGGAGCCCCTGGAGCGTCTGGAGACCGAGGTCCCCCTGGCCCTGTGGGTCCTCCTGGCCTGACTGGTCCTGCTGGTGAGCCTGGACGTGAGGTGAGCAGTGGGTCCCACTGTGCGGACAGGGGAGCCCTGGAGGAGGCGGGCGGCAAGGCGGGCCAAGCCCAAGTGCCCAGACGCGATGGGAAGGTGTGGCGGGAGCAAGAAAGCCAGGGGGACTAAGAGCTGGATGCGTGGGAGGGCGGCAGGAGGGAGCCGGCGGGGAAGGCTGGCTGGGCGGGGGGGCGGGGCGGCTCTGATGGCGTCTGCTCCCCTTTGCTCAGGGAAGCCCCGGGGCTGACGGCCCCCCTGGCAGAGATGGCGCGGCTGGAGTCAAGGTGAGTGTCTCGCGCGGTGGGGTGGGAAGGTCACTCCATCAGCCTGGCAGGGTCAGGGTCAGAGCCACATCCCTCCTTGCCTCCTCTGGAAGTTCCTCTCTGAGCCTGGGACCTCTCTCCTGACAGGGTGACCGTGGAGAGACTGGTGCTGTGGGTGCCCCTGGAGCCCCTGGGCCCCCTGGCTCTCCTGGTCCCGCCGGCCCGGTTGGCAAGCAGGGAGACCGCGGAGAAGCTGTGAGTATCTTGAGTCAGTGAAAGCCATGGCACAGGAGGGTGGCCGGGTGGGCAGGGAGCTCCTCTCCACCTCCCGCCTCCCCTGCCCCAGGCCCTGGGCACAACCCTGGGTCTGGGCTGTGAAGCAGCTGCCTCCGTGCCCAGCCCATGGGCCACTGGGCCATGGGCACACAGCAGTGGGCCATTCCTGCCTCAACTGCTCTCTGACGTTGCCCCCCCACTCCTCCCACAGGGCGCACAAGGTCCCATGGGACCCGCAGGACCTGCTGGAGCCCGGGGAATGCCAGTGAGTATCTGAGTGCCCTGTGCTGGGTCCTGACGGGCAGGCTTGGTGGGGAGGGGCCCCCACAGGGACCTGGGGCTCCTTGGCTCAGATGATGCCGGCAGAGGGCTCTTGCTCTGGGCTCAGCTGACCCAACCTGTGTCTGTGCGTCTCGTTCCCAGGGCCCTCAAGGCCCCGAGGTGACAAAGGAGAAACTGGAGAGGCTGGCGAGAGGGGACTGAAGGGACACCGTGGCTTCACCGGCCTGCAGGGTCTACCCGGCCCCCCTGTGAGTGCTGCTGTCTGTGCTTGGCTCCCCAGGGCCTCCCGCTCCGCAGGGACCGCTTGAGCTTCCCAGGCTGCTGAAGGGACTTGGGATGACCCTAAGAAATGTCCAGGCCTGGACCTTCTCCAGGTCGGAGGGTGGAGCATGTGGAAGGGCCTTGGGCCTGGGGCTCGGGGAGCAGATACATGTCCCAGCCGGCTCCCAACTTATATAAGCCTATTCAAGAAGGCCTCCCAGCCTGGCGCCTGTCTGTGCTCACCTCTGACCTTGGCCTCTTCCTTCCGCACAGGGTCCTTCTGGAGACCAGGGTGCCTCCGGTCCTGCAGGTCCTTCTGGCCCCAGAGTGAGTGAGAGGGAGTGAGCCCTCCCTCGGGGTGGGGCCGGGGCTCTGGTCAGGTGTCTGAGGAGGAGGGGAGTGTGGCTGCTCCCGGGGAAGCCTTGGCCTCAGGGGTCCTCACTGGGCAGCAGAGATGGGACCAGCTTGGTGAGAATGTGGCCAGAGAAGAACCTGAGACCCCGGGATGAATATACGAGTGGCTCTCGGCTGTCAAATAGCCCCCGTGGGAACAAGGGTTTACAGAGGGGTTTGTAGGAGGGTAGGAAAGCTGTGAGCCACCCTGCTGGTTCTTGGCCACACACGGGCCAGCGTGGGGTTCCGTGACTGAGAAGTGAGGAAAATTGGGAACAGCGTGGCTGGTGCTAGGGGGCCCCTCCCCAACCCCAGCTCCTCCCCAACCTTCCCTTTGTTGATGCTCTCTCCTCACTGCCTGCCTCTCTCCTGGCCTGCAGGGTCCTCCTGGCCCCGTCGGTCCCTCTGGCAAAGATGGTGCTAATGGAATCCCTGGCCCCATTGGACCTCCTGGGCCACGTGGACGTTCCGGCGAGACTGGCCCTGCTGTGAGTGTGCAGAGCCCGGCCTACTGCGTGGGGCCTTCCCAGCACTGGGAGGCTGGAGCTCTCTGACTAAGGGCTTCTTCTGGGGTGTCCGCCTGCAGCTAATGTGACAGCACCCTTTATCCTGGGAGCCCCCAGAGGTTCAGAGGGTCCACGGGAAACAGAAGAGGGGCTAATGAGAGAATAAGACAGATTCTGTGGTTTTCTTGGTCCTGTCCCATTGCACGTACACCCACATCCCCAACCTCCTGGGACTGGGAAAAAGACATTCTATTGATGGTACATTCTAGAAGGTGGGGATGGACACAGGAAGGGCAGCGTCCCTGTCATTCCTGGCTGACTTCTGTTTCCTGCTGCAGGGTCCTCCTGGAAACCCTGGCCCCCTGGCCCTCCTGGCCCCCCGGCCCTGGCATCGACATGTCCGCCTTTGCTGGCCTCGGCCAGAGAGAGAAGGGCCCCGACCCCCTGCAGTACATGCGGGCTGACGAGGCAGCCGGCAACCTGAGACAGCACGATGCCGAGGTGGACGCCACACTCAAGTCCCTCAACAACCAGATCGAGAGCCTCCGCAGCCCCGAGGGCTCCCGCAAGAACCCAGCTCGCACCTGCCGAGACCTGAAACTCTGCCACCCTGAGTGGAAGAGCGGTGAGGACCCCCACCACAGAGAGCAGGCAGTCAGCCCCCTGGGCCCAGCCCCGCTCAGAGCACAGGAGCAGAGTCAGACCTGGAAGGGTCTAGCATGGGTGTCCCCCTGCACCCCACACCTCACAGCAGAGAAACCGCAGCCTTGGCTCTGTCCTGCCGTGGCCACACGGTGGAAGTGACGTCAGGGTCAAGTTCCATCCACAGGCTGGCCCTAAGCCTGCCCTTCTGCTCGCACCCCTGTTTAGCCCTGGACGTTCCCCTCACCCGCCTCCCTCCTTCTCCCCTCCCTTTGGCTGTGTGTGGCCCTCACACCCTGCTCCTCTCTCCCACTGGGTGTCCCTGTAGGCCTGTCAGTCACTCCAGGCAGGCCCGGCCCCTCTCGGGGGTGTGGGTCTGTGCCTATCTGAGCCCCGATGGGGGTTGCCTCCCCGCTGCAGGAGACTACTGGATCGACCCCAACCAGGGCTGCACCCTGGATGCCATGAAGGTTTTCTGCAACATGGAGACTGGCGAGACCTGCGTCTACCCCAACCCGGCCAGCATCCCCAAGAAGAACTGGTGGAGCAGCAAGAGCAAGGACAAGAAACACATCTGGTTTGGAGAAACCATCAACGGTGGCTTCCACGTGAGTCCCCCACTTGCTCTAGGCCATGGGCAGTGCCTCAGAACCTCCCTCTGCTTTCTTCTGGGGAGTTTTCAGCACCTTGCTCACATTCCCACCAGTTCTGGGTAAGAAAGGGGGCTTAAGAGGAAGGAAGGAGGAAACATAGGATTTTTTTTTTACCAGCATTTAGAGGTGGAGGAAGAGGTCCTCAGAGGCCTGCTCCACTTCCTGGAAGCAAAAATGTCTTCCCAGTGACCCCTCCCCCAGCCGCCTTCAGCTCCTTCTCTCCCTGGTCCGCTGGCAGCCCCCATCCCCAGGCCTCATGCCGCTGCTCTCCATCCTCACAGTTCAGCTATGGAGATGACAGCCTGGCTCCCAACACCGCCAACGTCCAGATGACCTTCCTGCGCCTGCTGTCCACCGAGGGCTCTCAGAACATCACCTACCACTGCAAGAACAGCATTGCCTACCTGGACGAAGCTGCTGGCAACCTCAAGAAGGCTCTGCTCATCCAGGGTTCCAATGACGTGGAGATCCGGGCTGAGGGCAACAGCAGGTTCACATACACCGTTCTGAAGGATGGCTGCACGGTGAGTCAGGCAGGCTGGGCCACCAAAGAGAGAGAGAGAGAAAGCAAGCTTCTTGGGGCCCAGGGCTCAGGCGGGAGCAGGCTGAGGGCTGGTCCACAGCGGGCGTCCTGGTCCTAAAGGGGCACGCGTGTAAGGAGCTGTGCAGGGACGACACACCAGCAACAGCTGGGGGCGAGGAGCTTATCGGTTCTGTCTCCTCCCCTCCCTTGACTCAGTGTGTCCAGTGACTTGTAGGAACAGTCAGGCAATGTGTGGGGGCCTCTGCCCTTGCAGGTGGGGTGCTCACTGTAAGGGATGGGGAGGAGAAGGGCAGGGGGTGTGGGAGGCCCTGCTGCCGAGAACTAGAGTCTGGAGTCGAGGTGGAGGTCAATCCGAAAGAGAACGAGATCCCCCAGGGTGTCCTGCGCTTGGTGTTCTGTGATGCTTGGTTTTCCCGATCACAAGGCATCCACTGACTCTCCTCTTGTTCTCCCCTAGAAACACACCGGTAAGTGGGGCAAGACTGTGATTGAATACCGGTCACAGAAGACCTCACGTCTCCCCATCATTGACATTGCACCCATGGACATAGGAGGGCCCGAGCAGGAATTCGGTGCGGACATAGGGCCTGTCTGCTTCTTGTAAAAACCCGAACCCAGAACCAACACAATCCATGGCAAACCCAAAGGACCCAAGTACTTTCCAATCCAAGTCACTCTAGGACTCTGCACTGAATGGCTGACCTGACCTGATGCCCATTCATCCCACCCTCTCACAGTTTGGACTTTGCTCCCCTCTCTAAGAGACCTGAACTGGGCAGACTGCAAAATAAAATCTCGGTGTTCTATTTATTTATTGTCTTCCTGTAAGACCCTTGGGTCAAGGCAGAGACAGGAAACTAACTGGTGTGAGTCAAACGCCCCCTGAGTGACTGCCCCCAGCCCAGGCAAGAGGCCCCTGCAGGTGCCGGCCGCAGGAACTGTGTGTGTCCTACACAATGGTGCTATTCTGTGTCAAACACCTCTGTATTTTTTAAAACGTCAATTGATATTAAAAACAAAAAATTATTGGAAAGTACATACTGGCTTGTGCTTTGTGCTTTATTCTTTATTTTCCATGAGTCCTGGATTCTGTGGGTAGGACAAAACGGCTATCCTCAGGCCTTCTCTTGACTGAAGCCACACTGTCTGGTTTAGCCACCTCACACAAACTTGCCTTTTTTGTAACCCCTGGCGCCGAGTGGAGCCCAAGGGAGAACAAGAAACAGAGACCCAAGGTTTGGGAAGGGAGGCCCGAAGTGGAGGTGAGGGGGCTTGTTCTTGGGCATAAACCCGGGCACACCTCCAGGGCCAATTAGTACAAGAGGAGAGATGCGCTCTGAGCTCGGATAGGGATTGGGCGGGTTGGGGGGGTGGGGGTGGGTGGGTGGGCTGCATCCTGCTACTGGGGAGAGATCAGAGATGCTCCATGGGAGGGGGTGGTGCACAGTGTGGAAAGGGGAGTAAATCCACAGAAGCCCATGATAAGTGCACATAATCAGACAATCTTGCTGACCTACTTATCTATGTCTTTCCCTAAGACTTTAGTTCAAGGAGAAGTGTTAGGGCCAAACACTCACCCCTTATTCCTTTTCCTGGCCCCTATTCCTCACTTCCTGGGCTGGCACTTGAAGCTTCCACGGATGTCTTAACTATGGGCTTATCAATGGACTGCCTTCCACTTTTGCTTTTCAAAGACTTGTGTATGTGGGGCAAAAAATGAGGAAGTGGACACCTTTTCCACTAGAGGGGGCTGGTGGATGACAAACTAAAAGAGTACAATACAAACGTAATTAGAAGAGCTCTCTCATAAATTAAACAACACTTCTAAATACCAAAAGAGCTAGCGGGGGCAGTGTGGAGAGGTGCATAGGTGCTTATGAAACTTCCTCAGACCACAGGTGGAGCTGATGGTTGAGTCTGATTCCAACCTGTCAGCCACAGTCAGCACCCAACCTGCCCCTTGGCTTGCTTCACTGGCCATGGTGGAGTCAGAGCTACTTACTCTACGATGGCTCAGTAGATCCCGGTCATCAGCTCAGACCCTGGTGAGAGGAGTCCCACATGCACCAGGATATCAAGCTAATCTCTCGCAGTCCACCCATTTCCCGGGGACCCAGATAAAACCTAGAAATATCACCAACTGCTGCATAGGTAACTGATGAACGGCCCAGAAGGTGGAGCTCAAGGGAAGAGACACAGCAGGACAGAAAGCCCTGCATCTGGTCAGATAGAAACCACCCTGGGTGGCAGTGCTGCAGTGCCCTGGTCCCTGGTCTTAAATGGGGCCAGAGGCTTGCCACTGATTCCCATGATCCCGATGCCCCCAGGAAAGGCAGGTCTCTCCAGGCACAATAACCTGTCAGATAACATTTTGATCCCAGCAGGACTGGGTAGACAGACCTGGCTGACTAGCTGAAGTCCTCAGTCAGGTTATTGTCCCTTTCTGGAGCTTCCTCATCTCTATCAAAGTGTCCAGCCTCAAAGGGCTTTAGTTTTTGGTACTGCATAGAAGCCAGGAGTCTGACTCCAGTGAAGACTTAACTCAAGATCCTGGGTACATCACAGACAAACTTCTAAAATAGTTTCCTCTTCTAAAGAAGAGAAAAAACAGAATGACATTTGAGGTGGTAAAGAGTATTACTTTAAAAGGCAAAGAATAAGGATTATTTTTGCCCAGAGAAATAGTTCAGTTCAGTTCAGTCACTCAGTTGTGTCCCACTCTTTGCGACCCCATGAATTGCAGCATGCCAGGCCTCCCTGTCCATCACCAACTCCCGGAGTTCACTCAAACTCACATCCATCGAGTCAGTGATGCCATCTAGCCATCTCATCCTGTGTCATCCTCTTCTCCTCCTGCCCCCAGTCCCTCTCAGCATCAGGGTCTTTTCCAATGAGTCAACTCTTTGCATGGGGTGGCCACAGTATTGGAGTTTCAGCTTTAGCATCATTCCTTCCAAAGAAATCCCAGGGCTGATCTCCTTCAGAATGGACTGGTTGGATCTCCTGGCAGTCCAAGGGACTCTCAAGAGTCTTCAACACTACAGTTCAAAAGCATCAATTCTCCAGCGCTCAGCTTTCTTCACAGTCCAACGCTTACATCCATACATGACCACTGGAAAAACCATAGCCTTGACTAGATGGACCTTTGTTGGCAAAGTAATGTCTCTGCTTTTGAATATGCTATCTAGGTTGGTCATAACTTTCCTCTCAAGGAGTAAGCGTCTTTTTTTATTTTCATGGCTGCAATCATCATCTACAGTGATTTTGGAGCCCCCAAAATAAAGTCTGCTACTATTTAGGACCCCTAGATTCATGTAGAACTTTTACAAACAGTTCTATTATTCTTTCAATAATTTGTTTCACATCTGGGGCTAGAAACCCTAGCAGGACAGTTGACCTAGAGGTCTCAGGGATCCTACTTTGGGGTAACTAGTGTTGCAGAACAGATAGTGGAGGTATACTGTAGCCTGTAAGGGACCTGGTATTGTTGGCATATAATTGTGAATAGTGTCTTGTGGTTTGGGACCTAATCACACCTATAAGCTTTGCATAGCAAAGGAAACCACAAACAAAACAAAAAGACAACTTATGGAGTGAGAGAAAATACTTACAAATGATGAAACTGACAAGGGCTTAAGTTCCAAAATACACAAACAGCTCATACAATTAAATAACAACAACAAAAAAACAACCCCACTGGGAAAATAGGCAGAAGACCTAAATAGACATTTCTCCAAAGAAGACATACGTGTGGCCAGTAGACACATGAAAAGATACTCAGCATCATTATTAGAGAAATATAAACCAAAACTACAAAGAGGTACCACCTCACACTGGTCAGAATGGCCACCATTAACAAGTCTACAAAGAATGAATGTGGAAGAGAGTGTGGAGAAAAGGGAACCCTCCTATACTGTTGGTGGGAATGTAAATTGGTACAGCCACTATGGAAGACATTATGCAAGTTCTTCAGAAAAACTGGAAATAGAGAAGCCGTGTGACCCAGCAATCCCACTCCTGGGCAAATGGCCAGACAAAACTGTAACTCCAAAAGATGCATGCACCCCTATGCTCACAGCAGCACTGTTCACAGCAACCAAGACACGGAAGCGACCCACGTGCCTATCAACAGATCAACGGATGAAGAAGGTGTGTGTGTGTATATATATATCACATGGAACATATGGTAATATTACTCAGCCATACAAAAGAACAAAATCATGCCATTTGCAGCAACACAGAGGGACCCAGAAATTAAATGAAGTCAGAAAGACAAATGCCATGTATCACTTATATGTGGAGTCTAACGTACAACACAAATGAACATACTTACAAAACAGAAGACAAGACTCACAGACGTGGAAAACAGACTTGCAGCTGATGAGGAGGGAAGGAGGGGGAAGGAACCATTGGATTAAGGTGCAAACAGTTATATATAGGATGGATGAACAATAAGGTTCTATGACATAGCACAGGGAACTAAAGTCAACATCCTGTGATAAAACATAATGGGAAAGAATATGAAAAAGAATATATATATATGTATATATATAACTGAATCACTTTGCTGCACAGCAGAAATTAACACAAATAGTAAATCAACTATATTTTAACAAAATTTTAAAAAACAATACATTCCTTCCAAATCTCAATCCAGTACAAATACAAAGGTGATGGCAAAGACAGCTGAGCCAACCACTTCCTCTATTTTGGTGTTGCTGAGAGCAAATTCTATATGCATTTGTTCAAGTATTAACAGAGAGCATGACGCAACTACTCAGAGCATCTCACAGTGCAGGATGGGACGCTGAGGATATAAACAGACATGAGAGTTTATAGCATCATTAGATCAGACTTATTCCTTTATGTTTAAAAATTATAACTGCTCTCATTTGAATGTTAGAGCTGCATTTAAAGACAACGTTGAGGTGCAAGAAATGCTACTGAGGCACATGGTCACAAAAAGTTACTCAAAACTGAAGTACCAATAGGAGTAGCCTTTTGAGAATCACACGAAAAACATGCTGGAGGCTGTTTGGAAAATGGAAAAAGAAATGAAGTAATATGAACATCTTCAAGTATTTAGGGCATGTTCTCAAAACTGGTGCAGTTGCGCCTCCATACACGTCATGTTTCATCATTCACACAGAACAGTCATCACCATCACGTACATACAGACCGTTAAAGGATGCAGGTTAACAGGGAAACTCGGCTTTTGAGTTACACAATCGTGGTCAGAATCAGCCCAACAGCCAGGAAATTTAGCCTCAGTCTGAAGACTCAGAGTGCAAAAATCACTAATACTGAAAATCAAGCTATGGGAATGGGGGCAAAAATCAGAGCCCCAGCCACCACCTACTGCTGTTAGCTATTTCCTGAAGCACCAGAGCACGTGAAGAAGCCGGAGCCTATCTTAGTGGAGCTCTGAAACCGACTACTCAAGCTTCCCCCAGATGCCCTGCCATCCTGGGGCTGGAGTCTGCTCTGCAGTGGCCCAGAGGATGGAGAAGTTCAAGAAACTTGCAACTTGACACCACATCCTCTTAATCAGCAAGTTACTCCTCAGATGGTAAAGAATCTGCCTGCAGTGCGGGAGACCCAGGTTCGATCCCTGGGTCGGGAAGATCCTCTGGAGCGGGAAATGGCAACCACTCCAGTATTCTTGCCTGGAGAATCCCATGGACAGAGGAGCCTGGTGGGCGATGGTCCATGGGGTCGCCAAGAGTCGGACAGGACTGAGCGACTGACCAACACTACTGCTCTTCCTCCTCAGAGAAGCCGCTTCTCACTTCTCAGGCACCACTGCGCTACCTCTTCCAACCTCCAGGGGGCACTAAAACAGCGCTAGGACAGCCTGTCACCACCGGAGGCTGACGGACAGGAGCGAGGCTTCCCTGGCAGGAGGCTGCTTTCCGTGACAGGAGCTCACAGCAACAGGGCTTCTCTTCCCTTCCCATCCTGTGCTGATCCACTGCTCAGGCAACTGTTCTGCGGTCCCCTAGAGGTGCCCACTTGAGATATCCAGGAAATCAGAGGAGACACAGATGAATCAAAAGCATGGTATATTTATTTATTTTTTTTTACCAAACTCCCCAATCCATGTTCCAGCCAATGGATGGAGGGTAAATTACACCCCACATAGACTCTTAGTAAAAACAATTTTAACTTTCTATAGAAAAAAAAAAAGTTGTGTTTTTTTTTAAATAGAAGTTCCTAGGCATTTGGAAACAGATGAAAAACTTTCGCATGTTGAATGTTCTGTGCTTTCTTCGTCAATATATTCAAACGCTCCCTCCCTGCTGCCTCTTCCGTGAAGAGGCCCCTTCTGCAGCCACACTGACAGTCCTAGTTCCGTATCACTGTATCGTCTGATAACCTAGGACCGTGGTAGGATTTCAATTTATAACGCCACCCCCCCTCCCAAACAGCTGAAAAGATCTCAGTCAAACTCTTCAAACCTTCTTTGAGCGCCTGCTATTTGCTTGGCATCAGCTAGGCGCTAGGCAGTGATCCTGCTGGTTCTGAGAAAGGTCAGTGGTGCTACAAGGAGGACTTTTCCTCCCAAGTGGCTGGGGATGGAGAGAACCAATTTCTCCTCTGGTTCTACCCCTTGGGGCAGGTACAGGGCTCAGGTCCTGGAAAGAGAGGCTGTGTCTCTTCTGACAGGTGCTGCCATGGAAGAACGGAGAGCAGTTTCTAAACTGCTGTGGAATTCACTCCACAATCCACATAGTGATGTGTCTCCAAGGAGCTCTGGGTCACGTGCCCAATGTAGGAAATCTTCACTGAAGTTCTAGGGAAAAGAAAACTGAGAAGAATTAATTCTGTTTCTGAGACAAATTAAGTAAGAAACATTGCCCAATTAAATTCTTGCAAGCTCAGGCGGTAACACACAGGTCTCAGATGCATGTCTTCATGGTTACACAACCAGGAAGTCAGAGGATCTTTTCATATCCCCAGAGACACTGTGCCCTGAGATGACCTTCTAAATAAATAGTTCTCAGCTGGGGACATTTTTACCCCACAGGGAACTTCTGGCAGTGTCTAGACATTTGGGGTTGTTACAGCTGAGCGGGGGAGGAGGTAAGCCTCTAGCAGGTAAGGGCCAGGGGTGCTGTCAAACATCATACAACGCACGGAACAGCCCCTCACAACAAAGAACTGTCTGGCCCAAAATGTCATCAGTGAGTGCCAAGGCTAAAAAAACCCTGCTCTAAACCCTCATATTTCAAATGTCTGCAGCAGACCCTTGTCACTTGCAAATTTAATTGTCATGGTTCTAAAAATAACCCTACAGGTCCATGACATGTGGTAATTTGTGTAGTCAGAGAGTAAGTCTGGCTGGATGCCCTGGGCTTACGCCTTGAGAAAGCTTTTCTCCTCTTTACTAGTCCCATGAGGATTCCAAAGCGATCACACAACCAGACTCACTTCAAGGAGAAAATTCTTTATCTAACTGCTTCCTCTGAGTCTGGTGACTGGTGACAGGGACCTGGACACTGCAACTCCAGGACAGCAAGGCTCTGCCGTGACTGTGCCTACAGTGCATCCGGCATAACCTCTTTGCCTTGTGGGTCCCACAGGCCCTCTCGAGCAAAGCTGGCCAGCTCACGTGGCCTGCCAGTCCAGGCCCTGGGCACAAGGAAATGAGCAACATACCGAATGAAGACCACTATGTTGTGCGCTCCAGTATAGGGTAGCGTGCAGAAGAAGCTGCCAAACAACAGACAGAGGAATGGTCAGTTTAGGCAAATCAGCAGGAATGCCGAGCTACCCTGTCAAACTGAGAAGCAGTCAGCCCCACTTGGGTGCTTTCCCTACCCCACACCCACCCTCCTGGCCTAAGCTTCCCTGTCCCGGCTCACTGGTTCCAGGTCCCCACAGTGTCCTTCCATCCTCCCACATCACTATCTTCTTGGTTTTTCTTTTGTTTTGTTTTTGATGCCCGTCACAAAATGCTGGAGTTTGGAAATGTTTCTAGTGACCTAATGTTCTCTTTGCAGAAATCTGAGCACTTGAGTCATATATCAAATACCACATTCTCCAAAAAAAATCTCAAGATAGCAAACCCACAGGCTAAAAGACTGGAACTTTAGGCAGGACCAGCTCCCCTCAATTGAGCTCAACTCTGAACCCCTTTCATCCCATAAAACGCACACATATAGAGAACACTGTCCTTACTACACATAGGAATATGGTCCTCCCATCTCGGCCTTCGCGGTAAAATTCACCTGAAAACAAGACACCAGAGTCAAGTCTGTGGCCAGGCAAGCTTGACACAGAACGGTTCTATTACTAGCAACCCAAGAACCTGAGCGCATTCTTCTATCACACATAAAATATTTCCCCCAGACTTTTACTAATACTAAGACCATGAGCCTCTAACAAAGCTTCCCACCTCTTCCCTTTTGAGAGGCGAATGGGCCCCAGATCAAACTAAGGCCTCTTCTTGACTGTTGGTGAATTGTTTTCTCCTACAAATTCTTGCTTCCGTAACGCTTAATGCTTAGCTGATATTTTCCCCTAATATTTCATAACTACAGAGCCTGTCAGCTCTTCCTCATCAGCTAGTTCCTACCAATAGAAATGAGGACAGGGAGAGGAAAGGAGCAAGGCCACAGCGTTTCACAGCCCAGCGGGGCCAGGCTCCTAAAAGCAGGCATACCAGGTGTTCGCTCCGAGGTGGAATGAGGGAGATGTTAGTCGTCATGTACGACCCAACCACGGTATTCATGTACTGAACCTCGCTGGACAGGCTGGTCACCGCCACGGAGTAGAAGTTGGAGTTTCTAATTTTCAGGGTGGCCTGCATCAGTGCAAGTAAGGGAACAAAGTAAGTGTCCTGGGTACAAGACTTGCAGGTGTAAGACCCAGGAAGGGCGGCCCTAATCTTACCGTGATGGCGAGGATGACAAGGGACCTCTGCTCATTAAATGTGACTTTCACCACTTTGATGCCATCATCATCCACAAGGACTGAATGTGGAAACAGGAAGAAAACCACCAAACCAGACGCCAGGAGGCAGAGCAGGATAGAGAGGAGGACATACTGCTTCCTGCAAATGACAAAGCACACAACCAAGCCAGGGAATCAGATATCCAGGTCCAACAAGTCTAGATAAAATGCAAATCCGGGAATGAGAAGGGGAGGGAGGAGAATATGCACAAGGCCAGGAATCGCAAACCAGGCAAGAAGGCGTAGAGTGGGAGAAGCCTTTCAAAGCCCTCTGAATGCTGTCTGCAATCTGGGAAAAGAAGCTGATGAGAGGAGCTGTGTGGACACAAACATCTCTTCCCCTCCCAGGACACCCTCTTCTCCAATTTCTCCCAGTTCAGCTCCTTCACTTGAGCCTCGGCCCTCAGAGTGTTTCTAGCTTCACGTTTCCTTCCCCAGACTGCGATGAGGGCAGAGACATCTTGCTTGAGCAAAAAGTATTAAAGGAAGTGGGGAATTTTACAAGAACAGATAACATTTTCAAAAAGTGAACTGGCATTCATACACAGAGAAAAAGGACTAGGGACTGCTGTAGGCATTAACAGGCGAGACTCAAATGACTCACGTTCTCTGAGGACGCAACCGCTGATCGCTGTGAGGGATCAAAGCCACCAACTCATTAACTTGCTCTAGAAAAGAAACAGTTGACAGTTTTGGTAAAATCAGTCCCCATTGTGACAGTACTTTCCCTCACATACACAGTAGCCTGCCACAACATTAACTTGTCTGGGATTATTTGTTTCTAAGATACCAGTTTCACATTTTGGGTCTCATGAACAAGAAACAGATAAATCTGTAGAGTGCTGCAAATTACAAGCCATCTATCAGTGCTGCCAGAGCGCTGACACGGAAGCTGAGAAATCTAGGATCTCAGGACTTCCCTGATGGTTCAGTGACTTAGGCTGGGTGCTCCCAGTGCAGGGGCCCTGGGTTCTATCCCTGGTCAGGGAACGAGATTCCACCTGCCACAATTAAAGATGCTGCATGCCACAACTGAGATCCGGAGCAACCAAATAAATATTAAGAAGAAGAAATCTCAGATATTGTTCTGGCTTTACCGCATGGCCTTGAGCTGAGGCACGGTTATGAACTGCTGCATAGCCTTGGGTAAGTCATTACCTCTCTAGGCCATTGTATCCTCATCTATAATATGAAGGCTTTGGATTGAATGATTTCTAAAGTTTTTATCAGCTTTAAATCTCTGTGACCCTTCATCTAAACTGCTAAGACTTTTTGAGAGCCAACTTAGTGATAGATAATTCTGTACCCAATCCAGGCTCCAGTGCTGGGCATGTTTTTCTCCCCGACTTGACTTTTTATTTTTTCAGACCTTAGGTTGTTAATGATTCACTATCTGTTTCCTTGAATAGAAGCTTCCAGGATGGTGTCTGCTCCTCCTCCCCCACAAAGCAATGCCAGGCCCTGAGTGTCAGCAATGAAGAAAGATAGGTCAAACTGCAGAATGCAGAGCAAACCACATGTTCCACCCCAAGGAAACAACAAATAGAGGAGTGAAAGTGAAGAGAAGTAAGGCTTTCAAATATCAGGAAACCCAGAGAAGCTGTGGAACCCGTCCAAGTTTATCAGTCCAGCTGAGCTGGCTCCTGCTCAGGGCATGGTCTATCACTGTGGTACTGCTGCAAGGAAAACCATTCAGTCTGGGAGAGGAGGAGTCTCGTGGGTATCCTGGCATCCTCCTTGAGGAATCATCTTTTACCATGATTACCAGACTCACCTGGAATGTAGCCTGTCCCCTGACACGTGAGACAGGTAATGCTATCTCGCCCGGTGAACTCCACATAGGGGAACTGAGCAATAGCCTCCTGCTGCTCCCGTTCGGCCAGAGAATCCTCAGTGTCATCTGCTTTCCTTCGCTTGCTGAAAGGCCGGTGAGCATGGGTGGAATGAGGGGACCCCATGGCCAGGATGTGCGCCTTGTGTCATGTCCTAGGATGCAAAGAGGCAAGTGAGTGCGTGTTACTGGCTGTGCACCTCTATGAGAAAAGTGTAACATAAAAATGACCAAATTCCCTTCCAGAGTGTGGTCCCGAATACCTGCACAACTTCTACCAAGCCCCTCATTTTCTACCAGGGCTCCCCTAACCCACCACCAACTCTCGACACAGCCTGGGGGAACAGTGTTCGGGCCGCATTCGCCAATCTGCCCAGCTCCTCATCGCCCCGGGGATCGGGGCACCCCAGCTCCCACGAAGTCCAGGCTCACCCCTCCTGTCTGCTACTTGCAAACTCTGTGTCTTCCTGGGAAAAAACCTTCCCGGACAAACAAGCCCCAAATTAATATCAGGCCTCAGAGAGTCCCCACTCTCTTCCGCCCCCAGCTCCAGGAGACCGGCTCAGTGCACGCCCCTTGTCAAAAACAGCTGTCCGAGCCCACCAGAGTCGCCCAGGCGGGAGCGAACGCCGAAGACCCCAGACCTGCAGGACACGAGCTCCTGGCAGCCCCTCTCCCGGCCGGACGCCCCTGCCACCGCCGGATCCTGCAGGTTTACCTGCCTCTCGGGTGTTGAGAGCAGCACACCCCCGGTGCGCATGCACTCGGTGCGCAAGCCGGCTCGGGACGCCGGCGTGAGCGCGCGTGCGCCCTTCGAAGCCCAGCTGGCGGCGCCGATAGAGGGCAGCAGAGAGAGGAGAGCGGGGCGGGGCGGGGAGCAGCGCCTCTCGGGGCTTGAAGCTGGTGGACCGGTGGAGATGCTCCGCGGTCGCCCAGAAACACCGGGAAAGGTTCCAGTGAACGTTCGAGTGAAGGTTCCAGATGGAGAGAGAGGCGGAAAGCGCTGGCAGCCGAAAGCATTCTCAGCTAGTCTTTGAGCACAGGAGTTGTGAAGATGCTGAGAGTAGAAAGATGCATCGCAGAACCTGCCCTCAACCTGCTTCAGGGCGTCCCCAGCCCTACAGACAGACACACAAACACACACTCACACACCATGCGCATGATGGGCTAGAGGACACTTTTTAAAGGGCGAGTTTCTCTGTAGAGACTGCCTGACTGAGCTTCACCTGCCGCAGAAGCAGACATTGCTGCTGCTGCTGCTGCTGCTAAGTCACTTCAGTCGTGTCCGAATCTGTGCAACCCCATGGACAGCAGCCCACCAGGCTCCTCTGTCCTTGGGATTCTCCAGGCAAGAATACTGGAGTGGATTGCCATTTTCCTCTCCAGTTGCTGCTGCTGCTGCTAAGTCGCTTCAGTCGTGTCAGACCCTGTGCAACCCCATAGACGGCAGTCCCCCAGGATCCCCCGTCCCTGGGATTCTCCAAGCAAGAACACTGGAGTGGGTTGTGCATGCATGCTAAGTCGCTTCAGTCGTGTCCGACTCTGTGCGACCCCATGGACAGCAACCCACCAGGCTCCTCTGTCCCTGGGATTCTCCAGGCAAGAATACTGGAGTGGGTTGCCATTTCCTTCTCCGAAGCAGACGTTAACCATATGAAATTATAAAGATGATGCTGGGGGAGAGGAGAGATTCTGAACTGGGGGCATGCCCTGCAATGAGGAGTGAAAATACCGACCTGTGAGCTCCGTGCCATCTCCATCTCTCTCGCCTTCTTCTCTTGTGAGGAAGACTGGTGTCCCTGCTGCTCTCTAGCCACCTGCCAACTACTGGTCACCGTCAGCCCACAGAACATTTAGAGTGAGAAATGTTAAAGAAAAAAACCGAGGGACACACTGAAGACAGTAAGGCAGACTTTATTCAAGGGGGATACAGTGATAGGTGTAGGACTGCTGCTACCAATGGGGTCTTGCCATGGGGCAGAGAGACTGCGCTCAGGTCTGAATACAGCAGGGCAGGTGGGAACTTAGAGCCAAGGAGCAGGTGAGGGTCAGTGGATGGAAAATTACTGAGAGATGGCATCATGGGTAAGGGGATCCCGGCCAAACAGACCTAACAGGATTCTTGCTAAAGACAGGCCATGGTGATTAGATATCCCCTGGGGGTTGGAGGAGGACAAGGAATCCAATCAGATATGGAAGGTGATCCAATTTTGAGGGCCTGGGATTCCTGCTAAGGTGATTTATCAGGTGGTGTTGGTTTAGATGCTAAGTCGTGTCTGACTCTTGCAATCCCATGGACTGTAGCCTGCTAGGCTCCTCTGTCCATGAGATTCTCCAGGCAAGAATACTGGAGTGGGTTGCCATTTCATTCTCCAGAGGATCTTCCTGACCTGGGAATTGAACCTGTGTCTTCTGCATTTCAGGCAGATTCTTTACCGACTGAGCTATGTAGGAAGCCCTGATTTATCAGAGTTCATGCTAAAACTGGATTTTATAATAAGTACACAGATGGACCTGGGAAAAGATTCAGGAACCTTACCAAAGTTTGGTCAAGCAAAGATTATTTGTCAGAAGCAACAAGGAGCCATTGCTCCTCTTTTTCCATTTCTGGCCCACACCTTCTCCTTCATGAAATTGTCCTTCACTTCTCTTCTTCCAAGCTTTATACCAGTTTACATTCCTTGTTTACACAATTCTGATTTTGTTGGAGGTAGCAGTATGTTCAGTGAAAACCCACCTTACTTGCCATGTGACACAGTTTGAGTCAATGAGATGCATGGGACTTCCAGGAAAGCTCCTTATAAGGGATGAAGATTCAACTGGTACTTTGACTTTATTCTTCCTGTTTGGAGTTTGGACTTGATGTTGGAGATGGGGCAGCCGTCTTCTGCCCATGAGGGAAGAAGTGTGCGCTAAGGAAGGGATTAAAAGAGCTTAGGTGGCTGATGACATTTGGACTACCTTCCTTCTGACTCTTCATTATGAGAAAAATAACCACCCCCACCTCTACAAATTGTGGTGTGTGTGTGTGTGTGTGTGTGTCTTTCTCATAGTGGGGTGCAGTCTTAAAAGATACAGACATGGAACTAGTTGAGGGGAAAGCCTCGATTTTCACAAGACAGTCTCACTGCTTTACCCACGTAGGCCACCCTTAGGCTTCTATCCTCTTCTAACATCTGCCCTCAGGTCACAGGCCTTTAGAGAGGGAGGCGCCTTGCCTGTCTGAGGCCCATCTTCCAAGTTCGGTTTTCCTATCTGAAGACCCCCTTTTCACAGGGAATTCACCTGGGGCATCTGGGGAATGCGCCCATCCTTCAGTCACATGGGGCCTCACTTCGTGGCTTCTCTGGAAGCCTGCCAAGGGCAAGGGGCAGTGAGCCTAATGTCCGCATGATGGACGGACACTGCAGAGGGAATCCAGGCTGTCCTAGGAGCAGGGAGGGTGAGGAAGGTAGCAGAAGAGGAGGACAGGGGAAGGTTGAGGGCTGTGGATGCTTCGTAAAGGAAGGGAGACAGGCTAAGGGCTTGGGCCCATGTGAGGAAACCGGTGCTCAGGTTGCTGGGGAATAGAAAAGGGGTCTGGGGGTTAACCAGCAGAAACCCTGAGGCTTTCCGACAGTCTGTTGTCTGGGACAGACTGTACCCTCCTATTCCTCCTTGTCTCCCCAGCACCCAGCTCGAAGCCCGGTGTGTGGTAGGCCCTCCATAAATGCCTGAGGAATGACCTCACTTGGAGCCTGGCCTGCACTGCCTGGGGGAGCAGTCTCAGCATCCGCCACAGCCCTCCGGGTGGCTGTTTTAATTGGGCAGCACATTCCTGAAGAGCACCCGTCACTTCCCACCTGTGCCTGGCTTCCAAGGCTATCTGAGCATCCGGTTATGAGCAGTGAGGTTACTGCAGACGTGAGCTCACCGGGTCTCTTGGTGGTGCGGGGTGGGGGGTGCGGGGGAGGGCGGGGCGTGGAGTGGGACCAACCAGAGATCCCTGCCCTCCCAGTCCCTCGGTTTCTCCATGTGCATCCCATACCCCTGCCCCACAGGCCGAGGGGAGCATGCATCGAGTGGCTGCGGTCCTGAAAGGCCTTGTGCACGAGGAAAGTGAGCGCTTAAAGTTGGCGCAGTTCTTCAGGGTCTTTCTTCATCCTGTGCCCTTTGTTAATTCACACAGTGGAGACAACTTACTGTTGTTGTTTAGTCACTAAGTCCTGTTTGGCTCTGTGACCCTGTCGACTGTAGCTCACCAGGCTTCCTGTCCATGGGATTTCCCAGGCAAGAATACTGAAGCAGGTTGCCATTCCCTTCTCCAGGGGATCTTCCTGACCCAGGGACGGAGCATGCATCTTTTGCATTGCAGGTGGGTTCTTTACCGCTAAACCGCCAGGGAAGTCCAGAGAAAATGTGCTTGATGTTAAAAATACAGACCGGAACCAGACATGCCGTTACCTTGTTCCGTATACTTTCCAAAGAGATCTGGGGACTCACTAGAGTGTAGAGAGCAGCTGCTGCAGACACTGTGGCCATGGGCAGATTTAAGGGGCACACAACCCGTTTAACTTAAGGATTCTGTGTTTATTCTAGCTCAGAGATTTCAGTGTGCAGAGCTCTGGTGCATGTGTTGTTCAGATAAAGAGGAATAATAGGCCCTGCTCTCCAAGATCCAGGTCCAGTTCTAGTGAAACGGAGCAGGACTATATGGTCTTTGTCCGGCCCCCCATATCCTCTGCCTGCCTTTTGCCTGTGGAAAACTTTAGTCAAAAAATAAGTTAAATCAGAGAAGTGAGAAATGTTGGAACAAAGGAAAACAATCAAAGGAACTTAAATAATAGTAATGTAGTCCTTAAGCATAGTCAAGGACCTTTAGTTCTTTCTCAAGGGCTATAGATAATATTCTGAGCTGTCTTATATATACCAAAACCCCAGATGGAGAAGATAACTCCATGATGACCAGACTGTACCCGGGACGTGAGCTGCCATAATTCTAAGAACTGACCACAAAGAAACGGGAACAAACTGACCCTGGAACTGAAGATTAACTGTACCTAAAACAATCAAGATGATGCTGGTCAGACCATTGATGACCAATTTAAAGATGACTCTTAGAGACGACTGTGCTATTTCTGCACATAGCCCCCCACCCCACCCTGTCTATAAAAGCTCTCACCCCCTGCTTGTTGGGGGCAGTGGCAGGGGGCAGTCGGCCTTTGGACAGACGTCTACAACCTTCCCCTTGCCCAACCCCCAGTCTCCAGCATCTGAAATAAAGCAAACTGTCCTTTCCACCAACCTGGCCTGTTTATTGGCTTTTGAGCGATGAGCAGCTGGATCCACCACACAAATTCCTTTCGGTAATGCTAGGAAGGTCTAGAGGGAGAAGGGGGAGAAGATGGTCCCTTACCTTTAAGAATCTTTTCTAACAGTGGAGCATTTTGCCACTTACCTGGCACTTGTTTAGATGGGAAGCAGCTGTTATTTCCATTTTAGGCTGAGTCCGGGAGGCTGCCTGCCCTAGCCGTAGTGGTAAGGTCAGAATTGGATCAAGAGTGTTCTGCTATACTTTGCTGTGCTATATCCTATGAAGAATGGTCACTGGAAGTAGGTTTACAGGCTTGTTCTAGGAAGAGAAGTGACCCAGAGGGTGCTTGTATGCAAAAGGGATCTGGGGTGGGGGGTGGGGGGCTTCCCTGTGTGCTGAGCCCACAGCAGCTGGAGGCAGGGAGCTCTGCCTAGAGAGCTCTTCCCACCTTGATGGGAAGACAGTGGGGATGCAGGGGCTTGTGCATTCAAGGAACTGATAGTCCACCACACACCACTGAAGGCCAGCGAGGCCAGGGTCTTCTCAGCTCCATCCCCAAGGGCACAGAGGAGGCTGACTGTGGGACCCACACTCACCCAGCTCAGGGGTGCACCCTGGGACAGCCAATAGTGTTCTGAGTGCTGTCTGCATGGGAGGTATGAGCCTTCCTCCAGAAACCCAGGTGGACAAAAGATATCCTATTGAGGCAGGAGATAAATGGGCCCAGGGTAGGCATTTACAACTAGTTTCCTGTTTATATTTCCTGAGAAAGGAGCAGGTGGGCTCAGGGCTAGATATTTACAATCAGCCTCCTGTTTGCACTTAGAAATAAGCAACAAAAACAGGTCGAATAGCCAGGCTTTGTCTCCTGAGGTCACTTGAAGATAACAACTATGGCAGGGATGGAGAGAGGCTAAGCCCTACCTGAGCAGAAGATCAAGAGGTCACATATTTCTCATTCTTGGGGCAGCGGAGGCACCTCACATGTGTGGAGAGGCTCCTTGGCGGTCGAGAAGGAAGGGTATCATCTCAGAACAAGTGATGCCAAGATCTGGGCTGAAATCCATCTTGGAAAAAAGTTGTGCATGCATGTTGGGGAGGGTCCTAGGGCAGGTCAGGAAAAAGAAATCAGGTAATTGGCCAAAGATAAACAAAGACTCCCCATATAAATGGCTTAACCACCTCTTTACCGCTCTCCTTCTCAAAGAGGGGACACCCAACCTCTCTCTCTGGGTGTGTATCTCTGTGTTGCTTCTGTCTTAACTAAACAAGCTGTTTCTCTGTGTACGCTCCCATTTGTTGTGCTCTGTCTCTAATAGTACACTTTTTATCTGTTTTTACAGTTTTTGCCTCCTCGTGGAATGCACTTTTCAATGGAGGCGAGGGCCAGGGGAATTTTGTGTCTAGTCTCTAGCTCCTGCTGTACTAGTGGCTAGGATTCCTGGTTTCATCCAGGCTGCCCAGGTTCAATTCCTGGGCAGGGAACTAAGATCTCACTGCAAGCGACTGCTCACTGCTGCTGCTTCTGCAAGATCACTATTTTAAAAAGGGGGTTGGGGAGCCAACCTAAATCTAACTCAGAGTCCCACACTGGTGTGGAATTTAATCTCCTTGGTCATCAAGGCTTCTTCCCTTCCCCAAGACGTCTCAAGAGCCCCACAGATTTGCTTCTTAGAGTCAGGAAGCAGAGGCAGGAAGGGCCTCTCACACTCGGCCCACCATGTCATGCTCTCTCCTCCTCATCCAGCACTCCACAGGCCTCTGATCTGGGGGCTGTTAGTGCTTTCTCAGGGTCTGGGAATCATTGCTCTGCCTGGCACAGCTGATGCCCAGGGTTCAGCATGCCCAGTGCACAGGGCAGACCCAGGGCAAGGGTCTCAGAGCCTCACAGCCTTGTCAGTGGCCTTGCCTGCAAGCAGTCCTTTCAAAACCTGTTGATGTCTTTTCAGGGGCTCTGAAGAGCTCTGGTATCATAGTCCTTTATGCCTTGGGGCAGAAAAGAATTCAGCGAGAGCAATGTGGGAGGTAAGAAGTGATTTATTAGAATAGATGTTTGTCAGGCTTGCAAGCAGGCAGGTGAGAAATGCTGTGTCCCAAGAACTCACTGGGCTACAGTTTTATAATCAAAGGAAAAGTGGGGGTGGGGGGCGGGGTGGAGAAGGGCCTTCTTTGTCTTTCTTAAGTAGACAGCACGTTTCCATCATCAGTTCCTCCCCCGGGTTGGGCAGGGAAGTTTACTTGTCCCTGTATGGTCAGGCCAGGACTGTCATATAGCACTTTGGAAAAATATTTTCAGGTTTTAGTACAATGAGGGTTTTTTATTTTGAAAAGTCACTTTTCCATAAATGATTGCTTTTTGTGTACACAGAACCTGTCCTAGGGATCATTAACTTATTGAGCTCACTGGGCAGGATGAGGGTCTCTCGCCACCTTTTTTATTGTTTGGGGGCAGGTCCCATGCTTCTGTTGTATGGTTTTGTTGCTAGGCAAGCCTGCTTGGTTTTGTAGTTAAGCAAACCTGCTTTTTTGAGTAATCATTAACTTATCAGGGTCTCCCATATTTTTCTACTTACAATCCCCTAGTGGGATTCATGGACTTCCCAGGTGGCACAGTGGTTAAAAATCCTCCTGCCAGTGCAGGAGACACAGGAGGTGCGGCGTTGATCCCTGAGTGGGGACAATCCCCTGGAGAAGGCAACAGAAACCCACTCCAGTATTCATGCCTGGGAAATTCCACGGATAAAGGAGACTGGTGAGCTACAGTCCATGGGGTGGCAAAGAGTCAGAGACGGCTGAGCAAACACACAGCCAGGCAGTGGGGTTAACTGATCACTTATTTTGTCCCTTCATTCTGACCCTATCACTTTCCCCACTTGATGCAGGCTCCAGCTCTCCCTGCCGTCCCCTTGTTTTTCCTGTCTGTCTTCAACAGCACCTCAGGGACACCTAGTATTACCTCTCTCAACTCAATCACTGAGCCATTGATGAAAGACAGATTAAGGAATAGTCTTAAAGCAGTCTTTTAAGAAAGCTTCTACCCCACAGAAATCAAAGAGCCCCAAAGGGCTGATATCTAAATGGAACAGGGGACAGAAATACAGGGAAAACCAAAACACAAACTGATATCTTAAAAGACACACCAAACTAGATTCTCTTACAGGGGGACTTGCAGATGAAGGAGACAAATGCCCGCCACTGAAGCCAATTAACAACTGTCCCCAGGCTCTATGTAATGGCTGTGGGGGCCTTGATCCTTATAACTGCCTAAGTCCCTCCACTGATGATGACCTGAGAGGAGCACACTCTAAGTCACATTGATGTGTGTGCTATCCACATGTAATGTAAACTCCATGGCTCTCCCTCCCCTCTGGGAATTGACACCCCTAAGCAACTCGGCCCCTAAGAAGGTGATAGGAAAAAGGAAGCCCCAGAGAGAGCCTGAGGGCAGGAGGCAGAGATGGACTCCAAGAGGTTCTTAGAGAAACAAAATCCACATCCAACCCCATCCTGAAAGCCAACTGTATGAAGAAGCTCTGGGTGTCTTCCCTCCTGTCGACTTAAAAAATAGTCTCAACCTAGAAGTTATGACTTCATTATATGCTTTATTCAATGGGGATTTTTAGGACTTCAAACCCAGGTAACCCTGAGAGAACTGCTCCAAGGAGGCAAGGGGAAGAGACAGATCATATAGAAGTTTTGCTAAGGACAGGTAGTTTGGACTTCAAAAGATTATTGTTAATTGAAGAAAATCAGATATCCCAAGTTAGGGAAATTAGTGCTTTTCTAAGTATGGGAAGATGCAAGAGTCTGGGCTCACTGAAATTCATTTCATATGCATCCCAGCTATCCTGGGCCAGTACCCTCTGTTTTTCACATCCTGAGCTCCCTTGGGGCTCACCGTAGGGAGTGTCTGCAGTCCTGACGGCTGCTGGATCGCAGGTATTCTCCTCTTTCCTGAGTGCCCTTAGGGCTCTCGCCAGTCACTTTGGGGAGCTGCGATTGCTGACGACTTTGACACCCTTGTTCACTGAGAGGCAGGAAGTGCTCCATTTCTCACTGCTCACCCCTCTACAGTCAGTGGTTGGATTCAGGCCTCCACATCTGTTGCCTAAGCAATTGTAGTAGCCTGCCTAGTAGGCTTTCTGACTTCAAAAACACGATCGTTTACGGAGTGTCTATTATGTGTCCGGCACTGGGGTAGGCACTACCCACACAGTCTCATCTGTTCCCCTCAACAGCTCTGCTGATGGGGCATCATTACCGCCATTGATGGATGAGGAGTCTGCAGCTTGGAGAAGTGAATCCATGTCACCCAGCTGGAGTACAAGGGCTCCACGAGCCCCTGTTGCTTGCTCCTACAGCCCACATTCCACTGGTCTAGTGGTCCTTTTCTAAATAAAATGCAGGGACTTCTCTGGTGGTCCAGTGACTAAGACTCTATACTCCCATTGCAAGGGGCGTGGGTTCAATCCCTAGCCAGGGAACTAGATCCCACATGTAGCAACTAAGAATTTGCATGCTGCAACTAAAAATCCCACATGGGGCAACTAAGATCAAAGATCCTACATTGCCGCACCTAAGACCTGGCACAGCCCAATTAATTAACTACCATAAATAAAAAGCAAACGCGGTGGTATCATCTTGTCTCTGAAAACCTTCGGTGGCTCCTCACAGGCTGCAGGAAGAGACCCAAACCCCTTCCACAGCTTGCAAGGCCCTTCCACTCTCCTGCTGCCCTCTTCCCTCTAACCGCACGCCCTGACCACAGCAGGCTATTTGTAGCTCCCCTAAACATGCCGGGACTCTGTGTGCTCACTTGTTCTGCCCTCTTTGTGTGGGATATTCTTTCCTCCCTGCCCCACCCAATCCACACCCTTTGTCCTACTCCCGGAGAGATCCCACACAGCCACCCAAGCCCGGCCCAGATGTCACTCTGAGGTCTTCTCCTGCCGCCCCTGCGCATACGCTGCTCGGCGTCCAGCCCTGCTGTCTTCTCATCCATCTGTCTCTTTAGCGCCTGCTCTGTCTCCATTATAACCCTCTGTTAACCAGGCTGAATGTCTTGTTAGACTGTCAGTTCCGTGTAGGCAGCGATGGTGTCTCTGGAGCCTAGAGGAGAGCCTGGTGGAGAGTAGAAGCTCCACATCTGTGTGTAGGATGGGGAAATGAGTTCAGTGAGCACAAGGTGAGCTCCTCAGGACAAGCGCAGTGTCACGGTCACAGGACACAGTCTGCATCCCCCTCTCACGGCAGGTGCCCAGCCCCCAGTGGACGTGCAGTCAGGGGTGAGTGAATGAAGGAGAGGAGAGGAGAGAGGATGGAGGGAGGAGAGAAAAGGGAAGGTTGGATTCACAAAGCAGTTGCAGGCATGGGCACTACTTTGTTCCTTCCACCAGGGGGCGCATGAGGCCCAGTAGCCTGGCCCTCGGTTCTTGAGGCTCAGCCTTAACACCGGCAGAGGTTTGGGGTTGTTTGCTTCCACAGAAGAAGGAAAAGGAGAAAGCGATGGCACCCCACTCCAGTACTCTTGCCTGGCAAATCCCATGGACAGAGGAGCCTGGTAGGCTGCAGTCCATGGGGTCGCTAAGAGTCGGACACGACTGAGCGACGTCACTTTCACTTTTCACTTTCCTGCATTGGAGAAGGAAATGGCAACCCACTCCAGTGTTCTTGCCTGGAGAATCCCAGGGACGAGGGAGCCTGGTAGGCTGCCGTCTATGGAGTCACACAGAGTCGGAGACGACTGAAGCGACTTAGCAGCAGTCGCTGCAGCTTCCACAGAAGGATTCAGGAGGAGCCAGGATCCGAGGAGGGGAGCCCACCCAAAGCTGAGGTGCCACAGCAGCGGGCCTGGCACTGACCTGGCCTGGCCTGCCTGGTGGGGCCAGAAGGAGCCAGCTGCCCGTCCCGGGATCTCCGTGCACCCAGGCGAGGCCCACCTTGGGACAGGTAGGTCCTTGCAACTGGAGTCGAGCTGGCCCAGAGCTGAGAAGGGACTCAGAGCCCTCGTGTCATGGGCCTGGGGCAGGTGGTTTTCACAGATTCCTGGAGAGGAGGCAGTTGTTTCGAATTCACAGCTTTGTCTTCGCACTTCTGTGCTGGTAAGGGCCAGCCTTGCAGGGACTTGGGGCAGAGAGACAATGAGGAACAAAACACAGTCACTGCCCTCCGGGTGCTCCCTCCCTCCCTGTGGAAGCCCTGCACCTGACTGTGACCTTGGGCACCGCCTTTAGCCCTTTCTGGGCCTCAGCTTCCTCATAAATTGTTGTTCAGTCACTAAGTCGTGTCTAACTGCAGCACGCCAGGCTTCCCTGTCCTTCACCACCTCTGGAGTTTGCTCAGATTCATGTCCACTGAGTCAGTGACGCCATCCAACCATATGTAGCATTGTTAAAATGATGAAATGAGCTAATCCATGAGACAGTTCTAGAATACTGTCCATCAAGCAATAAGCATTCAGTAAACAACAGCTATTATCAGATTACGGTGATGGTGATTCAGTATCAACAACCTCTTAGAAGCTTGCATGGAAGGCGCGCAGGAGACTGGCCGATGCCGCCAGCTTTGAATTGGCCTTGAGCATCCACCCAGCTGAGCTTTCCATGGCAAGCCGTAGAGAAGAGAGATGAGTACTCTGTGCTCACGAGGCCTTCAGACCTGAAACGGAACACACCAAACAGATCCAGAGAGAAAACTGAGGCTCAGACCCCGTGACTGGAAGAGGCCTCAGAGACAAGTGGGGGCAAGGCAGAGAGAAGGGGTGTCTAGCCCAGGGACCTGCCACCCTATCTCTTGGGGTCTTGAGGCCACGTGGCTGCATGGCCTCGAGATAGCTTGGTGACTTTGGTCTAAATTAAATGCCACCAAACATTTGTGTTATAGAGAATTTTTAGTATTTCTGGCCTCTTACCCACCCTTGTGTACAAGGGGACCAGTACAAACAGGAAGGGTGAGAGGATTGGATGGGAGGTGTCAGAGGGAGGAGAGAAAGCAGCCTGGGATGCGGGAGGGATGGAGGGTGAATCTGGACCGTGGTCGCTGTGGCCGGGCCTGGGTTCAGCTATGCCTTCTTTCTCTCTGGGCTCTGGGCAGGGGTGGGGGTGGCCTCTCGAGTGGTGGGGGTCATATGCTGGGAGTTGGGTCCCCTGGGTCCTGGTTTTGTCTGCTCCTGCCTCAGCTTCCTCTGCTCTATACCTCTGCCCCTGCCACTGAGAAAGGCCCAAAGTCCCCACTCTCCTTCCACTCTTCCCCACTCTTCCTCTGCCAGGGGCCATCTCTGAATTTTCATGTTAACTTGTTTATACTGTCTCATGGGGTTCTTGCCTTGCCTTTGCACGTACAGAGGTGGCAGAGTACAGCACTGAGAGCATGGATTCTGGGCTCCCGGGGCCAAGATTCTGGCTCTAGCCTTTATAGTTCTATGGTGGGGTGAAAGTTTCCTAACTTCTGTGTGCCTCGGTTTTCTCCTCTACAAGATGAGGAGAACAACAGTACTTTCTGTAGAGGGCTGATAGGATTTTGAAATTTTATGTAAATATTTGGCTGTGTTGGGTCTTGGTACCTGCACCTGGGTTCGCGCTAGCTGCAGTGGGCAGGCTTCTCCTTGTGGTGGCTTCTCTTGTGGAGCAGCCTTCAGTGGTTGCAGCACTCGGGCCCAGCAGTTGTGGCTCGTAGGCCCTAGGGTGTGCAGGGTTCAGTAGCTGCTGCTCGCAGGCTCAGTAGCTGGGAGTAGCTGGGGTGCATGGGCTTTGCTGCCTTGTGGCATGTGGAATCTTCCAAGACCAGGAATCGAACCCATGTCCCCAGCGTTGGCAGGTGGATTCTGTCACTGGGCACCAGAGAATCCCTGACAGGGCTTTGAGCCACATTTGTAAAAGGACTTAGGCCTGGACCTCGAACGTAGGAAACACTCTCTAAGTGTATGCTCTTGTTGTCACTGGAGGGCCTGTGCCTTACCCCCTCCTGAAGCCTGTCACTCCTTGAGGAGAGGTCTCTTTACTTAAGCTGATTTGTGTCCCTTCAGGGCCCCAGCCCAGGGGCCTGGCCACCACGAGTCTTCACTGACCTTGTGTGGAATGGTGATGGGACCCGAGGGCCCTCTTGCCTGGCCTCCTGTCCCTCTGGGGCCCCCAGAGAGCCGGGCTGCCTCCGTGGCTGAGGCCCTGCCTCCCACAGCCCCGCCTGAGCTCCGGCAATTTTCCTGGCAGCTCCCACGTTCTGGACTAACTTTAGGGTTGGTTTCCAGCTGTGGTTGGATTTTTTTCTGTTTGAAAAATATTTTAAGCAGCTGGTGGGGAAGGGGTGGAGAGGTGGGAAAAGAATAATAAATAAGGTCATGAAAGGAAGATTGTCTGCATGGCTTGGAGTGGCCTCTGCCTCCAGCATGGTCTCTGGGCTGTGCCAAGGACTGGGGAGCTTCAGGTGATTGGGGGTGGGGAGGGGACATCCTGGTGGCTTTACAGGCTGACGAGAAAGACTGTCTCTGCCCTTCGCAAGCACCTCTTGTTCCTGCTTTCGCTTTACTCCCTGCACAGGTTCTGACTGTGCAAGAAAGGAGCAGATGGGGAAGAGCTAGTTCTGCAGCAGGCAGGCTTGAGGTTAGACCCCGAGAAGAACGTAGTATCAGGATTCATCCCAGAAACCCACTCTTACGTCACTCAAGGCTCTGCTTTCCTCCAGAACTCAACTTCCTTCTTAGGAAGGAGGTTACACAAGACCTCAGACAGCCCCCCACCCCGTTGCTCTTCATTCCCCTAACAACAGAAGTTCCGTCTGCCTGCACCCCAGTTTCATCAGCTCCCTCTTCCCTTTCAGCTCAGCTCTACCACTGAGGCCCGCGGCAGGTGCTGTGAAGTGGGGAGACCTCCCAGAGGAGCCAGCAAAGGCTCAGGCTGGCGGCAAGGGTCAGAAGCCCAGGGGCTGCCCCCTCCCCCCCCACCTCCCTGCAATGCAGTTAGAAGGTTCCTGCTGCCCCAGTGCTGGCTGGGCAGGATGGAGGAGACAGAGGCCCGCAGAAAATCAGGGAGGGAGACAAACTAAATCACAGAGTCGGACAGAAGCCGAGTCAGGAAGAGACTGGGAGCAAGTTAGATGGGGGGTAGGGAGCTGACGGTCACCGGGCAGAAGCCCTGGCCAGGCCCCACAGAAATTCCTGTGGCCTCTGATGGCAGGGTGGGCTCAGGCCTGAGGGCCATTGGGGTGCTGTGGCCCAGCATGGTGTCTCTGGCCTTGGGGGGGCAGCAGGGGCCCTGCCTCCATGCCCAGTTCTCCCGAGGGAGCCCTCTACTGGAGTCAGAGCCAGCACAGGGGGACGCTGTTGTGCAGACTGGGCCTTGGAGCCCTGGGGTGCTGTGGGGTGGCAGAGAATGCCTCACTGTCTAGGAGAGCTAGGAGCAGGGCCAGGAAAGGCGGGGAAGTGGGGGGCAGACCTTCCAGGCATGAGGAAGGACCCCAGTGAGGCAGGAAGTGGTGGGCCTGGGGACCAGGGAGGGGGCCATGCTGCTGAGGAATGCGGAATGGCAGCTGGGTGAAGAAAGCAGGCTGTCTGGGGCTCAGGGAACTTCGCAGCGGGGAGGGTGCTGCCAGCCCGGAAGCTGGGTGGGCAGCTGTGGGCATAGCTCTCAGCCCTCTGTGGTGGAGAGGAGCCGTGGGGAGAACAGGTTAGTTTTCAGTGGACCTACAGCAACCCACACCTCTTAGGCACCTCTGCCCTCCCAGGCCTCCCCTAGCCAAGAAAACAATACTGGTCTAGGTTTATAAATGAAATCTCTACTTGTTAGGTCACCCTTGCCACACAGCTAACCCTGACCTCAGAGAGTATGAATGAGAATGGGACCTTATACTTGCTCATATTATTTTACATTTATGCTAAATATGAAACTTTTCAAAACATTTTTTCTTTTTGTGAAACATCGCATACATCTGTTAAATATATACGTATATGAACAGTTTAATAAATAATTACAAATTAAACATCCTTGTTCCCATAGCCCAGAATTAGAACACTGCCAGCACCTCAGAGGTCCTTGGGTCCTTCCCTGATCACAGCCCTATTCTCTGCCCTGGAGGGAGCCAGATCCTGACACCTGATCGTTATTTCCTTGTCTTCCGAAGTATTTCATCTCATAGATATTATCATCTTTGAGTTTCACAATAACCTTATTATTCCCATTTTACAGATGAGGAAACTGAGGCTCAGGTGGTTTTAATGACCTTAGTCCAAGATCACCCAACATGTAAGCGGCAGAATCAGGATCACATTTGGACTGGCTGAGGCCCAGGTGGTTTCTTAATCAAATCGGGATCCAAAGGAAACCCTGGGACAACCCTGGTTTTGGAGATGGGTGCCCCAGTGCCCCAGAGGAGGGAGAGGCCATCTTCCTGGCGAGACCATGTGCTCCTCTCCTGGATTTGTTGACTCCCTTGACTGGACAGGGTCCTGCTGTGTGAATACCTGGCAGGAAATGCTGAAGGCCTGGGGGGCTTGGGAGGGGAAAGGAGGTGGAGTAAATGGAGGCTGGGGAAGCCAGAGGATGGGATCTGTGCCTAGAGAGAGCTTCAGGCCCTGCCAGACACAAGCCAGGGGAGCCTGGCTCTGTGGGGATGTGCCTGAGCCAGGTGTGCACCAAGGTTTTTGCCAGATTTACCAGGTGTGCCCTCCTTGGTGGGCCAGATGTGCTTGGTGTGAGCATGCGCACAGGAGTGTGTGTGTGAGTGTGTGCACACACCTGGCATGTCTATGCGTGTGCCCAACTCTATCTACATACTTAGACTGCTCTAAACCACCTCCCCCACCCTCATCTTTTTTTTAATTATAAAATTATACATGCTCGGGGGCTTCCCTGGTGGCTCGGGTAGGTTAAGTATCTGCCTGCAATACAGGAGACCGGGGTTTGAACCCTGGGTTAGGAAGATCCCCTGGAGGAAGGCATGGCAACCCACTCCAGTAATCTTGCCTGGAGAATCCCAAGGACAGAGGAGGCTGTCAAGCTACGGTCCATGGGGTCAGAAAGTGTCAGACACGTCTGAGCAACTAAGCACGCACACACATACTTAGTATAAAAATTCAAGTATGAAATTCTTTCCTTTGATTCTAATCCAGATGACCCTGGGCGTAAGTTTGGACATTTACTATGCTTCCTTCTAAACACATTCAAAGTGAAAGTGAAGTTGCCCAGTTGTGTCCGACTCTGCAACCCCATGGATTATAGCCTGCCAGGCTCCTCTGTCCATGGGATATTCCAGGCAAGAGTACTGGAGTGGGTTGCCATTTCTTTCTCCAGGGGATCTTCCCGACCCAGGGATTGAACCTGGGTCTCCTGCATTGCAGGCAGATGCTTTACCATCTGAGTCACTAGAGTTATTTAAATACAGATATCCAAGTGCAGTGGTTTGAAGTCTAATTTTTTTAGTAAAATGGTTTCAGAATCTTATTGTTTTTCCACTTACTGTACTTTGGTACAGTACTATACTTTGGTACAGGAAGGATGCTCCCTGTCTGGATACATAGGTTTATTTGACATTTTTAAAAGTTGACGAGGGCTCCATGACATACCATCATGTGTTTAACTGAACCTCTCCCAGTTCCAGATTGCTTGGAAGCTGAGAGAGTCGGGTATAAGTGGAGGCAGGGGCCATGGAGACTGTCCCCATCATGGGAGGTGGCCCAGTCCCAACTGCAGTCTGTGTGCTTAGTCGTTCAACCATGTCTGACTCTCTGCAACCGCATGGACTGTAGCCTGCCAGGCCCCTCTGTCCATGGGATTCTCCAGACCAGAATACTGGAGCAGGTTGCCATGCCCTTCTCCAGGGGATCTTCCCAAGCCAGGGATTGAACCCAGGTGTCCCGCACTGTGGGCGGATTCTTTACCAGCTGAGCCGCCAGGGAAGCCCAGCTGCCCTTTGGCCTCCTACAAATGAATTCCCTTCAACCCCACCCACCCAAAGTCCACACCTCCTATGCTCTGTCCCTTGACCTCTGCACAGGGGTGCAGGTTTAGGGGACCACTAGGTGCAGTGAGCTCCTGAGCTCTGAGGCTGTCTGATCTTAGCGAGCTGGGAAGACTTGGGACTGAGGACACAGAGTTCAGGAGGCTCTGCAGAGCAGTTACCCAGATGGCCCCAGCAGAGGGCGCCATGCCGGTGGTGAGCCTGGCACTGCCCTAGGCCCAGGTGGCAGCTTCCTGCTTCCCAGAGGGCACAGTGATGGGAACTGAGCCAGACAGTTCAGCGAGGCTCGGTGCCCCCGCCCCTGCACAAGTGTCATGGAAAATCCAAAGCCTTGATCTTTGTTCTTGATCGCTCCTCCCCGACCTTTACAACTGGAAACCTGCAGCCTCTTTGTCCCATCAGCTTGGAAGGGGAGGTGTGTGAGGGGGTGGGGGCCGTGGCTGAATCAGCAGCGGGGGATTCAGAGCCTGCTGTTTCTGAGGATCAACCATGACCCCTTCTCTCTCTCACCCACAGTCACAGTTTGTCTGTAAACAGAGGGCACTCCTGTGCTGGGAGGCAGAAGGAGCGGGCATGGGCCTGGCCTCGCGTTCCTTCTTGGGTAAAACGCCTCCCCTCACTGAGACCAGTCCCCCAGGGGACCAGGGCCTGAGTCCCTTGCTACCAGCGCCCCTAATTCCTCTAAAGTCCTGGTGGCACATGGCTCCCAGCCCTGCTCATTCCTCAGGCAGGTCCTGTGTGTCTGTTTGTACCACTAGATCCAGATCCAATTAGAAATTTATGGTAAGGAGACCACTAGGAGAGGTTTCTGCCTTCCCCTGTGCCTTGCCCGCTTGTGCAGGCCTCTCCCCTTCTCCAGCATGGCCAGAGTTCATGGAAACTTCTCAGGTCAGTGATTCTCACCTTCCTTTCCTTCCTTGGGAGAGAGGGGCCCAACCCTTGCACTCTGGAGCCTGGCACCTTCCGCTCCTCAAAGTCCCGCTTTCCTGGGGATGGTGTGCTATGAGGGAGGAGGGGCAGGCCTGGGGGCCTCACTCTATCTTCCGGCACCATCTGCTCGATGAGAAGTTGTGTCTCTTGCTTCCTGCAATCTTAGAAGAGAGCCTGGGAACAGGAAGTGAAGCAGAGGGGTGGAGGCGTCCTTGTCCCTCAGGTGAGCTAGGACAGGGGGTGCTGAAAGAGGGAGAAGGACCAGACCCTTATTCAGCAGGTTCTGCATCCAAAACACACCCATCACCCAGCAAGTCATAGATGCTGTTAGATCAGCCTTCCCTCTGAGGACCCTGTCATCTGCTGTGTGTGCAAGGGGTGTGTTGCGGGCAGTGTGTGCATAACCTTTTGGACCTTGGGCAAGGAGATCTGAGGGAGGCTGAGGTGGTCGAGGGAGGCCTGCCTCCTGAAGTAGGGTGGGAGGCCACCCCTCCTGACCACAGGCACCTGCGGCTGCCCAGGCCACGGCTGCCTGGCTGGGGCTCAGCAGGGCTCTGCCTGCTTGTCTGTCTGGGTGATGTTCTCATCTGGGGTCTGGAACAGGCAGTGCTGTGAGGCAAAGGGGACCGAGCTCACTGGCCTGGGCACTGGTGCATGGCCATTAATTGAGGAGGCTCTTACTGCCAGGACCCATTGCTTCTGGCCGGGCCAGAGCAAGACTGAAGAGCAGAGCCCGCCCCTGCAGGCCAGGGGAGGGCTGCTGGGGGCTGAGGGACCGCAGGCCAGGCCTCGCCGGCCCCCACATCCGATCTGCCTCACCGCCCAAGCGGCACAGATTATTTTTGCTCCTTCAGGCTCTGCCAGGGCCTTTGCCCCATCTCCAGGAGTTACTCAGTTACCAGCACTGGTTTTCTATTTCCAGAGTGAGGCAGGCCCTCCCCTCCCAGCTTCCTTCACCCTGGTCCTGGCACTTCCTCTCCATGCAGCCCGAGGAGGGGCCCTAGGGGCCCGAGAGGCAGAGGTCTGGGTTCGAGGGTAAGTGGTGATAGTCGCTAAATCGTGTCTGACTCTTGTGACCCCATTGACTGGGGCCTGCCAGGCTCCTCTGTCCATGAGATTCTCTAGGTAAGAATACTGGAATGAGTTGCCATTTCCTTCTCCAGGGGATCTTCCCAACCCAGGACTCGAACCGGGGGTCTCCTGCGTTGCAGGTAGATTCTTTATCAATTGAGCTACGAGAGAATTCCCGTTCTGGGGTAGAGGTTTCCTAAACTCTATTGGAAGAGGTAGGGACTCCTGAGGGAGGCTTAACCCCCGTCTCATTCACACTTTCATTCTCTGGCTTCCACCCAGAACAGAACAGGTCTTTTAAAAATCAGTCTACCAGATCCACACCGCCTCCTCTAGAGCCGTAAGCTGCGGGGACAGGACACTTGCCTCTACTTCCTCCTCAGCCATCCCCTCTTCCCACGCCCTCCAGCCTGACTTCTCCCATGCCACTATTCATAATAAATTCACCAGACTCTCACCTCACAGGCTTCCTCTCTCTGGCGGCTTTAACTCAGCCTACCCCACCCTGAAACCCTTCCCTCTCCGGGCTTCCCCACACGGCGCTCTCCTGACTTTCTTCCTGCCCCAGTGGTGGCTTCAAAGTGACTCTAAAGCCAGTGCCCTTGGACTTGGCCTGGGGCTCCTTTCTGAGTTTCCGTGGCTGTACATGCCACCCACAAGATGGCAAGCCCTCATTTCTGACTGGCCCTCTCCTCCCCTTTGAGGCCCCATTTCCAGAGGCAGGTCCCACGTGACATTTCTGTTGAGGTGCCTGGTCATTCTGAGCTTCACCCGTCTTGACAAAAACTTGGGATTCTCATCTGCTACCTACTCCCCCAGGCTTGCCTATGTCACCTCCGCTTCCTCATTGCTAAGGACTGTGCTCCTTGATTCCTCCTCACCTTCCACATCCATGTTATCATCAGGTCCAGCAAACCCTACCTCCAAAGTGTACTGCTAATCCCACCATTTCTCTCAATTGCCATGACCATCCCAGCGTCTTCAAACTACCCTGCTCTCCTCACCTGGACTCTAGCCTCATGACCAGTCCCCTGCTCCCAGCTTGGGACTCCTCCATTTCAGTCCCCATGAGCATTGAGAATCATCATTCAGACCATAGTAGCCTTTCCCCGCAAACTGTTCAGAGAGAGTGTGTGTGTGTCTACTGTAGACTGTAAGGCAGGTCCTGAGTAATTCTGGACTTCCCCCATGTCCCCAGCTTCATCTTCTGCCCTCCTTACTGGCCAGGCACTTGGCTCTTTCAGTTCCTAAAGGTTGAAGTTCTTTTTCTGCCTCAGGGCCTGGAACTTCCACTCCCCCTGCTTGCCCCTCCCCCTCCAACAGCCAGCCCCGTTTTCCAGCCTGTCTGTTGGCCTGAGTGTCATCTCAGAGAGGCTTTCCACACTGTCCTGTTCACACTAGCCCGCTAGGTCTCAGCTAGCAAAGCCAGGTTAGTCTGTGGGGCTGGGGAGACGAGAGGAGGGGCACTCCCTGGGACAGTGCTGCCTGCCACAAGCAGTGGAGCACAAACTTCCAGCAGTTTCTTTACACCCAAGCCTAGGGGATCTGCCTGGACACAGGATGGAACAAGCCACCAGCATATGTCCAGGGGTGTCCTGGCCTCACCAGCCTCTCCCAGTGACATTAAACATGTTGTCCTCAGTCCCTCAGAGAATTCCAAGGTCTGGGGAATATGAGCAGCATAGGGGAAGGGCCTGGGAAAATGCTAGTCCTGCCCTGATCCCCTCCCATCCCAAGGGTCTCAGATCCTTCCAACTCTGGGGCTATAGGCGGGCTCACATTGCTTTGCTTGGAAACCCCAGGTCTCAGCCCCAGTCAGGTTGGGCTCTGAGAAGGCATCCTTGCCCTCCTCCTCCTCCAGAAAGGCCAGGCTCCTCCCCCACTTAGGCTCCTGTGGCGTCAGAGATCTGTGCAGCTCCCCCTCCCCAGGGTCTTCTATGCCTAAGAACTAGAAGTGTCCTGGCTTTGTCTCTTCCAGTGGCATTTGTGGTATATGGAGCCCAGGTCTCTGAGAGCCAAGACGATCTTGTTTCAGCTAACTCTTTTCTGTCTTTCCAATTCCCCATGGCTCTAATTCCTTTGTGTATCCCTGTGTGTGCTGTCCTTAGTTGCTCAGTCATGTTTGACTCTTTGTGACCCCCTGTGGACTGTAGCCCACCAGGCTTCCCTGACCAGAGGATGAATTCATCCTCTGGCCCTTTATTGAACAAACCTCATGGGGATTCTCCATACAAGAATACTGGAGTGGGTTGCCATGCCCTCCAACAGCGAATCTTCCTGACCCAGCGATTGAACCCAAGATCTCCCACATTGCAGGCAGATTCTTTACCAGCTGAGCTACCAGGGAAGCCCTGTGTCTCTCTATTGCTTCCCAAGTAATTGATAATTTTCAAGGAGATGTAGCTTGGGTATGGGAATCCCTTCCTTGAGTCCTTGTGGGACTGACATGTGGGATTTCCCAGCATTGGGTCCAGCACCTAAAGAATGAGTCTAGACACATGCTTTACACGTTTCCCTCGTCACATTTGATCTGATTCCTAGGGCTGCTCTCTACCCGTGCAAATACACACACAGTCACATGTACTCACACTTGCATATATATATTCTCTCAGCCATGCTTGCACATACATTGACACACATGCACTTGTACCTGGATGCCATCCATCTGTCTATCCTGTAGCAGAAGGCACTGGTGTGTGAGTCAGGAAGGGGCCCGCTGTTGCTGATATTCACGGGAGAATTCATCCTCTGGCCCTTTATTGAACAAACCTCACGAGGTGCTGTTTGAGTCTTAGCAGGCACTCCTTGCATGAGATGGCTTATTGTTGTTGTTCAGTCACTCAGCCATGTCTGACTCTTTGCAGCACACCAGGCTTCCCCTGAACTTCACTGTCTCCCTCAGTTTGCTCAAACTCATGTCCACCGAGTCAGTGATGCCATCCAACCATCTCATCCTCTGTCGCCCCCGTCTCCTCTTGCCTTCAATCGTTCCCAGCATCAGGGTCTTTTCCAATGAGTTGGCTCTTCGCATCAAGTGGCCAAAGTACTGGCGCTTCAACTTCAGCATCAGTCCTTCCAAAGAATATTCAGGGTTGATTTCCTTTAGGGTTGACTGGTTTGATTTCCTGGCAGTCCAGGAGGCTCTCAAGAGTCTTCTACAACACCACAGTTCAAAAGCATCACTTCTTCAATGCTCAGCCTTCTTTATGGTCCAACTCTCACATCCATAAATGTCTACTAGAAAAACCATAGCTTTGACCATACGGACCTTTGTAGCATATTGGACACCGGGGAGAGAGAGGCTTGTTTGTGGGTGAGGGCTGTTTAGCTTAGAGGGCAGTTGGATAAAGAAGGAGCCACAACATGGTAGGAGGCTTGAGCCCAAGTAGAAGACAATTCTCCATGGCAGGAATATAGGAAAAGAAAATACTGAAGACTTGTAAGGATACAGATTCTCGTAATCAGCATTAGGAGCTATTCCGTTGTGTGGCAAAGAACAACCCTTCTGTTCCTTTTCCATTCACAGGGCAAGTTAGCTACATCCACTGACCTTGGTGAGCGATGTTTTGGAGAAATCAAGCAAAATGGAGCAAATCTGATACTCTAATCCATGCAAGTACAGGGTGGAAATGTCCGCAGGAGGCAAGACATGAGAGAGAAAATCCCACAGAAGCACAAACTTAGAGCCAGAAGTGAGCAAAGTGGCTGGGGTCAGGGTAGGGGGACCTAAGGCCAATATCCACTCCTAGACATACTGGAAGGCACCCTGGATTTCCCACCTCCTATGGGACGAATGTTTGAGTTGATATCTCAAAGAACAAATGACCCAAGCCAAGCTCCATGTAAATCACATGTTAAAACATGTGTGCTCACACTCACAGAAGAATTTCTTTCCCCTTAATAGAGCATGAATGAAGCAGTGATTTGGCAAGTAATAGGTTAACTTTATAATGAAGGCAGCCAAACCAGAATATTTAGGTTCAAAAGTATTAGGTTCACCACTGGCCTGAAGGATCTGGTTTGGCCTTCCTGACTTAGCAGATTAACCAGAAAATTACCAAAGCCCTGAACTTGTGCAAAACAGACACTCTTTTAGCACAGCCTGCATCCCTGTAGATATATAGGTATCTCTCCACACATTATTATTAAGTGTATCTCTCCACATGTTATTACATCTAATTTATATTTGTAACCAACTCAGTGATTGTCCCAGATTATCCAAAACCAAACTTTCTTAGCAGGCCGGTTTTCTACAGCTGCCTAGCATGTGACTGAACCATAGGTAGAAAACACTGAAAAAATAGGACATACCGAACAAAGGAAAGGCCATGATTGCTCCTGTTCTTGTCATTGGAATGACCTTTACTATTAGCCTAAATTGCACATAAATTGGCAAAGAAAACCTGCTTTTCTTGTAACAGAACCCCGAGTAATAAACACTAAATAGGAAAGAAATTTAAAGTAAAGAACTAGGGGTCTTCCCAGGTAGTCCAGTGGCTAAGATTCCGCAATCCCAATGCAGGGGGCCTGGAATCAATCCCTGGTCAGGATATTGACATACTGTATACTGCAACTGAGACCTGGTGCAGCCAAATTAATATTAAAAAAAGAAAAAAAGAGAAATAGGAAGATGGCAGGTTTAGTGGAAGCCTTTTGAGTCAAAAGAGATTTTTTTTTGCTTTTTCATCTTAGTGTTGTTAGAGACTTGCTTTCAGAATGTGTCAGCATCATCTGTACCATGATGAAGTAGGCATAGGTGCTTTAGAGAAGTCCTTCCAGCTCTAAAACACTGAAACTCCCCCAGAGTGGGAGCCTTAAGTGGGCTGATATGGTGGACATGTGTGCTAAGCCACTTTATTCATGTCCCACCCCATGGACTGCAGCCCACCAGGCTCCTCTGTCCACAGGATTCTCCAGGCAAGAATACTGGGATGGGTTGCCATTCCCTATTCTATGGGCTCCTCCCCACCCAGAGATGGAACCCACGGCTCTTGCCCCTCCTGTGCTGGCAGGGGTGTTCTTTACTGCTAATGCCACCTAGGGAGCACATTGGTAAACATAGTATGCCTCACATTTTAATGTGAATATTAAAATATGAATCACTTAAAGATCTTGTTCAAATGCTGATTCTGATACACCAAGTCTGGGTTTGAAATTTCTTATTTCTAACAAGCTTCCAGAGTGGACTGATGCTGCTGGTCCATGGACCACACTTTGAGAAGAAAAGGCATTAAACCTGCAGGGTCTGGAGTGAGAAGTCCCAGCTCTGTCCCTAGATTCTTATCTTTGCTGAGCCTCAGTTTCCTCTTTTGCAAAGTAAAAGCAGTATTAAATACACCCTCCCAGAGGATGTTGTAAGACTCATAGGAGATAACGTATCTGAACGATCGCTCTACATGGTAAAGTGTCTTACAAATGGTTATTATTGTTTCAGGGGTTGCCTGGCTTTACCTTTCAAAGACTGGAGTGGAGCTGACATGGTGGGTGGACTGATGGGGTGATAGTAGGGAGCATTCCTACATCCTCGCATCGGTTCCACAGTGTGCTCACGTGAAGCCGTTCCTCTGGAAGCTGTTATTTGCAAAGCCGGATGCCCTGTGTTTCTCCCTCCGCCCCATGATTGCTGGTCGGCTTGTTCTGGCCCAGGATCCAGAGAGGCCACATGGCTTCCAGCTGTGCTGGGGCTTCCGGAACACATTCCTCCTCCTCCACCCCCCGTTCTCCCTTAGCTCCTACGTGCTCAGGGCTGGCCCCAGCAGAACTCGGCACTAGGCAGTTTTAACTCCCTGTTTTTCCCTCAGGCAGCCAGAGCCCTCGTGTCCTCCTGCCTTCAGCTCACTCCACCCAACCCGCCCCTAGTAATCTTCATGTCAGGAAAGCATCTGCTTCTTGAATTCAGGGTTAGCAATGGCTGATAACCTTAGAATGACCTCTCCTTAAGGGGGCTTCCTGGTGGCTCCATGATAAAGAACCCGCCTGTCAACGCAGGAGACTCGGAGTTTGATCCTTGGTTCAAGAAGATCCCTTGGAGAAGGGAATGGCAACGCACTCCAGTATTCTTGCCTGGAAAATCCCATGACAGAGGACCCTGGTGGGCTGCAAGTCATGGGGTCGCAAAACTTTGGACACAACTTGGCAACTGAGCGCACACACATACACTCCTTAGGGGACAAAGCCAGGGTGCGCTTAGAACCACAGAGGAACAGTTCAGGCCTCAGTGCCCAGAAAGGGCATTTTGGGAAGGGCTTAGGAGGCTCCTCGACAGCGTCTGAGATCCTAAACTTTGGTGTCCTGTATATGTCAGCCTTGCAGTGCTCCGTTTTCAGCCACAAACATTCCAGCCTGGCAGTGTTCTCACTCCCGGCCCGCATGGTGTTTGTGAAAGCTGAGACCAATTCCTTTGATTTTACAGACTGATATGAACACCTGACCAGTCCAGCTTTCTTGGCCACATAGAAGCTTGGACACAGATGTCATGATGAGCTATGGGTTTCCAACCTGCTTCCCCCCTGAACAGCCTTGCTGTTACGTATGGGGCAGCCTTGTGGTCACGTATGGGACATGCTCTCCTCCAGGTGTTCTGGGGGATGAATACCACCCCTAGCATCCTTGCCCCTTCTCACTGTTATTCAGACCAGTCTCCTCCAAGTAAGGAAGATGACTATTATTATAAAGATAACTTTAATTTACTCTGATTACTGTTAGTTTTAAGTATGGAGTTTCTAAACTGTGGTGCTTTATTTGACAGTAAGAACAAATAGTGACATTGCACAGTTGTTGGGAACTCTGTCCGTGGACTGTTTGCTCCAATACTGGGGCCACGGACTGCCTACTCAGGAAGAGGACTTGATTATATATAACAAACCCACTGAATATCTATTTTGTACCAGGCTGCCAGCCTTTGAAGATACAAAGATAAATAAGACATGAGCCCTGTAGCCGGCTGGAAAGGAGAGGGAGAGCTGTCTCCCCTGAAGACGCGCTCTTCCTTCAGGCTTTTGTTCTATCTACACTGTCTCTGGAGAAGGCAGTGGCACCCCACTCCAGTGCTCTTGCCTGGAGGATCCCAGGGACGGGGGAGCCTGGTGGGCTGCCGTCTCTGGGGTCGCACAGAGTCAGACTCGACTGAAGCGACTTAGCAGCAGCAGCAGCAGACTTTCTCTAGCTGCCATTAAGGCTGTCTCTGCCAACTTTCCCCCACTTTTTCTTCCTGAAAGAAGCTTACTATTTTCCTTTCCTTCAAGTTTGTCAGGTTCAGTAATCTTCTTAGAAACCAGCTTTGGGATTTTTCCATTATTGTTAGCCTCTAGACTATTAATTTTTGCTTTTATTTTTATGTTTCTACTTTCTCTGTTCTCTTGATTTTTAAAATTGAATATGTATCTCACTAACATTCAGTCTTACATTATTATCAGTATATTTTAAATTATATATTTTCCAACAGAGAGGTTTCACTGCATCCACAAGTTTTCATGTGTGTTATTTTAATTATTAGTTATTTTCATACCCATAATTATTTTTCTTCAGCCTACAAATTATTTCAGAGAGCATTTGAAGGTTGCCAAATAAAGATTTTGTTTATCTTTTTGAAATTGAAGTTTTATTTCTTTTTTTAATTGAGATATAGTTGATTTACGATATTGTGCCCATCTCTGCTGTACATCAAAGTGATTCAGTTATATGCCTCTATTCTTTTTCAGTATTCTTTGCCATCGTAGTTTATCACAGGATATTGAATATAGTTCCCTGTGCGATACATTAGGACCTTTTGGTTGGAAGCTTTGTTTTACTTCATTGTGGTCAAAGAACATGAAAACAAATAGTTGGTCTTGTTTTGAGATTTGGCTTATGGTCTACTTTTGTGACTATTTTGCCACGTGTTCTTGAAAAGATATGTATTCTCCAGTTTGGGGTTCAAGATTTTATACATGACCTTCTGATCAAGACTTAATAATAAGTTCTATTGTAACGATTTATGATTTATGTTCGTATTCAATTTTTGACTTTTTAAGCTTTGAGTTTCTGAAACAGGTACATGGAAATCTCCCATTCTAGTTGTAGTTTTATTAATTTTTCCTTGTAATTCTGTCAATTTTGCATCATGGATTTCAAGACTATGTTGCCAAAGGGATGCAGATTCAGTTATTTTGTATTTTGTTTGTTTCTTGAAAGTCAGAGGATGAGATGGTCGGATGGCATCACTGATTCATCGGACATGAACTTTGGCAAACTCCAGGAGATGGTGAGGGATAGGGAAGCCTGATGTACTGCAGTCCCTGGGGTCGGAAAGAGTCGGACATGACTTGGCGATGAACAGCAACAAAAAGTCTATTTGATAACAACTGTTAATTAATAACATTATTGCTGACATTAATATTGCTATGCCAACTTAATTCTTTTAACGTTTTGCTTTCAATATTTTTGTCTTACTATTAATCATGAACAAAAGATAGACTGACTTTTAAAAATCCAATCTGAGAGATTCTCTGTCCTTCAGAGACATGTACGTATGTATATCAATTAGCATTATACACATTTACTTTGTTGTATCCCTGGACGTTAAACAGGAGGTGTCCAGAGGACCTGAGGATAACGTGGTTATCCCCAGAAAAATGAATGTGAATTATTCTCTCGCGGTTCTCCTGAGCATGGCCCGGGCGTTACCTCGTCCTTATAATAAAATATATTTATTCTATCTTTACCATCCGTTTGAAGGGCAGTCATCTTCACGGCCACCTGCATCTGTGAGCCCTGGATCTGTGCTTTGTGCCTCTGTCTCCTACGGCTTAGCCCTCGCAGTCCACAGCGGGCCGCTCTCCTCGGGCGGTCAGCACGTATGAGGGCTGTATGAATGGGCTGACTCGGTTCCGTGCAGGGAGCCACAGCAGCTACACGTCTGCGCCAGGCGCTCTGCCCACCCAGGCTCTGCCCACCTGGATCTTCCTCGGTCCTCCCCTCCACGCACCACTGTGGTTTCTCCTGTCTCATAGGTGCCTTCACAAACCTCCTTCCTCACACGCACAGGGGCGCACACATGTGCACTCGCACACATGTGCACTCGCACATCTGCCCGCAGACTCCTCTGCTGGCTCCAGTATAGACTGGTGAGGCAGATTTTGCTCTAATAAGTATCATCGTCAGGAATGTCTCTGCTTTTCTTTGAAGTCAGCAAAGCAGATATTTTTATTTGGGGACGGGAAGCACAAGTAGGGACACTGATCCAGTGACCAAATGGTTTTGGTGGAGGGCGAGACATAGGAAGCACTCGTATTTACTCAGTTGTGTCTCCCACAACAGGACTGGGCTTGGAGTGTCCAGGGTCTCTCCCCACCCAACCTGAGGTCAGACCTCAAGCTGAGCTTGAGTTGTGGGGAGTGGGGGTGTGGAGATGTTGTTTCTGAAAGTCCCATCCCAGTGGTTTAGAGGCTGGAAACTGTGGAGGCTGTGTGAGTGTCTGTGGTCTGGGGAAAGCCCTGCAAGGTACGAGGCAAGGGGCCCTGAGGTGCATGCAGCGCAGCAGGTGTCTGTGGGACACATGTGGGCACGTCAAAGGAGGCCCCAAGAGAGCTGTGAACCAAAGAGCACCTAGTCTTCCACAGCCTACGCTCCCTTCTGCCCAGAACCAGGGCTCTCTTGGGGCTGACCAGGGTCCAGGTGACTTGCAGGGACCCAGGGAGACAGAGGTGGCAGACCTTGCGGGTGTGAGTATCGAAGGGGACTTTATAAGCATCATCAGGCTACCATCCAGCCTTCGCTGAAGTGGCAGGATCCGAAGACCAGCTCATCAGAGATCTGACCAGCGGGTACAGGCAGGGGTTGACTTCCATTGCTTGAAAGCCTTCCTGCTGGGAGGAAACAATGGAAGGAGCCAGGCTTCCTTGGTAACAAGAGGGTTCTCAGAAACTATAACCCAGGTTAGCGACCAAGCAACCCAGTTAAAAATATATGTTCACACAAATACACAAATCAATTACCCAAGATGATATATTGTAACAAATCCTAAACAATGTCCTGTGGCCAAATATCTGAGTTTTCAGGGCTCAAGGATGGGACAAAGGGAGCAGCCACGTGAGTGGACACATTGTACAACATATTCTGCTGATTAAGCTGAGATCAAAGCTTCACTGTGTGCTGATCCCCAGCAAGTTCACTGGCCCTCTCATCACCCCAGCAATGGGGACATCGTCTCACTTGGGTTGTCCCCAAACACACCCAGGTATCAGCAAGCCATCTGGCACCAGCTGGTTGAGACTGAGCTGGATGGGCAGATCTAGATGAAGACGCCATCCTGGGCCCCACAGCAGGGCAGCAAGAACACGGGGTTGAGACAGTGGCCCATGGCACAGGGTATGGACGCTAATGGACTCTGTGCAGACATCACCCCTCGCTCAGCTGAGACAGGCTCAAGGCTCCTCCGTAGCTTCTTGAAAGTGCTCTCTGCCTGCCCCCGCGTCAACTTGCCGTGAGTCCTGTTTCCTGTGGAGGGGACGGGGGGCGGGGGAGTCATCAGGAGCAGAGGGGACACTGAGTTCCCGGAGAGCAACCCAGGTGTTAGCCCCAGTCAGAGGAAAACAGCTCTGGAAGAAAGTTTCTCAGCGGCGGGTGTGTGGGTGGGTCCCTTCCTCCCCGGTGAACGGCAGTTAGAGTAATTGGCCAGATTACTGATTACCAACATGGTGGGTGGGGTGTGTAATTGGGCTGGGGTGTGTGTGTGTGTGTGTGTGTGTGTGGTGGGGACCGGAACCTAACAAAGCACGTGTAGGATACTGAAAGCTGGCTTGGTAACTGGGAGAGCACCCCCGCGCCTGGTGCTCTGCCCCGGGGGGCCTTGAGGCCTGGAGTCAGCAGTCAGGTGGAGGATGGAGGTGCTGATGATACCCAGAGATCCCCAGCTCTGGGCTGCTTGCTTACAGTGGGTTGCTCCTGCTTCATTTATGAGGGTCAGTCACATCTGACCCTTAGTTAGGTCTTTGGACATCAAGACAGGGAGGGCCTGGTGGTGGCTGCCAACTCCGCCCAGCTCCGGCCCCCTCACCCATCTTTCCAGCCTGCACTTAATGGGTCCAAAGTCTGGCTGAGGGCTTCATGCCAAGCTCATGGGCTCCAGGAGTCCCTGGGGAGCCATAGAGGGCCTGGACGGCAGGGGCGGTGACGCCTCCAAACGCGTCTCGCCTGTGGTCTCAGGCAGGCGGCAGATAGCGCAGGGCTGCATGGTCTTGGGCTCAGCTTCCACCCTCCCCCACTGGCCACGCTGACCCAGGCCTCCCACCCCCACGTTGGCCTGGGGACCCAAGGAAGAGGGCCTGATTGTGCAAGTTTGGGTCCAGACCTCCGCTGTGGGGGGCTTTCTCTGGGCTCGAGAGGGAACTTGGGCCAAGGGGTAGAATAAAGAGACTGTGTTCCTGGTAAGAACTGTCCTGACCAGCTGCTTGAGGTTAAGGGAGAGGGCCTGGTGTCCAGACCCAGAGCTAGGGGCCCAGGCCACACAGGATCATCTGGACGACGGGGAGACTGGACTCAGCCAGGCGAGAGCGTCCTCTCTAGAGCCTCTCACCTTCCCCGGACCTTCACGTGGTGCTGCAGCCTGCCTTATCTTTGTTTGCGATCGCTGACCTAGTCCTTAAAGTTCCTCAGGGCTGGAGAAGTTTGCCCTGAAGCTTGTTTGGGGCTGGCTCAGCCTTGGGATCAGGCTGGAAGTGAGAGATAATACTTAGCTTCTCTGATCCAAATGTTGAGAGGGAGCAGGGTGTTGTCCAAAGTGGACCAGGCAGCCTGGAGTGAGTGTAGTGGGATTTGGGTCACTTAAGGGCTTCATCTGAACTAATAGGACTGACTGTGGCTCTTCACCAGAATTTATTTTAAAGTCTTTGGATGGTCAGAAACTTTCCTAGGATCATTCTCAGCCCAAGCAAGATATTTTGGGAAAAGAATATCCTTATTTAAAGCTGGAAAAAAAAAAAAAAACCAGTGTGATTCTTGCTGTTCTAGTAAATTTATCAATCCTCTATAATTTTCTTGACCCAAAAGATAACAAGCTGTGCTCTTAAAGCAGGACTCAACCACATCCTTCCCCTGGGCCATCTCTGTGCTGCCCCTCTCCCTCCAAAACACAAGCTTACAGCCCTGGCACAAGTGGTCAGACCAGCCCACAGCTCTAAGCCCGGTTTCCCACCACTCTGAATATGTAGACCCCAAATAGTTCAGGCTACAGTCTCTGGGAAGCTCCTAATGTCCCTGGGCTAGAAGTTCCCACAGTGAACACATGACACCCCTGTGTTCATTCTCGCAAACCCTCTCCTCTTATGGGAGGTGACTGCACTCACAGAGTGTCCCTGAACTGGGGGCCAACACATGGGCTTGGCTCTCCTGGGATCTTTTCTCCTTTCATATCACTCCTCCTCTGGATCCCACCAGCAAGAGTAGAGCCATAACGAGGGTCCCAGGGTTAAGAGCCATCATGGTTGAGCCCATAGATGATCTTGGTCATGGCAAAGTCAACCTCATGGCAGGGCCCATGAGCCACTCGCTTCGCTAACATGTTGTTTTCTGTTCTTCTTTCCCACCTTTCCCCCAGATCCACCATCCACCTTTCTCTGCCCTGTTCTGGGCTGCAGGAGGATGACACGTCTGGACCACATCTTCCTGGGCTCCCTTGCTGACTGGCATCTGATGAGTCAGCTAGGGGAGGCACTTTAGGGGATGCGGGAGCAAAGAGAGATCGGTTATTTCTCTCTGCTCCTCCTTGCTTCAAAACTCACTCTTTGGCAATAGTCGCTTGCCTTCATGACTACCACTCTCATCCAGGGGGCCTGTTCTGCTTGGCTCCAGCTCTCACCAGGCCCTGGTTACTATCTCATTCGTTATTCCTTAGATCACTGAGGTTGAGGTGGTAATGATTTTTTTCTTGAGGTGGTAATGTAGAGTCATTCCTACACTCTGATTTTATTCCCTTAACCTTGCACACACATATGCCAAAGACATTTCTTCAAAGTGTCTTCATTTGAGCCCTCTGGGGAAAACTGCTTTTCCTGCTGGGGCCCTGGCACGTCTCACCTTGTCCATTTCCTAAACTAACAGCACTTCTCTGATAGGATCCTTGGATCATTTTCAGAGCCCTGCTGGCAACATGTCTTCCATTACTTCTTATATGAGATACCCAGGCTCTGATCTACTCTGTTCCTTCCATGTGGAAAAGTCGATTCTACTCCCAGTCACCATCAGCCAGTCCCGTCACAAGGGCCAGGTGGTGGATGTTGGTGGACATTGCCAAGGCTCTGACCCTACAGCTATGTCCTCTTCTGGCCATCCCCAGGCAGGACTCCTGGAAGACCACCCTACTTGAAGAGAAAGAGTGCCAGAGTGAAGAGCAGGAACGATGCAGGAGGATGTTAAAACAGAAAAGAAAAGAAACACAGATGCATAAACAACTGTCTGGACCTCCCAGACGTTAGTCAAGTAAGAGAAGTATTTCCATGTTGGACAGGAGATAACAGAGCTTCCAGGAGGGAATGAATCTGCCTACAATGCAGGAGACCTGGGTTCAGTCCCTGGGCTGGAAGACCTCCTGGAGAAGGGAATGGTAACCCACTCCAATATTCTTGCCTGGAGACTCCCATGGACAGAGGAGACTGGTGGGCCACAGTCCATGGGGTTGCAAAGAGTTGGACATGACTGCCTGACTAACACTTCACTTCACTTCTAGGAGGGAGAAGGGAGGTAGAACGTGGTGCTCAATATAAGACCCAAACTCCTCAACATGCATGACATTCAGTGAGTTTCCTGATCTGGCTCAAACTCAGCTTGGTAGACATCTGGGATAGTGCTTATGTATAGTGCCTAGCCTTGGTAGACATCTGGGACCTCATGTTTCCCAGCTACTTTTTCTCCCCTGAAGTCCCTGAGCACTCAGGTTTTCCCCTCTGAGTAGAAAATGTTTCTTGTTGAGCTTTTGATTGCTTTGTTATGAGTATCACATAGGTAATGGCTTAAAACAACACCTGTTTATGATCTCACTGTTTTATAGATCAAAAGTCTGGTGGGCTCCACTGAGGTCTCTACTTAGGTTCTCACAAGGCCAAAGTCAAGGTGCTCTTCTGGGGAAGAGTCAACCTTCAGACTCATTCAGGCTTTTGGTGGAGTATATTACCTTGGGGCTGCAGGACTGAGGTCCCAGTGTCCTGGCTGGCTGTCAGGCAGGGGTCTCTTTCAGCTCCTTTAATCTACCCTCATCTCTTCTCCTGTCCTTCCTTCTGCAAAGCAGCAATGGCATGTTGGGCCCTCCTTGTGCTTCGGATCTCTCGCAGTACCTTTCTGACACCAGCTAGACAAAATCCTTTACTTTTAAAGGGCTCATGTGATTAGATTAGGCCTATATGGACAATTTCCCTTTTGCCATATTACTATAGGAGTAACATCATCCATCTGGAAGTTCTTCTCACATCTTCTATCCTTAGTTCAAATGCTTACTCAGAATTAACTGCTCTCCTAGCCCGTCACCATGGCCTTGACCAGACGGACCTCAGTCGGCAAAGTCATGTCTCTGCTTTTGAATATGCTATCTAGGTTGGTCATAACTTTTCTTCCAAGGGGTAAGCGTCTTTTAATTTCATGGCTAAGGTCTGTCTAGTCAAGGCTGTGGTTTTTCCTGTGGTCATGTATGGATGTGAGAGTTGGACTGTGAAGAAGGCTGAGCTGAGCACCCCCTAAACTCCTCAACATGCATGACATTCAGTGAGTTTCCTGATCTGGCTCAAACTCAGCTTGGTAGACAACCGGGAAGAATTGATGCTTTTGAACTGTGGTGTTGGAGAAGACTCTTGAGAGTCCCTTGGACTGCAAGGAGACCCAACCAATCCATTCTGAAGGAGATCAGCCTTGGGATTTCTTTGGAAGGAATGATGCTAAAGCTGAAACTCCAGTACTTTGGCCACCTCATGCGAAGAGTTGACTCATTAGAAAAGACTCTGATGCTGGGAGGGGTTGGGGGCAGGAGGAGAAGGGGACGACAGAGGATGAGATGGCTGGATGGCATCACTGACTTGAAGGATGTGAGTCTGAGTGAACTCCGGGAGTTGGTGATGGATAGGGAGGCCTGGCGTGCTGCTATTCATGGGGTCGAAAAGAGTCGGACACGACTGAGCGACTGAACTGAACTGAACTGCATGTCACTGGCTCTTCATTCAACCTCTTATCTCATTGTATTAATGAGCAATTTGAGAACAGAACCATGTCTTACTAATCTTTGCATCTTCTGTTGCACCAATGCCTCCCACTTAGGGGTGCTCAATAAACATTTACTGAAAGACAGGAGGAAAGGAGGGAAGGGAGGGGGGAAGTAGAAAGGAAAGGAAAGAAAGAAGGGAAGAGGGAGAGACTACAAGGACAAAATGGCAAGCATCTGAAAGGTCACCTTATCTGAAGGGCTGTGCTAAGTGACTTTGGTCGTGTCTGACTCTTTGCGACCCTGTGGACTGTAGCCTGCCAGGCTCCTCTGCCCATGGGATTCTCCAGGCAAGAATACTGGAGTGGGTTGCCATGGCCTCCTCCAGGGGAATCTTTCCAACCTAGGGATCGAACCCCCTCTTTACCCAGGGAGGTTCTTTACCACTCTCGCCACTTGGGAAGACCTGCGTCTGAAGGGGTATATCTCTAGAAAGATATTGAGGATAACAGGACCACTTCACTTTTTTTTTTTTTTTAAGTTTCCCCTCCTCCTCCGCCTATTCCTGTTTCTCCTTCTGTTTCCCTTTCTACTCCTTCTTCCTCAAACTTGATTTGGAAAATTTTCAGACTCAGCACTCATTTGCTACACCAAGGGAGCAAGAGCTAACATTTCATACCTTTGTTTCTTAGCAAAGTGCGTAGTATGTTCATCAAAAGAACCAATTCAAGAAATTTTTCCTGGGATTTCCCTGGTGGTTCAGTGGCTAAGACTCTGTACTCCCATTGCAAGGAGGCTGGTTTTAATCCCTGGTCAGGAAACTACATCCTAAGCTAAGTCACTTCAGGCGTGTCCAACTCTGTGTGACCCCATAGACGGCAGCCCACCAGGCTCCCCCGTCCCTGGGATTCTCCAGGCAAGAACACTGGAGTGGGTTGCCATTTCCTTCTCCAATGCATGAAAGTGAAAAGTGAAAGTGAAGTCACTCAGTCCTTTCCAACTATTAGCGACCCCATGGACTGCAGCCCACCAGGCTCCTCCATCCATAGGATTTTCCAGGCAAGAGTACTGGAGTGGGGTGCCATTGCTTTCTCCAAAACTACATCCTACGTGCCTCAATTAAAGATCCCTCATGCCACAACTAAAACTTGGTGCAGCCAAATAAATAAATTTTTTTTTTTAAGAAGAAAGAAAGCAATCTGTCCTAAATTGTGTAAGCCCAGTGGTTATACCCTCTCTCAAAAAGCCAGGATCAAGAAGACAGACCACAGAAGACAGAGTGGGGAAGAGGCCCCAGCTCTTCCTGTGTGAGTTCTCAGTTGGCCTTTTCTGATTCTTCTTACGTTTTCTGGTTCCTCTTCTTCCTACCCTGGCCTCAGGTACCAAAATGGAGAGAGGCTGCTCATTTAAGGAAATGCATTCTTTTGATACATTGACCTTAAAGAGAAAACTAATAAATGTAACAGATACATATAGTAAATACCCAAGATGAACAGAAAGATTAGACAAAAAAGTCAAAATCTCCTGTACACTTCTCTTACCCACCCTATGTTCCAGGCCCTAAGTTCAAAGAGCAATCTCTCTCCAAAGTTGTTACTGTTAACGGTTTCTTAAAACTCCTTCCAGAGAAAACATTTCATGGTACTTGCATTTTAAGTTCAGTAATGACACTCTGCTGCTAGCACACAGTTTAATTGGGACCTGATTTCCATAAAGACCATTTTCTCTTCTCTGAACTATTAAGCCAATTTAGAAGCAGTTAACAACACCACTTTTCAAGCAAATTATTGAACCTGTTTACAGTTCATCCCAAGACAAAGATGAGGTGTTATTTTAATCTCCGGGATAACAGCTTCCTCTCCTCCTTCCCACCACCGTGCCCTCCCCATCTCCCAGTTCATCTGTCTGTTACCCAGATGAAAGCAGTTAAGAAGTTCAGAAAGACATTTTCAAGGATATTTCAATATTTTTTTCTCCAGAAGATAGAAAGTGGGCAAAACCATCTCCCTGGTACTTTCCCATCTGCCTTGACTTCGGCTCTTCATGGATGCAGCAGCAGGCAATGACTGAGACATTTAGATAAGGAACGTCCTAATGGTGGAGGGCCAAGGATGCTTGCTAGTTTCAAAATAACAGCCTTGCTAGTTACATTCTAATTTACCTGTTAGGATGTAATTTGGAGCATTTATTGAAGATGTGCGTTTGTGTGTATGTGTTTAACTTTCTTTTTACTCAGGATGGTAACCTTTCTGTTTATAAGTAAAGCTTCAGCAGAAGCAAGTAATGGCCAACCTTGGGTACAACTGGGCTGAGCAAGTTCTTAATTTAAAGACATATCCTAAGAGAGATCTAATGATCTAAACACTGGGATTCAACTTTGGGAAAAGCTTTGCATCTACCACTTCTGAGATCTTCTCCATCCCCACTCCCATTTTCTAGACGTCTTTTTCCTACCTATAGCGTCATAGGTCGTCTTGACTCTCTTAATCCTCTAAACCAGCCTTCAGACAACCAAAAATTCATTAAGTATAAACTCATTTATACAACCTGAAGCAGTATCTACAAAAGTATAAGCAATAAAAAGTTTCACTCAGTGCTCCAGGGAGCATTTAGGTTTGGAAAAGCCTGAATACTGCATTTCCTGCTTGGAGAGTTCCAGTGCAGATTCATGCAGGAAAGGCCCTGAGAAGTCTTATGTGGAAGAAACCTGTTTAATGCTGATTTACTCACTCACTCAGTATTTATTGAGTTTCTACACTGTCCCACATGTTTTTCTAGCCACCAGAGCCATGGCCATGTATAGGATAGAGGGTTTTTCATTTTAATCGGTGGAACAGATACACAAGTAAAAAAAAGTGTTAAAGATGATTACAAAGTGTTAAAGGGTGTGGTCATTTGTGACATCTGAACCAAGACTTGAATGAATAATCAGAAGAAGCCAGCTATGTGAGGATCTGGGAAGAGCATCTCTGGCAGAGGGACGAGCAAATGCAAGGTGCTGAGGCGAGGGTGAGCTTTTGCATGTTTGGATCTGAAAGATGAAGGCAAGTGCCCTAGACCAGAGAGAAGACAAGTGGTACCAGGTGAGATCTGAGAGGCACGAAGCGTCCAGAACATTCACTCTCTTGCCATCTACAGTGAGCTATTCACCCAGCATTTCCGAACCGTTCTGGATCACAGAACATTTTTGTAACGGGTATAAAAATATCTGTTGGAACGTCCCTGGTGGTCTAGTGACTAAGACTCCATGTTCCTAACACAGGAGGGGCTTGGATTTGATCCCTGGCCAGGGAACTAGATCCCATATACCACAACCAAGGGTTGGCATGTCACAACTAAACTAAAGATCCCACATGCTGCAGCTAAGGTCTAGTGCAGCCAAATAAATAAATGTATTTTAAAAATCTGTTAGCATCCCATATAATTAGTCTGCTGTGGATCATAGTTTGTAAATTCCTGGTCTAAAGGCACTATCCCTCTCAGAATGCATCTTACTGGAGGAATCGCATTCTAACAGGGGTTTGTTCTGACAGAATAAAGCTCTAAAGTAGAGTTGCAGACCTCAACTAGCAGAGTATTTTCTTTTTCTTTTCTTTTGATTTTTGTTTTGAATAATAAAACATGCCCTGGTTAACAGAAGTTATTTTAAAAGTTTATAAAATGTTACTTTTGTAATATATTGCTTTTTGTAAGTTTTAAATATTTTAATATCAATACTTCTTGAACTTTGGATTTTTTTTTTATTACAGCCTGAAAAATTTTGAAATGAGTATGAATGACAGAGAGAAGGGAGGGACAAACCAATTAAGATTCTTCTGTGTGAATAAGAAGAGGGATGGAAAGTTTTCAGCTATTATCATGGAGTTAAAGATAAAAGCCTCATTGAAGAACGAGTGAGTAAATGGTCATGAGCCCAGTAAAAGGAACTGAAATCAGGAAAAGACTCAAGACGGGAAGAATGTGGTAGTATAAGGAATTACCGAGAAATTGTATAGAATGTTCTGGCTGCTCAAGAGCCTAGAAGGACATGGACAGGCTTCCCATCTGCCTGGTGAGATTTTAGGTTAATTTCCTGGTGAGATTTTAGGTTAATTTCCTGGAATCCCATTTCGATGCCAAGGCAGGGAAAGTGACAGCAGGGGGCTAAGTAAGTCCAAGAAAGGACTATTTCAGAGTTAGGACTTCCCTGGTAGCTCAGGGGTAAAGAACCCACATGCCAAAGCAGGAGACGCGGGTTCAATCCCTGGGTTGGGAAGATCTCCTGGAAAAGGAAATGACAACCCGCTCCAATATTCTTGCCTGGGAAATCCCATGGACAGAGGAGCCTGGTAGGTTATAGTCATGGGGTCACAAAGAGTCAGACACAACTGAGCGACTAAATGCCACCACACCAAGAAAGTTAACAAGAAATAATTTCACCTCAAGGAAGAACTCAGCTTCCAAAACAAATAATATTAAGACAAAAAACAAGAGAATAATGTCTGACATTTATTGAGTGCTCACTACACTTCAGACTGAGTGCTTTATTTAATTCAATGCTTGTGACACCTCAGTGAAATAGGAAGAAATATCATGTCCAGTGTTTTGCTAGTAAGTATGTTTGCCACAAGGGTTTTTACCACAAACATTTTCACTGCATAACTAATTGACTGTAAGGCAGTTTTGCCATAAAAAAATAAAATAAGAGAAAAATAAAAGAGAGACTTCAAAAGGACATAATAAAATATGAGTCTGAGTCGATGGACAGGAGTCTGAGTAAGCTCTGGGAGTTGGTGATGGACAGGGAAGCGTGGCATGCTTCAGTCCATGGAGTTGCAAAGAGTTGGACGTGACTGAGCGACTGAACTGAACTGAATAAAACATGAAAAATGAAATAACAAAATTACAAAAACTGTCATGAAATACAAATTATTTGCATACATTTAAAATGTGTGTGTAGTCATGGTGTGCATAGCACATGACTTCCAGGTCATTTGTTCATAGTATTTTATTTTATGCATGTTGGGGGTTTGTTGATTTGTTTCCTCATTCAGCATTGCACTTTTTCTTTTTCCATAAAATTTCTTCCTTCATCAAGAGCGATGTCCATTTCCAAATCACAGAATGTGTATTTGTAACTGAGCTTTATATTGCCTTGTGAGAGCCTCTCTACTGTTGGTTATTTTCGGCATGTTACGATGTCTGTTGATAGACGTTCCAAAGTTCTATGGGAAATGTGGGCTAAACTCTGCAACTTCAAATCACTGAAGGATTTGCACAGTGATATGTTATCATTTTCTAGTATAATGTACAACTTCTCTTAATTCACACATTCAGTGAGTCTTATCACTATATTTTCCACCAAAGCCATATCCATCCACAGTTATCATCCACTTTTTTAAGCCTGCCAGATCTCCTCACTGTACAGACCATTGTGAAAGCTAAAATTTATGTAATATAAAAATGAGGGTACTGTGCCAATGCCACGGATTTAAAACCAAACTGCCAACAGGTTATTTTATCTTTTAATTGGGTTACGGCCTATTAGTTATGCTGCGAAAAAGTTTGCATCCAAAATGCTAATGGCAAAGATGTCTATGGCGAAGACGCTTGCAACAAAAGTACCCGGAATAAAAATAATTCCTATTATATACATGAAGAAGATGGGCATCTGAGTGGTTAAATAACTAGCTTAAGGTCATGCAGTTGTTAAATAGCAGGACTGAGATTTAAACTTAGATCAGCCTGAGTCCAGAACCACAATACTTAATCACTGCTCTATACTGACAGAAAGTGAAGTGAAGTCGCTCAGTCATGTCCAACTCTTTGCAACCCCATGGACTGCAGCCTACCATGCTCCTCCGTCCATGGGATTTTCTAGGCAAGAACACTGGAGTGGGTTGCCATTTCCTTCTCCAGTGCATCAAAGTAAAAAGTGAAATCACTCAGTCGTGTCCGACTCCTAGTGACCCCATGGACTGCAGCCTTCCAGGCTCCTCCGTCCATGGGATTTTCTAGGCAAGAGTACTGGAGAGGGGTGCCATTGCCGTGGAGGCAAAACATTGATCATGATCTTGTTGAATCTTAAGGTAAGGTGGGAAAAGCAATCTTTTTATCCTAGGTCTGGATGCAGATTTCTAAGCAGAATATTTTTTCTCACCTTGAAGTGGGCAGAACATAAACAGCAGAACAGTAAGGGGAAGACTGGGATGCTATGAGTGGGCAAGATTCCCCCAAAGATGGCGACAAGACATTCTCATGAAAGGTCGTGATCTTCAGCCTCGGTTAAAAGGACGGATAGGGCTGGGGAAGTTGGAGTGAGATCCAGGCGCTAACAGATCCAGTCCCAGTGGGAATGAAGTCCAGCAGATCTGACTGTGCCACGTCAGGAGGAAGCATGTGCTCAGGAATGGCAATGCCCTCAGTCAGGGGGCACTCCGGAAGAAGACCACGATGACGATCACCTGCAATGACTGGAAAGAAAAGGAAGACTTCTAAACACAAATTTAAAATGAGAAATTGGATGGACTGGGTAATGGAGTCAACCTCAGAGAGGAGAAGTGAGGAATGGATTCTACCTACTAAATGCTTCCAGCTCACTCATATCATCAAAAATATGTACACACATGCTACGTAAAAAGAAGTAATAAATAAATATGTCGTCATGGTTTTGTCATCAGCACATCTTTCCTTGAGGTAGTTATTACTGACTAATGGACACGCATATATACACAAAAGAACATACTATTACACACATAGATAAGTATTAAGGCTCATATTGCAATGAATACTTGTACACTAGATTTGGAAAGAGAATATCTGTGCATCAGAAGCTCTCGTATGTTTCTCCTCGTGTATCTTGCTGTTGCCCTAAGCTCTGTGTTAATCACTTCCTCGTCTTGATAGTTTTGTCGCCTGTGTAAGTACCCCTAGCTATTGTTGCTGTTGTTCAGTTGCTAAGTTGTGTCCAACTCTCTGCGACCCCGTGGATTGTAGCCCACCTCTGTCCATGGGATTGCCCACCAAACAAGAATACTGGAGTGGGTTGCCATTTCCTCCTCCAGGGAGTCTTCCTGGCACAGGGATAGAGCCTCGGTCTCCCACATGGCAAGCAGATTCTTTACTGCTGTTCCACCAGGGAAGCCCACTATACAGTAGGTCCTTATTAGTTATCTATTTTTATATCCAATAGTCGTGCATATGTATCAATCTCGATCTCCCGGTTTATCCCCATGCCCTTTCTCCCTGGGTAGCCATAAGTTTGTTTTCTGCATCTGTGACTCTATATCTGTTTTGTAAATAAGTTCATTTGTACCATATTTTTAGGTTCCACATATAACCAGTATCATATATTTGTCTTTCCCTGATTAATGATGAAATTAGACACCTTGTTCGCACCCCCCATCATGTTTATCTGTGTTGCTTCTACAGTGAAATGCCTATTCATGTCTTCTGTTCATCATTTTATGCAAAAATTTGTATTTTCTTATGGACTCAAAGTTGTTCTTTATGTATCCTTGATACTGACCCCTTGTTGGTTATCAGTGTGGCAGATATCTTGTTCCACTCTTTGGCTTGTCTTTCTGTTCTTTGGTGGGATCTTTTCGTAAGTTGAAGGTCTCCATTCTAATACAGTCAGATTTGTTAGTCTTTTTCTTCTATTTATTAAAAAAAATTTTATTGGAGTACAGTTAATTTACAATGTTGTGTTAGTTTCTGCTGTATGACAAAGTGAATCAGTTATACATATACATATATACACACTTTTTAAAGATTCTTTTCCCATATAGGTCATTGCAGAATATTGAGTAGAGAGTCTTTTTCTTTTCATTTGCACCTTTCCTTTTTTGTTTAAGGAATCCTTCTTTTAAGTATCCAATGAACTTTTGATTTTAGAACAGTCTTAGACTTACAGAAAAGTTGCAAGAGTCTTATAGACAGTTTTCATGTCCCTCACACCCAGTTTCCTCTATCGTTAACACCTTTATTACCACAGTGCATTTGTCACAACTAATAAACCAGTATTGGTACATCGTCGTTATCCAGAGTCTTTATTTGAACCTCCTTGGTGGTCTAGTGGTTAGCAATCTGCCTGCCAATGCAGGGGGTCCGGGCTCCATTCCTGCTCTAGGAAGAGTCCACATGTCACAGGGCAGCTAAGCCCGTGAGCTGAAACTACTGAAGCCTTCATGCCTGGGAGTCCATGCTCTGCAACAAGAGAAGCCATAGCAACGAGAAGGCCATGCACTGCAGCTAGAGGGTAGCCCCTGCTCGCCTCAACAAGAGAAAGCCCACATGTGGCAATGAAGACCCAGCACAGCCAAAAATAAATACATAAAATTGAAAAAATCAAGTCCATATCTTACTGAGATGTTCTTAATTTTTCTGTTCTGGGATTCCATGTAGGATGATACTACATCACATTTAGTCATCAGGTCTCCTTAGACTCCTCTAGATTATGACAGTTTCTCAAACTTTCCTTGTTTTTGAGGATCTTCACCGTTTTGAGGACTGATCAACTATTTGCAGAATGCCGTTCAATTTGGGTTTGGTTTCTTTTCACACAGAAAATAATGGTTGGACAGAATTATGGATTTTCAGGAAGAAGACCACAGGAATAAAGTGCCATTTTCGTCATATCATATGAAAAGTATATACTATTAATATTATCTACCACTGATGCCAGTAATTTTGATCCCCTCACTGAGGTAGTGTTTGTTAGGTCCTCCACTGTAAAGTTATATTTGCCATCCCTTTCCATTCTGTGTTCTTTAGAAAAAAGTCATAATGTGCATACCACATTTAATAAGTAGCAAGTTATGTTTCATTTTCTTTAGGGGGAATATCTAAAGTATTTAGAATTCTTCTGTATGGAAGTTGTTTATATTCTTCTATTTACTTATTTAATCACTAATTGATAGTTGTTTATTTATCATCGATATTTATTTATGGAACATGAATAGTAGAAGACTTGTTTCCCACTATTGGAGAGAAGGTCACATATAAGCAAGGGGACAAGGCTGGAATAAACCATGGAATTCTGGATGAGAGTTGGAGCTATTAATATGAACTCATGTTTTACTTAATAGAGATAATAGAAATTATAGATGTATCAATATGTATATACATGTATAGTACACATACACATACACATATTTCCTAATTCTTTGTGCAGGAGGGTCTACAGTACCCCAGTAACTATGAGCAGACCTAGTGCCAAGATTTTAATTTCTAGTACCATTCTCTAATAAAAAGATTCAGGTGTTTGTGCCTTGTCTCTCTGCTACACTATGACTTTGTCAGTGTTACTAGCTACATTATTTATATCTTGTCTATTTTATAAGATTGTTGTTTCTTATAGTGTGTAACCAGGCCCCCAGTGAATGTAATGATGACTAGGTGACTTAAAACAATTGATCAGATATATAGTTTTGTATGTGAAAATGATTATAATAGTGTGATTCTATGTATGGGAAGAAACAACAAGGAAAATATCTTCTGGATCATAAATAGTTTAGAAGATAGAGGATCCAGAGAATCTTTAATCATCTACTAATGGGCCTAATCTGAAAATTAACACCTTGAGTGGCATATTAACAAGAACTTTTCCCCAGTCTGGGAGGAGCCTCCCAGCACCATGGGACAAAAATTGGTCTTAAAACATCTCCCAAATAGTGGTTGAATTTCATACTATGGGGAGGAATTGAGAAATGGAATATTTCCTGCCATATCAGTTAACAAAAATGTCACAGTCATCAACCATTGCAGCCCAATGTGAGCTCCTGAGCCCTAGGGGCACTTAGGAAGGAGAAGAATATCTGTCATCTGGCAACCATCAGATGCAGCCACTCCCTACGGTGAGCCTCAAGGAAGCTCAGGACGCAAACAACACAAGGTACTGGCCCCGCATAGCTGAGATGTGTGATGAAAGGGATGATTTCAGTGAGCCCAGATTCTTTGCATCTTCCCATATAAGAAAAACACTAAATTCCTTAACTTGAGATATCCAGCTTCCTTCAACTGGCAATAGTCTTCTGATGCTCAGACTATGTGGCCTTTGTTGCAAAACTCCTATATTACCTGGCTCCTCCCCTCACTTCCTTGGTGAGGCTCTCTCAGGGTTGCTTGAGATGCTATCTCCTGGGCTTGAAGCCTTAAAAATTTCCACAGTACAAAACATAACTCTCAAAATAGATTAGTTAAAAGAACCAGGAATTTTTAAAGTTAATTAATTTATTTTAATTGGAGGCTGATTACTTTACAATATCGTGGTGGTTTTTGCCATAGAGAGACATGAATCAGCCATGGGTGCACATGTCTCCCCCATCCTGAATCCCCCTCCCCCTCCCTCCCCACCCCATCCGTCTGGGCTGTCCCAGAGCATGGGCTTTGGGTGCCCTGCTTCCTGCATCAAACCTGCACTGGTCATCTATTTTACATACAGTACCATACATGTGTCAATGCTATTCTCTCAAGTCATCCCTCCCTTGCTTTCTCCCAGAGTCCAAAAGTCTGAAGAACCATGAATTTTTAGAGAAATAGCTAATTCTAGGGCTAGGCAGGGAATATACTAGATGAGCCTGAAACATCTTATAGTGCCAAAAAGTAAGGAAGTACTCAAAACCCCCTACAATGATGGTAGTTTTCCCGAGGGACACAGCAGCCTTCAGAGCTCCCCATGCTAAAACTGGGAATACTTTTAACAACAAAATAAATGATGTAGTATTGGATTATTACCCAAAGTATAAAATAAATCCATTTTTAATGTCAAAGTCCTATTAGGAGTCATCTATATTATCTACTAAGAGTTTTCTAGGTTTGCTTTTCCATTTAAGGCTTAAATCAACTTGTAATGGGTTTGAGTGTACTGTTTGAGGTAGCAATCCAATTTAATCTTTTTCTAAATGGATAATCATTTGTTCCAGCTTATTCAATAGTCTGTTTTTTCCTCACTAATATGCAATACTCATTCTGTTACAAATAAGCCTCCATGTATGTATGTTTCATTTCTGAGTCACTGATCTATCTTTCTCTGCTCTGATATCTCATAATATTAATTATTAGAGTTTTATATTATGATAATGTGTAGAGTGAGTATCCCACCTTGTTCTTTTTTATCAGGACTATTTTGTCTGCATTTGGCACTTGATTTTCCAAATAAATTTTAGAACTAACTTACCCAGTTCCAAGAAAAACTCTGTTTGGGTTTTTATTGGAATTGGTTTGAATTCATAATTCAATTTGTAAATAATTGACATCTTTATTGTATTGAGTCACCCTAGCCAAGAACACGGTGTCTTTATCCATTTATTTGATCTTCTCTAATATATTTCCATAGAATTTTATATTTTTCTCCTTGAAGAACTTGAACACCTTTTGTTAGATTTAGTCCTAGGAACTTATATTTTTGCTATTATTGTAAGTTGCTTCTTTTCATTTTTTTAATTTTCCCATCAGATCAAACAGTTAATTTCTGCCTTTCTAATCTTCATAGCTTTCATTTCTATTTCTTGACTTATATCAACTGTCTAGGACTTCCATTATAATGTTGAATAGAGAATTTTACAACTATGTTTTGTTGTTTTCTAGTTTAATTCCATTGACGTCTGAAGGCATTCCTTGCATTTTTAAAATTTTTTTTAATGTCTTAAGGTATGTTTTAAGTCCTGGCTATGGTATAGGTTGGTGAATGTTTCATGTGATCTCGAGAAGAATGTATGTTTCATTGTCATTCAGTCTAACAATAACGGGCATTCTCATCTTGTTTTAGATCTTAATAGAAATATTTCAAAGTGTCATTGTTAAATATACTGTTTTATGTATGTTTTATCAGGTTTAGGAAGTTCCAAACTATACCAAGTTTGCAATTTTTTTAAAATCAAGAATGAATATTACATCTTATTGAACACTTTGTGGGGCCAGGTATCTATTTAGATAGTTGTGTAGCTCTTTGGGGCTTTCCAGGTGGTACTAGTGGTAAAGAACCTGCCTGCCAATGAAAAAGTCATAAAGAGACATAGATTCACTCCCTGGGTTGGGAAGGTCACCTGGAGGAGGGCACAGCAGCCCACTCCAGTGTTCCTGCCTGGAGGCTCCACAGGACAGAAGAATCTGGAGGGCCACAGTTCATAGGGTCACAAAGAATCGGATACCACTGAGGCAGCTCAGCACACACACATGCATGTGGCTCATTCCCCTTTTTAATAGGTTAGTATTTCACACATTGCTGGATTTTGGTTTGCTAATATTTTGCCTAAGATTTTTATGTCTGTGTTTATGGGTGAGATTAGCTTGTAATTTTCCTTATACTGTTCTTATTCTCGAGTCAAAGTTATTCTAGTCTCTTAAGAAGTGTCTTTTCTTTGTTTGACCACACCTTGAGACATGAGGGAGCTTAGTTCCCCAACCAGGGACTGAACCTGTGGCCCCTGCACTGGAATCACTTAACCAGTGGAGCACCAGGGAAGTCTGAGGATTGTCCTTTTATGAATGCTTGCCAGAACTTCCTATATGTATCACTTCTTGTGCCCACAACACACCCCTTTGGCACTCCAGCTATGCCAGTGACAACCAGCTTGACACAGGTGTAACCTGACATCTTATATCAGCAGCCCCACCAACCTCACACTTTTTGTCCTGGGGCTTCTCCACTGTGGATGTGAGGGGAGCCTGGAAAAACCCTTAGTGCTTGAGGGTTAACAAATCTGGAAGTTCAAGAAAGTTAATATCCACATGGGGCAACTCTCGACCAATGGAGGATGGAAACTGGTGGCTTTCCTCTCCCATCCCTCGGGCAAACACCTCTGAAGTGCATTCCGTCCAGCAAGATTGAGACCTAGCCCATAGCAGTGACTCCCTTGTATTGGCCATTCCTTCTTCCCTGTTTCATTTTTCCTGGTTCTCCATTTCCAAAATAAAACACTTCACTTTCCAAAATAAGCCATCTATGCCCAAACCCTTGACTTTGACTTTGCTTTCTTGAGGAACCCAGGCTACAACAGCCACCTATAATTAAGTTGTGTGGTCTGGTGTTTTCTCTGAGGAAACAATTTTAACTGACAGTTCAATTCTTTTTCTCTAAGGCTTATAAGCTATTCAGGTTTCTATTTCTTCTTTAGTCAGTTTTAGCAAATTGCAGTTTTCTAGGAATTTATCCACTTCCTTGAAGTTTCAACTGTATTGGCATAAAGTTGTTTATAATATTTTCTCAACTATTTAATTTCAACAGCATCTCTAGTTAAAGCCCCCTTGCAATTGCTAAGATTATTTCTTTTCATTTTTTGTCTTAACTAATCTTGTGATATATTGTCTATATTATGAGTTGTTTCGAAGAACCAATGTTTACCTTTGTTGATTTTCCCTAAATCTTTTTCAACTTACTTTAAGCTCTAACAGTCTTTTTCTGTTCTTAGGCTTTTCTGGGGCCATTTTGCATTTAGTCCTCTCTAACTTCCTAAACAAAGTTCTTAACACATTAATTCTCAGCTTTGAAATTTTTCTAATGTAACATTTGCAAATATAACATTTGGACTTGGAAGCCATGCTGGCTAAGTCCAAATCCTGGCTCTGCCACTTGCTAGCTGTGTAGCTTCAGTTCACTTTTCTGTGCTTTGCTTTCCTCATTTCCACTTGCCTCAATGGTTGTTATTAAAATTAAATGAGTAAAATATGCAGAGCTCATAAACCAATGCCTGCCATATAATAAATCCTAAGTAAATATTAGTATCATATATTTTCCTTGAAGTACTATTTTAGCTGGCCACATGGGCTTCCCCTGTGGCTCAAATGTAAAGAATCCACCTGCTAATGCAGGAGACACAAGAGATGGAGGTTCAATCCCTGAGTCAGGAAGATCCCCTGGAGTAGGAAATGGCAACACTCCAGTATTCTTACCTGGAAAATTCCATGGACAGAGGAGCCTGGTGGGCTACAATGCATGGGATCACAGGGTCGAACATGACTGAGCATGCTCACACACATGTATCCATACACAGTTCAGTTCAGTTCAGTCGCTCAGTCGTGTCTGACTCTGCGGCCCCATGAATTGCGGCACGCCAGGTCTCCCTGTTCATCACCATCTCTCAGAGTTCACTCAGACTCACATCCATCGAGTCCGTGATGCCATCCAGCCATCTCATCGTTGGTCGTCCCCTTCTCCTCCTGCCCCTAATCCCTCCCAGCATCAGAGTCTTTTCCAATGAGTCAACTCTTCGCATGAGGTGGCCAAAGTACTGGAGTTTCAGCTTTAGCATCATTCCTTCCAAAGAAATCCCAGGGTTGATCTCCTTCAGAATGGACTGATTGGATCTCCTTGCAGTCCAAGGGACTCTCAAGAGTCTTCTCCAACACTACAGTTCAAAAGCATCAATTCTTTGGCGCTCAGCCTTCTTCACAGTCCAACTCTCACATCCATACATGACCACAGGAAAAACCATAGCCTTGACTAGATGGACCTTAGTGGGCAAAGTAATGTCTCTGCTTTTGAATATACTATCTAGGTTGGTCATAACTTTTCTTCCAAGGAGTAAGCGTCTTCTAATTTCATGGCTGCAGTCACCATCTGCAGTGATTTTGGAGCCCCCCAAAATAAAGTGTGACACTGTTTCCACTGTTTCCCCATCTATTTCCCATGAAGTGATGGGACCGGATGCCATGATCTTCATTTTCTGAATGTTGAGCTTATTGGCAATTTGATCTCTGGTTCCTCTGCCTTTTCTAAAACCAGCTTGAACATCAGGGAGTTCATGGTTCACATATTGCTGAAGCCTGGCTTGGAGAATTTTGAGCATTTCTTTACTAGCATGTGAGATGAGTGCAATTGTGCGATAGTCTGAGCATTCTTTGGCATTGCCTTTCTTTGGAATTGGAATGAAAACTGACCTTTTCCAGTCCTGTGGCCACTGCTGAGTTTTCCAAATTTGCTGATATATTGAGTGCAGCACTTTCACAGCATCATCTTTCAGGATTTGAAACAGCTCCACTGGAATTCCATCACCATACACAAGCATACTATTTTAGCTATTTCCATAAGCTTGAACATATAGGATTGTTAATATTAAATTCTTTGTATATTCTCTTTTACATTATAGCTTATTTTTTCAGAATAAACTTTTAAACTTCTAGTTTTTAAAATGCTAGTCAGTATTTCCAATTTTTTCCTCCCATCCTGAACTTATGAGAAGATCCATTATAATTTAATCTTCAGAAGTATGTTTTTATGATTCTAATCATCATATTTCCAGTTTCTGTCCCTTCCTGGACCTGTGAGAAGATTATCCTTCATAGACTCCATGGAGTTTGTCACAGCCAAGGGACTTGCTTTAATCAATGAAATGTGAGTAGAAGAGTTTAAGAAAGTAGTATGTGATTTCCCATGCTCACTCTTTTTCTGCAGGGATTGGGGAAATACATGTCGAGATGTAGGTGTCACTAGGTGACAGCAGTCTGGAACACAGAGCCATACAACAGTGGGCAGCTGCCTTGGGGGGCTCTCAACACCTTGAACAAAATATATGCATCATGGTGTCAAGCTACACAAGTTTTGATATTGTTGAAAAGTGAAAATGGTAGTGTTAGTCACTCAGTCGTGTCTGACTCTTTGCGATCCCATGGACTGTAGCCCACCAGGCTCCTCTGTCTATGGAATTCTCCAAGCAAGGATACTGGAGTGGGTTGCCATTCTCTTTTCCAGGGGATCTTCCCGGCCCAGGGATGGAACCCAGGTCTCTTGTATTGCAGGCAGATTCTTCACCATCTGAGCCACCAGGGAAGACCATACTGTAATCTAGACTATCCTATTTGATATTATTTGTGTTTTAATTGAATTATGGTCCAAGAATACAATCTGTTTGAAATTTTAAAACATCCTTTAAAGTTGTTGAGGCTAGCGTTATGGCATACCATATGTCCGGTTTCCATAAACATTCCATGTAGTGTTTGAAAAGAATATTTATTCTCTAATTGTGTGTGCAATGTTCCTTCAAGGAATATTAGATCAGGCTTGTTAACCATCTTCTCCATCCTCACTGATGTTTTGTTTCCATAATCTATCAATTCCTGACAAAAATATGTTAAAATATCCCATTATGATAGTGTATTTATCATTTTCTCATCACCTCTTTTTCCTATATTTTTGAGGCTATGTTATTAACATACACAAATTTAGTATTATTTTATCTTCTTGATTAATTAACTCTTAACAGCTTACATCTGGAATTTTAAAAATCTGATCTAACTTTGTTTTTCATTGGAACATTTATTTAATTACAGTTTGGGGGTTACTGACATTTTGATTTATTGCTACTGTCTTATTAAATGCTTTGTCTTGATTTTCATATTCATTTCTTTCTACTTTTTCTTGACTTCATCTGTTCATCTGCTCCTTGAAACTATCTCCTCAATATCTGTTTTTAAATTATTAGCCTAGCTATTTTTTATATCCATTCTTACCTTAATAAAATGTGCAGTGAATCAATTTCTGTGTCTCCCTCTTGAACAATACAAAAATCTTGTATTGTTTTGTATTGAACAATACAAAAACACTTTAGGTGTTTCTTTAGGACTTTTCTAGGTCGACAGTAATTATATTTCCGCACCTTGAAAAATGAGAGTTGCTCAGTCATGTCTCACTCTTTGTGATTCCATGGGCTATACAGTCCATGGAATTCTCCAGACCAGAATACTCGAGTGGGTAGCCTTTCCCTCCTCCAGGGGCTCTTCCTAACCCAGGGATTGAACCCAGGTCTCCCACATTGCAGGTGGATTCTTTACCAGCTGAGCCACAAGGGAAGACCAAGAATACTGGAGTGGGTAGCCTATTCCTTCTTCCGACCCAGGAGTTGGACCAGGGTCTCTTGCATTGCAGGCAAATTCTTTACCAACTGAGCTGTCAGGGAAGCCCCTCACCACCTTGAAGATACTGCTATATCCCTATCTTCTGGCCTCCATTTTTGCTGTTGAAAAGTCAGCCTTAAGTCTAATCACCATCCCTTTGTAGGTAATCATTCTCCTGGCCAATGTTCACAATCTTTTCTCTCTTTTTTGGTGTTTAGTTTCCTCTCCAATACTTTGCCCACCTGATGTAAAGAGCTGACTCATTAGTAAAGACCCTGATGCTGGGAAAGACTGAGGGCAGGAAGAGAAGGGGGTGACAGAGGATGAGATGATTGAATGGCATCATCAATGGACATGAGTTTGAGCAAACTCTGGGAAATAGTGAAGGACGGGGAAGCCCTGGCAGTCCTTGGGCTCGCAAACAGTCAGACACAACTGAGTAACTGAACAACAACACAATGTTCCTAGATGTGAGTTTCTTCTTATTTATCTTCTTGGTACTCACTGGGTTTCCAGAAGTTCTCTACAGTTCTAGAAACATCTCAGCTATTGTCTCTTTGAATATTACCTCTTTCCTATCTATCTGTATCATTCCAGAGCTTCAGTTTGGCACAATTCGATTTTTCTCTCCTTTATATCTTTTAATCTCATACTGTCCTTGTCTTGTCTTTCTGGATTACATTCTAGATCATTTTTACAGCTCTAGCTTCCAGCTTACTAACTTTTTCCTCAGCCATACCTAATCAGCTACTAAATCTATCCACTGAGTTTTAAGATTCAACACCTTTACTTTTACTTCCAGAAATTCTTTTGATTATTTTCCAAGTTTAACTAGTTATTTATAATTAATAAATAACTTATTTCCTATACTTTTTTGAGTTTCTCTTTTTCTTTTTAGAACAAACAAACAAAAACCTTATATTCTGTGTCTAAAACTTTAAATATGTAATGCCTTTGTGGGTCTATTTCAGCTGATTCCTCACTCAGTGTGCTTTATTTGCATATGGGTTTTGTGACTTGGACCATAAGCTGTAATTTTATCTGAGATTTCACCTGTGGTGATTCTTTGCTTACTAGGATGTGGTTAAGTTCCTAAACAGAGGATTACAATTGATTCAACCAGTTACCTGAGTAGTACCAACTTGAAATCACTTTAAATTTTCTGTTTGAGTATTTGTGGGGTGGTTGGAATGCAGACCCAGCTGAGCACTGGCTGTGGTTATGAAATTTGAGGAGTTTTTTTTTGTTTTTTGTTTTTCCTATCATCCAGAATGATACAGGTCAGATTCCCTGCTATATGGAGGTTTATTTCTCATTCTCCTTACACAGAGAGTTCTGGGGTATACCTTTGAGAAGCCAACTTTATCAGGATAACCCCTTGGCCATATCTCTTGTCCCATGCAAGAGTGAAAGCCATCCAAGTGAAAGGTCAAGTTTCCCAAGGTTCTAAAGACACTTTCTCAGGATGAAGACCAGTTTTGGTCCTTGCTTTCCAACCTGTGTTCCTATTTTCAATTCATCTTGAATTCTGTAGATTTCTTTCTTTTGTGCCAGCTTGGTGATATATTTAAGATTAAATGTTGCTTAATTAAAATTGTAATTTCATCTGAAAGGGTGATTCAAGGCATCGAATCCATTGTACTGTTAGAAATGAACATCTTTTTAGACTGAGGTTGAGACAAAAGTAATGCAACCTTGACACACACAATTCTTTGTCAATTGTTCCGGTTCCAACACCAGTTGTCCTCAAATGCTCTCTACTTAAAGGGTGGCAGAAAGAAACATGGCAATAAATCTTTAATTGCTGCAGATCAAATGTAAACGTATAGTCTAATGCAGTAAGATAACAGGTGATTAGAGGGGAGACTATTATTAATCACAAAGCAGGAATTGTATCTCCTCACATTCAGGGCTTTGTCAAGGAAATAAACCAGCTGTAGGCACTAAGTCAGCCGCTCTATCAGGCTAGATTGCATTGTTACAACTGACAGGGTATATGGTATCAGTCCAAAGTTTAAGCCTCATGAAATAGGGGAGAAGATGGGGTGAAAATGATGTAGAAATATGTTTTTCTCTAGAGTTCCAGCTTCAACATGGAGGAAATGGTTGAATTACTTCAATCATCTCTAGGAAGTAACGGTGGAGATTTTGACAGTTTTCTTTTGGAATTCATTTCTAATTCTTGTCAAGATCAAGCATAAGTTTCTTAGGAAGAGAAGAGAACAGGGAACTGGGGTACTAAGATTACTTCAAGGACATAGAACAAAGACTCAGTTGCTGTAATTTATTTTTCTGTGTCCAGCATCCTGCTCAGCATCTCCATCCCAACCTTGTGAGGAGACAACAGCTGGTGTTTTCATGCCTGGGCACCTGAACTACTTGCCTAAATGTTCTCTCTTGACCTATGCTCACCCATGTTTTAGGTTTCACTGGAAGGAAAGGCAGGGAGAATGTGGGGGAGGGTTGGCAACTGGGATGTTATTCTCCTTTCTAGGCAGGTCTGTCATAGATTCATTGACCATCAGCCCTTGATGGTCCTCAGATTCTCCCTCACTTGACAGATGAGAAGCCTGGTGGTGAATATGGTACAGAGGTATGTGAAGTATGTGAAGTAAACTGCGGAGCAGAGAGAGGGCAGAAAAGAAAGACCTAGACAGGAGTAACTGACTTGTCTGGACAGAGAAGATGAGTGGGGGAGGAGGAGGGTTAAAGGATAAAGAGATAAAAACCCTGATGGTTTGATTCTCTTCACCACATTCTTTCTGTGCTTGGCAGCTGGCACTCAGAGGTCAGGCAACTCCTCCCTCCCAGAAACCCCAGCTGAGGGACACTTCTAGAGAATGTGGGTTGAAGAAAGACCGTTGGTGGTGGCCAAGCTAGGAATTTAAGGGCTACCCTCCTACTCCTTGTTACCACAAGTGACCACCACACCCTATCCTGCTGGTAGCCACTGCCGGGAGAACCTGTCCTGTTTGCCTCGCTGGTTTAATCTGGTTGAAGACCTGTGGCATCAGACTACTAACAGCTGTGGTCCCAAACACACCACAGTGAATTCCACCTGGATCCTGCCCCAGGCTCTGCTTAAATAAGCCAATCAGATCACAGTATTTAGTTTCTAACCTTCAAGAGATTCTCTCACACAAAATGTGCTTCCATTTCTCCACAAAGCAGAGGGAAGAGGAGCCAAATGGTGGTGGAAAGAGCAAGACTTGGATTTCGAGGAAGTAGACTTGGCCTCTAGTCCCCGCTTTGCAATTCACCAGTTGTAAATGTGAATGGGTCATCTAACTTGCTGAACTCTCTGGATCTAAATCCTGCTTCTGTGTCCTCTAGAGCACAAGTCTCCAAGGGAAGGTATGGCCCATGATCCACTGGGTACAGGAGGATGACAGCAAAGCCTTCCTTTTTTTTTTTTTTTTTTTAACTTTATTTGCTTATTTATTTTTGGCTGTGCTGGGTCTTCATTCCTGCAAGGGCTTTCTCTAGTTGCGGCGAGTGGGGGCTACTCTCTAGTCATGGCACGGGGGGCTTCTCTTTGCAGTGGCTTCTCTTGTCGTGGAGCACAGGCTCTAGAGCACTCAGACTTCAGTAGCTGTGGCTCTTGGGCTCTAGAGTACAGGCTCAAGAGTTGGGGCACCAGGCTTATTTGTTCTGTGGCATCAGGGATCTTTCCAGATCAAGGATCAAACTCATGTTCCCTGCATTGGCAGGCAGATTCTTTACCACTGAGCCACCAGGGAAGCCTCTCATTTGCTTTTTTATTTTTAAAAACTAAGTATTAGTGGGACTACCCTGTAGTCCAGTGGTTAAGACTCCAAGGTTCTTCTGCAGAGAGTGTGGATTCAATCCCTGATCTGGGAACTAAGATCCCACATGCTGTGTGGCCAAAAAAAGAAGAAGAAAAAATTTTAACTGTTGGTATGTTTAATATACAGATTGACACTGCACCCTCAGTTGGTCCTCTTATCAGATGGTCCCATGTCAGGCATGTTGGGTGAGGCATCTGAGTGCAAAGGAGTGTTAGGAAAGTCAATAAAAGTATCAAGACCATCATTTGCAATATGCATTTACATTCACTAATGTTGATGATGAATCTCACCCCAACTGTATAGTTTGACTTGAAATATGAGCTAATGATTGAACTTTTAAAGTCATATTGGGAAGCCTCATATTCATATATTCATATTTTTTGCCAATTGTTGTTGTTCAGTTGACCTCATGAGCTGCAGCACTCCAGGCTTCCCTGTCCTTCACTATCTCCCAGGGTTTGCTCAAACTCATGTCCACTGAGTCAGTGATGTTACCCAATCATCTTCTACCGCTCCCTTCCTCCTCTTGCCCCCAGTCTTTCTCAGCATCAGGGTCTTTTCTAGTGAGTCAGCTCGTTGAATCAGGTGGCCAAAGTAATGGAGCTTCAACTTCAGCATCAGTCCTTCCAATGAATATTCAGGTTTGATTTCCTTTAGGATTGACTGGTTTGATCACCTTGCTGTCCAAGGGACTCTCAAGGTTTCACAATCAGAAATGTTTAGAGATCACTTCCTGGCTATAGGATATGTAAATGATACAAAGCAGCACAACATCACTACCATTTAGTCCAGAGTGATCCCTGGTGGAAGTGGAGACGAACATCAGAAACACCAGTCTTAACAATGTCAACATCTTTAATGACAGAGGGCAATGAGCCAAATACAAAGAGAGGGGTGTCCATTTTCTGTAGTGTTTGTCTCAGGCCAGAGGCCAAAGGGAAAGAGCTGTCAACAGCCACATCTTTCTGGAGTTGAGGCCCCAGGGAAGAGTTGTTTAATGCATTCCTGGGTAACTTACGGAATGTCCTTCCTGTTCTGGAGAAAGAAGCAGGCATGCCCAGGATGGGGCTTGTGAGGCTTCTGCTCACTGCTATGAAGAAAAGGAGATCACTGCATAAGCACTTTTGTGGAGACTTTCCTCTGGGTAGAGGGGGCTTCTTTGAAAACAGTCAGCCTTTCCCTACTGACCTCTTCAGCAGCGATGTGACGCTAAGGGCATTCTTACCTGCTCCTGGAACATCTCCTCCCATGCTGTAGAGCCTTTCCACCCACCGGCCTCACCGGGCTCTCCAAAATAAACCTCCCTAGAGAAGCAAAATAAGAATTTCCCCAAGGACTAAGAGATAGGGTCACTTCATTTCCTGCTAGAGTGATCGTAGTTGCTGCAAAACGACAGCCACAGGCCCTTGTAGGTGGGAAAGGACTTGAGCCTCTTGTTTATTCCACTGGTCTCCACAGTTGGGATGGGGGCTTGAAGAGTCATCATTGTCTGCTGGGGTTTGGATGGGAGCCCAGCAAATACCTGGGAGCCTAGGAGAGCTCTGGAGCTGCCTCTGCTGGGAGATGCAAGTGGGAGTCTCCACCTTCCTCTGTCCGGCCCCCAGGCTCCACTTCACTGTGCCAGCAAACGCCATGTGTGGGCCAGCAGGCTGGCAGCCTAGGGCTCAAGGATATGGGGGCAGGTGGGAAAGACAAGAGCCAAAAGCCCCAAGGATGGAGACATGAGCTGGGCTACTGTGAATGGAGCCCTGGGGCCAGACGGATTTGGATTGAATCAACGGTGATGAGCTACTCTGTCTAGGGCAAGCCAAGTCTGTGGACACTCACTTTGTGTGGCCTTGCATGTAACACCTCCACCACTATCCTATTCTGGGGAAGTCAGGATTCCTGACACGCCATAAAACTTCATGAGGCTGAAAGAACCCCTCCAAAGCTGGAAAATGCAGGATCTTGGTAGGATAACAGCTGAGTTAAGGCCACAAAGGCAAACATTGGGTGGATACACGCTTCCTCAATGACTTAACACTGGCAATGTGGCCTTGGATGTAGAATTCTCCAAAGTGTTAGACCTTTCATGAGATTCTGAGAGTGCCCTGTGCAAGCCAGGCTGGGCTCTCAAAGGGCTTCCTGGTAATCTCATGTTGAGGGTTCTAAATAAAGGGATCTCGCAATAAAACGAATTTTTCAAACTTTAGGTCACAACCCACTGTGGATTGTGAAATCAATTGGTGGATCCCAAAAATAAAGACAAAAGGAAGAAAGGGAGGGAGGGAGGAAGGAAGGAAGAGAAAAATAATTTAAACATTGCAGGGCATTTCTTGTTTTATAAAATGTGTATCTTCATGGGTATACTGAGCCATGACAAAAATCATTTCTTACTATGAGTTGCAGTTAAAAATTCAATAAAACTATCCCAGGAAGACCCTTTTGTTTGGATTGCTTTTACTGCTTACAGTTTCTTCCATTTATTCATTCCATTTTCACTATCTGGAACATAAACAGAGAAAACAACCCTAACATAGCTTAGAAAAAATAAATAAGTTCACCTTTCTGGACTTTTTTTTTTTTTTTAATCTATAAAACAAGAGAACTAACTGGGATGACCTGGTAGCTTTTGTTTTTATGGATCCATAACTCTGTGTCTCTCTGATGTTACAGAGTTTGCTGAAAGTGAAAAGTGTTAGTCATTCAGTTGTGTCCGACCCTTTGCAACCCCATGGACTGTAGACTGCCAGGCTCCTCTGTCCATGGATTTCTCTAGGCAAGAATACTGCAGTAGGCAGCCATTCCCTTCTTCAGGGGATCATCCCAACCTAGGGATAGAACCCGGGTCTCCTGCATTGCAGGCAGATTCTTTACCATCTGAGCCACCAGGGAAGCCCCAGAGTTTTCTGAGTGAGTGTCTTTCCTTCATTCCCACCATACCCATAACCATAAAAAATTTTTAGAAGAGAAAAGGGCCCTAAAAAGGGAAAAGCAAACAGCTAGATTGGAGTGCTATAGAGAGGGCTCAAAGGGCACATTTTTACCTGGAGAGCAGCCTGGAAGAGGGTAGGGCCTGGAGGGATAGATGAGAGGGAGCAGTTCCAGTACTGGGGGATGATAAAAAGAAATTGGTTAGGGATGGGGCTAATGAATGCCACTTCCCCAGGCAGTGCAATGGTAAAGAATCTGCCTGCCAGTGAAGACGTGAGAGATATGGGTTCAACCCCTGAGGTGGGAAGATCCTCTGGGGTAGGAAATGGTAACCCATTCCAGTATTCTTGCCTGGAAAATTCCATGGACAGAGAAGCCTAGTGGGCTACAGTTGATAGGGTCACAAAGAGTCTAACACAAGTGTGCACACACACAGACTAATGAGTACCTGTGCTGGGGAGTGTGATTACATGGCTAATTCTGCCAAACTCAGAACCTCTGAGTTCTCCAAAGCGGGGTTATCTAGTTTGTGATCCAATAGATGAAAAGCCTATAGACATTTTTTTTTTTTTTTGAGAGGCAGCATGGAACCATGAAAAGTACAGAGAGATCTGAGTTCAAGTGGTTCTGTCACGCCTTAGTTGTAAGAGCTCGGGTGACTCTGCACATCCGTTATACCATGGGGAGGGTATTTTCCAGCCTGCCTGACTCAGAATGTCATGATGAAGATCAAATGAAGAGCTGTGAAAAGACACCATCAATTACTATGGAACACTTAGTACTCATCTTCTACCACTTTTTGATAAGGTTTATTTTCAAGATGCCAGGTTCACTTGTCTGGCCAAATAAGCACTACAAAGTGACTTCTGAGTGATCAACTTCTTCCAGAGGTTCATGGAACTTTCTGAGGATGTTTCAAGGTGTTGGCTATTAGAGGTTTCCTCTTAAACTCTCTTGCCCATGAAAATAGCTGCTAGCTTTCCCATGGTGCTCTGGGCAAGGGGATCCTTTCTTTTGCTTTCATTACAAGCAGGGAATCCATCCATCAGGCTGGCAGAATCTTCCAAGGGGCATTTCCTTTCATCTGTTTTCTCAGAATGGATAGCCCATTCCCAAGGTCAATCAATCTGTGTTTCTTCTATATTTTAAAACCTTTCCAGAGAGAAAGTGCCAATGATATTCTCTTAATGAACTGTTTCAGCGCTTAACAAACTTGACTATTTAAAAGTTCTTTTTTTTTTTTTAGCCTGGTCCCTTTCTCTTGATCCAGTTATTGAGAGTTTGAGAGGGCTGGGTTATCCTACAGCCTACCATAACTGTTTCCGAAATGGATGAGGCCGCTGCAGCGACAGACTTATTGAGCTTTAGAACTGCCCCTCATTGCATAGCTGTGTAATGTTGGGCAAATCACTTAACCTCTCTGTACCTCAGTGTCCCACCTGTTCAGCTTGTCCTTCTGAGCCATGGTTTCCTCCTCTATAAAAGGTGAATGGCAACATCTTCCCTGCCTGAACAGGGGTACCATCTGGTGGATGACTTCCTGGGCATCTCTATTATAGAACATTAGGTTGTAATTACTATTTATACATTCTCCCACTGGACATGAGCTCTAAGGAGGGAACCACATCCTTTTGGGCTCTCCTCTAGCATCTACAGCGGTGCCTAGCACATAGCCATTCGCATTTTCGAATCTTCCGCATCCACCTACAATTCTAGGTCTCAGATGTACTTCTCACCTCCTTCCATCTCTTCACACCAAGGTCGCATGGCATGATTAGGTGGGTGGTGTTGGGGCCTACGGCCCAGGGAAGGTGAGACTCCATTGCCTGGATGACTTTCGCGAAGGGCCAAGTACGTGGTCAACCGTGGTCGCACCCGTAGGGACATCGAGTAGGGATACAGTGCAACTCCAGACTCGACTTCAGCCCCATTTTCCTTCACTCTTTTAGTGTGGGATCGGGCTGAGTTCCCTGGAGCTCGGCTGGGGTAGCGCGAAGGCGGCTGGCCCCCAAGATCCCCCTATAGCTTCGGGAGAACCGCTCGTTCCGGCTGCAGGCGCCCCCGCCCTTCTTCCCGAGACCAGCTGACGACGGAGACGTCCTGGCCGGGTCATCCCAGGTGCGGGTGACGCACCTGGAGGAGGCGTCCGCGGAGAGTTGGGTAGAACCACGACAACGGGAGGAAAGGGGAAGCATCACGGATTATCGCAAGCAGACTCGTGGATCTGCACACGTATAACCATCGAAAGCTCTCGCTCACGAAGGGCAGAGCTTGCCTGGGCCCATGGACAGCAGTCCTGGACAGTCTATACTGGGCAGTCTCCCAGGAGAGAGTGCGGTGGTTGATTCCAAGTCAGGATGGTTGCAGCGCGGTTGGAGCGCTTGGCAAGTGAAGACTGGACCTGTGGGTGGGGCCGAGGCGGGGCTGGCTCGGGGGCGGGGCATGTGAGGGGCGGGGTCAGGTGCTGGGTTGTCTCCGCTTGTCAAAAGGCAGCCGCGGAGCCCGGGCGCCGGGAGCGCGGAGCAGCGTGCCCACCCGCAGGACCAGGTGCGCGCCCGGGAGTGGCGGGGCAGGGGGGGTCCCAGGATCGAGATTAGGCGGCGCAGGGTTGGGGGCTTCGGGAATTCTGGACCTCAGTGCCCCGGAACAAGCACTAGAGTCTGGGCAAACTTGGCGACTGAGAACTGGGCTTTCGTGCCCTAAGGCTGGGGCACTAAGGGGATCCTGAGGTCTGAGAAAGACCTGAAGTTCGTGCCAGGCTGGCACGGGGAGCGGCGAGCTTCTCGGGGCTCAAACAGCCGAACGCAGAAATGCTGCTCCGGCAAGGTGCTCGGCATTTGAACAATCAGAAGCGTTTGCGTCTTTCCCCAGCCTGGGCGCCGTGGCGTGAGCGGGAGGAATAAGACAGCGAAGGATTGGCTCTCGGAGGTGCTGAGGTCTTCTGGGGGTGGGGTGTGTGTAGCCTTGTTATCTTGTAGGGCCCGTGTGTGGTCACCTGCGATGATGGAGTTGGATCTTTTAAGCGGAGTTTTTTTCTTTTCCTTGACTTTAAAAAAAAAAAAAAACAAAAACACCCTACCGATTATTTTAGACCTGGTTGACCCTAGCGCACTGGACTTACTTTTTCAAGAAAGCCCTTTCATAGATGTCCGAATGAACGTGGGAGACAAGTATCTAACTGAGGAGGGGACTCAAGGAGTAGTTTCTACTGGAGGAATGAGGAGCCCCACATCTGTGGGTGGTGGGTGGAGAGGGTTTCAGGGGAAGTGCGTAGGGAGGAAACATCATACGGTCTCCAGGGGAGCAGGTGGACACTGTCCCCTCCCCCACCATGGACCACTGAGATGGAGACTAGGCTGCCTGCGCTGGGAGAGCCCTGTGAGCCCAGGCCCTTCCTGCATCTTGTCCTCCTCCTCTTCCTCCTCCGTGTGGTGAGTGAGTCAGCCAGCCTCCTGTCTGGGCTCAGTTGCAGCCAGAGGGGCCAGAGCCCAGGCAAGCAGTTGGGCAGGCATTTTCTGAGCATTGCAAAAGCTCTCCTGGGCAGAGTTCAGCTCTGCGCCAGCTCCCTGCTGGAAGCCGGTGGTGGCCAGTCCTGAAGGGGACACAGCACAGCAGTGATTATGGGATGGCTATGGTATGACTCCAGAATGGGTTGACAGTGAAGGGACTGTGGCTTTGTGGTAAGTCTACATCTCTTATTCTCCTCGGATCAGGAGGTGCATCCCAGCACTGCAGACTTTTCCAGTCCCTCATTCCATGTTTGCCTAGTGATCTCGTTAGCTGCCAGTGTCTTAGTGGGATGGCTATGCACAAGAAATCAGGGAAGATTCTGGGAAGAGAGAGAAGCCATGGTGTTAGCAAAGGTTTTAAGTTGGGCTGGGAAATAGGGGTGGTTTGCTGAGGTGGAAATGGATTATCTGGACACTGGAGTCTCAACTCTATAAACCAAGAGTGTCATGTTTGGGGAGACCTTCCCCATCGCATCCTTGTCAAAGTGCTGGAAGAGATTGTAGGTCCTTCTGAAATGGTGTCAGACCAGGAGGTTGTTACTAAGACTTCACATTTCTCTCTGACTTTTGTTTTGGGTGCTTCAGATCCTTGGGCAGAAGTAGGAGCCCCAGAACTCTTTCCCTCCCCACCCCCAACCACCTCAGTAGCCTCTCTGGACCCTTTTGAGGAGAATCCATAGCCAGCATGGGGCTGACTCAAACTGCAGAAAGCTGGGGAATTCACAGTGTGTGCTCTGGCTGGGTCCCATGGCTTCAGTTTGGCTGTCCCTCATCCACCACTACCTGGACCCTTTCCAGGATAATGGATAAGAAAGGAGGAAAGAGAAAAGGCATAAGAAAAGAAGAGAGCGGGAGAAGGAAGAAGGGGAAGAAGAGGGCTAGGAAGTTTTTCTAATTCCTCACAGCTCTTCAGCCAAGGCTGTCACTTTATTCGAATAAATATTGTAGAAAGTCTGATGCTGTGTGAGATGCCCTGATTACTTCTGTTTGTGATTTCTCGGTCTTCTTTCCCTATTGGACCTCAGAATTAATCTCCTTTGGAGACTGAGTCCCAGAGGAAACACCAAGAGGTCTTCTTGGACTCCCACCCTCTATTCCCAGAGCAAATAGCCAGTGCCAATGCCAGTGCCTTCCACATTTGGAGGAAAGCCTGGGGCCTCATGGGCCAGACCAAGATAGGAGAAAGACTTGCAGTTGTTCATTTCTTTACCCCACATCCTGAGGAGGCAGCGGCCATCCTGCCTGAGAACCAGAGTTTCTCTACTAGAAACGGCCAGTGCCTACATCCAGCATGTGGGTTCCAGTGGCCAGAGAGCCAGAGTGATGAGCACCTGGAGGTCTGAGCTGGGATGGCTCTCCGGTGTGTTGCTGACAGGATGAGCCATAGGAGCTCCAGCTTTCCATTTGTCACTGTTTATGTGGGCTTCCCTGGTGGCTCAGATGGTAAAGAAACCACCTGCAATGCAGGAGACCCAGCTTCAGTCCCTGGGTTGGGAAGGTCCCCTCCGAGGAGGAAATGACTACTCACTCCAATATTCTTGTCTGGGAAATCCCATGGACAGAGGAACCTGGCAAGCTACAGTCTGTGAGATTGCAAAGAGTCAGACATGACTGAGTGACTAACACTTTCACTTTTCTTTCATGAGTGTTTTGGATGCAGGAAAAGACAAGTAAGCAAATGATCAGATTTGCTTCAGAGCTTCTTGTGTGCCCAGCATGGTACTAGGTCCTTTGAGGGATGATGGAGAGCAGAACCTCCCAGACTGGGCTTCCTCCCCTAGACGGTCTGAGCCCAGGCTGGGCAGTGGGTCCTGGTCTCTCCCTCCACTACTGCCCTGTTCTCAGGGGACCCAGCTGGGCAGAAGCTAGCCCGGCTGCTGCTTGGGAGCGGTATGGTCTTGATACTTCTAGTTACACTTTGCTCTGATTCCCCATTGACCTTCTGTGTCAGTCCCCTCTTGGATGTGCTAGAGAGAGTGACTGTAAAATTTATTGCCCAAACTGGGAGCAAAAGAGGTGAGATGAATAGTTCTGTCAGGACAATAGACATAAACCCAAGTTGTTCAGGACAAATTGGAACATTAAGGCATTCTAACCAACCCCACCACAGACCCAGTGGAGGTCACGGTGTGGAAGGAAAGACAGGTGAGTGTGGGTTTAATGAGGAGAAGTTGGGGGTGGGCCTTAATGATGAAGGAAGTTGGGGGTAACAGTAACGTGGCGTTACCACCAAGCGCAGTCTCTCCTTGAGGGTGGCACTGTCCCTCGCTCCCCTCTCTCAGGACCAGCCTACCGTTCACCCCCTTTCCCTTCCCCATGACTTTCCTACACCCTTGACTTGTGACCCGCCTCACCTTTGGTTTTCCTGCCCCACCCACACCTCAGATAGGACAGGAAGGCCTGCCAACTCCCCTTCAGGTGCCCCTGGGGGAACCGGGATTTATCCTGGAGACGAGACCCAACCTCACACTTCCTCTTCCCTTTTCCCCCAAGTCTGCAGCCTCTTCATTCTGTCCATGCATCTTCCCAGACCTCCAGGGGCCACGCCGCCTGGCAGGAAAGCTCAGCATTAACGCCGGTAGACAACCAGAAACGGAAGGGTAGTCAAACCTTGCCATGTGGATACAGGGCACGGGTCACTTGTTAATCAGGTTCCCAGGATATAGTAAGTGAAGTGGAGGTAGGAGTTGAGAGAAGCCGCAGAGCAGGAGATGGAGTCGGGTCCCCTGGATGCTGGAGTTTGACTCTCAGCAGGTCTGACTATTAGGGAAATGGTCCAGGGTGGGGACAGACTGTACTTGCTCAACCCAGACTAAAAGGCGTTGGTGGCAGCCGCTGCATCCTGACATGGTGACATGTGGAAGAGAAACCGCCTTCCCTTCTGAGTCTTGGGTCCTGATGGTCCAGATATCTAGGGTGGGTTCCCTGGAGAATCCCCAGAGGTTCAGCCTGAGAGTGAAGGGGACATGGGGGTGGAGCCTCCTTGATGACTGTGCAAACACTGTCTTCTGTGGCAGGAAGGAAGTCATTCTCATCATTGGTGAATGAAAAGGGCAGGTGAAGACCTCTTGGGGAAGTCTTAGCCTTTGAAACAATTTGTGGGGAGGGGAGAGGAGAGACCTTGGGGGTAGCAGGGGTGGCAAGCTGGTGGGTACATGGCAGGAGCCAGAGGCAGAAATAGCTGACTCTCGAGGAGTCTGAGCATGTGTCATGCCTTTGCAAACCTGCTGGGCAGGTCCCGTGCCGAGGAATAGACCGAGCAGTGTTCCCAGAACCAGACGCCACACAAAGTCCCCATTCTAACAGCAGAGAGCCCTGGTCCTGAGCAGGGCGTTGGCAGCCACACTGGCGGGGAAGTGTAGCGTGGGCAGCACCCTGGGAAGCTGCTCCTCTCACTGGCCTTCTGAGGACACGCGTGACTTTCCAGGCCCTGTGGGGCACCCAAGAGGCCCGGAGCTCTACTAGTGAGATGCTCAGTGTGTGCCACCTGCTGGCACTGAGGCTGTAGCTCCAGGAACAGCGACTCGCCGCATGCTTGGCTCCATGGTACCAGGTGGGGCACAGCCTCCCAGCCCTGCCAGAGCCTGTGACGTGGGAACCACAACCAGGTTCCATTTACAGATGGGAGACCAAGGCTCAGGGAGATTGAGCCAAGGTCACACAGCTGGTGAGTGGGAGGGTCAGGACCACACTGGGTCTGTCTTAGCCTCCTGGCAACCTGACACCTTTGTTCTCAGTAGGCGGCCACAGGCATTCGGGGCCTGCCTTGCACATCGTAGGTAGGCCTGCAGAAATGTTCCTGAGTGGCAGGTTTGGACTTACACAGCAATCTGAAGGAGGTGACCCGGGAGAAAGTTCAGTCTGCCCAAAGGTTACTCTAGGGACAGTGGTCTCTCAGAAGAAGTCCTCCTCTGCTAGAGCCTCAGACCTTGGTGCCTGTCCCACTTTCTTGGGTTCCTTACTTGGGTAAAAGCAGCAGACAAGAACCCGTGTGGAGAGAGTGCATGGATAAAACAAGACTTGGATGGTCTGGAAGGCAAATAAACTCACCTTCAAACAAGTCACTTTATTGATGCTAAGTCTGCTAAGGAAGAAGAGGCCGTTGTCCCATAGGTCAGCTGGGAGCTAGTCTCACTTTGTCTACCTCTTCCTCTCCTGGCTGTCCCTTAAGGAACACTCCTGGACCTACACACGTGGAAAGAAAATTGGATTCCAGCCTCACCTGACAGCCTCTGCCAGATGCTGTGCTGATCACTCTCCTTGTCTCCTTTCATCTTCCCAGCTTTGCTAGCTTTCCTTTGAATTAAGTTACGAGTACAGTAAGCCCCCTACATACTAGTGAATTCTGTTCTGAGAGCGCATTAAGTCCAATTTGTTTGGAAGCCCAACAAAGTTTGCCTAGGTACCCAACTAACAACAACCAGCTATATTGCACTGTACTGTAATAGGTTTATAATACTTTTCACACAAATAATATATAAAAACAAATACAAAATATAAAGAAAAACTTTTAATCTTACAGTGCAATACCTTGAAAAGTACAGTGGCTTGCTGGCATATAGGGACTGGCATCGAGTGGACAGGCAAGAAGAGTTACCAACTAGAGGAGGGAGAGGGGGTGGGAGACGGTAGAGCTGAGGGATCATCAACAATAGGAGATGGAGGCCAAGCTACAACTCCAGTCAAGCCTGATATGACTGGATATGCGAATACACATCCTAATGTTTGAAAGTTCACAACTTGAAGGTTCGTATGTAGGGGACTTACTGTATTCTCTCCAGCATGTATATGGAAAACCAAGCTTTAAAATAAAGATGCAGTAACCTGCCCCATACTGTAAAGTTTACCCATGATTACCGTTCTGTGGGCTTCCCAAGTGGCGCTTGTGGTAAAGAGCCCTCCTATCAATGCAGGAGATGTTAGAACCTCAGGTTCAGTCCCTGGGCAGGGAACATCCCGGGGGGGGCATGGCAACCCGCTCCAGTATTCTTGTTTGGCGAATCCCATGGACAGAGGAACCTGGAGGGCTACAGTCCATAGGGTTGCAAAGACTCAGACATGACTGAAATGACTTAGCATGCATGCAGGCACTGCTCTACCCAGTGTTGGGCCTGGCTGTGCAAACCACTCCAGGCATCAGAGCCTGGAGACAGTAGGAAGCACTCAGCCTGTCCTTCGGTGGGATTCTCAGAGTTTCTTGGTAAATGAATGAAATCTCAGGTAGTGTTATTAGCAACCTCATAGGACAGGAGAAACACTGGATTTGAGTTAGACACACTTGGGTTTAAATTCTGGCTTTGTCACTTTGTAGCTCATGACCTTGGGCATGTTTCTTGGTCTCTCTGAATCTCAGTTTCCTTTTCTGTAAACTGGAAGAAGAGTAACTCCCTTGCAGAGTCCTGTGAGGATTACAGATGATACAAGCCAAGCACTTGGCATGAAGTAAGCCCTGGAAGAGAGTGTGTGCAGACACTCAGTAGATATGCGCTGAGGTTTACCTACCATGTGCCAGGCACTATGCAAGACACTGGCGATTTAACAGTGCAAAAGACTCTTACAATTGTTTTTAATTTACTAGACCAGAAACTCATCACTGTGAGAGGATGTTTTAGAATCCAGGAATCGCTAAACTCAGACTGAGTAATTTGATTTCTCTTTCTGTCATTTCTTAGCTGATGAGCTTAAAAAGTTGTTTAGCTTCTCTGGGGCTCAGAGTCTTATTTTTTTAAACTAAATGCATCATATACACAAGAGTATGTCCTATGTACAGATTCAAAATTAGTGTAATATATGTGGTACCTTCCACCCAGGTTTGGAGTGGAACAATTTCAAAACCTTTTAAAACCTACTTTCCCTTTTACATCCCCTTCCTCACTCTACCCATAGTGAAACTAATATGAATTTTAATTAATGAGTCCTTGCTTTCCTTCACAAGTTATCATCTCTGTTTGTTTTATAATGTATTGTTCAGCTTTACATGTTTTGAGTTTACATACATGTGTGTTATCTGTGATGCACTTTTTTCACTCAGTCTCATGTTTCTGAGATTCATCCATGTCAAAGCACAGAGATATGTTGATTAGTTTTCACCACAGCATCGTATTCCATTAAGAATAGGCTGCAGTTTTTCCTCTTGTTGATGAACATTTGGGCTCTTTCCAGTTTGGGGCTATTATGATCAGCTAACACTGCTGGGAATATGCTATGGTTGTCTTCTGGTGCATGTGTAGGCATTTCTCTAGGGCACATGGCATTCCATGTTTGGCATTACTCTATAGCACCAGCTGTCTTCCACAGTGGTTGTACCAGAAACACTCCTTTAAGTAGCAGATAAAAGTTCCTATTGTTCTCCATCCTTTTTAACACTTGATATAATCTTCATTTCTAAAAGGAAGAAGTTACACCAGGTGAGCTTCCAAAGTCCCTTTTGGCTATGCTGCTGTTGCTGCTAAGTCGCTTCAGTCATGTCCGACTCTGTGCAACCCCATAGACGGCAGCCCACCAGGCTCCCATGTCCCTGGGATTCTCCAGGGACACTGGAGTGGGTTGCCATTCGGCTATAGTAATTGTATAATTCTCAACCTAAGGACCCGGTTTCTGGCTTTAGGCATGTGCTCGTCTGATGTGTTGTGCACAGGTGGTCGTGTAAATGCCACAGCCTGACTCTGAGAGCCCCGTTCAGGGTCCCCAGGTGCAGCTGAAGCCCTTCCTCACTGGGCTTCCACCAACAGTGGGGGATGGATCCGGCGGCTCCACATCCTCCCCACCACTTGGGGTTTTGTTCACTTCAACCAAAGGCTGATATCGGGGCTGAGAACATACCAGATGCTCAGTTAATACTTCCTGAATTGCCTTCCTGCCAAGTGGATTGGGAGGGATGGATATTTTTCCTAAGCGCTGATTTTAAGAACAAGACGTGGAAGTATCAGAATCGTGTGTGTGCTAGCTAAGCAGAGCACATGGGGCTGGGAACAGTGGTGGGATTTACAAGTGTCTCAGGCTTCTTGATCATTTAAAGACTCCAAGTGAAGTGAATTGAAGTTAATAGTCTCCACTGACCAACTGTTCAGCCTGGCCTTGTTCTTTGACTCTCTAACTTGTCTGATTGGAGAGCAGGGAGTATCTGGAAGATGAATTGAAGAGAATAGAGGCAGTGCCGTGTGGAAAGGAGCAGAATGCCCACAGAGAACCCCTTCCCCTTCCAAGGGTTGAATATTTTGCCTGGGGGAGGATGGGTGCTGGGTTAAATGGCATTAGATGTACTCAGTGTCCTGGCAGCTATATAAACAGCCAGCTGCCCACCCACCCAGCCACCCACGGAATAAAAGAATGTGGCTGGTTGGGCAGTTGCATGGGCCACCCCAGCCCACAATCCTGTAATTACCCATCTAGTCTGTGCCTGTCAGCTCCAGGGGCAGGCGGGCGCCTGTGCCCTGGGCCTCATCTTGGTCACCAGGCCCAGACTGGGCTCCGTGGCAGGGCCCTGCCTATCCTCAGCAACCCCCACCCCCAACTCTCCCTAAATGTCTCTCTCTACACCAACCTTTGACCCTTTTGAGTCTAACATATTATATAATAGCTGCTAATCATAATAAACCAAAAGGTTACTATAATTTATACATTCCAGGCACTGGGTTAAATGTCTTTCATGCATCTTCTCATGTATGCATCTCAATAATCCTATGAGGTAGGTAATATTGTTATCCCCACTATACAGATGAGGAAACTGAGTTCCAGGATGTTAAGGAGCCAAATTTCTTGCCCCAAACCATCAAAACTTCCAAGTCAGAGCTAGAACTTAAATTCAGATCTTTCTAAGACCCGACGTGTGGTCATTCTGCCCCTGCCCACCGCTTTTCCTGCACAGGGTCCTGTCTCCCCAAGCCGGAGGGGAGCTCAGACTCCTGCCTTCCCTCCCCTTCCTGTCTGAAGAGGCCTGGAAAGAGGCAGCAGGGGGTGCCAGTGGAGGGTGAATGCGGCAGTTCCAGGCTGGCCAGGGTGATGCTGGAAAACACCTTCGGGGCAGAGTTCTTTGTTCCAAAAGACTGAATTTCCAGACTTCTGCCAGAGGCGGGAAGTTACTTCTGCCCAGCCTCTCTGGCAAGCGTGCCAACTTCTTGGGTGCCCTGTTAAGAAGTGGGGGATGGGCTGCCTCAGGTAAAATTCCATTGTAATGATCGCCACCTGAGATCTGAATGGCTTTGTTGAAATGGAATTGTGTTAACCTGGGTGTAGGGGAGAACCCTAAATGAGAAACTGGAGGTGAAATGGAGTTAATTTCCCCCTCAGTGTCTCTCAGTAAGGCTCTGGGAGGGCGTAGAGACTTGGCAGAGGAGAGTCAGATGCATTCCTGCTCTCCTTTGAAAGCCACGCTCCCCAGTAGTAGGGCAGGGCTGGGAAGGGACGAGGCTATGCCTGTTCAGTTGTCCATTCCCTGAATTGTGCTGTGAGCCCTCAAGAACAGAACTGAACCCCATGTCCGAGGTGTCATCACGACACCTAAGATACCTAACTCATCACAGATACACTCAATAGTTTATTGGGTGGAAATATGCTTGTAGGTAGACTGGGTCCCTTAAGCTAAAAAGGACAGTTGAAGGACAACTGCTTTATGTGACGAAAACATGAGATGAATCCTTCTAGTTATTGAACAGTTTGCCTAATAACAAACACTCCCACTTACTGAGAAGGGGCCATGCACCAGGTGCTGTGCTGAGCACTTTACACACATCGTCTCTTCTAATCCTCACAGACAAATGAGGTAGGCACTGTTATTTTTCTCACTGGATAGGTGAGAGGACAGAAGCTTAGAGAGCCCAGGTCACTCGCTCTGGTCACACCGCTGGCAAGGAGGGAAGGCAGGGTTTGTGCCCGGCAGGCCTGCCTGGGCTTCCCTGGTGGCTCAGATGGTAAAGAATCTGCCTGCAATGCGGGAGACCGGGGTTTGACCCCTGGGTCTGGAAGATACCCTGGAGACGGGATTGACTACCCTCTCCAGTATATTCTTGTCTGGAGAACTCCATGGACAGAGGAACTTGGTGGGCTATAGTCCATAGTGTCGCAAAGAGTTGGACACAACTGAGAGACTAACCAGAGAAGGCAATGGCACCCCACTCCAGTACTCTTGCCTGGAAAATCCCATGGACGGAAGAACCTGGTGGGCTGCAGTCCATGGGGTCGCGAAGAGTCAGACACGACTGAGCGACTTCACTTTCACTTTTCACGTTCATGCATTGGAAAAGGAAATGGCAACCCACCCCAGTGTTCTTGCCTGGAGAATCCCAGGGGTGGCAGAGCCTGGTGGACTGCACAGAGTCGGACATGACTGAAGCAACTGAGCAGCAGCAGCAGCACACAGACTAACACACAGGCTGCCTCCCAGAACCTCTTTGCTCAACTGTCTCCCTGAGCATAGAGCTCAGCTGTCGCTGGTGGCTGCTTCCAGGGATCAGGGCCAGGTGGGTAACGGCGAGTGCAGACCCTGGTGGGATGGAGTGGAGGGCACAAGCCTACTCTGGAGAGGCAACCCCACTTCAGGCCAGCAGATTGCCTGGAATTGCAGAACAGTGTGGCCAAAATGCCCCCTCTTTTTTTTGATAGGAAGCTGGACACCCAGATCTTTTCAAAAGTGAAATCTCTCTATTTTTTAAAACATTGACAAGTGACTTAAAAATGTATACTCACTGGCGGTGATAGGGAGAGGGGTGACAAACCGAACTCATTCATGGTCAGGTTTAGCTTCCTGTGTATCCTCTGGTAGTTTCTCTTAACAGATGACTGTTACCTGGAGGGGGACTAGGAAAGCCCTAATGTGCACAGAATTCATTACTAATGCCATGAGCGATCCCTCTCCATGGGTTCAGTCCCATTGCATGATACTTCACAATGCAGAGTGCTTCTTCCTGGAGAGTAATAATGAAATCTTTCCATCTGATAGGCCTTGAATGAATCCTCCCCTTTCCTCCTTATCTTTCTCCCTCTCTCCTTCCTTTTTCCCTCTTTCCTCCCTTACTCTGTCTTCCCAGTCAGATATTTTTCCTATAGATATTAGAAGGAAAGTTCAGTGTAGAGAAAACAAAAGTTTCCTTTTCTTAATGATCAAAGAAAAGATCTTGAGGCCCAAAAAAAAAAAAAAAAAGTGACATTATGGAGTTGGGCTTGGCAGTCAATGAATGATGCTTCTCGAGCCTGGTCTGAAACCGTACCAGCACTGCAGGCTTTCCTGGGCTGTGAGGATGTCCTGCTGCTTGCTCTCTTGTGACTTCGCGGAGAGAAGGGCTCACTCTCCACATGTTACACTTCAGAGTGTGTTCCCAGCCTTCCACTGTGCCCCTGAATATAGGCTTCCTCCCCTCTCAAACACCTGGGAGAAGAATTATAAACTAATAGCCAGTGTTAGTATGGAATATAACGGTTTTTGTAACATATGTTTGAGTCTCAGCTGATACAGCTCTCCTGTAAGACAGGTGAACGGATATAGAACCCCCTTTTGAGGCTTTGTAAAGTAGCAGTGTTTGATATTTTTTCCTTCCATTCCATGAGAGAGCAGTAGCCACGAAGGCCTGCAACTCGGAGTGCAGGAGCCCCTTACTTGCCACTCTCACTTCTCACCTGATATCCACAGGTGAGGATGTGCAGTAGGTGGGACAGCCAGTAAGTCCAGAGCCCCTGACTAAGGTCTCCACCTCCCTAAAACTCCCGCTCCATGGCATGGGCATGGGGAAGGCCCTAAGCCAATGGAGGGCTGGAGGCCAGCCTCCTCTCCCTGCCTGTTACCTTGAGCCATTGTTCCCCAAGCTGGGCAGAAAATAGCTCACTCAAGAGAATTATTTTTGTCTCTGTTAAACTTCAATCCTGGGCTCCTGATGAGCCTGGCTGCAGAATTGTTTTTCAGGCCAGGGGGAGTTCTGGGAAAAGTGAGGGGTCAGGAGATAAAGGGGAAGCAGTGGTTGGAGGGGTGCCACCTCTCTCCCAAAGGACCATGATGACCACAAGCACTGGCCCTCTTCCCTAGGACACTGCCCACTGGGCAGCCTGACTAGTGGCTGACAATGTGCAGCCTGCCCAGCCAGCTGGATGCTGTTTTACTCATGGCTCCTTTCACTGAGTGCAGGCTCTGAGCGGGTCCAAGGCTGTTTGCCTCTGCCTGGAGTGTTGAGTAAAGGTAGTGGAAACTCTGTTACATGGTGTGAAGGTCCAGGTAGGCCGCTGGGGGGCTGCAGATGGCTGACTGCCAAGGAGGGAAAGAGGTTTTTGCATTGGAGACCTGGGCTCAGCTCCTCCCCTGCCCTGAGGCAGCACCAAATGGCACAGTTCAGTTCAGTTCAGTCGCTCAGTTGTATCCAACTCTTTGCAACCCCATGGACTGCAGCACGCCAGGCCTCCCTGTCCATCACCAACTCCTGGAGTCTACTCAAACTCATGTCCATTGAGTCGGTCATGCCATCTAACCATCTCATCCTCTGTCATCCCCTTCTCCTCCTGCCTTTAATCTTTCCCAGCATCAGGGTCTTTTCAGATGAATCAGTTCTTCACATCAGGTGACCAAAATATTGGAGTTTCAGCTTCAGCATCAGTCTTTCCAATGAATATTCAGGACTGATTTCCTTTAGGATGGACGGGTTGGATCTACTTGCAGTCCAAGGGACTCTCAAGAGTCTTCTCCAACACCACAGTTTAAAAACATCAATTCTTCAGTGCTCAGCTTTCTTGATAGTCTAACTGTCACATCAGTACATGACTACTGGAAAAACCATAGCTTTGACTAGATGGACCTTTGTTGGTAAAGTAATGTCTCTGCTTTTTAATATGCTGTCTAGGTTGGTCATAACTTTTCTTCCAAGGAGCAAGCGTCTTTTAATTTCATGGCTGCAGTCACCATCTGCAATGATTTTGGAGCCCCGAAATAAAGTCTGTCACTATTTCCACTGTTTCCCAATCTGTTTGCCGTGAAGTAATGGGACCGGATGCCATGATCTTAGTTGTGTGAATGTTGAGCTTTAAGCCAACTTTTTCACTCTCCTCTTTCACTTTCATCAAAGAGTCTCTTTAGTTCTTCGCTTTCTGCCATAAATGTGGTATCATCTGCATATCTGAGGTTATTAATATTTCTCCCAGGAATCTTGATTCCAGCTTGTACCTTCATCCAGTCCAGCATTTCTCATGATGTATTCTGCATATAAGTTAAATAAGCAGGATGACAATATACAGCCTTGATATGCTCCTTTCCTGATGTGGAAACAGTCTGTTGTTTCATGTCCAGTTCTAACTGTTGCTTCTTGGCCTGCATACAGATTTCTCAGGAGGCAGGTCAGGTGGTCTGGTATTCCCATCTCTTTCAGAATTTTCCAGTTTGTTGTTATCCACACAAAGGCTTTAGCATAGTCAATAAAGCAGAAGATGTTTTTCTGGAACTCTCTTGCTTTTTCAATGATCCAACGGATGTTGGCAATTTGATCTATGGTTCCTCTGCTTTTTCTAAATCCTGCTTGAACATCTGGAATTTCACGGTTCACGTACTGTTGAAGCCTGGCTTGGAGAATTTTGAATAATACTTTGCTAGCTAGTAGTAGTACTTTGCTAGTGTGAGATGAGTGCAATTGTGTGGTAGTGTGAGCATTCTTTGGCATTTCCTTTCTTTGGGATTGGAATGAAAACTGACCTTTTCCAGTCCTGTGGCCACTGCTGAGTTTTCCAAATTTGTTGGCATATTGAATGTGACACTTTCACAGCATCATCTTTTAGGATTTGAAATCGCTCAACTGGAATTCTATCACCTCCACTAGTTTTGTTCATAGTGATGCTTCCTGAGGCCCACTTGACTTCGCATTCCAGCATGCCTGGCTCTAGGTGAGTGATCACACCATCGTGATTATCTGGGCAGCACTAAATGGCACTCTGTGCAGCAAATCAGCTCCATCTTTGCCCCAGGTACCAAAGAAAAACAAGGAAGAGGAAGATGGCCAAGGGGTAGGGTTGGGGGAGAGAGTTTTAGTTTGGAGAGAGTTCAAGGGTTAGGACACAGGCTGCTATTTACTACACTTTGTGGCCCCAAGGGAGAATCCTCCAGTGGTTTGGCCTGAAACAGCGAAGCAAGAGGGTTATCTTCAGTGATAGCTCTAAGGGCTATCAGCAGTGAGCTTGGACTTCTGGACTTGGGGTACGGACTGGCAGGTGCAGGGGACTTCCTGCACGTGTCCGTGGTGCACGTTGTTTGTGACCATCGTGTGTGTGTGTGTGGCTGATGCCCTTAGAGGGATTCCTGGGAACAAGGAAGTGACCTTGTGGACCGGGAGACAGGAGTGAGCCGAGCCGGCTGGTGGACACAGGTCTGGGGACTGGTCGGCTGTGTGGTAAGTCAGCTCTCCCTGTGCCTGGCAACCGTACCTGGCTGCCCTAGACAGATTGAAGCATTAAATAAGGGTTGGCTGGTGATATGCCGCTGAGTTGTTCACAGCTTCCGTCTGCCCTTGTTGAACCTTTTCTTCTCTCTTTAGGCTTTCTCTCACATTTTCTTTATTTAACTGGGCTGGATTTTCCGGAATTCTCCCCTCCACCTTTCCTTTCCCACACAATTACTGATGGCCTTCTTCCCAGGGCAAAGAGTCAGTGCAGAGAGGCCTGCTGCCCAGCTGACCCAGGGGTCCATTCTCCATGAACCGTAGAGTAGGAGGCCCGTTTTTACTTCCTTCACAAAACTCAAGGTTGATTCAGGTTGGAACGGGAATCTGAATGGAGTCTGAAAGTCTTTGGTTGCAAAATATCACTGCAACAATTTAAAATTCCTGGTATTTGAGAGTCAGCGGTTTTACTAGAAGTACTCAGTAGTGGAAAGAATGGAATTTACTTCCGACTGAAATGAGTGTGGTTGGTTGCTTTCTTTCTTGCTGGTGCCACCCCCACCCCCCCAGCCAGCCATACAGAGCTAGTTTCGCTGCCTCCAGCATGTTCTTTCCCCTTTGCCTCAAAGACTTTGCTCATTCAGTATCACCTGCCTGACCTCTCTCTACCCTCTCACCACTATCTTGTTAGAACTATGGTCCTTCCTGTCTCAGTTGGGAGACAGAGAAGTGGCATCCTCTGAAGAGCTTCTCTGCCTCTCCAAGACCAGGCCAGGTCTCCCCTACCTGCTCCCATCACACCTGTGCTTACCTGCATTGCAGCCCAGGTCCGAGTTGAAGATGCCTGTCCTTTTCTCCCTGTAGACAGTAAGCTTCATGAGGTTGGGCCTCAGTGTGGCTTACCATGGTGTCTCCGACTCCTTGTGTAGGGCTTGCCGTATAGTCAGTGCTTAAAACCAGGCAAGGGTCACCATCAGAGATAAGGCATCAGAGACCAGAACCAATGGCCACCACAGTGAAAGTCCAAGAAGAAATGCCGTGGCCTGCCTGGTCCTCCAGTAGAATCCCAAAGAAGAAGTCTACACAGCAGGATGGCTGGAATTCTGACCAGACTAAAACTCTGGAAAAGCTCTCTGGAGCTCATCATTCTACATGAGAACTGAGGAGCAAGTTGGGGGTGACTAGGTCTGCCCTTGAAAGTAAACGGGAACCTCCCAGCTTGGCCTCTTCCTGAGAATCCTTAGGAATACAGGAGGAGTGTTCACCTCCTCGCGAATAATGCTGAAGACAGACAAGATGTCTTTGGGTAAATGAGGCTTCCTGGTGGCTCAGACGGCAAAGAATCCACCTGCCAATGTGGGAGACCCAGTTTGACTCCTGAGTGGGAAGATCCCCTGGAGAAGGGAATGGCTACCCACTCCAGTATTCTTGCCTGGAGAATTCCATGGACAGAGGAGCCTGGCAGGCTACTGAGCGATTAACACACACACACATGGGACTCAACATGGGGCTCGCAGAGAGTTACCCAGCCCTGCCTATCTCAGAGAACCTGGGGACCCTCGCAGATTTCTGACACAGGCCTCAGTGGCTTTCCAGGGCTGCCAAGGGTGGGGAGCAGTCAGCAGTCCAGGCCCACTAAATCAGAACCAGCCCAGTGCCTAGGTTTGGGGCCACGATGGAGCCACTGGCCTCTGCAGCCTTCTGCTGCCTGCAGAGGGGAAGGAGTGGGCGAGGAAATGCCGCTGCCCTGAGAACACACAGGGGGTGCCATGGCATGCGGAGCCAGTGTCCCACCGTGGAGAGAACAGATGCTTGATAAGCCCTGGACGACGAAGGAGCTAGGGAGAGAGTCTTGGGGCGAGAGAGGAAAAGGACCGGCGATGAGCAGAAGTGATTAGTAACCGGTGGCACCTTGGTAGCCAGGGAGTCATCTTCCCTGTGGAAGAAAAGTCCAAATGTGTAGCTCAGCTTCTCTGCTTGTTGGGGAGAGAAGAGAGCCACCCATTCTCCCCATCCCTAGCAGCCAGATTTTTGGGAGCCACAGCCAATGGGTGGGGTGGTCAGTTTTTTCCCAGTTAAGAAATGTGGCTTTCTGGGCAATGTTTGTTTGGGGTGGGGCTTTTGGGATCGAGAGCCGACTTCCTGACCTCTCTGGGTCCTGAACTCTTCATGACTGTACTAACAGTAACTGCTGTAATAATGAGAGCAAGCATATAGAACTCTGGTGTCCACGTGCTGAGAGCTGCGTGGACAACTTGGTCCCCGTGACCACCTGAGGCCTGGGAGCGCTCCTGTCTCTATTTGTAGATTAGGACACGGGGAGGGGCTCTGAGGGAAGCGGGACGGTAGTCAGGTAGCCAAGGTGTCAGGCTGGCCAAGTGACTGTGGAGCTGAGCAAGGGCTGTGATACCAAGGATCCGGAATATCTTGCTTGGAGCTGGCAGGACCTGGGGCTTGGGTACTATCTTTCCTGCAGTGCGGGGAAGAGACTGAGTGATATAGAGATCACACTGATCCCAGAAGAAAAGCGAGGAAGACCACTTGCTTCCCCTGTGGCGGTCTCGGTTTTCTTCTGCTAGGAAAACCAGAGACTCTGGGCTACAGCTAGGCACGGACTGGTTCCCTATGCTTCACTAGTCACCGTCACTGCCCACACTTTCCGGTAGTTACCTGGAGAGCCGTAATCAACCCAGAGATCTTGTTGACAAAGCTGAGGGCTGAGTTTCCACTGGAAAAAAAGCAGCTTGCAGGAATAGTTGTTGATAAGAAGTGGAAACATATCTAAGTAAACTATGAATCTCCTGTTCCACTGCCTAGAACCTCATGGATTCCTGCCTCTGGGTTCTGCTCAGCTCCAAGAAGCTGCCAGTTCTCCCAAGAATGACAGGACAGTCTGCCGAGAAATGGTCTTGGTGAATGTCCAGTAGAGGTGGGAGCCTGTGGCATGGTTTCTGTGGAGTGACCCGCTACCTCTTGACACTGTAGGGGTCAGTCAGCCCATGACCCTTATCAGGTTCTCGAGAGTGAGGTAAAAGTTAATTAAGAAGCACTTTCAGAAGAAAAGTTATTCCTGAAACCGCTGGGTCATCAGCCACTTAATTTACCATGCTTCAGTCAGCCATTAAACAGTTTGATCCACCTCAGCCTTGTTCCTAGAGCCACGGTGCTGGGGGTCAGCCTCCCCTGGAAATAGCTAAGCCTGAGACGGAGGTGGCAGAAAAGCTTGGAAGAGGTTATGTAGCTACTCACACTCTTCCGTAGGCCCTTTTCTTAGGCTGGAAGCTCCTTTCCAGGTGAAGGCCAAGGAGGCAGACACCGTCTGCACTAACCACCTTATTCACGGCCCTGGTGGGAATCATGACCATACCTGGGATGTGTATGAAGCCTAAATCAAAGTGAAATATAGCCAGGCTAGCTTCCTCTGCTTCTCCCCTGAAACCTCACTTGCATCATAAACATTGCAGAGTTTTTCTGTTTTTTATGACAATTTTCCAGCAGGTGAGGAATGGGTTACTTTTTCTACTGTGTGTGGTAGCGTCATATGGTGGCCCTGTTGACCCCTCCTCAAGAGACCGTGTGGGAATGGCCTGATAGATTCATCTTAGATGGCTGTGAAGAGCTGGTCTAGGACCAGTAGTTGAAAACTACGGAGGCTCTTTCATCTGTGCATAATGCAAAACTTTCTAAGCGTAGAGCCATCCAAAAAGAATGGGTTGGCCTGGGAGATAGTTCTCCAACAGAAAAGATATTTAAATACAGGCTAGAAAATTATGCTGCTGCTGCTGCTGCTGCTGCTAAGTCGCTTCAGTCATGTCCGACTCTGTGCGACCCCGTAGACGGCAGCCCGCCAGGCTCCGCTGTCCTTGGGATTCTCCAGGCAAGAATACTGGAGTGGGTTGTCATTTCCTTCTCCAATGCATAAAAGAGTAAAGTGAAAGTTAAGTTGCTCAGTCGTGTCCAACTCTTAGCGACTCCAGGGACTGCAGCCTACCAGGCTCCTCTGTCCATGGATTTTCCAGGCAAGAGTACTGGAGTGGGATGCCATTGCCTTCTCCAATTGAAGGGATTTTAAATGGTTGGACTAGGTGATGTTAAGTTTCCTTTCAATCTTGAGATATTCTGAGATGACTGGTATCCACTGGGTTTTACTTTGGACATTGTAGTCTGCAGAAAATAATTTCCAAATGCTCTTACCGTGTGTGTGTGTGTGTGTGTGTGTGTGTGTGTGTGTGTAGGAACTGAGGAGATGTTGAGGGAAGAAAGCGTTAGGCCAAGTTCTAACTCTGCACAGCACTTTCCTCTCCCCTTGCTCTCATGTCCACTCTGTTCCTCTCAGCTTCTTCTGGAAGGCAATGCTGAGATTGTTCTGGAAAAACAATGTGTGTATATGTTGGGGATGGGAGAGAAGGAAGAAAGGGCATGACCCCAACTGGCCATGAGACTAAGCTGAGCCTAAATTATGCTAGAATAAAGATATGACAGGTGAAAAACTGGGTAGGTCATACAGTGTTCAGCACTCTATGGGCAGAGTTGCAAGGATGATGAAATGAAAGCAACAAGAAAAGGACGTGCACGCATAAGCCCATGTGCAATTGTGGCTGGCATGTGCACAGACTCACCCCCTCCAGAGACAGCCCGATGTGTGGTTGACTCCATGTGTGCCAATTTTAGGAAGAGGAGGAATTTTCTCCCCCTCTGCTGGGAAATCACATAGCTTTCCATTTCTTTCCAGAAGGAGAGGGAGCTTTGAGCTAATGTTCACAGTTAGAAAACCCATTCTGATCAGTCCATTCCCGGCGCAGCTAAGCGGGGAGCCCACCCTTGGGCTCCCAGCCCCCACAGACCGTTGCAAGGGGCCACATCCCTCCTGTTCTTCCTGGGCCTTAGCATCTGAGGGTGAGGTGGCCTCATCTGTTTCTGGGAGAAAAAACTCAGTGAGGGGAATTTCATTCCTGACTGATCTTAAGGCCTCATCATGGTGGGAATTTGGCCTGGGAGTTGCACTTTCAGACCTAGAAAAGACCTTAGAGGTCAGACCTCTGTCCACTGCTTGGTGCTCCCAGAGTCACAGCTTTGCTGCCCTCGGGAGTCCAGGGAGGTCCAGTGATGGCAGCAGAGTTAAACCTGGCCCAGCGGCAGTCTGATCCTTGTCTTATGAGGGCTCTGCTCCAGATACCCTGCAGCGCCAACCCCAGGAGACTGTCCTAAGCGAAAGTCGGCCTGGGGGCGTCCATTCAGCAGAAGACGCTGGAAGATGAGGTGCCTGCTGTGTGAGCTGCCAGGCAGACGTGTGGGAGAGGCGGTGGTTGTGGCTTTGATGACTGGAAGGAAACATGTTATCTCCTCATTTCTTGCTAAGGCAGGGTCGGACCTGGGGTCAGACTCAGGCAGGGGGTTTTGATGTGGGATGCAGAGCCTGGAGGAGTGGAAGCCAGGGGCTTTCTGCAGAGCTGAACCACTCCCCCTCTGCTTCTCTGAGGCTCAGTGCTAGGGGCATGGGTATTTCTAAGGCAGGGGCAGGAGGGGGGTGGCTTTAGGGACAGTCCCAGCAAAGGCAGTGGGATGTTACTCATACTCAGAACATGAATTGGGGTGGGGGGTGTATGATGTGGCAAAGGGGGTAGTATTGTTTTTTTCCACTTGTCCTTTTTCACCCTATGTCTTTGCCCCACTTTCCATCAACTTGGACCTACAGGACCATCTTTCCTATAAGGACCACCCAGTAGTGCAAAGTTTCCTGGGGAGGAGGGCTCCACCTTTTGATGGGGGTTTTCCTGGATGAAAGGGGTTTCCAAGATGAAGAGAGATCCTGGCTGATTTGGGAGCCTTGGGAAGAAAAGAGCCACGACATTCTTCCGTGGTGACCTGGGGATAGTCCTGTCCATTCCTCCCTGACTTTGTGGAGGTGAGGGGAGTCCAGGGCTTAGGGGAGGAAACCACTGAGCTATGTCCCTTAGGAAAGGTGGCAGAGTGGAGATGCGGGGCTCAGCTGCTTCGGTTCAAATCTGGGCTCCAAAGATAATCACCTTCTCTGTGCCTCAGTTTCTCCATGCCTAGAGGTTGTTGTGAGGAATCTGGAGCAGGCGGGGAGTGAGTACTAGCGTCCCTGCCAGTGGTTATCACTAGGCTGGAAGAGTGGGGAGGAGAAGAGGGCCGCCCTTTATCGGCCATTGCAGGCAGCCCATCCTTGCCTGGTCTCTGGCTTCGCTGCTGGCCTGGCCGTGGGACCCTGGGCAAGTCTCAAAGTGCTCTACCTGGAGTTTGGTTTTGCCATCTGTAAAATGGGACTGCTCTGCATCTTGCAGGATGGTTAGGAGGTTACATGAGATCCCAGGTGGGAAGCTTAACAGTCTGGCACGTGGTAGATACGCACACACTTTCTCGTAAGTTCAAGGATGGTGAGCCACTTGGATCTCAGATCTGACTTCTGAGTGTCTTAAGGGCTGAGGGCAGTCGTCCTTTCTATACCCAATTGGCCCTCACCTCAGACTTCCTGTGGAGCAAGCCAGGAGTCTGGGAGATTGCCTTGGCTGTGGGGTAGGATCCTGAAGAGCCTGGTTGGCTGGGGGCCTTGGGCAACACAGCAGAGGGAGCAGAGGAGAGCCTGGGGGCAGTGGCAACGTCTCTGTGCCGTGCAGGTATCCCTCCTCCACCGACGGTCCTTGGGAAGGGTCAGCCATGTCCACGTTATCTCAGTAGGGTCCACTGACACTCTCCTCGCACGTTCCTTGGGGGCACATGGGTTAGGGGACTGGCAGTCCTAGGACTGAGCCCAGGTCTGGATGCTCCTTGGGCTCTCCCTGCCCCTGCCTAGTCGGACCACTAGGAGGTAGAGAAACAAAAGCTGAGGGTCTGAACCTTCCCCATCGGGGGTTTGCCTTAAAGGCCTTTCCAGGGCTCAGGGTCAGACACCTGTGTATCTATTATTTCCCAAACTACTTCCTACTGGTGTCAGCAAAGCGGGGAAGAGTGTGTGTGTGTGTGTGTGTGTGTGTGTGTGTCTGGGTAGACAAGTAGTGTTGGGTGTGGGTGAAGGTAAGAAGGGTGAAATTCACCTGCCCCAGCTTGGTGACCCGTCACACCACTAAGACCCAGAGTCTGGACACCAGAGTCAGCCCACCTTCAGCCTTCGCCAAGGCCGGGGGTGTTGAGCATGTCTGGGAAAGAGCTAAAAGTGGCAGAAAACATCCTGTTTGAAAGCCATGCGTTGCTGTATTTAACCCCTGCAGCACCTGCTCCACCTACACCCGGGCTACACAGACCGTACACCCCAGACACCTGTCTCTGAAGCCATCCCAAGAGGCCAGGTCTGACTGCACTGCCCCCAGCGCCCAGGCGCCAGTCTCCTTCCCGCCCTCCAGAGCCTGCCAGGCCACGCTCTGGCCCTGATCCTCCAAGCATCCCTAAAACCTGGGGTGGGGCTGCGGGAACAGTCGAGCTCCCGGCACCCGCAGCAGCAAGGAGGCTGCTTCCATCTGCCCTCCCGCTGGACACTGCTCATGCCCCTCCTCAAGAGAGGGTGGCTCCTGGCTGCTGGCTGGGCTCCTGCCCCTTCAGCCCTGCCGGTGATGACACGTCTGCCCCCAACAGATCACTTCTGTCCAGTTTTCAGCCCTCATTCTGAGGACCAAAGTCCCTGGAAAGAGGCTCACATCCTCCCTGATGGGCCCTCTAGAGCTCCAGTGGTGAGATCAACACAGGGCTGTACATAAAGTATTTATTTCCCTTTTTTTCATTTCAGAGTCCTTGTGGTTGGAAGTATCTGTGAGCCCTCACAGAAGGGCACCCCTTGGCCTGACTTCCTTGTCCCCTTGCACCTACAGGTGGGTGTTTCCTCCTCAGCCACAACCTCTGGGCTTTTTGTTTTTGAGGGGTGAGGCGGGCAGGGGTGTTGGATGGGGGCAAATAGGAAGGCAGTGGTCAGAGGGAGGAAGAGATACTCCCTGCCTTTGGCAGATGTGGGCGGGTGCATCCTGTGTCAGCAGAGTCCACAGCAGACTGAAGCTGAGACCCAGAGCTGGGCCCAGGTCGGGGTGGGGGCTCAGAGGGAGGGGGCTTGCAGACACCCCGGCCAGGACACCAGGGAGTCATCAGCAAGGTGGTATTTCCAGCCCAGCTCGCATCTCCTTTGTCTCTCCTGCCCTCCGCAGTCTCTACCCTTCACTTCTAGCACTACCAGCTCTCAGGCCATAGATGCTTGGACCTCCTCTCAACCTCTGGACTCTGGTCCTAGGTCCCTGGCTTCTTGGTAGCAGCATGTAACCCTAGGTAGGGCTGAGTTGTCTCTTAGTTCACCTGAAATTGTCCTGCTCACTGTGGGCCTCTGGCTGCTGGGTCCAGCCTTCAGTTGGGCCTAACCCAGTGCCTGGGGCCCCACCCCGGGGCCAGCAGCCTTCCTGGCATCCCCCTGTTACAGGAAGGCACATTTGCGGTGCTGTGTTGACACATTCTGCCAACTCTCTTGCGTTATCACAACTTCCGTAAGCCCAGATGATGCTGAATACTTGTTAGACTGATTTGACCGATTTCCCTCCACCCCCACATTTAATTTGTCTTTTTCCACCAAATCCACCAGATGTTGGCCTCTGAATGACACAGAGTCTGTAGCAATATCACCATGACGAAGAGTTGCAACATCTCAGCTGACCTAGGGTTAAGCCACAGGCATCCTAGACAGTTTCTCCTCCTGGGGCCTCTGGGGTCCCTGCCCACTCTTTGGATGTGTGTGTCATGCTCCAGAAGCCTGGAGTCAGCATAGACTTCCTAAGGGTTGTGGGGACGAGGCTGACAAACTAAAGGCACTCTCTCTTTATTTTAGTTTTAACAATTAGGCAATGTTTTATATATACAGATGAGCATGTAAAACAGATAATAGTATTTTAGTAGTAGCAGTAATGGGGCTTCCCAGGTGGCTCAGTGGTAAAGAATCCACCTGCCAATGCAGGAAGCACGAGTTCAATTCTTAGATCTGGAAAATCCCCTGGAGAAGGAAATGGCCAACCCACTCCAGTTGTCTTAACTGGGAAATCCCACAAGCAGGGAGCCTGGTGGGCTACAGTCTTTGGAGTTGCAAAGAGTCAAGCAAGACTTAGTGACTAAACCCACACACCATACACACCATAATACCCCCCACTCAAAGAAATTGAATATGGCTGGAGTAATGCCTCTGCAAGTCCTCCCCAAGCTCACTCCATCAGAAGTTTCTGTTAATCATTCCTTTGTTCTTCTTTTTTTAAAGTGTTTCTCTCTCTGTCTCTGTGCATGTGTGTATATAAAAGCATTATAGTTTAACAAGTATCAACCTTGCTATGATTGGGCTGGATAACAGGGTCTCTGTTATTAAAGTTCCCAGGAAAAGAAAAGCTGAAAGAGAAAGTTGGAGGATCTGCTAAGTCTGTCTGTGATCAGGAACCCTCTACCCCTTCAGGACTGATAGTACCTGTCCTTATCTGTCTCACTTCTTTCCTTTAGCTTAAAATTCTTCATGGATTATTTTTTCTAATATTAAGTCTTTGTTTTGTACATTTGGTAACTGTAGTTGCTGCTGCTGCTGCTGCTTCTGCTAACTCGCTTCAGTCGTGTCTGACTCTGTGCGATCCCATAGACGGCAGCCCACCAGGCTCCCTCGTCCCTGGGATTCTCCAGGCAAGAACACTGGAGTGAGTTGCCATTTCCTTCTCCAATGCATGAAAGTGAAAAGAGAAAGTGAAGTCGCTCCGTCGTGTCTGACTCTTAGTTGCTAGAGAACCTCAGTGTTTGGACTTCTCTGGGCCTCGTCTGTAACGAGTAATAACAGTAGTACTTGCAAGGGCCTTCCCTGGAGGTCCAGTGGTTGGAACTCCATACTGCTACTGCAAGGGACACGGGTTTGATCCTTGGTCAGGGAACTGGGATGCCGCAAGCCTAATAACAACGAGAATAACAATAATGATGATAATAGTACCTGCCTCATTGGAGTGAGCTGAAGATGGACTGAAAAGAGACCCTACTGGTCTTTGATGTACCTTGGCTGAGGTCAAGGGGCCTAGTCACTGGAAAGAAGCTCGGCACCCCCAGGGGCCCCCGGAAGCTACCTCTCTCAGTGGGATGACTGGTACTGTGGTGTGTGAGGGGGTAGGGCGCCTGCCCCCTCGCCACTGACTTTCTCACTTGATTTCCTTCTGCCCTGAGGCCAAGGCACTTAAACCTGTAGTGACCCTTGTGAGGACTCAGATAAAACTGGGAGGCAGCCCCGTCTGAAACCTTTCACCAGGCAGGAGGGACCCCCAGACACAGCCCTGAGCTAGCAGCCGGCAGGACTGCAGGCAGCACATGAAGCTGAGGTCCCGGCTTGCCCAAGGGAAGGCTTGTCAGCTGCTTCCTGAGAGCTATTGTATTTTGTCCCCTCTGTCTCTTTCCCCTCCTTCTTCCAGTGTGAAATCTATCTCTAGAGATAATGCCTATTTATAAAAGCAGCCTCTAAAAACAAAATTAGTTCCTGGTATACAACTCACATTACTCAGAAGGACATTCAGAACAATGTGTTGAATTTACACTGAAGGGAAAAGGGGAGGGGAAGGCTTTGATGACCTTGATATCAGGACAGCAAGGATACCAGGCTGCCCGTCCTGAGCCGTGGGGCTTCTTGGAGCTGGCATGACAGGGTCTGCTGTGGGCAGGTAATTTGTCCTCTTCCCCTCGCCCTCAAGGATAGAGGGGCTGAGGGTGTACAAGGCTGTTGGAGGCCCCCTTCCCTTTTGGAGGGGACCCTGGACAAAGAGGCCTCTGACCTGCAGCAGGTCCGCTGCTGAGGTGCAGCTGAGGCCAGTGGTGTGCGTATCATTCACAAGAACCTTCCTCACACCCAGTGAAGTAAACTCATTCTTCAGATGAGGACAGTGGGACACAGAGAGGCGGGACCCCTCACCCAAAGGAGCCCGGCCCATAGGCACCAGACATGGCTTTGACACCAGGCCATGCCATGAGCATCGCCACAGCGACCCCTGCAGACGTGCTCCAGCCTGTCTGGGGAGGCCCGCTTCTGCTTGTGGCCGGCAGCCTCAGGAGGGTGAGCTGGTGGCACCTGGAACCACGAAGCGAGGGGCGCCAAGGATCCCACTGAGGCCTGGGCCCTGGGGACAGCTCGACCTTGCTGAGCTCCCGACAGAAGGGCTGCCAGCGGCCTCATCCCCCGCCTGCTGTTCTTGCAGCCATGGAGGCGACTGCGGCCAGCACTTCCTTACCTGACCCCGGCGACTTTGACCGGAACGTGCCCCGGATCTGTGGGGTGTGCGGGGACCGAGCCACCGGCTTCCATTTCAACGCTATGACCTGTGAAGGCTGCAAAGGCTTCTTCAGGTGAGTCCCCTGCAAGAGCGAGGAGTAGCGGGTGAGGAACAGGGTTTCCCACAGAGACCCTGCATGTTCTGTGTCTGCTTCCTCGCCAGGCCCAGAAACACTCCCGTTCTCACAGCCCCCCAGGCCAACAGGGTCTGTTTCTTCCTCCTCTGCCCTCCGCTCCAGCTTGTCCTCTAGCCCAACTGCTTCCTGGGTGGAAGCAGTTCATGTGATCCCCCATCCTTCCATCACCCCTTGACTTACAGCCCCTTGCACCCACCCATGTCCTTCCAGAGTGAACTTCCTACCATTGATGATCAGAGCTTCCTAGTCCAAGAGACCGGCATGGCTTCCAGGAGGCCCCCAGAACTTGGCCTCAGAGCACACACCCCCACCCTCTCCCCTCCTGCCACCCTCCAAATCAAACCATCCCCTGGAACAGGGGAACTGACATCCCTAATTGGAACTCCATACTTGATTTGTGCACCACGACTTGCTTATCAAAGTTGGAAAGCTAACCCCAGAGTGTGCAGGAAAGCATACGCATTCTGGTTTGGTCAGGGCTAGTTTTTCTGCAAGCAGCCTCTTCTCTTTTCACGTAGGCCCAGCATTACCAGTGCAAATTGTATGGGAAAGTCCTGGAAAAGCTGGACAAAGGCTATTCCCATCTGGAGCCAGGGAGGGAGGAGAGAGAAGTGAGGAATGGCAGGGTGGGATTCAAAACCAGGAGAAGCTAGCATTTTGCATATTTTGGAGAGAGAAACAGAATGGAGCCTGGAAGAAGGAGGCCAAAAATGAGCTTCTATACAATAGTCTTGCTGAGGGTGAGTAAAGCTAAATGGCAGGGCTTTCCATCAAAGAGAGGAAAGAGCGAATCAAGTCCAGAACAACGAATCTATTTCCCTGAACTGGCACTGAGGGCAGCGTGAATCAGAGGCCTCAGGACTTGTGTGGTGGTCCCTCAACAACTCAGGGACCCCTGGGCTCTATAAAGACAGGCTCCTAACTCACCTGCCCTCTGTGGCAGAAACTGGCAGGCCTGGAGTTTGATTGCCTTGAGCCACCATGCTGAGGCCCCTTCAGGTCTGAGCTGACTGACGGCCACTACTCCCTCCTGCAAGGTCTGGCGTTCCGGTCAGCAAGCTGCTTTTATCTTGCTTCCCTGTCCTCCATCTACCTTATAACTTTACTGCCTCTGCCTTGATGACAGCCCAGGCTGCACTTTTTGAAGAGCCAACATCTCTGTCATTGTTTGGCTTGAATTCTGTTTTATAAATATGCACAGTTGATTCTCATTGTTTCTGGAGTCCACATCTGCAAATCTGATGACCTGGTAAACTTTCCTTGTCATCCCCAGATCAATACTTGCAGCACTGGTGTTTCTGGACACGTGCAGAGTGGAGAAAATTCCGTCTCTCATTGCACACGTTCCCAGCCATGACTGAGCCAGACATTCTGCCTTCTGTTCCAGCTCTCACACTATGAACAAGGGTCCTGTTCTTGGTGTATTTAGTGCCATCCTTTTTGCATCTTTGTACCATTTGATAGTGATTTCACTGTGTAAGGTGGCACCCAAGCATGGTGCTGAAATTCTTTCAGGTTCTTCTAAACATGTGAAAGCTGGAAGGTGCCTTACAGAGAAAAGACATGTTAGACAAGCTTTGTTTAGATGCAGGCTGTAGAACTGTTGGCTGTGAGTTCAATGTTAAGGAGTCAACAACATGTATTAAATAAGGTGCGTTTAAATAGATGCCACACATGAAACAAAGTTATTTACTGATGGATTGATGAAAGCATTGTGACCAGAGGCTCACAGGAACCTAATCCAAATTCTCCTAGGAGCGAGGATTCAATATTTGCTGATTCAGCATTAATGGTAGCTTTATGAATGTAGCTACCACAAAGAACAAGAATAGACTGTATGTAATTTCTCCTCCTCTCTCCCCTCCACATACTTCTCCTCCTTTGCTTCATCCATATACTATTTGATAATCTTCTGCTTTACTCTATTTCAAATAGCTGTTTGAGAATTCCATTGTCAGTTGTATCTGTCTGCAGAATCCTCATCCTGGGTAGGAAGGCCTTTGTCAGAAGGAGGTCCTTCTCTATGCTGGGTACCGCATCCTTGAGAACACAAAGATAGCACAAGTCCTTGCTCCCTAAAAGCTCTCTCAGCCCTGCAAGAGCAGTTCTCAAGGAAAAAGCATTACCCTAGGGTTGCGCCACTGACTATATTCTAACCCCTGGGATATAAGCCCATTTGACCATTTAGTGTTTGATTGACTTCTAAATCAAACTAAATTGCTCTAGAAGTGAGTTGTGATCATTTCAGCAAGTCTAAGACTCATAATCAAACCAAAGTGTGATTATGGGGGTTGGTTGGTTCTATTGACGTATGGTCAAGAATTAGAGACTATTGCCAGCCAGTTACTCCTGCAAGCCATTTCATACTGTTTCTACTCCCTGCTTCTCTGGAATACATGCAATCCATAAAGAAAGATGCTATTTCCAGTGAGAATGAAAGGTTGGCATGGACAGGCTTCTAGATGGTTATATGTCTTGGTAGTATATTAACCTAATATGTTAAAAGGCAAAGACATCACTTTGCCAACAAAAATTCGTATAGTCAAGGCTATGGTCTTTCCAGTGGTCATGTACGGTTTTGAGAGCTGGACCATAAAGAAGGCAGAGCTCCGAAGAATTGATGCTTTCAAACTGTGTTGCTGGAGAAGACTCTGAATACTCATTGGAAGGAGTGATGCTGAAGCTCCAATATTTTGGCAACCTGATGCAAAAAGCCAACTCATTGGAAAAGACCCTTATGCTGGGGAAGATTGGAGGCAGAAGGAGAAGTGGGTGACAGAGGATGAGATGGCTGGATGGCATCACCTATGGCAATGGGCATGAACTTGGGCAAACTCTGGGAGATGGTGAGGGACAGAGAGGCCTGGTGTGCTGCAGTCCATGGAGTTGCAAAGAGTAGGACATGCCTAGGTGACTGAACAGTGTTAACAAATTAATCATAAGCAAGAGCCACAGGGGAAATATGCAGATCTGCTATAAAGCATAAGTATATAGATAGATAAAGATATATAGAGAGAGTGAGTGATGATCTGCGGATGAATCTCTGGTCATGAATGGCTTTGTCCAGATTCTAATATAAGGGAAGGTGTAAAGGATGAGAAGAAAATCAGAAAGACCCCTTTGATGAAGAGAATGAAGAATATGGTGAAGTTTAAAATCCTTGCCTGGAAGGCAAGCCTGAGAAACAGATTGCGTTTGCCTCTCCTATGCTGTGGCCTTCCTCCCTATCAGGACACCATGAAGCTGATATGAGCAGTAAGCACCAAGCTAACAAAGACGATGTGGAGCAATGCCTCCTTATTTGTGAGCCCCGAGGTGCTCAGGGACCTCATTAATGGTGGATTTGGGGAAGTGTAGGCTGGTGAGGATCCAAGAACATGAGGAATGTTCTGACTCTCAGGAAGTTCACCCAAATGATATTTGCAGGAGCTGTGATGTGAAGGGAGGCAGAGAAATGGGGCAGGTGTCCAGCGACTCAAGGTGCTTAAAGGCAGTAGAGTAAATCAAGAGGCGAGGAGTGGCTGCTCAGGGTGTTCCTTGGGCACGAGTGAATCAGTCACCAAGAGGTCAGTGTTGCTAGAGAGAACTTTGTCCAGATCAGCTTGGCAGCTGCTCAAGGATGTGAATGGAAGAGAATGAGGGGGGTCATGTTCAGAGCAGCCAAGACTGATGTTTGGAAGTTTGGGTGGAGAAGCCACGTATTTGGAGAGGGGACTCCACTGGAGGTGTCAAGAAAGGCAGCTCCCTGGACATGAGGAAGGTCATACATTTCTTTCTGGTCAGTTTTATTTCTTTAGGAACCCAGCTCTCCTCAGGGCTCACTGGTGTGAATTCCCTCTCGGCGCACCTTGGGAATCCTCTCCGTGTCCCGGCAATAGAGGTGCCCGTGGAGAGGATAAGCAGAGGTCACCCCCACTTCCAACCTGCCCATCTCAGGTCCTGCCTCTGTCCTTCTCTGTCCTACCTGAATCCTTCAAACAGCACCTACTTCCTGCCTGTGGACTCTGGGGCGGTTGGTGGGGGGTCAGACTTTTGACACCTGCTTCAGCTGGAGTTGAGATATGGTAGATTCATGTTAAAGACCATATTACATAAGAATCCCAGAGGCTTTGGAATCCAACCAATCTTGATTCTAATGTCAGTTTTCACACTTTTTAGCTGTGTGACATTAAACAAATTATTTCACTTTCCATTGCCTTTTTGTACCACCTGTAAAACTGGGAGGAAACCTATTCCACTAGGCTGTTGAGAGCCTCAGAGAGAATAGGTAAAGTGCTGGAAGAGAAGGCTCTTGATAAATAGTGCTTTTGTCACTGTTCCTTTGCAGTTTCTGAGAACAGATAGTCCTCTCCTATCCTCTTTTATGGGACCTGGAACATATGTAACTGTGATGTGTCAGCAAGGGTCTCTGGCAAAAGGTCCCCAAACAGGAGTTAAATATCAGATATGAGAAAGCAAGGGCTTGTCCAGGGAGCTCTAGAGACCCTCATGTTAGTCAAGAACTCTGTGGGACCTGATTGGCACTCAGAGAAACTGGACATTGGTCGCTGTAAGTCACAGGGGGCTGTGGGTCTGTCTAGACATCAGAAGCAACAACATGAAGCGATGATATGTTTCGAGCCTGTCTACCTATGGAGCCCCACACCAGCCATGCTGAGAGTCAGTGGAGACGAGTTGACTGCTTCCAGGGGCTCAGATTCTTAGGGAAGGTTCCACACTGCTGTCTTCAGCCACCCGGCAGCACTCCCTCCCACTGCCCCTGCCTGCCAGTTCCTCTCCCTTCCCTTTATTTAGTGCCGAAGCACTAAAGGTCCAGTAAAGGTCCTGCTCCCTTTACTTAATCCCTACAACAGCCTCTCTGTAGGGTTGTTTCCATTTTACAGATGTGGAAACTGAGACATGGAGAGATTAAGTGACTTCCCCAAGGTTGTGCATTAGAATTTAAGCCCAAATAGATCCATGTAACCAAAGCCTGTGTTTCATTTAAATTTTTAAAATAGTTATAAAGGGTGGTGTTTATTTGTTGCTGTATTTGGTCCTATGAATAACTCCTGTGAATGTTTTTTTTTTCTTCTTAGATGTAGACAGTTCAAAAGGGGACATAAGTGAAAAATAAATCTTCCCAATCCAGTTCTCAGGTCCCTACATGAGACTGGTCTACCCATTTCCAGGATGAACTCCTGGAAATGGCTTTACTGTATGAATAAAGGCTCCATGCACTTTACATACTAGTAGACACAGGCAGATCTTGTTTTATTGTGTTTTGCTTTATTGCACTTTACAAATGTTGTGTTTTTTACAAATTGAAGGCTTGTGGCAATTCTGCATTGTCAGATGATAATTAATAGTTTTTAGTGAGAAAGTATTTTTTAATTAAGGTGTATACCTTGTTTTGATAGATGGAGTGCAATGTACACTTAACAGAGCACAATACAGCATAAACATAACTTTTACATGCACTGGGAAACCAGACATTTGTGTGACTCACTTTATTGCTATATTGGCTTTATCACGGTGGTCTGGAACAAAACTGCCATGTGGCAATATATACCTGTCTTGCTGAACAGCTCTCCAAAAAAGAGGCCTGTGCTCCTTACCATCAACCTTCCTTTCCTTAAAGTTGGCTTTTTTTTTTTTAACTCACCTGCTGTTTTAACTCACCTGCTGAGAAGCCCTGATGGTCATCACACATAGTGAGCCCCGTAGGTCTCACTATCAGACCACACAGACCTTTGATATCAGGAGCTCTAGCAGGTGCCTGCATCTAGACCAGGCTCTGGAATTTCTCTGACACTGGAGCTGCAGTAGAGACAAAGCTGAGAGCTAGCACTTACCCCCGGTCTTGGGCATTACAAGGTGTGTCTCTGCAGGCAGGGATCACCTACTCAAGAAGGACCCTCCTGAAAAATAAAAATAAAAAAGAAGGACCCTTCCGTCCCAGGCCTGAGACCCTGGCTCAGGCGCCTGATGCTTTTGTGAGCTGCCTGTCTCATGTTTTGATGAATTGGTCTCTGGCAGAAGAATCGGTCAATGTCCTCTCTCACCCTGGCTTTCTAGAAACTGCATCTATATTTAGCCTGGTTGCACCACTACTACCCCCCTTTCCTAAGCTGGGGTGTAATTGCCAACCACCCAGAGGATGAGGCTGAGAGCGCTGCTGAGGAAATGGGCTCCCATGGAAACCTGAGGCTCTTGTTTCTCAAAACCAAACCAACTCACAGGCAATTAGCTTTGGGAGGAGGGCAGGGCAGGGTCTGGATCTTGAGGACAAAGCGCAGAGCCAGAGCCGGCCAGTCTGGCTGCCCTGAGTCCTCATGGCAGAGGCCAGATGACAGCCACGTGTGTGCAAGAGCCCTTAGAGGCGGCAGAACGGGGCGCGCTAGGGCCTCGGAGCCCAGGGAAACGGTCCTGGCAAACAGCCCATATGCCTGAGGGGCTGGCTGCAGGACCCAGGCTCCTGGAAGGGCCTGGGTCTGCCGTTGGAGTTGGTGAGGGAGGTTTCTGCCCCGACCCCCTGCCCCGGACACTGAACCCCACAGCCCAGAGCGTGATGATGTTCTTCACAAGGCACAGCCTATGTCTCCCCAGCCACTATCCAGCTCTTTGCCTCTGATTCTGTCTGTAGAGGAGCTGAGGGAGGGCTGGTTACTGCATGTTTTCATAATAATAATTTTAGAGCTCTGTGCATTCATAGGCTCCTTTCTCCTTTGCTCAAACAGTGTGGAGACGTAGTTCAAGGCTGGTGGATTCCAGGACAAGGGGGTGGCAAAGGGTGAGAAGCCCAGGCTGCATTAGTGCCCTGGCCTGAGCCCTGCTGTGAGGTCGTGTGCTTGGCCACATCTTTCTCCCTCCCTTCCTCTCCCCCTCCTTTCCTCTCCCCCTTCCACCTCCTCCTGTCTCTCCACTTCTCTCTCCTTGTCACGGTCTTGGTCCTCTTCCTCCTTCTCTTTCTGTCTCAGTTCTCTTGGGCTTCGAACTCCAAGTACACGGTTGAAAGCAAGGAGACGGGCGCCCACCCCCAGCATCTTTTAACCCAGCTGGAGTCCTATCCCAGCCTCTTCGGAGTCCACTCCTGTTGTCAGGCAAAGTCGGGCTGAGCGGCCGTCTCCAACTTTCCCGGGTAAGGCTTCAGCTCTGCAGCCTGAGAAAGATGAAAGAAAAAGGATGACGTTTCAAACTCTCTTTCCAAGCAAATTTGCAGTTGAGGGAAGTGCCTGCCAAGGAGAGCCGGAGGTGGGGCCCACAGAGCTTGAGGAAGGAGAGGCCTCGACAGGACACTGGGGCCCCCTCCCTCTGGGGCCTTGAGAAGCTCTTGTCCCCCAGCACGGCTGTGAGAGGCTTCGGCTCACATGTCTAAAGGTACCATGATGCGTGTTCTTTTTGGTGCCCATGGCTCTCGAAAAAGAACAGGGTGACTGTGAGCCAGACAAAACAGTGGGTGGAAGGACAGGGAAGCCTCTCAGCTAGCCACCCCCAGGCAAAATGCCCAGCTGTTAAAAAAAAAAAAAGGAAATGAGAGTTTGCTCTAATTAGAAACTTCTGGTCCTTAAGTAGGTTTAGAGAATCATGGGCATTCTGGGACCTGAGCATTTATGCTAACAGGTGGCACCTCAGGAACCACCAGGTGAGAAAGAGAGAAAGGAGTGAAAGGGGATCTGGTCCTGGAACACACAGATGTGTCTCATTTCAGGCTAACTGAGGTGCTTCCATGTTCTTCTGTTCCTCTGGGAAGCTGCGGTAAATGTATGCAGGCACAAGGAGAAAGGCTTTCTCTTTCCATCGGCGAGATCTTGAGGGTGCAGCCTTTCCTTGGGTGGGTGGGGGGTGCTCACTGCAGGGGCTGGCTGGGGGTAAACCGCCAAATAGCCAACACCTCCACCTCCCTGTGTTGCCCAGTCTGCTGGTGGCCCCTTGGGTATGAGGGCTTGATGGGAGGGTAGCGGGGGCTGAGGTCCAAAGCCAACAGCAGCTATTTCCCAGGTGACTGCATGTCCTTTGCCATGTTCCAGCTACCTGGAACCTTCTGCCTGTGGGCTCAGCTTCATCAAGCTCCTTGAATTTCTGGGGATGAAACAGTATCTGAGAAGTTAAGAACTCACATTCCTAAGGCCTTCCCTGGTGGCTCAGATGGTGAAGAATCAGCCCGTAATGCGGGAGACCCAGGTTCCATCTCTGGGCTGGGAAGATCCCCTGGAGAAGGGAATGGCTACCCACTCCAGTATTCTTGGGCTTCCCTGGTGACTCAGACAGTAAAGAATCAGTCTGCAATGTGGGAGACTCAGGTTCTATCCCTGGGTCGGGAAGAGTCCCTGGAAAAGGGAATGGCTATCCACTCCAGTATTCTTATCTGAAGAATCTCACAGACAGAGAAGCCTGGTGGGCTACAGTTCCATGGGGTCATAAAGTGTTAGACACGACTAAGCGACTAACACTTTCACTCTTCTAAGACCCCAACTTGAGAGTCTTTATTCTTTGCTAAATTGCTTAGCTATAAGAGGAACCTCTAGGAAGATGGCCTCTATGCAGCCTCATAAAAGTCCCATGTGCTGTAGCTGGCAGCAGAGGAGAAAGGAAGAATTAGGAAAATGAAAATGAACCTTTGGGCTTGGATACTCGCGCACACACACACACACACACACAGCTAAAGGCCGTGAAAGCTGCTCTGCAGATTTCAATATTTATAAAAAAATTTTGTTAGGTTAATTCACTCATATTTCCTGTGTAATAAAGAGGAGGAGGAGTAGAGGACTTTAATGGTAAATAAAAGCAAGGATGGGGGAAGAATCAGCAGGGACAGGAGGAGGGCATGTTGGCACACATGGCAAGTCAGAGGGCTGGGCAGGGGTGGCCACTGAGAGGGGCCAGGGGCTTGTCTGGGCGCCCATTCTCCCTGGGAGTCTTGGAGCCAGGGGCCTGGCCAGCAGGCCTCACGGTCACAGCCTCTCTCACGCAGGCAGGGCTGAGGGGCTGGGAGGTGCGTGACCCAGAGGAGGGTCCCTGCTCTCTCTCGGCAGGCGGAGCATGAAGCGGAAGGCGCTATTCACCTGTCCCTTCAACGGAGACTGCCGCATCACCAAGGACAACCGCCGCCACTGCCAGGCCTGCCGGCTCAAGCGCTGTATTGACATCGGCATGATGAAGGAATGTGAGTTTCTGCGCCGAGGCCGAGGAGGGGCGGGGCGGGGGGCGGGGGGCGGGGTCAGGGGAAGGCGGCGCCTTTTGGGCGTTTGGCCGGAGAGATCCGCTTGCTCTTCCTGTGTAGCTGCCGTGATTTGGGGCCCGAGTTGCGGCGTGAGCGAGACCGGCAGCCTGAGGCAGGGTGGCTGGAACTCCAAGGTCCAAGGTGCCCTGCGAGCCTCTCTGGGATCTGTGTGTGTGTCCCAGAGGCCTGCAAAGGGCCTCTCCGGTGCGAGGCCTGTGAGGAGGGGCAGACAGGGCGCTACCTTCATGAGTCCCCACCCTCAGGTTAATCTTCCTCTGAGACTTCATCTCTGTTCTCACAGCAACCTTTTCTCAAGACCTTCGGGGAAAGGATGAGGCTCGAGGACCCCAGGGTTCTTTGGGCTTTGGGGAAGAGGGCTGCTGTGGGTGGGAAGAGGCAGGAGTGATGAGGAGAAGAAATATTCAGAGCCTGGTTGTCGTGGGAGTTCAGTCCCACCCTAGCCTTCCAGTCAGTCTGGCCCAGTGAGCAAATCTGACGGCTGGTACCCAGAGCTAGGGCTTCCCACGTGGCGCTAGTGGTAAAGAACCCACCTGCCAGTGCTGGTCGAGGTAAGAGATGTGGGTTCAATCCCTGGGTTGGAATGATCCCCTGGAGGAGGGCACGGCAACCTACTCCAGTGTTCTTGCCTGGAGAATCCCAGGGACGCGGGAGCCTGGTGGGCTGCCGTCTATGGGGTCGCACAGAGTCGGACACGACTGAAGTGACTTAGCAGCAGCAGCAGCAGCAGCAGCAAGGCTAGGTGGATAGATCCCGCAAGGGGAAGCACCAAACTCTAGCAGAACCCTCTAGATCCGGATGAAGAAGGAGGAGCAGTCTTCTAGGACTTTCTGTCTAGCTCTGGGGTTGCAGGAGAGGACCAATGGGGCAGGTTGACATATTCTGATTCACTGTTAAAAACAACTCCTGGAGTTTGCATCTGAGCTCTAGTATGAGTTACTTGGTAACCAGGGACGCCATTGAATCCAGTGGACCTGGGGAAGCGCTGGCCAGGCCCTCCCTGGACTGGAAGCAAGGGCACTGGGCTGCCCTGGGCATGGGTACCCTCTGCACACTCTGCCCTGCCCTGTCCCTTGACTCACCCCTGTCTGTGCTCTGTACCCTGATCTGCTCCAGGATCTGTGATTGTGTGGGTGTCCTGCTGAGCTGTGGGCTGAGGGAGGCTCAAGAGAGGCACTCAGATGCATCCAGACCTGGAGGTCATGTTGGCTATGGGGCCCATTCTGGGTGTGTGTAGGTAGGTGCGAGGGAGTGGGGAGGCCAGGTACAGGGGAGATGTGTCTTGAACAAGGGAAAAGCCGCAGGACAGGGCTGAGGGGATGGGAAATTTCTTCCTTGGTGAGAAAAAAAAGTTCTTTGTTTTGGGGAAAACAGAATCCTCCTCAGGCTTTGACAGGCTCCCTTCTGGTGGGCCACGGCCCCTCTCCTGATCCCAGCTCCCCAGTCAGCACTGGCAGTGCTGGAAGAAGTTTCCAAGCCGTCGTTCCTCCTCACCCCAACAGGAGCAGGCAGGCCTGGGCAGGCAGATCACTCCTTGCCCGGTCCCCTGCCCCACCCCCTCTCCTGTTTATCCTGCAGCCATGGAGCCTGAAGGCCGGGGGTGCCTCATGGGGCTTCTCACATGCCAGTTCCATGCAGCCTGCTCTGTTCAAGGTGCTGGGCTGGACACAGGATGCAGAACGTGAAGCCCCTGCCCACTCCAAGCACACAGCCCCCACAGGGCAGACAGCCATGATTCTAAGGCCCCAGCCAGCTAAGAATGGCCCAGACTTATACCTGGGATCCAGTAAGGCTCTGCCCCAGGAGCTCTGGTCAGGGCCAGCCTCAGTGATGTCCCAGAGGTACCTCTAAAAGAGATGTTCATCAGCTTAGAACAAAAAGGACACTTAGAAATCATCTGAAACCCAGAAAAGCAAAAGCACCAGGGTTGGGGTCAGAAAGCAAGTTGGGACTAGAACCCAACTCCTTGTCCCCTCTCAGATCCCTCCTGGTCCCCATGGAGAGCACTGTGTCCACCATGATGAGCAGGCCTCGAGTGTTCTAGGGTGCCCTGGCCCCAGGAATGCCACATGGTAGGGGGTCCAGCAATCCAGAAATGGATGCTCACCCCCAACCTCCAGTCAGCTTCGTGCCTCAGCCACCCCTACCTCAACTTCAGTCCCTGTGACAGAGTCCTGTGCTCCCTCGCTGCTCTCCGCTCCCGGCAGCCTGGTGCCCACCCCCTCTCGCCATTCTAAGGCAAGGAGCTGTGCTGAGCTCAGCGTGGGCTGGTAGCGCTGAGCGCTTGGGGTCTGTGCCCCAGAGCTACAGGTAAGATGGAAATGTTGGGGCAACACTGAACTTATTCTTTCCATTGCCCCAAAGGGAAGGTCCTCTGGGAAGAGCTCTATTTCCTGCCTCTGTTTAGCCAAACTTTGGGAGACCTGTTAATATGTCTGGCCTGGAACTCTCCAGCTCCAATCGATCCCTAGGGGATCTGCTTAGTGACCATCCAGGCTGGCTGTCATCCCCAAAGCCTAGCCTCCTGGAGACAACTGAGTTTCAACATGAGTAAAACCACAGCACACCCCAGGGCTCCCTTTGAAGGAAGCTGGAAACCCAGGCTCCTTTCTGGTGGGGATGAGCAGCTGGCTTGTCCCTACAGGAGGCATGGGAAGGGGCGGGGATGCATGTGGGAACAAACATTTGTTGGTCACTTACTATATGAGTGTCAGGCACTAGCACCATCTTCTTAAAATTTGACAACAACCCCTGAATATGTAAATACTTCTCCTTTTTTTTTTTAATAGATGAGCAATCTCAGAGACATTAAAATATCATGCCTCCAAAGCTAATAATCTAGGTCTGTGTGCTTCCAAAGGCCAGGCCTGTGGGCTCCACCCCAGCATGATCCATTCCATTCTCCCCGACCCTCCTCAGTGGGCCAGAGCTCCTCCACTCTGCATTTCCAGGCACTGCCTGGGGCCCTATGGGATGGACTGAGGAGAATTTGTTCTCACTAAAGACTCTCTGTCTCTTCAAGTCCAGGTTGACTTGATGTCCTTGGTGCCCAAGACATTTCATTGCTGAGTTCTGGCCTCTTGTAGACCTGGCCTGCACATGTGAACTTGTTTAATATTTTTATACATGGACATCTTTTCTGCCCATCATGAGCACAGCCTCTGATAGTAGGTGCTCCATAAATATGTGTTGAATGATTGAATATTAGCTCCCCATTGTGCTTCTTTGTATCTCTGCATCTCCTACTGATTTACAGATCAAGAAGATCACCCACATCAGATATTGTCAATGTCATTCATTTGGAAAAATTTTGTCTGCTTACCTAAGGTTGTTCTTAGGCCACCTTTGGTAAATTGAAATGCTTTAAAGATGCTTGTGCTTTCAGATCTTGACTCCCTAACTCGATCATAGACTTCATGGAATAGGGAACATCTTGCACGGGGTTAACTTCAGCGAAGCCCATTACCCAGTCAGCACAGAATTGAGAAACTACTAAGCAGCCATATGGATTTCACAAAGTCCATGTATACAGCTCATGCCCTTTATTCATTAACAAACCCATCAATGGGCTTTTAACTTCAAAATGTGCCTCCTAGTGAAAAATAGATTTGTACTGTTTGAGCTGAAAAAACATACAAAACAAACAACAACAAAGTGTTCTCCTACATGACAGTAATGGTATTTTTAGTAGCAATTTATTGAGAAAATGATTTTTAAGCATTCTATGAAATTAACCCCTTTAAGCAAATGAACTATTTTATAAGTCACAGCAATATCTGCATATGTGAGAGGCTTATGCCTTATCTAGTCCCCTGCCAACATTGCCTGCAGGAAGGTCCATGGATTGGCAGCCTTCATCTGAAACAAGCAGATCTTAGTGGCTCTTCCTCTGGTACTGCAAACAGGGTGATGGTCGCTATTTGCTAGAAATGACGGAGAGGAGAAATGCCGTAAGGTTAACCTCAAATCTCTTAACGTTATCCTTTTAACATAAATCACTTACAAGCCTTGATACTTTATTTAATCATTATTTTTGCATGCTCTTCAGGTGGATCAGAACACCTCGTGTGTCTTGACTCCACAGTTGAAGACCAGGGTCTGGCTGAGTATTCATAGCTGATTATAGTCATAGGCAGTGTGGAGTAGTGGGTAGGACATTGGACTCTAGAACCAGACTGCTCAGACCCGACTCCAGCTCCACCACTTGTCTGTCTGCTCTGTGACTTTGAGCAAGCTTGAGAGCCTCTCTGGTTCTCAGGTTCCCTCACCTGTAAAATGAGGATAACAGCATCTGCCTTAAGGGTTATTATAAGGACCAAATAATGTGAGTTAATATGTAAGAAGTACTTGGAATAGTGCTTGGTACATTTAAAAAAAAAAATTTTATTTTTATTAACAATGTATTTATTAATGGCATTTTTGTGACATACTGCTTGATCACCAGAGTTTCTGGCTCCCAGCAGATTAGAAGTAACTGTTAAGGAGGATAAAGTTACACTCCAGTAAGAAGAGACATCACATAGCTTAAGACAGCGGGATAGACTGGTTGGAAGAGTAACACAGGAACTCAAAATCACAGCAGATGAGTCACACAGTGCAGAAAAACAGGCCCATATGGCTTTGAAGTCATAACCTTGTTCCTGCAAAGTCCAGTAATTATTCAGAACGATGCCTCTGAACTGTCAAGCAAAGGTTACATGATGTTACAGGTGCTCCGTTACAAGGGGTTCTGTCTTGAAAATACTTGTCACAAGTATTTGAAAATGTAAACTTTGCTCAGCGATCTGGTGGACTGGCAGGTGGAGCGTGCCATCCTGAAATTGTAGGGGATGGACATCATTGGTGCACGTCCAGAGCCAGGACACAGTAGGTACAGTCAGTGCTGATATATTGGGTTTCCAGTGCATCAGACCACTGAGGACACCCCACTGGGCTAGCCTTGGCACAGGAGATATAGGCATTGCAAGATACAGCCCCCATCCTTAGATATCCTGCAGTTCCAGTGAAGAAGACCTTGAACCTAGGTTCTCTCTATTGCAAGTATTTATCGGAACCTATAACCATAAGTGTGACAGAGTGAAGAAAGATCAAGTGCCAGTGTGTGTGGGGAAAACTGCACCTTGCTGATCAAGGCAATACAGAAGCCTTTATGGTACCAGAGGGTGTGAGCTGGGTGCTGGGGAACTGATAAAATCTGCATGACGACTGGGGAGAGAAGGCCCAGCTGGACAGGCACATGGGAAATGCCCTGGCAGTGGAAGCAGGTCATGTTCACAGGCCAGCAATCCCAGTGCAACCAGACCAGCTGCTGCGTCAAGGCCCTGGCAATGAGGCTGGAAAGTTAGGAAGAAGGGAAATCACAAAGAATCTTGGCTTCAGGTGGGGCATGGTAAGCAGGAAGGATTCAGAAGTTTCTGAGCAGGACAGTGACGTCATAGAATCACAGGGGGTTATGAGAGCCCCATGGGGCTGAAAAGCACCCCTGTGGGCAGCCAGAGCCATCCCGCCAAGCCCAGGCTCATCGCGTCCTGCGCCTGCCCTTCAGGTGAGCAGGAAGGACTCTGTCCCTAATCTTGGCCTCCCCAGGCTAGCGTCCCACACCCTGCCTTGAATGGGGTGCTCCCTGCTCCTCCCCGCTCCCATCTGGCTGTATCTCTTGGGGTCTGAGCTGACACCCTCTGTGGGAGGAGGGTGGGCAGCTCTTTGGGAAGGTGAGTCAGTAACCTGGGCGTGGCCTCCGCCCAGTCTTCCTCTAGGTACGGTTTACCTCAGCTCTGGAGGGAACGCGCCATCTTCCGCCACCGGCTTCCCTTTCCTGCCCTGCACACTCACACCCACCACAGGCTCTGCTTCCCCCACCCCCACTTCTCTCGTCCTACCCCCCACCCGAGAGGCCAAGGCCCACAGGCCTTTCCTGAAGCCCAGAAGCCACCCACTCTGGCGTTCTGGTTCTTTCTCCTGCTCTTGTGAAACGCTCGGTTCTGTGGGCAGATGCCCTGGCAAGACTAGCACAGAGCAAGCAGCTACAGGCCGAGGGCCCCAGTGCCCACTCCTGCCGTCAGCGCTCTGCAAGCCCCGGCCGGGAGGTCTGTGTGCCGGGCCTGCTCCCGGCCCCACCCTCCCGGCAGTCACCCAGCACAGGGAGGCTTGGAGCTCCTGCAGTCAGACACCCTGGCTAGCTACTGGAGAGAGCTTCTCGGATAGAGCTGTGAGCTGCTATCTATCCTCAGGGACTTCTGAAGGACTGGAAAACTTCCTTGGGCAGAAATTTCAAGACTGGAAGGACTGAAGGAGGGCTTGTTTTGCAGGGAACCGAAGAGGCAAAGTCTTTGCACGTTGATCAGAGTAGATCACATGCCTGGAAAGTTACGTGGGGATGATCACATAGAGGGGTCTTCTCAGCATCTCCTAGCTTCCGATGCTGGGACCCTGCACCTTCACTCCCCTGAGTGAGCGTCTGCTCTGTGCTGAGCTGCATTCAGGTCTCAGAGCAGTTGGTCCTTTGAGGTAGGATCCCCACACCACATGCGTCCCGGAAGAAGGAACAAAAGAGGATCTTAGGAGAGATCCTATGGTCCAAACTCCTCATTTTAGAAATGAGCAACCAGAAGCCTGGAGAGTTCAGTCTCTTCAGAATCAGACATCTTGTTCTTGGGATCCCAGTCTCCCTTAATGATGCCTAAGCATCCTGCCTCCCAAATCCTCTGTTTCCTCCTCTCTCATGCTCCTGCCTTTTCAACATGCAGCACCCACTCTTCCATCCGTATCATGGGCTTTGGGTCCCCGTGGCAGGATGGCCTGGTGAGCTCCTAGTGTCAGGGCACAGCCCCTCCCATCTGGGGCCTTTACACCTGGAGGAACGTTCCTTGAGGCGCTGCAGGCCCCGCCCTCCTGACACCCCCCTCCGGCACCCCCACAGTCATCTTGACTGATGAAGAGGTGCAGCGGAAGCGGGAGATGATCCTCAAGAGGAAGGAGGAGGAGGCCTTGAAAGACAGCCTGCGGCCGAAGCTGTCGGAGGAGCAGCAGCGCATCATCGCCACACTGCTGGACGCCCACCACAAGACCTATGACGACACCTACTCCGACTTCAGCCAGTTCCGGGTATGTGGGCTAGAGGGCCAGGGGATCTGGGCACAGCACCTGGGGAGGGCTGGAGGCTGCTCTGCCCTCTGACCCCTGGGGAGGACTGCCCCTCCTGTAAACAAAAGACCAGGGCTGGGGGAGGAAGGTGACCTCCAATGTGGGCTTCTGACACTCCACCTTTCCCTTCCAGCCTCCAGTTCGCAATGGTGAGAACGAGGAGAACTGTCCTTCGAAGTCGATACTCACGCCCAGCTTCTCTGGAAACTCATCTTCCTCCTGTTCAGATCACTGTACCTCCTCTCCAGGTGAGGGGGACAGCACACTCCCCTCCCCAAGGACCTAGAGCTTTCCCAGCCCACCTCTCCTTGGCTGCAGCCAGAAGGACAGCACTTACTACTGTGCACTGCCCAGAACAACCTCTTTTTAGAGAAGAGGTGTGACTTGCCCAGGGCCTGTACTGAGGACTCTGAGGAAGAGGCCAAGCTGTTGCCTGCAAAGCCTCTCTTCTTTCCTCTAAGCCAGGCTTCTACCCTGGGCTCCCTACCTGATTCGTTTCAGTGGTCCTTTGAGCCTGGGCCCTTGCTGCTGGGTGGGTTGTTTGTTGGTTTGGTTTTTGTTTTTTCCAACTTTATAAAAATATAAGATGGCACTAGTGGTAAAGAATCCACCTGCAAATGCAGGAGATGCAAGAGATGTGGAGTCAATCCCTGGGTCAAGAAGATCCCCTGGAGGAGGGCATGACACCCCATTCCAGTATTTTTGCCTGGAGGATCCCCTTGGACAGAGGAGGAGCCTGGCGGGCTACAGTCTGTGGAGTCTCAAAGAGTCGGACACAACTGAAGCGACTTAGCATGCACGCATGCAATTGACATACAGCATTGTATAAATTTAAGGTGTATGACATAATGATTTGATATACATATATACTGGGAAATGATTGCCACAATAAGTTAGTTAACCTCATAGAGTTACAAAGAGTTTCCCCCTGCCTCCCCGTGATAACATTTAAGATGCACTCTCTTAGCAACTTTTAAATATAGCAAACAGTGTTGTTAAGCAGTCACCAGAGCCTGAGCCTTTGGAAGGTGAAACTCACCATGGAAGCCCACCTTCCACTCAAGCCACCTTCCACTAAGGTCCTGGAGGACCTGTCCCTTCCAGCTCATCCTTGTCTTCTTATTGTCCTCTACCATCCTCTGCATCTTCCTGCCTCATCCTCCTCATCCTTGTCTTCATCCCTCTACCTCTCACCCAATCCAGCTGCCCTCTGCTGGATAGGAGGGCAGGGATGGAAAAGCTCCCTCCCCTCTGGGGAGCTGGAACCCTCAGACATGGTGCTTCCAGACTCACTGATGGATCTGTGCCCAGATCCAGGGGTCTCTGTACCAACTAGACAGAGATAACAGGGGAACACATCATGTGTCTACCCATCTGCCGTGACCACTGCACAGATAACTGATCCCTGAGCCCCTCACCTTGTAGTTAACCCCTCTCCTGTGTTAATTTTCTCTATCCACCTTCCTACTCTCTTTACTTTATAGTATAATCATTTTTATCAATGAAGGTCAATCTGTATGTTATACATTGGTCTGTACTTCAACTTTCTTTGGAGTATAATTGCTTTACTATGTTGTAAAGCAACTGCACAATGCTATACAGTTTCTGCTGTAGAGCAGAATGGGTCAGCTATACGTGTACACATATCCCCTCCCTCCGGGACCTCGCTCCCACCGAAGCCCATTCTAACCCTTTAGGCCATCGCAGAGCACCGAGATGAGCTCACTGTGCCACACAGCAGGTTCCCACTAGCTCTCTGTTTACACATGGTAGTGTATATGTGTTCACCCTAATCTCCCAGTTCCTCCCACCCTCTCCATACCTGCTCTCTGTCCCCATTACCACTCTTTATGTCTGCATCTCTGTTCTTGCCTTGCAAATAGGTTCATCTTGTACTTCAACTTTTAATAACAGCCCTGGTGGCTCAGATGGTAAAGCTTCTGCCTACAATGCGGGAGACCTGGGTTCAATCCCTGGGTTGGGAAGATCCCCTGGAGAAGGAAATGGCAGCCCACTCCACTACTGTTGCCTGGAAAATCCCATGGACGGAGGAGCCTGGTAGTCTACAGTCCGTGGGGTCACAAAGAGTTGGACACAACTGAGTGACTTCGCTTTCACTTCACTTATATTATTTAGAAGTTTTGATTTCCCCTTACGGGTTAATTAATCTGAAGTGCTCACCTACCCCCATGGTATGTCTGGTGTGTGTGTGTGTGTGTGTGTGTGTGTGTGTGTGTGTGTGTGTGTGCGCGCGCTCAGTCATGTCTGACTCTGCAACGCTATGGACTGTAGCCCACCAGGCTCATCTGTCCATGGGCTTCTCCAGGCAAGAATACTGGAGTGGGTTGCCATGCCCTCCTCCAGGGGATCTTCCTGATCCAGGGATTGAACCCACATCTCTCTATGTCTCCTGCATTGGCAGGCAGGTTACCCAGGCAGGGTACCTGCATTACCACTGCTGCTGCTGCTGCTAAGTCACTTCAGTCGTGTCCAACTCTGTGCGACCCCATAGATGGCAGCCCACCAGGCTCCTCCGTCCCTGGGATTCTCCAGGCAAGAACACTGGAGTGGGGTGCCATTTCCTTCTCCAATGCAGGAAAATGACAAGTGAAAGTGAAGTCGCTCAGTTGTGTCCGACTCTTACCAACCCCATGGACTGCAGCCCACCAGGCTCCTCTGTCCATGGGATTTTCCAGGCAAGAGTACTGGAGTGGGGTGCCATTGCCTTCTCCGCATTTACCACTAGCACCTATATTATATCATATTTTCATGCCATTCAGTACATACCTAGAGTATCATTTTTGAAGCTGCATAGTATTCTGGGATATAATGTACAATAATGCATCTAAACCCCTATCATTGGATATCTAGATTTTCCCCCCAGCTCTTGGTGAAGATAACAGTGTGCTTGTGGCTAAATATTCTCACTCATTCTGAATTTTTCCTTATGCTGAATTCATGGACATAGGATTACTGGTTGCAGAGTGTACGTGACTGTACGCTTTTGACCCTCGTTGTCAAGTTGCATGCTAGATTAGTTGCACAAACGTGGGCCTCCTTTAGCACCACAGCACTGCACAAGGATTGCCTAATCTCCTGCATCTTTACAAATATTGGTGTCAACCTTTAAACATATTTGCTTCTAGTTTAGAGGTGAAAAGTGGATGTTCTTCTTGGCTGTTCTTTGATCACTAGTGAGGCTGAACACTGTTCTCCACAAGTTTACTGGTTCCAAATTTATCTTTGACTCGAGAGCATTAGGAATGACATGTAAAATCACTCTTAAAGAAGTGTCATATCTCAGAATGTCTCTGCTCTTTGATTTTCCTGCTTCCTCACTCTGTTGAAGAAAGATGTGGGGAACTCCAGGGGGAGGCCTGGGTGGAAGTGACTTTGGAGAGAGACTGTCATGCTGAATTCCCAACTGACACTGCTGCCAGAGAACAGGAGGGCCTCACAGAAGGAAGGCTGGCTCAAGTAATTCCTTTTCTTCCCTCCTTTCCCCAGACACAACGGAGCCAACCAGCTTCTCCAACCAGGATCTGAGTGAAGAAGACTCCGATGACCCTTCTGTGACCCTGGACCTGTCCCAGCTCTCCATGCTGCCCCACCTCGCTGACCTGGTCAGTTACAGCATCCAAAAGGTCATCAGCTTTGCCAAGATGATCCCAGGGTTCAGGTAAGGAGCTTCTGGGACATCCAGAAGACAAAGTCAGAATCCTATCCTGAGCCCAAAGAAGTCTTGGAAATTCTCAACCTACTGCTTCCCAAAGTACACCTTCAGGTCCTATCCTAGACCTCCTAGATCAGAATCTCTAGGCGAGGTCAAAAAATCTGTATTTAAGTGCAGCCTCTCCAGCATTATGGGGCAGGCCAGCAATGGAAAGCCATGCATCCTTCACAGTGTCTGTGTGATAGTGAAGTTCAGCACCAGGAATTCCAGTGTCAGAGCCAGTATGTCAGAACTGGGTTGACAACTCTGAGTTTGCTGCTGTGTCCACTCCAGCTGCCTTGAATCTAATTATCATATTATCTTTTTGTTTTTAAATATTTTATTTATTTATTTGGCTGAGCTGGGTCTTAGTTGTGGCATGTAGGATCTTTGAGCTTTATCAAGGCATGTGGATTCTTAATTGCAACGTATCTGTCAAACACGGGCCCCCTGCATAGGGAGTGTGCGTGGAGTCTTAGCTGCTGGACCACCAGGGAAGTCCCTCATGTTAACCTTTTAAATCGTTGCTGCTGCTGCTAAGTCGCTTCAGTCATGTCCGACTAAGTCGCTTCAGTCATGTTCGACTCTGTGCGACCCCATAGACAGCAGCCCACCAGCATTTAACCTTTTAAATTAAACCTACATTAATCCTTCACTCCCAATTCTGAAATCAGGATGAAGAGATAGAGTGGAGAAAGGACTGAGTTTGTGAAGTAATTTAGAAATCCTAGAGGGAAAGGGACTTGCATCTGCAACCTGGGCATCTTTCACCCAATTTATAAATCACCCAAGGCCGTTTCCTAATAGTACTGAGATATTTTTTGCCAAAGTAGGTAAGCATAAGGAGTTTGACTAAACTAGTGCATGCTTCTCTTGCCTGGAAAATCCCATGGACGGGGAGCCTGGTGGGCTGCAGACCATGGGGTCGTGAAAAGTCAGACATGACTGAGTGATTTTACTTTCACTTTTCACTTTCACGCGTTGGAGAAGGAAATGGCATCCCACTCCAGTGTTCTTGCCTGGAGAATCCCAGGGACGCGGGAGCCTGGTGGGCTGCCGTCTATGGGGTCGCACAGAGTCAGACACGACTGAAGCGACTTAGCAGCAGCAGCAGCAGTGCGTGCTTAGTCATTCAGTTGTGTCCGACTCTTTGAGACCCTATGTACTGGAGCCTGCCAGGCTCCTCTGCCCATGGGATTCTCCAGGCTCCTCTGTCCTTGGGATTCTCCAGGCAAGAATGCTGGAGTGGGTTGCCATTTCCTCCTCCAGGGGATCTTCTCAACCCAGGGATCAAACCTGTATCTCTTTTGTCTCCTACATTAGCAGGCAGTTTCTTACTTCTAAGCCACCCAGGAAGCCTTCAACTGAAGTAGAGACCCTCCCTTATGGATTCATTTATACACGTTTAAATGCTCTATTTAAATGCTCTATTTCTTTGGTAATAATGGTATATAATACTTATATTTAAATGGTTGTGTGTGCTCAGTCACTTTAGTCGTGTCTGACTCTGTGCGACCCTGTGGACTATAGCCTGCCAGGCTCCTCTGTCCATGGGATTATCCAGGCAAGAATACTGCAGTGGGTTGCCATGCCCTCCTCAATTAAATGGTCATGCAGTGTTAAATATTCTCGAAAGTATGTAAAAATTGACACTTTTAGTAGATATGCTGGGAAGTAGTCGAATCTATATTTATGAATGTTTATAGCCTCCTTCTTTCTGAAAGTTCATTTGGGACATTGTCATCAAATACATGGACAAAGTGGTTGAGACATGAAGTAAATTAATGAATATCAAGCAGCATTCTCATCATTTTAACTAATAGCAATAGTCGAAGTCATACCAGAAAGGGGCAGAGTGCTTCCTCAACACTAATGCTCAGATTCAGGGCTAGAACATTGGGAGCTAGAAAATTACTGTATGTTGGCCAGCTCTGGATGGAAGCTAACAGGGGGTGCATTTATTGTTTGGGGAATCTCTGCTGTGTAGGGAAGCCATCAGCTGCTGTCAAAATTTCCAGGCTACCATGCTACCAGCTAAATGTTAGTAATTTGTGCAGCTAAACCCAGTACTCGGAGAAGGCAATGGCAACCCACTCCAGTGTTCTTGCCTGGAAAACCCAGGGACGGGGAGAGCCTGGTGGGCTGCCGTCTATGGGGTCGCACAGAGTCGGACATGACTGAAGCAACTTAGCAGCAGCAGCAGCAAACCCAGCACTTCCCAGTTTCTTTCTATCCTGAGACAGCTTGCTGTCTGTTACTTTATGCCTCACACCAATTCAAATACCAGGTATTTGCCAATGCTCTTTCCTGGAATTGATATGAAAATTGCAAAGGAGCGAAAACATCAAATGGTGTTGAGACATTCTTACCATTCATTTATATTGTACACTTAAAAGGAGTAAAGGCCTCTCCAGCAGGCAAACCAGTGTTGTCTGTGAGGCCCGAGATTCACCCTCCAGAGCCCTTCCTTGGAGCCGATGACACATTCTGCTCAGTACAAGTTCCAACTCCCTCCTCCTCCCTTCATGTTACTGTTGGCAAACCATACTTGTTCCAAAGTCTTGTTTTGTGTAAATAGCTAGAGAAAACAAACACTTCAGGTTGTTGATGGATACACTGTAGCAGGCAGCTCCCCGCTGAATTCCAGGAGCAGCGCACCTCCTCTGCACAGGGTTCCTCCTTCCTTGCCCAGTGGACCAGAGAGCACCCAGAGCCCTGTCCAGAGGCTGAAGTTTGGTGATTTTCAGTGGTAGCTGGCTGATTTTCCACCTGAGAAAATTGTCCTAAAAAGAAAGTGACTCATTTAACCAGACTACCCCAATGCAACCCCTCCACTAAGTAACCTGAGCCCCAGTTTTTCTCTTGGCCCCCATCCCTTACCCTTACCCCACACACCCTCATACAAAATAGCATCACTAGCCCCTCAGTTCCTCTCCCCAAATGGAAGTCATGTCCAACTCTTTGTGACCCCATAGACTGTAGCCCACCAGGCTCCTCTGTCCATGGGATTCTCCAGGCAAGAATACTGAAGTTGCCATACCCTCCTCCAGGGGATCTTCCCAACCCAGTGATCAAACTTATATCTCCTGCATTGCAGGCAGATTCTTACCACTAGCGCCACCTGGGAAGCCCTCCTCTCCCCAAGGATGAGCTAAAATCTCCCCCTTTCCTTCCCTTTCAAGTCTCATTCTCCAGAGTTCCCTGGTCTAGCCCTGCAGTCCTGGCCGAAGTGAAGTGTATACAGACAGGTACTGCAACACCCAACTATTGAGGCCAAATGGATTAAATCAGTCCTAAACATGCCTGAGTTGACGTTTCTGGCTTTGGCATGGCTTGAGAAGTCGCAAAGTGGAATGTTTTCCAACAAAACTGGAGTAGGCCTTAGCAAGGGCTCTGGGAGGGTCACTGATGTGGCTGTTCCCTGGGACTGGATGGAGCAGATGCTGCACCAGACCTGGACCAGAGCCCAGGCTCCCGGGACCCAGGCGGGGCCAGCCCATATGCTCTCTGGTTCTGCTGGTTTCTGAAGTTAGAGGTTCTGTTCTTCCAAGAAGTGAAAGAACAGTGGCTGCGGCCCTGGTAGCTTTGATCTTGCTGCCTGGAGGCAGAGGTGGAAAGTGTGGGGAGGGCAGGATGAGACTTCTATGTGGATGAGTGGAGGTGAGAATACAGGATGAGACTCCAGGGCGGGTATGGGGCCAAAGTGCAGCAGGACTGGATGTGAACTGCCCTGCGGTGTGACCTTGGCTCTGCTCCTGCCTCCCACCTCTTCTTCCTCAGCCTGTTAATCTGCACCCCACAAGTCTCCCTCCCTCAGCCCTGCAAGAGAAATGCAGGGGAACGTGGCATCAGAAGCAGCAACTTAATGACCACAGGTGGTCTTAGATCTGAGAACCAAGGACCCCAGGTTTCACTGCCCAGAGGTGTGCATGAGAGACCAGACGCAGTCAACCCCAGAAGGTTACATGCCTTCAACCTCTCCACTACTTTTATCCCTAGGGACTCCTTCCTGGGTCAAAGGCCTGGGGTCACAGTGCTTCCCTCCTCCTGTGCCTTTCCTCTATATTCACTTATGCATCTGTCCAGAACTCAGCTTTCTTACATATACCATGAGAGATCAAAGATGACTAGCCTCCAGAGGGCTTGTGTCTGATGGAAGAGATAAACATGTAAGCAGCTGCAGTGAATGCAGCTGAGGGAATACAAGCAGGGAGGGTCTGGACACCGCCTGGTGGGGATGGGAAAGATAAGCAACACATACCCAGAACATCCCACAGGTGCCCAGAAGCGGCCGCAGGGGTGAAAACTGACCTGGGGGTAAATATTAGTCAGGTCCAGAGAGAAGCCCAGAGCCAGAGCTGATGCAGGAACCAGGGGGACCTAGGTCTCTTCCTGACTCCCCTTTACTTCCACCGCTACCCCCACCCACCACCATTACCAGTTCTTGCTGCAAGCTTCACTTAGAAAGTCCCTGTGTTTCCAGGCTGTGGGTGGTAATTCAAGGTCGTTCTAGATTTGCTTTCATAGAAGTAGTATGTCTGGATCACAGTAGGCAATGGTCCTGCTGAAATCTCTGCAGCCAGGCACCCATGGGATGTCTGTTCACTTCCAACCATCCATTCTGAGTGGACCATTGAACAAAACGTTACGTACAAAGACGTCCCTCATGGAATTACTTATAACAGCAAAACTCATTGTTGCTCTTGCTCAGCCGCTAAGTCATGTCCGATTCTTTGCAACCCCATGGGCTGTAGCCCACCAGGCTTCTCTGTCCATGGGATTTCCCAGGCAAGAATACGGGAATAGGTTGCCGTTTCCTTCTCCAGGGGATCTTCCCAACCCAGGGATCAAACCCACATCTCTGGGCATTGGCAGGTGGATTCTTTACCACTAGCCACCAGGGAAGCCCCAAACAGCAAAACTTAGAAGTGACCCAAGTGCCCAAACATAGGTGGGTGGGAGACTGATTAAATAACCTATAATACATTGAGGTAACATGACGCCACGTACTATGAACTGACAGAAAGTGGGACACAGGATTACTATAACCTGGTGCACATTTGAAAAAGAGATATTTGCATGGAAAACCGATAGGAAGAAAATAAATCAAAACATTCGTTGTGCTTATGAGCCATTTTTATTTGCCTTTATATTTTGTCTGTATTTTCCCAAGATTTAATAATGAACATATTTTACTTGCATCATGAATTAAAACCCAAATAAGGGTGGTGTTAGTTTGCACTTTTTCAGTGTGGATTAAGGGCTGTCAAGGATAGTGAGACATGCAGACACTGTGGCATCAGGGTTGCTTATTCCAGAGATGAGGCAAGGAGAGGGGGTCATGGTGGCTTTCCTTAAATGGTTAAAGGGATGTTCCATGGATTGGGCTCCACTGGTGGCTCAGTTAATAAAGAAACTGCCTGCAACCCAGGAGACCCAGGTTTGATCTCTGGGTGGGGAAGATCCCCTGGAGAAGTAAATGGCAACCCACTCTAGTATTCTTGCCTGGAAAATCCCATGGACAGAGGGAGCCTGGCAGGCTACAGTCCATGGCGTCACAAAGAATGGGACACAGCTTATCAGCTAAACCACCACCACACCCATAGCTAATGCAGAACTCAGGTTCTGTCTTCCTTGAGAGGACAGAACTACAAGCCATGAATGAGTGTGTCATCTTGTGAGTTATTGCTCAACAGGAGAAGACATTATTAGCCCAAAAGCCAAGCACCTCATGACTGTGGCCAGAGGCTGGGAGCTCCCTGGCCCCAGGGGAATCCTGCAGTGGTTGTGTGAGAGCCATCTGTGAGAGGTGCTGAGGAGGGAACTGGACCACAGTCTCTAGAAGGGGCCTTCCAACTCTGACACTTTGCGATCTGCCTTCAGCCCAGTCCCTTTGGTGCCCATCTAATCATGCAAGCCTTTCCACACCTCCTCACCCATCACCTGTTGACACAGGACTCTTATCCATTAACATCTGTTTCCCACCTTTTTACATTCCAAAGTACAGCCACAGGGAGTGACAGTCCCTCAACAGGATATCCAAGAGGAAGTACGCAATCAGAAAGAGAAAGGGAAGAAGAAGTGGAAGCAGTTTGATCTGTGGGCCCCGATTCTTTCCTTGTCTTTGTTCAGATAAGCTCAGCTCGTGACCCAGAATAGTGGAACTCGTCATGAGCCTCTTGACTCATCAATGCAGAGTTATTGACCCTCTGGTCAAGCTCAGGGCTCAGTGGTCAGTGTGAGTGTGGGGCTGGCCTTCAAGCAGCTTATGATGAAGAGCCAGAGACAAGCATCTAAAGGACAGGAATGACTGGAGCCTATTATATAGAGTGAAATAAGTCAGAAAGAAAAACACCAACACAGTATACTAACGCATATATATGGAATTCAGAAGGATGGTAGCAATGACCCTATATGCAAGACAGCAAAAGAGACACAGATGTATAGAACAGTCTTTTGGACTCTGTGGGAGAAGGCAAGGGTCGGATGATTTGAGAGAATAGCATTGAAACATGTATATTATCATATATGAAACAGATCGCCAGTCTAGGTTCGATGCATGAGACAGGGGTGCTCAGGGCTGGTGCACTGGGATGACCCACCCAGAGGGATGGGATGGGGAGGGAGGTGGGAGGGAGGGTCAGGATGGGGTACACATGTACACCCGTGGCTGATTCATGTCAATGTATGGCGAAAACCACTACAATATTATAAAGTAATTAGCCTCCAATTAAAATAAATTAATTAATTAAAAATAAAAATAAAGGATGGGAGTGAAGGGGGAAAGGCAAAATAGGAGTACAAGCAATGTGCAGCAGGTCTTAACGGAATGGTTCTAATTCAGTGAAGAGAATCAGAGGGTGGAGGGATTCCAGGGAGCCCTAACTGGACTCAGGACCAGAAGAAGGTGCACTCTCTAAGCTGGAGCTGTTCAAAGGCATGGCAGTGTGAGAATGCCTAGCATCCAAACATGGAGTCGTTTTATGTTGTTAGAATGGAGGGTTGGTGGAGTCTGTGATGGGAAACAGGGCTGGAAAGACATGTTGGAGCCAAGTTATGGAGTATGGGCTTGACCCTAGGGTGTTGGATGGTCACTGGGGATTTCTGAGCACAGGAATGACACTTTCCTGTAGCGACAGTAAGAAAGGTAAATGAGAGACTTGACTCCAGGATTCTAATAAGAAGCTACTGGAAAAGATGATGGAACTCTGAATCAAAACAGTCTGGAAGGAGTGGGGTCCAGAGATGTCCTGGAGACAGAGTTGACTTCACTACTAGAAGGACCAAAGAATAGGAACCATTGAGGATGGTCCTGGCCATGCTTTGCAGACCTCCATATTCATGCCATGGCTTCCTAGGCTGTGCTAGTGTTAAAGAACCTACCTGCCAGTGCAGGAGACATAGGAGTCATGGGTTTGATCCCTGGGCCAGGAAGACCCCCTGGAGAAGGGAATGGCAACCCGCCCCAGTATTCTCGCCTGGAGAATCCCATGGACAGAGGAACCTGGCAGGCTACAATCCATGAAGTCCCAAAGAGTCAGACATGACTGAAGCGTCTTAGCACACACATACTCATGCCATAGCCCTGGGGGCCTCCTCAGGCTCCATCTTCCTGACCCTAGAAGAGCCGTGACTGCTTAGACTTGGGAGACCCTGGAAAGTCACTGGATTTTCCTTGTCTTAGTGGCTGAGCTACACCAGCTGGCATTTGGTCACACCTTCGAGTTGTTCTTCTCCAAGAAACAGTCTTGAGCTTTCCACCTAGGCTGCAAGTTCCTCGGTGGAGGACCCAGAGCACATGCTGGTCACCTGGCAAGGTGTGCCTATCAAAGCATCACACTGAACGGCATGACATGAAGGTCTTGACGAGTAACTGACCTCCCCCTCTACCCTCCCTGGCAGAGACCTCACCATTGAGGACCAGATCGTGCTGCTGAAGTCTTGTGCCATTGAGGTCATCATGCTGCGCTCCAACCAGTCCTTCACCCTGGAGGACATGTCCTGGACCTGTGGCAGCCCGGACTACAAGTACCAAGTCAGCGACGTGACCAGAGGTGCGGCTGGGTTCTGCCTCCACTAAGCTCCACCCCTCCTGGGGTCATGTGCCCCACCAGGCACTTCAGAGGGAGGAGGTAGCAACTGGGAGAGAAGGGCAAGGGTCAGGCCAGAGGGTGGGTGGAGTGGGGTGGACGGCCCCTGCAGATGCCCACAGCAGCGGGCCATTCTCTCTTGTAGCTGGACACAGCCTGGAGCTCATCGAGCCCCTCATCAAGTTCCAGGTGGGGCTGAAGAAGCTGAATTTGCACGAAGAGGAACATGTCCTGCTCATGGCCATCTGCATCGTCTCCCCAGGTACCTAGCAGCATGGCTTGGGGGCAGGCATGAAGGGTGAGCCCCACTGAGGGCCAGCAGAGAGGTTCAGGGGGAGAAGTGAGCAAAAGGAGAGATCGGCCAAGAAAGACCCACTTTGCGGGGTTTGTCCAGGCCGTGTGTTATGGGTTTGTTGAAGGTTTCCTCACTGCCCTTGAGCTAATGAGACCATTGCTGGTTCATGGGTGGGATTCTGAAGAACCAGACTCAGGCTCTGCTCTTGTGTGAACTGGATTGACCTCTGCTGACACTTGAGGTCCCGTGGGGACAGGGCACAAAACCCTGGGGCCTGATAGATGGCTCTCCTGGCCTGATAGTTTAGCTGACAGATGCTGAAGACAGAGTGCTGTGACCCTCAAGCTCTCCTGCCTGTTTGGGGCGGGAAGAGGGAGAGAGGTCGAGGAGGAGGAGATCTTGCAGTCCTGAGGATGCTGGGTGGCTGGTGAGGTTCCACCTAGACGGTGTTCAGGGAACAGGCCAGTGGCCTCTATAAAGGGATGCTTTCCTGGGCAAGTGCCCAAGGAGAGGATGTGGGCACCCCTCCCGCTACCCAGCATTCATTCATTCATTCATCGACTCAACACTAATTTATCAGGCTTCTGTCAAGCACCAGGCACTGTGCCTGGCACAGGGAGGGACTTAGCAGCAAACAGGACACAGATCCCCCCATCAAGTGTAGGAGGAGACATTAAACACATGCAATTTAACAACCAACTCCTTTTTGTGATGAGAGTTTTAAAAATAAAGTAAATGATGCTATAGAGGGTAGAGCTGAAAATGGGAGCCTGATGTCATCTGGAGGTAAGGGCTCATCAGGAATGACCTCAAGGAAAGTCCTTTATGCTGTTACCTGAAGGATCAGTAAGAGGCAGGCAAAAGTAGAGATGAGTTTCTGGTAAAGGGAACACAGATGTGAAGCCTGGGATCCGGATCCTGATGAAAGATGGACAATAGAGACAGGAGAGAGATGAGGTGGGGACAGGACCAGAGGACCCAGGTGGACGTGAGACTCGATCCTCAAGGCAGTGGGAGGCGGCCAAGGGGGGTGGGGAGGTCTGACGTCACAGATAAGCAGCCATCCAGGAGTGACGGAGGAAGATGCTGAGGCTGGGGGTCTGTCTTCAGGCTGAGGGGTGGGGGCTGGGCAGTAAGGGACCCGACTCAGAGCTTCCTCCCCCCGCCCCCCACCTCTTTGCCCACAGACCGCCCTGGAGTCCAGGACGCCGCACTGGTCGAGGCCATCCAGGACCGCCTGTCCAACACACTGCAGACCTACATCCGCTGCCGCCACCCACCCCCAGGCAGCCACCTGCTCTATGCCAAGATGATCCAGAAGCTGGCAGACCTGCGCAGCCTCAATGATGAGTACTCCAAGCAGTACCGCTGCCTCTCCTTCCAGCCCGAGTCCAGCATGAAGCTCACGCCCCTCCTGTTCGAGGTGTTTGGCAACGAGATCTCCTGACTCTGGCAGCCTGTACTGGCGCCTGGGAGGGGCAGCCTCTCCAGGGCCGGGCACCCAGGCCTGGGGCTGGCGGGTGCCCAGCAGCCCTTTCCACACCTGCTGGGGTTCATCCCTTCCTCTCCCACCTCCCCTCCCCGGCTGGCCCATCCTCTCTCCTGCCCCATCTAACGCCAAGTCCCCCTCACCTGCAGGCCACAGGCTGCCCCCTCAACCCACCCTCACTTCCCTCAAGGCCTCAGTCATGAGGATTTTTCGTTTATTTGACAAAGGAACTCAAGTGAGGGCAGAGGGCAGAGGCTGAAGGTGGGCCCTTGCCTGAGGATGTCCCCACCACTCTGGAAGTGGCTGCTGGCTGGTGCCGAGGGAACAGGCAGGCGGGAGAGACAGACCCATTCCTCAGGGACAGAGACACCTGTACCTCCACTGCACTCCAGGCCCACCCATCCAGAGCTGCTGGGACCACCCTTCCTCCACCCACCCACGATAAATACTGACTCACAACTCCCTCCTTACTCTGCTGCTGGTCTGTGCTGTCTGCCCCTGGGCAGTGTGCTGCGATGGGCCCCCCTCTTCTGCCTTCTTACCCTAAGACTCGCTGCCAAGGAAGCCCCAAAACCGAGGTGACCAAGATCACAACCCCCACCCTCATTCACACTCTGCCAGCCAAAGGGTGCTTGCCTAGCGCTGTAGGGCCCACCCTCATCCTATCACCATGGTAACATTCTCCCCGGTAGTGGCTCTGGTAGGATGGGCTTTCTCCCCATGGTAGGGGCCACTGGCCCAGAACCCAAGTGCTGGAGGCCAAGCAGGGAAGCGAGCAGGGTCCAGGTGACGGGGGGGCAGGCAAACCCAGACTGGTAGAAGAGTAGAGGCCCCACCCATCCTGCCACCGAGCCCACAGCTCCTCAGCCGGGATCTAGGGCTGGCGAGGCAGGAGCTCTTCTCCCTCCCACAGTCCACGTGGCAGGACTGAACGGCCCCCAGGCTTCAGAGGATTGCAGCCACTGTCCTCATTCACACCCTGCGGGTCCCTACAACCCACCCCAGACAGGACTGGCCACAGGCTCCAGAGCCCTTGCACAGCAGCCGTGGGGCTGGACGGGCTCTCCCTGGGGTGGATGGCCAAGGGTGATGACCCAGAGCTCGGTCCACTGTCCCTGCCCCCAGCAGTCTGGAGAAGCCACTTACCAGTAGGGCCTCATCTTTCCTTCCTGGCAGGGTGGGATGAAGTGTGAAAGTGCCAGTCGCTCAGTAGTGTCCGACTCTTTGCAATCCCATGGACTGTAGCCTGTCAGGCTCCTTTGTCCATGGGAGGGTGGGATGAGGGAGAGGAATTTCCAGATCCCAACAGTGCCAGCCCACCCTGGCCGCCTGGGTCCGCTTCCACCACGGCTCCAGCATCTCAAGTGTGGGTGGGGGGCAGTGGGTCTGCGAGAGCACTTCCGGTGGAGTTGGGTGAGGCTGGTTCCTCCTTGTTCCCACCCCACCCACTAATGTCAGAAAGGGCCAGTGAGGCAGGTGGGGCGGGGGGCACCAAACTTCAAAGTTGGTGTTCTTCCCGTATCCAGAGCTGACATCTGATAGATGGAAGTTGTCTTTAGAATCAGACGCCTTTGGGACCACATCCTGATAAAGCGGATAGTAGGCACCGCTAATGAAGAGATGCTTATGGGAGGTGTGGACTTATGCTGGCTAAGTTCTGCACACTATTGTTGTTGTTCTTTGACAAATTAAGGAGAGACCCTTGGGATCCGATTATAGAAAAGGCTTGAAAGTCGCTAACCCAGTTCAACCCCCTTGTTACAGAAAACTGATGCTGAGGAGAAGGTGTGACTCACCCAGGCTCATATAGCTGGTTTGGAGCAGCCCCAGGTCTGGACCTGGACGTTGGCCATGGGGTCCCATGCTGTTTTTCATACACTGCACTAGAGCTCAGACATCATGTCCCATTCCCCTGGTGGCTGACCTGTCCCTTGGGGGAAGCCCTGGGTTTTAGATGGAGCAAGTCCAGAGCCCTGCCACTCTTTCCTGGGCTGTCACCCCACTGAGCCCTCAGGACCAGAAAAAGGGACGCCTCAGCCTGCGTCTCAGTGTGACTCGCACCCCACCCCATTGTGGCCCTGGTCGGGTGGGGTCTCTGCCTCAGCTTGGTTTAATGCTGTTGCCTTATCAATAAAGCGAATTTGCTTTTGTACTGCCTTTACCCGCCCAGTGCTCCCCAGCCCTGCCTCCCCAGGGAGCATGGCAGGACACACGGAGGACGCTGTTCCTCTGCCTCGGTGCCCCTGACAGCCCCGTGCAGTCCCAAAGTCCAGTCTAGCAGCTGGAAGGGAGAGAAAAGTGAGGCTCCCTCGATTGAAAGAAAATGTGGTCATCTCTCTGTTTTAGAATGAGAGAATGTGAAGGCAGACAGTCATAAATCTCAACCTTTTAAAGTATATTATTGGAAAGCCAGGAAGTGTTAGTCGCTCAGTCTTGTCCGATTCTTTGCCACCCCATGGACTATAACCCACCAGCCTCCTCTGTCCATGGGATTTTCCAGACAATACTGGAGTGGGTTGCCATTTCCTTCTCCAGGGGATCTTCCCGACCCAGGGATTGAACCCACGTCTCCTACACTGCAGATAAATTATTTACCATCTGAGTCACCAGGGAAGCCAAGAAAGTATACACCAAAAATGCCAAATAAGATTCTGGGAGATAGGAAAAGCCTTCTCTGGCTGACTGGAAGCAGTAGGAGAATCTGAATGAGGTTAACAGGGAAGCTTGGAATGTACAGCAGATCTGGTTAAATCTGGAAATAAAACAGCCAAGAGGGCTTTGAAGAATGGTTCCTGGTGATTTCCAAAGAGAAAAACATTTGCCAAGAATTTGTCAAATAAAACCGATGAATACCTCCCATATGGTAATAAAGATGGCGGATACTTACATAGCACTTACTTTATGTCAAGTACTGCTGTAAATAAATGCTTTATGCAAACCAGCTTGCTTTATCCTTTTAAGGACCCTTTGGGGAAATGGACGACTACTACACTCATTTCACAGAGCGGATAACTTGCCCAAAGCGGCGCTGGTGGTAAGTGAGAGATGGGGTTTGAACCTTGGCAGCTCGCTCCAGAAGCCGTTAATTACCTGCTACACTACACTGATTCCTGCTGAGCCGAAGGGGCTGACAAATGACAGCTAGTTATGCCAGCTCTCTACGAAAGGGGGTGTAAGGGAGGTTCCCATTCCTCAAGCAGACCTTGGGAAAGAGAAATTGGAGGTGCTGGACCCAACAGGGCTCTACTCTCAGGAAGCATTCAGCAGCATGCCTTGTGTCCATTTCTGTGGGGCCCCTAAAACCTCCAGAATAGAAACCAGGCACCTGTTGACTAAACTGTGCCTGTATTTGACATGACTTCAGTTCAGTTCAGTCTCTCAGTCGTGTCCGACTCTTTGGCATGAGTTGGCAAACTGCAAATGACTCTTGTGAATATACAGGACTTCGAAAGACCCCGAGGAGCCAATGCACCCCCTCCATTTCCAAAAACGGGGGGTTTATGATAAAGGATGGGGCTTCACAAGTGATGCTAGTGGTAAAGAGCATCTCCCTCCCCCCTCCCCCCACCGCCCCGCGCCAGCCAAAGCAGGAGACCTCAGAGTCACTGGTTTGATCCCTGGGCCAGGAAGATTCCCCTGGAGCAGGGAGTGGTAACCTACTCCAATATTCTTGCCTGGAGAATCCCAGGGACAGAGAAGCCTGATGGGCTATGGTCCATGGGGTCACAAGAGTCAGACGTGACTGAAGCAACTTAGCACAGCGCACATAATAAAGGGCAGCTTTGCTAAACACACAAGCACAAATAACTAGCAAAGACACAGAATGGTCATCTCGGGAAACATGCAGGAAAAACATAACCAATGTATTTACTTAGGATAAACTGATCGGAGAACCTCTGGATGTGATTTAATTTTTCAGGAGCATCTGAAAATTTTGATTTCAAATCAAATGTGTCAGTAGGGGATGGGATGGGAGTAGAAGAATTGGGGCCTGAAGGCTGTTTTGTTAAGAAAAGTGAATGAATTTAGAGAAATACCATCCCAGAGTACATCTCTGGCAGGAGAAATGTGAAGACGAGTCCCCAGAAACTGTTAGGAGGCTCTTATTTAACATTTTTATAGACAACCCTGAGGAACACAGAATCTCCAAGGCTTTGTGTTACAATCAACTTTTCCAGGTAAACAGAGAGGAATGCATCCAGTTAGGAGAAAGTGATTTTTAGTTTTCATATTCTAGGCCTTGGGTCCACATCTGTGTTGTTCAATAAGGTAACTGCATGTGACTTTTAAATTAAAATTTATTAAAATTAAATAAAAGTAAACATTTAGCCCTTCAGCTGCACTCACCATATTCTTAGTGCCTGGTAGTCTCAGGCCTATGGGGATGGAGAGACCATTTCCCTCTTTGCAGGAAGTTCTGTTGGACAGGGTTGGTCTACACAGTGCCTCCTGTTCATGGATGGTGCATTTCTGTCCACCTGTCAGTCAGATAGCCACTAAGTATTTGATACCATATAGAGGTGTCACATGCTTCCCTGGTAGCTAAGTGGTAAAGAATCTGCCTGCAATGGAGGAGACATGGGTTCAATCCCCAGGTCGGAAAGATACTCCTGGAGAAGGAAATGGCAGCCCACTCCAGTATTCTTGCCTGGAAAATCCCATGGACAGAGGAGCCTGGCGGGCTACAGTCAGTGGGATCACAAGAGCTGGATGCAACTTAGTGACTAAACCACCACTACCAGAGGCTATTTAGGGAATACCCTCCCTTTACATCAAGCAACGTTGCAATGGGACTGCTGTGAATACATCCGCTCCTCAGAAGAAATGTAGGAAACATCTCACAGATCACAAAGCTGATAGGCTCAGAGCTTCCTGTGGCATAAATAGGTCAGCACTGTGCCACGACATACTATTTACCTCAGTTCTGGGGACCAGCAGACAGGAAGGACTTGCCTAGAGTGACCAGAGCCCTCAGATCAGGGTCTCTGGCTGCTACTGAGATTCCCTAGAGGCTGTCTATGCAGCTCAGGCCTGTCTGCCTGCCCCGTGGCCCTGCAGGGGACAAGGGTGATGCGTGACAACCCCAGTGTGACCAAAGGAATGCCTCTTCATGCCAACTGGCACTCACTGTAGGCATGATGTCTGCGAGGCTCCTGGAAGGGGCAGGGGGGTGGGTGCTCCAGCTCACCAGGAAGCATAGCAGGATGTGGAGCAGAGACTGGGGTAGGGATGGGGGTGGTCACTGGTCCAGACAGGTGCTTGGAACTTATACACTGAGACACACCGTGTGTGATTCAGGAGACAGTGCTGCTGCACGTTGGGTTCTGGGGAAGCCAGCTCTGAAATGCAGACGGAAGTGCAGGGAGCTCACCAGGGAGTCGTCACAAGATCATCATTGTGGGTGGCAGGGAAGAAGGTGGAATCGGGTGGAGGATGCGGTGCAGTCTCAACAGCGGTCTCCACCAGCCCTTACCGGGGCTCTGAAAGATTGGGATGGCCCTTCAGATTGCCCCAAGCTGAGGTGAGGGAGCTGGCTTTTACATTCCTGATCATCGGATGCAGACTTCCCCCAGAAAAGAGTGTAAACTTCACGTGTCCTCTTTTCAGCCAAGAGTAGGTAAGGATTGGGGGTTGTTTCTTCACATTTTGTACAACCTGACGCCTTGTGGAAGGCCCAGCACGCTTCCAGGCCCTTTTGGCTCCAGGGAGTGGGCAGCAGTAGTTCCTGGGGCTCCCTCCAGAGGGAGCTGTTCCCAGCTTCCTCTGAGCTGTGGACTGTCACTAGTGTTTTTCCCCCGAAGTCACGTCGAGTTCCACCACTAGGTGGTGCTACTGCCCTACAGGGACAGGTTTGTGCTATTTGCCCGGCCACTCTCCCCTACTCCCTTCTCTGCCCCTATCCTGCTCTCGCCTTTTATCTCTGTGAAGGTGCCTGACCCCTTTTGTCTGGAGCCTCTGAGCACCCTCTCTGCTGGCCCCCGGTTCCCCCTGAGGTCCAGCTTGGTTGTGCAGTCCTTGCGTTGTCTCTTAGCACAAACCCAGCACTGGCCTCAGTGCTGGGGATACAGCGATGAACAGGACAGCTGCCGCACCCCAAGAAAGGCACAGTCCACTGGAAGAAGACAGACCTGCAAACAGGCCATCACCAGGAGCACAAGCAGAAGCCAACCACTTAATGGCGTAAACTGATGGGTCCTTGTCTTGGCTCTGCCAATGGCTATCTGTGTGACCTTGGGCAAGGGAATTAATGTATTTGAGTCTCAGAATCTTCATCTATACAACAGTAATAGTACCCACTTCTAGTTCGTTGTTGTGATACAATCTGTGAAAAGCTCTTATCATAAATGCTGCCGGCATCATTATTAACTTGCAGAGTGAAGGGATGGTCAAACAGGTTTTCACTGGACGTTGACACCGCTCCAGCCCTCTAACGACTGATCCCTGCTAGTCTCTCTGGAGTAGCTCGGGAGGGATCTGGCTGACCCCGCCATGCTGATCTCAGCCTCTGGAAGCCATAAGCTCCTGCTCCATGAAAATCTATCGGCGAAGGGAGAAGGCGTCATTGCTCCATTCGGCCACCAGGGGGCAGATATGCAATTTAATAAGCCAAATAAGCCTGAATTGAAACCGCTCCGCTGGAGAGAAAATTGTGGGAAAGAGATGGGAAGGTAGGCACAGAAATTCAACAAACGGGGAACTCTAGTTAATGCTGTTCCCAGCTTCTTTCAATTACGGTCTTTCTTTACCAGCTTCGCTTCCCCAGTGACCTGACTGTACATATAATACAAAAATCAGTATTCTCTGGACCTGAGAGGCTCCTGTCCAGAGCGGAATCGCGATGAGCCGCAAGCATCAGGTTTGCTCCGTCTATCTATTGTGTCACAGTTTCTCCTTTCTCACCTTGGTGTTCACTGGACCCACGCTCCCTAGATGGGGTGCACAGCCCACAGTGATCCAGGAGCACACGTCACTGTCCAGACTGTGAGACTGAGACTGCAATGTGGGTGGTCACATTCACCCACTTGCAGCTGTGACTGTGGCTCCGCAGGCTGCTTCCACATCAGCTCTTCTCAAATGTTTTGGTCTTTGGGCCATTAACAGCAAAGAACGCCTGCGTGCGTGCTCAGTCGCTTTAGTTGTGTCTCACTCTGCAACTCTATGGACCGCCAGGCTCCTCTGTCCATGGGACTCTCCAGGCAAGAATACTGGAGTGGGTTGCCATGCCCTCTTCCAGGGGATCTTCTCAAGCCAGGGATTGAACCCCCATCTCCCGCATTGCAGGTGGATTCTTTACCCACTGAGCATCTGGGAAGCCCCACCCACCAAGAGCTTTCGTTTATGTGGGTTATAGCCATCAATATTTGCCAAGTTAGAAACTTCTCAACATTTTAAATTAATTTCTATTGCAGTATAGTTGCTTTACAGTTGTGTTAGTTTCTACTGTAGGGCAAAATGAATCAGCCATACATTTGCCCATATCTCTGTTTTGTTTTGTTTTGTTTTTATGAAGATCACCACGGAGCACTGAGTGGAGTTCTCTGAGCTACACAGTATGTTCTCATTAGTCATCTGTTTTATACATAGTATCACTAGTGTATATATGTCAATCCCAGTCTCCCAATTCATCCCAATTGTCCCCCTCCCTATTTCCCCCTTGGTGTTCATACGTTTGTTTTCCACATCTGTGTCTGTATTTCTGCCTTGCAAATAAGATCATCTGTACCATTTTTATTAGAAATTTAAATTGAGAAAAATATTAAATACTCATTAAATTAAAAAGTAGTAATGAATCTATTATAAGATAACATAAGTAACACAATTTTTACTAAAAGTAACAAACAAGTTTAGTGACAAGAAGGGATTGTTTGACAGTGTTGCAAATCTCTTTGATGTTTGGCTTCATAGAAGGCAGCTAGATTCTCATAACTGGTTCTGCAGCCCATCAGCTAGAGTATCCCACATCGTGAAAACTGTGGGAGACTTCTATGTACACAAGTGAGAGAATGAGAGTTTAAAGGGCACTTAACGTATTGGTATTATTATGAAAGTAGTTTCAACCTTGCAGAGCTCCTAAAAGGGACTCAGGGATCCACAGGAGTCCCAGCCTACACTCTGAGCTCTACACTGCACATCCTTCTAAGCTTGGTTTCTTTGGCCTGGTTTTGCCCCACCCTGTTCTCCATCTCCTAGTTTTCTCAACCTGTCAGACTCTTCCTGCTGCTTCAACTTCCAGCTCAGGCTTCATGTCTTGCACAAATTCTTCCCTGAACTTCACCACAGTGTACCTTCCCTTGACCCCTTCGGATAGAATGGTGCACCCACTCTCTGGTAGAATGAAGTGTATGTTGTAGTGTGTTTTACATTTCTGGTTGGCCTTTGGGGCTCTGTAGCAGACTGGAACAGAGGAGGGATTCCATGAATGTAGCTGAATAAATACATGAATGAATGAGTGAAAATGAGGCAATGTGCCACCCACTTCTGTCAGTGTCTCAAAGATCTGATCTTCACAATAGATGTCAAGTTAAAAAAAAAAATTCTGCGTGGGTCCCTGATGGAAGATGAAATGCAAACAGACTTATGCAAATTTCAACACCTTCCCTTGAACTTTGGAAACTGAGAAGTTAAGTCCCTTTAGCTTCAGAACCCATATGTTAACTGCCTCTCTCTACAGCAGCTGCCATATCTCCCTTACTCTGTATGTGAATGATTGGGTTTGGGGACCAAAAGGCAGAATGTATCATGGCATTTATCCCTATTCATATCTATCTGATTTGATTTTGCCCACATTTTAGTCTGTTCACATGTCTGGAATCCCCACTTTGTCATCTAACATTCTGACTATCCATGCTGGCCTTGCATCTTCCAAAACTTAGGTCTGCAAATCAAGTACAGAGTTGGTTAAGACAGAGCTAAGACAGTGCCTTTTTGCAGGTTGACACTAGTGCCCTGACCAGAGCCCTTTGGTTTGGTTGTTCAAGACTTTCCTGGGGACAAGGGAAGGGGTGGGTAATGAGACTGAGGCAGGAGGAGGTGAGTGGATACCTTGCAAAATCTCAGGCATTCACAAGAATTTGGGGAACTTGGCAATGCTTCTATAGCCCCTCCCTCTCCAAGACCCAACCATGTCACCCCAAGTCTGAACATATTATTACAGAATTAGACCAGATCTGAGCCAAGGCTCGGGGATCCAAGGATATCTGATACAGGGGGTGCAGGAAGGGGTGGATCAAGTATCAGATTCCAAGCTGGAGTGTTCTGCAAATACTGTCTGAGCTAGACTGGGAGAAGAAAGGCATAGTCTCTTAGATCCTGGTTACTGAGAAGGGAAGACAGTGGGCAGCGGGCAGGACTCTCTTGAGGCACCCACCAAGAGATGCCGTGGTGAAAAGTGGAGAAGCCACATGCAGCACAGCCTGGCAGCCCTTATTTAGCTCCGTGGGGCCTCCCACAGTCCTCGTCACTTGCACTCAGAATCCTCCAGGGCGTTTGGAAAGGTCCCTGCCACCCAGACCCAACCCCATCTCAAGAGAAATTCTGTGAACACCTGTGGCAGCCAACACGGGGCAAGGACAAGGCAAGGGGAGAGCAGAGGCCCAACTGTGTCTGTCCCTGGCTCCTTTTCTCCCTTTGCTACCCAGTAGGGCCAGGTAGAGCAAGCAGCCCACCAGAAAAGGCTCCACAACCAAAGCCAGCCCAGCCAAGAGCAGAGGACCAGTGAGCAACTGGGTTCAGAGAGCCAGGGAAACCCCTTCCCGCTGTCCCTTCTGTTTCCCTCCAGCCCCACCCCCAGTTCCACTGATTTAAATTTCTTCTTCTCTCCCACCCTGGAGCCCCAGGGGAGCAAAGAGTGTGTGTGGGGGGATGGTGGAACTGCCCTGGGTGATAAACTAAGGATGGGGAGAAGTGATAAAGGGGATGGGAAAGAAGCCAGCTTCACTTCCTCTCTGATAGGGACCCCGCCCCAAGGGGCTCCTGCCTTGCCTTGTTCACAGGAAGGCCTTGAGGTGGTGGAGGAGTGGATGGGCGGGAGCTGAGGGAGTGCTGTCGGCAGGCAGGATGTCAGCGGCCTTGGCAGTGGACGGTTCAGCGGGTGTTGGTTCTCTTGGGTGCTCCCCACGGCTGTCCCCACTGCAGGCCAGCAGGGACTGGGCTGTGAGTGCAGAGGCAGAGGGACACAAGGGGGACCCCTGCCCCTCCACCCCACACCACTCCTGGCCTCAGGAAAGCAGCTGCAATGGAGAAGGAGAGGGCCTAGACAGCAGGTGGTCCTGAGGCCTGTTACACCTCTCCCCAGCTGTGTAACCTGGGGGTGGCGACTGGAGCTCTGGGGGCCTTGGCTTGCCTTGCATGAAGGGCAACGCAGGGTCTCTGTGAAGCTAACTGGAGGGAGTTTGCCACTCCGGCAGGGCCTCCGCTAGGGGAGCAGGCAGATTGAAGTAGCTGCTGCCAGGACTGCTGGCAGATGGACAGGTCTGTCTCTCTCCCACAGAGCGAAGACACTGGTGATCCTCACTTGGGAGACGCTGAGACTTGTGCCTGCTGCGCACGCAGTAAGTGCTTGGTGACCACTAGACTTCGTTCTTAGAATTTTCATCACCTCTCGGGGATCCACTCCTCTCTTCAGTCATCCTCTCCCCATCGTACACACACCCAAGTTGGGACCGGTGCAGGTGGGACTCACACCTGCGGGTCCACTTGTGGAGGACCCCGCCGGTGCCCCAACGGTGCTCACAGGCCTGCCCAAGCCACCGGGGAGGGGGAAGGCTGCCCCTGGCTCCCTGTTCCAGGCCAGGGCTCGGCTCCTCCCCATTATCTCCTTCTGCAAAGCCTCCTCCACCCATCAACCCCAACCGAGATTACAGACCCTCAACCGTTTCCAACTGCCCCGATTCGGGACGAGGCTGGACCACACCGCCCTGGCCACCCCAGCTCTGTCCTGCAGTGGAGAGAGGCCGCTTGCTTCTCTGGGAGCTGGGGGAGCCAGGCTGGGAGCTGCCAGGAGGACACTGCCCCCACCCCGGGTCACCTCCAGAGCTCGAGAGGGAAGCTGGTCTCTGACGAGGACAGACCTTGATGGGCCTCCCAGGCTTGCTCTGCCTTGTTTCTCGGCCTCTCTGCTTCTCTAGGCCTGCAGTTTCTGCTCTCTCTCTCTCTCTCTCTCTCTCTCTCTCTCTCGGGCTGCTCTTCCCCCCACCCCCAGAGCACACCTGGCTCCTCACATCAGATAACACAACCACAGCGCCCCTCGCCCCCACCGCCTTCTAGAGCCCCCTCCTCGCCCCCATCCTCTTCCTCCCCTGCCTCCCCCACCTTGCGGCTCCCTGACTCACAGTTCCCTGGGGAGGGCTGGGGAGGGGTCCCCAAAGCCTTAAAGCCTTACTAGGTAATCAATGAGGGTGTGAGACTACCCTTCCTATTCCTACCCCCCAACACACGTGCACACACACACACACACACACACACACACACACACACACACACGCACTCTGGAAACTCTACACCCCTGTGTCCTGTCAGAGCAGAATAAAAGGGAGGGAGGGACTCAGGGACCAGCCTTGAGGTACCAGGAAAATCCAGCCTGAGGAAGCAGAGTGTGGAGGTCCCTGAAGGGGGTTCCATAGCTCCCTGCTTCTGGGCCGGGAGAAGCTTCTTCCCTTTTCTTGCTCCTAGTTAGTTCATCTGGAGTCTCAGCAGGGCCTGCTCTCAGGCCAGGCAGGGCCTGGGCTGGGGGAGAGGATGGAGAGTCCTAGCCCCTGCCTCCCACTCCCCAAAAGCCCATTTGGGAAGAGCTTGGGGTGGGGGGTGCTTGTAGAAGAAGAGGCACTGTGAAGGGGGTTGCTGGGGTTGGGTGAGAGCTGGACAAGAGATTGTGGGAAGGGGCAGGGTGGGTCCCAGGAGAGAGTGGGATGGGGACTGGTGGGTGCCTGGGAGCTGAGGCTGGAGGTTTTAATGCCTCTTGACAACAGATGAATCATAGGCAAATTATGTGGAAATGATGGCATAAATAAAGATATGTTATTTCAAGGCCCCAGTGTGCACTGTCGGAAGACAGCTGAGGGGGGAGGAGCAGGAGGCTGCCCGGGCCGGATGGTGCTTGTAGGTGGGGGCCCAGGTAGAGTTCCTGTGGGGGGCGGTGGAGGTGAGGGCCCACTCACGACTCTTGTCACCTTCAGCGTGATATGAAACAGCAGGTGGCCGACCACAGCCTGCCAACCCCTCCCCCAGGGCAGAGCAGCCCTCATACTCCCTGAGCTCCTTGGTGATCCCCAGCCCTCCCCACCTCCCTGGGCCACTGCTACCCCCACACTGCTCCCTGCCCCCGTGTCTGTCCCCTTTGGGCCGTCCCTCCAGGGGCGCAGGGGCTTCCCTGGTGGCTCAGATGGTGAAAAATCTGCCTGCCATGCAGGAGACCCCGGTTTGATCCCTGGGTCAGGAAGATCCCCCTGGAGAAAGAAATGGCAACCCACCCCAGTATTCTTGCCTGGAGAATCCCATAGACAGAAGAGTCTGGCGGGCTACAGTCCAGGGAATTGCAAAGAGTTGGACACGATTGAGCAACTAACACTTCCAGGGGCTCAGACGGTAAAGAATCTGCCTCCAATGTGGGAGACCCAGGGATCGAACCTGGAAGAGCGCCTGGAAAAGGAATGGCAACCCACTCCAGTAGTCTTGCCTGGGGAATCCCATGTACAGAGGAGCCTGGAGGGCTACAGTCCATGGGGTCACAAAGAGTCAGACACGACTGAGCAACTAACACTTTTCCAGCCCCAGCATAAAGTCTTGCCCCCAACATGGACTCGAGAGCCAACTGAGCTCTGGGAGCCTTCAGTGGACAGGGCCCACAGTGATGGTCTGCTGATGGATGGTCCAGTTAATATATCCGCTGGAGGAATGAATTAAGGACCTCCCTCCGGTCCTCAGGGCCATCCCTGTAGCCCAGTGGAAGCTGGTGGTCAACTCTCAATCCCAATCTCCCCAGCGTTTCGCAACATTGACAGTTCTTAAACAACTAGAGGGACTTTCTTGGAGGTCCAGTGGCTAAGATTTCTTGCTCTTAATGCAGGGGACACAGGTTTGAGCCTGGTTGGGGAACTAAGATCCCACATACCATGTGGCACAACCAAAAAGAAAAAGACTAGAAAAATGTGTGCCTTCATACCACGCCACACAATCATTCCCTGTCACTCATATTTCCTCTCAATCTTTTCCTCTGTGCTTATGGGTTCCTTTAAACACAGTCACAATCACTGGGCATGGGGAAATCTGTATTCTGTTGCCATGCTATGTCACATTCAAAACATCTTTTTAGCAGCTTCATAATTTTCTATTAAGTGGAAATATAATTTGCTTCGCAATTTTCCAACTGTAGGTGTTCAGATTGTTTCTCATTTTCCATATGGTAAAGAATGTGGTGATGAATATTACTATGCACATATTCCACTCGCCCCACCTTGAATTTTGGTTTTAGGGTATTTTGGGTGGGGTTATTGAGCCAAACGGTAAAAACATCTTCTAGCTCTTACTGTATATTGCCAAACTGATTTCAAAAAGCAGTTACACCACCACCAACAACATGTATATTTCACCACATTCTCACTAATGCTTGAAAATGGTGCCTGCCTTCAACTTGTTTCAACTGGCATCACTTGGACAACAAGCAGGTTGAATGTTCCCCTGCATTTGCTTACTGGCTATGTTTCACCTTTCCTTGAAAAATCCTTTCTGTGCTTTGAGTTTTAATCCACCCCTGTTTCAGTATTTATCACCAACTTGTGTGAGCTCTCTCTGTAAGGATTTTAAAGCATCGTCCACGGCAACCGAGTGGACACCTCTCATTTGTGGCCTTCTCCCCATTTTGGACTCTGACATGGCACTTCCTCTTGTTCTTTTAAATCTCTGGCCGTTCCCTCTCCACTCTCACCAGTGAGCCCAGGTCTTTATTGGTCCTTCCCTTCTCTTCTGAGTTCCGGAGACCAACTGTTCACTCAACTTCCCCTGGACTGCCCCACCAGCACCTCAGTCCACATGTCCATAGCTTGACTCTGCTTTTCACTCCAAATTAGATTCTCACTCCATATCCCCTAACTCTGCTGCCTGAAGGCCTTCGGGTGATGTTTGGAAGGAGAAAGAGGAGCACAGAGGCTGACACACCTGAAGAGGAAACGAGATTCTACCTACGAATGAGATTCTGTCTTCAGCTTAGGGCCAGGACTGGGAAGAGGAGGAGGCGACTATTGTCTAGGAAGATGGCCCACTGTGACTCAGTCTCCTTGCTTCCCTGTCGACCAGGACTGGACCGAGGTCTAGCGATGGGTGCTTGAAAGCCATGGGATGCCGTCCTTCTACAGCAAATCAACCCTGGACGTTGACCTCACTGGCCTTCCCTTTCACTTCTTGAGCCTCTTCCCCAGCAAGGGACTAGAAGGGCTGAAGAAGAGGTTAAGCTGCCATCTCCTCTAAACCTGCGCAGCGCGATACAGTAGCCACTAGGCACCAGTGCTACTGAGCACCTAAAACACGGCTACAATGTACTGCAAGTAAAATACACACGGGTTTCCAAAGATTTAGTATGAAAAAAAGCATGTAAAATGGTCTCTTTAATAATTTTATGTTTTGATTGCATGCTGGAATGATGTTTTTACATATATTATGTTAAATAAATATACTATTAAAATGGACGTCACCACCAATGTATTTTTACTTTTTTAAGATCAAGTTACAAATATGGTTCCCGTTCTGTTACTATTGGGTGGTGCTGGTCTAGCCCCTCCCAGCAGGCAAAACACCAGGCTCTAGGCTGAGTGGCTCCACTGAGGGGTCATGACAGATGCAGATAGAGACCCACTCTAGATGCAGGCCAGCTGAAGTCCAACCAGATGTCACCAACCAGGCAGTGGCGCGTCTCCCCAGGCAAGGCAGAGCGAAGCCACATTTCCTGGATAACGACTTTCCTCCTGGACTTCACGAAGCCTCTGAGCTGGCGCTATTCTGCAGAGCTTGTTCCTGTGGACAAGTTACTCTAAGAGAATGGTCCCCTAGAGTTTTGGATCTCTCCCCACCTCAAGAGTTCTTGAGGAAGTTCTCCCATCATTCCACTGGGGCCAGACCCTTCTGCAGGAGCCAGAAGCATCCTCCCACCCACTCGGGCTTTGGCTCAGCCCACGTGTGGGCTGGGAGGGGATGAGAGAGGAAGGTGGGCCTCTAGATACACCAGCTGGGCTGCAGACATGGTTTATGTTCCATTTCTAATGCCTATCCTTCCTCTTGTCCCAGTGACAGAAGAACAGAAAGGGAACAGGAGGTGGCTGGGGTTAGGGGGGTGGGAGGCAGGCACAACTCACTGGGCTGCCCTGCTCTGGCTCATCCTCTCATTGCCCGGGCCCCAGCCTTGCAGTAGGAGGGCACCAGCAGCTCCCACTCCCCCAGCCAAGAGGACTCCACCTCTCCCAGGTTCTGGCTGGGATCCGCAGGCCCCAGGCGAGTGGGGGAGGGGAGCCACTCCTGCTTTCCCAGCAGCTGCTGCTGCCTCTTCCTGTTTTGCTAAAACTCTGGCTCTGGACCCAAGGAGGTGGGGGAAGTCAGTCGCCAGCCGCTCCCGCCCCCCCACCCCCCACAAAGGTCAACCTTGTCCCCCTGGCCCTCTCAGCTGGTTATTTATAGCCCCCAGGCCCCGAATGAGGAGCTGGATCTCGCCTCCCTCAAATGTCAGCAGCTGTGGCCATTGCCCCAGGGATGCAGCCAGAAGCTCAGCCCACCGCAGATGTGCAGTGCCAGGACAAGGGGGGAGGGCGGGCGAGGGCCTCTCTTCAGGTGGTGCGGGCATTCCCTGCAACCTGGCTCAGGGTCCATCCCCTCCTCAGCTCTGAGTCAACAACACCTGAGAAGGGGTGGGCTGTGTGTGGGGGAAGGTCCCCCACATGTTCTCCACTTCCACATTCCAGATCCAAGAATGGACAGCTAAGGAAAGACCCATTTATTTGGATGTCTTTGCATAAATTAGGTCAGTGCTCATTTTGAGACTGACTGTGTAGGGGATAAGTTCAACCGAGAGGGACGGAAGGGACAGGACGCTGTCTCCTATTACTAACGTCAGCTCGGGCTTCATCTCGGGCTTCATCCCTAACAGTCAGTGGACCGCAGGCTCCGCACATGAGCGATTCACGTCCTGGTCCCGGCAGGCACTTCATGCCCCAGTTTGCAGATGAGAAAACCAAGACATTCCACCCAAGCAGCCTGACTGCAGAGTCTCAGTTTTAACGACAGGACAACCCAGGCTCCCTCAGCCGGTCCCCTGTGGGTTTTATTTAAATGGTTCATTGAAAGCTGCAGGCGGAGAAGCCTGGAGCCCAGCCTCAGGGTCTGCCCAGGGCGAGAGCGGCTGTCTTGATGCCTCCTGTGCCCTCCTGCCCCTGGCACTCAGGCCAAGCTAGAATGAGGGAGTTGAGAGCAGGACAGGGGCGTCTAGAATCACCATTCCAGGCACAGAGTGGGCAGGACAGAGCAGAGCCACTGCCCTCACCCACAAGGACCCGATGGTCCATCAGTGCCCCTCCAGTGGGGCGCTCCCGTGCCTCGGGAACCCAGCATCCTTTGCAGCACTGGTGTTGTAGTCCCGCATCTGACAGTTTTCTCCATTTCAGGTTCTTTACTTCGGCTGTATCCTGCTCCTGGAGATGATGAATTCACGAGGAATAAGGACTGTGGCTCCCTTTGCCTCTGTGCCCAAGAACCTGAGCCAGAGGAGATGCTCAAAAAATAAGCAATTGTACTGATTGAAAAAGAGTAGTAGTGGTGGTCACACGTGAGTGGATACTTCAAGGTCGTAGCAAGGACACTCCCACTCACCCCGCTATGTGGTTACCCTCACCCCCTTTCACCCACACCTTAGGTTGAAGCCCTTCTAGTGCCCACAGGAGCCTAGTTCACACCCACCCTAAAGACACTCCTGGGGAAGAGAGGCACGTGTTCTTAGGCCAGGACCTCCTCAAGGTCTTTGCTGGAGACTCCAGGGTCAGAGTAAGTGCCTCTCAAGAGGGACCATTAAGATAGGTAACAAGGTAGGACCTGCCCTCCAGCTGGTTGTCACTGGGGCTAGAGAGGGCCCTGCTGGGCCATGCAACAAGGCCGAACTCCCAAGCCCACCAGTGGGTGGACCGCAGCATCCCTGCAGGGGCCACTGGAGCGAGTAATTGTGAGCTGGCTACAGAGAGGCATTTTGCAACTCAGACGAATTTCTTCTCGCTCATGATTAGGGTATGGCCCAGTGGCTGCCTCCCTGACCATAATCTCTGCTGGCACAGGCATCTCCGGGGCTGGGCGGTGCAGGCTGGGGAAGGAGCACTGACCTAGAAGCTGGGACGCCTGACTTCTCTGCTTGCTCCCCACCACTGATTAACCATGACACCTCCGGCAAGGAGACTGGGTCCTCAGTTTCCTCAACTAGAAAGGAGTGGTTTGAATAGATCAGAGCATCCCAAACCTAAACACACCTTAGAATTACCTGGGGAGCTGCAGATTACTAGGTTCCCCATGCCCCCAGCACCCCAAAAGGAAGAGACTGTGAGAGGGCCCAGGAATCTGCTATTCACAGGTTCTCCTGCATGATTTTGATATAATGTCAGGTTTGGGAGATCCTACAGATTGGATAGTTTTACACACTGCTTGCGGCTCTTAGGAGCAAAGTGAAAGTGAAGTCGCTCAGTCGCGTCTGACTCTTTGCTACCCCGTGAACTGTAGCCCACCAGGCTCCTCCGTCCTTGGGATTCTCCAGGCAAGAATACTGGAGTGGGTTGCCATTTCCTTCTCCAGGGGAACTTCCAGACCCAGGGATCCAACCCAGGTCTCCCGCATTGCAGGCAGACGCTTTAACCTCTGAGCCACCAGGGAAGCAAGATTCTAGTAAATGGAACAGCCATAACAAGAGGTTTTGGTGCTGTGGGGTTTTATCAGAGGGCAAGTGATGGGTAGTTTATTTCATCATCAATTACTATTTTTTCAGTCTTGTTGAGATATAATTGACACTATAGCACTGTATAAGGTATACTGCATAATGGTTTGATTCATAGACATCATGAAATGTATATTACAATAAGCTTAGTGAACACGCATCAACTCATATAGACACAAAACCAAAGACAGGAAGAAAGATTTTTCCCTGTGATGAGAACTCAGGATTTACTCTCTTAACAATTTCCTAGATATAAAGCAGTACTAATTATATTTATCACGTTGTACATTATCATTTTATCCCTGGTACTTATTTATCTTATTACTGCCTTTTGACTCAGTTGTGCCCAACTCTTTGTGACCCCCTAGGACTGCAACCTGCCAGTCTCCTCTGTCCAGGGGATTTCTCTAGCAAGAATACTGGAATGGGTTGCTGTTTGACTACCCTTCTCCAATTCCCCCTGCCTCTAAACCTCTGGTGACCACAAACCTCATCTCTTTCTTGAGGAACTTGTTTGTGTGTTTATTTTGAAGCATAATTGACCTCCGACATTCTGTTAGTTTCTGTTACAAGACACAGTGACTGGTATTTCAGTATTTTGATCATTACTCTATTATTATTTCACGACTGGCATTATTGTTAGGAAGGGACATGGCAGAGCCCTCTTCTATCTGTTTGTGTCACTAACAGGGCTCTGGCTTGGTGGGGGGTGATGTGTGGTGGTGGTGCTCGCTTACCTCCCAGCTGGAGCAGAATTGGGAGAGAAAGGAAGGGAGGAATGGGCCGTTCCTGTAGTCGGGGCCTCTTGGCCAGGGACTTTCTTTCTCTCCCTCCTGGGTGGAGTTTGGCTGGATGGGCTTTGGCACCAGCCTCAGAAGCTGGGAGAGTATCTTCCCATCCATATTCCTGCCCCACTTGCAGTCTCAGCAGCCTCACCCCTGGGGACTGACCCTTCTCCTCCTCCGGTCCCCACTTCCTCCCCCAGGCTCCCTCAGTCCTCACCAACCTCATTCCTGAGCCTCACTAATCTGTTTGCCACCCTCCGCTTCCTTGCCTCGCCCTTGCACATGCCATTCTCGATACCTGGAATGTCACCCCCTTCCCCCACACTGATTCGCATTTCTGGGCTCCTTCAAAGCCCAGCTTAAAGCTCCCTGACTTCATTTAGGCTGTGATCTGCTCAGGTCTTTCCTCTTTGCCATGTACATTTGAAATAACAGAATCAGAAAACTGCCTCAGACTCAGAAAAGTAAATAGAGATGATTTAGACCCGCTCTCACGTTTAATAGATGAGAAACCGGCCTGAGGCCCAGAGAGGTCTTGATTTAGCCAAGATCACACAGTGGTGAGATTTTTAAAATGGCTGCACAAGAGGCTTTCAAATATTTTATGTGTTTATTTTTTTTCTTCAACACAGTGTGAGCAAAATGAAGGCAGAAACTGTGCTTTTGCTTTTATTTTTGTTCTTTATCTGCACTATGGTGTGTGTGTGTGTGTATGTGTGTGCGCGTGTGTGTGGAGGGGGCAACTATAATATTTCTAAATCTCACAGTGGTACAGCCTTCTGCATATAGTATTTGTACAATCTCAGACCAGGCCTGTGAGGTAGATAACCAAGGCCTTGCTATTTTACAAAGCAGGAAACTGAGACTTAGAAAGGTGTGACCCAGGAAGTTAATGGCAGAACTGGGCCGAGAACTCAAGTTCCGCGGCTCCCAGCGGAGCCGGGGTCCTGACAGCCGCGATGCTCTCCTGGGCTTCCGTCTGGGACCTGGAGTAGCCAAGGGGGTGGCCTCTGCCGTCCTGTCGCTGCGCCTTCCTCACCTTGGGGTGAGGGGGCCTTGTCTTTGGCTTCCTGCCCCTCCCCATCCTGTCCACTGCTTTCTCCCCGTGTCCCCCTAGGGCATGGCTGGCACATACACACATACACATATATGCCCAGAACTGCAGGTGTCTAGGGCAATAGACCACAGGGGAAACCACATCACCTTTGTTGACAATGGAGGGAGGTAGGGGGATGAGGGAGGTAGGAGGACCAGGAAGGAACTTGCTTTGTTTTCTCCACCTGCCTCTGTCCCCACAGTCATCTCACCCATCCAGCTCGGGCTATCTGAACTGGTGGCCATGATCCAGCCTCTTCTTAATTTAACTCTGATCCAGGAGAATGTATGGCTTCTTCTCTCAGATCCTAAAATTCTGAGTGGGAGTCTGCCTAGCTGACCCCGAAGTCGCACCCCTCCATCCTAGCCAGAATATTTACATAGCTCCTCTGATCCCTCCAGAGTAATGCAGCAGACAAAGGTGGGGACCGGGGATGAGAGGACATGACTGGGGTTGGTGAGGAGGGAAATGTGGCATCTAGCATGTTATTCCTGGATCAGCGGGGACCTCTGGTAACCAGGCTGCACTGGAGAAGGAGACCTGGCCACAGCTTCTGCATTGTTTTGATCTGTTAGAAGAAATGGCACAGGCTCTGAATCAGGCTCATTTGTGATTCAGTCACTTACTGGTTCTATGCCTGCGTGAGTGCCCAGTTGCTAAGTTGTATCTGACTCTTTGTCACCCCATGGCCTATTCAGACCATGGAATTCTCTAGGTCAGAATACTGAAGTGGGTGGCCTTTCCTTTCTTCAGGGGATCTTCCCAACCCAGGGATCGAACCCAGGTCTCCCACACTGTAGGCAGATTCTTTACCACTGAGCCATGTGGGAAACTCCAGCCTTGGACAAAACACTTTTCTTACTGAGCTAATTAAAACAGTGGGGATAATACTGAGGTATAAGTGAAAGGGCTTTGAACAGCACGTGATACAAAGGAGCCTCTCGATAAATCGTAACTACCCTCCCTCTCCTTCCTTCCACTTGTTGTATCTGGCTCCATGAAACACTTTATTTGGATATGGGCATCTATCTCCCCTATTTATATCTCTAGTCCAAACCCTATGCATTGGCATCTGATTCCAGGTTCAGAAACTGGAATCCAAGGCCCAACTCCCCGAGGACGTGGCCGTCCCTCTGAGATCTACCCAGGCCAGGGAGGAACACTTTCTGACTGGCCTTGTGGAGAGTGTGGGAGAAGTGTGGGTTGGGGGAGGGATTGTGGCTTCAGCTACCACTTCTAGAAAGCTGGGTCAGGAGTGGTCTTAGAGGCCTGAGGTTTAGACCAGATGACTTTGGATGGAGCTTTAAACCCTGGCACAAGGTGGGCACCCAGTAACACTTGTTGAATAGATGAATACCCTCCTCAATTTCCAGCTGTGTAACTGTGGTCAGGTTTCTCAGCCTTTATGAGCCGTCATCCGTACGTTAATCACAAGCATAACAAGGATCACTGTGATGAATAAATGATCTAACATTTGCCAGGGGCATGGCATAGGGCTGCTACACAGTGAACATTAAAAGGTAGCTAAGCGAGGAAGGAAAGAAGAAAGGGAAAGAGAATGTCAGGTAACCCCAGAGCCCCAAAGAAAGCGGAAGGCAGTGCCCTCAGGCTTTGTGTGGCCAGAGCCTCAAGGAAGATACCAGGGAGCCAAGGCAGGTGCTATGAGACTCATCTCTTCTGCAGGGTGCTTAACTGAGCGGTCTGTGCAAAAACAAAACAAAACAAACCTCTCCACATGGTAACCAGGGTAGAGGAGAAAATGGTAGCCTGTACTCTTCTGCCTCAAGTCTCTTTTCTGGAGACTCCCTAACATACCCCAGCAAGGGAGGTGTGACTTAGAAACTGGACTAAGATTGGACCATGAGATGCGGGTGGGGTGGTGGTAAGTAAAGGGGCAAGATAAGAAGGGGCACAGTCCAGCTTCTGGATGTAGGACTCACCTGCTGTCTTTCTCTCTGCCTTGACTTCAGGTAGGGAATTCTAGTGTGTGTAGAAAGCCATGTGTGGAGTACCGAGGGCACAGGTAGGGGGTTGAGAGGAGATAACCTTTGTGTGCAAATCTCTTAGAACTCAGTGATTAGGTCAAAAGAAAAAGAAAACTCACAAACAGATACATGAATGATGCACATGGTAGAAATGAGCAAACAAATGCCTGATTTCAGTCCAGAAATAGCTACAGGAGTCCTGAGGGGTGTCAGGAGGGAGCATTGTGAGGCTAAAGGAGACAGACAGCAGAGGAGAGGCTGAGTGTCTGAAGCAGCCAAGTGATTTTTCTGGAGGCTGTGGGTATGCAGGCCATGGGCACAGAGAGGGATTTGGTTTGGAAGCAAGGGCTGGGAAAAACACACCTGAGGCGGAAGAACATGTGTCTTTAAGAGTCACAAGAAAAAAGGTATAATTGAGGTTGTTCCGCTGGGGGATGGTCCTTGAAATCCATCTGTTCCAATTCCAAAAATGACCCAGACTGAGCCTGAATTCTGTAGAAGACGCTCAGCAAGACACTACAAGGAATGCACCCCTGACTAAGGCAGTAGCTGGGCTCAGGGGACGTCCACTCTGGAACATTCTTGCAAAGGAGGAGAGAGCTGAGACAAGTATACAAGTGGGTGAAGGTCAAAGTACAGAGGAAGACTGACAAGATGCTGGAGTGGAGTCCTTCAAGGAGAAGAAAGAATCCCTCTGGTTATGGGAATCAGGGAAAGCCTCCTGGAGAAGCTGGGATAGACCTCGAGAGGATTAGACAGATTTTAACAGGAGAGAGGGGGAAGGGAGGACATTCATTTTTGGAGGGAATGGCATGAGCCAAAGTAGGGGAATGGGAGAGCATGAGGACATGAGGGGGACAGCCAGTAGCCCGGTTTGACTGAAATAATAATAGTAACAACAGCAACTGACATCTAAGTACTTAGTACTAATATCTAAGTACTTAGTACTAACATCTAAGTACTGAGCACTAAGTACCTCCAAGGCCCTGAGCAGAACAGCAGAAGGGGCAGGAAGAGAGAGAGGCATGTGTGGCGCCATGCTGTAGGGGGACTTCATGCTGGGAAAGGGGTCTGTGAGGATAAATGAACAAGTGCAAAGGGGTTAGATCTGCCTGCTTTGTGACCGCTGGGACCACAAAACGGCCTGAGGTAGGAAGCTGGAGCAACAGGTGAGACTGGAGCCAAGTTTGCAGGAACAGGATAGCTATGGTCAAATGTTGGACCTCAGCACGGCCACTGGGACTCTTGCTTCTAATCTGACACGTCTCTGGCTCAGCCTCAATTTCTTCTTTTTCTGTAGCATCGTGGGACTCCAGGCTCCCCAGGATCGAGGGAAGCAGGATGGGGTCAGAGGGAAGCTGCCCTCTGCCTTCTAGGGGTGAGCCCCCCACCATCAGGGAGAGAGACCAGCGCTTGCTGTAGACTTCTCCACTTCCCCGGAGCCTCTGTGTCTCTGACCCAGCAGATTGCCAGAGGCACAGGGCTGACAGACCAGGCCGGGAAGTACAATGGGGAGGTCCTCAGCCCCTGACCCCTGACCCTGACCTTCTGGTCTTGCTAACAGGGAGCCGGGCAGGGAGGGCTGCTGTGCAAAGCCAGCCCGGAGCTGAGTTTATTAGCCGAGGGAGGGCTGGAGGCGGCTACATTCCGACTCACAGACTGGAACATTTCTATGATCCGCTGTAATGCACTGGGAGACACTGGGCGCATTGCTGAAGTTTGACTCATAGGGACCGGGAGGGGTAAAGTAGGGGGGAGAGTGGTGGGGGAGAGGAATGGGAGGAAGAGAGGAAGAGGACAGGAGGGAAGGAAATCCCTTGAGAAATTTCTTTAAAAAAGAAAACTTTCAAAATCCGCATCACCCCACCCCCTTTTTCTTTTAATAGGAACAGGCTGGACCCTTCTATTCCCCTCAGCAGGCATGGTGTGTGTGGGGGGGTGGGGGGCATGGCAGAGGGGGAGGGCTGGGCAGTGATTCAAATCAGATCCTGGAACTTTCCTCAGGCACGTTGTGCTTGGGGCGGGGGTCGGGGGGTGTCCGTCTGGGATTCCTCGCCGGGACCGGTGACTCCACGCGCGTCCCGCGGCCTCCTGCCCCTCCCCGTGTAACTGCTGGCTGGTGGGCCTTGCGTGCTTGTGCCTTTGAGCGCGGGGATCCCTCCCTGCGGCGTGTCTGTGTAGACGACCCTGCCCCGGGCCAACATGGATGTGTGTTCGCGGCCCCGGTCGCCCGCGAGGGTGCGTGCGCTCAGGTATCTGGGTTTCCGGGAATTGTGCGCGGGTCGCTGCGCCGCGCGGCGGCCGGGACTTGGGCTGCAGCGCGGCGGCCGCGCGCGGGTCGGGGCCGCGTCCCCCGCGTTCCGGGTTCGGCGTTGCCTCCCCGCGCTCTGGCCGCGCGGGGTGTCCGCCCGCCCGTCCGCCAGCCCGGGCGCCGCGCCGTGTCTGCCGGGTGTTGTGTCCCCGGGCCGCGAGCGCCTGCCCCCTCCCTCCCCCTCCCCCTTGGCCCGCTCTCAGACTCAGATAAAGCATTTCCTTCCATTGTCATCCTACCCGGCCGGCCGGGCTGCCAGGGCCCTCCCCTCCCGGCCCCCTCCCTTCCTCTCGCCGTCTCACAGTCGCTCCGCAGCCTCCGGCGACCGGGGGATGTAAGGCCGGCGCCCCAGCCCCCCGCCCCGCCATGAGCCCCCCGCTCTGAGGGCCCCGGCCCCTGGATGCACAGCCCCGGCGCTGGTGAGTACTGGGCTGCCGCCCCCGCCCGCCCCGCCCTGCGCGCGGCACCCAGCGCCGCCCGCCCGGGCTTGGGCTCGGGCTCCGGCTCCCGCGCGGGGCTCCGAGCGGCCCCGCGGGCCCAGCCCGGCATGCGCCCCCGCGACCGTGCCTGCGTCGCCCGGCTCCGCGGGGCTCTGGCAGGCTCCCGGCCCGGGCTGGTTCCGGGGCCGGAGGGTTAAGGGCCTCCTGCGGGGCGCCCACATCCGCCCGCCCCGGGGCAGCGACAGGCCCGAGGAAGGGAGCTGGAGGCCCCGGGCCGCCGGTGCGCGGGCCCGCGTCCCATCACCCCCATTCGCGGGGAAGACTGACCGGGGGACCCTGGAGGGAGGAACGACCGCCGCGGCCCCGGGAGGGGCGGTGCTCCCGGGCGGAAGGTTTGGAAGCGCTGGGCAAAGGGCAGGACCCGTTGAGTTGGGGCCACACTCTGAGCCCGAAACATCAGCGCCCCCCAGCCCGCGGACCCCGGCTGGACTTTACTCCGACCCCTCCGCTGGGGAAAGTGATCCCTAGGAGGGAGGGTCTCTGACAGCGAGGTTTCTCTGAGCAACGCCCCCGCCTGCCGCTCCCCCCCGCCCCCCCGCCCCTGCTCACCCATCTGGGTGAAGAGACACCTGTGCTCAAGTGAGCTGTGGAGGTGCTGGCGGGGCCCGGGAAGATGGGGACCGCAGGCTGTGTCCTGAGCGGTGGGGGACAGGATGTGTGCCCCCAAACCTGGGATCTGCTGGTCCTGGGGAGTGAGAGCAGGCGGCAAATCCGGCAGCTGGGCTGGGCTCTGATTTGGGGCCTGTGAACTAAGAGAGGGACCGGTGGGACTTGCAGGCCAGCCAGCACCCCCACCCCTATTTCCTTCTCTCCTGCTGCCCCAAGCTACCCTTTCAGATCTGACCTGGCCAGCCACTGGGGCTCCTCCCACCCAGTCCAGGCCATTCCCTGTCCCTGCTGGCGGTCTTGCATACCCCAGAGGCCTCCCCCTGCGTCTGGACACTGCCTGTCCTGCTGCTGCCCATCCCTCCCCACACCCTCATTCAGTATCTGCTTGAGGCCTAGCTCTGCCTGCCAGTTTCAGTGGCCCTGCTGGGGACTCAGCATCTGGATTCATCATCCTGTTCCCTGGACATGCACCTGGGTCGACGAGGACTTTCCTCAGGACCCCTGCCCAGCCCCTGGGTTGAAAGAAAGGAGACTGTGACTCGGTTTCCCTGCTCCCTAACAGTGGCCCATTTCTCCCCTGTAGTACCCCATAGGTCAGGTCCTCCAAGTGGCTTGGGCAGCTACACACTCCTCTCCTCATGCCAACCCTCTTGGGAGCTCCTTCTCCAGCCTCTGCAAGACCTCTTGCAGAGCTCATTGCTCAGCATCCCAGCCTCCCTGCTTTCTTCTCTCTGTCGCCTCTACCCATTGAACTAAGAAGTAATGTTGCTCTTCTGTGGAGTCACTGCTGGGGAAACAAAGACACAAAGTAGTCTCGCTGTGCTGCTCCCAGTGAACCTGAAATGGAACGAGGTCCGGGACCCACTGGGACTCTTCCTCGGCCTTTAGTCCCATGATATTTCTGGACCCCGCCAAGGCCAGGCTCAGAGCTGCTTCTTGGTATTACGCCTGGAATGGCCCCGGGGCAGTGTTCTCCTGAGGTCTCTGTGTTCCTTAGCCTGAGCCCAGGGGTGGGTGGCTCTGGCCACCGAGTCTTAAGCTGTTATCCTGTGGCTGGGAAGATTGCATTCAGGTCTTGCACTGACCGTTCCAAGAATCTAAACTGGTCACTCCACTTTGACACTGAAGTTCAGTTTCCCCATCAATAAAGTGACCACAGAGGAGGAGAGGCTGACAATAGGAGATGGACTGGTGTCCAGGAGGGGGGCTGTTATGGCCCCCATTTCCTTCAGCAATAGTGGACCCCAGCTTTCATTCTTTTCTGGGAATGAAAGTTGGAACTTTCTTTTCCACCATCCTCTCCTCAATATGGATAGAAAGCCCTTGGAAATGAGAATCTCACGTGTGGCGGATGTGAGGAATGGGTGCCCTCCTGGGGCTGCAGGCGTCCTTGCCCAAGGCAGAAGCCTGCGCAACCTCCACCATCTCTTTGCCTTCCTTCTCCTGGCCTTTCATTTTAAGAGCTGGTAATTTTGAAGTTGTCAGGGGTCTGAGAAGATAAGCTAAGGCAAGGCCCAGGGTCACCCAGCCAGGGCATGGCAGGCCAAGTGGGGCCAAGACCAGACCTTCTAACTCTGCCAGTGCCCATACTCCTGGCCTTCTCCCCGGCCTGGCTCAGGTCCCACCCACGCCCTCGTCATGCCTTGGCCTGACCTGTCCTTAGGTAGACTTGAGACTGGGGCCTGTGGTGGGGTGAGGGGTACTGCTCGAAGCAGGGCCGGGGGTGAGGCCTGGGAGCTGGCATCTGTCTTTCCAAGGCTCTGGGACTGTCGTTTCTGTGTTGGATTTGTTCACTAGATGGGGCACTTCCTCTGGGGCAGGAAGCTTTGATTTCCTGTGGTGGGGGCTGCTGGTAGGATTAGGAGTGGGAGACTCAGCTCTGGGCCATCCCTGATGTTGTTTGGAACCAAAAAGAGCAGAGCTTTCTGCATAAGGCAAGGGAGGCAGGAAGGAGAGCTTCGGGGATGAGGAGGCCCCGGTAAGGCCAGAGAAGGAGGCCAAGAGGGCAATGAGATGGGGAGGCGGGGCTGCGGTGGGCAACATAGCAGGAAGCCTGGTCAGCAGGTGACCCTGCCGGGTATTGTGTTTCCCTGTGATATTTCCCCCTGTTTCTGTGGCAACCTTCCCAGGGGGACCCAGGCCTTGGAACTGCAGGAAAGTGCCCCCAGACAGCCCTTTCCTTAGTGGTCTGAGTATTAGGAGGAGTCCTTAAATCTGGCCACCTCCTTACCATTTTGGCTCCTGGGGACCAGGGCTTGGGAATCTAGGCAAGTAACTGAGCATTGGGGGTGGGGGTAGGTGGCTGGGCTGGGTGGAGGTCCTTTTGCACCTCCTGGGTGGGGAAGCAGAAGAGACATTTTTGCTGGACTTTTGGGGTAGGGGCCTCTGTGCCTCTCCTCATCCCATCTCTCCACTGTCCTGCAGCTCTCCCCCTGTGAGAAGGAGCTGGACACCATGCTGCCTGGGGCAAAGAGTCGGGGTTGGGGGGAGTGGCAGAGGCGGGAGAGATGTTTTCATCAGCAGAGCATAGCTCCTTTGGTCTTGCACCACTTCCCAGAAGCCGAATAAATTCAGGATAGTGTCTGTTTCATGTGGATCAACACGTGATGGGTGTGTATGCACACTGAGTGAGTGGTGGGGGTCTGCACGTGTGCTCCTAGGCTTGTATGTAGAGGTGGTGATTCCTTGGCGATTTGCAGTCCATGTGGTGGCTCTTTGTTGGGTGTCTGGGGAACATGCACACATGTAGTGTGGATGTGTGTGGTCTCTAGAGTTGTGCACCTTTGCACTCATGGCTCTGCATGGGGTGGATGGACGTGTTTGGAGCGGATGTATGCCTGTGCAGGAATGGCTTTTTTTTTTTTTTTGAAGTCCAGGTATTTGCTGGAAAGCATGCTCATCTCTCTCCAAATACTGGTTCCCAGACCACTTGCTTTAGAGTTCAGGACACTTGGAACTGCAGGAAAGTGCCCCCAGACAACCCTTTCCTTAGTGGTCTGAGTATTAGGAGGAGTCCTTAAATCTGACACCTCCCTTCCCATTTTGGCTTCCTAGGACATTTCCAATTCCAGGTACACTTCAGTACCTGGGAATGTATTCAAAATAAAGATCCTCAGGCCCCATTCCACACTCAGAATCTGCAGGGGTGGGTCCTGGGAGTCTGGATTTTGACACATGCTTCAGGTGATCTGGTGCCAAGCCGTGTTTGAGGACTGCTGGTCTGGGCCAACCTCTTCAGTTTTTCCTTGGAGGAAACTGAGACCCGCAGAAGGTATGTGCTTTGTCCAAGGACACAAGGATAGGAAGACAAGAACCAGGACAAAATCCCAGCCTTTCAACACCAGTCCAGGACTCACCCATGCGTCCTCCGGGTGTGTGATTGTGTACATGTCCACACTCAGCGTGACACCGTGGGCAAGACGGAACTGGAGTGGATGCTCACTGGCCTTGACCTTTTCCCTGGGGTCCCGGGCTTCCTGACCTTGCTCTTCCTTTTACATACTGCTTCCTTCTCCCTGGGGAAATCCTGGACTTGTGGCTCATCAATCCTAAAAGTGACGTTGGCAACCAGAAGGCCCCTTTTGCTGTGCCAAGCATTCAGCTACTTATTTACTCACTGGGTGCTTACTGAGCCTTGCTGTATGCCAAGTCCTGGGCACAGATACACAGTGATCTCATAGGCAGGGTGTCTGACCTCAGGGAACTTCCACTCTAGTGGCAGAGACGGTAAGACAAGTAAGCAAGTCAAGAAATGAGTAGATACATTTAGTTACCCATTGTGATGAACCCTAAGAAGGAAATGAACCAGGCGCAGCAACAGAGAATAACAAGGGGGGACTTCCTTAGACAGGGAGGCCAGGGGAGGTCTGCCTGAGAAGTGAAATGGATGCCTGCTCTCACCATCCCAGGCTGGAAGTGAGCCCTCGGAGCTTCTGAGCCATGCTTGGCAACCACCTGGATCCAGGTGAGGGACCTAGGCTGAGGATTAAAGCCTGAGGGCCAGCCTTTGGCCTGGCACAGAAGACATCGGGGTCTCAGCTCCTCAGGCAATCCACAGAGGCTGATGAAAGGGGAGAAGAGGAGGGGGAGCTGGACAGGGGCTGACCTCAGGCTGCTTCAGCGCTCGGGGAGCAGCCTCTTTCCCTTCCAAGGGTTGGTCCAGGGCTGTGGATGTGTTGGGTGCCAGGGAGGTGGCAGCAAAGTGCCACCCCTGCTTCACCTTCCTCCCTCCTCATTCCCTTCCTCCCTCCTCATTCCCTTCCTCCCCCCTCTCTCCACCCTGTGACTCCTGTGCCAAGTCCCTCCCTTCTTGGTCTAGCCTGGCTGCCTCTGTGGCCACTGGGATCTATTTACCTGGTTCAGGAGTCACCAAGGAGAGAGGGGGATCCTATGTAGAGAGGACTTGGGCCCTGGAAGAGAGGACACACCAGAACAAAGGACTTGGGCCGGGGCCAGTGTGAGGACAGAGCAAAGTAAGGGCTGAGGCTGGCCAAGTAGGGCCTGGGGCAGGAGAGAGAGGAGGAGACCTTGGGCTGGGCACTGCAGAGCCTCTCCTGGGCCCTTGGAATCTGCTTCTCAAACCGGGAGAGATTCTGTGCACGGGGAGGGGTTGGGAGGCATTGGGTGGGGGCGGCAGAAGATAGCTAGAAGGCCGGGCCCCTCTGGACCCCCTGCAGGCCTGCCCCTTCGGCCCCTTCTCAGAAGGTTACCTTTCACATCAGCCAGCAGCCTTCAGACACTCTCGCCTCCAGCCTCTTCTGGTAGGTTTTCCTGGGGGCCCCAGAGCTGTGGGCTGCAGGATGGTCTGGCCCTCTCCCCAGAGGGCTGTGTATCAGAGGAGGCTTCATGTAAAAGAAGAGGCCTCCAACCACGCGCCTGGAGTCCTCCCACCCTGGGCCTCCTTTAGGCTTCTGGTGCACTCACTCCCTGGACTCCTGTGTCTCCCCAGCCTTCCGCCCAGCAGGGGAGAGGACGGCTCATGAGGAGGGCCCTGGGCTAAACTCACCATCCCCACCCGTCACCAGCCACTTCCTTTTTTTCCCATGTTGCCTGCAGGGATTGGAAATCCTGGTGGGCAGAGACCTTGGGCCTTCAGGGAGAGCCTGGCACCCTGGAGAGAGTGAGGGGGACCCTGTCCCCTTCAGGAGTCCAGCTCAGCTCCCTCCCACCCCCATGAGGCCAGCTCTGGCTCCTGGAGTCTCCCCACCTGCCCCTCCAGCCCTTGAAGTCCCATTTCTCCCTCCCCCACTGCCAGGATGACAGGGAGAAGCAGGGCAGGCTGGGAGTCACAGGTTCGGAAAGAGTCGGGGTGGGGGAATTTGGCGACTGGGGCGACAGGGCTGTAACTGTGTTGTTTTGCTTGCCCCACAAACCTGCACGGGCATCCGCTGCGCCCAGGGGCGTTCAGGTTGTGGAACTGCTCTCAGAATGACAGGCCGGTGGCACCCGGTTGGGGCGGGGGTGGGGGGGTGAAGGGGGAGCCCCAGGCAAGGGGGAGCTGGAGGGTTAAAAATAGCAACAGCCGGGTTTCGGTTAGCAAATGTGGAGGCGGGGAGCTGGAGGCGGGGCAGGCGGCAGGCTGTGTTTGCCCACAGCTCAGGGCTGTGTTTCCCCTGGGTCCCAGGAGTGAGTCACGGTGGAGCTGAGGAGGCGCGCTGGCACAGCCCCCCACCCCCACCCCACCGGGCGAGAGGCTGGGCCCTGACTTCGGCTCCAGGGCACTGGAAGGACGGCCTCTCCCTTCCAGGCCTTCAGAGTCCTCTGGAGAGTCCGGCCATGGAGATAGTGTGGTAGTGGGGAAGAAATCATTCTCGTACCAGAGACCTGGGTTTGAATACCAGTTGAATAGGCTAAGGAACCTTGTGCAAGGCTGCCAAGGACTCTGACACCTGATTTCCTAATCTTTCAAGTGTGGATTTACTCATATGTGCCTGTCAACCTTCAGCAGATTCAAATGCACCCTGCAGATGTGAGTGATCACACTCTCCTGGGCCCATCGCCGAGCTTGCAGAAGGGCCCTCCGGTGAGGGCACAGGGAGGAATGTGGTAGCGTCCCTATTTTCCTCCTGCAAAAACCAAGTGTAGCTCTCTCTGTGCCTCGGTTTCCTCATCTCTGTAATATGAAAGTAATAATTGCTTCAAGCTCCTTGAGTTGCTCTCAAGATTCAAATAAGTAAGACTAGCACTGTGCCCGGTATGAGGTCAGTGCACAGAGAACATCATCACCATCACTGATGTTATTGTTCATATTTTTGAAGGTCAGGGATAGGGAATGTTAAAGACATGAAGAACAGAAACTGGGCTCAGCCCCAGTTCACAGAAAAATCAGGCCAAATTCACAGATTCCTCCACCCATAAGGGCCTGGAACGGCAGGAGTCTGTAGCCAGAAGTCACAGGGTGGACCCCTTCTCTCTTTCACTCCCTCACCCCCCGCCTCACCCAGTGAGGCAGGATGCAAGGGGGCCCTAGGGCCTCACTGCCAGCTGGCACAGGGAGGGTCTGGGATGGGACTGGCCCTGGTGGCCCTGCTGTGCAGTAAGCACCTTGCCAGCATCTGCTGGAGTGACCTTTATTTTAGCCCCTCCCTGGCAACTTTTAAAAGGAGCATGAGGCAGGGGAGGGATGAGAAGGTCAGTGATGTCAGCAGTCTCTATTCCCAGCACAGCGGCCCTGGAAGAGGCAGGAGGCATTTCTTTCAGGAAATGATCATTATTCAGGCTGCAGGCATCCATTAAGTCAGTCCTGACTTGGTGCCCAGGCCCGTGCTCGGCCTTCTGCGTGCTTCAGGGAGAGGTCGAGGATCCTGGGCTGTAGATAATGCAGAACCCCAGAGGATATGGGGTCCAAGAATACGAGGAATCAGTGAGAGCCCTGTTCTCACGGGATCCAGAGCTTACATGCCCACTGGCAGTGCCATCTTGATCGTGCGTGGGCGTATATATACACATATCAATTCTGTTTCATTGTTACAGAGGCAGTTCATGTGCCTCGTAGATAGCCAGACAACACAGAGGAGCAAAGGTGAAAGAGTAAGAAACATCCAATCCCAGCAATGGGAGATCGCTGCCACGGTCCCTCTGAGCACCTTTCCATCTCCTGACATGCCTTCATGTGTTGTGCATTTTACCAAAACAAGACCACACCGTGTATGCCATTTTTTCAGTCAGTGATCTCTGCCTTGCACTACAGTAAATTTTCATCTCATCAAATCCCCAGTTGGCTAGGGACAGCTGGTTGGCCCAAATCAGTACCCAGTACCATGCATCTGGCATTTGAATTCCCTGAGAGCTGTGCATGCACCCTAGCTGGATCTGTGGTCTGGAGACACCCCAGCCGAGCAAGCCTGAAGGGCAGCCCTGGCCGCAGAAGGGAATTGTGTCACCTGGAGAATCTACCGGCCACCTTCCAAAAATAATAGGCGAAATGAGTGGGATTCCGGGGGCTTAGCTGGGATGAGGATCTGGTATTTAACTGTCATGAATATTAATGTGGCATCCTGTGAGTGCCAGCATTCATAGCTTGTTACTATTCATGGACTCATATCCATGATACCCCAGGCCATGAAGCAGGCCTGGGTTTCCACCGTGATCTCTGTCTCTCTCCAGACATCCAGGTCCAGGGGTGCTGATGGCTGTTTTCTTGTGTTCCTAGCCCTTCAGGAGCCTGCCCGGAGGATCGTGGCAGTTTAATCGCTAAGTCTTGTCTGACTCTTATGAGCCCATAAACTATCCTGCCAGGCTCCTCTGTCCATAGGATTTTCCAGGCAAGAATACTGGAATAGGTTGCCATTCTCTTCTCCAGAGGATTTTCCCAACCCAAGGATCGAATCCAGGTCTCCTGAAGATTCTTTACCACTGAGCTACCAGGGCAGCCCTGAGGATGAGGGCTCTCTTTTGCATGCGGGGGCCCCTCCACCCCTGCCCATGGCTTGCCGGAGTGTGTAAGGCCTGGGCAAGAGAGGGAGGGAGAAGAGAGCATCTTCTCCCTGGGGATTCACTCCCAAGTAGCTGCTCTGTGGGTGTCTTGCTTGGGTTATGTAACCTGCATTTTAGACAAGGCCTGATGGTTTCCAGAGTGCCTTCACACAGCGTTTGTCGTCCAAGGCAGCCCTGGGGGTTTGCTTGTTTAGTTATTCGTGGCTGGGGGCAGCTTACAGGAAATGATAAAATGGTAACAAGTGCATTTAAAAAGCAGGGAAAATGAAAAGGATGAAAAAGGAAGTGAAGATGGGGCTGGGGAGTGCCTCTTGGAGGCCTCCTGGAGGCACAGGCAGAGATGGTCCTGTCTTTTATTTTTGTTGTCTTCGGAATGGAGTGCCGGCATTGTGGGAACACGTGAGTCACGCCCAGGCCTTCTGATGCTGGGACCACGCTCTGTCCAGTGACCCCCAGGTGGCCTCACCTTACCTCAGTGGGTGGGACTTATTGTACACACCAGTGTAGGGATTATGTGCTTAGATTCTGGAGTCCCAGAAGCCCCACTTACCATGTGTGTGACTTTGGCAAGTTTCGTAACCTCTCTGAGCCTCAGTTACCTCCTTTGTAATTTGAGGATGGTAGCAGTGTTGACCTTATAGGGTGCTTGTCAGGACCGAGAGAGTACAAGTCAGATACTTAACACAGTAACCAGCACCCAGTAAGCATTCAGTATATGGTTGTTGATCCTTACTAATATTACTAATTACTGGTAATAATAAAATAATAATGATTGATATTAATATAACTTAAGCTTTTCCCTGGCAGTCTCTGGAATGGACTGAGTGGCCTCGTGGGTGGTGCCAGTGAGCAGAGCCAGAAAGGCATAGCTGAGAGAGACAGAACCGGCGGGGAGGCAGAAGGGGGTGCAGAGGGAGGCAGAGTCTGGCCAAGGAGGGCCCAGGAGCTGGGGGACCAGTGAGGGCGAGGGAGTGAACGCAGACCTCAGGGGAGAAAGGAGCAGCTCTGAGACAGCCCCAGGGCGGTGACCGTGCTTCCTGTTGGGGCAAGCGCTGGCCCTTGAGAAAGACTGGTTGGGGCTGAGGGTGGCGGCTAAGAGGGAGCAGCTGGTCTCAGTGGGGCACCAGGGGGTGAGGGAGGGGGGAGAGACAAAGGCAGAAGCTTGACAGAAACTCAGTTCTTCTCCCCAAATTACAGATGGGGGCCCTATCTTGACTGCTTAGGTTGTTTTCCTTGTGATAGGAAAGACAGATGGTGGGCAGACATCGTGGTGAACTTCCTATTTCAGGGCTTGGCGCTCCTGGAGCAGAGGGCTGAGGGTAAGTGGCAGCTTTGGTTTCTGAGGCCTTTGGGGACCTGAGAAAGCCTAGGGCAGTCTGGACGAGGGGGCCTGGCCTGGGATTGGGGGAGCCTGCTGCTGACTGATGCCACATACCCTGAGCAAGAGGTTCTGCCCTCCCCTTCCCACTGTCACAGAGAATAGCCAGGGGGACTGGGTAGTGGCCCCGAGGCCCCCCAGAGCCGCGGTTTGGAGAGACTCCCATTTTTTCCTTGCCAGAGGGCAGGGAGATGCCCCAGAGAGCTCCAGGAACTGCCAGCCCCTCAGGACTCAGAAAGGCCCAGCTCCCCTGCCTCAGGGTGGTCTCCATCCGCCAGGAGAGGCCACAGAAGGGACTGGACCCTGGGGCAGGGACAAGAAGCCAGAGAGGACGCCATCCCACCCCAGGGAGCTCAAGCTGCCGCTGCCATGGTTACATCTGCTTCCTGTTTGATTCATCTCAAACAGCAGAAAGGGGGGTGCCGGCTCCCAGCACAGGCCACTGCTGCGTGGGGCTGTTTACAACAGCCGCATGTGGGATTCCCAGAAAGAGACTCCAAACCGGACATCCTGCGGCTGCAAAATACCCAGGTGTCAAGAGCTAAAAATAGCTGCCCCAGGGCCCCAGGCGCGGGGAAAGGGGCATGCTTGCTGCGGAGGCGGAGGTGGAGGGCCGGCCTTGCGGCCCTCACATGAGCCTCCTGCCTGCCGCACAGCTACAGCTGCGGAGCCTGCGAGCTTGGGCCCCCCGCCTCGGCCTGACTGGAGGCCTTTGTCTGGGCAGGCCCCGCGTCCCAGGCCGCTCACCTGGGAGCCTCCGCCCCAGGCCCGCCCCCCTTCCTGCCTGCCTGGTGGAGCTTGCTTTGAGACGCTAATGAGAAAGCCTCAGAAGCCCTTGGGAGCATCTAAGGAAGGGACAAAGGAGGATACCCGAGAGCTTGAAGATGAAGGCGGTGTTCCTCCAAGTTCCCGCCTTGAAGGCGGTGTTCCTCCAAGTTCCCGCCTTGTCAGTGCCAGCCCCTGTTCCCACCTATAGTCCGAAGTCATCGCTTGGCATGGCATCTGCAGAGTCAGCAGTTGGTATCTATCTGTGATCTGGGAGGACTGTCTTCGCTGGGGCCTAGAGATGGGACAGGCAGTTTCCGCCCTCTAACCTGCAGCAGGACTGGAGTCTGCCTCTGGTTCATGTTTCCTGGGAGCTGCGTGATTTTTATCTTTCCCTGTGCCCAGCCAGGTCCTGCATTCGGCTGTCCACCCAGTAGCCTGTAGAGTTGAGGTCCTGGGGAGAAGCAGCCACGAGTGTTGCTTAAGAACATGGATTCTAGAGCCCATTTGTCTGGCTGAAGTCCCAGCTTAGCCACTGCCCTGTTATGTGCCTCCAGAGGCGTTATTTAATACTGCTGGGCCTCAGTTGACTAATCTATATAATAGGGATAAAAATAGTAACCACCACATAGGTTTCTCATCAGGGTTAGATGAGCCAGCAAATGCAGAGCACATAGGAAACGGCTAGTCACAAAAGTTCAGATGGAGAAGAAAGAGAAGCCCATGTGTTGGAAGAGTCAGGAGATAAGAGCCTGGACAGGAACGCATCCAGGAGCAAGTGCACTTAGAGACGAGGGCAGAACGCAGACGGGACCAGATGCTGAGATACTTATGCCAGAGGGCGGCTGCAGGTGAGTTCAGGGGCAAACAGGATGAATCACGACCCTGTCAGGGAGTGCCCGCCATGTGCCCCGTGCTTCACGCACAGCGTCGCTCATCTCAGATGACCTCTTCCTGGTCCATATCCTTACCGTCAATTTCAGAGGCATAGCCAAGCCTTGCCCAGGCTGCAGCGTGTCCCTGGCTATCCCTGCTGGTCACTGAGGGAGTCGGAGTGTGAACACCGATCTATCTAACCTCAAAGCCAACGTCCTCCATGCTGTGGACCCTCACTTCTCTCACTTCGTGGGGCTGGAGTTCCCATCCAGCTTGCAGTACACTGGGTTCTGGATAAATCTGAGTAATAAGCAGCTTGGTGCCAAGATCATGAGCAATAGAATTAGTAAGTAGCAAGAGAATTTCTGGAAGGGGGACATAAGAAACTGTTAAAAGGAGTTGAATCTAAGGAGGTCCTAGGGAGTTGGATGAGTGAGAAACTTCTAGTTTCATACTTTGAGGGGCTCTTTGAAATGTTTTTATTGCTACAAGTCATATACTTTTCAATTCTTAAAAATCGTGGGCTGTCTGGAGTTGAAACTCCTGAAACTGAAAGTCAGGTTTTATCCACTTTTCCACCCCCTTCGAGCTCAAGACCAGTGCCCTCACTGAGAGGTACTTAGAACCTGTTTTTGGGGTCGACTTCTTGGGTTCTCCACCCCGCACTGGTCTGGCCTGGTTGTTCTGCTGACTCCTGGGTGACTGTGACCTAGCCCCCCTCCCCCTCTCTCTTTCCCTTCTCTGGGAAGTGAGAGTGTTGACTGCACAGTCTCTGAAGCCTCATCAGCTCCTGACATACACCACACAGTCCTCACTCTGTCAGTCGGGCGCCTGTGACGTTCTCTCTTCTGTTTATTGATTCTTGGACCTTCTTGGCCATTTCTACTCCCAGCTTTGTCTTCTCTGGCAGCCCCCTGCGGAGTCAGGTTTTGTCAGGGGAAGCAGACCTGAGCTGAGGGGGCTGGTGGAGGGAGGGGGAGGGTCAGCCCTGGACCCAGGGCTTCGCCTCATGCCTGCAGGGCAGGGGTCTGCCTGCTTCTCCTTTTTCAACTCCTCAGGAGACCAGGGAGGGGGACACAGCTTTGACAAAGACATGGAAAGCATTCAGAGGGGCTTGTGGGTGGGCCATGCTCTTGGGGAAGCCCTCCCCTGCCGTAGGACTGGCAGCGCCGGGGAGAGCAGGTGGCCAGGCTGAGCTCAGGTTTCCAGTCGCATCTGCTGGGCAGGTGAGGGCCAAGGGGAAACAAGGGAGGAGCGGGAGGCCAGCTTGTACAGGTGCTCGGGGATGGGAGAGCTGCACTTATGTCTGCCCTGGAGGTGGCTGAGGGCCAGGGCAGACCCACTGGGGCAGAATTTCTGGGTAAGATCAGGTGTCCAGTTGGGGAAGGTGATTTGATGGAAACTTCAGCCCCTGGTAAACCGTCTCTTCAGCCTGACTGCAGTTGCCTCCAAAGAAGGTAGGAATAGGGAGTGACCAGGATTCCAGAAATGAAAGCTGTCCACGCAGGCCTGGAGCAGTGTGGAAAAGGACCAGACCTATGCTGTTTTCCATCCCTTGGGTCCATTCACTCCTGATTGTATTTCACTCATGAAAGTGTCAGTCGCTCAGTTGTATCCAACACTTTGTGACCCCATGGACTGTGGCCCGCCAAGCTCCTCTGTCTATGGGATTCTCCAGGTGAGAATACTGGAGTGGGTAGCCATTTCCTTCTCCAGGGGACCTTCCCGACCTAGGGATCGAACCTGGGTCTCCTGCATTGCAGGCAGATTCTTTACTGTCTGAGCCACTAGGAAAGCCCACATTTCACTCCTGATTGCACCCAAATTAGTGGTAATAGCACTGTGAGGGGGACTGATGAGAAGGGCCCCCAAATTCATCCCCGAGTCTGAGATGCCAGAAGGTCACTTCATGGTTTCAGGTCAGCTGCTGACCTTTTCTCTCTGGGCCACGGGAGAGATGCTCCCCAACAATTATCTCTGTTGCTCTAGGCGCTTCTGAACCCCTGGTCTCTCAGCATGGACCCAGGGGCTTGAGAGAAGCAGAGCTCTTTCCAGGCGTTTCTTCTAAAATCCACCCCTGTTGGTAGGCAAACCACATACACACACACCCAGCTTTCCTAAACAGAGTTTACATCATATCATCATCACAGAACGTCTCCTCTGAGCCCCGTAACAAACACTACGGAGTTCAGGACCATTAGTTTTGTCCCCTCCAGAGGGTGCATGGTGTCCGGAACCCGTGGTTACAGGGAGTGGGGTGCAGAGAAGCTGGCTGTGCCCCTACAGCGCGTGCTGCTGGCTAGCCCCCAGGCAAGGACCGAGGGCTGTAGGAGACAGTTCCCAGCAGCAGGGACTGGAGACACAGGACTCTACAGTCTCTAGACATGCAGCTGGGAGCCTAGTTTTGAAGCCTCTCTCAGAGAACGAGGTCCTGAGAGAGCCCAGGGGTGGGGGGACCATCCCATCCTGGAGGCTGCCTCCCGCACTCCTGTTCCTTGAGGCTCACAAACCTTGAGAGATACGCATGCCATGTCCTAGGCCTGGCGCCAGGAGAGTGTCATTGTGTTCGAGTCACCAGTTCCTAACAGCCTGCCATGTGCCCAGCAAGGTATTAGGTCATAGCTTCCCAGTGGCACTGCAGAGACCCCGATTACTGAAGTGTCGAGGTGGTAGGTACCAAGTGGGTGCTGGGGGAGGTGAGGAGGTGGAGGTCAGGGGGAGCTTCCTGAGGAGATGGCTTTGGGCTGGACTTGAGAGGATAGGCGTATTTGAATAGGCGGAGCGACATTTCCCTACCAAATGTCATCCGGGCGCGGGCGCTAGTATCTGGGGGCAGTTGGTGGGAGTCTCTCTCTGTGCGCAGAGGTGCCCCTCCCTGACAGGCACCTACTTGCAGGGACTTCTACTTGTCCAGTTTCTGAAAGAGGAGTGCCTACCAGCTGACCTTCAGAAAAACACCCCTTCTGCCCCAAATCTGGTCTGAGGAGGGCTTCTGTGTATCCACCACTTGCCCCTCCAGGAGGCCTCTAGTCTCCAGCTCCATCCTCTCTGCCCTGAGCCTGACAGCAGGAGGTCAAGGTGGCCTCAGGACTCAGCTTTCCCCACCCCAGCTGGTCCCTGGGCTCCCCTAGGCCTCTCTGCTGCTGACTGCCCTACCATGGGATTCCATGGGCTCTGAACTGGATGGAAGTGGGGTTGGGGGCCCTGCACTGGACCTAGGAGTCTGGGAAAGGTGGCCATTTCCAGAAGGAAAGACTTCTTTTTCAGGTTATCCGTGAAACAAAGGCTGAGCGATTCCCTTCTCTGGGGGCACAGAGGCTGCAAGACCCAGGATGGGGCAGTAGGAAGAGGGGGTTCCTCTTGTGGGGTCCTCGAGCTGTGCATTCCAGACCCACCCCTTCACAGCTCCCATCAGATCTGACCTGACCTCCAGGCCACGACCTAATCCCTCCCCCACTGTGGAGGGGGCCCAGCTCCCTTTTCAGTCCTGCTCCCCCTTCCCCTTGTCTCCCTCCCCTGCTCCCCCTTCCCCTTGTCTCCCTCCCCTGCTCCCCCTTCCCCTTGTCTCCCTCCAGGCATCCTTAGTGCAGTCTCACCAGCCTGCTGTCCACCTCACCCCTCAGCCCTCTCCTTCCCCTTCCAACTCTGGGAGCCTGCTTGGCTACCCAGAGAAGGCTGGTCACCTCAGGGAGGGCTGACACTGCTGGGTAAACTGGAACCACCTGAGTTTCCTGTCCAGGACCGAGCTCCAGTAGAGTGAGATATCTGAGCCACTTGATGGATCTGATGAGGAAGATGGAGCTGGGGATCACTCTTAAGCAGCATGGGAGTTCGAGGAAAGGAATGGGGTGGGGTCTTGACTTTCTGGCTAGCTTCTGGTGGAGGTGCCAGGTTTTGGCATGCTCGGGCTGGAGTGGGGCCTCCTGGACAGGCAGGCAGCCTGCCTGGCTTAGCCCTCTCTCCTCTCCCTCCCCTGCCCCTCCTCTCCTGGCAGCTGATTCACTCCATGTCTCTTCTCTGTACAGATGGGACCCAGGTGAGCCCGGCTGCCCCCTGCTCCAGCCCCCCCCATCATAGGTAAGAGTATGCCTCAGGGGGAGTGTGGTGGGGAGTGGCAGATGAGGCTGGAAAGGACAAAGGAGGGTGAGGAGCTGAAAAGGACAGAAGGTGGTTCAGCAGGGTGGCTGGAGGATGGGCCAGAGTTGGGAGATTGGGGTTCTGGGGGAGGGGGCAGAGTTGGGGTTTTGTGGGGAAGAGATGAGGGTGGGGGATAAGAGAGGCAATTCTGTGCCCAGGCGGGCCCCAGAGCTGGGAAGCACAAACGGAAAAGGAAAGGCAGGATGCTCTTGTCCACGCTGGGGCAGCGAAACAGGAAGGCAAGTAGGAAGCTAATATTTATGCTCAGGTCCCTGCCTCGGGGGCTCTGGGGAGGGGGTACATTCTTGTTTGTCAGCTCTGAGGTCCTCAACGCTAGCCCAGCGGGGTGGGCACAGCAGCCCTTGCAGGATGGGAAGATGCCTCGTGGTGCTTGGGTGGGGGTCGAGGACCCCCTTCCATGATCCTCTCAGTGTTCCACACCCCCGCTGCTGTCAGGCTGTGTTGGGCAAGGAGTGGGTGGATGCCCATGGTTTAGGATGTACCCGTGGTTGGGCTGGGGTTGGGGAGGCTGGACTCACTGAGAGCTGCTTTGTCCTTAATTTCAAACAGATCCACTGAGGGCCTTCTGGGTGCAGGTTCCACACCTGACACCCAGCCTAGGGCAGCGAGAAAGGGAGGGCATGTCCTCTTTGCTCTAGTCCTAGCTGTCGAAAGCTTGCAGACCTGGGGAGATGAGACACACACAGAGTGAAATAATGGTAGAATGTAGTATGTGATCTGTGTGAAAGGAGGCAGCAGCTGATTAAGGAATTCATCCATCCATTCAAGAAACATTGAGTTCACCACCTACTGTCATTTAGTCCTCCTAGCTGAGTAATTGGAGAAGGCGATGGCACCCCACTCCAGTACTCTTGCCTGGAAAATCCTATGGACAGAGGAGCCTGGTAGGCTGCAGTCCATGGGGTTGTGAAGAGTCAGACACAACTGAGCGACTTCACTTTCACTTCTCACTTTCATGCATTGGAGAAGGAAATGGGAACCCACTCCAGTGTTCTTGCCTGGAGAATACCAGGGACGGGGGAGCCTGGTGGGCTGCCATCTACGGGGTTGCACAGAGTCAGACATGACTGAAGTGACTTAGCAGCAGCAGCTGTGTAATTTTCTAAACATTGAAAGACAGAAATTGGAAAAAGAAGCATGAATGAACTCCATCTCTATTCCAGGGCACAGAGGACATAGGGATTTATTTATTGATTCAGACAGTATTTGCTGAGTGCCTGTCATGCACTATGTCCTGGTTCTAAGTGCTGGGATAGTGAGCAATAGGGAGAACCAAGTCCCTGCCCTTGGAGCTTAGCTCAGATTTGGTACCTGCCTCGCAGGTGCTTTCAGGGGACAGAACCACCAGCATGATGGAAACCCAGAGGAGGGCTGGACATGGGACCCTGGGCTGGCTTCAGGAAAGGGGAAAGACTCCAGCAAGGCTTGGAAGTCTGGCAAGATCTAGAAAAGTGGAATTGAGGGGGTGAAGACAGCACCAGCAGGGGGACTTTGTGAGCAAAAGCTCAGAAGACGGAAGGTACATGGGCTGTGATGAGATGGGAGCTGATGGCTTAGGTGGAGGGTCTGTGTTCAGATGTGGGAGACAAAGTGGAGAGAGACCAGCTTAGCACCAGACTGTGGAGACCCTCAAATGCTAATTCACCCTGAGAAAGGTTCCCAGGGTTGAAGGCAGAGCCCCTCCCACCTTCCCAGCAGCCTGTGCTCTGGAGGCTGAGGCAGGGAGGGAGAGAAGAATGGGCTGCTCCCAGTCTGTGTGGCCAAAGCTGCTGGCGGCAAGTCCAGGGGGCCTGCCCTGAGGACCCTCGTGCATCACTGAGGGAGTCCCCCAGGAGCCAGAACACCTGCCATGAGAGGATTGAGACCCTTCCTGGGGCAGGAGTGCAGTGGCATCAGGGCCCAAACTCAACCCAGAATGAGAATCTGGGTCCCTGAGTGGAGGCATGAGCACGAAGTGGGGACATCAAAGTGGTGCATTGCCTGCTGTTGTCAGTATCTGGGTGCCTAGCCGCCCACTCTGGTCTCTTGACATCCAGAGAATGGTACTGGCACCTCCCTGCCCTGCTCCTTTCTCGTCTCCATCTCACAGTCAGAGAATATAAGAGCGATCACCACTTAGTGACCACCTACTGCAAGCCCCTCTGCCTTTCTCCAGCGAGAAACCCATCCCGGGGTGAGAGACAGGGAGGCGACTTCCTGAAAGTGGATGGGAAAATGGACCCAGAGCGCCGGGCTCAGCAGGACAGAGCCTGAGCTCACTGTGCCCTGGGCTGGTGGCCTTGGCCAGGTCCCTTCACCCGAGCCTCAGTTTCTTCCTGTGGGAACAGTAGTAGCTCCCTCCCAGGCCCCCAGGGTGATGAGGTGAAAGAGTTTGCAGCAAGTCCGCACATGTGCTGTGGATGTTAAGATAATGGTTCAGCTGGACCTGGAGGCTGTTTCCTGAGTCCCTGGCTGGTCTTTGCCCCAGCGCCTTCTAGTCCTCCTCAATTCAGGCCTGGAAGACAGCCCATGGCTGCCTCCACAGGGGATGCCCAGCACTGCATTAGCTGAAGGAAGCCTCTCTGAAAAGGTTCCTCCACTTGTGTGCTCTCACCTGCTCCCAGCCCCACCTGCGACCTCTTTTCTAGGATAACTGGGAATGTCTGGCTGTGGAGCGCAGCCTGGCCCAGCTGGCGGTGCTGGCGTGGGACCTAGTCTGGCAACTGGTTATATATAGCCCCTGCGTCCATGGCCTTGGCAGAGTGCTCCTGGCGTGGGCGCAGGGGACACTCGAGAAGAGGCCCTGAAGCTGCCATCCTTGTCATGCCTGGCCCGGAGCTGGCTTGAGGGTACCTAGGAGCTCCCTGGGCACATGGGCTATGCAGGCCTAGGGTGCTGGCCAGGGCTGGCTGTGAGTTTGAGGCACCTCTTCTTTATCCTATGGCCTGGGATAAAGTAGGGAGGATGGCACTGAGGGCCTGGGGTGCCCTTTGGGCTTGGAGGCAGAGCAAAGGGAACCGCCTGTCCTATCGCTGTTTTTGAGATCAGTTTATCAGAGGGCATGTGTGTCCAATCCTCCTCCAGGGGGAAGAAGGGAAGGAGAGGTCAGGGTCCAGGATGTATCACTAAAGGGTCCTCAGTCTATTCCTAAATCCCACAGCCCCCCAACCGTGGCCTGGAGAGGCAATATATTTAGTAGAAAACTACACTTGGGGTCAAAGGCTCAGCTCACCACCACCAGCGATAGACTAAGGCCATGGTGTATGTGACCTCCTTTCTCACGAGTGAAACAGAATTGAAAATACCTACCTTGCAGGACTGTGCTGAGGGCCCTCAAGGGAAAGGCCCCTGGAGGGTGTTGTGCCTTGTCAAGTGAGTCTGAAGGAGACTGATTAGGTAACCGCTCACCTGCGGGCCTTTCCCCGCTCACCCTGCCCTCTCTGTGCGCCCTCAGGCTGGCCCAGGCCCCGCGCAGACACGCCAGGCCCTCAGCCCCAGCCCATGGACCTGCGGGTGGGCCAGCGGCCCCGCGGTGGAGCCCCCGCCGGAGCCCACACTGCTGGCCCTGCAGCACCCCCAGCGCCTCCACCACCACCTCTTCTTGGCAGGCCTGCAGCCCCAGCGCTCGGCAGAGCCCATGCGGGTAAAGCTACAGCTCCCACGAAGCCTCGAGCCCAGACCCGGTCCGCCCTCCCTTCAGCCTCCACCTCTGTCCTCAATTCCTCGCCCCCTCCCCACAGCTCTCAATGGACACGCCCGATGCCCGAGTTGCAGATGGGGCAGCAGGAACAAGAGCTGCGGCAGCTTCTCAATAAGGACAAGAGCAAGCGAAGTAAGGGTGGAAGCCTCCCCGGCGTGTCCACGGCCCCCTGTGTGTGTGGGGTGGGGGGTGGGGGGTGGCGGGGAGGAGGATGCCAGCCCCAGTCGGGGTTGCTCTCTGCCTGCCAGGCACTGCGGGTGAACGCTGGAGGAGGTGAAGGGGGACCTGCGGGCTTCACAGAAGGGGTGTAGCCTCAGGCTTGGCTGTTGCATGAAGGGCCCCTGGGAAGCCTAGTCTGGGGGGTGGGGTGCGGCGGGGGGGTGTGATCAGGGCAATAGGCAGAAAATGTTCCAGGGAGGAACCACTCATGATTTCCACCCTTGCAGGTGCCGTAGCTAGCAGTGTGGTCAAGCAGAAACTGGCAGAGGTGATTCTGAAGAAACAACAGGCGGCCTTAGAGAGAACGGTTCATCCTAATAGCCCCAGTGTTCCCTACAGGTAACTCCCTCTCCGCCCCGCCTCCTTGTGTCCTTGCCACGCCCCCCTCCGGATGTCCGCCAATGAGCACACAGCACACGCAGACCGCCGCTCTCAGGTGCCCTTCACCTAATCCTCACCCCTCACCTCTAATCCCAGTGCCTCTCCGACCCTCTCTCCCAGCTGATACCTGCCCTCCTCTGGCCTTTAATTATCTCTCCTCACCCCGCCTGAGGCCCTTCTTCCCCTACAAGCCTCTCCTCCCCCCATATACACTCTCTCACGCACACCACGCTGGCTTTCTCCTCTGTATTTTCCCCTAAGCACAGAAATATCCAGATTCCTGGAACAGCTTCCTCCCTTTGTGTCTGGGAGCCTGGCGCCTAAGGACAGATCCGGATGGGTGGCCCAGTACTGCCCCCTGGAGATGGCCACTGTTCCTACTGGCCATGCACTCCGCCTGGCCCTGCTGGCTGCTGCCGCTCCAGCATGCCTGCATCCTAAGTCGCGAAACTTAAGTCGTGTCCAACTCTTTGTGACCCCATGGACTGTGGCCTGCCAGGCTCCGCTGTCCATGGGATTCTCCAGGCAAGAATACTGGAGTAGGTTGCCGTGCCCACCTCCAGGGGATCTTCCCAACCCAGGAATCGAACCCACATCTCATGTCTCCTGCGTTGGCAGGAGGGTTCTTTACCACTAGCGCCACCTGGGAAGCCCTGCTGCCTCCCCCGGCAGGTCCCAAAGGGTGGAAGGAGACGGCTGCTACGCCTCTGGGCATCCCTGCCCCTCTGAAGCAGCCTTGGTGCTCACTCCACAGAACTCTGGAGCCCTTGGAGACGGAGGGAGCTGCCCGTTCCATGCTCGGCAGCTTCCTGCCTCCTGTTCCCAGCCTGCCTTGCGACCCGCCAGAACACTTCCCTCTGCGCAAGACAGGTGCGTGGACAGGCCAGCAGGGATCTCCAGAGGGGCTAAGGGGGAAGAGCCTTGGGGAGGGTCAGGGAGGGAATACTGCCTTCTGTCTGTCTCAGAGAAGATTGGAAGGGAGGGCTTAGGGCAGAGACGGGGTGGGCGTGCACCGAGTGATCCCGGTGCTCCTGCAGTCTCCGAGCCCAACCTGAAGCTGCGCTACAAGCCCAAGAAGTCCCTGGAGCGGAGGAAGAACCCGCTACTGCGGAAGGAGAGCGCTCCTCCCAGCCTCCGTCGGCGGCCAGCAGAGACCCTTGGTGGTGAGGCCCAGCAGGGTGGGTGGGTGGCGGGCAGGCCTGATGTCCTCCCGCAGGGCTCCGGTGGGTGGTTGTCACAAGGTGGCCTACACACTTGCCAGGGGGTGCGTTGGGGCAGAACCCAGCTCTTGCTCCATTGGCTAATCTGACGTCTGCCCAAAAGAAGGGGCATCTTAAGAAACCAAGTGTTCAGAAGTGCTGGAGGCTGGTGATGGCCTTCCTGTCCTGCTGGGAAGAAAGCAGGAAGCAGAGCCCGCCCACCGCGGAAGGGGCTTGTTCCTGGCCCCCTCCTAGCCACTCTTGGCTCCTAACTGAGCACCCCCCTCTCCCCAACCCTCAGACTCCTCCCCTAGTAGTAGCAGCACGCCGGCATCAGGGTGCAGCTCCCCCAACGACAGCGAGCATGGCCCCAACCCTGTCCTGGGCTCCGAGGTAAGGCCTTGGCAGGCTGGGCGCCCCGGGGCATTTCTGGGGCTCAGCGGTCCTCAGCAGGCAACTGGGCCAGGCTGGGGCTTCAGCATCTGGGCAGCCCCAGCCCAAGCCTCTGGGGGTTCCGGGGGAATGTGTGCCTGCGGGTGGAGGTCTGGAACCGGTGACCCCTGCCCTGCTCCCACGGCAGGCGCTCTTGGGCCAGCGGCTGCGGCTGCAGGAGACCTCTCTGGCCCCGTTCGCCTTGCTGCCCACAATCACACTGGGGCTGCCTGCCCCTGCCAGGGTGAGTGGCTGAGGCGCCCTCCCCCAAACACCCGAGATCTCTCTATCCCTTCTCCTACACCCCACCCCTGGCCTTCACTGTCCTCCCCACCGGGGTCTTCTCGCCAGTGATGTTCCCCCACTCTCCCCCAGGCTGATGGTGACCGCAGGACCCATGCGACTCTGGGCCCTCGGGGCCATGCTCACCTCTTCCTGCCCCATGGCCTGGAGCCCGAGGCCGGGGGCCCCCTGCCCTCTCGCCTGCAGCCCATTCTCCTCCTGGATCCCTCAGTGTCTCACACCCCTCTGCTAACTGGTGAGTCCCAGCTTCTCCAGAAGGGCTGGATCCCAGTACCCTGCCAAGGGCCAAGCATGGCCAGGGTCCCTTCCTCCTGTGCATCTTGCTGCTGAGTCCCTGACTCGCCTCACCCCCCCAACCCTGGCTTCCCTCCACTCTTCCTTGTGGTCCCCTCCTTATGCCCCCCACCCCATTCTTTCCAGTGCCCGGGCTTGGGCCACTGCCCTTCCACTTTGCCCAGTCCTTACTGACCACCGAGCGGCCCTCTGGATCAGGCCTCCACCGGCCACTGAGCCGGACCCGCTCAGAGCCCCCTGCCCCCAAGCGCCACTGCCCCCTCACTGCTGGGCCCCCTGCAGCCCCGCCTGGAGCGGCTCAAACCTCACGTCCAGCTGATCAAGGTGAGGGGAACGGGGTAGGGGAGGCAGTGAGGGGTGGCTGAACTGGGGCTGAAAGAAGGGAGACTCAGGAGGGGCAGGGCCAGAGAGGGGATGTGTGGGGCCCAAGGCTGTGTGACCACTAGAGTCCCAGCGGGATGCAGGACGATCTGGCCCGACCACCACTCCCCACCTCACGCCCTGTGCCAAAGCATGTCTCCTCAGTAGTCATCTCCCCTACTCCCAGAGGTCAGCCAAGCCGAGTGAGAAGCCCCGACTGCGGCAGATACCCTCAGCTGAGGACCTAGAGACGGACAGTGGGAGCGTGGGGCCGCTACGGGATGATGGCCTGGAACATAGGGAGTCCAGTCATGGGCAGCAGGAGGCCAGAGGCCCTGTTCCTCTGCAGCAGCACCAGCAGGTATGGTCGGGCCCAGGGTCCTCTCGGAAGGTAGAGTTAGGAGACTCTGGGGCCTGGTAATGATGGGAGGGAGGGAGATAGGACATCAGTGCAGGGGGCAACTCTGGGACCACAGTTCCTCTGCCAAGCCCACACTGAGGCACAGACAGACACACACGCAGGCATACATGCATTCACACACATGCATATGTGCATTCATACACGCATACATGTGTGTGCACCTCCAGCAGCCTTCCAGCCTCAGGGTGAAGCCATGTCCCCTTCCAGTGGTGAGATTGGCACATGGAGCCCCACGCATTCCCGTTGTAGGACTTCTCCCCTGTGACTGTTAGTACTGTTTCCAGGAAGGTGCTAGGGCAGGAGGTGGGGGAGAGCCGGGCTTGGCCCTTCAACTGCACAAGTCAAACCGTGGAGTCTTCATTTGCTGGGGCTCATGTAACAAGTACTACAAAATGTGTGCCTTAAACAGCAGGTGTTCCTTTCCCCACAGTTCTGGAGGCTAGAGGTCTGAAACCAGGGTGTTGGTGGGTTGGCTTCCTCTGAGCCCTGTGAAGGAAGGCCTCTTCCCTCGGCTTGTGGGCGGCCGCCTTCTCCCTGGGTCTGCACGTTGTCTTCTGTCCACGTCTGTATGCCAACTTCCCCTGTTTATAAGCACAAGAATCATATTGGAGCGTACCGTGATGACCTCATTTTAACTTGAGTACCTCTGTGAAAACCCTATCTCCGATCAGGTCACGTTCTGAGGGAACTGGGTGTCCCATCCTAAATACAAGGTGGGAAGGGACACAGCTCAGCCCATAAGATGTGGTAACAGTGCACAGAGTGTGGCGCCTCAGGCAGGCTCCTGTGTCCTTGGGCAGTGGGTAGTCCTCGGAGACCAGGAGGAGATCCTGGTCAGAGCCAACCTGAGGCCCCTCACCCCAGTTCTGGTGTTGGAGTCTCAAGGGCTCAGGGAGTGCTGGTGGAATGGGGTGGTCAGTCTGGGCTGCAGATCTTTGGGGGAGTATATGGGCAGGGAGCTCAGAGACTCAACGCCCAGCTGGGCGGCAGGGTCAGAGGCTTCTGCAGAAGAGGGGCCTGACGGGAGGTTTCTTGGCTGTGGCCAGAGGCTAATGGAGCAGGGTCTGAGAACCTAGAGCCTGAGGCCCCCTGTGTCCCTCAGGTGTTCCTCTGGGAGCAGCAGCGACTGGCTGGGCGGCTCCCCGAGGAGCCACTGGAGACTCCGTGCTGCTTCCCCTGGCTCCGGGCAGTCACCGGCCCCCTGTCCCGGGCTCAGTCGTCCCCGGCCGCACCTGCCTCGCTGCCGACCCCAGAGCCCGCCAGCCAGGCCCGTATCCTGCCCAGCTCAGAGACCCCTGCCCGGACCCTGCCCTTCACCACGGGTAAGGCTTGGATTAGAGGGCAGGAGGACGAGGCCAGGGCACACGGGGACTTGGGAGGATTCCATAATTCCCTGTGTCATAATTCACTCTGGACATGTTTCGAGACCACAGAGCCCTTTCTGAGTCTGAGGAGGTCTACTCAGTGTCCCACGGAGCAGGTGGTTGTATCCACGTTACAGTTAAGGAGACCCAAGCTCGGGAAATCAAGAGGACAGCTGGCTGGCAGTCAGGCCAGGCTAAGAATTCAGGTCTCCTGACAATTAATTCAAGCCTTTCAAAAATCACACTGTTGCTCTGCTTGTGAGAAGAACTCAAGAGCATTTTAGAAATTTGAAAAATAATAGAGAAGCATAAGAATGGAAAAAAACCACCAGCCAGGGGACTTCCTCGGTGATCCAGTGGCTAGGACTCTGTGCTCTCAGTGCAGGGGCCCCAGGTCCAGTCTTCAGGGAACTAGACCCCACATGCTGCAACTAAGAATCCACATGCTGCATGCCACAGTGAGGACCTGGTGCAGCCAAATAAGTAAATATTAAAAAAAGAAAGAAAATATAGGTATGACATTTAAATTTATTTAAAAATCACGAGCCAGTATCCCATCACCCAGAGGCAACTCCTCATAAATGCTGCCGTATTTCAGACCAGTCTTCGTTTTAGCCACACGTATAAATCACATATACACTACGTTTTGTGGCTACATTTTATACTCTATTCATTTTACACATTATGAATACTTTGTGATACAACTAATCTTTAAAAGTGGGATTTTAAAAAATAATAATTTTATTTATTTATTTTTGGCCGTCCTGGGTCTTCATTGCCATGCAGGCTTTTCTCTAGTTGCGGTGAGTGGAGGTTACTCTCCAGTTGCAGTGTGTGGGTTTTCCATTGCAGTGGCTTCTATTGTTGGGGCTCAGTAGTTCTGGCACATGCTCTCAGTTGCTCCTTGGCATGTGGGATCTTCCTGGACCAAGGACCAAACCATGTCTTCTGCATTGGCAGGCAGATTCTTGACCACTGAGGCACCAGGGAAGCCCTGAAAATGAGAATTTATAGTGTGTCGTCATAATATTTTGGGCTTCCCTGGGGGCTCAGACAGTAAAGCGTCTGCCTACAATGCGGGAGACCGGGTTCGATCCCCTGGAAGATCCCCTGGAGAAGGAAATGGCAATCCACTCCAGCACTCTTGCCTGGAAAATCCTATGGACAGAGGAGCCTGATAGGCTGCAGTCCATGGGGGTCGCAAAGAGTCGGACCTGACTGAGCGACTTCATTCATTCATTCATTCATTCATTCATTCATCATAGTATTTTAGTTTAAACATTTCTTATTGGTCGAGCAGTTAGATGGTTATTCATTTTCCCCCATTTGAATTTTCCCCAAAGCCACATCTGTCTTGTCACATGGCCCGGTGTCTCTGTGGGCTTCCCAGCTCCCAGTTTTGGGGGCTCCTATTTAGGTCATCTCGTATCCAGGCGAGCCCCTAGCCTCAGGCCTCCCTTTGTTAGGCTCTAAGCTCTTGAGGTCATGGTCACGGTCCTTGGGCCACATGAGGAGGGTCAGTGAGTCGGGAAGGCAGTATGTGGCAGTTGTGTAGGTTGGGGCTGTGTGGTATGTGGGTGAGGCGCCCGAGGCTGCCTGGGTGAGGAGCTAGGGGTGTGTGTGCAGGCACCGAGGGGGTAGGGTGGGGCACGGGGGACTGTGTGGGTTGTGTCTGGGGCTCCCTGGGGCCCTGACCCCTGAGCCCACTCCCCGCAGGGCTGGTCTATGACTCGGTGATGCTGAAGCACCAGTGCTCCTGCGGGGACAACAGCAGGCACCCGGAGCATGCGGGCCGCATCCAGAGCATCTGGTCCCGGCTGCTGGAACGGGGGGCTCCGGAGCCAGTGTGAGGTGAGGAGGCAGGCGGGGGCTGTGGGAAGGAAGGAGCTGGGAGGGCCTGGAGCCAGTCTGGGTGGTGGGAATGGCAGGGGAGGGCTGCCCAAAGCAGAGGCTCAGGGGCCCTGTGGGTCCTTCCTCAGTCTCTCCGGGGCCGGAAGGCCTCCCTGGAGGAGCTACAGTCGGTGCACTCTGAGCGACATGTGCTCCTCCTCTACGGCACCAACCCGCTCAGCCGCCTCAAACTGGACAATGGGAAGCTGGCAGGTAGGGGCCCCAGACTCCCCTGCCCCACGCCACCTGCTCACCCAGCCCCAGCATCCTCCTGTGCTCTAGTCTCACTCCACAGAGCTCGTCCCTCCGGCATCCAGGCGTCCCTGTGCTGCCCACCTCCACCCCTCCCCTGCCAGCCCCTCCCGGCCCTCTTCTCAGGGCTCCCCTGCTCCCGGGCCGGGCCGGAGGCTGAGCGGGTTCAGTTCATGCACCTGGGCCTCTCCCTGCAGGCCTCCTGGCACAGCGGATGTTCGTGATGCTGCCATGTGGCGGCGTTGGGGTAAGTGTGCAGGCTCTCCAGACCTCCTCCCTCCCGATTCCCCCAGGACCAGCCCCTGCCTGCTTGTTTCGGTGGTCCTGCCGGGCCCAGTGGGCTGGAGCTCTCCCCTAGTGCCCCCTCTGCCGGCTAGAAGCTCCTCGTTGGTGGGTGTGTCCTCCTGAGTGTAGAGCCCCTTGCCTTGCACTTCGAAGGCCTCTGGTGGAGGTTGAGGAGGCTGAGAGAGCAGGGCTGAGACTGAGGCTTGGGCTCATCTCCCTCTGAGAGCATGCTGGCCTCCAGGCCACCCGGCCCGGGGCTGTGGGGTGCCTCTGGCATCCTTGGAGACCCAGGCATGTCCTTCCAATGCCCTAGCTTTCCCTGCTCCTTCTCACTCTGCCTGGGGACTTCTGCCTCCTGGCAGTGCCCTTCCTCCCTTCAAAATGTCCCCGTGGTGGTTTCCCAGCCGGGCATGTGGAGCAGGGGACGGAGGCCTAGTCCTGGAGGGATGGGAACTGTCGCTGGGAGGCTGTGTGGGAGCCGGTCAGCGCCCTGTTCACAACTTCCCATTTCTTGCCACTTTCTGATTTTTCCAACTGTTGTTGCTTCTGTTTTCTCCTCCCTCCTCTCCCTCTCTGTCTCTGTCTTTCTCTCTTTCTCCAGCCTCTTGCGACTCTCTCTGCCTTCCTCGCCTCTCTCGGTCCGCCTCGCCCTCCCCATCTCCCCATCACGCCCCCGGCCCCTCCCTAGCCTTGAGGCCCAGGGACTGGGTTTGGGGGCCTCCCAGCCTGGGCTAGGGGCCCCGAGTGGAAGACAGTGGTGCAGACGGCCCCTCGAGCTCCGACCATCCCGAGGGCCTGAGCAGAGTCAGCGGGGGCTTAAAACCCCTCCAGGCCCAAACCCCAAGTCCCGCCCAGGTAACGCCATGCCCCCTCCTCTGACCGGGGAGGCAGGCACGATGCTGCCGGCAGAGTGCTGGCCAGATGCGGGCTGGTGATGTGGACTGAAGCTGGGAAGAAGTGCTGGGACTGGGGGACACGGGAGGCCTTGCCTTTGGGCGGTGGGGCATGGGGGAGGCAGCCATCTGCCCAGCCCCCTGCCCCTGGGGTCCTAGCCATGGGGTGGGCACTGCCCCTGAGGCCCTGGCTCCTGTGGGAGGCCGTGGGTGAGGCGGGCCTTGACTCCTGGCCCCCACAGGTGGACACCGACACCATCTGGAATGAGCTGCACTCCTCCAATGCGGCCCGCTGGGCTGCTGGCAGCGTGACCGACCTCGCCTTCAAAGTGGCCTCCCGTGAGCTAAAGGTAGGAGGCTTGAGTGGAGGGTGGGTGAGTCACGGAGGAAGGAGGTGGGGGACGGGCAGCGGGGAAGGCAGACCCAGCGCCCAGCAGCTCATTCCTCCTGGAGATCACCACAGGGTTTCGGGAGGGACGCCGAGAGCCCTGAGGACCCAGATGAGATCTGAATCCTAGGCTCACATTACCTGCTGAGGAATCAAGTCACTGGGCCCCTGGTCCTTTGGTCTCTAAGAGAGGCAGGCCCATGCTCATGCGGGGTCAGTTAACATATTTGCTGTGTGACCGCGGGCAAGTCGCGGAGCCTCTCCAGGCCCCCGTGCCCTGGCAGAGCAGCCCTTTGTGATGCTGAAGTTTTATACACCGGCCTGACACCCATGCTTGTTTGCTCTGGGCTTGGCACCTTATAGGAGCTTGTGTTGAGCCCCCTCTGTTTAGGAGCTCATGGCCCAAGTCTTGGCTCTGTTATCAAGCAACTCGCACGAGTTATTAATATTAAATCCACCTGAGGCTCCAGGTTTCTCCTGTCTGTAAACTAGATAATCACAATGTTTATCTTATGAAGATTAGGTAGCATTTACCTTAGAACGTTGTGAGAGTGAAATCCAGTGTTTACCCTGTGCTTAGCACAGTGGCAGGCACATAGATTTTGCCCAGTAAATAATAGCTGTTGTTATTACAAAGTGGTAACAGCCAGGAGCCCCCAGGATGGAAGTTTCTGTGTTCATGGCCTGGGGGTCAGCAGAGGGCCTCTTGGTCAGTCACACTGTCTTGTAGTCCCTTCTCAGGGGAAGAGCCTGCGGCTGGGGGACGGCTTCAGGGAGGTGTGGGTCAGACGGTTGGCTGTTTGGTTGACAAGCATTCTTTCTGTTTCCAGAATGGTTTTGCTGTGGTTCGGCCCCCAGGACACCATGCAGACCATTCCACAGCCATGTAAGGCCCCGGGAGGCCTAGATGGGCTGGAGTGGGGGCAGGCCCTCACGGCCCTCCTGTTGGGGGTGGGGGCGGGCTTGTTTGGCCCCTCCTTCCTGTCAGCCTTCTGGGGCTGGGCTGGAGACAGGTGGAGTGAGGGTGGCACGGGGAGGGAACGGGCTGGCATGAGCTCTGTCTTTTCCTCTCAGGGGCTTCTGCTTCTTCAACTCAGTGGCCATCGCCTGCCGGCAGCTGCAACAGCAGGGCAAGGCCAGCAAGATCCTCATTGTGGACTGGGTAGGTCCCAGCTCCTGGCCCCTGCAGGTCCGAGAACCCTGTGGAAAGAGCCCTGAGCCTGGCGACCCAAGACGAGGCTTTGTGTCTTGCCTAGTTCTACATTTGCCTTCCCGAGCCTCGGTTTCCCTGTGTGTAAACGTGGGTGCCCCCATCACGGGGCCTTTGGGAGGCCCGGAGGAGTTGGCCTGTGGGAAGGGCTCAGCCGTAACCGGCTCCCACAGGGGAGGAGCCATCTGAATGCTGCCTTTGGGCCTCTGTTGGCTTCCCTCTGTAGATCTGGTCACTTCTGCTTTTCCCCTGCAGGTAGTGAGAGTGCCAATAATAGCACATAACATCAACCTCAGTTCAGTTCAGTCGCTCAGTCGTGTCCAACTCTTTGCAACCCTGTGAACCGCAGCACGCCAGGCCTCCCTGTCCATCACCAACTCCCGGAGTCCACCTAAACCCATGTCCATCGAGTCGGTGATGCCATCCAGCCATCTCATCCTCTGTTGTCCCCTTCTCCTCCTGCCCCCAATCTTTTCCAGCATCAGGGTCTTTTCAATGAGTCAGGTCTTCTCATCCAGACACTGATGGTTTCACCACATCACATATTTAATCCTGACTCTGCCCTGGTTTACAGATAAGGGAAGTCAGCACAGAGGGGTTAGGTTAACCTGTACACAGCCGTACACCTTGTAAGCCCTGAGACCCGAGGCCCCTTAGTCCTGGAGCACCTGTGTTTAACCACTTCATATTCACATCTACTTAAGAGATGTTCCAATGCAGAAGGGAGGAACAGGCCACACTTGTGTGCACGCACAGTCCACCTTCGCGTTCCCAGGCCAGGCAGGAGCCTGGGGGCGGTGCTCAGCGCTTCTCTGAGGATGGGGCTGGGCCTCGCTGTCCTAGCCCCTTTTTAATGGAGTGTGGTTTCCATCGCTTGCATCACGCCCTGACCTTGAGCAAGACGCAGTAGTAAGGGTTCCTGATGTGTGACCCTGGACTCTTCCTCTCCTGGCACTCACCCTCCCCCAACACGTACTCTCCTTCTGGCTCTGGCTGGCCTGCCCTCGGTGCAGCTCCTCCCCTTCTGGGCCTCATGTTATCATCACCCCCCACCCAGCGTGTTATGTGCATATCTGTACGTAATGCGGGGAGACTGAGGCTTACAAAGCACCCACGGGTCCCTTGACAGTTTAGGAGCCCCCATGTTCTCATCCCCAGCTCTAGACTCCTGACCTTCACAGTGGTCACTGACCTGGAGACCTTTCCAGCCTGTCCTAGCCTCCATCTCTCTGCTTTCAGACCTGCCCTAATCCACTGCCCATCTCCCTGCACAGGACGTTCACCATGGCAACGGCACCCAGCAGACCTTCTACCAGGACCCCAATGTGCTGTACATCTCCCTTCATCGCCATGACGACGGCAACTTCTTCCCTGGCAGTGGGGCTGTGGATGAGGTAACCCCATCTTCCAGGCCGCTGACTCTCACGAGTGGCCCTGACTCTCTCTGTCACAGCTAGCTGTGTGATCCTGGGTAGGCTGCTGAGCCTCTCGGATCCTCTGTTTCTACATTTGGAAGTGAAGGGGCTCCATGAGCTTCTCTTGCAGCACTGACATCCAGGGGTTCTGCTCCCGGGATACTGCTCTCTTCACATCTCTCCTGCCTCCTGTGTTCCAGGTGGGAGCTGGCAGTGGTGAGGGCTTCAATGTCAACGTGGCCTGGGCTGGAGGTCTGGACCCCCCCATGGGGGATCCTGAGTACCTGGCTGCCTTCAGGTAAGCTCACTAGGGGCCCAGAGGAGGCCTGGCCCAGCAGGGCCCCCCTCTCCTCCCCTTTTCCAGCAGCACCAGGTTGGAGGTGACCGGGTGGCTTGTCAGCTTGTCCTCACCTAATCCCTAGACATTATAAGCCAACCCTGGAGTGAGCCTGTGGACTGAGACACACGGGAAAGGCATGGTTACGCTAGACTCTAGGGGCATCCAGTCCCTGTGGGAAGACAGGAAAACAGACTGAAAAGGTCAAGGCGTACTTTATAATGTCACACATTACCAAGAGCCAGTGTTGAGCTGAGTGCAGGGAGACAGGCAGGAGGGGAGTGAGCAGAGCTGCTACGTTAAGGCGAAGAAAGCTGCCTGGAGGAGGTGGACTTTGCATAGGAGCTGAGAAGCCTAAACTGTGGAGGAGGAGGGAAAACAAGCAGGTGATGTCCATATTGGGGTCATTGCTTAAGAATAGCCATTCTAGAAGGGGGACTTGGCTCAGGAGCTGTTGTGCATTTCTCTCTGGGGTTCCTAGACTCCATTTGGAGAAAGGGAAGCCTGGAAATAGGTCTCTGTATACTTTTCTGGAGTATTCTTAATGAGAGTCAATTTTGTAGGAGCCCTGGACTGGGGTTCCTGGCATCTGTGCACCCAGGGTCTTAAAGGATAGCAGAGTGGACCAAGGGTTGGGTGAGGGATGAGGGGTGGAGGGGGTAGCTGTGAGGAGCCGGCAGGTGCAAAGGATGAGCATGGATCTGGTGGCCCAGGACCTCAGAGGATATATTGCCTTGGTCAGCTCTCAGGTGGTGAGTGGTGATGTGTGGCCGACTCAGTCCTAAGCAGGTGGCAGCTGAGCGCTGAGTGTTTCCAGTGTTGCCTTGAGGCTTTAGTAACCTGCCCCTTCCCTGTGGCCCTGCCCACCACTCCCCACCGAACACAGTGCACCGGCTCCTCTTTCATCCCCTCATCCTTGGCTCCTTCCTGCCTCTTCCCAGTTAAGAGCCCCAGGTGGCTGAGTCCTTAGGCTGTACCAGGGACATGGATGGTGGGCCAAGGTCGAGGAAGCCAGAGGCATCCGCTCATCCTGCTGGGAGTCCTGAAAGTAGGGTGCTCCCCCATAGAGTTGGTGGGAGAGGACTGGCTCCAGGCAGGGCTGTCTACCTCTGCTGCCGGGTGGTGCTGCACAGCCTGTGAGCCCCTCTCTCCCCCCACAGGATAGTCGTGATGCCCATCGCCCGGGAGTTCTCACCGGACCTGGTCCTGGTGTCAGCTGGGTTTGATGCTGCCGAGGGTCACCTGCCCCCACTGGGTGGCTACCATGTTTCTGCCAAGTGTAAGGAGGGCCCCCGGCTAGGGGGGCGGCAAGGGCATAAAGGCTGGGCCGGGGGGGTGGGCAGTGCTGCCCAAGTCAAGAGGGAGGTGACAGTGGCTGGCCCAGGGCCATGAGCGTGGGACAGGGATCACGCACAGGCCAGGTCAGTTCATCAGGGAAGGCCTAAGTCACACCTGGGGACTCAAGTCCCGCAGACTGGAGGCTCAGTCACAGGACTGTTCCCACCCTGACTGTGTCCTTCCCAGGCTAGGCAGGCAGCTTCTCCTGGGTATGGGTGGATGGGGAGGAGCAGAGTTCTCAGAACAGAGGGAGCCCACTCAGCAGTGCTGAGCCTGGAGGACTGGGAGGAATATGGTGTGTCTCAGTGGAAAAGACATGGGCTGGCGTCCCTACCCCGGGTTCGAGTCCTCGCCCTGTCACTTACTAGCTACCCTTAACCTCACTGAGCATTCAGTGAGGCACACTAATAGGATTTGCAGGTTCCATGTGAAAGCCACTGGTAAAGTAGAGATTTGTCCCCTGAGTCACTCTTTCTAAGGGAGGAGCTGAGCAGGGAAATAACAGAGGTAGAGAGGGCTCCCCTCCTCTCCCCGGCCCCTCCTAACCCTCCTCCACCCACCATGTAGGTTTTGGGTACATGACGCAGCAGCTCATGAGCTTGGCCGGAGGTGCAGTGGTGCTGGCCCTGGAGGGTGGCCATGACCTCACAGCCATCTGTGATGCCTCTGAGGCCTGTGTGGCTGCTCTTCTGGGCAACAAGGTGAGGTGCCCGCCCCCGGATCCATGCATCTGTGGGGCAGGCAGTCCAGTTTTCCCAGGAGCACCCCAAGGAGCAGGCAGTTGGGGCGCCTCCTTGGGGGCTTGCAGATGGGCAGGGTGGGGGTGGCCAGGCTTGGACTGAGGAGAACAGAGTGGATGCCTCTTCTCTGGGTCAGACCTCAGGTCAGCATCCCCTGCCCCAGGCAGAGCCAGGAGCACATGCCTATCTGAGCCTGGAAAGCAAGGGCCCGGGGTCGGGGAGAGCTGGGCCTGTGGGTCCCCTGCAAGGCAGGCAACTGATGCATGCTTTCTTCTGTAGGTGGATCCCCTCTCAGAAGAAGGCTGGAAGCAGAAACCCAACCTCAATGCCATCCGCTCCCTAGAAGCTGTGATCCGAGTGCACAGTGAGTGTGGAGAGAGGACATTGCTGACCTAAGACTTGGGGAAAACTTGGGGGTCTGTTGCCCCCAGGGACCAGAGCCCCAGGTCTTCCAACCCCAGCCAGCCCAGGGGAGCTGCTGCTGCTTCAGAGTAGGCATTCTGTAAAGTACCCCATAGTAATGGGGGCAGGTGCCTCCACAGGTGAATAACCGCAGAGCCTTCCAGATGGACCCAGCAGGGACCGGCAGACAGTGGGGACCGCGCAGGACTGGCTTCCCTTCCCCAGCTGCTGCCCTAGGCCAGGGCTCTGCCCCCAGCAGCACTCAGGCCTCATCTGTGGAAGTGCTGGTTCCCCACCCTGACCCTCAATTCTGGCCACAGCGTCTTAGGAACTCTAGCTGCTTTGGGAGCTGTGTCCTAGGTTAACCACATTTGGAAAGCACTTTAAATTTTCAACTTCAGCTCAGCATCTGTGGAGCACTTTATATGCTGCCCATGATCTGTGTAGTCTGTGTCTGTGTGTTAGTTGCTCAGTCGTGTCTACCTCTTTGAGACTCCATGGACTGTAGCCCTCCAGGCTCCTCTGCCCATGGAATTCTCCAGGCAAGAATACTGAAATGGGTTGCCATTTCCTCCTCCAGGGGATCTTCCTGACCTAGGGATCAAACCTGGGCCTTCTGCATTGCAGGAATATTCTTTACCGTCTGAGCCACTAGGGAAGCCACATGACCTATGCTAGGGATACAAAAATGAATAAAACAGATTTCCCACATCTGCGCTCAGCATGGGGTCATACATGACACTGAAGGTGCTCTGCTGTACTTGGCATGGAGCCCCACAGAGCTGGCCAGGCTCTCTGCTGGGCGTGTTCCATGGACATTATTTCTCACAACAGTAGGCAAGATGGTCATGTCCACGGTCTAGATGGGGCAGTGGGAGCCCTGGGCAGATAAGTGACTTCAGACGGCCACAGACCGCAGAGTGGCTGTGGTATTGGCCAGCTCTCCCTCCTGTGTCCTTCCCACCTCCCCTGTCCTGTGCTGGGCAGAACATTGCCGGGGTCTTCATGAGACTCAGGGCTCTATGAGGTCACTGTGACACAGACCCCATCCAGGGGAAAGAGGCCCAGATGGTGCTCACGGGAACCCTATACCCATGGGAAAGAGTCAGCCATAGGGGTGGGGGAATGGCCTGGGCTTTGTGAGGGCTTCTCACAGCACACTGAGCCCTCACTTTCTCAGGGTTGTGGGGATCAAGTTGGGGAGGGTGTTGTGTGGAGGTGGAGGCAGCTGAGAACTGACCCCATGCTGCAGACACGCCTGCTACTCTGGGGCCCTTGGCCCGAGATGTGCAGCCTCGGTGCCAGTCTAGGACACGTGGCTGGCGGGTGGGGGGCATCGTATCCCTGACGCTTCTGAATCAGCTTCCTGCCCAGGTGAATACTGGGGCTGCATGCAGCGCCTGGCCTCCCGTCCAGACTCCTGGGTGCACAGGGTGCCAGGGGCCGACACAGAAGAAGTGGAGGCAGTGACGGCACTGGCATCCCTCTCCGTGGGCATCCTGGCCGAAGAGCGGTAAGAGCCTCAGCTGACAGCCCCTCCCCTGCGGCGATCCCCCAGGTCCCAGCACAGCCACTCCAGGCTTCTCAGGACCTGGGCCCCAGTGCTCCCTGCAGCCCCGGGCCCTCTGGCAGCACCACCCTTGTCCCTCTCCCAGGACGTCAGGGCAGCTGGTGGAGGAGGAGGAACCCATGAATCTCTGAGGCTCCAGAACGGATCTGCCACCCGCTGTGCCCTGCCCCACCCTGCGGACCTGGTTCTCCTCCAACTTCTGGCAGCAGTACCGGTTCCCAGGGTCTTCAGAGATCCTTCGGGCAGGTAGTCGGGGCCACAGAACAGCCTTGACAGTCACCCCAAGGACCCCGAGAAGGCCCGGGGTTTAGGACAGGGACCAGAGGACCTTGGAGGAGACAGGCTGCACAGCCAGCCGGGCCCTAGTAGGCCTCTCCCCAAAGCAGAGTCTACCCCTCTGGGTCCTGGCCCCTGGCTGGGCCCGGCTCCTCAGGACTGCACAGAGGACTGGCTCAGCTGGGCCCAGCCCGTAACCACTATTCTAGGCTCTGTAGACCCCGGACTTTGCACACAGCCCCAGGCTTCACACAGAAATGTGAACGTGGCCTCTGCCGGTGTGGCCCTTCTTAGGCTCTGGGGGCTGGAGTCGGGGAGGATGGTTAGGAGGAACCGAGGGGTCCCGTGTCCCTGGGTGCAGGGGAGTTCCTCCTCTCCTGCTCCCTTGGATGACTCTGGAAGCTTCCTCCCCACCACGGGGCAGTGAGGCAAAACCTCCTCTGAGAGCAGGCACGGCAGGCCTCCCATCTGATTCCTGCCCCTGCCAGAGGACTCCCTGCGTCGACCATCTCAGTGCCCTGGTGGAGCAGACAGGTGCTCTTGGAGTTTCGTGCTTCCTGATCCAATGGTGCCAAACCCTCATCTCTCCTCAGAAGCACAGCATGACCCCCCAGGGCTCCCTCAGTCACCATGCCCCTCCGTGAGCCTTCTCTCTTTCTGGGGTCTCCTGGACCCCAGCTGACTCTTGCCCTGCATAGGACTAGTTTGGCTGAGGGGAGAGTGGGTGGGAGAGTGGATGGAAGACATGGGGGAGGGGGGAGGCTACCCTGGCACAGTCTTCAAGGCTTCTGGGGTTGAGGCCTGGGGCCAAGAAGGAAAGTATTTGTGTGTGTGTGTGTGTGTACACGCGTGCATGCACGCGTGTGAGTGAAAGTGTAAGAGGGAGTGTGTGTGTGTGCGCAAGCGTGCATGTCTTCCCCAGGACCACTATACCCTGTGTATGTATGCATGTTTTTGTAAAAAGGAAAAAAAAATGGAAAAAAATCTGAACAATAAATGTTTTATTTGCTTTAAAGGTGCATGTGAAAGGGCCTCTGGGGGATGAGGGGTGGGCAGTGGGCCTACAGCTACACAGCAGTTTATACCTGATTCGATGTGGAAGAGAAGGGACAGGCTGGGCTGGGAGGCAGCTCCCTCCAGCTCCTTGATCTGTGGCAGCTGACTTGCAGGAAGAATCTATCCTGAACCCACCCTGGCTGTCCCCGCCTGCCCCACCTGTGGGTAACAGTGAGGCAGCAGCTCTGGGTCCACAGAGGACCGGTTAAGGGGGTGGGGGACATGGAGGCCTGCAGACCCACTCACTCGGGCTTCCCTGAAGAGTCTCAGTCCCAACCGGGACTGGTAAGTCATGTCAGGTAAGTCACATCACCTCCTGGGGCCTCTGTTTATCAGCTGAAGTCTCCTGAAATAGACACTGTTGGCTTCCTGCCTGCTCTAATGTACCTTGACTCCTTAAGCATCTACATCTACTGAGCTTAGAAGAGAGAATGGTGAGATGATAGGACTGGGCACGGTCACCCACTGTGGGGCTGCAGGCGCCTGTCTTTAGAGTTCTGAGATGGCCAGGCTTCTTCAGGCAGCAGAAGCAACAGCCTCATTAGCTAGGGTCTTGCCCCAAGTCTTCAGAGCCTGGAGAACACAAGGAAAGCATGTCTATCCTGTCCTGGCCTCTTAGGCGACAGGCACTCAGTCCCATAGGCTTTGCTGAAGCTGTGCCTGGGGGCATTCTCACCCTGGCTGGGGGTATGCTGAGGGGGCTGGAGGAGGAGTGCTGGCCTTGGGGTTCCCCCATGGGGAGTCCTTCAAGTGGGACCAGAGGGAGAGAACTTCCTCTGTTACGGAAATGGCTTACTTAATGAGACAACTGGAGAGCCCTCCCATCCCCACCCTTCCCACCCACTGCTCCCACAGTCCACCCCCGCAAGAAAGCACTGGAGGCTGGCTGATACGAATGGCTGCTGTGCTTCTGCTGAAGCCACAGTGACAGATAAGGCGAAAAGCCGAGGGGCAGGACACATCGGGTGGGAAAGGGGTGGACCGTGCAAAATGGCAGCCGAAGAAAAGACGGATGCAGCCCCTTCCCCCGAGTACAGTGAGCCCTTGGGCCAGTGTATAGGCAGTAGAGCAGGTCTTGTCCTTCGGAAGGGAGATTTTGAAAGAGAAAAAGCTCTCATGAAGGGCAGCTGGCAGAGGCTGTACAAGGGCGTGTCTGGGGGCTGCGGTGACTCCGGTGTCAGGAGGAGCAGGTGTGAGAAGGCTGAGTGGAAATGTTGGGCTACAGAAGCCTCATTTGAGAGTTGCTTCTAGCCCAATCTGTGCTGCCCCTTCTGCAAAGCCCTTTGGGGGGCAGGAGCACCTCCCAAGACCGTGAGTCTGGCCTCATTTGGGGCATCCTGCTCTGATGTGCCTGGTGAAGGGGCGACGGCTCTGGCACAATCTTGGAGCCAGTGCTGTGGGAACAGGGTGGGGAGAGGGACACTGAACCCCCCCAGGCCCCCAGGCCTTGGGAAGAGAGAGCCAATGTCACCCACCCCTGGGACCAATGAGTTCAGCTACCCAACACTTGGGGGACACAAGGATGGGGGTGCTGGGGTAGGGGGGTTGAGAAGCCTTTAGTAGAGATCCCTCATTTGACCTGACCTCCCCAGGGTCCCACCCTGCCTGAGGGAGAGGGCCCAGGGCAGCAGAGACCATCCTGCCTGCCCCTGGGCCCTAGGCACGGCCCCCACTGCCTCAACTGTTGCCCTGGCCTGCTTACAAAGACTGCCCACCGAGTGCTAAGAAAATAGATCCACATTTTAAAGGTCTAAAGCTGCCCTCCAGCCAGGCTGATGAGCAGCATGGCGGGGCCCCTCCCCACAGCACCCAGGGTTCCCCAAAGGGGACAGGACAGCTTCACGAATACCATCCGTCCTCCAGCTGTAGATTCTCCGCCTCAGTTCCGGGGTTCCCAGGGGGTGTACAAGTCCGCCTGATGTCTCAGAGGCTGAGTCCAGGTTCTGAGGACCGTCAGGGTGCAGAGCCCTCATCCCGTAGGGTCAGAAATCACTGAGGATGCTAATATCAGCAAAGTCAGCCCGGTAGCGGTGGGCGTAGAGGCTAAGCAGGAAGGCCCACTTGAAGGAAATGAAGCTCCAAACACAAGAGAGGTAGTAGCTGTTGGGGTCTGTGAGGCCTGCAGGGCAGAAGAATCCAACTGTGACTCAAGAGGACCTTGCCCTTGACCCCTAGCCACCATGCCACAAGCCCCGGGCCATTCTTCCCCAGTCTCCAACAGAGGCTGAACCGATCCAGTGGACAGATTAGGTGTAATAGAGGTTCCGGAGCGTTCAGAGTTTGCTAGCAGGAAGCAGTGGGGATGAGCTAGGTCAGGGCTGGCTAATCACAGGTCTGTATCATCATCCGCCCTGCTCTTGTGACAGTGACCTTAGACCTCTACCTTCCAATCTGCTTCAGCATCGGAGCGGGCAGGAAGGGCCTTTGGCTACTTGCTTACTGAAGCCACCAGGGGCGCTCCCATCCCGGAGCTGGGCAAGAGACTTAAAGGTGCTGCTAACCGCACGCTCCTGGGTGCTGAGTGTAGCTCACACTTTCCCCTTCTAACCCAGAGGTTGGGGGAGGGGGGCGGGGTCTGGAGGGGGGCTCCATTCTCCCCACTTTAACAATGAGAAAACCTCCGTACGGGGAAGTTAAGTGATCTGCCCAGTCCTGTGGGCATAAACGTTGGACGTAGCAAGGTAATCTGGGGTCTGCTGAGCGCCCCACCCGGCGGCCCGCCCATACTCTCTCTGCCCCGGCGGAAGCCTTACTCTGGTGTCCAGTGATGGCCAGCACCAGGAAGGTGCAGAACGTGGCGACGGAGACGGCCGAGAAGAGCACGCCCACGAAGAAGAAGCCGCGCAGCCCCTGAGCCACGTCCTCCAGTAATCCTGCATGTACATCACGTGCGTCACCAGCACCCACAGCGCCAGCACACCTGCCGGGGAGAGATGGAAAGAGGCTCAGGCAGGGCCCTTTCGTCCTCACATGCCGACCCCCAGGGCCCAGCGAGTCCCCCAGACCAGGCTGTTCTCAAAAAAAGCAGTAAGGCATTAGGGGCCTTTTCTCTGTCTTTGTTGAGCGGAGTTTGCTGGAGTCCACAGTGGCCTGTGATGTAAAGAGGACACGAACGCAAAAGCAGCTGAGAGAGTCTGGCTGCCTTCCAGTAAGCCAGACATTAAAGAGATTTGCAAAAATATGAAACCATGTCATTCTTCTCCTCAGTTGTCTGTTTGTTTTGGAAAACCTGAGTATTTCTTACCAAAGAAATGTTATTTATCACAATGTTATTTTTAGTATTATAGTTTTAAATGGTTAAAAAAATTTAATTCCTCAGTATTAATTTCTAATACAGTAATATTGATAGATATAACCCACATCAACAAAATTTCCTTGGGATTTCCCCACATTTTAAGAGCATAAAGGGGTCCTGAAGTCAGAAAGTGTGAAGACCACTGCAGCCCGACCTGCTTGCCAAAGACTCCCTACTACCCAACTTGGGGCTACAGATGTGGGGGCACTGCTCCCACCCTGGTGCTCCTCCTGGGCTTCCCAGGTGGCTCAGTGGTAAAGAATCTGCCTGCAAGGCAGGAGATGCAGGTTCGATCCCTGGGTCAAGAAGATCCCCTGGAAAAGGGAATGTCAACCCACTTCAGTATCCTTGCCTGGAGAATCCCATGGACAGAGGAGCTTGATGGGCTAAAGTCCATAGGGTCACAAAGAGACATGACTGAGTGACTAGCACTTCTGATGCTCCTGTTCCCCCACCTTAGAGGCCACCACCACCACCACCACGTTGAAAGGCTAATGGCGTGGGCAGTGGGGCTCTTCCCAAACTCCATGTATTGGCTTTATGGGTTGGGGAGGCCCAGTGGTAAAACCCCCAGGACCACCCAGTGCCCAAGTGGTCTTCTTCTTGCTCTTGGCCAGACTCCATTTTATTTACTTATTTGGCTGTGCCATGTGGCATTCAGGCTTGTAGTTCCCTGACCAGGGATCGGACCCCAGCAGCGGAAGCGTGGAGTCTTGATCACTGGACTGCCAGGGAAATCCCCTGCTAGCCTCCATTTCCCAAGTTGTTTGCTGAAAGGGCAGGCCAGTTGCCCCCAGCCAGTCCTAGGTTTGCCCTCTGGGCCTGGCTGGGCTCTTCCCCCAATGCCAGCTGCCAGTCAGCCAATACAATGAGTGCCCTCTGTGCCAGGCGCTGCCTGCCACTGCAGCCCAAAGAGAGAAGCAAATATTAATTCCATTGGCAAGGGTCTGGGGCAGAGCTGCAGGGTCCTGACAAGGGAGGAATGGGGAATGAGGCAGAGTCTGCTATGTGGAGGCTGCTGTATCCTGAGAGTCAGGAGGCTTTTTCAGAAAGTGAGCCGCACACACTCCATGCAGAGGGGCACTGGAAGGCTAGGGAAAGCAGTGGTCGGCTCTGGCAGGGAAAAGAGGGAGGGGAAGCAGATAGGGAGATCTGAATGGGGGAGAGTGCTTTGACTGAATCTATGATATTTAAGGGGGTTCACTAAATTGTTTACCCCTTTTTATGTGCCTGAAACATTTCATAATATTTTTTTTAAGTTGGGGGAAAATAAGAAGGTGGAGGGGGAGTCATCACAGATCTCTACTCTGGTTACCACCTCAGAAGCTGCCACAATTCAGGCAGCCCAGCAAGGGACAGAGAACCATGACACTGCCAGCCAGGAAGCCTGGGCTTGGCACTGCGGGGCTGCTCGTGACTCTCAGAGCCTCCGCATCTGAAAGAAGGGATGCCCGAAGGTCCCACCAACCTGGAAACTGGATAACACAAGGCTCCCCGCTGGCGAGGACACACTTCCGCCAACACCTGCGGCTTCCTCTCCTACGATGTTTGACCCACGCTCTCCCAGCTCGGCCCCTGCTCAACCCCCACCTCCCTCAGGGGTTAGGGGCCTGGAATGTGGCCCTAGAGTCCAGGTTGAGCCAGGACAAGCATGTCCTCATCCCTGCCGAGGCAGGAAGCGGGTCCAGGCCAGAGAAGGACAGAATACCAAACCCCCGGCTTCTGCGTACATCTTCCATGATCTGAATGGATGCTGTGCTAGTCACCCTTCCCAGAAGTCTTTCCCAATCATCTCACGTGCATCCTAAGTGTTCACTGGGGGAGCTGTTTGATTTCTTAAAGGGCCCTAGGAAGGAAAGATATTGTCACCATGCACATCCAAGGAGCCATCAGACGGGCACCTCTGTGGCAGCTCCACTTGCCCTCTGTCACCTCACTGTGCCATGCAGGGGCTGAAATAGACAGCTCTCTGATGCTTTACACTTAAAGATTCTGGAAGCCAGCTTAGGGGAAAAATAAGGAGGTCAGAGCGATTCCCCTGTGACTCAGCAATTTCTGGGTTAGGAAATACTGAAATAAGGGCCTGTGAGATGCCCTCTCTTAGTCCACTAGCTGCGCTCCAGCAGTGCCTCCCAAACACCCATGTATCCACTCCCACATCCACCCATGTAGCAAAAAGGGCTGAGCAGGAAGAAAAGGAAGACGACCATTTGGGGTGTTCCAGATCCCAGCTCTCCGTTAATAAGCAGGCACAACCTGCCCCCACCTCTCACTTCCCCTGCTCACAGGCCTGGCCTCCAGATAAACACCAGCCACATCTGGAAGCAGGCCCCATCCCCACTCACCCTGGTTCCTGCCTCTTCCCATAGAAGAGGGACCAGCCCTAACTCCACCCAGGTGGCCAGTGAAAGGCAGCAAGAGCCCCCGGGGTCCCTCCCCTTGCCTCAGCCCTGCTCCTTTCCCTGGAACACTAGACTGCAGGAAGCCTGGTGTGCATGACTCAGGGCAGAGTGGATAGTTTCCCAGGCCCACCCAGCTGCGTGTCCATGCCAGACCTCACTCCTTGCTCCAGCCCACCTGCCTCCAAGGAATAGGGCTCTGCTTGGCTCGGGGCATTAAAGGCACACAGCTGGTCAGTGAAAGAACCCCCAGTGGCTGGGTTACACATGAGGAGCCAGGAGGAGCCCAGGGGGGCCCACAGGGAAATGAGTGAGCCACTGAACCTGGGGCCCACTCTGTTCCCCCACCCCTCCCCCAGTCACTCACCGCTCACGGGAAGAACCCAGAGCCCACTAGACACCCAGCCAAGCTTTCCAATCTTACTCTCTATTTTGGTCTACTAGACCTAGAGTCAGTCTTCTTCCCAAGGGTTCCCAAGCAAAACCATTTCTCCAGCTTCTCCTCCAAGCCACTTCTTCCCAGACAACCACCAGGATCAGGGAGAGTGGGTCTCCACCCAGGCACATTTTCCCAGTAGCTCCAGGAAACCAGCACCCCCCCAGCAGCCCCACCTGGCACACAGGGGAAGGAGTGCGCTGGGGCTGCCCTCTGGTGACTCGGCAGTTTCTGAAAATGCCGAGTCAGAAGCGGGGTGCTCACAAATCTGCTGATGATTCACCCCCAAAAGAGGAAGAGGCTGACTGGCTGCAACACTCTCAGCACCCATTCACATGGAGCGCGCGTGTGGCCCTCACTGCCCCTCCCCCCACCTGCCACGCTGCTACCACGAGGGCCACAGCCACGGCCGCCACTACCACCATCACTGGGCATCTTGGGTTCCGCAGTGGCTGTCAGGGGAGGTGCCAGGACCCTGCCCCACCTGTTGCTGCCCTCACACGTCTCCCTGCAGGCAGCCCCATAGCTGGCCTGTCTCGGAGGCTAAGGGATGTCTTCATGGAGGGAGAGAAGGCAGGTCTGGGTCAGAGGGAAACCCTGGGACTCCCCAGGGCTGCCCCCCAACAGGAAACTGCAAGATGGGTGATTCAGGGAGAGGACAGACAGCTGTTACATTCTAGACCTGAATGGGGGCCTCACACAACACGCCTGTGGGCAGCATCTCCTCCCATTCCTAACAGAAGAGGAAACTGAGCCCAGGAGGCATCGATGTGCCTGCGGTCACACGGCTCCATGGGGCTTACTCCATAGGTCAGACTCCACACACCCAGCTCGGATTCCAGGGGTGGCCCTTCCTCCTCACCCCCAAGTAGCCCCCTCCTGTCAGGTCTCATCAGAGCAACCCCTGGGCCTCGCCTGAGGAGTCACCCCTCCATCCAGAGGGGAAAGCAGCAGGGCCGAGGGAAATGGGAATACTCTACAAGGACAAGAGAACCAGGAAGAACATGGCAGGCAGGGGAGAGCAGGGTGCAGAGAAGAGAGGGGCCAGGGGACCTCAGATAACTGAGCAGAAGTGGGCAGGCTGGCCCCCCAGGAGGACAGGAACCCACAGGTGGGGGAATCCAGGAGGGCATGAGGAGCAGCCCAGCCGGGCACCCACTCACCCTTTCTTGGAGACCCCCAGTGCTCGGCTTGGCATTGCTTAGGCTGCAGTAACCTATGCCCCTCTTACAAGGCAGAAACCCCACCTCCGTTCCTTCTCTATCCAGACAGCAGTCAGTAAGCTTCAGGGCAATGAGCAAATCTAGTTATTTTTAGTTAGTCCATTTAGGGCTCTTTTGGCAGAGTTTAGTTACCAATAAGATCATCCTAATGTAGAAGCATTATCCTCACATGTACTTTTTACCCAGAGTGCTTTCCCACACATATTATTTCATGGAGCTGTGTAACCCTGGGTAAGCTATTTATTTACACTAAGCCTCAGTTTAAGCCTGACCTGTAAAATGGACACAGGAATAATGCCTAACTAATTAAGGATTAAATGAGATGACGGAACACCATCAGGTTGCTTAACAGGGTGCCCGACACATAGAAAGAGTTAAAAAAAAAAAGTGAGCAAGTAGAAAAAATATGTTTCTTCTTCTCACCAACTCTACAATATAGAGAGGTTAACAACATGCCCAAAGATGCAGAGCAAGCACAGAGCATTGGTAAGCACGGGACCTCCAGCAGCGCGCTGACGTTCTCAACACCAGTGCTAGCCTCCTCTGCCCTACTGGAGGCAAAGAAAGAGAGGCTGGCGGGGTTTAATGGACCTTGGCCCAGGAGCCACAGCAGAAGGGGTGGCACAGAGGAACCGACGTGGTGGAAAGAAAACGTCAGTTTCCCTCAGACCCCTAGCGCAGTCCTGAGTCCCCGCTGAGGACTCTGCGGGGACTGGGCTCCACCCTGGAAGGAGGCAGCCGGGCTTCCCCGGGAAACCCAGCCCTCCTTTCTACTGACGCGCTCACCCAGCCTCCAGGGAAGGGGCGCGGATCCTCCCAGAACAAGTGCGTGTGTGTTTGGGTGTCTTCACACCTGGCCGCCCATAGGAGGTGGTGAGGGCAGGGGGCGCACAGGGGCGCTGTCACCGAGGCACAGGGTGGAGAGCGGACGGGCTAACCTGGGGGCTGCGGGACTGGTGAAAACGGCAGAGGCGGGACATCGGGGCCCCGGGCTTGGGGCGGGCATTGGGTCCCCGAGCCCCCTAGGGATGCCCAGAAGCCCTGGCCCACGCGGGGCCTGCTCTGCCCACGGCCAGTCTTGAGTAAACACGCCACCCACTCCCCGGGGAAGCGCCGCCCGGGAGGAGCTTCCCGGAGCAGCCGCCGGCGCCTCCCCGCAGCCGGGCCCCCGAGCCGCGGGAGCCGGACCCCAGCGCCCCCCGCGCGCCCCGGGGTACCTGCGAGCCCCCCATGGCCGCGGTGCCCGGCTGTCTGTAGACCACCGTCCAGACGAGGAAGATGGAGAAGCCGGCCACGGAGCTGAGACCCGAGTAGGCGGCGCGAAGGCCGAGCTGCAGGCGGGACGGGGCCATGGGGCTGCTGGCTGCGGGCGCCGGGCGCGGAGGGCGAGCGCGGCCGCTGGTCACAGGTGCAAGGCCCGGAGCCGGAGCGGGAGCCGGGAGCCGAGCCGGAGCCGCCGGGCGCCCGCGCTCCGCCCCCGGCCCGCCCCCCTGGGCCGCCGGCACAGCGCCCTCCCCGGCCGGAGGCCGCCCGCGCCCGGAACCACCGCGGCGAGCGCGTCCTGGGCTTGCCCGCAGTCTGCGGCCTGGATCTCTTGGGGATGCCGCCTAAAAGGGCAGGTTCCGGGGCCTGTCGTCTGAGCTACCTTATCGGGATATTTAGGCCTTGGCGGGGGCCCGGAAACACTCAGCTCTACAAACCAGCTGCGGTGTTTGTCTTTAAAATTTATCACGTTCTCGTTTAAAATGTAAGATGTAAATTTCTTGTTAAACTATAAAAATTAAGATATAGGAAATTACACAGAGAATATGATTGCTTTCGCGCCTATCCATCAGGTTCCCTCCTCAGGCGTTAAGCAGTCTCAGCAGATGCTTCTCTGGGAACCCTTTTCGTCTTCTGACCTCAGACTCCTTCTCCTCAAGGACAGCTCCTTTCTTTTATCTCCACAAGCACACCCCTCCCACCCAAAATCTACCCGAACGCCACTTCCATCAGAGTCAGACAAACCCAAGGAAGAGACATCTGTAGCAGGTGTATACTGAGCTACGGCTGCGGGCCCAGTGCCATGCTGGGAGCCCGCAGAGAAGATCAAACATTTATAATATAGCGGAGGAGGCTCATCGCATACTGGCACGAAGTAAGTATCCAATATACCTTGTATTTATTTCTTTTCCCTGCTGTAGCAAATTACCACAGATCTAGTGGCTTCAAACAATACACATTTATTATCTCACAGTTCCGTAGGTCAGGTGTCCAAAAATGGAACTCAGAGGGCTAAAGTCTAGGGGAGGGCAGGGCAGCCTTCCTTTTGGAGGCATGAGGGGAAAAAGCTGTTTTCTTGCATTTTTCAGCTTCTAGAGCCGCCCACATCCCTTGATTCCTGAGTGTCTTCGAAGCCAACTCCATCTTCAGAGCCAACAATCACACCACCTCGACCCCTGCTTCTGCCCTTACATCGTCTTTTCTCTCTCACTAACTCTGCTGCCTCCTTCTTTTCCCTTATAAGGACCCTTGTGATTAAAAACCTGGATAATCCAAAGTAATTTCCCCATTAAGATCCTTAACTTAATCACACCAGCAAAATCCCTTTGGCATGTGAAGTAATAAATTCACAAATTCTGGGAATCAGGACACTGACATCTTGGTGGCCCATTATTCAACTATCAGATCTCTCTGGAATGTCATCTCCACGAACAGCAACTGTGCCTCTTTCATTCATACCAACACATAAATGAGTTTGCGATACTTCAAAATCCCCTTGGTAAACATTTGTTGAATGGATGAATGTGAGTGAATGAAGGTAAGAATTAAATAGCAATAAAGGCGATCATATACAAGAACTCTAGTCAGGATGTGATTAGTTGCCAAGTGAATGATGTAAACCACATTTGCCTCACTATTTTTTTTTTTTTTTTTTTTGGCTGCACTGGATCTTCATTGCTTTTTCACAGACTTTCTCTAGCTGCAGCAAGTAGGGGCTACTCTTTCTTGGGGTGCAGGGGCTTCTCACTGTGGTGGCTTCTCTTGTGGAGCACAAGAGAAGAAGGCTGTAGTGTGCCAGCTCAGTAGTTGTGGCCGGGGGCTTAGTTGCTCCAAGGCATGTGTGGTCTTCCTGAGACCAGGGATCTAACCTGAGTCCCCTGCATTGACAGGCAGATTCTTATCCTCTGAGCTACAAAGGAAGCATTTGCTTCACTTCTGAATAGTCTGGGGAGCTTCTTTAAAAAAAAAAAAAAAAAAAAGACCCCAGAATCCACCCCTGCCTTATTAAGTTTGAATCTTGTAAGTATATATTTTTTTAATGAGAAGTGATTTTAATTTGGTGGGCTTGGTATCCAGCCCTCCTTTGGGAGCTGCTGATGGAGGGAGTTACTGCTGGCTGTTCCGAGGAGGGAGCAGGCCCTGTGGTCCAGAGTGCGCTGCCGGGGATGACTTCAGAGCTGGCCTGCGGGGTAGCGCTCCACGCAGTGGGAGCAGCCTCGGTGACAGCCCAGAAGGAAGAAATAACGTGGCAGGTTTGGGAACTGTAAGTAGTTTGTGGTCTGTGGGTGATGTAAAGGGTTTTGAGGTTGGAATTATTCTGAAAGAAAATGGCCTTGCTTGCTCTTCTTAGAAGGTTTCCCCCCTCTGTGGAGCCAGGGGAGGGAAGTAACAGTTCTGTGTTTAAGAAATGTGGCCAGGGTAATAGTGTAAGGGTGAACTTCCTTTGAAAAGACCAGAAAGCAGAGAGGCCATTCAAATCCTTCATCTCCCTATGCTTTAGTTGTCCCATCTGTAAAATGCAGACAGCTGTGTTGTTCGCTTCAAAGTATTTTGTGAGGAGTCACTGCTTAGAAGAGTGACTAGTATGCAGTAGGTGCTTCATAAATGCCAGCGAGGATGGTTAGTAGCAGCGGAAAGACTGTGAGGGCAAGAGATGGTGGGGGAGAATGAAAGGTGGTTCAGGCTGTCAGCGAGAATGGGGAAGAGGGAACTGATTCAAGAAATATTTATGCTATTTGAACCTTAAGGTCAGGTAGCAATTAACTAGCTGCGCAGATAGAAAGGAGGAGAGCAAAAATATTTATGAATGCACATGTCAGGACTAATGGAGAGGAGTGAAAAAACTTGTTACACTGGAGAGTGAGGTTGTGCAAGAAAATAACGAGAGATAATTATGTAACAGTAGCTTGGGCCCAGGATATAACACAAGAAGGTTAAAAGCAGGCTGAAACTTTGGCTCAACTGTGAAAGCAATAAGGAGCTGTTGAAGAATTTCATGCTCAGATGTGGTTACCGCTTACTATGTCACATGAGTAGGTTTCCCCTAATTCAGGAGAACTTTCTGCCCAGAGGAAAATAATTTTCTATATCTGCCCTCTCTACACTGGTAGCTACTGGTCACATGTGGCTGTTGAGTATTTGACATGTACCTAATATGACTTTTGAACTGTGGTGGTGGAGAAGACTCTTGAGAGTCCCTTGGACTGCAAGGAGATCCAACCAGTCCATTCTAAAGGAGAACAGTCCTGGGTATTCATTGGAAGGACTGATGCTGAGGCTGAAACTCCAATACTTTGGCCACCTCATGCGAAGAGTGGACTCAGTGGAAAAGACCCTAATGCTGGGAAGGATTGGGGGCAGGAGGAGAAGGGGATGACAGAGGATGAGATGGCTGGATGGCATCACCAACTCGATGCACATGAGTTTGGGTGAACTCCGGGAGTTGGTGATGGACAAGGAGGTCTGGTGTGCTGTGATTCATGGGGTCACAAAGAGTCAGACACTACTGAGCGACTGAACTGAACTGAACTGAATATGACTGAAGAACTAAATTTTTAATTGATTTTAATCTAAATGGCTACACATGGCTTGTTGTTGTTCAGTTGCTCATTTGTGTCTAACTCTTTGTGACTCCATGGATTGCAGCGTGCCAGGCTTCCCTGTCCTTCACTATCTCCTAGAGTTTGCTCAAACTCATGTCCTTTAAGTCACTGATGCCGTCCAACCATCTCATCCCCCCTGTCACCCCTTTCTCCTCCTGCCCTCAATCTTTCCTAGCATCAGAGTCTTTTCCAATGAGTCATCTCTTCACATCAGGTGGCCAAAGTATTGGAGCTTCAGCATCAATCCTTCCAATGAATGTTTAGGTTTGATTTCCTTTAGGATTGACTGGTTTGGTCTCCTTGCAGTCCAAGGGACTCCCAAAAGTCTTCTCCAGCATCACAGTTCAAAGGCATCAATTCTTTGGTGCTCAGTCTTCTTTATGGTCCAACTCTCACATCTGCAATGACTGCTGGAAAAACCATAGCTTTGATAATGCAGCTTTTTAATATACTGTCTAGGTTTGTCATAGCTTTTCTTTCAAGGAACGTCTTTTAATTACGTGGCTGCAGTTACCATCCGAAGTGATTTGGGAGCCCAAAAATAAAATCTGCCTGACACTGTTTCCACTTTTCCTTCATCTATTTGCCATGAAGGGATGGGACCAGATGCCTAGTTGCTAGTGGCTACACATGGCTAGTGGCTGCCATATTAGCACATTAGACAGTACAGGAGCCTCTCAGAATCTCTGCTGCTCTGTCTGTAGGGTGGGAATGATGTGTAATCACCTTGTTACAGCAACTGAGAAATACTGAGATGCCGAAGTTAAAAGTACTCAACGCGGTAATCTGACAAATTATTATTGCCATTTTTGAAATTGTTGTTATTGTTATTACTGAACAGGGATAGCACAACAAAAACCATGTCTTAGGAAAGATTATTTAGACGTTAGTATCCAAGTTAGATTTGATGGGAAAAGAAAATTGTAGAGGGGAAAGCATTCACAATGCTATTTTAATGATATGATGTGGGATAAAGATCTTATCTGGGGACTTTCCTGGTGGTCATTTAGATTCTGAGCTCCCAATGTAGGGGGCCTGGGTTTGATCCCTGATCAGGGAACTAGATCCTATATGCCACAATTAAAAGATCCTGCACACTGCAACAAAGATTGAAGATCCTATATACCACAACTAAGACCTGGATCAGCCAAATTAACAACAACAACAAAAAAGATCTTACCTGGAGAAAGGCCAAGAGAAGGGGAAAGCATGGGAGGAAGCTGCAAAGCACACAGATGTGCCTCACACATGCTCTTCTCCCCACATCAGCTTTCTTTCCAAGGGGCTTTCAGAGAGCGGGCTCTCATTGCAATCCTAACTCAAGAAACATCACCCCCTCACCCAACATCCCTAAGAGAGGCAGCCACTCTCCCTGCCTGCAGCAGAGACCAGCAGTGCTCACCATGAACATCTCTTTTTCTGGCCCATGACCTACTGAATTGGAACTTTGAACACGTCCCAGCTTCCTTGCAGTCAAGTTGATGCTATCAGAGAAAGTTCTGAGCATTGGAATCAAAGCAGAAGCAATGTGCCCCATTTCCAGGCTGGACCCATACAGTCTCCTGTGCACCATGCATTCCCTCTTCCCATTCTGTGATGACTTTAGAAGCCACATGTTGAAGACACCTGTGCCACATGATAGAAAGAGCCTGGGACCCTTAAATGAATGAATGAACAGAACTACCCACTCCATTCCCCAGACCCTCCCTGGACTGTAATATGAATGAAAAACACTTTTTGTGTGTGTGCACTAAGTCACTGAGATTTCAGGCTTGTTACAATTAACCTCATTACCCTAATTTACCATCCCTCATTCCATTTCAGGTCATGCAAACATCTCTTACATGCATAACCTCTGATGTCACTTTTAAATTGGACCACATCAATATTAAGACAGACTCCTAACTCCCACCCATGGGCATCTTGTTTCCTAAGATTTCTTTCTCACTCCTCCTAAGCAGACACAGATCTCCTCCCACAATGCTGACTCATTGGAAAAGACCCTGATGCTGGGAAAGATTGAGGGCAGGAAGAGAAGAGGGTGACAGAGGATGAGATGGTTGGATGGCATCACTGACTTGACGGACAAGAATTTGAGCAAACTCCGGGAGACAGTATAGCATAGGGAAGCCTGGCATGCTGCAGTCTATGGGGTGGCAAAGAATTGGACATGACTGAATGATTGAACAGCAACAGCACAATGCTACCGAGCTATACGCCAGTTGATTGAGTTTATTGGATGTGTCAGGGCTTCCTCCTCGCTGCTTCTTAATCCCCACATGGAGGGAACTCTGATGTTCTTTGGGATATATCCTTATCCACTATGGCTTCACCCCTATGTCCAATTCATTAGCAAGCACAGTTGGGTCTGCCCTCTGTGTCTTCTCTCTGTCCCCATGCTTAGTCTAAGCACCAATCGTCACTACCTGCCCTTCTGCAGCAGCTCCTAACCCGTATTCCTCTGCTCCTTCTTGCCCCTCCAGTCCACTCTGCATCCAGCAGCTGGAATGGTCTTTTAAAGATAACAATCAGAATACAGCTCTCCCCTGCTTAAATCCCTCAATATTTTCCATAGCAATTCGGGTAAGCAAATCAGAGCCTTGCCAACTCCAACCAGTCTCACGTCTGCCCATTTCAGTTCAGGTACACTGGTCTTCTTTCTGTTTCTTGAATGTGCAAAGGTTGTTCCTGCTCTGGGGTGTTAGTAACTTTGTGTCTAGAAAGCTCTTCTCTCTCTCGCTTTTTTTTGGCCATGCCTTGTAGCAAGCGGGATGAAGTGAAAAAGTAGTGAAAGTATTAGTCTCTCAGTTGTGTCTGACTCTGGTGACCTCATGGATTATAGCCCGCCAGGTTCCACCATGGGATTCTCCAGGCAAGAATACTAGGGTGAGTTGCCTTTCCCTTTTCTGAGAGATCTTCCTGACCCAGGGATTGAACCTGGGTCTCCTACATTGCAGGCAGATTCTATACTGTCTGGCCACCAGAAAGCCCAGCAAGCAGGATGTGGGATCCTAGTCCTTGACCAAGGATCTAACCCATGCCCCCAGCAGTGGTAATGTGCAGTCCTAACTACTGGACTGCCAGGGAAGTCCTGGAAAACTCTTCTCTGAGTGCTCATAAGATTGATCGTTCATCATTCAAGCCTCAGGTCACATGTTACTTCATCAGAGAGACAATCCTTTCCTTATTCTCTAAAGTACAGCCCCTACTCGGAAAAGTCAGTGGGTGGCACCCCACTCCAGTACGCTTGCCTGGAAAATCCCATGGACAGAGGAGCCTGGTAGGCTGCAGTCCATGGGGTTGTGAAGAGTCAGACATGACTGAGCGACTTCACTTTCACTTCTCACTTTCATGCACTGGAGAAGGAAATGGCAACCCACTCCAGTGTTCTTGCCTGGAGAATCCCAGGGACGGGGGAGCCTGGTGGGCTGCCATCTATGGGATCGCACAGAGTCGAACACGACTGAAGCGGCTTAGCAGCAGCAGCACAGCCCCCTACTCTGTCTTACACATTGTGATAAGTGACATCACTACATGAAATTGTCTTATATATTTGTTTAATCTTTTCACCCTCATCCTTGCCATCCCATTGAATATAAAACTCCATGAAGGCAGGGGCTTTATCTGTTAGGGACCAGCTCCTCTAGGTTTATCGGGGACTGTGACATCACAGGTCCAACATTTCAAGAAATCCCTGAGTCTATGGAAAACTCTCATTGTCAGTGGTCTTATTGCCTGCCTTGATCACTTCTGTATTCCCAGTTCCTAGTCTAATGCCAGGGGCTTAGGTAGGAACTCAATAAATATTTGTTTTATAAATAAAGGAAAGAATGGCCAGCTGTCTGTGAAGAATTCTTTAATCCTGGCTCTAGGGGGCAGCATTCTCCAATCTTGTGCCTTGAGATTCAGCTGTGCCAAGACTGGGGTAAGACTCCTATGCATGTATTTAGGTGGCAAATTCCACAAAGAAAGAAAGAAGAAAGTGAAGTCGCTCAGTCGTGCCAACTCTTTGCGACCCCATGGACAGTAGCCTGCACCAAGCTCCTCCGTCCATGAGATTTTCAAGGCAAGAGTACTGGAGTGGGTTGCCATTTCCTTCTCCAGGGAATCTTCCCAACCCAGAGACTGAACCCAGGTCTCTCGCATTATAGACAAACACTTTACTGTCTGAGCCACCAGAGAAGTCCAGCAAATTCCACAAGATTCTCCCCAGACCTTATGTGGTCCTCTTGCCCACCCCCAACCCTTGTGGGGTTCAAGGCTGAGGACCCTGATGAAGGAAGCCTGAGGCTGTGCCTGACACCTCAACTTGCCCTCCTGCAGCTTCGTCTTCCTCTTGAGGTCAGCTTGTAGACCACAGAGCAGAAAGGACTGTTCTAGAGACGAGTAGCAGGTGGCTCACTGCAGGGAGGAGCTACACCCATCATGAGCATCCCAGCTGCCCAGGCTGAAGGAAGGAATGCTAAGTTGAGGACTCAGAGCCAGGGGGTCACCTTGGCCTCCCCCCTCCTCCAGTGCTGCTCCCTAGGACTGTGGCTGCTTTCTGCCCCTAGAAAGGGACATCTTCATCTTGTATAGCCAGAGTGAAACCGCTCACAGTCTGGCTTCTCACTGAAACCACACTTCCTCTGCCTGTGCACTGACAACCTGGAGGTCCATGCAGAGGAAAGGATGCTGAGTGAGGAGATGCTGAGCGGAAGCAACGGGTCTGTGAGCCCCAGAGCTAGATGAGCACCAGAGACAGACAAGTGTGGAGTGGGAGGATGTGGGTGCCTGTGAGTGATCACAGCTGCCGAGGCACTTGGAGGGGCAACAAGGAGGGGCCTGGGGCCCAAGCCTACTCGCCTCTCTAGTCCTCTGGTGACCTCCATCTCCTGACCCGAACCCCTCGGTCACAGGTATGTCTTCCAATGCTCTGTTCCTTCCTGTTTCACTGTGGGATTGTTGTTGGGTGAGGGGACAGAGAGAGATAAAGCTGTGAGTTAACCCCTGCAAGGCAAGAGCCTAGAGCCATGGGAAGTGAGAGACTACAAAGGCTGGAGGGGAGGGCACCCACTCTCCCTAAAGGACAGAGGCTGGGATCGGATTTATAGAATGAGAAGGTCACCAGGGAGGCTCAGTCAGTACACAGGAATCACCTCTGGTCTAGCTGTAAAAGGCACTGGGTAAAGTTAAGGGACCAGAAAGAAGACTGTTCGGTGCTTAGTCCGGTGCATGGGCCCCACGGATAGCACCTTAGAGAGGTTTGAGGTACGAATCTGAGGGCACTTCCGGCAGGAGGCAGAGGACGGGTGAGAAATAGACTGAGGCAGGGTGAGGAATGGGAGTGGGCCAAGAAAACTGGGTAGAAAGGTAGCGGAAGGAAAGGCAGAGCTACGGGAGAAAGGAGGAAGGTGAAGGGACCCGCGGCAGGAGCCTGCGGCGATGAGTTGACCTATTCAACCCAGGAAATCTCTTCTGAGGGCCTCTGTGCCTCCCCCTGGCTGTGCTAAGCCAGGCGGCCTGGGGCAATGTGCAGCCAGCTCCTGCCCGCTAAAGTCACTGTGAAGAAGCAACTTCTGTGAAATTTCTAATCGGCAGTTGAGCTGAGTGCCAGGTGTGCAGCAGGGAGATGGGGCCCCACAGGAGGAACTGACACAGGCCAGTTCTGTGTGGGAGATGAGCCATGCTGGGGCAAAGCAGGTGAAAACCCCAGACCCTAAGGGCTCCATCAGCAGAGGCCCCAGGAGCTGGGGCCTGAAGGGGCTTGCATGGGAAATCAGAATCCAGCCCTCTGTGGAATGAGAAGTGGAATGAGAGGGGGAGGCATGAGGTGGGCACCATGCCCCCTGCCACGGGTTTAAAAGGGGAGCCTGTGGCCTCTCCATTTCTCTGAAGGTGAAGCTCTTAGAGGAGGGGGTGCCGAGGCAAGAGCAGGAAGGACTTCCTGAGGCCTGGGGCGGGGCTGGGAGGAAGTCTGAGCAGCTGTTGGCCGCCCCTCCATCCTGGAGCCAGGACTGATCCCAGGAGGGCAGGGAGTGGCCTTCAGCTCCTTCTCTCAGTCAGACGTTCAGATGAAGGATATCACCTCTATTTTCTGTTTCCCTCTCTGGACCCCTTCTTTGCAGCCCCCTGGCCTTTCGCTGTGTCCTGTCTGGACAGAGGAAATGGGCAGTGGGTCTGGTGTCAAGCCTTTGGACTGTTCAGCTTCCTCTGGCCCCAGCTCTTCCGGACTGGGATCTGGGGGCAGGGTTGGGGTCTGCTCTGATGCTTGGAAGGGGCTTCTTTGCCTGGCCTGCTTGCCTGGTTACCCACAGCCTTGCTCTCTCCCTGGCCAGGGCTCTAGATCCAGACAGAACCCTCCCTCAGGCTCCTGCAGCACCCCTGGCACATCTCTAAAACACAAGGGCCAAGTGGGTGCAGAGTTTGTGTCCTGAGCGAGGGTCCAGGGCCCATGGTGAGTGAAAGATGGGAGCCCCTGAGATGAGGGTGTGGGGAGGGTGGGGGATGTTAGGAGAAGGCCGGGGGAGGAGGTAGTGAGGGTGGGGGCGCCCCAGGGAGAGGCAGGGAGTGGGGTGGGTTCAGGGAAAGGCGAGTGCAGACTAGAAGCTCTAATAGAGGTGCAGGAGCAAGACCAAGGAGAAGGCTCTGAGAAGAAGTGGTCACGACTAGGCTGGAGCCACCGTTCCAAAGGACTGATCACTCAAGGGCAGATGCAGTGTCTTTATAACACACACACACACACACACACACACACACACACACACACACACACGCCCTTGAGAAGCAGAAGCTGGAGGGGGAAGGCACCTCCTGCACATTCAAACACCACCAAACTTGCCCGCTAGGCAGGCCTGTTCCCTCCCGTAGCACAGCTCCAGACCTGCCCCTGCTTTCTCTTTCGCTCTCCCAGCCTCTCCTTGCCCTCTGGCCACCGCTGTCAGCACCACAGGCCTGTTCAGTGACCCTTTCCTTGCCCTGATCATGCACGGGTAGCTTGACCACCAGCCAGAAAAATGTACCTCCAGTTAAGTGTGGAGTCCCGGCTCTGGCCTCGGTCAGCTCCCCACTGGTATCCAGCTCTGTCCACCCTCATAGACCTCTCTCCAGCTTGCTCCCTCTCTGGGAGAAGTGGGAGCCAGTCTCTCCTCTGCCCCTCACTCTACCATGGTCCTTAGCAATTCAAGAGTGTCTGGCTGTGACCTGCTGGTCCTAGGAAGGTTTGGCTTGGTGCCCATCAGTGTTCCAGCTCCCTGCCTCGGTCCCCCACCCCAGGAATGGGGAGGAGAGGAGATGGGGGAACTGGACTGGAACTACCCTTGGGGTCAGGAGCCTGGCCAAGCGGACTTTCAGCCTTACAGAGCTGGGTGGTGGAGCGCAGGTGAGGGGAGCTGGGCTCTCTCAATTGTCTCAGTCTCTCTCCATTGTAGATAAGCTGTGGCCAAGGGAGAATGGTGGGGATGCTGAGGGAGGCTGCAGCAGGCTGAAGAACAGCCTGTACACCCTCTGGTCTCCAAGCTGGCCCTTTTCCATTGTCCCACAGGAGGCCTGTTAGCTGAAATGCCCTCCAACCTCCAACCTGCACCCTCCATCCTACCAACAACTTCAAAGGATGTAGCTGAGCCTCGTGAGCAAGGTCTGTAGCATAGTAGAAGGAGGAAAGAATAGGAGACAAGGGAGAAACCAGGAGGGAGGGAGACGAAGTAAAATGTCCTCAAAATGAACTGGAAGAGCAGCTGCTCTCCCTTCCGTCCTGCCCTTGGTACATGCACACAGCTGGCCCCGGCTGACTCCCCCAGACTTCATCTCATTTCCCCCGGAATCATTAAGCACCCACTATATGCCAGACACTGTGCTGGGTAGAGGCCTGACCAGATTAGTGTGTTAGGGAGTTACCAGAAAATTCCACCAGGCTCCATGGCCCTGGAGCCCAGTATCTGCCTGGTTTTAGATCCTTAGTTTATGGCAGAGTTCCTAACACTTAAAATAAATGCTGCTGAAGAAATTAAAGATTCTTGTGGCATTGCATAGGAATGGCTGAGGACGGCAAGGCTGAGAGTAGTGATCAAGAATGTTCAGTCACTCAGTCGTGTCTGACTCTGCAACTCTGGACTGCAGCACACCAGGCTTCCCCTGTCCTTCACTATCTCTCGGAGTTTGCTCAAACTCATGTCCGTTGAGTAGGTGAGGCCATCCAACCATTTCATCCTCTGTCATCCCTTCTCCTCCTGCCCTCAATCTTTCCAGCCTCAGGGCTTTTCTGGTGAGTCAGCTCTTCATATCAGGTGACCAAAGTGTTGGAGCTTCAGCATCAGTGATCAGAGAGGCAGTACCAAACTGTGACTGAGTGTAGGCTCTGTGGTCAGACTAACTGAGTCTGGCATTACTACTTACTAGCTATGTGACCTTGGCTACATTACTTCACCTCTCTGTTCCTCAGGGTCTTCACTGGTAAATAGTGATTGTTTTGAGGGTTAAAAGGTGATGTCTCTAAAGTAGTAAGCAGATTACCCTGCATAGAGTAAGTGCTGGAAGAGACCATCCTTGGGCTAGAGCAGTTTCAGAGGGGATGCTGCTGCTGCTGCTGCTGGTAAGTTCCTTCAGTCGTGCCTGACTCTGTGCGACCCCATAGATGGCAGCCCACCAGGCTCCCCTGTCCCTGGGATTCTCTAAGCAAGAACACTAGAGTGGGTTGCCATTTCCTTCCTCAATGCATGAAAGTGAAAAGTGAAAGTGAAGTCACTCAGTCGTGTCCGACTCTTAGCGACCCCATGGACTGCAGCCCACCAAGCTCCTCGGTCCATGGCATTTTCCGGGCAAGAGTACTGGAGTGGGGTGCCATTGCCTTCTCCGTCAGAGGGGATGGGGCATCACCAACTCTATGGACATGAGTTTGAGTAAGCTCCAGGAATTGGTGATGGACAGGGAAGCCTGGCATGCTGCAGTCCACGGGGTTGCAAAGAGTCAGATATAACTGAGCTGCTGAACTGAACTGAACTGGGGCATAATGAATGGATGCAAGAGGTTATCCACTGGTTGAATCAGCCCAAATTGGAGGCTGGTTTTCATTCCAATCCCAAAGAAAGGCAATGCCAAAAAATGCTCAAACTACCGCACAATTGCACTCATCTCACACACTAGTAAAGTAATGCTCAAAATTCTCCAAGCCAGGCTTTAGCAGTACGTGAACCGTGAACTTCCAGATGTTCAAGCTGGTTTTAGAAAAGGCAGAGGAACCTGAGATCAAATTGCCAACATCAGCTGGATCATGGAAAAAGCAAGAGTTCCAGAAAAACATCTATTTCTGCTTTATTGACTATGCCAAAGCCTTTGACTGTGTGGATCACAAGAAACTGTGGAAAATTCTGAAAGAGATGGGAATACCAGACCACCTGACCTGCCTCTTGAGAAACCTATATGCAGGTCAGGAAGCAACAGTTAGAACTGGACATGGAACAACAGACTGGTTCCAAATAGGAAAAGAAGTACGTCAAGGCTGTATATTGTCATCCTGCTTATTTAACTTATATGCAGAGTACATCACGAGAAATACTGGACTGGAAGAAGCACAAGCTGGAATCAAGATTGCTGGGAGAAATACCAGTCACCTCAGATATGCAGATGACACCACCCTTATGGCAGAAAGTGAAGACGAGCTAAAGAGCCTTTTGATGAAAATGAAAGAGGAGAGTGAAAAAGTTGGCTTAAAGCTCAACATTCAGAAAACTAAGATCATGGCATCTGGTCCCATCACTTCATGGGAAATAGATGGGGAAACAGTGGAAACAGTGTCAGGCTTTATTTTGGGGGGCTTCAAAATCACTGCAGATGGTGATTGCAGCCAGGAAACTAAAAGATGCTTACTTCTTGGAAGGAAAGTTATGACTAACCTAGATAGCATATTCAAAAGCAGAGACATTACTTTGTCAACAAAGGTCCCTCTAGTCAAGGCTATGGTTTTTCCAGTAGTCATGTATGGATGTGAGTTGGATGGTGAAGAAAGCTGAGCGCTGAAGAATCGATGCTTTTGAACTGTGGTGTTGGAGAAGACTCTTGAGAGTCCCTTGGACTGCAAGAAGATCCAACCAGTCCATCCTAAAGGAGATCAGTCCTGGGTGTTCACTGGAAGGACTGATGCTGAAGCTGAAACTCCAATACTTTGGCCACCTCGTTCAAAGAGTTGACTCATTGGAAAAGACCCTAATGCTGGGAAGGATTGGGGGCAGGAGGAGAAGGGGATGACAGAGGATGAGATGGCTGGATGACATCACCGACTCAATGGACATGGGTTTGGGTAGACTCCAGGAGTTGGTGATGGACAAGGAGGCCTGGCATGCTGCAATTCATGGGGTCACAAAGAGTTGGATATGACTGAGCAAGTGAACTGAACTGAACCGGATGTGAGAGAAGGAAGGATGGAGGTATGAGGTGCCCTGCTTAGGCAGTGGTGGGGATCCTGGAGCAGGGAGCTGAGAGAGGCAGGGGCGGGAAGACGGGCAGTTAGAGTGGGGAGGCAGTTTCCCACTCATGTATACAGTGTGAAGATCCAGGACGCTGTGGGCTCCACCAGTGTAGAGCTCAGCAGAGAGGCCTGGGTGAAGACTATGGCCCAGAGCCACAGTGGGCCAAGAAGCCCTTCTTACCCATCAGTCCTCCTGGACTACTCCCTGGGAGCCTCTGCCTTCCTCTGCTACCAGTATGAAAACAGGGAGGCATGGTTCTAGGAGGCTTGTGTCCTGGCAGAGAGCTCAGCATGGAGGTGGACAGTGTCAAGGGGCCCAGCTGCTCAGCCTCCATCATCTGTCTGTCCCACTCCCCACCTCTTGGAGCCTGTGCACCCAGGTGTGGGGGAAAGGACTCTGGATGTGGGCTTTGCCTTTGAGGGAGCTGTCAGCATATTTGAGAGGCAGGACTGCAGAGTGGTAAATAAAGCACACACAGATTTGTAAGTGTGGGGGGAATCACTCAGTGCTCCCCATCCTAGCTGTGAGACTTTGGGCACGTCAGTTAACCTCTCCATCTCATCTGCAAAATGGGATAACAATAGTACCTATCTGATAGGATTGTTGTGATGATTAAATCTGTGAATGTATAACAAGTGTTAAGAACAAAGGCTGGTGCATGCCAACTATTGTTATTATTTATCTGTCCTAACACACCTTTCAGGCATCTAAAGATAGTTGTGGGAGGGTGGAGGTTGTACCGGGGCATGGCACGATTGTCCCCATGATGACTCACCATCTAGCTTAAAGTGTCTTCCTCAGACACACTCCTTTAGACCCCTGTCCCCTCCAGGCCTCAGCCTCTAATCAAAAATCTACTGAGCATTCAATCCACCGACCAGTCTCAACCAAGAATCCTGAGAAGGCAACACCTGCTCAATCATTTGCCTTGGTGGGAGGTGGGGGACCCTGCTCTTGAGAGATAAAGAAACAAGTTGGAAGGTCCCATTTGATGACTTTCTTTGGATAGTGGCACCTTACCCTCCACCATACTCAGTTTCTCTTTCTGTAGCCCCCTCTCTTAGGCATGTAGTCTGGATCAGAAAATGAATATGATGTACACACAGTGCAGCATAGCCTGGGGGTTAAGTGCAGCCAGGCCACCCAGGTTCAAGCCCCAGTTCTATAGCTGTGTGACCTTGGCAAGTTACTTAATACCTCTGAGCCTCATCTTCACCATCTTAGGTGGTAATGACAGTAGTACTAATTCATAGGCTGGTGGCAGAGAGAAAATACCTGTGAACACCTGGAACAGTGCCAGGCACTTATAGGCTATTGTGGTCTGCTGTAACGGACCCAAGTGTTCTGCCTTACTCACCGGCTCCTTTTCCACCTGCCTAACTGAACTGAACTGAACTGAACTGAAAGCAGTGGCAGTATGAACGGGAAATCAGAGACCCCTTTCTGATCGCAATCTCTGGAAACTCCCCTGCAGCAACTTCTAGACAGATCAATGGCACCAGCAACCTGACATTTCAACTCACTTCCCAGCCCCACTCCCTCTCAACTATCTTCCCCATGTGACCTCTGCCCGTTAATCCCTCCAAACTCTTCTTCCTTAACTCTTCTTCATTCTTTAAAATTCCCTGAACTTGGGTAGCTGGGTTTGGGCTTGGGGCTAGAATCATCTTTAGCCTCCCCTCCCCCCAGGTGGCCCAGTGGTAAAGAATCTGCCTGCCAACGCAGGAGACTCATCTTTCGCCCTGGGCTGGGAAGGTCTCCTGGAGGAGGAAATGGCAATCCCTCTCCAGTGTTCTTGTCTGGAAAATCCCATGGACAAGGGCCTGGTGCGCTAAAGTCCATGGGGTCACAAAGAGACACGACTGAGTGATTGAGGACGCATACCTAACCTCGTCTTCCCTGAGGGAGCATTTAAAACTCCACCAACATTTCTCAAAGTGTGAACCCAGCAGACAACTTTAGGGTATTTGCTCAAAACACAGATGTTGCATTTCATGCCAGTAAGACTGAGTCCGAATTTAAGGGGCTGGAACTTAACACTTGATAAACTCCTGGGAAGACTTTTAAAGACCCATTGAAATTGAGGTTTTAATCACAATGAAAATCCACACCCACGCCCCCAAGAGAATAATCATGGGTGGAAGAGCAGGGGGCATGGTATGTTAGAGATGTGTCTTCTTCCTCTGTCCAGGCAGGCTCAGCGGCAGAGGGAAAGGGACACTGATGGGGCACAAAGAGGGTGCGTTCTAGAAAGCCGGGGGCGGGGCGCGCGACTCCTTCCAAAACCCTCAGTGAAGAATGGGACCAGTTACGCCGCTGGCGCCGGGGGAATAGCTGACCCGGGGACACTGTCTCTCCGCCGCCTCAGAAGCAGAAGGGCGAAGAGGGGGCGCTGGGCCACCGACGCGGCGGCGGGAACTGAGGCCCAGGAAGGCGATGGCCCTCCACACACAGCCGGCCTGAGACTCCGGAACCGCGGGGGGGGCGCGAGGCCTTCTAACCCCCTCCTCCCAGAGCTCGGCCCCGACTCTAGCCCCCACCGTCCGCAAACGCCGTCCTTCCACTCCAGCCTCAGCTTCCCCACCCGTGCCGGGGGTGTGCGTGCGTGTGTAGGGTGAGGCGGCGGCGGATGGGGTGCGTGCATAGGAGCGCTGCGGTGGGAGGCTGGGCAGCGGGATTCCCTCCGGGAAAATGGCCCAGTCCCTCCCTCACCCTGGTCAAGACCCTGAACCGAAACAGGAGGCAGGGCGCCCCCGGCAGGGAAGCGGCCCCAGCCCGGATTTCCCTCCCGGGTGGGGCCGCAATGACTCACCCCCTTCCCCCTTCCCCCCGTTTCCTTGTTTGCGTTTCTCTTCCCGGCCGCATGGCGGCCCTACCCCGCAGCCCCTACCCCGACAGCCCCGCCGCCGCCGGGCACACACTCCCGGGACGCCGCGGCCCTCGGGGTTCCCGAGGCCAAGGTTCCCGCCAGCTCCGGGTACCCTGCGCTCGGACTCCGCCCCGTGCCGGCGCCCGCCCCCTTCTCTGCCCGAGCGCGCGGCGCGTCCTCCCCCGCCCCCTCCGGTCGGCCCGGGAGGGGAAGGGGGCGGGCCGCGCAGGGGGTGTGACAGCTCCCGCCCGGATCAGTGCCAGCTGCAGCCTCGCTTCAGCGCCCGGTGCCAGCTGGCTCTTTCGTTTGGGACGGAGGGGAGGCGCGGGGATCCTTGTCGCTCGGGGCGGGGGTGACGTTGTCCCCCACTAAGTCCCCAGTTCTCCCCCAACCCGAGAGGAGCCTTTCCACCCAGCCTGGCTGGGGCTTCCTTGGAAGCGGCTCCAGCTACGAATTGGTCTGCTCACTTCGCCTGGGACTTACAGGCCGGGGGCACACAGTGGCTCGTTGTGGGGCGGGCGGGTGCTCCCGCCACCCCCTGCCTTCTGCTAAAGCCTGCACGGCGGTGCGAGCTGAAGGAGGAACATGAAGGTGGGTATGGTGGGTTGGGGGCAGGGGAGGAGGAGCAGGGGAGGAAGCTGACACGGTGGGGGAGTTGGGGTGGGAGATAGACGCTTGGTCAAGGGTGAGGAAGGAGGAGAAAGAAGGGTTTGAGCTGAAGCTGCGTTTCTCGGGGATCCAGTGAGCCCACAGCTCCATTCTGGAGTTCGTGGAGATCCCTGCAGGTCCATGGTCGGTGGGGTGGGGCAGAATTCCAAAGAAGGGCCTGATCTCTGGTATGCCGCCGCCGCCGCCGGCTGGAGACCCCTAAGTGAGCCAGACCGGCAGGCCCCAGTGAAGGTCTTCCTGTCCCTCCCCCGGCTCCTGGCAGGGGGCGCAGCACCTCCGCCTGACCAGTCCAGAGGATTCGAAGGAAGTGCTTCTGCCTGGGGCGGCCGGGCCGTGCTTTGGTCCAGCTGCCCCGGACCAAGCCTCATGGCTGTCTGCCCTCCTCTTCTCATCACAGGTGGGCTGGCCAGGTGAGAGCCGCTGGCAGGTGGGCCTGGCTGTGGAGGGCGACTCGATTCTGGGAGCACCGCCGTTGGGAGGCCTCCCGGACGTGGTGCCGGAGGGGACGCTGCTCAACATGGTGCTCAGGAGGATGTACCGGTCCCGAAGCTGCTCCTACCAGCTGCTGCTCGAACACCAGCGCCCCAGCTGCATCCAGGGGCTGCGCTGGGTGAGTCCCATCCCTTCCCCGGCCAGGGCCAGGCCCCCTGGGCTGGAGGGGGCCCGACTGGGAGGGCAAACATGCTGCTGGCAGTCCAGCTTGCTCTGCGGGCATGGGGGATACACCTGGGGCGGGCAGCCTGGCTGCAGTGTGGGCGGTTACACAACTGCGCAGCGCATGCATGTGGTGCCCAATCCCCCTACTCAGGCGTGTGGCAAAGGGGAAAAGAACTTGTCACTGCCGCGTGGCTTGAGTTAGGTGCTCGTGTGTTCTTCAGGTGGAGGTGGGAGACATGTATGAAATACAAGGGTCAAGTCGAGTGCTGGGGAGGTGAGCTTGGTACTATTCTTTAAACATCACTGTGGCAGCATTCTCCTTTAGTGAGGACAGAACTGCGTGGAGTCTGTGTCTTGATCTGGGGTGAAGTGGTCATGTGAATGTTGCTTGGCATCTGGGTTGGAGGGGCTCAGGGGAGAATTATGAGAAGTTTGGAGACTGTGAGATGAACGGAGCTCCCTTTGCCAGTGAAGAACATCTCTGGAGCTGCAAGAATGAAAGAAAGAGAAGTGGGGAGGGGGAGATGGTGGATGGTGGGCAGGATATGGTTGCAGGATCCAAAACATCAGGGAAGGTCTCCCCAACCACCCAGACTTAATAGAGTTTCTTCACCTGAGCTCTGGTATGTGTCTGTGACATGTGTGCAAGTAGGTATGGGAAGGGCATCGGGGCAAAGGGGTGGAGTTGGATGAGGTGATAGAGTTGGGAGAACCCCTCTCTAAGGAGTATTCTTTTGAGTAGAATGACCACCACCTTCTGCCTCCTTCTTCCTACCTTACCCATTTATATATTTACCACATATAGCCATTTATATTTACCAAATGTACCAAAATATGAAGCTGAGTTGAGAAAACCAAGGCCCACCAAGATAATGGGGTTCCCCTCGCAATGGGAAGCGAGAGGAGAATCTAGGTGTCAGTCCCCGGCCGTCCTCCACCCCCTCCCTCCCTGGGTCTTCCTGAGAAGGGGCCTCATGGGCCTGGGTCCTGCTCCAGATGGCACTCTGGACGGAGCAGGGGAGCCAAGGTTTTTGGGGGCTTAGCTGTCTTTCTCCCAGCCCCAGCCCCAGCCCCACCCCAAGTCACTGGCAGTAGCTGCTGCTTGGAGCCAGTGGGCTGGAACCCTGCCTCCCTCCTTCCCTCCCAGGCTATAATTACTTGTGCATTTCCTGTCCCTTTCCTAGCTTATAGAGTCTAGGTGGGGAGTAGGGGGGAAGGTCAGGGGCCAGGACAATGAGGTCACTGGAGGATCCCCTGGGACCCAAAGTAAGGGAGAGAGTGGAGGAGGTTGCCAGGCTGTCTCCTGACTCCCTCAGTCTCAGAATTGGAGGGCTGTTATGCGAGGGGACGCCAGAAAGGTGGGGGTGAGGATCAGTGGAGTGAGAGATGGAGTCAGAGGCACAGAAACAAGGTCCCTCCCCCACCAGGTGTATGTGCATGAATTGATGATTAGAGGGAACTTAGATTTTTAGGGCTTGAGGCAGGGGCCACATCGTCTCCTGAGGACCGTCTCTGGGGAGTAGGGGGTGAGGTGGTTTCAGCCCATTGTGTCTGTGTTTAAGAGACTCTGGGTCCCTGTGAAACTATTAATTCTCACCTCTGGGATGATGCCTTTGGCTGAGGGGGGCTTGTGTGAGGGAACAAGTGTCTGGCAGGGAGTGTGCACACACAGGGTGATGGGTGGATGTTGTAAGGAGGTGGAGCCCAGTGTCCCAGGACAGTGCTGGGAGTTACCCAGGCCATGGCCACCTTTAGAAAACTGAGGGGGAAATCCATCAACCTCCTGAGGTCTGAAGAGAGCACTTTCTGTTCCCATTAGACCAGAACAAGAGAAAATTAAAGCAGGTTACAGCAGGAGACCCTGAGGTTTGATTCAGAAAGGACTTAACAACCATGGCAAAGCTGATGCTGGAATAGGATGGAAGAACGTCTCCTTTGATAAACATTAGGGGTACATGAGATCTTATCTGATGTCTGGGAGCCAACACAGAAACCAGTCTATTTAGAGGCGGGGGCAAGGTCAGGATGACCTCTTGTGGGTCCCTTGAGCTTAGAGAACCCTGAGATGCTACTCTTTGAGTGATTGTTTTAGGAGAGGTGTCTCTATTCTCTAACTCAGAAAACATGCTTTCATTCAACCTGTCCAAATGATAGAAGTAGCTAGTGTTTGTGCAGTATTTATATCCGAAATGCTATTATGAGCTTTAATCACATCAAATAATATCACAGAAGCCCTGAGAGATAGCTACTAATGCCATCATTTCATTTTATAGATGCAAAAGCAGAAGCCCAGAGAGGCTAAGTGACAGTCTAGGGTTACACAGCTGCTAAGGCACAAGCTGGGCTTAGGTCCGAGACAATCTGGCTGCAGAGTTCAAGTTTGTGGTGTATATGCTCTTGCTACAGAAGATACCACTGACACTCCAGAACCTCACCCTGCCTCATGCATCATTTCCCAGTCCCATCGCACACAGCTCTGGCCTGAGACCCTAGCCGTGGCCTAAGGGAACTGGTCTGACGAGTCCCCATGTGGCTGTCTGGCTCTGTGCCTGCCCCTCCAGTGTGACTCTGACACTCAGTGACAGGGAGGGGGTGGGGCTTGCCAAGCCATGATCCTGCGCAGGGAAACTAACTAGGACCTCTTCTTCCACCCTGAGTCCTTCCTGTCCAAACCTGACAGGAGGTGGTGGGTGAGGGCCTCCACCCCTACCCATACCAGCCGCTGCTTTCTAACTGAGAAGCCCCTAAACTGACACTAAGGGTCATCAGATCAGGTACAGCATCAGTCAAAGTACAGCATGTCTTGCACTGTGTCCAGGTGATAGCTGCCCATCATGAAAGAAGAGTTATATTAAGTTACCATTGAGTAAGTAGTCCTGCAAAGCAGGCATGGCTTTGAATGCTCCATATTATTAATTAACTTATTTGATCCTCAAAATTACCCTATGGGATAGGTACTATTGCCACCAATCCCATGTTATAGATGAGGAGGCTGAAGTACAGAGAGCTTTATAAGCAGCCCAGGGTCACACAACAAGCTGGTAGTGGGGAACCAAGATTTGAACCCAGGCACCTGACTCCAGAGCCCACACAGCTGACCGCAGCCCCTGAATAGCACCCCCACCATGATCCCAGGAGGCCCCATGCATAGGAACACGGCAGGGGTTCAGAAGGACTGTGATGACACAGATACGGAACTTCATCTAACCCAGGATTGTTCAGACTTCCCTGCCGGCGGAACATTCCTGAGGACAGAATTTACCACCTCTGCGTCCATCGTGCACGGGAGGCCAGCACCGTGGAGGTGCCATGGGAGATGGCAGGGCTTAGTGGCCAAGATCATGGGCTTTGGAATCAGATGGGCACAGGGTGAATTCTGGTGCCCCTATTTACCAGCTTGAAAAGGGCAGGTTACATAACCTCTGTGCCTCCTTTTCTCTAGCCAGGAAATAGGAGACAAACACCTACTTCTGGATCAGTGTTGATAACAGTTATTCAGTAGGATCGTACATTTCTAAGTAGTTGTGTGACTCTGGGCAAGTTACTTCATCTCTCTGGGCGCCTGCTGCTTTCCTTGGGAAAATAAGAGGGATGCCTTCAGGTCTCTTCCTTAGCTCTGATGGGCCAGCATTCCAGCTCTGAGCCTCTTGCACGTCCCCTGGGGCAGGACAGGAAATGGTTGGAGCGAGGCCTGCAGATCTGAGATCTGAGTCTTGCCCAGCCTGGCCACATGACTGGGCACCTCCCCTCCTGATGTGCCCTGTAGGGTCAGAATAATACCAGGAAGGGAGTGTGTGCTGCAGCCTGGGTCCTTGACACCAAGGGGCTTTGGGGGGACTGGGGACACCTGGGTACTCTGAGATGAACAACAACAAGTCATTAGCACTTGGCACTGTTTGTTCCAACACAGGAGGCTGGCCGGGTAGCATTCCTGCCCTTCCTCCCTCCTTGGCTCCTCCTCCTCTTTTCCTGTCCTATCGCTGAGTCTCCAGGACCATGTCTGACCCTAGAATGGGCCTCATGACTAGGGTAAGGATACCTTTGGGACACCTAGCAACTTCTGCCCGGCACTGGGCCAGGCGCCACGCATGTTGGACCTCAGGCCTCTGCCCAGCGCACAGTGGGAAGATGCTGGGACCAGGGGAGAGGGCTCTTGCCCCAGGCCAGGTCCTCTTCAGGCCCTGAGTGCTGATAGGGAGGCATTGCCGAGAAGGAAGGCAAGGGAGAGGAAACAGGCAGGTGTACTGGGTGGAGTGAGACCAAGAATGTGAGCACTTCTGGAAGGGGCTTGAGTTTATCCCTGGCTGTCTGGCTATGTGTCTCAGTTACCGGGGCACATCACCTCTAGAGTTTTGTTTCCTGATAAGTCAAGGAGGACTGACCTTGCCTGCTCTGCCTACTTCCTGTCTGATCCTAGGCCAGAATACTGGAGTGGGTAGCCTTTCCTTTCTCCAGGGGATCTTTCCAACCCAGGGATTGAACCCAGGTCTTCCGAATTACTGGCGGATTCTTTACCAGCTGAGCCGCAAAGGAAGCCCATTCTCTATGAAGTCAGATGAAATCACGAGAAAGACATGCTGTATGAACTGTGCAGTGCCTGCCTTTGGGAGGGCTCCTAAAGGGTAGAGCATCCTCCTCAGGGGTGTTCACAAATTCCATTCCTCAGGTGGTAGGAGAGGAGCGTGAGAGGCTTTTATGGCCGACATCCCAGGGCGAACAGGCGGGCAAGTCCTGCATGACCCGATGGATGCCAAGGGCAGGGAACCTCGTTCACCAGTGATTCTACATAAACCCCATTTCCAGAGCCATCCCACATTCTGCCAAGACTGACACGTTTGCAGGGTTAGAGACTAGCAGCAGCATCTCGGAGAATAAAGGGCCTTCCAGCAGGCAGCCCGCGCTGTGCTTCACAGATGAGTAATAATAACTAACGTGCACACACAACTGCATGTATATGCCAGTCATTGCTTTAAACGTTTGATCTCTATTATCTCACATAATCCTTTCCAAAGCTTGAGTTGTTATTATGAATGTTTTATAGATTTATAGGCAGGGAGAGATTAAATCATGTATTCAGGGTTACATAGGAGCAGGGCCTGGAATCCAGGAGTTGGCTCCAGGGTTTGTGTCTTTAACTGCGAGGCTGCACCGAGGTCCACAGAAGGCAGGAGGTTTGTCCATAGTCCTGTGACTGGGGACCGACCCTGGCTTGGCATCAAGCCGCGGGTCTCCGGACCTCTTGAGTTGCTTACTTCCTGGCCTTCTTATCTCATGTCCCCATGCTTCCCCAGGTCCACTGTGCCCCTCCCTCCCCTACACGCTGGATCACCTGGATGTCTGGGCACACTGGGCCCTGAGGAAGCAGAGCCTGGACCTTATCCCTGGGGATGCGCTGATGGTGTCATGAAGGAAGACACGGGTCTAGTAATAGGGCTGCAGGGTGGCAATGAGGTGGATGCCTGGCATATGGGGGGTTACCCAGGGAGTATTTGTTGAACCGTTAGCTAAATGAGTGCCTGGAGTCAAGAACTGGGCCAGGGCTGAGGGTCATGGTGGAGGGGCCTGAGAGCTGGGTTTCAAGGCCTGGCACTAACACTCAGACTCCCCACTGCCTTCAGACGCCACTTACCAGCAGCGAGGAGTCCCTGGATTTCAGCGTGAGCCTGGAGCAGGTACGAGTCCAGAGGGGCGGGGCTGGGAATGGGGCTGCAAGCCTGGACTCGGCTTGAGTCAGCTAGCTGTGCCTGCCTCCTCCAGGCCTCCACAGAGCGGGTGCTCAGGGGCGGGAAAGCAGCTGCATCGACACCTCCTGGCCAACTGCCCCAACCTCATCCGAGACAGAAAGTACCACCTCCGGCTCCACCGGTGAGTGGCGGCCCTGGCTGCCTCCTCGGCCGCCTCCCCGCCACCCCCAGAAGTTTTCTCTCCTTTTCACTCTGTCCAGGCACTGGACCCAGCCGTGCTGCTAGCTCTAGAAGGTGCCATTCGGATGGACTTCCTCCCTCCCCGCTCTCCCTCCTGCCAACTGATCTCCTTTTCCTGCCCTGTCCCCTTCTCCTCCCAGGCAGTGCTGCTCTGGCCGGGAGCTGGTGGATGGGATCCTGGCCCTGGGGCTGGGCGTCCACTCCCGGAGCCAAGCCGTGGGTATCTGCCAGGTGCTCCTGGATGAAGGCGCCCTCTGCCACGGTGAGCCTGAGCCCTGGGTGGGTGGGCACCCAGTGCCAGGCAGTCCTGGGGAGCAGGCCTGTGCCGGGCATCTCCGTGGAAGCCTCATACCTACGTGGCTCTCAATTTCGTCTTCTCCCCTCGCCTGGGCCTCTGCCCCGCAGTGAAACACGACTGGGCCTTCCAGGACCGAGACACCCAGTTCTACCGTTTCCCAGGGCCGGAGCCAGAGCCCGTGGGCGCCCATGAGCTGGAGGAGGAGCTGGTGGAGGCTCTGGCCCTCTTGTCCCAGCGGGGGCCCGATGCCCTGCTCACAGTGGCGCTTCGAAAGCCGTAAGTGGGCGAAACCCCGCTCTCAGACTCTGTAGTTTCCCCTCTGAGGGGGAGTGAGCCCCGACTTCTCGTGGAGGGATAGGACCCTGGCTGGACCCGAGGCCTGAGCTCTGGTCTGCACCTGCCAGGACATGCTGTATGATCTCGAGCCCTCCTGCCCCCTCTGAACCTGGTCCTTCCTCTGTAACTGAGGCCATGGGGCCTGTGGCCTCCAGGGACCCTGCCTCCTCTGAGAAGCATCCGTGGCCAAGACAATCGTGGCAGGTCTGGGTTCAAATTCCAGTTCCACTAGCGACTAGCTCTGTGTCCTTCGGTCTCTGCTGGCCAGCTTCCTCTTTTGTCAAAGGATAACGATAGCCCACATCATGGGGTTGTTGTGAGGGTAGAATGAAGTCATATGTAAAGTGCTTGGCCCAGTGTCTGGCACATGGTGTGCTCCCATCAAAGGCTGGCCCGTTATTGATAAGCAGCCACGGCTGGGGCCCCAGCCGGCCCAGGCTGAGTGGGTGCTATGGCTCCCCGCACCTGGCTTGTTCATTACTTCTTCCTGGTCCCCTATGCCCGCAGCCCTGGTCAGCGCACAGACGAGGAGCTGGACCTCATCTTTGAGGAGCTGCTGCACATCAAGGCTGTGGCTCACCTCTCCAACTCGGTCAGCCCCTGACCCCGCCCCGCCTTGCCCCCCAAACCTCCCTTCCTGTGACCGCTGCTAGGCCAGAAGACAGTCCCCCCCACCCGTGGCCTGGATACTTCAGTCTAATGTTTTGTCCCCAGCATGGCATCCTTGTCTGAAGGTCCTTCTGGCTCTCTGTGCCCATTTCTTCCCCTGCTTTGTCTCCTGCTGAATCCCAGGTCACCTGACCTCGTCACAGCTCTGTCCCCCGAGTATGCGTGGCTTTGGACCTAACCTCCTCACCTGGCCCCTCGTCCCTGGTCTCGCCTCTCTGACTATCGTCCCCCTGCCCACAGGTGAAGCGGGAGCTGGCTGCAGTCCTGCTCTTTGAACCACACAGCAAGGCAGGAACTGTGTGTAAGTCCTGCCTGGATGTGGGCGGAGGCCACAGGGAAGAAGCGATGGGTGCCTGGGGCATGTCTGATTTGCGCTGCTTCTCTTAGTGTTCAGCCAGGGGGACAAGGGCACCTCATGGTACATTATCTGGAAGGGATCGGTCAACGTGGTGACGCATGGCAAGGTGAGTCTTCCCCCATGCCCATCCCCTGGGGCAGAGCTGGTCTCTGGTCCTTGTCCTTGTGGGCAGTGCCTTTAATGGACCCGAGGCTGCTGGTCTCTCCAGTCTCCTCCTGCTTTGGTGGCTCTGGGTCTGTCCCATGAGGGCTGGGGGGCTGGGCTGTAACTCGGGCCTGGCTACAGGGCCTGGTGACCACCTTGCATGAGGGAGATGACTTCGGACAGCTGGCCCTGGTGAACGATGCACCCCGGGCCGCCACCATCATCCTGGGGGAAGACAACTGTCATTTTCTTCGCGTGGACAAGCAGGACTTCAACCGTATCATCAAGGTGCCACTGCTGGGGGTGGGGAGGGCAGGGACATGTGTCTGGAGAAGTGGTGTGGGGCAAGGAGTAGGGACCAGACGGAGACTTTAAGGAGTAGGGAGAGGTCGGAGGTGGAAACCTTGGGGATGACAGCTGGAGGAGGGAGCCCCGCTCTGGGTGTGTGGGGAGGTGCGTGGCTTGCTGAGGAGGCTCAGTGAGCCCTGGGAACCATGGCCCCCGTGGGAGGCCAGGGGGTGAGGTTACAGAGGGGTGGGGGGTCATAATGGCGGTGGAGGCATAATGGAGAGTGGGGTCCATAGAAGGAGCACTGGGAGGGACAGGGTGGAGGAGGGGCTCAGGCTGGGTGAGAGGCAGCTGTGAGGGACAAATCTAAGGTCATGGGCGTTGCCTAGGGCAGGAGAAGGGTTGTGGGTCCTTGTGGGAGCCTTGTGGGGCTTGGAGTTTGGAATGCGGGAGGCAGAGGGAGAGGCCCTAGGATGGTAGAGGAGTTGTATGTATTGAGCACTGTGTGGCTTGTTCTCCAGGATGTGGAAGCAAAGACCATGAGACTGGAAGAACATGGCAAAGTGGTGTTAGTGCTGGAGAGAACCTCTCAGGGCAATGGCCCTTCCCGTCCCCCAACCCTAGGCGGGAATCGGTAACACACCCGCCGTGCTCCCCTCTCCATACCCTCTCTCTTGCCCACCTTCTCTCCTGTTTCCCGGGCTTTACTCCCTTCTCTGTGTCATACATCTGCCCGCAGTGGGTGGAGAGGCTTCCAGGGATTAAGATGCATCTCCCGAGTCTCCCCTCTACCACATGGAGTGGGGAAAGGGCTGGCAAATAGGGATGAGTGATATGATTGATTCTTGATGTCTGCCCCAGCTATGGGAAGGGGGTTCTGGGCTCAAGTGCTATGGACTGGCATTTTCTGCCAGGTATACGGTGATGTCTGGCACCCCAGAGAAGATCCTAGAACTTCTGTTGGAGGCCATGCGGCCTGACTCCAGTGCTCATGACCCAACAGGTAGGGGGCAGGAGACACCCTGCCTGCTTTCTGACTCAGAGGGTGGTCAGCACTGCCTGGGAGAGGGCCAGGCACCCTACATCTGACCTCATCGGTTGCTTGACTGGTCTCTTTGGTCAGCTGGCCAGTTTCCGTTCCTGGGTTCTTGGCTTGTGTGGGAAGTGCTGTCACAGGGACAGGGTGTTGCTGCTCCCTGGCCTGTGGTGGGGTTGGTAAAATGGGTGCCCTGGCTGTGCATATACTTGAGCTGAGGAGGCTCGACTGCTGAGCCCCTCACCTGTCCCCTGCCTTACAGAGACATTCCTCAGTGACTTCCTCCTGACCCACAGTGTCTTCATGCCCACTGCCCAGCTCTGTGCTGCCCTCCTGCACCAATATCCTTCCAGCCCTGGGGGGTGAGGATGGTGTGTGGAGTGGGGAGGAGGGATCCCCTGAAGCATGGCTGTACTGAACCCTGCAGGCCCAGCCCATTCATGGGCTCCGGGTGTCCTGCCCTTCCTGTGCCTGTTCCTGAGGGTGGTGGGTGGTCCTGCTGGACACTGTGGTTCCCTTGACTGGGACGCACCTTCCACGCGGAGCCCGCAGGGGGCAGCGAGCAGGAGCGCAGCTCCTACGTCTGCAACAAGAGGCAGCAGATCCTGCGGCTGGTCAGTCAGTGGGTGACCCTGTACGGCCCTACGCTCCGCACCGACCCTGTGGCCACCAGCTTCCTCAAGGTACCTGGGAGCCAGGAGGGGCTGGGCCGGGTTGCCTGGGGTGGACACGGGGGTCTCAGTGAACCTTGGCCTCCCCAGAAACTGTCGGACCTGGTGAGCAGGGACGCTCGGCTTAGCAACCTGCTGCGGGAGCAGTGGCCAGAGAGGCGGCGACACCACAGGTGATGCGTTGGCTCAAGGGAGCTTGTCACGGGCGGGCGGGACAGGCTGTGTGGCAGGAGCTGGGAGCACCGCCTTGGGGGGGCAAACATGTGGCTTCAATCCAGCCTGCACCCCTGCAGCTGTGCCGCCCCTGAGCCTGCTACCCCCACCCCCAGGGCTCCTGCTCCTGTCTATAAAACCCTGTGCTGTGCTCACTTGTCTAGTCCTGCTCATCTCAGCGAGTGTTCTCTCCAGGACCTGGCTGCACACCCTCCCCGTCACGCGTCCGTCCATGCTCAGGCAGCCCACAGTCATTTGTGTGTCATCCTCTCACTGCCCTGCACACCTGCTCTGCTCACTGGCTCCTGTTTATTGCTGAGCACCCTTGGTGCCAGCTCTTGCCTGCTCTACCCAATTTCCCAGCCTTTACCTTGCGCTCCCAGACCTTCCTGCCTTCCCAGGCCTCCCGTGGGGACAGCGGGGGCTCGGGGAGAGCTCACATGTAGCCTCCCTGACCTGACACCACACCGGCTCCCTTTCTCCCTTGAGCTCCTTCCCTCCTCTGCTGGCCTGGGAAAATCGTAGGATCCAGGGGCTGGATTTCAAGTCGTGCCTGTTCTGGGTCATCCTCTCCAAGTCTGCCAACCTCTGAGCCTCTGGTGACGGTGGAGGGAATCCAGAGCCTGGTATCCTTCTGCACTTGAGCCAGCATCATCCTGCCTGCTGGGGGACCCTGCCCCCAGTCTCACTTCCCTCTCACTTGCTCTACAGGTTGGAGAACGGCTGTGGGAACGCGTCTCCTCAGATGAAGGTGTCCGACCAGAGTGGGCTCCTCATGCCTCTGCCGGGCCCCTGCTTTCCCCCCTCCTCCAAGGACCTCCAGGCCCCTCTGCATGGGAAGGTCCCCCCAGACACAGGCACATACTTGGTCTGGGATAGGTGATCATGGAGCTCGGGCTGCGTGTGACACTGGGGCTGGGCCTTGCAGGAGACAGTGGTCTAAGGTCACTCTCCCCCACCCCCACAAGGGGTTTTATTCCATCTGGTCATGCTCACGTGTGAGCTAAGTTGCTTCAGCTGTGTCTAACTTTTGCGACTCCATAGACTGTAGCCTGTCCGTCAGGCTTCTCTGTCCATGGGATTCTCCAGGCAAGAATACTGGAGTGGGTTGCTATGCCCTCCTCCAGGGGATCTTCCTGGAGATCTTCTCTGACCCAGGGACTGAACCCACACCTCTTATGTCTCCTGCATTGGCGGGTGGGTTCTTTACTACTAGCACCACCTGGGAAGGCCCCTCATGCTCACAGCTCGAGCCAGTTAGTAGTTCCCACCTGGCAGGTGAGGGGTGGTGCCTGGAGGCATCTTGGAAACCCCGGGGGAATGGGGGCCAGTGCCATCCCCAGCAGTGGGCTGGGAGAAGGAAGTGGGAGGAGGAGTCCTAACTGGAGTGAGATTTGAAGAATGGGGTGGGTAGGACTGGGAAGGTAGGCTGGGGCCGCCTGTGGAGACTCAGAGTGAGAATCACACCCAAATGCCACATCTGGGCCTGCAGGGCCCAGCTGGCTCTCCCACCTCATCTGCCCGCTTCCTCCTCTGACTCCTTCTCTGCTGAAGGTGAAGCTCCCTGCCTCCTCTGTCTCCTGCCCCCACCTGCGGGCCCCTCCCATCTCCCTGTGAGAGCCCCTCCCGGGATCCCTGACTGGCTCCTCTCCACGGGGTCCTCAGTGGTTTTCCTCAAAGCCTTGTCCTAGTGGAATTGTTTTCTTTGTTTAGCTGTCTCCTTGCTAATTGTCTGCTGGTGAATGCTGGCTCCATCCCTGAGGGGCCTTGACCTCTTGCTGCTGATGCTCGGTGGAGAGCTGGTGGCTTGCCTTAGGTGCCAAGGATGCTGTAGGCGTTTGGGAGAGCCACCCTGGCCTCGAGGGGCTCACGGGGAAGTGAGGGAAGGAGCTGCAGAGCAACCCCATGCTGAATAAGGATAAAGATGGGGTCTCTGGAGGCAGGAAGGAAAGGGCTGAAAAGGAAAGTGTCAGGGTCAGGGAGAAGTGACTGCTGGAACCAGGGAGAGAGGATGGAGGGAGAAGAGGCTGCAGTCTCCATCCCCCCACCCCCCGCCTCCTGATGGAGCCTGGGGGGCCAGAGCAGGTGGGGCCCTGTGGGCCCTGGAAAGGGGCCTGGCCTTTGTCCTTTGAGCATTGCGAGCCATTGGAGATGTTTGAGCCCAGAATTGACAAGATGGGATTTGTATATTGAATAGATCAGCTGGGGAGCCTGAGCTTTATTCAGCAGACAGTGGTGGCCTGGACGCTGTGATAGGAAGGTTAATCTGGCTCTGGTCAGGCAGATGGGAGTGGGAGGGAGGGAAGCACCCGAGAGGCAAGGCTGGCGGAGAATAGTTGTGCTGTTATAGTAGATAAGGCATGAGGTGATACGGGCTGGTGGATCTGGGGACGGCCTGGGCTGTGGAAGGGGGAACACAGAGACCCCAGAACTAGATGATGCTCTGTGGGGAAGTGGGGGAGGGGAGCAGGGGGAGCAGGAGCCTTGAACCCAGGGGAATGGCCAGAAGAGTAGCCTGGGAGGCGTGATGAGGGGATCCAAGGAGTGTGTCGAGTTTGGGGTGATGCAGCACAGATATGGAAGACCCTGGAGGCATTTGAGACCAAGGTCTGCAAGAGAATTCAGTGCCCAGTGGTATGGTTTTAGGAGTGTTCCATATGCCGAGGGTGGAGAGAAAGGGGGCATTGGTACAGGATGCTGGGAGGAGCCCTGAGGGGAGTGCAGAGCTTTGGAAATCCAGGGAAGAACCATGGACCAAGGTCTAAACCTCATCTGCCTCCTTCAGAGTTGGGAGGAGGAAAATAGTACAAAATCTGGAAAGAATAGTCGGTGGGCAGAGGAGCTGTGTGAAGGAGGCCTTTAGGCAGTGGGGGCCCCCAAGAGCCCACTGTGATGGGGCTTTGGAGGAAGGGTTCTGGGGCAGCTGACACAGTTGAGTGTTGGTGGACAAGAGCATGTGGGAGGGGGAGCGGGGGCCCAGGTTTAGGATTTTAGGGCCACTTAGCAGCTGTACTGCTTTGGGTATGTTACTTAACCTCTCAGCCCTCACTGATTTTATCTGTAAAATGGGGATAATAATATTTTGTCAAAGGGCTTTTGTGCATATTTAGATGCTTAAAAGAAGCATATAGAAAATAGCAAATGGTAGCTGAAGGAGGAGAAGACCAGGATCAACAGTTGCCTTGTGTTCATATTAGAGAGGCTCTGGACCCATTTGGTAGAGGGGTAACACACATATAGTGGGCCACAGACTCATTCTGAGCTCTGCTGTCTTCCCCCGGCAGCCTTGGTCCCCAGGTCCCCAGTGCCTTACCTGTCCCGGGTTTGCGGGACACGCAGATCCCTTAGGTGGTGTGTGTGTGTGTGTGGGACCCACGCTCCGGGTAACAGGCCCCTCCCCGTCCCTGCATGCTCTCCTGTGTCCTCTGGTCCTTACTTCCTCTCCTTCTCAGGCCCGGAATGTTCCCGTTTGGCTCCCCAGCCAGGACGAGCCTCTCCCCAGCAGCAACTGTGCCATCAGAGTCGGGGACAAAGGTTGGTGTCAGCCAGGGTAGAGCTCGAACCCTGCTCTCACCACCCTTGACTTCAGGGTGCCTGGCCCAGGATGGCATGTTGGCTCCTCGGGGTCTGTTTCAGGTGCCCCCTTGCTCACCTCAGGGTCTCCCACCTGCCTGCCCAGGCTTCTCCTTAGTGCTGTTGCCCCCCATCCTTGGGACCCTCCCTTGCTGCAGTCACTGCCTTCTCCCTGCGGGGCAGGTAGACCAGGCGGCTCCCTCCCACAGTTCAGTCCCATCTTCCTCTCCAGTCCCCTACGACATCTGCCGGCCAGACCACTCCCGTGCTAACCCTGCAGCTGCCTGTGACGGCCTCAGTGAGAGAGGTGATGGCAGCGTTGGCCCAGGAGGACGGCTGGACTAAGGGGCAGGTGCTGGTGAAGGTCAACTCAGCCGGTGGTGAGTTATGTCTCTGGGTAGGGTGGCCCCAAGGGAGGGGGCCCCCTCAGAGCTGTGCCCGCCCCCTGAATTAAGATCGTCACCATCTTTGTCAATATTAATGGTAGTTAGCTTTTATGGGAGGCTTATTACATCTTACTTATACATATTACGTATAAGTCCTGTACGACTCTTTGCGATCCCATGGACTGTAGCCCACCAGGCTCCTCTGTCCGTGGGCTTTTCTAGGCAAGAATACTGGAATGTGTTGCTATTTCCTGCCCCAGGTGATGGGCACAGACCCAGGGACTGAACCTGCGTCTCCTGCTTGGCAGGCGGATTCTTTACCAACTGAGCCACCAAGGATGCCTGACATTATTATCATGCTTACATATTTACTTAATCCTAATAGCAGTCTTATGAGATAGGTACTTTTATCCTATTTTCAGACAAGGAAACTGAAGCTCACATGGATTCAGTGATTTTTCCCAGGCTCACCCCCTTGAGTGCATAGGCAGACTTTGAATTTGGGTAGTTGCTCATTTAGTCCCTCAACATCTTTGAGGGTCATCTATGGGCCAGCAGCATGTTAGGAGGCAGAGGTACCGTGGCAGGTAAGATGAGCAGCTTGATGGTTAAGAGCCTAGACTGTGGACTCCCAGACCCACTGCCTACTGAATATATGATCCTGCCCAAGCTGTTTGACCTCTGTGAGCTTCCATTTCCTTGTCTGTTGAATGACCACGGTAACTACCTATCACCTAGGACTGCTGTGGCTATTAAATGAGCTACTGTGTTTGAAGCTCTTAGCATGGGACCTGGCATAAAGTTGGTGCTCAGGGTATGGCAGCATGAATATTATGAAGACCTGCCTTTAGAGAACTTGGGACATTAAAAACCACTGTCATCCATGAAAGACACAGCATGGGTATGACAGCGGGAGCCCAGGGTAGGCAGCTGGCCATCCAGAGAATAATGGCAAGGAGTGGCAGGGAGACCAGCAAAGCCTCCTTCCTTCAGGAGGGAGAGATGATGAGGGCACCGGTGCCTGTGCTCTCCTCTGGGAAGCACTGCCCTCTGGTGGCCATGTGGCCAGCTGCAGTTGTCCAAACCCAGTGTTAATTGAGACCCTACATGCCATGCTCTGTTTAGAGCACTGATTGTTTTGATGGACACCTATGTCAGTAATCAGTATTTTATTACAAACTCCCTTATTTGTGTATATTTCCTTGCAAGTCACATACATACGTTCCTACACTGTTGCTACGTGATCATAGAGCAATACACAAAGCAAATGCAAAACAGGTAAGAAAATATAAGTGCTAATATTTTTTTCCTGGATGCATGGAATGGTCTTGTGTACCTTACTTTGGAGGCTACTAGTCTAGGGACTGAGGAATCAAACATGACTGAAAACACAGTCCCAGTCCACAAGAGCTGATGAAAATCCACACGAAGATTTCTGTAAGGCATTTCCCAATTTTCAAAGGGCTTGTATATGTATCATATCCTTATAGCCACTATTTATATCAATGACTTCATTTGACTGATGAGTAGTCACGGGAAATCTTGGTGGCTGCTTGTGAGAAAGGAGGAAGCTGGGACTCAGGGAGGCTCCAGCGTTGCCCAGTGTCAGCCTGTCTGACCAAGACTCCTCTTTCATTGTCCTCTGGCTGTGTGCGTGTGTGGGCATGCACACCTGTGCATTTAGAACACCTGCCTAGGACTCCAGTGCTGCTACCGGGAGACCTCTTCCAGCCTCCACCCTGCCTCCGGTTGCTCCCTGGCCTCCTTCTCTATCCCCACCCAGCACAGCCTCTGCTCTCTTTGCAGATGCCATTGGCCTGCAGCCAGATGCCCGTGGTGTGGCCACATCCCTGGGGCTTAACGAGCGGCTCTTTGTTGTCAACCCCCAGGAAGTGCACAAGCTGGTAGGGCCAGGCAGAGCGCCAGGGCCCGGGAAGGGCTGTTTGGGAATGGTATGGGTGGGTGCTAGGAGGGGGCCACATGGAAAGGAGAGCAGGGCTTGGCTCTGGCTGCTCCTAAGGAGGAAGAGAGAGGATTGGGCCTCAGCCGATGGAGGAAGTCACAAGGGAGAACTATTGGGAGCTCTCAAGTGGGAGAGGGGCCCCAGCACTGGGGAGCTGTCAGGGCATGCCTCCTTGGGGAGCCCCTCCACCCCTGCAGCACCTCTGCCCCCCTGACGTTCCTCCGGCCCTGGGCACAGACTTGTGGCCCCAGACTCTCTCCTCCCACCATGCCCCCTGGACTACCCCAGGCAGCCCTCTGAGCACTCTTCCACCTGCAGACCCCACACCCCGAGCAGCTGGGGCCCACTGTGGGCTCTGCCGAGGGGCTGGACCTGGTGAGCACCAAGGACCTGGCGGGCCAGCTCACGGATCATGACTGGAGCCTCTTCAACAGCATCCACCAGGTGCTGGGGGCGGAGCGGAGGGGAGGAGAGCGGGCGATGGGGACGCCCCGCCTCACGCGTGGACCTCGTGCGCTGGACGCCCTGCCCTGTGTGCTAACCTCGCAGTGCACCCCCTGCCCAGGTGGAGCTGATCCACTATGTGCTGGGCCCCCAGCACCTGCGGGACGTCACCACCGCCAACCTGGAGCGCTTCATGCGCCGCTTCAACGAGCTGCAGTACTGGGTGGCCACGGAGCTGTGTCTCTGCTCCGTGCCCGGCCTACGGGCCCAGCTGCTCCGGAAGTTCATCAAACTGGCAGCCCAGTGAGTGCCGGTGGGCTGGGTGGCAGAGTCCCATGGTGCCTTTATTTAACCCCCCAATCTGTGGTCAGTGTGCGGCCAAGTCTCCCACCCTCGTGCCTGCCTAGGGCCCCTGGAGCCCCCACCTCCCCACACCATACAGCTCCAGTCCCTGCAAGGGCAGCGTTGGCCTGGCCGGGTCTTGTGAGGTGGCTTGGGGGTGTTGTGGGTGTGGGGCTGTGTGTGGCTGCTTCCCCTCAGAGTCTTTGGGTCTTCTGTTCACAGCCTCAAGGAGCAAAAGAATCTTAATTCCTTCTTTGCCGTCATGTTTGGTCTCAGCAACTCAGCCATCAGCCGCCTGGCCCATACCTGGGAAGTGAGTGCCATCTCCTGGGTGGGTCAGGGCCTCCCCACCTCAGTCCTGAGTCAGGCCCCTGCCTGTCCTGGGGGTCCTGGCTGGGAATGGAGCCCGCACCCCAGAGCAGTGACAGCCCCGCCTGCCTCTCCTTCGCAGCGGCTGCCCCACAAAGTCCGGAAGCTCTACTCGGCCCTCGAGAGGCTGCTGGTGAGTGCTCCCCTGCCCCTGCCACCCTGGCCCAACCCCCTGCTTCTTCCCCACAGCACCCCTGCCTGTCCTTGGTCACTTTCCGGGCTTGCAACCCTGGGTCAGGGCCTGTGAGTCTGGGGGGCTGGCTGAGAAGTGCAGTGTTAGCACTATGTGGGTCTGTGTAGTGTATTATATACCTCAGCATGTGTATAGGGGCCCGTGTGGCATTTGCTGCGGCATTTGCTGGCCCTGGGGTCTGAGTTGCCAGGGGACCACCAGGGGGCCGCTGACCTGCCTCAGGACCCAGGAAGCAGGTCTTGACCCAATTCCCATGGTGTTCTGGGGTCTGTCAGAGGCCCCTCAGGAGACTCAAGGAGCCTAGGCCAAAAAACAAGGCAAGAGTTGAGGAGCTGAGCCCTCCACTCCCGGGAATTGTAGCGGGGGGTAGCGAAAGGTGTATAGTTTTCAGGAGAGAGCTCGTGCAGGCTGCTTTCATTAGCAAGGCTCCAAGAGCTCCTGAGGAAAAAATTCTCCTCCTGGAGCTGAAGAAGTTCAAAGGGGTGTACCCACTAGAGAGAGAGGGAGAGAGGGAGAAACAGGGGCAGAAAAGAGTTTTCCAGGAATCCTCAGAGCCTCTGTGACGATGTCCATCAGTGTCCTGGGGGCTAATTGGAGGCCAGGAAACCACGTCATGCAGCCCCGCATCACAGCTCCAGGCCCCTCTGCCTGCTGCACAGCCTGCCTTGGGAAGATCTGGCGGAGAGGGAGGCTGAGCTCCAAGGAGTGCGCGCATGGCCTCTCCCTGGTGGGTGGGCATTTGGTTATGCTGTGGCATGTGGTAGGTCATGGTGTGTGGGACCCTCCCTCTCTCACTGTGGCTTCTTCCCTCTCAGGACCCCTCGTGGAACCACCGAGTGTACCGTCTGGCCCTCACCAAGCTCTCCCCTCCCCTCATCCCCTTCATGCCCCTTCTTCTCAAAGGTAAGGGCACCAGCCCCTGCCACCCTGCTCCCATCCCATCCGTCCCTTCCCCAGAGTGTCCACCTGACCCTCTGGGTGATTCCAGTGTGCCAACGCCCTGGGGTCACAAAGGTGAACTAGGAGCTCACCAGATAGAAGCAGAGTTAACACACGCAGACGTTAGATGGCCGATGACATAAGGCCTAAGAGATATAAAGAAATTGCTCCAGAAGGTTAGCAGGGAGGAAGAAGGCCACGTGGCATCCCTGTTATTGGTCCCTCACCTTTCCTTGGTTGCTGGGAGGGAAAGGAGTTTGGGGACCTATGAGCAAAGCCCATCTCTTTGCAGACATGACCTTCATCCACGAGGGAAATCACACATTGGTGGAGAATCTCATCAACTTTGAGAAGATGGTGAGTCCAAGGAGAGCAGGTGTCTGAGGCTGGAACAGGTTGGAGGCTGTGACGATGGCTTTGGAAGGGGCGGGGGATGGGAGACGGTCCAAAGTTGTTCTCAACAATATAAATATGAAGACTTCCTTTAAAATAGCCCCTGCCTTACTCCATTGCATGCCCTCAGAGGATCTGGTCTCCACCAGGGAGTGCTGGGGTGATGGCCTCAGCTGTCTTGCCCTTCAACCAGAATCCCCTCCCCTCCAGGCCGCCTCCTCTCTAAGCCCTCCCTGATTTCTGTCTTCCCAGTGCCTGGTTCCCACTGGGTCTTTGGGTGAGCTGGGGCACAGCAGGCACAGCCCCGTCTCCTACAGCCGCTGGTGCCTAGGAGCACTTCAGCTGTCCCCTAGGCCAGGCCAGGGCCCTGTCCCTCATATCAGGTCTCATGTCCTTGCTTGGCCCCCAGAGAATGATGGCCAGAGCTGCACGGATGCTACACCACTGCCGAAGCCACAGCAATGGTGAGAGGGCAGGTCCCCGGTGGGTGGCCCTGAGTGACGTCCCCTTCAAGGCACCAACTTGGTCTCCTCTCACTGACTCCCCCCCTCACCTCCCAGTGCCTCTGTCACCGCTCCAGAAGCCGAGTCTCCCACCTGCACGAGGACAGCCAGGCCATCAGGGTTTCCACGTGTAAGTGAGGGCAGGGGTTGGTGCTGACAAGCTGGCCACGGCTGGCTGGCATTTACAGGCACATCCATACATGAAAGGGCTTCCCCAGTGGCTCAGATGGAAGAGAATCTGCCTGCAATGAGGGAGACCTGGGTTCAGTCCCTGGGTTGGGAAGATCCAGTATTCTTGCCTGGACTATCGCATGGGCAGAGGAGCTGGGTGGGCTACAGTCCATGGGGTTGCAAAGCACGATGGTGATAATGGTTCAGAACAGCTGTTATGAAGTAGGTAGAGGGTTATCCCCACTTAAAGGTATACAGTGGGCTGGAACCTTGAAAAAACAGGTGGCAGCTGCAGTGAGGTAGAGCTGGTTAGATGAGCAGTTAGAGCTGGGACCCACGCACTCCTACTCCAGACCTGTGTTCTTTTAATTGGCCTTCAGTTTGTGTGAAATGGGATTAGTCGTAATCCACAGTTCATACCATACCATCATCATTATCTTACTTTATGTATGTGTCTATTCTGAAAATAAGATGAGCCTTTCTGGACCCAAGCCAAGCTTGAGCACACTGACAATAACTTCCATCTCCCTAGTGCTGGTCCCCTTTCCTGTCCCCTTGCCCCTCCCCACCCAGGGAAACCACTATGCTGAATTTTGAGTTACCCATTTTCTTGTTTTTAAAAATAGCTTTATCGTGTGTACATATAATAAAATATACATATACATATATCTTTAAAATACCTCATAAATTACGACAACAAAATATTCTTTAGTTTTCATTGTTTTTGAACTTAGTAAAGGGGTATTCAGCTGCATATAATTTTGGGGCCCATTTCACTGTGCTATTCTGTCCCAGATGGGGGGTGGGGTGTCTTCTAGATTGGCTGGGAAGTGGCAGGCTGGGTGGCAGAAGGTAGGAGGGTTGATTTGCCTCTTGGAAGGGGGGAAAGGTGGGCTCTACAAAGTGCTGAATGGCCCCCCTGCCCCCCAGGCTCGGAGCAGTCCCTGAGCACCCGGAGTCCCGCCAGCACCTGGGCTTACGTCCAGCAGCTGAAGGTCATCGACAACCAGCGGGAACTGTCCCGCCTCTCCCGGGAGCTGGAGCCGTGAGGAGGGGCTGGACTGGAGCAGACACTGGCCGCCAGGAGAGCCCGGGGCGCGCCGGGCCAGGGGGCCCAGGGGGCTGGCCGAGCCAGGCAGGGCTCTCCAAGGACTGGACCTGAGGCCCGGGAGGCGGGCAGCGTGGAGGCACCCCGTCCCCTGCGATGACTGGCAGCCACGGAGGACCTGCGAATGGAAGGAGCCGGGGCCCAAGGCCAAGGAGTGGGGGGCAGAGGGGCCCTGGAGTGAGCGGGAGAGCAGCGCGTTTTCTCTTTGTGTTCAATAGAGAGCTCTCCACAAGAGGATTTTCCCAGATTCTGCGCCTCATGGCTCTGTTGTCCGGTCGTCTCTGGCCCCTGGGGCGTGTTTCCATGGTGGGCTGAGCGTCTGCACGCCTGTGGCAGGAGCAGGCCCACTGCCTGGGGAGGCAGCAGGTGGAGGCGGGGAGCCGCAGCGCTTTGTCTCCTCAGCCTGTGCGATAACAGCTGGGTGTGGTCAGGGCTGTTTGTCCAGGAGCGGTGGTCCCTGAGGAGCTGTATTGTTAGCCTAAGTGGACGGAGGCTGTGTTCCCTGGCCAGCCCCTGGGGGTGGGGCAGGGAGGGCCAAGCCCCGCCCCCTGCCCCGAATGGTCTCTGGGACCCAGCAGGGCTCCGCGGCAGACTGCAGCCAGGCCTCAGCCCCCTGGTCAGAGGGGCTGTGGGAGCCTGCAGCCCTGCGGGGGCCTGGTCCAAGTGGCCCTTAGAGTGGCCCTCAGCGGTCCACGGCGGTCTGAGAGGCTGCTCCTTCCTCCCCTCTCCACTCCACTCCCTGCCTTCTGCCTCCGGCCGCTGGGTGGTGCTCTGAGCAGAGGCAGTGATGCAGAGGCGGAGGCTTCCGGGAGTCACGTCTCATCGGTGTTGAGAGGGCCCGTCAGCTCTGTCGGTTTTGAGTCCTCCACATCTCACCTGGGGACCAGCCACACCGTGAGGACCCTCCTGCCCAGGGACCCTCACGTGGGGAAATTCGAGGTGGGACAGCCCTCTGCTCCCGTGGCCTCGAGCCTTGGCAGGGTGAGGTGCACTGTCTGACCCTGAGAGGGACTCTCGGCCTTGGAGGTGCCCTGGTGCAGGTTCTGAGTACCAGGGCCCTGGGGCGTATGGAGGAAGCGGGCCCTAGACGCGGAGAGGGGAGGCAGCTGGCACATGCTAAGGGGCTCAGGCTGAACACCCCCTTCTTCCCTCACCCCACCGCTGCCAGATCGCATCCCTGAGGTCATGGACACGCACTGCCTCCAGAAAGGGTCAGAGCTCTTAGCAGGAGGCAGCGCAACTGGGGGATCATACCTCAGGTTTCTAAGTGAATCCGGGCAAGTCAGTGAACAGTTCACCTCCATTTCTCCATTTGTCAGATGGGTGTGAAGATCCCAGCTCGGCTCTTAGCGACAAAAAGGTAAACGGCCGCTCTGCCTCTGCAGCTGAGGTGACAGCTGCCGGCTGCCCCATGTCCGCTCCCTGTTGGGGGCAGCATCTCCTCAGAGGAATTAGGGGAGCCCACTCCCCAGAGAGAGCCTGGGATGGAACAGATAGCAGGGTAACCAAGCCAGAGCCCTTAACCCATGGGTGGGGATGGAAGACCCAGGGGCACGGAAGCTTCCAGAGCTGAGTAATCATGACATGAGGTGTGGACCTGGTGAGTCAGGACTCCAGGGCCTTTCTTGTCTCCTAAACCCATGTCAAAGTTTCAGCCAAGTCCAGACCAGCCAGCTGGACAGCTCTTCTGCATCCTTTCAGACCCAGGGAGACCAGCCCTGTGACAAGGAGTGGAAACCAACCATGGTGGGCATCTTCCATCGGCATTTTTCTTTTTCTTCCCTGTGGTCACACCTGTGTCCTCAAGGAGCTTTGGCAGTGCAGGAATCTCCTTTCTGCCTCGACTGCCCGGCCACCTCCAGCTGCCTCAGTCTCTGGGGCAGGACACCTTTGAGCTGGTCCGGGAAGGCCTTGCCAGGCTAGACCCTGCCTATAAATGTCTCCTTCCAGGTGGTCCAGCGATAAAGGATCTGCCTGTCAATGCAGGAGACACAAGAGATGCAGGTTCAATCCATGGGTCGGGAAGATCCCCTGAAGGAAGAAATGGCAACCTGCTCCAGTAGTCTTGCTTGGAAAATTCCATGGACAGAGGAGCCTGGTGGGCTACAGTCCATGGGGCCTCAGAGAGTCAGACACGACTGAGAACAGCACAGCAGTCCCTCCTTTTATTTTGAAATTCTTACTATGGGCTTGGTAGGGCAGTCCTACCTATGAGGCAGTTATGGCCCCCTGGAGCAGATCATCCAGCCAGGGAGACTGATGCAGAAGAAGGCTGGCAGAGGGGAGGAGATGCCACAGAGGGCAAGTCCAGAGAGCAGTGGATGCTTGGGGCCGAGGGATCTCACTACTTGCCCCTAAGCACTCAGGCCCACAGCTGCTCCCCTGGCTGCAACCCTCTGGCCCCCTTGAGTCCTGGACGCCTGCCTGCACAGCTCTACCTCCCAAGCTTGGTGTGCTCTGAGCTCACCACTGGCACCAGCCATCCAAGTATCAGTATGGTGGCTGGTGGCTGGGACGGATCTCTGGCTGGGCCATTGTTCTCCATTTCTCCTCCCTTCCATGGACCTGTAGGCCAGAACATAAATGCATTCCAGAATGTGTCCTCAGACCTTGCCCCTGCCCCCAAAGTCCTGGGCTTCTCACACGAGGGCCAAGGCCATGGGCTGGAAATAAGCATCCTCTCAGGCCCATCCGGTTGCCCCAGCCAATCCAGGCACCCCTCTCCAAGACTCTGGGCTCTTCAAGATCCAAGCATAGCCCAATCTGACAGCGCTCTGAAGTGGGGCTACCATCCCTCCCAGCTGGCAGCATCCGACTGCTCTGTGCTTTGAGAGCTCATCCCTCCCATGCCTGCATGTCATAGGGCAAGTGGTCTTGCTGGGGTCAAAGGGCTGCTGCTGCTGCAGGAGTTTGGGTCTCGGGACCCCCAGAAGAAGGAGGAAGGTTGGGCTTGGAGCCCAGACCCACGTCATGTGGGAAAGAGTAAGATTCTGGTTTTTTGTGTGTGTTTAGATTCTGACCAGTATGGCCTGTGGGCCAAGGAGCCCAGGGCCTTGCCTGACCCTGCCTGCCATGCTGTTGGCCTTTGAGGAGGGCCTGGGCCTCAGTTTTCTCGCTGGTGTGTGAGCTGTGGGCAGCTAGAGCTGCTTCCCGGTTGCTGAGTGAAGGAGATTGCAAGGCTTTCCTGGCACTCAAGGGACTCTAGCCAGCACGGGGGTGGCAAGAGGGCAACCTTTTGCTGCGTCCTTGGCAACAGGACATTCAAAACTTACTCCACCTCCCAGAAAAAGCGCTCTGTAAACCAGAGCTTGAGGCAGCACAGACTGTGTCAGGGCAGTCCTCCCATGGGCGGGCAGTGGCCTTGGGCAAGTCCCTTCCTCTCCTGGGGGCTGAGCTTCCTTATTAATAAACAGGGATTTGGATTAGAAGGGCTTGTGATATTTTCTTGCAACTGCTGTCTTTGACTTAGCTCAAGGCATCACATTCGATGTGACCCTCTTGGGTCGTGAGGATGTGGACCCTCCCCACTTCCTGAGAATCTTTCCCGTGGTGGCCCCCAGCCAGACTGCCTGTGGGAGGGATAGTCAGTCACAAAATTACTTGGTTGTGCTGGGTCTTAACTGCAACATGCAGGATTGTTGATCTTTGCAGCATGCAGGATCTTCGGTTGCAGCATTCAGACTCTTAGTTGCAGCATTTGGGATCCAGTTCCCTAACCAAGGATCAAACTTGGGCCCCCTGGATTGGGAGCAGGGAATCTTAGCCCCTGGACCACTAGAGAAGTCCCAAGCACAATTTTGTTAGAAGCATTCTCAGAGAGTTCTCTGCCCCTTAATATTGCCTTCTGCAGCCTACTTGAGTTCCAGTTGTCTCTAGGAGGTCCCTGTTACATAGGTATGTAACTTGGGAGAAAAAGAGAAGCAAAAGGCAAAGGAGAAAGGGAAAGATACACCCAACTGAATGCAGAGTTCCAAAGGATAGCAATGAGAGACAAGAAATCCTTCTTAAGTGAACAATGCAAAGAAATAGAGGAAACCAATGGGAAAGACTAGCAGTCTCTTCAAGAAAATTGGAGGTATCAAGGGAACATTTCATGTAAGCATGGGCACGATAAAGCACAAAAACAGTAAGGACCTAACAGAAGCAGAAGAAATTAAGAAGAGATGGCCAGAATATACAGAAGAACTATATGAAAAAAAGTCTTGGCAAATGGATAACCACAATGGTGTAGTTACTAACCTAGAGCCAGACATCCTGGTGTGTGAAGTCAAGTGGGCCTTAGGAAGCATTACTATGAACAAAGCTAGTGGAGGGGATGGAATTCCAGCTGATGCTGTTAAAGTGCTGTACTCAATATGCCAGCAGATTTGGAAAAGGACAGGAAAAGTCAATTTTCATTCCAACCGCGAAGAAAGGCAATGCCAAAGAATGTTCAGACTACTCTACAATTGTGCTTGTTTCACATGCTATTAAGGAAATCCTTACTAGCTAGGCTTCAGCAGTATATGAACTGAGAACTTCCAGATGTACAAACTGGGTTTAGAAAAGGCAGAGAAACCAGAGATCAAATTGCCAACATTTGCTGCATCATAGAGAAAGCAAGGGAATTCCAGAAAAACATCTATTATGCTTCATTGACTATGCTAAAGCCATTGACTGTGTGGATCACAACAAACTGGACAATTCTTAGATGAGAATACCAGACCACCTTACCTGTCTCCTGAGACACCTATATGCAAGTCAAGAAGCAACAGTTAGAACTGGATGTGGAAATTAAGATGCTTGTTCCTTAGAAGGAAAGCTTTGACAAACCTAGACAGCATATTAAAAAGCAGAGATCACTTTTCAGACAAAGGTCCATGTAGTTAATGCTATGGTTTTTCCAGTAGTCATGTAGGGTTGTGATAGTTGGACCATAAAGAAGGCTGAGCGCCAAAGAATTGATGCTTTTGCGTTGTGGTATTGAAGAAGACTCTTGAAAGTCCCTTGGACTGCAAGGAGATCAAACTAGTCAATCCTAAAGGAAATCAATCCTGAATATTCATTGGAAGACTGATGGTGAAGCTGAAGCTCCAATACTTTGGCCACCTGATGTAAAAAGCAACTCATTGGAAAATACCCTGATGCTGGGAAAGATTGAAGGCAAAAGGAGAAGGGGGTGGCAGAGAATGAGATGGTTAGATAGCACCACCCATTCAATGGACATGAGTTTGGGGAAACTCTGGGAGATAGTGAAGGACAGAGGGTCCTGGAGTGCTGCAGTGCATGAGGTCACAAAGAGTTGGAAAGACTTAGCAACTGAACAACAAACTTGGGAGGATTCTGATGGTCAAGATTGTAGCAAATACTTCTAATGGTCACTTTAAGAGGGAGAACAGGAAAGGAAGAGCCTAAAGCAATGGCATAAAGGGAATGTTCATGACTGAGGGCCAAGGGCAAGGTCCAGAGTATGACTTAGGGAATATGGCAGAATCCTCCGGGGTGATAGTTGGACAGAGAAGTGGGTGGCAAGCTCCACCTACTCAGCTTCACTGGGACCAGGGCCCTGGAGGGCAACCTGTGTGCTGGAGGTAGAGCCTACTGGACTCTGGAGGCCCACTGAACAGGTCAGCCTTCCTTGTCCCTCTTCTTGGTTTTTGTCTTCTGGGCCAGGTAACTGTTGGCAATCTCATCAACAGCGAAGGCCCAGGAGGCCAGAGCTGTGCATTGTTTCCACTGAAGTGCTCAGATTCCCACAGCACAAAACTCAGTTCCCTAGGCTGCAGCTGGACCCCCAGAAAATAGGTGGTCACCTTTGGCAAACAAACCAGGTGAGCTAGACGGTGTGACTCATTAAAGTGTCGTCCCCAAGACTTGAAAGTATTCAAATGTACAATTTGAGAATGTAAATTTATTTTTGGAATTATTTTTAAAAATCACCTTATAGAGAATTCTCTGGTGGTCCAGTAGTTAGGACTCCTGGCTTCTCCTGCAGGGGCACAGATTTGATCCCTGCTCAGGGCTTCTCAGGTGGCACAAGTGGTGAAGAACTTGCCTGTCAGTGCAGGAGACATAAGAAACGCAGTTTCCATCCCTGGGTCAGGAAGATCTCCTGGAGGAGGGAATAGCAACCCACTCCAGTATTCTTGCCTGGAGAATCCTATGGACAGAGGAGCCTGGAGGGCTACAGTCTATAGGGTGGCGAAGAGTTAGACACGATTGAAGCGACTGAGCACGCACGCAGGGAATTAAGGTCCCACAAGCTATGTGGCAGGGCCAAAAAAGAAAAATCACCTAATGGGAAGCTTAGAGAAATTACCCCAAACAAAAGAAAAATTGCCACTTTAAAGGTCATTTTTTCAGGGAGACCTTCCCCTAAGCATCCATGTAAATTAGATTCTATGTGAACCTATTTTTATAAGGGAAAAATAATGTTTACTTTATTAAAAGCATAATCCAGCAAAGGAAGCTAGAGACAACCACGGTCACTGGTCCACCCTGGTCACACAGGGCAGGTGGCCTCATATCAGGACCCTCCTTTGCCATCTCTACAATAGTCATTTTGGTCAGAAATCCAAAGTTGGAGTGTCACTCTTTGGGGAAACAGGGCCATCATATAGGTTGGCTTCTTGTTGCCTTTGCTCAAGTAAGCGCTGTGTGTGTGTCCTGTTTCCCAGTTGTCTTGTTTCCACACACAGCCCCTTTTCATGGCCCATTCCCATGCTTAACCACACACATTTCAGAGAGAACACTCGGGCTCTGTTACAAATAGAGCTGTCTGCTTGGACCCGCTCTCCAATCTTTTTCTCTACCCTCCTTCTCTCAGCACATCCCTACAGGGCAGGTCAGTAGGCTGTTAGGAAAGTGGAATCTGTAGGGAGTGAAAAGGAGCAAGTTTCTCCAAAGTCCCCTGAAACAAGCTTCGAGTTCTCCTGGTTCCCCTTGAAATCTTCTGGTGGAAGAGCTGTGAGATCTAGCTTTTATGTTCAAGTTTCTCTATGTCTGGGGGCTTTTGTCTTCTTTTTTGATTTGGGCTGTGGACTTCCCAGGTAGTAAGGAACTTGCCTGTCAAAGCAGGAGATGTAAGAGATGTGGGTTCCATCACTGGGCTGGGAAGATCCCCTGGAGGAGGGCATGACAACCCATTCCAGTATTCTTGTTTGGAGAATCCCATGGACAGAGGAGCCTGGCAGGCTGCAGTCCATGGGGTCGCAAAGAGTGAGGCAACCTAGTACGCACGCACTAGTCCTGGCTGGCTTGGGAGGGGATTCCACTTTCGTAGCTGCTTTCTCTCTCTGGGCAAGCTGGCTCTGCTGGGAGAGTCTTCTGTGTCTCTTCCCACACAGTAATGTTGGCACATGCACTGGACACCTGCTTCTTGAGGTGGTTCTGCGTGATCAGCCCTTCATCTATCACAGCCCCAACCACCCGATGCCTTAGTCTCCACTCCAGGTTCAACAACAGCCCCCGCTTGAACACCTTCTTCTTCAGCTCCATTCACAGCCTGTTGATCTTTCCTCCAGGGAACACCCATGGCTGTGCTTCGAGGCCAGACCTTTTTTTTTTTTTAAAAAGCACACACCTCCCTGGTCTTGCTACGTGCCTGATACTGTTTTAAGACTTGGCAAATACTGACCCGTTCAGTCCCACAACCTATCCTGTAAGGTATTCTTACTAGGAGAAACCAATGCCCAGAGAGGTCAGGGAACTCACCCAAGGTTGTACAGCAGGTGACGGGCAGAGCTGGTATTCAGACCCAGGTGGCCTAGCTTAGAACCAGGCGCCTCAGCGTGGTGCCCTGATGGCTTCAGTCCAAGCTTTCGGTGCGCTCTGTCCGTCATCCTGTATGACGCTGAGAACTCATCCACGGTTCGCTTGGCTTGGCATAACGGAGCGCATGCTCAGATGAACGAGAAAGGGGCAAACCGCCCATCATTCAACTACCTCAGCACAGTAATTATGAAAGTTTTGCCAGATTGCAGATCTCCACGCCATGGGTTGGGAACTGCTCCTGCCAGTCCTGTCATCTTCTTTGTGAGGACAGAGCAGCTGGCGGTGCCAACACACCTGGGGCGAGAGGTGGGGAGGGCGCCTTATGCCTAGACCTGGTTCCTGCTGGGCCTCCGCCCAGCACTCAGACTTGATCTTGCCCTTGCTCACTCCCCCACTGTCTCTCCAAGCCTCCCTTATCCCTGTCTGCTGTCTCATTCACTTCTCCTTGTTCCCATCTGTGCCCCCCAGACCTCTCTGAAGCCACTGGGGTTCGGGGACGTGAAAAAGTTTTATTTTACAGTCACTTGCAAGCAGTATAAAACAAACATTAGCACGGTTGGCAAAATGTGCAGGCAGCTGATTATCTGGGATTCTAAAAGTGGGATAAAGTTGAATGACCTACATGGTGGATTGAGAATTTGCTGGAATCCTGAGTTCTAGCCAGTCCCTGCACTGGCTGCTCCTTTGCAGTGGTGGTGCCAAGGAATAGTTTGGGGCTTTGGGCCCCCAGGTTTCCATTAGTCCCAGAGGAAAATAGTGTTTGCTATGACAACACGACTACAAAGTGAATCCCTACACCCACTTCCATCCACTGCCCACGAGCCCTCCCATGCTCTCCCCCAGGACCGATTCTGGACCCTTCAGTGCTACTGGAGGAAGCCATTTGCTCTGGTTTGTCATCATCTTCCCTTGGGTCTTTATCACAGTGAGGCTGGAAGACTCAGCCTGCTCTCTCGTTCACTCCCCATTCACTGATTCATTGATGGTCCCAGGCACAAGTTGACTGTAATCTAATACTCACTGGGTGGGCAATAAAGGCAGTAGATGGGAGCCACCAGGCAGAGTTCCTAGATCAAGGAATTTCAGAGGCCAGCTCAAGAGACAACCAGTACAGATGAAGAGTGAAATGGAAGGGCAGCGGTTGACCGCACTCCCTCCCTTGGCAGCGCTGTCTCAGATGTGATGTGTTTCAAAGGCACGTGTGATAAATAGTAGGAATGAGTCCATAGGCAGGAGTGGAGGAGGAAGTCAGGCTTTGTGGAAGGGTGGATTTGCTTTGGGGCTGCTGGATGAGTAGGAGATGGACAGCGGATGAGTTGGGGGAGGGCATTCCAGGCAGAGTACCAGGATATGGTGTAGCCAGTAGAACCAGATTTACAGCTTGGGTACATCACGGTACGAATGGGCCAGGTGGCATGTCTGACGAATATGCCTAGGGCTGGTGGTGAACTTGATGCTGAATGTCAAGGATGCCCGTGAACTTAAAAAAAAAAAAAAATTCCTGGAAACCCAACTGTGGTACACAGCAGGCAAACCAATGTGGGAGAAAACCACACATGGAGCCATTCTAAGACACTCTCAGTAAGAGGAAACTACCGATTAATGTGGCCCACAAGTAATGAGATGGGGGCTGCCGTCCTGGGGGCACTCCCAGGTCACAGCTGGGGGAGGCTGGAGATCCAGCATCTTCTGGTGCCAGGGTCTCCTCAGGAAGTGACTCCAGGTCTCACCTGTGCTGAGCCAGCTGCAGGGGCCATCCAGACTCTGGTCCTGGGCTGCAGTGATCCGGCCTCAGTTTCAGAGAGGACAAGGGAGGTGGAGCAGGTGTTTGAGGCACATCTCCCAACCTTTCTGTGCCTCAGTTTCCTCACCTGTAAAATGAGGTTAACAATGGTACCTGGGGCTTCCCTGGTGGCTCAGATGGTAAAGAATCTGCTTGCAATGTAGGAGATGTGGGTTTGATCCCTGGGTTGGGAAGATCCCCTGGAGGGGGCATAGCAAGCCACTCCAGTATTCTTGCCTAGAGAATTCTATAGACTGAGGAATCTGCTGGGCTACACACAATAGTACCTCTAAAGGACTGCAGTGAGCGAGGAGGGAACAGCACCTGGCAGCTCTTTGTGGCTGACATGTAGTATGTGCTTGATCAGGGCTGGCAGTTGTTAAGGTTGACCCCATCAGCACACTGGCCCTGAGGGGTCAGTTTCAATGGTCTCCCCAGCTCCCAGCCTTGCCCCTGACCTGAAACTCCCCTGATGGAGGGAAGTGCTCCCACACTTGATGCTCCATCCCATAGTATGTTCAGGTGGACATCAGGGCAACCCTGGCCAGACCCCACTCCCACCCTGAGAGCTTTGGCTTTACCCAGGGTCCATGCAGCTGGGCCCCTGGAAGGGACAGACCTTCCAGTCCCAAACTCTGAGGCTTTATTGCTTCCTCCCGGCCAGGGACTCTCTCCTTTAATCCCTAAACTAACTGGTGTCTATGTCCCTGTGTTGCCAGTCCAGGGAGGGCGAGTACTTTAGCTGGCGAAGGCTTAGCTCCTGCTTTCTGGTTGTGCAAACGACATTTATGCAAACAAAGGACTCTTACTCCCTTTAACCGGGCTTCCTGGAGAGAAGGGCGAGGCTTACTCCTTCCTGTGTTCCAGGTGCAAGTCCCTGACAAAATGCCTGCTCCATCCCCAGACGGTTTGGTCTCATCTCCACACAGGGAGGTTTGGGGGATTCTCCTTAACTCACTGCAGCTGCCCACCACAGGGCATGGGCAGGAAGCTTGAAAATTAGAATCTGAGAACTTATAAGAGATGATTAGCTATAACCCTGTCATTGTTTCAAAGACAGGAAAATTGAAGTTGAAAGAGAGGAAGTTTCCACTGTTAAAAAGCACTTGTTGAGGAGGATGTGCTTGCCTTGACTCTACCCCAAGAAAAATTACTACAGTGTGGTTTCAACTGTTCATCAGTTTTGGCTTTTCCTATGAGACTTTTCTTTTTGAGACAGCTGAGAATCTCCATGCAGGGCTCTTTCTGGAAGGGGCATTTTACTTAGAAGATTTTACCTTTATTAGGAGGGAGAACTTGGAAGTTCTTTGTTGCTGCATCTCTGCCCTTGGGCCTGGGATGATGGGAGTCCTGACAGCCTTGTGTCTTGCGGGGGTCAGTCCATGGGGGAGAGGAATGTAACAGGGATGAGGATGAAGGGAGGGGAAGGGTGGTCCTTCGGCAGCCTTTAAGAGGCCTCTTGCCCTCCCCAGCCTCATAAACCTGGAACTTGGGAGAACCTAAAACAGGTAAAACCTAAGATGCTGACTCAGTAAGAGTAGAGGCCTATTTGCATATTTCAAGGATGAGGTAGCTCCATGCAGCTTGATGTAGTAAGAGCCACGCTTGTTTCTGACCCATGTCTCCTAGATCACTCCTTCTGGTGCCCCAAACCTTGCTTGGTGGTAGTGGTGTAATCGCTAAGTCGTGTCTGACTCTTGCGACCCCATGGACTGTAGCCTGCCAGGTTCCTCTGTCTATGGATTCTCTAGGCAAGAATACTGGACTGGGTTGCCATTTCCTTCTCCAGGGGATCTTTCCAACCCAGGAATTGAACCCAGGTCTCCTGCATTGCAGGCAGATTCTTTATCCACTGAGCTACGAGGGAAGCCCAAAGCTTGCTTAAGCACTTACTATTTGCCTAACACATAATGATCTTTTCACTATGTTCCTCAAGCCGAGCTCCTGGAGTTCAAAGATGGAGCCAGTCATAGCCCCTTGGAAGGCCAGGCCCTTGACTTTCAGGTAGGTGGATGTTTAGAGGCTATCACCCAGAGACAAGCCCGTGAGTTCTCCTCACCTGGACAGAGAATCCCCCAAAGTAGGCCCCAGTTGCTGTGCCTGCTTGCATGGCCTATTTTCGAAGCTATGAACAGCTAGCATTACCTGTTCTAAACATCTAGAGTTATCTGCCTCCTTAGTCACCTTGCCTCTGGCTTCTAACAGCTGTCAGGCCCCACCTCCTTCCCGCCTCCTTCCATCTGGGGTCCCTCCCTTCCCTTTTTTTCTTCCTGAAAGGATCTGGAGGCACCAGATCCACAAGGTCTGATGTCTTTAAAAGGACCAGCCTGGGCCAGAAGGCTCACTGGGAACCGCAACATTCACGTGGATGCTAGTCCAAGTCCACCTGCCGTCTCCTTCTGGCCTCCGACGCCGCCATGCGGGCCTGTGTGCCCCTGACAGTGGCTGTGCTCTGTGGCCTGGCCTGGGCCGGTGAGTCACTGCTGGTGGGATGACAGGGGTCCTGCAGAGAGCTGGGGGACCTGGGAGGGAGAGCGTGAGGGTCGTGAGGTAAGGGAGGGCCAGCTCTGCCCAAAGCCTTGGACCCCCTAGACCAGGCCTGGTCTGAGGCAGGAGCTGCCTCTGGAGTAGATGGGCTGTGTGAAGGGAGCTGCAGGACTGATGGGCCAGGGGCACCTTGGAAGATGAGCCCCAAACAACCCTTAGTCCAGCTTGACTTGATTTCACCAAGGTTTTGTTTTCCAAGGCCACCATATGGTGTGAAGCTGGACTGTGACTGGCTGGGTTTGTGTGGCCTGGCCGCCCTGGGTCACTTCCTCTGCTACCTGGGTGAGGGTGAGTTGTCTGGGTGGGACTTTTCCCTACGAAGACTTAGTCGGTGGGCAGGCTCCAGGGATAGAGCCCCGACCAGGAAGCAGGCCACGTGGTCAGAGGTCTCCGTCTCGTCCCTGGTAGCGGACCTAAAGTGGAGAGAGGTCCAGGCCCCCAGGACCTAGTGGTGCAGGGATGGGACCGGTGTTGAGGATGGGAACACGTTCCTGTTCAGCAGGGGGCAGGCGCTGGTGCTGCCGTGTTAACTGGTGGTTACTGGGTGAGCAGGGAGAGTGCCAAGGGAGGGGGCTGAGCTGAGGGGTATTGGGGGAGCCTCCTCTGCCCAGAGGAGAAAGAATCCGAGCCTGATGCCCATTGCACTCCACCAGGGTGTTCCTACACAGGACTGTCGTAAGGATTAAATAAGACAATATGTCAGAAGCACCCTACATGAAATGATATCTCAAAGAATGGGTCTTTGATTATGATTGTGATTATAAATTGCCATTTAGTCACTCAGTCGTGCCTGCCTCTTTGTGACCTCATGGACTGTAGGCCACCAGGCTCCTTTCTCTATGGGATTTCTCAGGCAAGCATACTGGAGCCGGGTGCTACTCTCTTCTCCAGGGTATCTTCCTGACCCAGGGATTGAGCCTGAGTCTCCTGCACTGACAGGCAGATTCTTTACCCCTGAGCCACCAGGGAAGCCTGTAATGTAAATACATATAAAATCATGTATATTTTACCTGTATTATATTAATCATATTAATATGATATAATAAATATTTATTTATGTAAAACAATTTATATAAATACACAATTTAGTCTTGCAATCATTTCCCATGAGGTTTTCGATAAGGAGACCACCAAAGAAACTAAATGAAAAGACTTCAGAGGGGGAAGTCATTCCTAGGCCTCCCCATTGGCTGGGATGCGGTACCTCCACTCCTGCTCACATGGCAGAGCAGCCGGCCCCCGGGTGGTGTGGAGCTCGTGGTAGAGAGGGAGGGAGGGTGTAGAGCTTCAGGGTTAGTGTGAAGCAGTGGCCGTGGGGTTGGGGCATCCCAGTCTCAGGAGATGAGAGCAACTGGAGGGGGTCCCTGGGGGGTATTCCTGAGGGCAGACGCAACAGTGGCTTCAGAAAGGCAAGGTGGAGCCCTTGCCCCTGGGGCTGGTGGTCTGATCCTGCTGTGGGACTGATGGAGAAGTCAGGGTCCAGTGGGTGGTGCTTCCTTCTTTCCTAAAGTGGGAGAAAGGGGCTCGGTTCTTGTCTGTCTTCTGCCAACATCTCAGAACTTAGATGCGAGTATGAATAGCATGGGAGCCAGTCTTAGGTCCTCAGTTATTTCAAGTGAATTGAGGCTGGAAGTGAATCATCTTGGTGGGCTAGATCTCCATGGAAACAGCACCTGGGGGCCCCAGAGAAGCACGGATGTAGGATTCCCTAAACATCAGAGGGGCGGAGCACTGTCATGCAGGGCACACCCAGGCTCAGGACCAAGTTTCTTGATGGGCAGTATGGATAGGGGGTGGGCATTCTGGCACATTTGAGTTTTGGAGTATTTAGAGAAATTTAGCATTTCATGTAGGGATTGTTGGCCAGAGGTGGTGGGGTGGTGGTGGGTGATAAGCTCTGTGAAGCTTTGTTGATAAGCTCTGTGAAGGTAAAGAAAGGCCAAAATAGAGTACGGAAAAAAAAAGAGAGTTAGAGAGATGGGCAAGAGGGTTACTGGAGCAGTGATTCAGTGCCTGGCTGATGAGCGAGGTGTACACAGAGGGTTTGTGTGGATTGGAGCTGCGGGCTGGGAGCACTGGAGTAAGTAGTCATGGTGACTAGCCCCCAGAGGGTCCCCAGAACAGATATAGCAGAGAGGCCTATGAGGAAAAGTCTCTCCTACCCCCTCCCCATCCCCCTCACACCGCAAGGTCCTCTTAAAGCAGATGGTCAGGTTTACAGGGAAGTGTAAAGGATCTCTGGCTCAGGGTTTCCAGGGATGACAAAGCTCTTGAATAGAGATGAAAGAGTTCACTCAGCCAGGGCCAGTGCGGGTGTCCTCCTGAGCTCTACAGAGCTGATCATTCACTTGCAGCCCTTCTCAACCGGCGCCAGCTGCTGGACTGGAGTGAATTCCTTCCTTGGACTCTGCTGATCTGGCCCATTTAAGAAGGTTGTCGTGATTTGTCTGAGTTCTCTCCCTTTGGATTCTGGGTGTACTGCCAGGCTAACTGAGCAGGCAGCTGACACAGCCTTCCTCCTGGGCTGAAAAGTTCTCCTTAAGTTCTTTGCATGTGGGCTCCAAGGGAGCATCACTTAAGATTCAGGGGGCATTCCCTGGGCTTGGAGGGACGAGTGGCCTTGACCCAGTCTTCTCTAGGGACGATTCACTGGCTCTGCCTTTCTGGCCACTTTGGAGGCCCTTTATGTGAAGTTGCCTCAGATCCTGGGTTAACTTTGACATGATGTAAAGAACCTCTTTGATGTAAAGAACACAGACCCATAGCGATGATGTCAGCTAGAAACCGTCAGCCCAAGGGATGGCCTGGCTGAATCCCAGGGAGGCAGTCAGCTAGATCAGGCATGTAGACAGGGAAGACTGCTCCAGCCAGTCTGGACACTTACCACCTTGAAGATGGCCATGGAATGCTGACTGCTTATTTATCTAACATTTACATGGTGCTACTAATGTGTCCTGCAGTGTCTTAAGTGCTTTCCAAAAATTAACTCATTGAATTCTTATGAATATTCTATGAGATGGGCTCCATTACTGTCACACTTTTACAGAGAAGGAACCTGGGGCACAGCAGGTAAAATAACTTGCCCAAGAACACATAGCTAGAAAGCAGCAGAACTAGAATTCGAGCCTCAAGCAGTTTGGTGCCAGAGTCTGGGTACTTGGCCTCTCTGCTGTGTCATCCTCATTAGAACAGTGTAAACCCTAATCCCAAGCCAGTAACCCAGCCCATAGCCCTCTCTCCACCTCCACCCTAAGCGATGCTATACTTGTGTGAAACAGCAGCTGGGACCAAACCCCAAATCTTATCTAAGGCAAAATTGGGATTATTTGTCCTCTCCTGGTCTTGACACGTTCCTCAACCCTGAATATGGTTTTAGATCTACTCCTCATTCCTTGGGGGCTTCCCTGGTGGCTCAGAGCTTAAAGCATCTGCCTGGAATGCAGGAGACCTGGGTTCGATCCCTGGAGAAGGAAATGGCACCCCCAGTACTCTTGCCTGGAGAATCCCATGGAGGGAGGAGCCTGGCAGGCTATAGTCCATGGGGTCGCAGAGTCAGACTCGACTGAGTGACTTCTGAGCAACTTCACACCATCACACACCTCATTCCTTATCCAGACAGCAATGCAACATTGTTATTTTTACCAGTAATTAACTCAAGCCCCAATCCTATCTGTAGCTCTTCATCTAAACCTAACAAGCCCCATCGCTGGCTCAAATTAGGTTTAAGTCTCTTCATTCATACAAATTCCAGTGTTAAATGTGACTCTGACTCTGATCTGACATTCTCTGTAACCCACAGCCTGACCCTAAACCCAGAACCCGCTAAATCCAAACCTCAGGGACCTCAAGTGGAAACAAAAGCTGTGTTATCACCCTTAAAGCCTAGAGTGGAAGGAAAGAGAGCGCAGCCAGCTTGACCTGGCTCAACCCCCTTCCACTGTCTTTGCTGTGGTGGGCTTATTTTTTTAACAGTGGTGGTGGGTTTGTACCATTTCTTTCAAAATTTCTTGTCTTATGCCCCTTGTGACCAAAAGCTTGCTTCTGCAAGTCATTTGGCTGGAGCAAGGGATGTGGTCTGTGGTTGCATAACGGATCTTGTTCCAAAGCCCAATTCTCACCCACACCCACCTCAGTCCCCACCCTGAATGAAACTAATCCAAACACATTCCCAAGACTAGAAGAGGCAGAAAGCTGTAACAAGTGGGGAAGAGGGTGCAGAGAGAGCAAGCTAAGGGGAGGGAAGAACAAAGAAGCAGAAGATGTAAAAGGGACAGGATGAGAGGCAGGAATGAGTCAGGGCGAGAGGACAGGTGGGGGCGTTAGAACAGCCGTGATCTACCGTCCTCAACGTGACAGGGAATGATGCTCTCTGGGCCAAGCCCAGCCCACAGACCTCTTTCTTTGGTCTCTCCGAATTTTTTAAAATTGGAAAATTTACATAAAAATGAAGGCTTCTCTTGAAAAAAAAGAAAAACTAGAGGCTCTGGCAACACTCAGCCTGCATCCCAAATGGCGACAACTGGCTGGAGCTGCTAGTGGCTGCCAGTCTCAGGCAGGGCATTGTTTCTGAGTCCGTCACAGTCCCCACTCTTTCTACTGCCTCCCTGCTCTTGACTCGTTTGTGTTACAGGTCTAGTTCCAGTAGGCATCTGAGTCTGTGGTCCTGGTCTATATTATGACCCTTGCAGCAGCCAGTGGGTGGTTAGTGATGGCTGGTGGGCAGTGCGGGAGAGGCATGGGAGGCTGTGTGTGAACTTCTCCCTGGCAGCTAGTAATGGCCTTTCCTGCTAGGTAAGTCCCCCCGTCCCTGTCTGTGAACCCTCCTGCAGAGGGCACTGTGATGAGCGAGTAGAATCCCCAAGGAGCTGAGTCTGTGACCTTTACTGACCGTAGGCAACAGGGAGTCATGCGCATCTCGCTGTAATGAGAGATTTGACCGGGATGCTGTCTGCCAGTGTGACCGCCGGTGTCCCCGGCATGGGGACTGCTGTGAAGACTATGAGCAGCTGTGTACAGGTGAGCCTCCTTGTGGGGTGAAGGGCCTGGGAGGTACAGCAGGTCAGGCCATGACCACATCTAGCCTGCTTAGGGACTGCCAGCCAGGATGTCCAACTATCCAGAGCAGGGTTCCAGACTGATCACGGTGCTCAAAGGACCTGAAGAGGATTAGGATGTCCCTAACGTAAGACCTCAATTTAAAATAGAAGTCATTTACCTGGAACATTTGTCTGAACTATTAGTATTAATATCTGGAAAGTTTAAAGAATTGAAAAAAAGTGGAAAGATGAAAATATCATTTTAGCATATATGACGTTACCAATTATTATTTGCAAAGGTAAACAAATGGTAGTGAATGTTCCCAACTTGCACGCCACCAGGAAGACCACAGGGTGTCAATGACCGTCACAATTCACGCCACTCTTGCTATCACAGGGCTTCCCTGGTGGCTCAGACGGTAAAGAATCTGCTTGCAATATGGAAGCCTCAGGTTTGATCCCTGGGTCGGGGAGATCCCCTGGAGAAGGGAATGGCTACCCATTCCAGTATTCTTGCCTGGAGAATCCCATGGACATAGGAGCCTGGCAGAATACAATCCATGGGGTCGCAAAGAGTCGGACACAACTGAGCGGCTAACACTTTCACTTTTCCTATCACTAGTGGACTGAGTGGCTGCACATCACTCTGAGGCCAAGGGTTAAGCAGGACAAGTACCACCCTCAAAAGCCAGTTTTTCTGCTATTCCAACTACCCGTTTTAAATTTGAAAAACTCATTTTGAATAATTCCCTTATTTTGGTGCTTCCCATGTTTTAGACACCTAGGTGAATGGTCTTCTGCTAAGTTTACTGTCCAATCGTATGCCCCGACTCCCAGCTTGGAAAACATGGTCACTGGAGCCCTGGTACCTAACGGCCAGCTGCATACAGTTGTGCGTGTTGTGTACTGCACAAGAGCCTCTGGTTGAGAAGGCAAGCTGAACCAAAGTTGAATCTGTATCCTTCTCGATAAACCACGCGCCTTGGTAAAGAGCTGTGTCTGCTGAGAGACAGGAGTACTTTTTCCTAATTTGCCCGACTGTGGTCTCTGCTGACCTAGCCATGTGCCGTCAGAGGTTCTTCCAGCCTAAAGAACGCTGATTCGATTTGCACAAAAACGCCAGTGGACTAGCAGTTCAGGTCCAGGCAGGGAAACCCAGGCCCAGAGCTCAGTGCCAGAATCAGACCCAGCCCTTCTCTGCTGCTCTGGGCCTCATTCAGCAGACTCAGGGTGGCTTTTTCACCGTGGACCATCAGCCTGCCATTTCAACAGTCTCAGCTTAGCAACCATTTCATCCCTGTCCCTGATGTGCAACTCAGAGCCCTTTTCCTATAGAAAATATATTATAAATGATGGTTGAGACCCTAGATTAGCTCACAGAAATCTATTCCGCATAAAGTGTTGCTGAGTTAAGAACCCTGTGGATTGTCAACACAGGCTGGATTGGAGAGGCTGGATTAGAAAGCAAGTGATTGGAGAGGTTTGTTGACAGTGAATAACCTGCCCCATGGTTCTGATGGAGAGGTTTGTTGACAGTGAATAACCTGCCCCATGGTTCTGATGGGCTTCCCAGTGGTGCTAGCGCTAAAGAACCCGCCTGCCAGTGTAGGAGACTTAAGAGACGTGGGTTCGATCCCTAAATGGGGAAGATCCCCTGGAGGAGGGTATGGCAACCCACTCCAGGATTCTTGCCTGGAGAATCCCACAGACAAGCCTGGCAGGCTACAGTCCATGGGGTCGCAGAGTTGGACACAACTGAAGCGACTTAGCACACAGACATGGGTCTGACAGTAATAACCCATACCATGTGGTGAACACAATAACAGATTAAGAAGCACTTTGTAATAGTGTTGGCTTTGAGTGGTGGGCAGGGGGTGGAATTTATTCCACTCTGATGAGAGAGGAGCTGAGTCCCCAGGTCTGCCTTTCTCTTCCTCCCCACCCCTACTCCATCCTTCTCTGCCTAGAGGCCAGGCTGCAGTCAGTCTGCTTGCAGGCAGGGGGGTGGGGCACAGTAGGAATGTGCCTTTCTGAACGCCCTTCCCCCAAATGCAGCCTTTGTGGCCATTGCCAAGTGCAACTGTGAAGAAAGAAGGGAAGTTGGTAACTCAGGAAACAGTTCTTAATCCCTGAGGCCTGGGAGAAGTTCACCCTTGACCCTGGGAGTTATTATAGGTAAGGGACGTTCCTAAGTGAGGGCCTTGTCATTTGGGGGATTCAAGCCTATCCAATTTATATTAAAGAAAAGTCATACCAACCTCAGAGTTTTCATCCCAGAAGGGACCACAGAATACCAGGCTTCCCTGGTGGCTCAGTGGTAAAGAATCTGCCTGCCAATGCAGGAGATGCGGGTTTGATCCCTGGGTTGGGAAGATCCCCTGGAGAAGAAATGGTAACCACCTGGAGAATTCTATGGACAGAGAAGCCTGGTGCGCTCCTCTGTCCACGGGGTCACAAAAGATAACTTTGTGACCAAACAACAACACTGAGTACCAGAAGGCTAAATGGTGAGGAAGGTCATGCCTGGGGATGTTCTTTCATGTTTCAGAATGGTTTTCAGTCCTCCTCTGTTTCACATTTTCTATTTTTCTCCTCCTTCACCTGGTACTTATTTATTGTACCTGAGCCCCTGTTTTGTCTTTTTTTTTCCACTGCACATGCTTGGTTGGGAGGACTGAGAACCAGGGATAAAGAGGAGGGGCCCCTTGGGGATGACTGGTGACTTTACTTCTTTGACCTACAGCTGAAGAGAATCACATAGAACCAGAGCCATTCCTGGAGCTGGAAGAGGAGACAGAGGGCGCCCCGGCTAGCAGTGAGTCTGCCTCTGCAAGGGGGGGCCTTTGGGAAAGGACAAGGGACACGGGGTGGGGCAAGGAGAGGTCAGCCATGTCAACAGCAATAGGCCTGGGCCTAAGCCAGCCAGGACCCTAAATCTAGCACCTGGAGGTGGTGAGGGGCTCAATGGACTCCTGAGGCCTGGGAAGGAGGAAGCCCTGGGGGCCTCAGAGAGCTGGGGGGATAGGCAGGAAAGAGTCTGAAGCCTACAAGAGGGAGAGGGAGGGTTAAGAGATTTTATTTTTAGAGAGGGAAGATTATAAAAACAACAGGCTAGAAAGGAGAGTTCAGCATCAGAAAGGACTTCCTGCCTGTGAAGGGTGTGCACCAATTAAGCTTGTTTGTTTTCCTTCCCTTGAGTTCTTTAATAGGAAGCAGGAGAGCGAGGCTGGTAGGGGGTGGGTATTGGGGGGCTGGCAGTGGGCTGGGGGAGGGGACATGGCCTGGCCGCTGACTCGACACAGCGACCCCTAGCGGTCTGGTCAGGACACACCTCCTCTCTGTCTTCTCAGGCTTGTACTTGGCACCCAACTCCTGCCAGGGCCGCTGCCTGGAGGCCTTCGACAAGCACCACGCATGCCACTGTAATGCCCGCTGCCCAGAGTTTGGAAACTGCTGCGAGGATTTTGAGAGCCTGTGTGGCCATGGTCAGTCTCCCGCTCCCTTTAGCATAGCCCTGGAGGCAGAGGGACTCTCTAGAGCAATGGTTTTCCAAGCGTGGCCCCTGGACCAGTAGCATGAGCATAATCTGGGAGTTTATTAGAAGTGGAAGCTCTGGGGCTCAGCCTGGATCCACAGAATGAGAAGCTCTGGGGTGGGGGCCCACCGATATGTTTTCACAAACCCTCCAAGTGATCCTGATACTTGCCAAAGTGCAAAACCTCCCTAGTGGCAGGACCATGTGGGTCTTCTATGCTGAGTGTAAGGATTCTTTAGGATCCTTTAGGAAGCCACTCAGGGCTTCCCCTGAGTGGCTCAGACGGTTAAGAATCTGCCTGCAATGCAGGAGCCCTAGGTACGATCCCTGGGTTGGGAAGGTCCCCTGGAGAAGAAATGGCTACCCACTCCAGTAATCTTGCCTGGAGAGTTCCACGGACAGAAGAGCCTGGTGAGCTACAGTCCACAGGGTCGCAAAGAGTTGGACGGGACTGCGGGACTAACAGGCTCTAGACCACTGCCCTGCGGTCACTAGGGTGCCTGACTGCAGCCCCCTCCCCTGATGCTGGCTTCTGGAAGGTACCTGCCTCCCGGCCTCCATCGAGCTCTGAGATATCCCTCCCCAATTCCTCTCAGAGGGCTTCTCCCACAGCAGCGATTCCATAACCAAGGAAGAGCTGCAGAGTGTCTCTGAGAAGATCTACAGGGCAGATGCCAACAAAGCCCGGAAGGAAGACATCGTTCTCAACAGCCAAAACCGCATCTCGCCCTCAGAGACCAGGGACCAAGTAGACCGCTCCCCAGAGCCGTGAGTTCCCCGAACGCCTCTTCCAGCAGAGTCTCTCCCCGAGTTTTGCCTCTTCTGGTGCCTCAGCTCTTTTCTCCTAAGGCAGGTAGGATCGAAGGCAGAGGGGAAACTGGTTCTCTGGAGACATATAAAGCCACCCTGAGGGCCTGTGGGCATCCATGTGGGAGGGTTTCTGAGCTTTCCCAGGTGGCACTAGTGCTCAAGAGCCTGTCCGCCAGTGCAGGAGACTTAAGAGATGTGGGTTCTGTCCCTGGGTTGGGAAGAGGCCCTGGAGAAGGAAGTGGCAACCCACTCCAGTATTCTTGCCTGGAGAATCCCATGGACAGAGGAGCCTGGTGGGCTATAGTCCACGGGGTTGCAAACAGTCAGACATGATAGAAGCCACTTAGGATGGACAGACTGGCTGAGAGTAGAACTGACCTTCCAAGAGATGAAGTGGAGAAAAGAGTGACCTCATGCATTGTCCCCAAGAGTATCTGAGGGCCCCACTCTGCCTCTGCACAACACCCTCACATGCCTGCCTTGCATCTGGACGTTCTGGAGTGTTTCTGCTCCACGTCCAGGTCTCTCACTGGGCCTCACTCTACCTCCCCAAGGCTCTTCACATATGTCAATGAGAAGCTGTTCTCTAAGCCGACCTACGCCGCCTTCATCAGCCTCCTCAACAACTACCAGCGGGCCACGGGCCGCGGGGAGCACTTCACAGCCCAGGAGCTGGCTGAGCAGGACACCTTCCTCAGAGAGATCATGAAGACGGCCGTTATGAAGGAACTCTATGGCTTCCTCCACCAGCAGAGTGAGTGAGGCAGTGAGGCCCTCCCCCAGGCCCGCGAGGGAGGCCATGGTGAGGCCTCGGGGTGTGCCTGCTGGGGACGGGGCTCCGTGATGGGCAGGTTAGGAGAGCAGGTGAGGATTTAGGTGGAGGCCAGTGTACACCTGGGAGGGGGCAGGGAAGGGGCCAGAGAGAGGAGCCCATGGACTCCAGCAGGAGCTGAAGAATCCTCTGCCTGGCTTGGGAGTCATCCTGTCTTTTAACCTAATCTAAGCACAGGGGGCTTCCTGGTGGCTCAGATGGTAAAGAATCTGCCTGCAATGCAGGAAATGATTCTATCCCTAGGTCGGGAAGAACCCCTGGAGAAGGGAATGGCAAGCCACTCCAGTATTCTTGCCTGGAGAATCCCATGGACAGACGAACCTGGTGGGCTACAGTCCATGGGGTCGCAGAATGGACACGACTGAGCGGCTAATGCTTTCACTTTCTTTCAGCCACCTCGTTTATCCTCCATGCGTATGTCAGTCTCAGGGTTCACTGCAGGCTGTGAGTCACCCCCCACCCTGCCCCCCTCAGTGGACCCCAGTCTCAGCACCATTTTCCAGGCAGGAAGAGTCCCTGTCCCTGCTCCCTTCTCAGGCAATAAGTCCAGGAAGGAGGCCGGCCCACTTCACTTTTTTTTTTTTGCTGGGGAAGCAGCAACAGAAAATCAACAAAGGTTCAGAGTAGGAAGTTTTACCGGGAAGGGCTCTGGCTGGACCGATTCCAACAGAGATACATTCCAATCAGACCAAAAATGGCTTGGGCCTCAGGGCTTCTTGGCATGGGGTGTGTTTGTTAGTGTCCTCTGAATTCCTTCCCTGAACTCCAGGCAGCCGGGCCTGGGCTGGGGGCGGCTCCAGCCAGGTCGTCCCTTGCTGGCGGGGCGGGGGATGGCCTCTGCTCAGACACCGCATTCCATCCTTGGGTGGCCTGGTTAAGTTAGTAACTTTGTTTAGGTAAAGCCTGTGACACACAAGCAAACCCTACGAAGAGGGCGTGATCCTGCACTGCCCCCTGGTGTCCTCTTTGTGGTAAACACGCAAGAGGATTTTGGAGCTGGAGACAGCCCTACTGCAGGCTCTTCCACTCACCCCGTCTTCCCTTCTCTCCCTATCCAAATCCCACTTCTCCTTCAAGTTCTAGCTCACATTCTACCTCGTTATGAAGCTGCACTCACTGCAACTTGCGGCAAGGGTTTGGACTCTGTCTTCAAATACCCTTGGAGCAGAGAGACTTGCTTTCACTTGTTAATAACCCCAGGCCCTTTGACCCTTGGACCCTGTTGGAGCCTTGTCTGTGCAGTAGGATCTTGGGAAACTGATGCATGGAAAGTACTCAGTGAAAAGCAGTCGTCATTCAGACTGTGAAGCTGTTCTCTGTTACATCGTATATTTTTATTTTTTTAAACTAATTTTTATTGGAGTATAGTTGCTTTAATAATGTAGTGTTAGTTTCTACTGTACAGCAAAGTGAATCAACTATATGGTATGTCATGTATCTTTAGTCTTGTTTTCCGACTATGTTTTAAGTCCTTGAAAGGAGGGAATATGTCTGGTACATCTTCTATGTCCCCTCTCACAATTCTAGGCAGTAAACCGTTGGTATTTGATGGCTCCCTAATTCAGATCCCCAGCCCTGACCTTTCCCTTGGGTCTCACTGGCCTTTCTGACATCTCCACCTGCCTAACTGGCATCTACTCAGAGCTTAGTGTAAAGAGAGCTCACAGTTCCTGCCTCTTCCTCCAGACAGGCCTGCTCCTCTCCCAGTCTTCCCCATCTCATTAATAGTTCCATAATTCATCCAGTTGCCTGTGCCCAAAGCCCAGGAGTTATGTCATCACTCTCCACCCCCATTTCCTCCACCAGGAATTGTTGTTGTTGTTCAGTTACTAAGTCCTGTCCGACTATGTGATCCTATGAACTGCAGTATACTGGGCTTCCCTATCTTTCACCATCTCCTGGAGTTTGCTCAGCTCATGCCCACTGAGCCCGTGATGCCATCCAACCATCTCATCCTCTGCTGCCTCCTTCTCCTCCTGCCCTCAACCTTTCCCAGCATCAGGGTCTTTTCCAGTGAGCCAGCTCTTCATATCAAGTGGCCAAATCATTGGGGCTTCAGCATCAGTCCTGCCAATGGATATTCAGGGTTGACTTCCTTTGGATTGATTGGTTTAATCTCCTTGCAGTCCAAGGGACTCTCAAAAGTCTTCTCCAGCACCACAATTCAAAGGCATCAATTCTCTGGTGCTCAGCCTTCTTTATGGTCCAACTCTCACATCCGTACATGACTACTGGAAAAGTCACAGCTTTGACTATATGGACCTTTGTTGGCAAAGTGATGCCTCTGCTTTCTAATATGTTGTCTAGATTTGTCATAACTTTTCTTTCAAGGAGTAAGTGTCTTTTAATTTCATGGCTGCAGTCACTGTCAGCAGTGATTTTGGAGTCCGAGCCTGATACCACTCTGACATGAAGAATCAATGTGAGAATTAAAAGCAGTTAAAACAGTGCCAGGAGAAGGCAATGGCACCCCCACTCCAGTACTCTTGCCTGGAGAATCCCGTGGACAGAGGAGCCTGGTGGGCTGCAGACCATGGGGTCGCTAAGAGTCAGACATGACTGAGCGACTTCACTTTCATTTTTTTACTTTCATGCATTGGAGAAGGAAATGGCAACCCACTCCAGTGTTCTTGCTTGGAGAATCCCAGGGACGGAGGAGCCTGGTGGGCTGCTGTCTGTGGGGTTGCACAGAGTCGGACACGACTGAGAGACTTCACTTTCATTTTTTACTTTCATGCATTGGAGGAGGAAATGGCAACCCATTCCAGTGTTCTTGCTTGGAGAATCCCAGGGACGGAGGAGCCTGGTGGGCTGCTGTCTATGGGGTTGCACAGAGTCGGGCATGACTGAAGTGACTTAGCAGCAGCAGCAAAGCAATGCCAGGCACACATAGAACATAGTAACTCTAAAATACTTTTGTTATTATTATTGTTTGATCAAGCTCCAACCCTTGTATGCTGACTTCTGACTGCCTCTCAGACCCCCTCTCCCACCACTCTCCCCTCTTGCTCACTGTTCTTCCCCGCATAGACTCTTAGCTCTTTGAACATCAAGTTCAAGGTGTCCTGGAGCCTTTGCACCTGCTGTTTCTTCTACGTGTAAGCATCTTTCTCCCAGGTCTTTGTACAGCTGACTCCTTATCCTTCGGGTCTCTGATTAGTGCCTTCTCAGAGAGGCCTTTCTGGCTTTCTAGAAGAGCACCCCATCCCCACCTCCAGTCATCATGGGATAATCTCCTTTATTTTCTTCATAGCACTTATCTGAAATCATCCTGTTTATTTGTTTATCATTTGTTTCCTCCACTGGAATGTAAACTATAAAGTCAGGGATCTTGTCCTTATGATTCCCTGCTGAATCCTCAGCCTTCAGGTCTGGGCCTGGCACAAGACAGGTGCTCCAAAGATAATTGCTAAACAAACAACTGACTACATTTGTTGGCTGAACCACCTGCCTCTTGTCGAGTTGGGACAGATGGCCCTTCTTTGCTTCCCAAGACCTGGCCCCGCTTTCCCCTCTCCTAAGTCCTCTGTGCTTTTCTTCCCAGACCGCTACAGCTCGGAACAGGAGTTCATCAGCGACCTAAAAACATGTGGTTTGGGCTATATTCCAGAAGCAAAGAAGAGAAGGACTCAAGTGGCTTTGAGCACGTCTTCTCAGGTGGGATTATTCTGCTTGGGAAGAAAGAGGTGGAGGGATGAAGCGGGACGCTTCCCTCGGGCATGGGGCAGCGTCCACACTGATGAATCAGCAGCCACACCAGCTCGCAGGCCAAGAGGGAGGGGACTGAGAAGCCATTGCTGAGGACCGGTCTTCCAATGAGCACACATAGGAAGGGAGATGCCTTTGAGGCCACGGTTGCCTATCTCTCAGTGGTCCTCTGCTTCCAGAGCTTGGCCGGCTGCTTCCCAAGAAAACCATCTTCTTTTCCTGCACGCCACACCCCGCCAAGCTCCCACCAAAACTGGCCTGTTCTTAGGGAAATGGCTAGAGGATCTTAGATTGGTCCAGGGTCAGCCAGGGGAAGGAACTCTCCTGAGGGCTTGAGCTGAAATGATGGTTGGGGTAGGGAGAAGCTTCTAGAGCTGAGAATTAGGGATATGAGGGTCTCCAGGAAGTTGGGGTGGACATTCTAGGAGTCAGAGACTCCTAGAGAAGGGGGACAGCCTTGGCATGGGAGTAGGGAAAGAGGTTGGAGGGGGGAGGCCCAGATCACCCACCCTGATCTCTTTATCGTAGGTGAAGTCAAAAGGCAAGGTCACTGGCTTCCATAACTGGATCCGTTTCTACATGCAAGAGAAGGAGGGCCTGGTGGACTATTACAGTCACATCTATGATGGGCCTGTGAGTACTGATGCTGACCTCATAGGCTGGAAAAGCCTTGTTAGCACCAAGACTTTCTGTCCTCATTCTGCATTCTGAACAGGCAGGCTTGTCTCTCACACTGACCCTCTTGGCAGCCCATCCGGGATTGTGTATATGACTTTCCTATTTGCTGGAAAGTAGGTTTATCCAGCCAGCATGCTTCCAAACAGTGAGGACTCCCAAGCTGCAGGGGGCAGGAGGAGACAGCGGGCATCCTCTGTGGATGGGAGAGTGTAGGAGGGGAGGATTCTCAGAGAGGAAAATCAAAGATATGCAATTACCAGCTGCCTGAATTTCCTTAGAATGTGGAGTCAGCTGAAGTTTCAGTTTGGCTAGTCTGAGTTAAATTTCTTATATTTTTATAAACCTTTGCTGCCCTAAGTCTGGAAACAATCTGGGGACACTAAACTGTCTTCCTCTTCCCTGTATGAAGGCTACTTGGAACAGTCATGTCCCTGCTCCCCTGGCATTGGGCACATGGATTCTGACTCTGGCCTTCCTGGGGGAAGTGAGATGGTGGTTCCAGACAAAGGGTCTGAGCAGAACTCAGACACCTTAGCAGGCAGGCTGCTTCCTCTGTTGATTTAGAGAATCCACTCTCCCCAGAAAGCTCACATGGGCCCCCACGGGCCCCTGACACATCCTGGCCACCCCTGTCTGTGACTGTGCTGGGGCACTCACCAGACCCTCTTTGCCATCCTTCTCTCTGCAGTGGGACTCTTACCCCGACGTGCTGGCCATGCAGTTCAACTGGGATGGGTACTACAAGGAAGTGGGCTCAGCTTTCATTGGCAGCAGTCCTGAGTTTGAGATGGCGCTCTACTCTCTGTGCTTCATCGCCAGGCCAGGCAAAGTGTAAGTCCTGGTGGCCCAGGAGGGTGTGGGCAAATCACTGCTCTGGGGCTCAGTTTTCTCTCTTGGATTGTGAAGCTGTTGATGAGATCAGTCACATGGCTGCCAACCTTCATCCCAGCAACAGATCTATGTCCCCTCCTTCACCAAGTGCAATCTTATGCAGGAGCTTAATGTATCAAACAGTTAGACAGGGAACTGCCCTGGGGCTGCAAGCCTCTTCAGACTCTTTGCAGGTAGCACTAGTGGCAAAGAACCCACCTGCCAATGTAGGTGACCTGGGCTCGATGTCTGGGTCAGGAAGATCCCCTGGAGGAGCCCATGACAGCCCACTCTAGTATTCTTGCCTGGAGAATCCCATGGACAGAGGAATTTGGTTGGCTACCGTCCATAGGACTGCGAAGAGTCGGACATGACTGAAGTGACAGAACACACAGGCAAGCCTCCCTATTTGGCCCCTGAGGCTGCTTGGGGGACCCAGGAGCCCCAGAGAGCACAGCTGGAAACCAAGGGTCTCGTCTTCTCTAACATTTGAGGACTCTGGGTCCAACCACTTCTGAAACCCTAAGCAAACATTTCATTTCTGGGGGTTTCAGCTCTAGAGTTGGATTTGAGAATATTCCTCTAGGAAAGATGAGAAACAGTATTCTTTAAGAAGATAGAAAATAAGACAGATTTTGAAAGGGCGCTCTGCATGTGGGGGAGCTGGAGGCAGTGGCTGAAGCAAGCTGTGGCAGCTCCCTAAAAGGGTAAGACAGTGTAGAGCCCTTCTGCAGGGACTAAACTCAATCCTTCCAGCCTGGAGATGGAGGTGGAGTGAAGCAAGTCTCTATTATTTGGTGATCTCCTTCCACAGGTGCCAGTTGAGCCTGGGTGGACATCCCTTGGCCATCCAGACCTATACCTGGAACAAGTCAACCTATGGAAATGGCAGAAAGTACATCGCAACAGCCTATGTGGTGTCTTCCACCCATTAGAGCTTCAAGCCAGAAAGGCATATGAGGGCAGTGAGAGAGAGGTCCTGTAGGACTGAGATGCTATTTTCTCTGCACTGGAGGGTATGAGATTAGAGGAGACTGGAAGGAATTCCCCAATCCAGAATCGTTCCTATGGGAAAGAAGGAAACTATACAAGTTAGAAAAACAGTCAAATCTTTATCCTCCAGCACTTTGGAAATAGAAAGTTGGGACCCTCCATAGCTCTCTGCCCTGAAGGGAGATGGAACCAGGAAGAAGTCCTGGACCTCTCCAGGCCTCCTGTTTCCTTTCAATGCACAGTGAAGAGTTTTGCTCCACTTCCTCTTCTGGGGGTTGGTAAGAAGGCAAACCTGATGCTATTTTTACTGTGAAGATATTTTCAATTGTTCTTAGGAAGAACTGCTGATAGAAATCCCAGATTACCATAATGGCTGTGTACACAGCGCTGCAAACTGTAATCACCCCTGTACTGGGCCTTCAAAGAAATCAGGCAGTGGAGATCAAGGGCAGGTGTTCGGTCTTCCCGAGGGTTGTAACCCTCGCAGAACAGGGTCTGCGAGAGGGTAAGGGCTGATGCAGTGAGTAGGCTGGAGAGGGAGTAGACTTCCACAGGCCCTGATTTTTTTTTGCAGTTAGGTAACTGCATCGAGAAACTTCCTATTTGTAGATATTAAGTGCAGTTACAGAACTGAATTTTGATCCCAAAGAGTTTTTAGAAGAGTTTCCCTCATAGGAGGAAGATTCTACATCAGAAGAAGAAAGGAACCTATAGTTTGGTATCACTAACATAATTATAAGTCTCATTCAGCAGCCAAAATTTACATAAGCTCCAAAATGGAAGACGGGGAGACTGGGGCTCCCTATTTCAACCTCAGTCGTGCATTTCTCCCCTACCCGCACTGGGGACCAAATGCTGTCCCACAGAGTGGGGCTTTAGAGTCTTGCATCTCTAATTAAAGTCATTTAAGAAAACTTGAAATCTGTCTCGTCTTTGTATATGGCCCCCTTGAACTGCTTGGGGAAAGAGTGTCAAAGAAGAAATAAGTGAAGATAAAACTTTTATTTTATGATTCTTAAATGATCTAACAGATAACAGTTTATTCAAGATAAATAGCAACAATGTATTCAATTATATGAACTTATCTGTGACAGGTAGAAGGGACAGAGGAAGGAATTGTTTTGTCACTATAAAGTACTCACACTGTCCATGTAGTGGCACAGTGTTATTTGAAAGTGGGCATGGATTAGTTGTAAATGTGTATTGCAAACTATGGCAACCACTATAGAAGTTAAAAATATGTATAACTGACATGCTAAGAAAGGAGAGAAGATAAAATCATATAAAATACTCAAAAGCATAAAAGGCAGAAAGAGTAGAAGGCATAATTAGGAACAAAGAACAAGGGCAACAAACAGAAGACTGTAATGAATATGGTAGATATTAACCCAGCTATGTCAGCAATCACTTTGAATGTCAATGTTCTACATGTACTAATTAAAAAACAGAGATTGTCTGGGTGAATCAAAAGCTGAGACCTAACTATGTCATCTACAGGAAATCCACTTTAAAATGGATAAAAGAAAAATATACCATGATAATACTAATCAAAAGAAAGATCAGGCCTGTATACCCTCAATTGGAAGTGCAGCATTTTAACCACTGGATTGCCAGGGAAGTCACTGTAATGCTTTTTAGATATAAGAGCAAAAGCACAATCCATGAAAGGAAAAACTGATAACCTAAACTTCATTAACAATAAAGACGTAAAACCTGCATGATCAGGACTTCTCTCGTGGTCCCTTGGCTAAGACTCCTCACTCCCACTGCAGGGCCCTGGGTTTAATCCCTGGCCTGGCAACCAGAGCCCACATGCTGCAACTAAGAGCTTGGATACCACAACTAAAGATCCCGTGTGCTGCAACTAAGATCTGGCACAGTTAAATAAATTAATTAAAAAACAAAACAGTATGATCATCTCTATAGATGCAGAAAAATCTTTTGATAGAATTCAATATCCATTTATGACAAAAACTCTCCAGAAAGTGGGCATAGCGTGAACATACCTCAGCATAAAAAGTCCATCTATTACAAACCCATAGCTAATATCATACTCAGTGGTAAATAGCTAAAAACATTCCCCCTAAGATCAGGAATAATACAAGGATGTCCATTCTTGCCACTTTTATTTAACATAGTTTTGGAAGTCCTAGTTATAGCAATCAGAGAAGAAAAGGAAATAAAAGGAATCCAAATTGGAAGCAAGAAGTAAAACTGTTCACCATTTGCAGATGAGATGATATGAAAACATAGAAAATCCTAAGGATGCTACTAGAAAACTATTAGAGCTCATCAATGAGCTTGGTAAAGCCTCAGGTTAGAACTTAATAGAAACCTGTTGCATTTCTATAAACTAACAACAAAAAATTAGAAGAGAAATCAGGGAAACAGTCACATTTACAGTCACATCAAAAGAATAAAATACCTAGTAATAAACTAACCTAAGGAGACAAACAGAGAAGGCAATGGCAACCCACTCCAGTACTCTTGCCTGGAAAGTTCTATGGATGGAGGAGCCTGGTGGGCTGCAGTCCATGGGGTCACTAAGAGTCGGACACGACTGGGCGACTTCACTTTCACTTCTCACTTTCATGCATTGGAGAGGAAATGGCAACCCACTCCAGTGTTCTTGCCTGGAGAATCCCAGGGACGGGGCAGCCTGGTGGGCTGCCATCTATGGGGTTGCACAGAGTCGGACACGACTGAAGTGACTTAGCAGCAGCAGCAGCAGCAAGGAGACAAAAGACCTGTACTCTGAAAACTGTAAGATGAAAGAAATTTAAGACAACATTGAGTGGAAAGATATATCATGTTCTTAGATCGGAAGATTTAGTATTGTTAAAATGACCATACTACTCAAGACAACATACAGATTCAGTGCAATCCCTATCAAATTACCAATGGTATTTTTTCACAGAACTAGAATAAAATGTTTTAAAATTTGTATGGAAATACAAAAGACCCCAAATAGAAAAAAATCTTGAGAAAAAGAATTGAACTGGAGGAAACATGCTTCTTGACTTCAGATGATACTCTAAGGCTATAGTAGTCAGAACAGTATGGTACTGCACAAAAATAGATCACAAAAACATAGATCAATGGGACAGGATAGAAAGCCCAGAAACAACCCACGCACTTATGTGCAATTAATCTATGAAAAAGGAGGCAAGAATATAAAATGGAGAAAAGACAATCTCTTCAGTAAGTGTTGTTGGGGAAAAACTGGATAGCTACACATAAAAGAATGGAATTAAACATTCTTTAATGCCATACAAAAAATAAACTCAACATGGATTAAATGGAAGACTTGCTACTATAAAATGCCTAAAGGAAAACATACGAAGAACACTCTTTGACACAAACTGCAGAAATATTTTTTCAGATCCACTTCCTAGAGTAATGGACAAAAGCAACAATAAACAAATGGGACCTAATTAAACTTAAATGCTTTTGCACAGCAAAGTAAACCATAAACAAAACAAAAAGACAACCCACAGAATGGGAGAAAAATATTTGCAAATGATGCTACTGACAAGGGATTAATTTCCAGAACATATAAGTAGCCCAACAGTAAAACCAAAAACCAAAACCAAAACCAGCTCAACATAAAAAAACCCCCAAAATCCCAGTCCAATCCAAAAGATGGGTAGAAGACCTAAATAAACATTTCTTCAAAGAATACATACTAGATGGCCAGGAGGCACATGAAAAGATGCTCAACATCACTGATTATTAGACAAATGCAAATTAAAGCCACAATGAGGTAGCACTTCACACCAGTCAGGCCACTGTCAAAAAGTCAATAAATAATAAATGCTGGAAAGGGTGTGGAGAAAAGGAAACCCTCTACACTGATGGTAGAAATGTTAACTGGTGCAGCCACTATGGAGAAGAGTATGGAAGTTTGTTAAGAAACTAAAAATAGAGCTACCATATGATCCAGCAATCCTACTTCTGGGTATATACCTGGAAAAAGACAAATATTCTAATTTGAAAAGATGAACCTCAATGTTAGCACTATTTACAATAGCCAAGATACGGAATCAACCTATATGTCCATCAACAGATGAATGGATAAAAAGGTGTGATACACACACACACACACACAGGAATATTACTCATAAAGAAGAATGAAATAATGACATTTGCAGCAACATAGAGGGACCTAAAAACTATCAGTCTAAGTAAAGTAAGTCAGACAGTGACAAAAATCATATCATCACTTATATCTGGAATCTAAAAGTAGATGCAAATGAACTAACTTACAAAACAGAAGCAGACTCACAGTCTTTTTGTCTATTTCTAGTCTGACATAGAAAACAAATGTGGTTACCAAGGGGGAAGTGAGGGGGGAGGGATGAATTGAGAATTTAGACTCTATTGTGTAGCATAGAGGACTGTATTCATTATTTTGTATTAACCTATAAAGGAAAAGAATCTGAAAAAGAACATATATGTGTGTCTCTCTCTATATATAAACTGAATCACTTTGCTGTACATTTGAAACACTGTAAATCAACTATACTTACATTAAAAATAAAAACTTCTGCTTTGGGAAACACAATATCAAGGGAATCAGCAGACAAGTCACAGATGGGGAGAAAATATTTGCAAAAGACACATTTGATAAAGACTATTATCCAAAACATGAGAAGAACTCTTGAAACGCCACAAAAAGTCAACAACCAATTAAAGAATGGGACCTTAACAGACATCAACCATCAACAGGCTAAAGAAGATATATAGATGGCAAATAAGCATATACAAAGATACTCCACCTCAAATGTTAGTTCAGTTTAGTCGCTCAGTCGTGTCCAACTCTTTGTGACCCCATGAACTGCAGCACGCCAGGCCTCCCTGTCCATCACCAACTCCTGGAGTTTACTCAAACCCATGTCCATTGAGTCGGTGATGCCATCCAGCCATCTCATCCTTTGTTGTTCCCTTATTCTCCTGCCCCCAATCCCTCCCAGCATCAGGGTCTTTTCCAATGAGTCAGCTCTTCGCATGAGGTGGCCAAAGTTTCAGCTTCAACATCAGTCCTTCCAATGAACACCCAGGACTGATCTCATTTAGAATGGACTGGTTGGATCTCCTTGCAGTCCAAGGGACTCTCAAGAGTCTTCTCCAATACCACATTTCAAAAGCACCAATTCTTCAGCGCTCGCTCAGCTTTCTTCACAGTCCAAACCATAGCTTTGACTAGATCAACCTTTGTTGGCAAAGTAACATCTCTGTTTCTCAATATGTTATCCAGGTTGGTCGTAACTTTCCTTCCAAGGAGTAAGCATCTCTTAATTTCATGGCTGCAATCACCATCTGCAGTGATTTTGGAGCCCCCCAAATAAAGTCTGACACTGCTTCCGCTGTTTCTCCATCTACTTCCCATGAAGTGATGGGACCAGATGCCATGATTTTAGTTTTCTGAATGCTGAACTTTAAGCCAACTTTTTTCACTCTCCTCTTTCACTTTCGTCAACAGGCTCTTTAGCTCCTCTTCACTTTCTACCATAAGGGTAGTGTCATCTGCATATCTGAGGTTATTGATATTTCTCCTGGCAATCTTGATTCCAGCTTGTGCTTCTTCCAGCCCAGTGTTTCTCATGATGTACTCTGCATAGAAGTTAAATAAGCAGGGTGACATACTTCTTTTCCTATTTGGAACCAGTCTGTTGTTCCATGTCCAGTTCTAACTGTTGCTTCCTGACTTGAATCTAGGTTTCTCAAGAGGCAGGTCAGGTGGTCTGGTATTCCCATCTCTTTCAGAATTTTCCACAGTTTATTGTGATCCACACAGTCAAAGGCTTTGGCATAGTCAATAAAGCAGAAATAGATGGTTTTTCTGGAACTCTCTTGCTTTTTCCATGATCCAGCGGATGTTGGCAATTTGACATCTGGTTCCTCTGCCTTTTCTAAAACCAGCTTGAACATCTGGAAGCTCATGGTTCATGTATTGCTGAAGTCTGGCTTGGAGAATTTTGAGCATTACTTTACTAGGGTGTGAGATGAGTGCAACTGAGTGCGGTAGTTTGAGCATTCTTTGGCATTGCCTTTTTTGGGATTGGAATGAAAACTGACTTTTTCCAGTCCTGTGGCCACTGCTGAGTTTTCCAAACTTGCTGGCATATTGAGTGCAGCACTTTCACAGCATCATCTTTCAGGATTTGAAATAGCTCAACTGGAATTCCGTCACCTCCACTAGCTTTGTTTGTAGTGATGCTTCCCAAAGCCCATTTGACTTCACATTCAAGGATGTCTGGCTCTAGGTGAGTGATCACACCATCATGATTATCTGGGCCGTGAAGACCTTTTTGTACAGTTCTTCTGTGTATTGTTGCCACCTCTTCTTATCATCTTTTGCTTCTGTTAGGTCCATACCATTTCTGTCCTTTACTGAGCCCGTCTTTGCATGAAATGTTCCCTTGGTATCTCTAATTTTCTTGAAGAGATCTCTAGTCTTTCCCGTTCTGTTGTGTTCCTCTATTTCTTTGCATTGATTGCTGAGGAAGGCTTTCTTATCTCCTTGCTATTCTTTGGAAGTGGAAATTAAAACATACCATTTTCCACTACACATCTGTTATAATGGTCAAAATTTGGAACACTAACAACATCAAATGCTGGTGAGGATGTGGAGGAACAGGAACTCTCAGACATTGTTGGTAGAAACGCAAAATGGTATAGCCATTTTAGAAGATAGCTTGATGATCCTGTAATAAAGCTAAGCATATTCTTACCATATGATCCAGCAATTGCACCCCTTGGCAATTGTACTATGAAAGGAACTGGAAACTTTTACCCATACAAAACCCTGCACATGGAAGTTTTTAACAGTTCCATTCATCATGGCCCAAACTTGGAAGCAAACAAGATGTCCTTCAGCGGGTGAATAAATTGTGGTGCATCCAACAATAGAATATAACTCAGAGCTAGAAAGAAATGAGCTACCAAGCCCTGTAAGGAATCTGAAACTCATATTACTGAGGGAAAGAAGCCAAACTTAGAAGACTCCATATTACATGATTTCAATTATTTGACATTCTGGAAAGGGCAAAACTGTGGAGACAGTAAAAATGATTAATAGTCATTGCGGGTGGCAGTTGAGGGGAGAGATGAATATATGCAGCACAGAGGATTTTTAGGACAGTGAAAACACTCTGTATGGTATTATAGCCATAGATATATAGTTATTAGTCATTTGTCCAAACCCACTGTGTAACAAACACCAAGAGTGAGCCTTTAGCTAAATTGTGGATTCTGGGTGACTATGATGTGTCAATGTAGGTTCATACTTGGTAAAAAAATTTTTTTTTTTCCATTCTGGTGAGTGATGTTGATAAAAATGGAGGGCTACGCATATTTTGGGGACAAGGAGTATATGCAAACCCTGTACATTTATCTTTTTTTTTTTTTGGCAAGAAGTAGATTTATTAATGTAGTATTCTTGTAGGAGATGCAAGCATGAAGGCAAAGGAGCTCTGCTCCAAGGACTAAGTAGACTACAATTTTATAGCCAAGGAAAGGGGGAGGGGCAAAGACCACCTTCTTTGAGTACACATGAGACTTTCTGTATATTTATCTTAATTTTATTGTAAGCCCAAAACCGTTCTCAAAAAATAAAGCCTTAAACAAAATGTGGAAGGAGTATTGCACATAGCCTATGAGGGGGTAAATGGAGACTGGTGGTTCTTGGCCCTGATAGCCAGCCCCTTCACCATGAGCATAAGGGTGCCTCTGGATGCAGCTTTTGTGGTTGCAGAGGCTGACCAAGCTGAGGGGGAGGAGGAAGTGGCAGAGAGACACAAGGAGACTTCTCACCTGTGAACATGTTATTTAGGCCACAGATGCTAGGAAAATGCCAGGTATAGAGGAGTGCCTCAGGTAAGTTACAGAGTACAGGTGGATAACACAGCTTCCTCTTACCCTTCCTCAGGGGCGCTCACAGTCAAATGAGCAAGACTGGGGACGGCAGAACAGGGGGTCACAGAGGCCAGCTCTGATGTCAGACTGCCCAGATCTGACTGACCAGCCTCCATCATTTGCTGATTATTTGGGAAAATTCCTTAATTATTCAGGTCAGTGTCATCAGAATGGGGATAATATGACCATTGTTGTGAGACAAGCAAAATAAAACAGCATGCTTATTCCTTCTAATAATTCTTGTCTCCCTTATTATTGTTGTTGTTCAGTTGCTCAGTTGTGTCTGACTGTTTGTGATCCCATGAATGACAGCACTCCACCTCCCTGTCTTTCACCACCTCCTGGAGCTTGCCCAAACTCATGTCCATTGAGTTGGTGATACCATCCAACCATCTCGTCCTCTGTCATCCCCTTCTCCTGCTACCTTCAATCTTTCCCAGCATCAGAGTCTTTTCTAATGAGCTGGCTCTTTGCAATAGGTGGCCAAAGTATTGGAGCTTCAGCTTCAGCATCAGTCCTTCCAATGAATAACCCCTTATTATACAAATATCATTTTGCTCTTGGATAAGCAGTTTACCTTCCTTGCTATCAACCTTAACCTTTATCTCCTGAGACCTAGAACTTGTGCTCCTTAGAGACCTCTTCAGAGGTCTTCCAGGTAGTCACGTGGGAGACAGGGAGAGATGCAGGGGAAAGTTATTCAATCCTAGGGTCTGGATTTTACCTTTGCAGGAGGGGAGGGACAGGAAACATTTGTTAAGCTCTTATCAAGTCCCAAATTGCGCTAAGTAGGCTGACTACATATGCTTTCTCACTCTAGTAGTATTTTTATCTTCATTTCAATTTAGATTAAGCCTCAATGTACAAATACATTCAGATCATATTTTCAGTAAGTGGCAGAATCAGTATTTCAGAATTCAGCCCTTTTCCTCAGGTTACAGTGAGCCTGGATTTCTCACAGTATGGACTAATTTATTTATTCACTATTCTTTCGATGAATACTTAATACATACACACACACACAGAAGTCCCTCAGTCGTGTCCGACTCTTTGCGACCCCATGGATTGTAGCCCATCAGGCTCCTCAGTCCATGGGATTATCCAGGCATGGATACTGGAGTGGGTTACCATTTCCTAAGGCCTTTAATAAAGGGTACTGGTTGCTCTCAGTAACGCTCTCTTCTTCCTTATTTATCGAATTCTTAGTTTTTAGATGAGCACATGACTGCTAAGAAAAACCTTCAACCTCCCTTGCAGAAGGAAGGCTGCCATTCAGGCATAGCTTTTTGCAGGACAGTGGAAGCCTCAGGGTTAGGTGATTGGAGGGGCCATCAAGACTATTTGACTAAGTCCTCTTGCTTTGATTCTATACTTGCCCAGCAACTGATTATCATGTTACTTGAGAGAGAGAGAGAGAGAGAGAGAGAGATGTGAGAGAATCTATGATGTTTTACTAGAGCAGCTAGCTGTCCCCCTTCTCTCTCAAATGACTCTGCCAGAATTAATTTTTAAAAACATAGTAGCAAAAAAATAAAATAAAATAAAAACATAGTTGCTTTGGGACTTCCCTGGTGGTCTGGTGGTTAGGACTGCAAGCTTCCACTGAAGGGGGCATGGGTTCCATCCCTCTGCTGCTGCTGCTGCTGCTGCTGCTCTTAAGTCGCTTCAGTCGTGTCCGACTCTGTGCGACCCCATAGACGGCAGCCCACCGGGCTCCCCCATCCCTGGGATTCTCCAGGCAAGAATACTGGAGTCGGTTGCCATTTCCTTCTCCAATGCGAGGGCTATTTCAAATGGAAAGCTTTGCTTCTTCCAACAGAAAGGTTGTTTCGCTTCTTTTAAAATTATTTTTGTTTTATAATTTGAGTTGCTATGAAAAGTGAAAGCTCACTCATTCAGGAAATAGGAGCATGAAATATTAAAAGTTTCATATTCTTTTTTTCTTTGTGGCCAGGGCAAATCTAATGACCGACCTTAATACTGACACACATCCAAGACCCAGACTCGTTTAGAAAGTTTACTTGAAAGGTGCAAGGCAGTCAGACTGAAAAACTCGTTTGCCGCTTGTAAGAACTTAAAAAAAAATTGCTAGAGTTACCAGTTTACATAGCCTGTTCATGGTAGACAAAGGGTAACTTTCTCATGTGATTATCATACTCAAAAAGGTTGTAACATACCATTACGTACAGCAAGGCAAATATTAGAGACAAAATTGAGGAAAATCCAAGGAAATATTTCAAAACGTTATTATTTGGGGAATCAAAGCAAGTCAGGATGATCTTGCATTTTTTTTTTTTTGATCTTGCATTTTTTGTATTACCTACTGTGAAATACGGTCACACTACCCTGCCATAACACAGTTGTCGATACTCTAGACTAGTTGTGCCGTGAAAAGCAGGGCACAGCGTATCTGACCTTCTGCGCATGCTCTGTCCGGCTCCAGGGGGCGGGGCAAGAGCGCGCGAGGACTTGTGGGAAAGTCTAGGAAGGCGGGGCCGGGCGTGAGGTGCTGCGGGTCGGACGTTGTGGAAGCGGGTTTAGTAACGGCTTGGTGAGGTGAGCCCGCTCTGTGGTTATCCCGGGCTGCGGTAGCGAGGAGGCTTTTGGGGTCGCCCGGCGGGAGGAGGGGGTGCTGCCATGGTCCCGCGTGAGGCGGAGAGGGCGAGGGCGTGCGTGGGGGCGCGGCGCGGCGGCGTCCAGGTAGCGGCGCACCGGGGAGCGCGTTTCGGGAGGGGCTGGCCCGGAGCAATCTGGGCCTGGACGGTCAGCTTTACTGTCGGTCCCTCGATCCCTGCTGCTCTGGGCGTTTGGCGATTTGCGGTGGTCAGGATCGCGGATCCATTCTCCCGAGAAGACCTGTGTGGGGCCCGCCCCACTTAGTCTTGGGTATGCAGTGCTCGGCCGCGTATTGGGTATGAAAGTGATACCCTCAGGCGCTGGAAGTTTCTCGTTGCCAGCCTGGACGCAGGTTCCGTGGGAGCGGAAAGATGATGGGTAAAATGGAACGGGGTTTCAGCCTCCCACGTTATCTTAGTAGCTTGCTGCGGTTTTATTTACGTTTTTGAGCCCCTCGGCAAAGCATTGTACTAGTTTTGCTTTTTAATGAGATATACATATGTGATCAAACGTGCACTGCCTGAAAAAAGCTTAAATTTAGTTCCTGAGGCAAGGCTAAGGGGTCAGTAGACCTATCTGCAGTTGCAAACGTCTTTTAGGAGAATCCCTTTTCTAATCTCTTTTCTCTCTCCCAGCCTAACTTTCCCTCACCTTCCCATATCTGGGGACCTTGCCCCACCACCCATCTACTTTCCTGTGTCTTCTTTAACTTTGTTTTTCAGTTCCTCTGCCCTCCGTACTCGTGAACAATTTTAGGTTATCAAAGATGAGAATCCCCATATAATCTCATTCATTCAGCTCATTTTACTTCTATCCTTAAAAAAATGGCCTATTTGAACTCTATAAACAATCTTTAAATGACTAAATACAATGTATTTTATTTCCCACATATGACCTCTATGGCCTTCTTGAACTCATGGAAATGCTCTTCTGTGACAGTAACTCCAGGTTTTCCTTCCAGCTCTCTGGATGCCACTGCTTGATTTTTAGTGTTGGCATTTCTTCCTCTATTTGATCCCTAGATATTAATGTTCTGCAGATCTCTTCCCTCCCCGTCCACTGTCACAGTAATTAAACAAGTCCAAATCTCATGATTGTAGCTTCTGCCGTTATGCTAGTGACACCCGAATTTACATTTCTAGGCCTCTGTCACTACTTACTGTGTCCTGACATCTAAGAACTCAAAATCAGTTTATGCCAAACTGAAAAAATCTATTTTTACACTTGTTTTGCCATCCTGAAAACCTCTTTTCCTTTTAAAATTATGATTCCTGACTCAAAATGGTACTACTAATCTTACCAGGCTCCCAAGCCAGAAATCTAAGACTTTGCATCCTTCTCTGCTCCCCAGCTGGAGAGGGAAATGGCAACTCACTCCAGTATTCTTGCCTAGAGAATCCTGTGGACAGAGGAGCCTGGGGGCTGCTCTCCATAGGGTCGCTCAGTCGAACAGGACTGAAGTGACTTAGCATGCATGCATGCATGCATTGGAGAAGGAAATGGCAACCCACTCCAGTGTTCTTGCCTGGAGAATCCCAGGGACAGAGGAGCCTGATGGGCTGCTGCCTATGGGGTCACACAGAGTCGGACATGACTGAAGTGACTTAGCAGCAGCGGCAGCTGCTCCCCAACTTCTCTGTCTAATGAATTATCATGTCCCTTTTATTTTACCACCTTAATGTTTCCTGTGGCTTTTGGATCATTGGTCACATCTCATGGCCTGGCTTTTCACGATCTGTCCCATCCTCCTTAGCCTTCTCCCGCCTAGTCCCTCATTCTGCCTGCCCACTCCTCCACATTAATCACTTGACTGGCCCCTTTTGAAACATGGCTAAATTGCAGCAGCTCTGGTGACTCTTTCCTTAAACCTACCACCCTACCATCTGATTTATGCCTGTCCTCTGTGGTCAGTTCTGTAGCATCTGTACATACCTCTAACAGTGGTTCTCAACCAGGGGTTTTTATGCTTTCCAGGGGACATTTGATAATGTTTGAAGACATTTTTGGTTGTCATAGTCCAGAGGGAAAGGAGTAATACTGGCATCTAGCTAGTAGAGGCTGGGGATGCTGCCAACCATCCTACAATTGCACAGGACAGTTGACCTACAACAAAGAATTATCTGGCCCAAAACATCAATGGTCCCAAGGTTGAGAAGTCCTGCCAAGCATAATATTTTGTTACTCAGTACTTTATTTTCTTCTCCACTAGAGAAGGGACTTTGTCTTGTTTTTGCATCCCTAAATTTTAATATAGGGCTTATTACATAGCCAAAGTTCAGTAAATGTTGAAAGGAAAAGGAGTAAAGGAGGTAATTGGCTAAATTTATAAACTGTAGAGATGTGCAGCCATTCTGCTACCATAGGCTGTTTGCTAATTTCAGTAATTTCCTCTGTATTGCCTTTCTTTCACATTGCATGGATGCCCAAAGTTTTCTGTTTTACATTTGATTATTCAGCAAACATTGATTGACTCATTTAAAATATAATATACTGATATTTTTTTCTGCACCTTTTAAAGTTCCTTTCTTTGCATCTATCTTGGCTATTTATGGAAAAGTAAAAATCATTAATTAGCTAGGTTTCAAAAAAAATAAACCAAATAATTCTATTTAATTCTTATCAGAGATTGGTTGGTCAAAACTCTGCAGGCCATAATGGCTTCAACAAGTAAAGCAATTGAATTACAACTGCAAGTGAAACAAAATGCAGAAGAGTTACAAGACTTTATGAGGGATTTAAAAAACTGGGAGAAAGATATTAAACAAAAGGATATGGAACTTAGAAGACAGAATGGTGTTCCTGAAGAGGTAAATTTCTTAATTAAATTCCTACTTTAGCATCCAAGGAAACTCTTCATTTATTTATTTTAAAGTAAAGCACAGCCTTTAAAATGTTTTGTGAACATGCTAATTAAAGAGATTTACTTTCTGCCAACATTTTGAAAACTTCTACTTTTAAAAGTCTTTGAAATAATTGTATTAACTATCACTATATTGGGACATTTTTAAGGCTTAGTCCATAGGAAGACCATGTGATAATTCTTAAGGTAAATGAATAGCATCATAAAATAGGCTTGTATATATAGCATATATAATTATATACATAATGATATATTAACATACAGTATACAGAGAGTACCTAGACTCAACCAGTTTTCTTAAGACAGTGCTTTCAGATGTGGACAGTTTTTCATACTGTTGGTAATGTGGAGGCAGTTTAGTTTGCCATTGTACTGTTGCTAAATCATTGTATTAAGGCTGAAGGTCAAGCAGTTTTGAATTTTGAATTTAGGATTGCAAATTAAGTGTATAATTAAAATTTCTGGGTAATATTTTTCTTATGACTGAACAATGTTCAGTATTTGTCAAAGGATGATTTAAAATTTTTAGGCATAAGCTTATTAGAAATAAATTGGTATTTCTAACCACTCGAAAATGAAACTAAAATTACTTTTACTTGCAAATATCCTTCAGTGAGAGTTTTAAATATCACTAGTTATACAGGAAAGTAACAAAGCTGTCTCAAAATGTGTTGTTTTCCCTTCCTAGAATTTACCTCCTATTCGAAATGGGAATTTTAGGAAAAAGAAGAAAAGCAAAGTTAAAGAGTCATCTAAAAAAACCAAAGATGAAAACACAAAAACAGGATAAAATCTTATGATTATGAGGCATGGGCAAAACTTGATGTGGTAAGTTAATCTGATTATGTGCTTCTTAGTTTTTGAGTAAACTTTTCTTGGAGTTAGTTGAGAGTCATGGATTAAATGAAAAACAATGTTAAGTTCTTAGGACCTGTGTCTTTCTCTTATAAACTATTTTGTGTGGAATAAAAACTTAAATACATAGCTCTTCAATTAACTTTTCTCCTATGGCCCTTTTTCAGTGAATAATGGCTAAAACAGCTGGATTCTTTTCTTCCTATTTTTTTCTCTTTTTCGCATGGATATTACGTGGAAGGGGCCTCCCTGGTGGCTTAGTGGTAAAGAGTCCGCCTACAGTTCAGGGGATGCCAGGTTTGATCCTTGGGTCTGATCCTTGGGTTGGTTGGGAAGAGCCCCTGGAGAAGAAAATGCAGCCCACTCCAGTATTCTTGCCTGGGAAATCCCATGGACAGAGGAGCCTGGTGGGCTACCCATTCATGGGGTTGCAAAAGAGTTGGACACAATTTAGCAACTAAGAAACAACAATAGTACATAGAGGTCTAGTGAACTCTCCACCCAGTTTCCTCTAATGGTTACATCTTGTTTAACTATGTATTTTAGTGGCTTAGTTTTGTCTTAACTCTTTGGGACCCCCATAGATTATAGCCCACTGAGCTCCTCTGTCCATGGAATTCTCCAGGCAGGAATACTAGAATGGGTTGCCATTTCCTTCTCTAGGGGATCTTCCGGACTTAGGGATCGAACGTGGGTCTCCTGCATTGCTGGCAGATTCTTTACCGTCTGAGCCAACAGAAAAGCTCTGTTTACCTATAGTCTAGTATCAAAACCAGGAAATTGACATTGGTACAATGTGTATATAGTTCTGTGTATGACCTGTGGATTTGGGTAACCACCATTGCATCACCAGAAAGATCTCTTTTGTGCTATCCATTCATAGTTGCACCCACCTCCTTCCTCCTCACCATCTGTAACCCCTAAACAGCTAGAATTCTGAGACAGTAACAATATAACAAAAGAAAGACTCTACCAGTATCTTTTTTTTTTTTAATAGGCTGAAGGACCTGTTGAATAATGGTTAAGAGAATGCTTTTGTGTGTTGTCTTGGGTTAGGCTGTGTGACGATAAACGTAGGGCCATCTTAATCTCAGGAAGGTAGGCTTCACCTTGCTAGACTGGCGATCTGCATGCTTCTGGTCTCATGCACATGAGGCACAGTGTAGTTGGAGAAGTATTTACCATCAGTACTATGCCTCTGTCAGAGTTTATATATGCATTAGCATCAGAAGGTACTGCCAGAGGGTTTCCAAATATGGAACATTTTTTGTAACCTCACCCCTTCTTATGTAGCCTTATCCTTTTCATAAATTGGTATGTGCTTATAATGCCCTTTCCTGAAAGGCACAGTGTCAGATGATTTCTTAGAGAGGTGGTTTTCTACAGTCATTTACTCATTCAACAGTTATTGATTGAACTCCTGCTTTGTGTGGCCGGTGTACTCATGATTGAACTGCACTGTTTGACATTGTCATTTTATTGTATCTGTAAAAGATACAGCTGTTTACTTATGACTCCATGCTAGTTCAGATGTGAGCAGTGGCCTTGGCGTTCTGCTGCCGTTAGTTTTCCACACGTGTCAGTGTAGGAGGGTTGGACAGTCTTGGCTCATATTGATAGGCTGGTGGTATTTCTATTCTTATTTTTTCTTTTTTTGGGTGCTATTTCTAGAATCTTTATGCTAAAACCCATAGCTGCATTTCAGTCCATCTTTTTGCTTTGTTTTGGTTATTTGGTTGTTTTTATTTTTTCGGCTGTGCTGTGTGACAGGCAGGATCTCAGTTCCCTGACCCCAGCAGTGGAAGCTTGGAGTCACTGGACTGCCAGGAAAGTCACTCAGTCCCATCTTTTAATAGTCATTTATTTAATGAAACTCAGCATAGATCTTATTTCATTTTAAAATTTATCAACAATTTTTTTCTTACATAAATTACTTAGAATAGTAATAACTTGTAAAAGACAGAAAGGATTTTATTAATATAATAAAGTTTTTGTTTATATGAGCTTTAATGAACTCTTTTAATTCTCACTGGTTTAAAATTTCTTACTCAGGCATTCCCTGGTGGCCTGGGATTCTGAGCTACCACTGCTGTGGCCCAGGTTCATTTCCTGGCTGGGGAACTGAATTTCTGCAAGCCACATGGCATGGAAAAAAAAAATTCTTACTAAAAATCATTCTTTTATTATATATGGTGAAGCTAGTGGTAAAGAACCTGTCTGCCAGTGCAACATGAGACATGGGTTCTATCTCTGGGTCGGGACGATCCCCTGGAGGAGGGGCATAGCAACGTACTCCAGTATTCTTGCCTGGAGAACCCCCATCAACAGAGAGGCCAGATGGGCTACAGTCTATGAAGTTGCAGAGTTGGACACGACTGAAGCAACTGAGCCTGCATCAGTTCAGTTCAGTTCAGTTCAGCTGAGTCGACTCCGACTCTTTGCGACCTTATGAATCACAGCATGCCAGGCCTCCCTGTCCGTCACCATCTCCTGGAGTTCACTCAGACTCGCGTCCATCGAGTCAGTGATGCCATCCAGCCATCCCATCCTCTGTCGTCCCCTTCTCCTCCTGCCCCCAATCCCTCCCGGCATCAGAGTCTTTTCCAGTGAGTCAACTCTTCACATGAGGTGGCCAAAGTACTGGAGTTTCAGCTTTAGCGTCATTCCTGCATGCATGCATACCAAAAAAATAGTTAAAAAAATACTGATGCAATCCATGAAAGGATTTATTACCATGAAAGGAATGTCTCAGTCCAAAGAGAATGGAAATTGCTGGACGAGCATGTTGTGTATTTTCTTTGATAGTCAGCTATATTTCAGAATACATTGATAAACAGTATAACATAGTTATTGAAAGCTCCTTGGAGGAAGCAGACTGCTTGGGTTCAGATCCCCATTTGGCCACTTCCTAGCTGAGTGACCTTGAGTGAGTTTGCTAACTTTTATTTCTCAATTTCTTCAAGTGAGAAACATGGATAATTATATCTACCCTCATAGATTGCTATGAGAATCAGGAGTTAATTGTACTCGGCAAGCTGTTTTCGTTGTTTTAAAAATCAGAAAGAAAAAAAGGTTTTTAGATAAAACTCTTTCCCTGCTTTTGGATGCAGTTACATACATTGGGTTAATTGCAAACTTCTCTTATGTGAAACAATGATAGTTCACTGCTAATAGTTTGTGATTTAGGGTTGGTTTGTAGACTTAGTTTACTTTATATGAGTTCAAAGTCAGATTATGTAAGTGGTTTGGATCTTGGTTTTCTAAATAACAATATCCTTTTCTCTGAATTAACTCCTAATAATGAGAGGTTATTTTGATTATTTTTATAGGCCTTTAAGTCCTTAGGTTGTAAAAACTTAAGTTCTATTGAATATTCTTTTTGGGGGAGGCAGTGTATCTTTTTTTAATGGTCATGTAATTATGACACTGTTGCCCTACTTTTGATTTCAGGATAGTATTCTTGATGAACTTGACAAAGAAGAGAGTACCCATGATTCTGTGTCTCAAGAATCCGAGTCAGAAGAAGATGGGATTCATGTAGATTCACAAAAGGCTCTTGCTCTAAAAAGAAAAGGTACTCTTTAGGTTAGCTGTTGGTTCCTTCAGGTAGGCAGGCTTTGTAGAAAGTCATGTGGCCCCCAAGATTTCTACAGTGTAATTTAGTGGGTGTTCAAGTTGTTTTTGGCCATATATCCTATCAGGAGGCAGTATAGCATAATGGTTACGAGTGTGTGCTCTGAAACCAGATTATCTAGGTTCAAGTCCTGTGACAAGGTCTTTTAAATTGCCTGTATGTATTCAGTCTTCTTAGCTGTAAAGTAAGATTAATATTATTATTATACTTAAATGGGTTGTTGTGTTACTAAATGAATTATTATATGTAAAGTACTTGGAGTGTACAGAGTTGTTCCAGGGCTTTAAGTAGTAGACTGAAGTACTAATCAGGTCAGCGTGTGATTCTTGGCATGGATATTGTATCCCACTACTCTGTATCACAGACCATCTTTGGTTGCATTTTGGAACATATGACATCTCCCTGAGAAATGTCTCTTTATTGTTAAACTGGCTATATTGCTTTTTTAAAGAGGTGGCACTCTTCAGATTAAAATTTGTCTTGATCCCTTTCTTTTGTTGCATTTCTATGGGTTGCTGTGAATAAAGGTATTTACTGCTAGGTATTTTACTCATTTTTCTCCCAGGGCTCTTGGATTGGGCCCAAACTATGACCATTAGCCTTGATTACATAGCTAATGAGATAGAAAGAGATGAATAATGAAAGAAAGTAGCTCTGGAATTCTATGTCAGTGTGCATCTGGCTTGTATGCTTTTACAGGGCAATAAATACTTCAAACAAGGAAAATATGATGAAGCAATTGAGTGCTACACCAAAGGCATGGATGCTGATCCATATAATCCAGTGTTGCCAACAAACAGAGCGTCGGCTTACTTCAGACTGAAAAAGTAAGGCATTTCCATAATGTGTGTGAATATTTTATGTGCATATGGAGACTGTTTTTTTTTAATCTTTCTTAATGAAATGTGTGGGAATGCTTGAGATCATTTTCCATTTCTTTTCAACTATAAATTCTTATTCACTCCCTTTTATTGAATTAACTTAAGCCATTTTAAACAAAATTCAGGTGCTCATACCATGATCCTTGTAGCTCACTTTATTGAGGTGTTCCTCCTATAAAAATTGAGTAAGATGCCCTTTTCCTAATTTACAGAAGAAAAAAAGTTATGTGGGTAAAAATTCTTTTTTTTTTTTTAAACTCAAAATATGTGGTATCTAATACAATTTTTCAAGCATGGTCAGGATCAGGAAAATATTACATATAATGAAGACAAAAATCAATAAATGAAAACATCATATAGAAATGGCATATGTAATAGAATTAATAGATGAGGACATAAAAACTGTTATTGCAGCTGTATTCCATACATCCAAAAATGGAGAAAGTGAAAGCTTTAGTTGCTTAGTTGTGTCCAACTCTTTGTGACCCCATGGACTATAGCCCACCAGGCATCTCTGTCCATGGGGTTTTCCAGGCAAGAATACTGGAGTGGGCTGCCATTTCCTTCTCCAAAAATTCTTTATAAATTAATTTTCCTTCATTATTATGAAAAATTATATATTTACTATTTAATACAGAGAACTTTTATTATGGTAAGCTTAAAATATGTTCCAACATTTAAGTCACACTTATCCTTAAAATACATACTTAGTGTTGAAGAACATAAATGTATATGGTCTTAATCCTAAGCAGAGAATTGACCTAGCATAAAAATTTTTAAAAACCAAATACAGTCAAGGAGGATGTTCTTACTGTTTTAATTACTGTTTGGAAATATGAATTATATTGGTGTCTGAGTTTTTACTACTTTTAATAGCATATTTTAAAATCTTTTGAAACTTATTAATATCCTGACAAATTAGGGGATATTTACCTTTTATGATATTTGATATCTATAGTATGTATAAATGATGAATAACTTAAAATAAATCTGCATGAACATGCTTCCCAGCTTAAGAATCAGAACATTATTTTTCAAAGCTACCTTTGATAGTCTCTTCCATGTTCTGACCCTTGTCCCTCCCAGTTAACCACTATGTTGAGTTTTGTATCATTCTTTTGATTAAAAAAATTATATATGTGTATATCTCTAATACATTGTATAGCATTGCTTTATTTTTGAGCTTTAAAAGTATATCATTGGATATAGTTTTCTGTGGCTTGCCTATTTATTTGAATACTATATTTCATATTTCAGTTCATCTCATAAGATTTGTTCATGTTTTGTGTATATCAATAGCTGTAGATCTCATTTTCACTGTTGAATGCATATGCAGTTCCTTTTAGAAATACACCATCATGTATCCATTCTCTAATTGCTGGATTGCTGGTTGGTTCCTTTATTCCTCACCTTCCTTGTCTTCTCTTTCTTTTCCTGCCTTCCACCCTCCTTCCCTTAATTATTTAACAACAGTGATACTGTGAGCACTTCTGTACGTATTTCTTGGTGCTAGATCTTAGGATGTGCACATGTTCAACTTTAAATGATAGTGACTAGTTGTTACAGTGATAGTTGTACATGCTTACATTCCCATTAGCAGTGTGTAAGAATACATGTTACATATCCTTACCACCACTGGTATAATGGGGCTTCTGAATTGTTTTCAATCTAGGGAGTGTAAAGTGGTAATTCATCATTGCCTTAATTTGCATTTCTTATGTGGTTGAACATCTTCATATGTGTTTGTTCACCAGTTGTCTGTTTTATTTTCCTGTGATACGTTTGTTTTATCTTTGGGCCTTTTTTTCTGTTATTAGGCTGTTTTTCTGTTGATTTTTAAGCATTCTATTTTTGGGGATACTAATTAGTGTTTATAATATTTTTCTTCTCTCAGTTCGTAGCTAATCTTCTTTTTTAAAATGTTATCTTAGTGAACAGAAGTTCTTATTTTAACGTGTTTCATTTATTAATTTTCATAAAATGTTGGCACTTTGAAAAGTGTGATTTGTGAAAATAGCCCCCTTCTTTGAGTTCGTAGTAATCTCCTCTATTTTCTCCTGAAAGTTCTGTTTTGCTTTTCACGCTTGTCTCCTTGTGTGTGCCGAAGGCATAATTCCAGTTCCATATTCCAATTGTTTCAGCCTATTTTTGAATATCCTTGCTTTCCCCGTGGATCTGCAATTCTGCCATTGTCATATGTCAAGTTTGCCTGGATCTGTTTGTCATTTCTTTCTTCTCTTCGTTGATCTGTTGCCCTTTACTATAGCAGTTCCATACTATCTTTAATTTTTATAGCATTATAGTAAATCTTGGTATTTGGTATAGGGCCTTGTTATTCTTTAGGAATGTTGGGTATTCTTGGACTTTTACCAGTCGATATAAATTTTAGAATCATCCTGTGCAATTCCTTGAAAAATTTTGATTACAATTGCATTGAACTTACAGATCAGTTTGGAGAGACTTATATAGCTCTATTTTTGTGTCTTATAGATGAATGTGAAATTGCTGTAGTTTTCTTTCATGTCTTTGAAGACAGCCTCATAATTTTCTGCATCTGGATCTTGTACATCTTTTGTTAGATTTATTTTATTTTTGTTGTTGGTATCTAGTAGAGTAGCCACTTTGCTAAACTTTGTTTATTGTTAACAGTCTGTCTAGATTGTTTTGAATTTTCTTGGTAGACCATTATATCATCTGAGAAAGTCAGTTTTATTCCTTCCTTCCCAGACTTTTTAGTTCTCTTTCTTTCTTATGGAACTTCATTGGTCAGGACCTCTAGTAGAGTACTGAGAAAAGCAATGATAGTGGGCCTTCTTTTGCTTTGCTTTGAAGAAACTGCTTACATCAGAAATTACTGATTTTAATGGGCTTAACTAAAAGGAGATGGTAGCACAGGAAACTCTGCATAGTACTCTGTAATGGCCTCTGTGGGGAAAGAATATAAAAAGAGTGGAGATAAACACGTATACACACACACGTATACATATATGTATAGCTGATTCACTTTGTTGTATGCCTAAAACTAACACAATACTATAAATCTACTACAATAAAAATTAAAAAGAAAATAGAAAAAAAAAAAGAGAAACATGCCTTCAAATGGGAGGTAAATTCCCTTTTCAGAAGTTTCAGAAACAAATTTTTTGAAGTTTTTAACAGATGATTTTTATTAACTTCACTTTGTTATTTTTTTAAAATTGCAGATTTGCTGTTGCCGAGTCTGATTGTAATTTAGCAATTGCCTTAAATAGAAGTTATACAAAGGCTTATGCAAGACGAGGTGCTGCTCGATTTGCTTTGCAAAAATAGAGGATGCCAAAAGGTATTAATGTTTCCAGGTCATCATTATCTAAAAGTTATTTAATAGTTTAACTGATTTTATACAAAGAATACTAGATAATCACAGTATCTTCAGAGATCTTTCTATAGTGAATAAAACTGGTTTTTGCAATTTAAAATGTATTTTTATATTTTGGGAAAAGACCTTGTTATTTGCCACTGATTAAACTTTGTTTCATATTCTCATTCAACCATGTGTTCACTCTGTTACCAGGGGAAAGTTATGTATCTTCTCTGATTTTCAGTTTCTTATATATGAGACAGATTAAAACATCTTGTTGGCTTTTGTGAGGCTAGAGGTAATGCATGAACCTAACACATTTTTATTTATTTTAAAATTTTAATCCTTTTATTATTTCATAAAATAGGCTTGTGAGGTATAAATCAGAAAATTGGAATAAAGTTTATGTCTGAAATATTGTGCTCCTTCTTGGTTTTATGAGATATAATTTATGATAGCAAGTGTTCTTCCTGAGGCTCGAAGAAGGAGGTGATCTGACACAAGGATTAAGGGTTTTATCTGTCCTGAGAGAATGGAGGAAATCCAGTGGAATAATGTCAGTATTTCTTAGTTCCTCTTAATTTGAACTGTCCCCTGTAAGCAGATGACTGCTATTTTATACAAGTTTTTGAATACCATACATCTTTTTTGATTATTTATTTGTTGTTGGTTACCCTGAGTCTTTGTTGCTGTGCGCAGGCTTTCTGTAGTTGTGGCTGGTCGGGGCGACTCGTCACTGTGGCACATGCACATCTCGTTATGATTTTTCTTGTTGTGGAGCCCGGGCTCTAGGGTGTGCGGGTTTCAGTTGCTGTGGCTCATGGGCTCCATCCTTGCAACTTGTGGGCTCTAGAGCTTGGGTACAATAGTTGTGGGGCACTGAGACATGTGGAATCTTCCTGGACCAGGGATTGAACGCATGTCCCCTGCATTGCAGGCAGATTCTTATCTACTGTACCACCAGGAAAGTCCCATATATCTTTTTTTAAAATTATATTTTTAATTGAAGGATAATTGCTTTACAGAATTTTGTTGTTTTCTGTCAAACCTCAATGTGAATCAGCCATAGGTACCATATATCTTTTAAATATTCTGTTATCTTCTGTTTTTACTCAGATTATGAAAAGGTATTAGAACTGGAACCAAATAACTTTGAAGCTTCAAATGAACTCAGGAAAATTAATCAGGTAAACTTCAGTTATTTAAATTAAGTGTGTTACTTACTACCTTTATATGACAAAGTAAATGTTTCTGTTGTATAGACTTCTACTATGTAATGTAGACATTTTTCTAATTTTAATTCTTTGTACTAGAGAGTTTATTTTTAACTAAACATGTTGTAAGCTAGAGGTGGTATAATGGTATTTAAAGATTCTTAATTGTTACCTTAAAAAGTTGTCTAAGATATTCAGAATTACTGCTGCTTTATTTTATCCAGATGACAGAATTATTTTTCTTTATCCCACTAATTTTTCTAATTTGTCTTGTGCTTTCTTTTTGTATTATCACTTATTTCTTTGATTTTTGTAGTTTTAAAGTTGCTCCATCTTTATGGTTTATACAGGGAAAATAATACTAAATTTTTAAAAGTAAGAAAATAGATATAAACTGTAAAATTTGCTGTCAAATTATACTTAATAGTATGTATTCCTTTTACTTTACTTTTGCATCACTTATAATTATTTTGCCATCTGTTGAAAGTAGCAATGAAAGTCTGCCTTTAAATATTACCATTATATATTGCATATAAAATCTCTTGGTAAATACCATCAACTTGACTCTAATTGTGTACTGTGTTGTGTATTTTTGTGTTTTATCCTAGATGGTCAGATAATGACTATGAATAGTAAATTTGAGAGATTTGGTGATGTGGTCTCAATTACCTTCTTTATTTTTAAAAATTATTCCTAGAACAGTGTAGAAATTCAAAAGAATCTTTGTTGAATAAATAAATGAATAGCTCTTTAGTGAATATTACTTTAATTGGAATAAGATATACATTAAGTTTATTTGCTTTTTAATTTTGTTAGTAGATTTTGAATTGGAGTAAATATTTTAATTATTTGAAATGTGGCAGGAATTCTAATATGAACAGTTTGTTATTTTAAAGTCAAACGTATGCATCTTCCATTACTTGTTTTATTTAGCTGACTGCTATGTCTTCTAGGCTTTAACTTCCAAAGAAGACTCATATCCAGAGGAAACTGATACACTGGTTAAGTCAGATGAAGGAAAGAAAAAACAGATTGAAGAGCAACAGAATAAACAACAGGCTATTTCGGAGAAAGATCGGGTAATCCACGATTCTAACATGTATATGTTTTCCTGAGTTTACTCTTAGTTTTTTTGTGTATCAGTTAAGTTTCTATCTTTCTTAATATTATATTAAAATTCTCCTTCAATAGAAACTGAAAATTAAATATACTAAAACTTCTGGAGCCTACTATATCAATTACTGAGTAATTGATGACTTAATACATAATTATAAAAATATTATATATAAGTTTAGGAAACAAATTATTTTTGAGCATTTTGGCATATATTTACATATAGATGGTTATAAAATTAACATAGAAATAAATTACAGTGCTTCCTTGGTGGCTCAGTGGTAAAGAATCCACCTGCCAGAATAGGAGACACGCATTCGATCCCCAGTCTGGGAAGATCCCACATGCCATGGGGCAACCAAGCCCAGTACCACAGCGACTGAGCCTGTGCTCTAGAGCCTGGGAACCTCAACTGCTGAAGTCTGTGTGTTCTAGGAGCCCATGCTTCTCAAGAAGAGAAGCCCAACCATTGCAATGAAGAGTAGCCCACCACTCATTGCAACTAGAGAAAGTCCACGAGCAGCAATGAAGACCCAGCACAGCCAGAAATAAATAAATAAAATTATTAAAAAAAGGAAATTAAAACTGATCCTTATTTATTTTTCATTAAATCACACTGAACTTTTTTTTTTTTTCCCCCTTTGGCCTCACCACGGACGGGGCACATAAAATTTTAATTTTCTTACCAAGGATTGAATCCACACCCCCAACAATTAAAGTATGGCATCTTAACCACTGGACTGCCAGGGATGTCACACTATGAACTATTTCTGATCAAAATTTCTTTAGACTAATTTAGAAGGCAATGGCACCCCCACTCCAGTACTCTTGCCTGGAAAATCCCATGGACGGAAGAACCTGGTGGGCTGTAGTCCATGGGGTCGCTAAGAGTCAGACATGACTGAGCGACTTCACTTTCACTTCTTACTTTCATGCATTGGAGAAGGAAATGGCTACCCACTCCAGTGTTCTTGCCTGGAGAAGCCTGGTGGGCTACCGTCTGTGGGGTCACACAGAGTCGGACACGACTGAAGCGACTTAGCAGCAGCAGCACAAGCTTTCATGGACCCTCAGAGGATTCCTAACAAAAATTTATGGAATGATTATTGATTGTGATATACCTGACTCTGATTATAAATAAATGTTAAAATGAAATTTAGTACACCTTCCAATACAATTTGATTTATTAATGTTACTGAATAGTGAGCTGTACAGTCTGGTACTCTGTTCTTTCACACAAATTATTTGGATTATGAAATTCTTTTGTACAGTTTCTATTTTTTTTTTTTTTTTGATTGTGCCTCGCAACTTGGGGGATCTTAATTCCATAACCCGGGATCAACCAGTGCCCTCAGCAGTGAGACTGTGGAGTCCTAACAACTGGACCACAGGAAATTCCCTGCACAGATTCTGATATAATTAAAGAGTACAGTATTTGGGCCTTTATTTATTAAAATGTGTTTTTCATTTAAACTTCATCGAATCTTTAATTGGTAAAATGGTTAGTGTGGCAAGATAATATAGTAGTGCACTTTTTTTAGTACTGAAAAGAGAACACCATTATAAAAAACATCCCAGATTCTAAAATATCTCATAGATTTTAGTAATTAAAAAATAGTTTAATTACTGATATAATAATGATTGGTATACTAGCAGTGTTGCCAAAAATTTTAATTCAACTAATTTTTTAAAAATTCTTCTCCATACTTCTTTCCAAAATGATAGGGAAATGCATTTTTCAAAGAGGGGAAATATGAAAGAGCAATCGAATGCTATACTCGAGGGATAGCAGCAGATGGCGCTAATGCCCTTCTTCCAGCTAACAGAGCAATGGCCTATCTGAAGATTCAGAAGTAAGTATTGGTTACCTTTAATTCTTTGCAGGATGAAAATGAAATTTACAGTAAAATGGTATATTAATGGTAAATAATTAAATTTAGCTCACTCTTAAGCATTAAATGAGAGAGGGTGTTGTGTCTGAAGTTTTCTCTACTAAATAGTGAGTGCTGTTAGGCACTGTCTGTCATAGGCTTGATGAGGAACAGGGAAAAGAGCAACTTTTCAAACAGGAATTTGAATGGAACCAAAATATCAAGGGATGGTATGATTTAGTGAGGTGAAGAGACAGGTCTAGTGTCCCAGTGCAGGTTCAAAGACACAGGAAGCAAAAATCCATGGTACCTTCTGGAAAGGGCAGGAGCTTCATATGATGACTGATACACAGGGGCACTGGCAGAGATAAGGCTGGAGAGGCAAGCAAGCCCCCAACTTTGTGCTCTGCAGAGGAGCTCGACTTCATCCTAAGAAGTGTGGAGACCATGCAGTATCTTGAATGGGAAAATGATGTAATCAGTCATGTAGAGAATAAACTGGTTGGGGCATGGGCGTGAACACACACAAACATAATCTTTCTTTTGCTCAGAAGTGAATTAAAGAATTCAGAAAAAAAGAAAAAGAGAATTCAGGGATGTTTAATCTTGTTCATATTAGGTCTTATTTTGAAGGTAAGATGGCATTCATTTAGGTCTTGGGAAGAATGTGATCACAGAAGATTCTTTTTTAAAAAAATTTTATTATGAAACTTTTCATAGTAAACTCTGTGTACCAAATCATCTAGTTTTCACAAGCCATACCTTTTTTGTCATATTTAGTTCCACTTTTTTCCCACCTGAGTTATTATAAAACAAATCATGGACATGATATTTCATCCTTTAAGGATGCTTCATACATAATCACAATACCATTATTATGCCAAGTAAATCCATAACAACTCATTAAATGTCATTTTAATATATGAGGATATCAAGATTTTTCTTTTCTTTTAGCTTTTCTTTTTTGTTATGAAGCAGTACCCAGTCAAACTGAATCGATTGCTGATTGCATGGCTGAGTAGAATTCATGGAAAGTGTTAGATGATATTCTTTCACATACACAGTGAATTCAAAGTATGAGTGTGTTGTTTCCCTTAGGTGATGTGTAGTATGGGTAAGTCTTAATGAAGTTTGGAGAGTTGATGCCAGTTATTGTTAATGTAGTAACTGTACATGTTGAGAGTTGGAGGGGAAGTACGCTGTGGTATTTTGTCTGCTTTATTCATATTTTACCATCATTAATTCCATCCTTCCACCAGACTAATTTCTGACTTCACTTAATCTGTTACCTTCTCCCTCCTCAACCAGAGGATTCCAAAATTTGGTGAGAATAAAAAATTTAGAAGTTAGTCTTTTCCCTTAAAGAGAGATTTGGGAATTGGTAATTGAAACTATATATATATTTTATATTAGAAACTCAGTTTACATGAAGTTTTCTATAAGCTACATTTTCCTCCTTAGTATTTGTATCATGTTTAATAGGTATGAAGAAGCTGAAAAGACTGCACACAAGCTGTCTTGTTAGATGGCTCCTATTCTAAAGCTTTTGCCAGAAGAGGCACTGCAAGAACATTTTTGGGAAAGCTAAGTGAGGCCAAACAAGGTAAGACTATTTTTGTAACAACTGGTACTCACTCTCCCTGTTGATAATCCCAAGTTATAGTAGCAGCCATTTTCGTAGCCTTTCCACGGTTTGAAGGATATAGAACTTAGAGAAGTACATTTTCCTTCACAGTTTAGGTTTGCAAGTTTGGAGAAATTCAGCTTACAGAGTGGGCCTGGTTATCTTCTAATAGCAGTACAGTCTGGCCAACTGTCAATCAAAATTAATGAAAGATTTGAATTATAGGTGAGAAGGAAGAAAGCAGGAAAAAGGCAAGAATGAAAAGAAAGGGAATCAACAATCAGGAGATAGAGGATAATGTGAGATCTGTAATGATGTCTTCCTTTTTCCCTTGATTGCTGATTATTAATTTTTTTCACAATCTGTCTTTTTAGTATTTATTCTTAGTCATTTTGAAGAACTAGCTTATTTCTCTTGTGTATATTTTCTGTTTTATTTGTTTCTGCTCTTTATTTCCTTCCTTCAGCTGTCTTTTGGTTTAATTTGCCAGTTTTCTAACTTCTTGATGCATCAGTAGTTACCTAGTTGATTTTCAGCCTTTGTTTTGTGACATGTTCATTTAAATCTGGCAGTTTAAAGTCTGGCTTCAGCTGTAGCCCATGCATTTTTTTTTTTATGATAAAATATGCATAACATAGAATTTACTGTTTAAACTGTGTTTAAGTGTGTGATCCAGTGCATTGAGTACATTTACCATTTGTGCAGCCATCACCATCGTACATCTCCAGAACTTTTTCATCATTCCATTTTGAATATTCTGTCGTTTGACAGTAATTCTCTATTGCCCCTTCTCTCCAGCTCCTGGTAACTAGCATTCTATTTTCTGTCTCTGAATTTGACTATTCTAGGTACCTCATATGAGTAAAGAATCATACAATAGTTATCCTTTTATTTTCTAGCTTACTTCACTTAGTGTGTCTCCAAGACTCATCCATATTGTAGCATATATCAGAATTGGATTCTTTTTAAGGCTGAATAATATTCTATGATCTGGAATTCTCTTAGATTCTCTCTTACATTTAGTGAGTTACCCTGTCATTTGTTATCAGTGTGAGCTTTGATAAGTAGATGACCTCTAGGCCTCAGTTGTGTCACTGTGAAGTGAAATTGTAGTGAAGGTTACCTGAGAATTGATATAAAGCAAGGAGAAAAGCACTCAATAAGCGTTAGTTCTTATTGCTCACCAGTTTCCTAGCATCCCGAATAAAGCTTCTTGAGATATAGGTATGGGGTTAATAACTAAATATATGATTTCTTGAACTTCATAAGGTATTTGCACTAATTTATTATGTTTCTTAAAAACTCATTTTAGATTTTGAAACTGTTTTACTTTTGGAGCCTGGAAATAAACAGGCAGTAACTGAACTTTCTAAAATTAAAAGGTAAGCGTTCTTCTTTCCACCAAAATATGGTCCTATCTTCTGAAGCATAAATACCTTTATTTGTTGTGTGATTAACTTGAGAATATTTTGGTAGTCATAATTACAAATTTATTTTTAAGGAATTAATTGAGAAAGGACACTGGGATGATGTCTTTCTTGATTCTACTCAAAGGCAAAATGTGATAAAACCCATTGATAATCCGCCTCATCTTGGATCAACTGTAAGTAAACCTGAATTTTTCTCCTTGCTATTTAAATATCACTGGTATGATAAATTGAGTTGAAACAAGCTGTTGAATTAGTAGGTCTCTTAAAAGATATGTTGAGATCTTTTCCTAGAACCAGTTTTAGAATCTTAAAAAATACTTCTTAGGAATATTGGCATAAGAAAATTGGAGAAAATGGAGCTGTTTTAAGTTCTGGCGTAACTTTTTAAAGTGTCCTTAAATTTAACACTAAATATTTCTCCATATTTTCTCATTAAAAAGGAATTTGAAGCAGTTGTGCATTTTGTAATTAAATGTCTTTTATTTCTTTTACTGTTCTTATTTGAGATTGGGATTTTATTACAGTATAGTCTTGCAGCTTCTTTGGAGTTAGATCTAAAATGAACACTTTGGCAAAAATCTAGTACAGGCATACCTCATTTTATTGCACTTTGCAGATACTGCATTTTTATAGATTGAAGATTTGTGGCAACCCTCTGCTGTGCAAGTCTGTTGGCACAATTTTTCCCATAGTATTTTCTTTACTTTCTGTCTTTGTGTCACATTTTGGTAATTCAATATTTCAAACTTAAAAAAAAAAATTTCAAACTTTTTTGTTAATATCATATTTGTTATGGTGCTCTGTGATCAGTGATCTTTGTTACTATTACACAAAGGTTAGGAGGATGAAGGCTAAGATGATGGTTAGCATTTTTTTGCAATAAAAAATTTTAAGTTATATACATTGTTTCTTTAAAGACATGCTGCTATTTCACACTTAAAAGAGTATGGTATAGTGTAAACATAACTTTTATTATGCATTGAGAAACCAAAAGCTTTAGGTGACTTGCTTTATTGCTGTATTCACTTTATATGATAGTTTGTAACTGAATCTGCAGTATCTCTAAGGTATACCTGTATAGGCAAAATTATTCTTAAGAATATATGCTGTATATTGTTTTTAACATGCCATACTGTTTTTTATTAAGTCTAACAAAGCCAGTTTTTCCTGCAGTATTGGAACGGAAAGAGTAGATGGTAAAATTCAGCGATTTGTCTTGTGTTGGACTTTTAAAATTGAATCATTTAAGGCATGTATTATTATATATGTATGTGTTAGCCTCTCAGTTGTGTCTAACTCTTTGTGACCCTATGGACTGTAGCCCACCAGGCTTCTCTGTCCATGGGATTTTCCGAGCAAGAATACTGGAGTGGATTGCCATTTCCTTCTCCAGCGGATCTTCCCGACCTAGGGATTGAACATGCATCTCTTATGTCTCCTCCATTGGCAGGCAGGTTCTTTGCCACTAGTGCCACCTATATATATACATGTGTATACACATATATATGTGTATATGAATTTATATATATACATATAAATTTGACTCTGATAATTTCTGATGTTTTCTTAGTATCATATATGGAAATTATGAAAGATAAAATACATATTAAAAAGTACCCAGGACAAATTAAAATTTAAAGGATAATGTGAACACCTATGAAACCACCAACTGGGTCAAAAGTTGAAACGTATCAGCCTCCAGAAACCTCCCTGTGTGCTCCTCACTGATCATGATTCCCTCCGTGCCCCTTGGAAGTAACTGTTAATGCATGGATCATGCTTTGAAAGAAATGCTGATTTTACAATGAAGTCAGAGCAGATATTTTCTTCCTCCTTTTACTAAGGAAGAAGGCGAGGAGAAGAAAGTGTTTTGCCAAGTTCTTATTTCAAGTAACGAACAGAGGAGTTCTTTAATACATTTCCTAGATTCTTATTTTGACTTTATTCTTGAATTTTCTGAGATAATATTTCATATGCCAGGCATAAATCTAGTTGCTTTTATACATTATGTTCATTGTCACATATCATATTTATTACCTATTCTATTTTTTACAATAAAGGTGATTAAATGTTTAATTCAATGTGATTTATATTTTTATGTCTCTGTAAATTTTGTCACAAAAATTAATTCCAAAGTTTTAAAAAGATAAATCTTTGTCAGACTTTGCTTGTCCATAATTATAAAAACACTGCCACATGCTAAGTCAAATATCTGTATGGAAGAATGTTCTGTGGCCAGTGTATCGTAAACAGCTTTTATAAATCTGTTGAGTTCTGTCCTCCCTCCAGTTATAAATCAATTATTTTAGTAATTGTGAAAATGCAACATGAATTTTAATCTTTGTGGCTGGATCTCAGAATACCTCCATGAATTGAGAGATCTGGGGTAACCATTTTGCAACTGATCCAACACAAGCAAAATCATTATCTTAGTAGGAAGGGAAAATTCGGTCTTTATTTTTGTAATAGGTCTCCGTTTTAAAATCTGGGCATTATTTAAAAAATAGTATGGCAGTTTGGTATGATGCTTTGGTTTGATTTGAGTCCCACCTGATAAAGGCTTGCTAGGTGGCTCTAGTGGTAAAAAAAAAAAAGGCCACAAAAAACCCTCTTGCCAGTTCAGGAAACCCGGGTTCGATTCCTGGATCAGGAAGATCCCTTGGAGAAGGAAATGGCAACCCACTCCAGTATTCTTGCCTGGAAAATCCCATGGACAGAGGAGCCTGGCAGGCTATAGTTCATAGGGTTGTAAAGAGTCGAGTATGACTGAAGCAACTTAGCAGGCAGGCAGACCATTTCATAAGCTTTAAAATCTTAGGCAAGTATGATCCCTATGTGACTTTTTCTGCTTAAGCTGAAAATTACTCATAGGTTAGTTGAGATCAAAGAAAATGATGTCCAGGAATGCTAAGGCAGTTTCAGGTGAAACAGATGTTAATTTCCTTTTCAGTCCTTTGTGTGGCCTTTGTGTGAGGCCACCTGAACACTGAGGAAGGTGGTCAGGAAAGGGGTTACTTTATTCAAGCGAGAGGCTCAACCACAGAGTTGTGTGCTTAAGGGCTGCAGGTCTGACTACTTTTGGCATGTCTTCTCTCGAGAGACTGTAGGTGAGCAGTAATCTAGACCTGCTGGGCCTGGAGTTCCTAGATAGGAAATGAGTTAGTTTCTACTAATTTATTTTCTGTTATTTTCATTTTCCTGTTTTCCCATATGAAAATTTCACCTTTCTACTTGGTCTTTCTTCTCTTTCTGTTTATTTCCATTTCTGTTTTCTTTTTCTTGAAATGGTCATAAAGCTAAAGAATATGTTATGTTTCTAAATCTTAATTTAAAAGAGATGAATTTGGGAATTCCCTGGTGGTCCAGTGGTTAGGACTCTGTTTTCACTGTCAACCACTGGGGTTCAGTCCCTGGTTGGGGCACTGAGATCCCACAAGCTGTGAGGTGTGGCCAGAAAAAAAAAATGAATTCATGTTTTTATGTTTTCTTGTCTCTTTCAGCTATAGTGTCATCTTTTATGTTTTTCTCCTTCTGTCATCCCCTCATCCCTCCCAGCCATCATCAGTAACACTGAGCCGCTCTCAGGAGCCAGTGGTCTACCCTTATAGGAAATTCATTAGCCTGGATCAGTTTACACATTTCATTGACGAGATTTAGGTTTTGTTTTTTTTTTTGCCTCACGGTGTGCCATGCAGGATGCTCGTTCCTGACCAGGGACTGAACCTGTGTCCCCTGCAGTGGAAGTGCACAGTCTTAACCACTGGACTGCCAGGGAAGGCCCCAGGATTTGGTTTTAAATGGGACTGCGTCAATATATTTTAGTAGTTGTGGTCTATTTTTTTATAGTCTGTTCTTTAACACTGTTTTTTAACATTAACATGTCCATTCTTGGTCAATATTTTGATAGAAAGCTTACTGGTTTTGATAGTTCTCAGCAAAGCAGAGGCCTTAGATTAACATGACTATCCTTTAGAACTGCTAGAACTGCTAACAGGATTCTGTTAACAAATTTATAATAGCTTTTTTATTATGTGTATTCATCCAGTAACACTCAGTTGTTACCATTAGGTCTTTTCTTAATTATGCTAGTGTAATGTCTGGTTTTAACACTGAGTTTAGTGTAAAAGATTTTTATATTTCAATTTTTTAATTTAAAATTCAGTTGTATAGTTGGAATGAAAACAAAATACTGAAGAAAGTTTTTTTAAATTAAAGCATTAATGGAAGCTGAGGAAGAAATTAAAAATGTTTAACATCTGTTATGATTAAAATAAATAGTGAATGCTATTTATTTTAATAAATTAAAAACCATTATTATGGTCAAGTACTTAGCAGCTTTGTGAATATTATTTGACAGATCTTTAATCCTGGGCTGGTTTTATCCAGCTGCTACATATGAAGAAGATGCAGTTAGGTTTAAATATTAGTCTCTTTCATACAGAATGCTGTTTATTGCCTGACCTTGTTCTGCTTAGCTAGCCTACAGTACTGATGTCATTTGGCCATATTTTTTCTTGGTTTTGTTGCCTCTGGGATAAACTCAAGACTCCTTGAGATGGTATACAAATCCCTTTGTAAGCTCTCTTTAAGCAGCCTTTCCGGCTTTGTCTCACCTCTCCTCCTCTTGCACCAGCCGTGGTGGACGTCTCACCTTCCCACTGGCCGTGCTGTACCCTATCACGCTGCCATTCCTGTGTGCTTCCTCTGTGAAGCTCCCTGAAGTCAATTTTAGTCTTCCTTCCTCTTTTCTTTGGGCACTCTGTACCTTCACCTCTTATAGTGCCTTCTAATTATTTATACATGCACCGTCTTTCCCCCATTTAGACATGCATATGGTAGGTGCCGTGATTCTTTTTGTTCTTTGCATTCACAGAAGGTATGACTTCAGATTGAATTTACTTACAGCTGGAATATTGGCTGAAAGAACATTGTAACCTTTTAATTTGTGACCTTAAAATAAGAAACCTTTGTATATTGATGTAAAGAATTGATTTTATTGTTTTAGAAGCCACTCAAGAAGGTTATCATTGAAGAAACTGGTAATTTGATGCAGACTGTTGATGTGCTGGATAGCACTGCTACTGTGGCTACTTCAGAGTGTAATCCTGTTACCCTGGCAAGTGTAACAGCAACCACAGGCATGACAAATAATAACTCGAGCCAAGATGACCTTTTGCCCACAAGTGGTGTCCCAAAAGCCAAAGTATTGAAAATAGAAGAAATCAGTGATACTTCAGCTCTTCAGTGAGTAGAAATACTCTTATTTGATAATCATCTAAATGGTAATAATTCCATTGATAGTACTGGTAAGACTGATAAGTACTGAAAATTGATAGTACTGATAAGACTTCTGGTTGTATTCTTCCCCATAACCTTTTGAACTATCCAACTTTAGATTCTGTTCTTTTTATTCTTTTTACTTAAATGTAAGAGAGGGTTTTGCTGAGCAATTATCATTATTCCTTTAGCATAGTGAGAAATTTAGAAATGATAACAGTACCTTGAACAAATTGATTGCATCTATTTTCTTCTCTAGAACTTAAGTAAATATGTTTCACTTTGTAATTCAGCAAAAATTTTTAATTTTTTGAAGGGAAGCTTCATAAACAATGTAGAATTTAGGCATTGTCATTATTCTAGCCATTGATATTTATGATTATTTGTAGGCTCTTTAAATTTTGTTCAGAATTTTTAAAAAGTCATGTATTTTCTTAATCATGAGAATATAAAAGACATAGATTAATAGTTTACTTTGGAGTATTGAAATTTTATTATATATTCTTGCATTGCTACTCAGCAGTCCTATTAAAAACTTTTTTTTTTAAACTTTGAATTCTAGTAGTTCTATTTAGAGAGATAGTATAGATTGTGGGAAAACTTTTAAGTAGGCAGACTTTTTTTTAAAGGAGGAAGCATTTCTTTCTTTTTGAAATCTTTCTTGCAACTGTGATAATTCAGATAGTTCAGAGTGAAAGGTTGAGTTGTGAGTATATGTGATATAATAATACAGTATGGGTTTCCCTGGTGGCTCAGATGGAAAAGAATCTGCCTGCAATGTGGGAGACCCAGGTTCAATCCCTGGGTTGGGAAGTTCCCCTGGAAAAGGGAATGGCAACCCACTCCAGTCTTCTTGTCTGGAGAATTCCGTGGACAGAGGAGCCTGGTGGAGTACAGTCCGTGGGTTTGCAAAGAGTCAGACACGACTGAGCACCGACACTGTCACTACTGCTGCAATGCATGGAAGCAGTTTGTCAGAAAGATGGCAAGGCCGTTAGCCCAGCTAATGAGAATAGGCAGCACAGAGTCAGCACACGAAAATTTGGAGAAGTATAACATCTTGCCAAAATTATACATTTATTATCAGCTGAAAGAATTTACTACTGGCAGACTATAAATAGATAGCACACTATTAATAAAGTCAGAAATTTTAGAATCTCTATTGATGTTTCTGTATATAAGCTTTGACTATTTGTTGTTTCTTTTCTGATTATTTGATGCCTCTGAAATATTTCAGCTCTCATGTCAATTTGAAAAAGGATGTATGTCAGTCTTTCAGTGAGAAGATTCCTATAGAGGTAGACAAAACACCCGCAAAGTTTATCAGGACTGTTCTTCCTCCAGTTCCTGCAAACTCATTTCAGCTTGAATCTGATTTCAGACAACTGAAAAGTTCTCCAGATATGTTGTATCAGTACTTGAAGGTAAGAGGTAGGAAGCTAGTAGTTCTCTTGTAAGTTAGAGGTCAAAGAACTTCTTTTGCCAGTATATAATCATAGGGTTGTATTTGCTTTGTGAACAGTATGATTCTGCGCTTCCCTGGTAGCTCAGTTGGTAAAGAATCTGCCTGCAATGCAGGAAACCCTGATTTGATTCCTGGGTCGGGAAGATCCGTCGGAGAAGGGATAGGCTACCCACTCCAATATTCTTGGGCTTCCCTGGTGGCAGCGCTGGTAAAGAATCTTCCTGCAATGCGGGAGACCTGAGTTCGATCCCTGGGTTGGGAAGATCCCTGGAGAAGGGAAAGGCTACCCACTCCAGAATTCTGAGTGACTTTCACTTTCACATTTCTTTCACAGAGTGAATATAGAAAATGCTCTTATCCCTTGCCTAATACATATATCATCCTGATCAGGCCGTTTTAAGTATTTGCAACCAGGGAACCTTTGGAAATAGGTTCTGTGTTAAATTCTGTTTTGTAACAGAAACAATCTAATTTCATACATCATGACTTAAACTTAATTCTCCATTCTTTAAGAAGAGGAAAGAAGCTAAAATATAGTGAGTGCTTCTGTGTGCCAAACTATGCTTACAATATTTAGGTAATCATTCTCCTGAAAATTAACTTTTATTTGCTCAAAGAAAAGAGTCAAATCATATGAAATTCACCAAATAATAGATTTTTAAGCACTTTTTCAAGTGTAATTACTGGAATAATTTCTTATAATTGTGTGGTATATAATATTTCAAAATATATTATCTCATGTAGTTCTATTTTTAAAACTCTCTTTTTATTGCTCTTTGAGCTCTGTTGTTTTCTGTTTCTCTTGGGTGATTTATACGTCTCTCCATGATATTTTTCTGTGAATTGATCAGAGTGATTATCTTATAGTCCCTCTAACTTTCTGTCATAGTTACATTTCAGTGTGATTCCCCATTGTTATTCATTATATACTTATGCATAGTAGTTATTCTTTGCTGTGTTGATCTAAGCAATTGTTATATAAATAATTTATGATTGGGAATATTGCCATAATTTTCTAACTCCTTATATTTTTCCCAAGCAAATTGAACCATCCTTGTATCCCAAGTTGTTTCAGAAAAATCTAGATCCAGATATATTCAACCAAATCATTAAAATTCTGCATGACTTTTACATTGAGTAAGTAAATTTAGTTATACTTTCCTACTTTTAGTTATTTGGAAAATTCATCCTTTTGGTATCATACTGCTACCTTTTATATTGCAGAATTAGCTATATTGTAAATTTACTGTTGTAGTAGTGTAAAGAAATACAAGTATAAACAATGAAAAGGGAAATGATTAGGAGAAAAAGGACATACAGATTTTTTGGAGAAAGGTGGAGTGTATAAGTGACAAGTATTATAGCAGATTAATAATGTATCTTCTATGCCTCACATTTAAGAATATTAGTTTCTTCAGTTGATTTGGGCACTTAAAATATAGACAGTATGCAGGAACAAAAGATAAATGAAGACTATTTATGTATGATTAGAAATATTATTTTAGTAAGCAGAACTAAATGAGCTGCTTTTAATTGATCATTTGCATTTTATTTGGACTTCAGGAAAGAAAAGCCATCACTCATCTTTGAAATCTTACAAAGACTTTCTGAACTAAGAAGGTTTGATATGGCAGTGATGTTTATGTCAGAATCTGAGAAGAAAGGTGAGTTCTATAAAAAAAAACTTTTCCTTTACTCTTTATTCTTATGTGTTCCTTTATTCAACAAATGATAGAAAATATTTGTTGAATGTCAGTTATGTACAAAGGTACATGCAATTTAATTGCAGTTTAATTAAATTGAGTTACAGTTGAATTAAGTAAACAACATTGTGAGGTGAAAACAACATTGTGAGGTGTAGGTATGGTTATCATTTTGCTCTTACAAAAGGGGAAACTGAGGCATATATAGGTAAGGAACTTGACTGAGGTTCCACAGCTACGAAGCCAGACCCAGGATTTAAACCAAGGTGGTCTGAACTCTTCTACTTGAAAATATAGTGTCAGTGTAATGGTTGGGCTCCTGGCATGGTGGAACATGTACAGGGTCCCTGCCACAGGAGCATGCAGTGGGGTGTGGGTACATAGGTGGTCACATCCATTTTTTTCGGCTAATATCTTTGAGTTTGTTTGATTTAAGCTGAATTCTCAAAAAACTACAGGAGTCAGATGAAGGGAGTGAGGATGTGTAGAGGTTTTGAGGCAGGAGAGGGCAAATTGAACTCAGAAAATTAAAAGGAGTGCAGTGTGTCTGAATTGTAGAGTTAGAGGGTAAAGAAAGGCAGGTGATGAACTTGAAGGATTATATCCCTTATTTATTTCTAAATCTCAGTCTTTGGCATAAAGTATCAGTTTTGGGGAACCCTAATTTAAGTAAAATCAAACTATGGAGACACTTCAATTACAGTTGTCCCTTGAACAGTGTGGGAGTTAGGGGAACGAACCCTCTACACAGTTGAAAGTTCACATACAGTTTCACAGTCCGTCCACAGGATCTGAGGTTCTTCATCCAGATTCAGTCAACTCTGGATCATGTAGTACTATAGTATTTACTACTGAAAAATATCCATCTGTTAGTGGATCTGTGCAATTCAAACTCATGTTGTTCAAGGGTCAATGGTACTCAAGAGTTTTAAGCTATAGTCTAGTTTTAGAAAGAGGAAAATCATTAGAATGCACCTCCTGGACTAAACACACTTTGAGCTCCTTTTCTGTCTCTTCTTTATGTTTGTAGCAGTGACATTGAGTCTGAATCAATAAAGAAAATACTCTTTACGTTGTATTAAGTGGACCTAGTTTAGAGAGATTCTTAATAAACTTAAACCAAAAGAATTCTCTGCTTAACCGTTAGTTAATCAGAAAGAGTCCCTGAAGTTCCCTGAAGGTATTAGTTTGTTATTACTATTCTGACTTCTCTTCTATCGCTGTTTAAAGTCATTCTGCCTACCTCACTGACTGTGTTTTTTAATGTACCAAATTGCTAGGCTTCTTGTAGCCTCAGGGTCTTTGTGTTTGACGGTTTCCCTCAGCTGAGACTGTCCTTCCCTGCCTCTTCTTCATTTCATTCAGTTTCCACCTAATAGTCACTACCTCAGAGTCACCTTTCCTCACAGGTCTACTCAAAATAACTGCCTGCCTCCCCTTCCTCATCACTGTCTGTCATCTTACCTGGCTTTATTTCTTCATAAGCTGCTAAGTCACTTCAGTCATGTCCGACTCTGTGTGACCCCATAGACGGCAGCCCACCAGGCTCCCCATCCCTGGGATTCTCCAGGCAAGAACACTGGAGTGGGTTGCCATTTCCTTCTCCAATGCATGAAAGTGAAAAGTGAAAGGGAAGTCGCTCAGTCATGCCATGGACCGCAGCCTACAGGCTCCTCTGTCCATGGGATTTTCCAGGCAAGAGTACTGAAGTGGGGTGCTATCGCCTTCTCCGAGACAGAACTACAATAGAGGACAGTATTTTAAGTGTGTATTTCTCTATCCCTAATAGAAGCTCCATGACAGCAGGAACTTTATCTACCTTGTTCTCTAGGTCTCAGGGTATTAGAATAGTGCTTAGTACATAAAAGCCTTAGTATGAGTGCTTGACTGAATGGATTTTTGTCACTATGATGTGGTTACTTGAAGTAACTTGCAGTTACTTGCGGTTACTTGAGTTACCAACTCAAAGAATGTGAGTTGGTCCTCCAAACTTGCCTACCAACAGTACTGTCTTGGTTGGATCACCACTCTCTGCCACGTTAAACATGGAAGCATTTAGAATAGTTCCCAGCATGTAACTAAATGTTCAATAAATAGTAGCTATTGTTGTCTTTTCTTATCATTGTTATAAGTTTTAATGTTGAGGGATATAGTATGAACTCATAGCAGTGTTTTCCAAAATGTTAACTATGGACAGTTCACTGGTATGAAAAATACAGATTTTATATGACTCATAAGGAAATCTTATTTTTAACTTTTAATTGTTATATATTTTATTATATATTTTAAAAATATATAGCTTGCCCATCAAACATGATTTTTGTGGATATTACTGCTAATTTTCTATTTATAGTAGTGATAAAAATTTTATTTTAAAATAAAATGATTTCAGATTTGAAAAATAGTTAATTGGAATATTAAGTAAGTAAAAGTATACTTGTTATACAGGGAAAAAGTCTAAGGTAGTACAGAATGAATTATATTTAATCTGCAAAGTTCATGTCATTAGGATATAGGGAAAATTGTTGACTGCTAAAGCAAAATATTCTGGCAAGAAGCATCATTGGGTTGCTGTATAATTTTCTGTTCTCGGGTTGACTCTTTAAATATCTGAATTAGAATTTACAAATAACCCTAATGATTGCTTTAAAGTGTAGAAAGTATTTAACAGACTTGATTATTCCTTTTAATTTTTGCTTTACTTTTTAAAAATGGAGATTCAAATGAAATTTTTTTCTTTTTCAGTTACACGTGTATTATTCAATCACATAGACAAATCAGGATTGAATGATAACTCTGTTGAAGAACTCAAGAAAAGATATGGTGGTTGATTTCCATTTTTGCTGAAATTATTGCGTCTTTAAATTTCATATGTAAATTTTTTTCTACTGAAATTAAATGTTTTGCTTTTAAGAAAACTAAATCATAAAGAAAAAGGACTGTTTTGGGACATAAGCTAATTAACTGTAAAGTGAATTGTGATTAAATAGTGAGAAATATACTTAAGTGAACTATTTATAAGTTTTTTCTGAAAATAAAAATATAAATAATGAGGTATACTTGTAAAGATCAGTATTTTATTTTGTAAGTCACTTTAAATGTTTAGATGTATTCTTCAGTGCCTCATGTTACATTATTTTTATATTTTTATGAGTTTTTGTAACCACATGTTAAGGTTGCTTCATAAGCATATAATAAAATTATGTTTATATATAGAGAATTAGGTAGATAATCATGTTGTTTCATTATAAAATGGTTTCATATCATTGTGCCAGTTCACTAACATAAAATTGCTTAGTTGCAGGATGTGTATTTTTAGTGTTTATTTTGAAGGAAGACTTTATTATTTAGACTTTTTAATAAAAGATTACTTGGAGAGTCACAGCATCCTTAAATTTTAATGCTGCAGTTTTTTTTCCACATGATATCTGTGTTATATGTCAAATATAAGACAGTCTAAAGCAAGGTGGAAACATTTGAACACTTGGAATTTTCAGGTAGTAATTAGCGTATAGCTTGCATGTAAATGGTTCATGAGAGTGTGGTGACTGTGAACTTTTGAAATCTGGGCTAATGTTCTACTTATCCTTGTTCTGCATGGTACCTGGCCCAGTCCTTTGCGTAAAGCTAGGTGCTCACTTGATATTTATAAAATTTAATGGAACTGATGGCAAGAATCAATTTTAGTAAATATTCAAACTAGCAACCTAGCAAATTTTGGACATCCTGTAAATATTGCTAAAATCAAATTAGAGACCTCTAGTTACCATCCTATAGCTGCTGTTAGCATCAACAAGACAGTCAAATTTAAGACTTTATTTTTGTTGCAGCATACATATTATTCTTGTAATTACTTGAGGAATAATCAATCTGTTTAAAAAGATAATTTCCCCAGTTCATGGTATAACTTATTAAGATGATCATAATTTGTATAGCTCAATGTTTTACAACATACTTGGAGTTTATATATGTTGCTAAATGTATAGTCTTGCTATGATATATAAATAGGTAATAAAGTTTAGCCAGAAAGTATAGCTTATACATAAGTTTATACATAAGCTATGTAATGAATTTTAAATGACTTGAATTTTTCTTAAGTCATTAATAAGAAAGTGATTTTGCTGAGATTTGAATGCAGGAGGGTGCTGCGAGGCTTGGCTGTGGGGAGATGGTTGAGGAGTGGGAGTCAGATTATGAAGGGCCTTTCATGAAGTGACAAAATAAGCCAGTTTCTGAAAGTGATGAGGAACTAGTGAAGGGTTTTAAGCAAGGGAGTGACATTTGTTTTGATTTTTAAGATCATTCTGGTAGCAGTGGTGAGGGTGGATTGCAGTGATGGTATGGCTGGAAACAGACCAATTAGAGGAATATAGGAGATGAATAACATTTGAACTAATAATAGTGGATAACATGAAGTACTTATTTGCCTGACATTAGGGGTTTATGGCTTTTTTTTTTTTTTTTTCATTTAAATCCTCAGCAATCTTGGGAGATAGGTTCTGTTATCTCTAATTTACAGATTGAGTAAATTGAGGCATATATAGATTGTGTGACTTGCCCATGGTTACTTGGTAATAGGTGGTCTTTACCCAGAGGTTTCTTGCTCAGCTGTCATTCAGTACTGGCTGGTGCACAGGAATGGAAGACAGGATGAGTTTAAAGTTTATTAAGGAGGAGGATCCACAGGGATTGGTGGTATTCTTTCATTTCCATTCAAACATTCCTTGAAAATTCATTGCGCTGGAAGGTGACTAAGTGCTGGGTGAAACACAGGCACAGTTTCTGCCCTCTGGTAACTCAGTGTAGCTGGGGAGTTAGATAAACTAGCGTTTATAGTATAGTGTCATGAGTGCTCTGATACAGTTTGGAGAGGGCACTGGGCGAGCATGGAGGGTGCAGCTCTGAATCAGATTGGGTGAAACAGGTAGGAGGAGGCAGCGTTTTATATGAGACTTGAGCTATGGGAATGATGGTCCAGGTGCATGATGGGAGGGAGAGGGTCCTGGCAGAGCAATCAACAGAGGTGAAGTTCATGTAATTTATTAGAGCCCCTTGACTTGCCCTGGAGATCATAAGCAATTCCATATACCATCAGGGCTGATGTATGGGATAGAATTAGAATTTGATTGGCTACATCCTCCTTTGATTTGTTTGTTATTTGTTAATTTTTCATGTATGCTCATCCTGACTCCATACTAGATTTTGAAGCTGCTTTGATGACACACTGCCATGGTAATCCATGGCAGATGCTCGATTACCATTTATGGATGGATCAGTCTAGATTATTACCACCTTTCTTCCCAGATTAGGTTTGAGTTAGTGCATTTCTTCTCTCACTGTGGTTATTTAATGCAAGACTGTCATTTAGTCCTGGCTCTTCGAAGCTACAGATATATTACATCTGCTAAATAGTTGGTTTTTCCTTAGTAAGGTTCAGTGATGTTGACACAAACTCCACAAAGAAGCTGTTGATTTAGTTTACTACATACCATCTCCTCCTGTTTTTTTTAAAGGGGGTGGGCTGCTACTGACTGATTATGATAGCAGACAATTTGCTACCGCTAATCTTTACAGATGTTTTTAAAGAAATCGTGTTTTCATGCTTTTACAAATCTGGAAAGATGGGAGGTAGACTTTTAGAGCTTTTGCTTTTGAAAAGAGATGAGACAGTCAGTTGTTTTCCTGCAGTGAGTTATAAAGCAGGTGGCATTAAAAAGAAAGAAAAACTTTTAATTCACTGGAGAAGCACACTATTCACAACTCTTTCACAGAAATCACTGGGAAAGTAGAAGAAAAATGAGCTATACAGATATAGGTTAACCCCAAATCAGATGGATCAAAATCAATAATAATTTGGACCAACAGAAGTACTTGATTAAAAAATCCTTGTGAATTTGTTTTATTGAGCTTATATAGGTTTAACAACTCAATTATTTCCCCTTGAAGTGTGAAGATGGATAGCTTCACTTTAACTCAGCCCCAGCATCAGCCCATCTTGCCATAAGACATTTAACATGATGAATGACATCTTTTATTTTCCGTAGCAGTCTTTGTGGCCTTCTAATCCCAACCTGGCAGTGGTGAGGAGGCAGAATTCCTTAATCTTTCTTCTGCTTGAGCACTTCAGTACTCTGAGTAACTGATGCTTATTGTGGAGTTGAAGCAAAAAGGCCTCTGGGTAACTATATTACCCTGGGCAATTGTATTTCCTAAATATTAATAATCTATGTATGCCCCACTAGATGTGACTCTAGTGGGGTCTATGGTTAACAGTGCAGAGGGCCTGCATAGGGTTTGGCCTCCTTGTTCGCCCTGGCTCTTCCTATCCCAGGATCCAGAGTTGGGAGCAGCTTATTTAAGAAGATGAGGCCCCTTCAGTTTGGGTTGACTTCTCTGGGAGATAGGCAGTTCCCTCGTGGCTCATGGGATCAACTGCTTTGGCAGTTGGTGACTGGCATCATGCTGACAGCTGCAAATCCAATAGGACCGAGGGTGATGAAAGGCTCAGTAGAGAAATATGACAGATGGTTCTGGAGCTGCAGATGTGGGCAGCAGGGAAGACTGCAGGGAGGAGGTGGGGTCTGAGTGGGTCTTGAGGGACTGGTGGGCTCTGGCTAGGTAGGGGAGGGGTGACGACACGATAACTGCCTTGAGTAGATGATGGATAGTGAAATGACAGAACAAAAATTGCTGTGAGTTAGCAATTTTCTAATGGTCAGCAGTTTTTTAATGGCACAGCAAACCTTGACCTGCTCACACAGGTAAGGTTGCAGGTAGACAACTAGTAGGCTTGTCATTTCATGTGTCTTCTGGAAGATCTTATATTTTATGTAATGATCTTGCAGCATTTAAACTAGATGTTTTGAAATAATCAGCTTGAGGGGTCAGAGGAAAAAAAGGGAACAGATAGATGGTCATGCAGTCAACATGGATAAAACTAAATTAAGGCCTCATTATAATCCTTCTTTTGTTTATTATCTCTTTGGGGAATAGTGTAAATGAGGAAGATAAAAGTCTGAGTTCTTGCTGTCTAGTTTAATCTACTTACTGCTTGCTTTACTGATGACATTTAAAACCATCAAAATGAACATAATTGATGATGACCTTGAGCCTGATAACGGGGGGAGGGGGGGATGTTTCATGAAACCAAGGACATCCCTTGGGTAGTGTGGGGCAGATGAAATCAGGATAAATGAGCAGCTTAATAAAGGTTGAGTATAGAAATAAGAAATACTGAAAAGTATGTAAAAATGTCATCAGTAATAAAAGATTCTCAGCTGCTAATACATTACTGAAATACTTCCAAGCCCTGTCTGGTTGTCTTGTTGTCTTTGACTAACGAGTCTCCTGAGTTGCTTCCTGTCTCCGTGTGGAGGCCTGTTTGCACAGAGCGAGCACAGTGCTGGATAAACGGCTCACTGACTGCAAGGCCAGCAGAGCTGGAGAGAGTCGCTGTGTATTGTTCACAAACACAACGCAAAAGTGATTCTGAATTAATTTGATATACAAAAGAGTTTTAAAAAGAAACAACCGTTCTATAGCCAGAATGGTGAAAACACACAGGGGTAATGACTCAATCTTTTCATTAATCCTGTAGCAGAATGGAATTTGTAGCACTGGTTAGAATACATCTGAAATTTTGTCTTAAAGAACCAGGGCAAGAGAGAAGATAAAGAATTCATCACAACAGTGAGATGTATAGTTTTCTTGACACTTGGTTGGTCCTATGTGACCCTTGAAACTGTCCTTTGAGATATTTAGGGCAGCACTTAGGTTAAATTATTTGCTCAAAGTCCTGTGAGTGGTGATAGAACTCAGAACTCAATGCTGGTTCCGGAAACCTCTAGTAGGTCTCTTCACGTGGGATCCAGTAATGATAGGGACTTCACTGAGTAAACTTGTACATCACAAACCTTTGAGCATGGGCTCAGTGGGAACTAGAAGGTATCCATACCAGTAGAGTATAAACCTGCAATGTATTTTCAAGAGATGGTTTGCACAGCACATTACTTGTCTCATGACAGGAAGTTAATAAGTATTTGTCAAATAAGTGAATGAATGAATGAATTCAAACACTATAGAATTGAGCTGAAGAATCCAGATGAAGAGCCTTTTAAGTTTGGCTCAAAGCATTTGTTGAATGTTAAAGACCTTTTTATCATCGATGGGGATTATTTCAATTCTCTTTTATAGAATTGTATTTAAAAATCTCCTACCTGCAAATATTTTTTGAATACTTAACAAGTGTGGAAAGGGAAGAGGAATTTTGTCTCATGTGGAACTCTCTTTTGGTCCTAACAGTTTAAACAGGCTTAGTGATAATATTAAGGTATGCAGTCTATTATGTGCTGTGTACTGTACCAGGGCTTTGCATATATCATCTCACTTAATCCTAAAAGCATTCCCATAGAGATAGGCTGTCCTGTGAAGCTGGGAGTCCAGCAGAAGTTAGACTGACTTAGACACTTATGCTCTTCTACACTGCAGTCATGGCTGAAAATCTTTGTGATAACAAAAGCAGGACCAGGGAGGGGACAGGCTGGCAGGTGGATTTCTTTGGTATTACTGTTGCCCACTGGATGTTCAGAAAATAGCATGTATGTGGCAGAAAGCATTGTGATGGAATCAAAGTTTATTTTTTATTGAGGCAACTTTGGTTTATATATAACATTATATGTTTGATGTGTATAACATTATATTTCTACTTCTATATGCACTATAGTGTGTGCTCACCACCCAAATTTTAGTTTCCGTCTGTCATCATCCAGTTGACCCCCTTTACCTATTTTTCACACACCACAGTGTCATATATTGACCACATCGGAAAGCCCATTGTCTTACACCAAGCAGAGTCCCCTTTTCCAGTTTCACAAAATTGGTAGGGTGTGTGGAAAGGTATCCTTTCAATACTTTATTGCATGGGACCTGTTATCTAAAATATCAGACTGGACTTTGAAGAGGGAGAGATGGCATGAAAATGCAGTCAGAAAGAAGTGTACAGAAATGTCTCTTTCCTTGGAACAGGGTGGGGGGTTGGTGCATGTTCCTATGTGTTTACACGCACATGTGATGGGTGGGAAATGGCTGTGTCTGTATGTGGTACTCAAGTCTGCTTTAAGTCATGGCATACAGGGATACCTGTTTCTCTCTTTTTTTTTTCCCCTGCCTCTCTGTTTCCATCACCAATAAATTCTTTTGGTATTTACTTTGGTAAATACCGAAGTAATAAGATGTAGTGATTTTGCTGTTTAGTCTCACTGGAATCCTTGAATATATATGTTCTGTAACATCAGAGCAAAAACCGTAATAATTCAAGGTAGATTCTGAATTACGGTAAAGGAGTGCATTTGCGGTGGCAAAAGGCCAAATTGAGACCAAGAAGTTGTCATCTTTTTGTGGTCGTTGGTCTGATACCCCAAAGATTATATGATGTTTCATCCTCTTTTTACTCTTTGAACCAAGCCTTCTGTGAGTGCTAAACATCCTGGAATTTTTGTGATTAGTTACTGCTCGTGGGGCAGGTGGTAGTTTATTAGGATGGCAGGAAAACCGAAGGAAAGTACTCAGATCCATTTATTAGCCAGCAATAAATAGAGACCACTGATGTGCCAATCTGTTTCTCCAGCTACTGGTCTGATTTTAGTGCCAGGAACCTACAATTCAAGACCAAACACTGTTATCTGGAGAGTCTGGCAGGAGTGGAAGCTCTGCTTGGTTATAAACTTGATCATGTCCTTGGCTCTGGCCCTGTATTGGTGACAGAGGGCCCCTTGCTGGTTACATCTCCCCACTGGCTCCCTGTAATGCCTGGATAATCTATTGGAGACAGTTTTACTTGGCCCAGGCATGATAATAATTTGAATTTGAGCTAATTGGTCCATTAGCAGGGATAATTTTATGTGATTAAAAGTCATGCCATCCTCATGCCTTGGAGAAGAGGATTCTGAAAAAAATCCAAAGGCAGGCCTTGGAGACCAAAGTCAGTGTGGAGTTTAGTCATCTGGAAGCGAAAAGGTGATCTAACTGGGGAAATGGAGGAGAAGAGGAAGGTAAGGAGCCTGCCACCTCCCACAGGCTCAGAGCTTGTCTGAGTGGGGCCTGGAGAAGCTGAGGTCCCGGGATCACAACTTGACAAAAGTATCCATGGGTCTCCAGGGTGAGCAGTCTCCTGAGTTGGTTCAGTGTGAGGCACTCCTGACATAGCTCTGGTTATTGTTACCTCAGTAACGATTAGGCTGAGGTTAGTGGAGGATGAGGATGCTATAAGGTAGCCTCCATCTGCTTTTAGCCCTTCAGATCAAACAGCAGGGCCATCTGAAGCCCCCCAAGATGCAGAATCCAGAGAGGGTACCATGCTCAGAATGACATAGGTTTTATGAGGGATCCAGCTCGAGGGGGTCATTCATCACTCTGATGCTCCCAAACATACATAGCCTGAGCTGTCTCCCTATGTCACTGGAAGCCTTTTGTTGGGTTCCAGCGACATCCAACCCAGGGAGTGCTTACACATGCACAGGTGCCCCTGACTGCTGGTCAGCTCGTTTCTGTATGACTGCAGCCGGATGACTCTGGCCATCTCCCAGTCTCCCTCCAGCTTCTGCTCCTCCCCAGGCGAGCTTACCCAGTGTGTGGGCACAGGCTTCTCCGTTAGTTTCCCAAACTCAGGTCATATTGGAATGTAGAGTTTAACAAAATGTTGCCACACTTGAGGATGCCATCGGGGCATCAGGGGTCAGAAAAGGGAACAGGTAACCCTGCCTGTGAAGTCCACTGCTTCTTTGCACGGGGGGCCCCTTCTTCACTACCAACTGCCTGAGTCAGGTGAAACAGATGTGTAAACCTCACAGTTTGTGAGCAAATCTCATAGTCTCTGCAGAGGTTCACAGTGTTCTGTGAAGACGGGCTTCACATTTAAAGGCTCAGCATCTGAGCTGGCAGCCTCTGCACTTGCACTTGTATCATTCCTACTTTCTGGACTTCCCCAAAAGAGTGGGTAAGCACTTACCTTACATCTGCTTGGCCAAAACCCCAGTTGTGTTTCCCAGAAAAATGGGAGAATCTTCCCGAAGGGAAAAGAAAATCCAGGAAACACACAAGAATGCAGAAATGCTTGCGTGTCCTCGAATTTTGGCTTTATTTTTACTTTGATTTTGTCTGTTACACTGCGTACCTGGGATTGGACTTTGCGCTTTGATTCACCCTGTCACTTCTCTCGTTTAAGGAAGCCTATTGGATAATCAGAGTCCGTCAGTCAAAATGTGGATGTATAGTGTCTGGAAAAACTCCAGTCTGCAGTCTGAAATGCTACAGTCAGGTTGCACTGTGTGTTTGCCATCTCATTTTTCATTACATTTAATCTGCCATTGCTTTTGATAGAGAAAAGAACAAAGTTTTGTCTAACCACGTGACAACGGTGACCACCGAAGAATTTTGAATCCAGGACATTTTTGAAAAGAGAAAATCATGCAAGGGAGTGAGGCTCCTTAGATGAACTTGGAAGGCAGTTTTAACAGGTCGCCTTCACTAGCTGTAAACTACCTGAATTCAGGACTAAGATTTTCATTATTATAGGGATCAATATTGATTTTAATTATCTTTAACATTTATGACAAGGACAGCAAAGAGTCTCATTTTCATGTGTAGTTACTTCCCATAGATCTGCTTTTTACTCCGAGAAGGGCTGCCTTATTAGATTTGACCAGGAGATGGCAGTGTGCTTTTCATTTTGGGACTTGGATATGACCTCTTACACCTTCTCCTGTAAGATGTCGTATGTGATAGGGTGGTGCATTGTGAAGTCCATGATGTAATATGTTCATTGATCCACCATACTGAAACATTAATAAAAAAATCTGAATTATAGAAACTGGGTTATATTATAAATTCATAAAACGAATCTACTTATTTTTATTAATCAAATAGTGAACACTTAATACTGTACTGGATGTTCTATGGGGAAATAGAAATGTTAAAAGCCATTATTGCTTTAAAAAGCTTAAAACCTAGATATGGACCCACAAAGTTAGTAAAAATGAAACTGAAGACAGTTATATGTTAATTAGGAGTATGAGATTACTGTGGTCAGCAAGAGGACTTCTCAGAGGGAAGTGGTAATTAAAAGATGAGTAGGAACTTTTGGATAAAGAGGATGGATTAAGCACCATAATTTTTCCTCTCTCTTCAGATCCTACTAAAATGATAGTATAGGATTACAAATAGATAAATCAGAACAGCAAAAAAAAAAGGCAACACTAGGAAATAAGATATCAACAAATTTTTGAAAGATGAAGATAGAATTATAAAAGGATTTTCATGAAGGAGCATGGAAATACTAAGTAAGGTCTTTATCAAGTTAAAGCAAGTGCATTTTATTTCTATTTTTGTTTTTAAAAATTTTAATCAAAGATAGTTAAATTTTTTCAAGTACTTTTTTGGCACTATTGATAAGATCATGAAAATTTTTTTCTATTAACCTTTTAATATGGTGGATCATATTGATTGACTTTCAAATGCTAAACTAGACTTCCATCCCTGGGATAAATCCCACTGGGTCATAGTATAGAATTCTTTTTAGATAATGCTGAATTCTACTCCCTAATATTTTATATCTATATTCATAAGGAATATTGACCTGTAGTTTCCTTTCCTCCCTCCTTCTCTCCTTTCTTTCCTTCCTTCCTTTTCTTTCTTTCTTTTTCATTCTCCATCTTTGGTTTTGTACCAGGGTAATACTAAACAGAAAATGAATTGGAAAATGTTCCTTCTTCTTCTATTTTCTGGAAGAGATTGTGTACAAGTGGTACTAATTTTTCTTCAAATTTTGGATCAAATTCTCCAGTGAAACAATCTAGGGCTGGAGATGTATTTTTGTGGAGTTTAAATTTCCTTAATATTATAGAGCTATTCAAATGGTCTATTTAATATTTAGTGATGTACTTAGTGATGATAATATTGCTGCTGCTGTTGCTGCTAAGTCGCTTCAGTCGTGTCCGACTAATTATTGTTTTTGCGGTATTGATCAGTCTCTAAGTTGTCAAATTTGTGTGTATAGAGTTGTTTGTAGTATTCTTTTATTATCCTTATTATTTTAAATGTGTTGAGGTTTGTTTTATGGCCCAGAAAATGGTAAGTGATTTGTGAGAACTTGAGAAAAAACTGAATTCTGCTGTTGTTGGGTGGTGGTGGATTTTATAAATGTCAGTCTGTTGTTTGATGGCACTAAGTGTTTCTATGTCTTTGCTGCTTTTTTGCCTAGATGTTTTCTCAGTTTTTGAGAGGAATGTTGAAGTCTCTTAACTGTAATTGTGGATGTATGAATTTCTCATTTCAGTTACATCAGCTTTTGCTTCATACACTTTGTAGCTCTGCTGTTGGTGTGTATACATTTAGGATTGGTATGTCTTCTTGGTGGATTGATCCCTTGGTCATTATGTAATATCCCTTCTTGTTTCTAGTAATTTTCTTTGTGCTGAGATTTACTTTGCTTGATAATATAGCCACTCCTACCTTTCTTTGATTCATGTTTGCATGATATGTATTTTTCGTCTTTTTACTTTCAACCTTCCTATATCGTTATACTTGAAGTGAGTTTCTTGTAGACAGCATTATAGCTAGGTAATGGTTTATAATCCAACCTGCTAACCTCCTGGAGAAGGAAATGGCAATCCACTCCAGAACTCTTGCCTGGAGAATCCCATGGAGGGAGGAGCCTGGTAGGCTACAGTCCATGGGGTCGTAAAGAGTCGGACACGACTGAGCGACTTCACTTTCACTTTCAACCTCTGTTTTTAATTTGTATATGTAGGCCATTTATATTTAATGTAATTATCAATATGTTAGGACATAAATCTAGCATTTTATTTTATTTTTGTTTTCTTTTTGTTCTATTGTTTCTCATTTCTTTTTCCCCTCACCTTCCTGTGTTCTTCTGGAAAATATTTTTAAATTCTATTTTATCTTTTAAAAATATATCTTTAAATATAGCTTTTTATTGGTTGCTCTAAGTATTATACATACACCTAACTTATTGCAGTCTACTGGTGGTGTCATTTTACCAGTTCAAGTGAAGTATAGAAAACTTACCTCTCTTTTTTGTCCCTATATCTTTCTGTATTCATATTTCCTCTCTATATGGTATTTCCTCTATATACATTGTCCTCAGACAATGTTATAAATTCTGCTTCAACCTTCAAACATTATTTAGAAAACTCAAGTGGAGGAAAGCCTGTTATATTTACTTAGTTCCCTAAAATTCCAAGATTCTTCCTTGTATTGTTTTCTTTCTGTTTAGAGAAAATTTCTTTAGCTATTCTTTTTGTGTAGGTTCCCTGGTGAGACTTCAGCTTTCCTTCATCTCAGAAACTTTAGATATCTATGTCATTGATGAGGAATATTTTAACTGGATACTTGATTCTTGGTTGACAGTTCTTTTCTTTTGTCACTGAAAAGCGTAATGCCACTTCCTCTAGCCTCCGTGATTTATGATCAGAAACCTGCTGTCATTGTTGTTTTCCTGTAGGTGAGATGTCATTTTTTCCTGGCTGTTTTCAAGAGTTTCTCTGTTTCTTAGTTTTTGGAAGTTTAATTATGATGTATCTGGGGATGGATTTCTTCAGGTTTGTACTGTTTGGACTTTATTCTTAAACCTGTAGGTCTTTTTCTCCTGGAAAGTTTAGGAAGTTTTTATCCATGATTTCTCTTGAGTATGTTTTCAGCCCTGCCATTTTCCTTCTTGCCTTGTGAGACTCAAATTACATAAATGTTAGACATTTAAAAAAATATCCTACAGAACTTTGATACTATTTTTGTCTCTATTGTCTGTTTCTCAAGTTGGGTAATTTCTAATGTTCTGTCTTTCATTTCACTCTTTCTGTCCTATGTTTTCTCTTTTTGTTGTTAAGCACATCCACTGAGACACGACTGAGCACCTAAACTGAACTGAACTGATTGTATTTTTCAGCTCCAAAATTTCCATTTGGTTTTTCTTTGTATCTTTTATTTCCTATTTTTATTTGTTTGAAGTATATTTGTAGCTGCTTTAAAGTCTTTGTCAGGTCATATTAATATCTCTATCATTTTGGGTTTAGCATCTTTTTTTTTTAATTCAATTTGAGTGCTTCCAATTTTTTTGTATAATGAATTATTTTATTGAAACCTGGATATTTTTGTATGAAATGTGAGATTTTAGACCTTATTTAATCCTTATCTTTAAAACTGGCTTAATCTGACCCTTCTCTGGCAGCAGGAGTGGGTGGGGAGGGGGACATCACTACCCAGCTGCTGTCAGGGGAGGTAGGAAGCTGTGTTCTCCACTCAGCCTCCTAACTGGTGGGGTGAGGGCGAGGGTTTCTCCTTACTGATGGGTGGAGATGACAGTGTTGTTTCCCCCTGTGGTCTCCACTGACACTGTGGTGAGGGCAGAATTTTTATTGCTGAGTGTTGATGAAAGCTGGGGGGCCTCCTCCTCCTCCTCTGACACCATCCTAGTGGGGAGGGGGATGGGTACCTCATCGTTAGCTAAGTGTAGATTTCTGTTTGTTCCCTGGGATCTCTATTAATAGCATGAGGGTTGGGGTGTTTGTTTCTGGCCAGTGGGGGTAAAATTCCTGGCTTCATACTTGGACTTTTCTTATGCCAGTTCCTTGAGTATTGGAGCTCCTCATGAGAGCCTTAAGAGGGTGGGAGCCTAGACATCCTACTTGGGTTTTGCTGCTGTGGATGAGTGGAGCCACAAATTTTTCTGCAGTGTTTGCCTGGAGTAGAAGAATTATTATCTAAAAGTTTCTGTCTTGCTTGGGTTATTCCTTTCCTAGTCATTTGGTTAGAAAGAGCAGACTTTTGGGGGGGCTTTTTTTTTCAGTCTGTGACCCCTGTATTGCTATCCTCAAGGCCAGGGTATTTACCACTGTGTTTTTGGGGTCCTAAAGTCCCTAGCTGATTTGCCTTGTCTCTGCTTTTTAGAGTCTTCTTATGTTTGATTTATAAGTAATGCCCAGGATTTTTAATGCCCAGGATTGTACTTCACAGGAGGACTAGGGGAAAGTACATTTACTGCTAATTGTTTTAAAACATTTTCTGCATTTTCAAACTTAACCTCAGAAGCAGTCAAAATCTCCACATCAGGCTTGGTTCCTTCCCTTTCCTAATTTTCCTCAGTCATTCTCAGCTGTATCTCTGAAACAGATTCAAATCCTCTCCTCTCCATCTTCACTGCCATAAACCAAGGTCAAGCCAGCATCTCTTTCCTAGACTACTATAGTCAGGAGCAAGCATTTGTTAGAGTGAACTTTTCAAAACATCACTACACATCACTACTCTGATTAAAGAAATGATACACATAAACTTACTTACAAAACAGAAAGAGATGCACAGACTTAGAAAATAACTTATGGTTGCCAGAGGGGGATGGGACAGTTAGGGAGATGGTCATGTATACACTGCTATATTCGAATGATAGCCAACAAGGACCTATTGTATAACACGTGAAACTCCTCTCAGTGTTATGTACCAGCCTGGATGGGAAGGGGGTTTGGGGGAGAATGGATATGTGTGTATGTATGGCTGAGTCCCTTCACTGTTCGCCTGAAACAACCACAACAACGTTAATCATCTATACCCCAACACAAAATAAAAAGTTTAAAATTTAAAAAAAAAGAAATTGTAAAACATTTTTCATTGCATTTTGGGTAAAATATGAATTCCTTTTCCTAGTCTGCTAAGTCCTCAAATAATCTACCCTGTACCTGTCTCTCCAACCTCACTCTTCAACCTCATGCCTCTGCTCCTCTCATAAGTGAAAATTCTCTCATCATACTTAGCTCATTTTCCTCCTTCTGTACTTCTATCTCATATCTGTTTCAGGGTATGAACTTGCCATTGGAGAGCCCGGAGTGCTCTTATTCCAGTTTTTTTTTTTGTCATGTGGATTCCAGCTTAAACATCACCTCCTCTGAGAAGCCTTTTCCACCACCTCCCTTGTCCAAGTCACTTTCTGTATTAACACTTTGTTTAATTTTCTTCAAAGTGTTTTATCACTGGTATTTTCTTGTATATTTATATTTGTTCTGTCTTCTCCCTCTGAGATATAAACTCCATGAGATCAGGGTCATTGCTTCTTGTGTTTATTGAGATTCACTGGGGCACATTATCTAAATAATTTTTATTGAATGGATGAATTTAGTCAACTCCTAGTGAGCTAATTATGTACAAGGGTTTGTGTTCGGTGCAAGACAGTATTTCACGTCAAACATATCACTGAATCTGAATACTGACATTTTGCTATAGACATCTTTGTCATCTCCTATAAAGGAGGAAACGGAACCTTGAGATCCAGTCCTTCCCCAAAGTTAATGAATTTGATTCCACCAAAGTTTACTGAGGGCACATTTACATGCCAGGCACAGTGCCTGATACCAGGGATACAAACATGAATAAGGCAGGGCTCTTGCCATCTAATTGCTCACAGCCTGGTGGGGGAGACGAAGCACAAACCACTGACTCCACTACAACAGGATGTGCGAATAAACTGGGGCAAGCCTATGCCAAAGGCAGGAGCAAAACATTAGGAGATAAAGAATTGTGTGACTAATTTTGCTGGATGGTTGGATGAAGGTTTTTTTTTTTTAAGCTTTACAGAGTAGATGGCATTTGAGCAAGGCCTGCAAAGATGAATAGGCTTTTGCCAGGTGCAGAAAGGGTGATAAGAGCTTTCCAGAGAGAGAGAAGAGGAGATGTGAAGGGAGAGGGACTTGAAAGAGGGCACATCCTGGCTGGTTAGCTGTGTGAGAGCAGGCTAGACTTTCACAGTGCTTACGAAAGTCGACATTGACGTGCACCCAGCTGTAGAACTGCATGAGCAGATTTCCTTTTTTTTTTTCCTGAGTGAATAAATTTTTGATCTCTCTCCAAGAGTCAGTAAAGTTTGCTTTGTCTAAAATTTGACTTCCGAAGATTTATGTGGTTTTCCTCCATCAGCCCCTTCTGTTTGGATGAACTACAGCAGCACCGTGAAGAAGAGGGCATGGGGAGGGGCCATGGTAAACTCACAAACTACAGCCCTGGTTAGCTTGTGCTGCAGGCTTGGTATAGGGTGATGCGCTATAGTTAGGAGAAGGCTCTCTTACCCTCTGCCAGTGTGATCACATAGCCTGAAAGCTCTGACCTAGAATTTCTTTGCTTTGGATTCAGATTTGCTGGCTGGAACACAGAAATCCCTGGGAAAAGAAACACATAAGATTGTTACTGGGGACCTCCCTGGTGGTCCAGGGCTAAGACTCTGCACTAGGGGGCTAGGTTCAGTCCCTGGTCAGGGAACTGGATCCCACATGCCCTGCAACTAAAGATCAAAGGTCCTGAGTGCTGCAGCTAAGACCCAGTGCAGCCAAGCTAAATATTTAAAAAATTAAAACAAATTTATTGGATATTAGCATCTTCATGAGAATGAACTTGTGAGCATCTTCCATCTGGGCTAGCCAGTGTCCTTAGGGAGCCAAGGGGATGAGTGTTTGGTTTTAGGGAAAGGTTTAGTACTGAGTATGTGCCAGATACAGAGCTAGGGGTTCTGGGCCTTTTTGCATTTTAATTTTTTTCAACACTGTTCTCTTAATTTTAGAGACTGGGGCACACAGAAGTTAGGTACTTGCCTGAGGTCACTCTGTTAGTAAGGCTGGAGCTCGAAATCAGTGCTGCTCCTACAGCTACGCTGTCTTTCCACACAGCATGACATCACAAAGGGCTGGGGTGGTGGTGAGAAAGGTAGGAAAAAATGGCAAAGATGGAGAGCGTCAAAGTTCGCTTAGGTCACAGTCACACTTTGGGTTGACGCTGAGAAGAGTACTGCCTCTCTTGGTCAGGTGTCTCTTTGACCATATCTATGTGTGGTCTGTCTATAGCACTTGGAAGACTAGAAGCATTGTCTGGATAGGCTGATACAATTCTCAGCAAAGTAAGAATGTGCCAGATGACTGTTTCAAGTGGCCCACATGCTTGCTTCCCACGGTGAATCTGTGCCTTGGAGATAATCAGAAAACCTTTTCATCAGATGGCGTATCACAGACGAGAAAAGCAGTGAGAAGGAAGCAAGTCAGGCAAACAGTGTCAGGTGTGGACTGGCTGAAGCCCATCGTCCCCATCATTGGGAAGGCTGATGCCACGCTTCGCCAACTTCCCTTCCTGCACATACTTGGGGTTCCTGGAAGCAGCAAGCATGGCTCTGTAGAATCAGCCACCCAGAAATGAGACCTGCTCTCCACAGGGAAGTGGCATCCTCCCATATGTTCCATGCTTTTTATCCTCCGGAGATCGAAGAGGATCGGGAATGTAGCCAACAAAGGAAGCTGTTGTGCTGGCTGTGGATAGGGCCATTGCACACACACACACACCCAGCAATGACACACCCATCTCCTACTCCTTGTATTACAGGTGTGGAACAAAATGCAAAAGGCCTTTGATTTGTGGTTCTCCCTTCCACTGTGTTTCTGGGATTTCCAGCCACGGGCAGGCAGTGGAGGTAGGAGGAAGAACACTGCGCTGCATCCTGGGTGGATACAGGATCCACCATCCTATACCTCCTTCCTCAGAGCCTGAGGGTGGGTATTATTTTCTCCTTCAGTGACTGTTACGTGTACCTTGAACTCATCAAGTGCTGTAGAACCAGTGGTAAAGGAGAAGTTGGCTCTTTATTACACTGGCAATAACACCTCACTTCCCACATCAGGTGTAATCTCCTTGTTCATTTCACTTTAGCCGCACGAGCCTCCTTTCTGTTGTTTGAACACACCTTAAGGCTTTGCCTGGTGCTGTCTTCACCCCTCATCTTGCAGGTCTCAGCCCAAAGGTTAGCTCTCCAGAGAGTTCTTCCCACTGAGACTGAAGATACTCTCCTTCCTGGCCACATAGCTGCTTTAGTCCATCTGTAGCCAGCATATAGGGCTTCCTCAGAGGCTTGAGCTAAATAATCTGCCTGCAATGCAGGAGATGCAGGAGACAGGGGTTCAGTCTCTGGGTTAGGAAGGTCCCCTGGAGGAGAAATGGCAACCTACTCTATTATTCTTGCAGAGAAATCCGTAGGGTCACAAAGAGTCGGACCTGACTCAGCACAGCTAGCATATTCACTTTGTTTATTGCAATCTTAGCTTTTATCACTTTTCGGTTTCTCTTTCCCATTTGTTATTTGTTTCTTGTCTATTTTCTAATCTCTGGAATGTTAGCTTCTTGCAAATGGGACTTTGCCAGTTTTACTCCCAGCATATAGCTTAGAATACTCTGTGGTAGTTGTTCAGTAAATATTCGTGAATGAATGAATGAATGACGTGGTTGCCACCTTCATGCTTACAGACTGGAGAGGTGGTTTAGCATCAGAACTTGGGCTCAAGAGTCAGACAGCCAGGAGTTTGAATCCCAGCTCTGGCACTAATGACCTAACGTCTCAGAACTTTAGGTTTTTCATCTTTAAAAGGGAGATAATCTTAGCTCTTACTTTGTGGAGTTAAAGTGAGAATTAAATGAGATAATTCCTCTAAAGTGCTTGGCATTGGGTTTGCAACAAAGTGATAATAAATGTTGTGTTCTATTATTGTTTTTCAGTTGCTAAGTCGTGTCTGACTCTTTGGGACTCCATGGACCACAGCACACTAGGCTTCCCTGTCCTTCACCATCTCCTGGAATTTGCTCAAACTCATGCCCATTGATTTGGTGATGCCATCCAACCATCTCATTCTCTTCTACTCCCTCTTCTACTCCTGCCCTCAGTCTTTCTCAGTATCAGCACTTTTTCCAATGAGTTGGCTTTTCACATCAGGTGGCCAATCAGGTTCTATCATTATGGGGAGCAAATCTATAAGTGTAAAGAATGCAATACAATTAATAAGTGAAATAAAAGAGGAGGTAGAGGGCAGGCTGCCTCGAAGACATCTAAGGTGAGACCTGTTCAGACAGATATCATTGATGAGCCTCATCCATCTAGATATGCCCATGACTGAAATCAACAAACCACTCTGAGGGAGAGACTTCAGAGACAAGGATCCTCGCTGGCATTGCAGTACCAGATGGATCATACCCGAGCTCCCGTCCGCTTACCTACAGCCCGAGTCAGGCTCTTCATTATAGTGAGGCAGCAGCCCCAAAGCAGTGAGTGCGCTTTGGCTAGGAATGTGGTGAGTGACTTTAATAATGTGGTGATGTTGAGATCACTTTCTCTCATTTGGAGTCTGGGTCATATACCGGAGGAAGCATACTAGCACTTTATCTGCTGTCAGTTCAGATTTCATGCTTCCTTTTGCACTCTATCTAAATTAAATCACACTCCACTGGGAAGCCCGCTGGCTTTTTTAGCTCCTATTTTTGGAATAGTAGTGGAGACTTGGATCTCCCGAAAGGGGGCCCCGGCTCCTGCTGCGGCCTGGACTTCCCCAGGCTCTGCCTGCTCTGCGTGCTCAGCCAGACCACAGTGGCTCTGAGAGTTTGTTTTTCTTTTTCCGACACCAGGAAATTGTTCAGTGAGGGCTACCAGTGGTGTCTCAAAGTTAAGCCTTCATCCACCAGCAGTTCTAGGACCTCCCCCTGCCAGGCTCTGAAGCCAGGGGCGCAAGGACAGCATTTTGCCTTTCGTGCTTGTCTGGATCTTTTTGAATGGGTAAATAGACTCCCACAAAGAATGGCAAGAAACAGCAGGCTAGAGATCTGCAGAGGCAGTAATGGATATGGAAGCTCAGATTAATATGCTGGATTGATAATATTGCCAAAGGTCAGCTATAAACAGTCCTGGACCCTGTTGCTATTTTCAGTAACTCGTGGGTAGAGCTGGAGTGGAGATAGGGGTAACTGATGGTGCTTTATGACTGACTATTGTTGTTGTTGTTCAGTTGCTAAGTCATGTCTGACTCTTTGTGTCCCCATGGATTGTAGCACTCCAGGCTCCACTATCTCCTGGAGTTTGCTTAAATTCATGTCCACTGAGTCGGTGATGCTATCCAACCATCTCATCCTCTGTTTCCTGCTTCTCCTCCTGCCCTCAATCTTTCCCAGCATCAAGGTCTTTTCCAGTGAGTCAGTTCCTCACATCAGGTGGCCAAGTATTGGAGCTTCAGTTTCAGCATCAGTTCTTCCAATGAATATTCAGGGTTGATTTCCTTTAGGATCAACTGGTTTGATCTCCTTACTGTCCAAGGGACTCTGAAGAGTCTTCTCCAACACCATAGTTCAAAAGCACCAATTCTTTGGCACTCAGCTTTCTTTATAGTCCACCTCTCACATCCATACATGACTACTGGACCTTGTTGGCAAAGTGAAAATTCTGCTGTTTAATATGCTGTCTAGGTTTTTCATAGCTTTCCTTCCAAGGAGCAAGCGTCTTTTAATTTCATGGCTGCAGTCACTGTCCACAGTGATTTTGCAGCACAAGAAAAAGAAAATCTGTCACAGCTTCCATGTTTTCTCCTTCTATTTGTCATGAAGTGATGCCACTGGATGCCACAATCTTAGTTTTTTGAATGTTGAGTTTGAAGCCAGCTTTTTCAGTGTCTAACTTTCACCCTCATCAAGAGGCTCTGGCTATAGCTACTAGCTAATGGAAATTGTCAATGTGTTTTATAATTTCTAGGTTCATTGGGTTGCCAACATTGTACCTCTAGTTTGACTTTTCTTTTTGTAGTTGCCTATCATAGCATTTTCCACCCTCATCTAATTTATTCTAGTATCCTTGGTGGCAGGAACAGCTTTTTTCCTCCAATAGATCTTCACACCAAGAACAGTGCCTGGAGATTTTGCGTTTCCATAAACGTTGGTTGAATGAATGAATAGGCAAGCTATTAATAGTTAACCCAGGACCTGATAAAGATTTGTTTTTCTGGTCTAGATCATTGCGGTAACCCACTTCCACAATGGCCCCCAGTTGAATTTTCTTTTGCTAAGGAACACCTTCTGGTAGTTTATAAAGAGACAGAGAGTGGGTGGTAAAAACAAAAAGCAAACAATGATTTGTTTTTGTATATTTAAAATCTGTTTATTTTGCCCTTCTCTTTAATGATCATTTAGCAGAGTTCAGTCGGTAGAGCATGGGACTCTTAATCCCAGGGTTGTGGGTTTGAGCCCCACATGGGGTGGTTGCTGTTCAGTGTTTACAGGCTTTGCTCGTAGCTCAGTCGGTAAAGATTCTGCCTGCAGTTCAGGAGACCTGGGTTTGATCCCTGGGTCGGAAAGATCCCTTGGAGAAGGAAATGGCAATCCACTCCAGTACACTTGCCTGGAAAATTCCATGGACAGAGGAGCCTGGTGGGCTGCAGTCCATGGGGTCACAAAGAGTTGGGCACGACTGAGTGACTAACATTTCACTTCATCGTTTTTATTACATTTTCTTTTAGTACTTGAGATACTACTCTATTGTCTTCCAGCATCCATTGTTGCTGCTGAAAAGATTGAGCATGGATTATATTCTAGAGACAAGGGGAGCCTTTAGAGGGATTTGAGTTCAGAAGTAATCTGATTAATCTGCCTTTAGGAAATTGGTCTGGCTGCAGTGTATGAGATGATTATATTAATTCTAGTTGCAGAGCTGTAGACAGCAGTGTATTGAATGAAAAATCATGACATATAAACACTTTATTACAAAACCGTAACTCTTACATTATGTTGTGACAGAAGAATATTTGAAGATAACAACAGATTCCCCCCACCCCCTCCTGAATTTACTTCTGTCTTTTTTGCATTTAAAAAATTAGTTGGTTCTGTGCTTCTTGTACAAGGATGAGAATAGGATAGAGATATACAAGTGTGGAATCTTCTTAACTTGTGTTTTCTAAAGTCTAAACTCCAAGGAACAGGGAAGTGATTCTGAAGAGCAGATGAAAGTTCCTGGCCAGACACTGAAGGGAGGTGTGATTTCTCAAAGATTAGAAAAAATAAATTTCTGCCTTTTCCCCAGGGTGGGCAGAGAGGGTGAGAGGTGGTAAGAGCATAGAGAAGCTGCACCCTGCTTCCCAGTCAGAGTACACAGTCGGAGCCTGCAGAGGCACCAGGCTTCCAGGCTCAGCAAAAGGAGGATGTGACCTCCGGCAGCTCCCCAGAGGCCTGGGACTTTGTGTCACTGCAACACCCGTGCCTGGGACCTCAGCAACACCCAATCTGAACAAATGACAGGGTCACCAGAGGGAGCTCTGCCCATGCAGCAAATTCATGCTGGGTCACATTCTGGGAGGGGGCTGACGAGGGAGCTGACATTCACCCTTGTGTCTACTTTACTCTCACACTATGGCCTCCCTCACCAACTGCTGACACCAGAGGTGGGTGTGTTCTTCCCCACACCAAGCAATTTTCTGATACCAGCAGGGTGTCCTACAAGTTAACTGAATTCAGATCCTGCAGATTAAGGGTTTGGTCCCTTGGGCAGAGGAGCCTGGAGAGCTACAGTCCATGGGGTGGCAAAGTGTTAGACACGACTGAGCGACCAACACTTTCACTTTTCCCATAAGATTGCCCTCCATCCACTTCAGATGCCAATCCAAGTGGGTGGTCCCCAGGTTACCCACAACTTCTTTCTGACTTGCTACAAATCAGGGGTTCCCATGACCTCTTCCTCCTTGGATATGAGTATTTGCTGGAGTGGCTCATAGAACTCAGGGAAACACTTACTTTGTTGTTGTTCAATTGATAAGTCACGTCCAGCTCTTTGAGAGCCCATGGACTGCAGCACGCCAAGCCCCTCTGTCCTCCGCTCTCTCCAGGAGTCTGCTCAAATTCATGTCCTTTAAGTAATGGCGCTAACTAACCATCTCCTTCTCTGCTGCTTCCATCTCCTTTTGCCTTCAGTCTTTTCCAGCATCAAAGTGTGAAAGTGTTAGTTGCTCAGTTGTGTCTGACTTTTTGTGAGTCTATAGACTACAGCCCACCAGGCTTCTCAGTCCATGGAATTCTCCAGACAAGAATACTGCAGTGGGTTGCCATTTCCTTTCCAGGGGATCTTCCTGACCCGGAGACTGAACTCCGGTCTCCTGCATTGCAGGCAGATTCTTTACCATCTAAGCCGCCAGGGAAGCGCCTCCCGGTATCAAGGTCTTTCCCAGTGATTGACTCTTCCCACCAGGTGGCAAGAGTATTGGAGCTTCAGTTTCAGCAGCAGTCCTTCCCATGAACATTCAGTGCTGATTTCATTTACTCACTTGCTGGGCTTGCCTGCTGGCCCAGGCCCCAGGAAAGAATCTGCCTGCAATACAAGAGACCCAGGTTCAGTCCCTGGGTTGGGAAGATCCACTGGAGAAGGGAATGGTTACCTATTCCAGTATCCTTGCTTGGAGAATTCCCATGAACAGAGTAGCCTGGCCAGCTACAGTCCATGGGGTCAAAAGAGTTGGGCACAACTGAGTGACTAACACAGGATAAGATAAAGTATATAGATGAACAGCCAGATGAAAGGATCCATAGAATGAGGTCTTGGATGGTCCAAAGCACAGGATTTTCCTTCTCTGTGAAGCTGGAGTGAGGGGGTAATATGAGACAGGAAGGGGACAGGGCACAACATTTAAAAGAATGACATCCATTGAGGATATGAGATGAAGTGGTAAGAACCAAGTAGGTCTATGATGGAGGACGACTGACTTCCCCTAGACCTGGAGCCTTATTATAAGCTCATTGTGATACATCAGCCAGCTAAATGACACACCCACAGTCACCACGACAGTTCTGAGGCCGACCACCAGAGACCAGAAGAGGCCCACCTGGAAACCCCCACCCCCTTCCCTGAGGGAATAGTCCTCCCACAGACCAGCCTATTAAATTACCCAGCCCATAAAAGCTAAACACCCCATATTTTGGGGGCCCCTCACCTTCTGAGATGGCCCACACTCTGTCTATGGAGTGTGTATCTCCCTGAATAAACCTTTCACTTTACTATGGCTTGCTCTTGAATTCTTTCCTGTGTGAAGCTAAGAACTCACACTTGGCGGCTGTCCCAGGGACTAGCCTGAGATCTGGGTGTGACCTTTCTTTCACGCCCCACCTTCTTTCCTACAACACTTCCAGTATGTGACGTGAGTGTGTTCACAGTCTGGAAGTGCTTCAAATTCCATGCTTTGGGAAGCAGGCGTGATCAATTCTTAACTCCATTTCCAGTCCCTCTCTCCTCTCTGGAGAAATGAAGAGGTGGGACTGAAAATTCCAAGCTTCTAATCATGGCTTGGTCTTTCTACTGACCAGACCCCTTCCAGGAGCCCACCCAGAGTTGCCTCATTAGAACAGAAGATACTACTATCACTTTGGAAGTTCCAAGGGTTGTGCAGAGGGGTGGGTCCAGAGGTCAGTGGCTTAAGGGGTTTACCCACACCTTTGGTGGTGGTGAGTGCAGGAGGGCATGTGCAGTCCTCTGCTTTTGCTCCCAGCACCCTGTCCTGATTCTTTAGAAGTTGCAGTTGGGTTTGTTTTGATCTTTTTGTATCTTGCTGTCCATACTTGGCTTCAACTGTGCATGCAGGCAGTTATTTTTAGTCCCTTAGAGTTTCTTTGAATTTTGTTGCTCACGGAGACATTTGTCCAGCTGCAAGCATTGCAGCAAAGGGTCCCAGGGCCCAGTCTGTCTTAGGTCTGAAAACTGGAAAATACAGATCAGCAAGATAAAATTATACAAATTTATTTAATATAAATTTCTCCTGGCACAGGAAGCTTTATAAGGAAATGAAGAATGCTACATAATGAAACTGTTAGACTGAATATTTTAGTACTGGGTTTAATGAAGAATGGATAGCTATTAGGATAGGTTAAAGAGCATGAGGTAGGTATAGTAAACAGGGGTAACTTGGTAAGACCTACTTCTTAGGATTCTTCTTAGGATTCCTTTGTCTTCAGAGATCAGGATGCTTCTTTCCTTTATATAAAGGGTTTTATGACCTGTTTCGGAGAAGGCAATAGCACCCCACTCCAGTTCTCTTGCCTGGACAATCCCATGGATGGAGGGCCTGGTGGGCTGCAGTCCATGGGGTTGCTAAGAGTTGGACACGACTGAGGGAATTCACTTTCACTTTTCACTTTCATGCATTGGAGAAGGAAATGACAACCCACTCCAGTGTTCTTGCCTGGAGAATCCCAGGGACAGGGGAGCCTGGTGGGCTGCCATCTATGGGGTCGCACAGAGTTGGACATGACTGAAGTGACTTAGCAGCAGCAGCATGACCTGTTTCATGAGGAGAAGGCCAAAGTGGCCTTCTTGCTGCTTTGGTTTTTACATATTTCTCCAGCTTAAAACACTCAATATACCAGGGTGCCATTTTGGGGGTAGTGTGTCCTGAACCCCATCATTACAAATGGTTGAGATGATTTAGAATCTGTAGTCCTAAGCACTGCTAGATAGTTCTATAATAGTTAAGTCTGTGTGGAGTAAGATGAACCCAAGTTTTAATTCTTCTACTTAATAAACATGTATTCTTAGATAGCCATAAAATGGGATATTTATGATACCTATTGAAACTGTGTACATGCCCCTGTGCCCTTGTCTTTTGAAGTAAAATGTTGACTCAAGAGTTAATGATTGGGAAATGTGAAGCCACAGAAATATTCCACAGAATAGCTGTTGGACCAAGGAACTGGTAACAGTTTAGACTATAATTCTGTCATACAACAGAATCACCGAACCCCCTAGTTCCCTGAAAGATATACAGGCTCAACACACATTCCTAAAGTTTTACAGGAAGCAGAACCCCCTGCAGACAGAGCACAGATTCTAGACTGGTTGAAACCAGAAAGTTGATGATGCTTGAAACTTCACCTTGATGCCAACCAATCCCAGAACTGTCCATGAGTTAATCATGCCCTTCTCCTTGGGCGCTATGGAACTACTCACTACCCCCTCCTGGGTGGGTCCATGGTCTTCAGGGCATCAGCCCACTCCCGCCCCTTTAACCTGGCAAAGCAATCAAAGCTACTCTTTTCTACTTCAGCCGAAACTCTGTTTCTGTGTTTCTATTTGGCACCAGTGAAGAGGGGCTGAGTTCCAGCAACATTACCTCATAGTGTACTTATGAGGCTTTACTGAGCTAATGGATGGAAGGTGCTTAGCCCTGAGCCTGCTACATGATAAGTGCACAGTGATGATACTTAGTTCCCACTGCAGTTGTGCAAATATGATGTAAGATCATCAAAGGGAATCAAGGAGGCTTGGAAGTGGGTCATTGAACCAAGGATGACTTAGTGCTTTCTCTGCTCTCAGGGCTGAGGGGCAGTTTCTTTTGCTTGCTGTCAGCTATTGGAAGAGGGGCAGAAATTGCCAAGTTTAGAAGGAGAAGAAATTTACAAAACTTTCTGAGTGTAAGAGACAGAGATAATACCTCTATGATCATTTTTGAAGAGTAAAAGTTTTCCTGAATCTCAGCCCATTTTATTAGCTCAGAAGAAATCAACAGCTGATGCCTACATTTTACCCCAGGTAAAAACATCCCTCCTACACAAACTGTGGATTTACTGTAGCCTTAGATGTATTGCTAGCCCGAGGTTAAAACTCTTCCTGCTTGAAAGAAACAGACCCAATTTGGGTCACAGCATCAGTGAACAGTGAGCTGGCCCTGCCCGATTTCTTCAGATTCCTGAGCACAGAGGGAGGAAAAAAGAATTAAGCAAACAGAACTTGTCAGGGGAGTTTCAGGAGGGGCTCTGGTCCCTTTTAATATAGGAAAACATTAATATGTAACCACACAGAAAGGTAGAAATAAAAACTAGATATTAATGACAGCGGCATCCATTTTAAATAATTTTTTGAACTTGTTTAAGAAATATGAATATTTGTTTCATTGCCTCTCTTGTACTGTCTGTGTTGACTTTTCAGGGACCTCAGAGATTTAATGGAAAAGTGAACTGATAAGCACGTGATGAAGCCATCAGACCCTGTAGCCATCAGATAGATGGAAAACCCAGCTTTTCCCTCAGCCCGTTCTCTATGGCCCCCACGCCCACCTTGACTTGAGGTGCAGATTTCTTTATGATGTTCTTTGTCTCTTTTCCTCTTTCAGTCTTTCTCTCTGGTGTTTTCTTTACCAGGTTTTTCTATCCTAAAGCTTTCACAACCCAATGTCTATGTTGCTCCCTTGTAAAGTCATTTTCAGTATTTGGTAGGCTTAATTGCTAAAATAATTATGCTATTCCCTGAACTGATGTGCTGCAGTGTGGAGTGGAATGAACAAGTGGAACAAGTGAATATCTATTTATGACACTTGAAGGGTGATAAACAGATTTACATCAATCAAGCTGCATAGTCTGAACGGACACATAAGATGCCCCTGGGGAGTGACTGATTTTTGCTTTCTTTTTTTTTTCACTTGAAGTACTTGTCATTTCTTTTCATTTCATATTTCTTCAGAGGCAATCAAGGCATGTTAGTTAATATAAAATGCACAAGCCAAACATTTCTTTAAAAAGCAACTGTTTTGACATAAATTAGCCAGTAGAAGTGAGATGCATTTTTCTTACCCTATGAGAAACATTTGCTAATGTAGTGGCCTTATTATGTAGGCCCATCTGCATATGCAGTGGTAAACAGTTCCTTAATACCATCAGCCTGGTTATGAAATAGAATTACAGGTTGAAAAAGAAATTATGCTTTCTGTTAAAAATACATAATTTTCTCCTTTCTTGCTGATGGTCCCTGTAGTTCAGACTCCAGGGCTGTGTGTGAAGTCTCCTGCATACATTGGTTTCATTTCTCTTGTGACACTCTTTAGATTAACTTGTTCTCATGCCTCTTCCAGTTTGTTCTTGTCTCATTTTCTCTTTCTTCTCCTGGAATAAGCATTTAGAAAATTTATCATTAGTCAACATGTGTTGACTTCTTCCCATTATAGGCTCTGTGTGGTTTGGAAATTGGAGAGATGTGAGTTAAACAGTGGGAGAGGCAGCCTGTGGAATGAATGAGGGTGACCTGGTCTAGCAGGCTGATGTAAGCACGTCAATCACTTTTATCACCCCCTCTCTCTGCTTCCTCGCTCTGTCCCCACACCTCCTCCCACCACTCCCAACACTTTAAACCAAGGCAGTAGAGCGAGCATGAACTCTGGTCTCAGGGAGTCCAGTCCTGTCTTTGAGTTATGCTGCTTATTAAGCTGCGTGGCTGGTCAGGCACTTGGTTCTGTCAGTCAGGGTTTTGTTAGCTGGGACGTGAGCTGGATGACCATCTGCCCCACCTTGCCTGGCCAATTTTGGTTTATGCTTTGTGTCTTGTCATCCTTATTAATAATATCTCCTTTCACTGTCTCAAGTGCCCTGAGAGATTATATGATGACCCTAAAAATGAAGATAATTGTTATCTCCCATTGTTGTATCGAGAATGACATTTCACGTGTCTTCTGTAGTGTCTGGTACATAGGGCCTTGAGATGGTGCTTTTCATTATTAGTAGTAATTGTTTGGAAGTGTGCTCAACCTGACCTCAGTGGTTTACTTGGTGTGGTGAGTCTGGACAGGAGCTTAGAACTGAAAAGTTCATTTCCATTCTATATTCTTGAATCTTTAGGTTTTATGCTTTATTTTAGAAATGGAATTAACTCCCACCTAGGGTTTTTAGGCTCTCAATTAGAGGTAGGGCACACCAAATAAATTTACCAGTGTCAGAAGCAGTAATGATGAGTTGGAAAAGTTGTAAAAGAGGAGAAATGAGGCACAATATATACAGAAAAAAGTGCTATTTAAAACAAAAAACAAAGTATTTCAGGGAAGGGTGGAATTAATCATAGGCATAGATTGCTTTTTCAAAAGTAATGAGCTCTATGGGTAGGGGCTGAAGGATGAACAGCCTCTGGTAACAAAATCCAGAGGGCAGAGGTCCTTGGAAAGATAGGTGAGGGTCTTAGTAGGGAGAGGGTGTCCAAGTGATAATTAAGGTAAAACAACATTTGAGAAGTTCTCTACAGTGAAAATGACAGGGGAATTTATGGAAAAATTTGCTAGGGAGAAAACCAAGGGCTGGCCCTATCTGTCTTTCCTAGAGTCATGAACCAGCTGTCAAGCATGTTAACTCCATACCGTTAAGTGCAGACCCTGGATGAGGCCCCAGTAAAGTGAGGATGTGACTCCTGACCCCTGCCTCAAGGAGCAAAGACTGTAGAGGAGACCCACGAACAGTCCTCTGTCCTGTGGTACAAGAGTGCTGGGTGGTTAGGATGGATGCCCTGCTGCAGCCAACAGCCTGAAACCCTCCAGCAACTCACCACATACACGTATGTTTCCTTCTTGTTTAGAGTAGTGAGGTGTTGGGAAAGCAGTCCTCGTGGCTCCAGCGATCTCCATGACCTTCAAGTTCTCTTCTGGATCCTCGGCCTCCCTTCATCAGATGGAGGAAAGCGGATGCTGAAATGTTGTGCAGGAAGGTGTTTTGAGCCAAGTTTGGAAGTGGTGTCCATAAGCTCAGTCACCGTGGCTCATGTAACGCTGCGGCCAGGCAGCCACTTTCTGGTGATAATTCTACCCTATGGAAGAGGAACATTAGCCTTTGGTCAACAGCCAAGTGTTTCTGGGACTTATACAGTGAGGAGGAGTGTAGTGGGAGCTTAGAAGCAAGAGAAATGCAAGTGTGATGGGGGGGCAGAAAGAGGGAAGGGAAATGATAGTAAAATTCTCTCAGAGGATTAATATTTAAACCAAGTTTTGGAAGGTCATTAGGATCTATATCATAAAGAATAATGGGGAAGAACTGTTTAAATAGAAGAAACGGCATGTACAAAATCACTGTGGCATTTGTTTATCCATCTAGCCAACAAATCTCTGTGAAATTGTCTTAAGGTGCCAAAAATTATTCCAAACGCTGGAAATGGCACTATACAAAAGACAGACAAGTTTCCCACTCTCATGACCCTATATTTTAATGAAGAGCAACAAACCATAAATAAACAAGCCAGTAAGTACACAACTCAAAACATCAGTGTGTCGTGTTGGGGAGCCACAGCTATTTAAATAGGGTTGGGGCAAAGGGTGGAGGGTGAAGGTGGGGATGGAGGCTGTCATTGTAGAAAACCCTGCTTCACAAAGGTAGGATGTTGGAAAGGGAAGCAGGCTTTTCAGTGCTTTTGGCAATCTCAGGGTATTTCGTTTTGACTTGAATCCTGAACATTTGGAGGTTTGAAGTTGTCTCAAACATACTTTTAATGCCACTGTCATTTTCGATCTCAAGCAGTTGATCCTCTTCTAGTATGGACAAAGTTGATTTGCCTGGCTTATTCACAAATGGGTGGTGGATACATTCCTTCCCAGTTCTGTGGTTGAGAAGTAATGCTTAAACTCTTTTGAAAGCTAAGATAGGTGATCATATGCCAGTTGCGAGAAAGAAAGCCCTGGCTCAATCTCGTTCAAAATCTCTGCTAATATTTGAAACATGTAAAAATCCCAGTGTTCGTGCATCCCCTCCATAATTCCAGTCTGGCTTTGAAAGCAGCCACTTAATCTGCCAATTTGAACATCACTGTCCTTCTCCCCTAAAGTGACAGCTTGAATTCACTGAGTAAGTTGCATATGTCACACAAGTAGGCAAGTTTTGTGACCCATTCTGTGTCACTGAAATGTGCTGCCAAAGGCGACTGTTTTTCTATTTTCTAAAAGAAATCTCTGGAGCAGCTCTCATAACTCAAAAATCTGGCCAGTGGTATACTTTTAGAAATCATCTTACTTCTGTGTTTAAGAGAAGATTTGTGTGCTCTGCGTCCGTCTCCTCACAGAGCTGCAGGACTAGATTGAATTAAGGGTATGCACTTCAATGTAGTTGATAATTTTAATTAACATCTTGCAAATTGTTGTTAAGTTCAGGTGACATTTTTCAGCTATCCAGCATGTCTCAATGGATGACACAGTGCATAGACTCACATTCAAAAACAATCTCTTTGACCTGAGTAGTGAAACCAGAAATCTGTCCAGTCATGGCAGACACTTGGTCTGCTCTGACACAAAACGATCAACTCAGCTTTCCTGATATGTAAGGTTTGTATAGTTAAAGCTATGGTTTTTCCATAGTCATGTACGGATATGAGAGCTGAACCATAAAGAAGGCAGAGTGCTGAAGAATTGATACTTTCAAACTGTGGTGCCAGAGAAGACTCTTGAGAGTTCTTTGGACTGTGAAGAGATCAAACTAGTCAATCCTAAAGGAAATAAACCCTGAATATTTGTTGGAAGGACAGATGCTGAAGCTGAAGCTCCAAGCTGAAGCTCCAAGCTCTGAAGCTGAAGCTGAAGCTCTGGCCACCTGATTCAAAGAGCTGACTCATTGGAAAAGAGCCTGATGCTGGGAGAGATTGAGGGCAGGAGGTGAAGGGGGGCAACAGAGGATGAAATGGTTGGATGGCATCACAGACTCAATGGATATGACTTTGAGCAAACTCTGGGAGATGGTGAAGGATAGGAAAGCCTGACCTGCAGCAGTCCATGGGGTCACAAAGAGTCGGACATGACTGACTGTTGGAACAGCAACAACAGTCATTCAGAGACGAATAGTTCTGCAGCTGTGGTGTTGGCTGACATCAAAAGTGCACATAACATATACTCGTGCACATTCCCCTGAAAATATATTTCATAAAACAAGTATTATTGCCTTGTTGTCAACATTGGTAGACTTGTCAATCTGGGTTGCATACCATGATGACTTGTTAGTCCTCTCTAACAACTGTGCCTCAGGAGCTTCTGCTAGCCCATCAATTCACCTAATTATGATGCCATCCAAAAGAGGAACACAGGCCTCCTTTTGAACTGCACCCTTTCCTAAATGTCCACAACAAATGTTCTTAGCAGCAGGCAGGATCAACTCTTTACCAATAGTAAAGGACTTTTTGGTTTTGGCAATGTGGTCAGCCATTAAGAATGATGCTCTCAGTGCAGACATGTTTGATGAGATGGTGGCCTTCAATAATTGCTTCTTTCCTTCATTTTTTTCTTTCAAAAGCCTCTAAAGGCTTATATTTTAATGCAGGGTGCTTGGTCTCCATGGAGACCAAGTAGCTTTGGTGGAGAAGTAGTTTTGAAGGTTTCATTGGATAGCCAGCTGCCACATGCCGGGGTCCAGCCCCAGTGGATCCAGGGTAATTCGAAGGGGAGACAGAGTAGGCGTCCTAGGAAAAATGCTATTTGATTACAGATATATAGAGAGATTAGAAACAGATAGTGTAGTAGGAAAATTAGTGGAGAAAAAGAGGCTGAATAACTTGGTTTACGTGGAATACCAACCACCACCTAAGTAGGCCACAGGCGTCTTTCCATTCTCCCAAAGAGAGGAGGCACTGAGGCCTCCCGGTCCAATCTTAGAAGCCCAGGAAAAATTAGCAGGCTTGGTGAGTACCCACATTCCAGGTGGGAATTCAGCCAGAAAAATGGGGAGCAAGAAAGAAACAACACAGAGGAATCAGCCTTTCCAGAAACTGATCTGATTTCTTTATTTTTCAGGTTTGTTTATATACCTTTTGTTATACATAGGGATGAATACAGAGTCACACGGGGGTCAGCAGACCTGACCCTTGTCACAATTAGGTGCTTCATATAAAATTATACAAAGGTCTTATGGGTTTTACATCATCTTCTGGCCATGAGGCCTGCTGACATTTTATGGCTCTTTCTGATAACGGTCAGTTAATCAGAAAACTTATTGTTTCCAGGGGTGATTTCTTCTTAAATCAGGTGCCACCCTCCAAATAAAGTTGCATTCCTATAGGGTGAGGGTGTAGTGAGTTACAACTAAGAAAGGAATTTACTTAGCCTAAGGTTTAACAAACCAACACCGAAAAAAGATGTCCTTTTCATTATAGGGGACTGGAATGCTAAAGTAAGAAGTCAAGAAACACCTGGAGAAACAGGCAAATTTGGCCTTGGAATGCGGAATGAAGCAGGGCAAAGACTAATAGAGTTTTGCCAAGAGAATGCACTGGTCATAGCAAACACCCTCTTCCAACAACACAAGAGAAGACTCTACACATGGACATCACCAGACGGTCAACACTGAAATCAGATTGATTATATTCTCTGCAGCCAAAGATGGAGAAGCTCTATACAGTCAACAAAAACAAGACCAGGAGCTGACTGTGACTCAGATCATGAACTCCTTATTACCAAATTCAGACTTAAATTGAAGAAAGTAGGGAAAACTGCTAGACCATTCAGGTATGACCTAAATCAAATCCCTTATGATTATACAGTGGCAGTGAGAAATAGATTTAGGGCCTAGATCTGATAGATAGAGTGCCTGATGAACAATGGACTGAGGTTCGTGACATTGTACAGGAGACAGGGATCAAGACCATCCCCATGGAAAAGAAATGCAAGAAAGCAAAATAGCTGTCTAAGGAGGCCTTACAAAGAGCTGTGAAAAGAAGAGAGGTGAAAGCAAAGAAGAAAAGGAAAGATATAGGCATCTGAATGCAGAGTTCCAAAGAATAGCAAGAAGAGATAAGAAAGCCTTCTTCAGCGATCAGTGCAAAGAAATAGAGGAAAAGAACAGAATGGGAAAGACTAGAGATCTCTTCAAGAAAATTAGAGATACCAAGGGAATATTTCATTCAAAGACGGGCTCGATAAAGGACAGAAATGGTATGGACCTAACAGAAGCAGAAGATATTAGGAAGAGGTGCCAAGAATACATGGAAGAACTGTACAAAAAGATCTTCAAGACCCAGATAATCATGATGATGTGATCACTAATCTAGAGCCAGACATCCTGGAATGTGAAGTCAAGTGAGCCTTAGGAAGTGGAGGTGATGGAATTCCAGTGGAGCTATTTCAGATCCTGAAAGAAGATGCTGTGAAAGTGCTGCACTCAATATGCCAGCACATTTGGAGAACTCAGCTGTGGCCACAGGACTGGGAAAAGTCAGTTTTCATTCCAATTCCAAAGAAAAGCAATGTCAAAAAATGCTCAAACTACTGCACAGTTGCACTCATCTCACTTGCTAGTAATGAGTGCTCAAAATTCTCCAAGCCAGGCTTCAGCAATACATGAACCATGAACTCCCTGATGTTCAAGCTGGTTTTAGAAAAGGCAGAGGAACCAGAGATCAAATTGCCAACATCCGCTGGATCATGGAAAAAGCAAGAGAGTTCCAGAAAAACATCTATTTCTGCTTTATTGACTATGCCAAAGCCTTTGACTGTGTGGATCACAATAAACTGTGGAAAATTCTGAAAGAGATAGGAATACCAGACCACCTAACCTGCCTCTTGAGAAATCTGTATGCAAATCAGAAAGCAACAGTTAGACCTGGACATGGAACAACAGACTGGTTCCAAATAGGATAAGGAGCACGTCAAGGCTGTATATTGTCACCCTGCTTATTTAACTTCTATGGAGAGTACATCATGAGAAACGCTGGACTGGAAGAAACACAAGTTGGAATCAAGATTGCCGGGAGAAATATCAATAACCTCAGATATGCAGATGACACTACCCTTATGGCAGAAAGTGAAGAGGAACTAAAAAGTCCCTTGATGAAAGTGAAAGAGGAAAGTGAAAAAGTTGGCCTAAAGCTCAACATTCAGAAAACTATGGCATCCGGTCCCATCACTTCATGGCAAATAGATGGGGAAACAGTGAAAACAGTGTCAGACTTTATTTTTGGGGCTCCAAAATCACTGCGAATGGCAACTGCAGCCATGAAATTAAAGACGCTTACTCCTTGGAAGAAAAGGTATGACCAACCTAGATAGTATATTCAAAAGCAGAGACATTACTTTGCTGACTAAGGTCCATCTAGTCAAGGCTATGGTTTTTCCTGTGGTCAGGTATGGATGTGAGAGCTGGACTGTGAAGAAGGCTGAGCGCCAAAGAATTGATGCTTTTGAACTGTGGTGTTGGAGAAGAAGCTTGTCCCTTGGACTGCAAGGAGATCCAACCAGTCCATTCTGAAGGAGATCAACCCTGAGATTTCTTTGGAAGTAATAATGCCACGTCATGTGAAGAGTTGACTCATTGGAGAAGACTCTGATGCTGGGAAGGATTGGAGGCAGGAGGAGAAGGGGATGACAGAGGATGAGATGGCTGGATGGCATCACGGACTTGATGAACGTGAGTCTGAGTGAACTCCGGGAGATGGTGATGAACAGGGAGGCCTGGCATGCTGCTATTCATGGGGTTGCAAAGAGTCGGACATGACTGAGCCTTCCAAACTGAACTGAACTGAACTGAAGGTTTAACATGATTAATCTTAAAGGTTAATACTTAGTTCTCCTATATGCTAGTTATATTCATTATAAGGGCAGGCAATATGGATATTTAGCAGCAAACATCAGCCCAACAAATGAAAACCCTTCACCAATGTTCCCCTTAAGATCTATTTAGTCTTAAGATAGTGATAAAGTTACATTTTTACATAGCAAGGACACAGTGATTTATAACAAAGTACAGTGATCTATAACAAAAGAGAAAATTCATTAACTCAAAAAGTCTAGTATTGCTAACATCCTAAACTACTGTATTTCCTTTTCTATATTCCAAATACATTGATTAATATATTCCCAGGTGCCTAAGGATATGGAGGCCTGGCGGCAGTCATTGACTCAACAATGAGAAAAGCCCTATGCTAATACTCCAAACTCTCTGTGCTGTTTATGGTTGAGAGTCTGTCAGCAGAGAGGTTTGACCTGAGACACCCTTGTCACACCCAGGGCAGGGAATTAGCAGTAATTATTGGCACAACAAATGAAAAAACCCTTCACCAATATAATTTCTAGTCAACCCACTATACTATACTAATAATTTTGTAACTTCTCAAAAGAGCCTATATTTAGAAAGTTTTAAAGCATCTCATGCCTCTCATGGTTGGAAGGCTGTAAACAATCACATGTGGCCGGACGAACCCGCTCAGGCAGGCTAGAGGAGCTTCAGAGGAGTTTGTAAGTTGAAACACTTTTGTCACGCCCAGGAATTTTTATTAACTGGAGCTGCAAGTTAACTCCTCCAAGAGAAATGGTGATGAGGCAGAGCCCCCATAAAGTCAGAGGTGTAGGTGAGAGCATAAAACAGACTCTCTTTTGGAGGTAGATGCTCGGGAACAGGGGGTTTCCTGAGGCTTGATCATGCCTTTGCATATGCCAAGCCTCCTTCCTCATGACCTTTGCCATGGGCGGAGTTCCTCACGCTGGCTCCCAGCAGCCACATATTATACAAAGCATACTTGGAGAATGTGAATCACTTGTTGCAATTAGCTTGTAATTTAAGTAGAACTTTGTTAGCAGTCTTAGAGTCTTCTGCTATCTATCTCATCATTGGGTCATCCCCCTTTTCAAAGAAGCTCTCCAGTGACGTTTGTTTTTTATCATTTTGGCTAGGGTTAGCTTATGGGCTTAGTCCATTCTGAAGGAGATCGGTCCTGGGTGTTCTTTGGAAGGAATGATGCTAAAGCTGAAACTCCAGTACTTTGGCCACCTCATGCGAAGAGTTGACTCATTGGAAAAGACCCTGATGCTGGGAGGGATTGGGGGCAGGAGGAGAAGGGGACGACAGAGGATGAGATGGCTGGATGGCATCACAGACTCGATGGACATGAGTCTGAGTGAACTCCAGGAGTTGGTGATGGACAGGGAGGCCTGGTGTGCTGCAATTCATGGGGTCACAAAGAGTCGGACATGACTGAGTGACTGAACTGAACTGAACTGAACTGAACTGTGTACCCAAACTGTGACAGAAACAAGTGTGCACCGTAGGAAAGAGACATGGATGGAAGCGGTAGATAAAATAATGGGCGGGCCACTCATGGAGTAGAATAATTGTCAGAATCTGACTTAAAGCCTGCCACCAGAAGCCTAAAGCCTGCCAGCAGATGCAGCTTAATTGTCATTTGCCACTCACTGATAGGCTTTTGATATGAGTCTGCAAGTAATTGATTTATTATGGTCTCTGTGTGGTCAAACCTCTCTGCTAATGATAATTTGCATTTGCAGCTGCTCCCCAGTGCTAGCTAGCATCACCCCCTGAGCTCCACCTCACATCATCAAGCATTAGCTTCTCATAAGGAGTGCACTCAGTAAAGAATCTGTCTACGATGCAGGAGACCCCAGTTTGATTCCTGGGTCAGGAAGATCCACTGCAGAAGGGGTAGGCTACTCACTTCAGTATTTTGGCCTTGAGAATTCCAGGGACTAAATCCCTGGGGTCACAAACAGTCAGACATGAGTAAGTGACTTTCACGTTCACTTTCAAGGAGTCCACAGCCTAGATCCCTTGCATGTGCAGTTCACAGCAGGGTTCCTTCTCCTATGAGAATTTAATGCTACCACTGATCTGACAGGAGGCAGAACTCAGGCAGTAATGTGAGTGATAGGGAGTGGCCATAAATTCAGATGAAGCTTCACTCACCCACTGCTCACCTCCTGCTGTGTGCCCGGGTTCCTAACAGGTTATGGACTGGTGCCGGTCTGTAGCCCAGGAGTTGGGGACCCCTGCACTAGATCACAGAATTTTATAGTCACATATTTTATTTGTGGGCTCTCGGAGGTTGGTAGAGGTCAGTTGCACACCTTGCAGGCTGGTCCACAGTGATACAGAGAGAGAAGAGAAATCACTGAGAAAGGCTGGCTTGTATGAGCTCTTTATAATAGAAACGTCCCGCTTCTTACAGCCTGACAGATACTTACTACACTCTAATATGTCACAGTGTTGGGTGACTGGAAAGACAGTAGATTAAGGTTCAGCGGAGCAAAGTTTGGAATCAGACTTGGATTTCAGCTTGGAAAGTCTCCCCAGAACTACCATTTGAATATTCATGAATTTTGCAAGGTGCATATTAAACCACTGGTAGCTTGAAATCAGCCACAGTGTGGGAGTATTTACACCTTGGAACTCGACAAGTGTTACAAATCAGGCTTCTACTTATTTGTTCATTTGTTTATTAAGTTAAAAATATTTTTATTGTGGTTAAAGCCACATAAACATTAAACATAGTATTTTAACCGTGCACAACTGTACAGATGAGTGGCACCAAGTGCATTCACATTCTTGCACAACTCTCACCATCGTCCATTTCCCAAATATCTTACCCTTCCAAACTGAGACTTTGTCCCCATTAAACACCAGCTGCCCATTCCCCCTCCCTGCCTTCCTACTCCCCAGCCCCTAGCATCCACCAGTGTACTTTCTGACTCTCTGAACTTGATTGTTTATTTTTGCCCACTGAGCTAGTCTCCCAGCATGCCCCTGGAAGTCAGCTGCTACTTACTAGCTACATGACTTTGGGGGGAAAAATGTAACATTTCCTAGTTTCATTTTCTCACCTGTAGAATGGTGATTCAGTTCAATGCTATTTACCTATAGCCATATCTAGAGTGCTAAATGAAATGATGGGTGGAAAGCACTTTGTATAATGTCGATTCCATATTAAGAGCTCAAACCGTGGTTACTCTTATGGCTGTTGTTACATGCTGTTAGATAATAGTACCCACATATTCTGAGCACATAGACTGATTTGCTTGCACAGTAGGTGTTATTATCTCTGTATTAAGGTGGCAAAACTGAGGTCAAAAGGATCAAGTTATTTGCCTGAGACTGTAAACCTAGAAAGTGATGGAACTAAAAGCTGCCAGATAGCAGAGTGCATGCCCTTTGCTGAAAGTGCAGATTGCCATCCTGCATCTGTGCTGGTTGCTAGTGGCTCTTAAAGTTGCCTGACCAGGATACTGGCCCAGGACAGCACAGGGAAATGCCTGACAGCCTTCTGTGGGCTCACCTGTCTGAGCCAGGCTGGAGCCAGAACCATACCACCCACTCTTTTCTTTCCAGGTCATCACATTTCATTTTCGTTCATCTCTCAAGATGACAAAACATTCAAGTTGTTGTTGTTCAGTCTCTAAGTCGTGTCCAACTCTTTGCCACCCCATGGACTGTAGCATGCCAGGCTCCTCTTTCCTCTACTACGTCTCACAGTTTGCTCAGATACATGTACATTGAGTCAGTGATGCTATCTAACATCTTATCCTCTGCCATCCCTTCTCCTTTTGCCTTCAATATTTCTCAGCATCAGAATCTTTTCCAATAAGTCTGCTCTTGACATCAGATGGCCAAAGTATTGGAGCTTCAGTTTCAGCATCAGTCTTTCCAATGGATATTCAGGGTTGATTTCCTTTGGGATTGACTGGTTTGATCTCTTTGCTGAACAAGGGACTCTCAAGAATCTTCTCCAGCACCACAGTTTGAAAATATCACTTAGAATTCTAGCTAGCATCTTTGATTTGGAACTAAACTTAAAAAAAAACAAACCACAATGGATATTTTAGAACTGATTCACTATTCTGTTAGAAGTGAATAAATGTATTGGGGGAATAGGAAAGGAAAGAATATTGAGGTGACATATGCAATTTTTACACAGAACAGCATGCCTGAGGACCAAAGCTGCAATCTTCAAATATTTTTAAATTAACTTGCAAAGGATGTGACCAAACATATGTACTTTGTGGCTGTGGCTCCTGGCAGTTTTGGCATACAATTTTATAGCAACTCTTTGCAGTAGAAACATGGTTGTCTTCTAAGGCTTAAAATATTTCTCAGAATAAATATGATCATCAACAGGGAAGGAGATTGTTAAAAGGAGAGTTTAGTTTCCTAAGGCGTATCATTAGTGGCAACTGTTTAATGCGTAGGAACTCCCTTAGGAAGAAAAATGGAATGACTGTAGTCAAGGCAGAGCATCATGCTTCTCACCTTCTGGATTCAAATGATTGGGCTCTAACCTGAATGTAATGAAAATTTCAAAGAAGGAGTTGCCAGAAGTGCATCTCTTTAGATGTGGAAGGAGGAAGGAGAGGCATCAGAGAGAATCCATGACCACTCTACTCCGGGTATCCTGGAAATGAGGCAGATGTGCTGCTGAGATAGGGGGCAGAAGGTGGGGTCCTCCCCTGAGCAGCCCCAGGTGTTCCTGTGGAAGGAGCTGAGCTCCTACCCTAGCCCTGGGGAAGTGAAGTGATCAGGTACTCTGGAGACTTACTTGTTTACTTAATGAAGCTGAGCAAAAGGAGGCAGAGATCAGAAGCCAGAAATAAACATTCTTTTAAAGTTCAAAGTGTCCAAGAAAGAAAGATCTTTTCCATTTATGCTGTGTGTGTTTATACAGAAGTGCCATGCTAGATATGAGCGTGAATTTAATTGCTTACTTTTTCAGTCGATTTTTGTTTTATTCTTTTTTCCAGTTTTATTGAGGTAACTGACATACATGCGTGGGTGTGTGCTCCAGTGCTTCAGTCATGTCTGACTCTTTGTGACCCCAAGGATAGCCCGCCAGGCTCCTCTGTCCATAGTATTCTCCAGGCAAGAACACTGGAGTGGGTCGCCATTCAGGGGATCTTCCCTAGCCAGGTATTGAACCCGTCTCCTGCATTGCAAGTGGATTCTTTACAACTGAGCCACCAGGGAAACCCGTAATTGACACACAACATTGTGTGAAGTTAAGGTATACAGTGTAATGGCTTGACTTACAGGCATCTTGTAGTTATTACCACAATAAGTTTAGTGAACATCCATCATTAAGCAAAATAAAAGGAAAAAAGGGTTTTTCCTTGCAATGAGAACTCAGTGTTTACTCTTTTAATAATTTTCATATGAAACATACAGCAGTGTTGATTATATTAATCATGTTGTACATTACATCCCTAGTTTTTATTTATCTTTTTCATTTTGTGTATTAATTTATTCACGCTCATACTTCTTGAATATCTACCCATGTGCCACCAACTAGGCTTAATTCTAAGGATCTGAAGATGAATAAGGCATAAGGTTTTATCTTCCAAACTCAAAACCCCAGTGGGAACAGTCATTTAAACAGATAAATTTAATCCAGTAAGATAAGTGCTAATAGATGTATTAATATGTACAAAACGCCAGAAGGAACTGTGCTAAGACCAGCTCAGTGAAGTTGGGCAAGCGATGCTTCATAGCAGAGATGATAATTGAATAGATTAAACTTATCTTCCCTTGTCTGTCTAAACTTCAATGAAAACCAATAAACATAAACAATATTTACCAGTTCAGTGCTTCTTATTAACTACACAAACCACAGAGGACAATGGAGCTGTTTCCAAACCTGGCACTCATCAGATTTGCTTGTGGGGCTTAACAGAATTTCTGTGACCTTGAAACATATGAGAAGACTCTCAACCACACTCACACCCACAAAAAGAAGAGGATTACTTGTCACATTGTTGAAAATCCAAGACCCATTCTATTTGTGAGGCTGTCAGAGAAACAGGTCCTTTTGTATACTGATGGTGGAAATGCATTGACACTATGGAGGGGAATGTAGCAATACATTACGGGATAGTAAATTAAAGAAGCACTTATTCTTTGACTCGGCAGTTCTACTCCTAGAAATGTATTCTATGCACTGACATGCATAAGTGCAGAAGGACATGCACAGTTCTTTTGATTTTCTTTTCTTTCTCCTTTCCTCCATCCCTTCTTTTGCAATTTTTGAGTATCTGTGGGAATATTCTTTGAAACTGTGTGAATATTGTTTCTCAATAAACTTTTGATTAAGTAATTAATATCATAATTCTCTATTTTATTCATAGATTATACTTTTCCTATCATTACTTACTTGGAGGCCCAAATTGTCCCAGATTGGACTAGTAGGAGACTCTTTCTTTATAACAATAAATTATGTTTTATTTTAATTATGGTTCCTTTCTCTATTCATATAAAACTTGTAGTTGAACAATTAATTTTATCAATTATACCCTTATGTAAAACATTTATCCATATTGAGCCTGTCTCTTCCACAAGATGGTCTTCAAAGGCAATGAACATATTGCAAAATAATATTAACTTTTATTTACTGCTTACTAATGCTAGGCACTACTATACAATATCTAACATATTCCTAGATGCTTACTATTTATCACATATTAGGGTAAGATTATATATTAAATAGCATAGTATCTATGAAAATTTAGGAAGGAAATGTAATGGTTTAGATGTGGGCTTCAGAGTCAGCAGAGTCCTCTTTAAGCTGGCTTCTTTGTCCTTTTGAGATGATGTCATTGCTCTTGGAGTACTTCCATGCTTTCTGGCACAAGATATTCTAATGTTGGACTTGCCCTGCCCCAGCCCTGGAACTGATCACTTCTCCAAGGATCTCTGGTTCCTTTTCGTGGTGAATGGTGTTTAGAAACTAAGATTTATGTGCTAGTTGTGCCCATTCCTGTTGTGGTGGCACTGCTCTCAGGCTCTCTCAGTGAAAGAATGGATATATACGTGTGTGTTTGTGTTTATATGGTTACCTCTATATTTATTTCTATGTCTATGCCTAAATTTCAAAACTGAGTTCACCTTGATATCTCCAGTTTCTGTCTAATATCACAGGAGTCATTCTAGTTTTCTATTGTTTATTCTAGTTTAATTATTTATAACTCCCTTCTCTGACATTGAGAAACTTAACTCTCATTTTCCTTAATACAGTCATGTATTTGATCATTCCACCTGGTGTAACCCATCTCTGCCCTCCTCTCTGTGAAGATGTTCCTCTCACTCCTCCTGTGCTCTGATATTTGTATCAGTTGGAACCACTGCACGGAAGCCCTCACCTTGCTGGGGTGCTGCCACCCTGAACCAAGTGGCCCTCCCAGGTGAACTCCTTCCTTGCCTGCTCAGGCTCTGATGACCCCTGCCCAGGCCCTGCCACTTGCAGATGCCCTTCTTATTCCAACTTGAGCTGTGGGCCCCTGTTATGGGCCATCACAGCTATGCCTACCTTCCTTCATAGCCACCTGCTTTGCTCTGACCTGTTTAATAAGAGTTTTAGGACTGAATAGTTCAGAAAGGCAAGGCTGGGAGGAAGAAGTGGAGGAAGAAAGAAAGAGCAAGAATGTAAACAACTTTTTAAAAAAATTACAAGAAGGAAGAGACGAGAGATGGAATTGTCTCATGTACATTTCAATTTAATTCTGATGTTTTGATCAAGTAAATCTTTTAATATACAAGAAGAATTCTTAAAATAGAAAATATAATTATATATCAAATAGATAACATACCAAGAAAATAAAATTATTTTAAATGCTTTAGAAGATAATATTTTAAAATTTATTTTATTGAAGTATAGTTGATTTACAATGTTGTGTTAATCTCTACTATACAGCAAAATGATTCAGTTATGCATATTATGTATTCTTTTTCATGCCCTTTTCTATTATGGAAAAGTAATGAATATAGTTCCATGTGCTATACATTAAAACATTGTTTATTCATTCTATATGTACTAGTTAGCATATGCTAATCCCAAACTCCCAATACATCGTTCTCCCATCTCCACTCTCCCTTGGCAACCATAAGTCTGTTCTCTGTCTGTGAGTCTGCTTCTGTTTCATAGATAAGTTCATTTGTGCCATATTTTAGATTCCACATGTAAGTGATATCATATGGTATCTGTCTTTCTCTTTCTGACCTGCTTCACTTTGTATAATAATCTCAAGGGCCATCTATGTTGCTACAAATGACATCATTTCATTCTTTTCTATGGCTGAGCAGTATTCCTTTGTATGAGGCCTGGCATGCTGCGATTCATGGGGTCACAAAGAGTCGGACATGACTGAGCGACTGAACTGAACTGAACTGAACCACATTTTCCTTATCCATTCATCTGTTGGTGAATGTAAATCAACATTTAGAACAACCTAAATGTTGTTTGATGTCTTGGCTATTGTAAGTAGTGCTGCAGTGAATATTGGGGTGCATATATCTTTGAGAATTATAGTTTTCTCTAGATATATACCCAGGAGTGGGACGGTAGGATCATATGGCAACTCTACTTTTAATTTTTGAGGAACCTCCACAGTAGTTTTCACAGTGGCTGTTCCAGCTTACATTCCCATCAACAGCGTAGGAGGATTCCCTTTCTCCACACCCTCTCCAGCATTTGTTGTTTGTAGACATTTTAGTGATGGCCATTCTGACTGGTATGAGGTGGCACCTCCCTGTAGTTTTAATTTGCATTTCTCTAATAATTAATAACGTTGAACATCTTACTTGTGTCTGTTGGTCATTTGTCAGTCTTCTTTGGGGAAATGTCTATTTATGTTTGGAAGACAATATTTTAACATGTTTAGCAGAATATACTCTCAGAACAAAAATATCTCAAATTTAATTCAGGATTTTAAAACAAGTTATAATACTGCTATTTTAATTTTGAAACTAATTTATATTGTAAGATAAAGCAAAAAAGTGATATGTTAATGTTGTTAGCAACTAAATTTTTATTGTAAGAGAAAAGCAATGTTGAGTATAAAAATCAAAAAAGTTAAAGACTTTTGTATTGTTAAGTGTGAACCGGAAATTTCAGTATGAACATGTGATTAAAAATATGCTGCTGCTGCTGCTGCTAAGTCTCTCAGTCGTGTCCGATTCTGTGCGACCTCATAGACGGCAGCCCACCAGGCTCCCCCGTTCCTGGGGTTCTCCAGGCAAGAACACTGGAGTGGGTTGCCATTCCCTTCTCCAATGCATGAAAGTGAAAAGTGAAAGTGAATTCCCTCAGTCGTGTCTGACTCTTCACGACCCCATGGACTGCAGCCCACCTGGCTCCTCTGTCCATGGGATTTTCCAGGCGAGAGTGCTGGAGTGGGGTGCCGTTGATATATGCATGTATATTTTCCCCTACCTCTATCCACTGGAAGGACCTAGAAGCAGCTCAGTAGCAGTATGTATCCCTTACCCCCAGATTTTGAACTCCAACCATCATTCCCACTGAAAGAAATCAGGACTCTTTCAAGAAATGGCTGATTTGGGGTCAGAGTACAAGGTGAGCCTGAGATACATTGCTGTGTCAATAAGGGGCTCTCACTGACCAAAGATGGGACAATTTGAGCTTCAAAAGAAAGACTGCAGTGGAATAAAATACTGAATAGACACAAATCTGCAAGTCTATAAAATGATACTCAGAAAAACAGAAAACTAAAGACAAAACAAAACACCGTTTGTCACCTACCCCTTACTCTGAAAACTGATAATTTAAATAAATGATTATTTACCTTGCCCTTCCAGAACAGCTGATGGCATAAATCTCCCTTTCTCTCTCTCTTTCTCTCTCTCTCCTATTGGATAAATGTAGAATGAATGACAGAAAACTCATCATATTGCAACCTATAATGAAGTAACTGACTGAGGCAAGAATGATCAGTGAATGATAAAGCCATTATATATACACTAATGGAGAACTGGATGCTTCAATGCTGCTGAAATATAACTCTGCAGATTATTCGATGATTTAAAAAGAAAAATGGAACTTTATGATGGAGGCTTGAAGCTGTCTCTGGCTTACTGATAATGAGTCAATTAGATATGATGTATTTTTCAATGTGTTGCAACATTATACAGCATCAATAATGATATCTTGCCTAAAATGTTTAACCTGAATGTAATCTGGCCTCTAGCTCCAAACTGTAGTTTGCACAAAATGTGTGGGTAACTGAAATAAATATAATGACACTGCAAATTTAACAGCTGGACAAATTTAGAGAGTAGACCATTCTGAGGAATAACTGGCCTGGCCAAAGAAATGGAAGAGGTGCATTGTTCTGGGTTACAAGTGACTTATGAGATAATGATACTGACTTTAAGAAGAAAGATGTTCTTGTTTTCATGGTGTCAGTATAACTTATCTAGAATACTTCGACAAAAGATTGATGAGGCAAACATGGTAAAAATATTAACAACTATTAGCCTAGGAAACGGGGTATATAGGTGGTTTGTATACCATTTTCTTTTTTTCTTTATGCTTGAAAATATTTATAACAAAATACCTAAAAACAGTATTGATTCCTAGGTCGCAAACCAGCCCTCAGTTCAGTTCAGTTCAGTCGTTCAGTTGTGTCTGACTCTTTGTGACCCCATGAATTGCAGCACGCCAGGCCTCAAGTCTATCATCAACTCCCAGAATTCACTCAAACTCAGGTCCATTGAGTTGGTGATGCCATCCAGCCATCTCATCCTCGGTTGTCCCCTTCTCCTCCTGCCCCAAATCCCTCCCAGCATCAGAGTCTTTTCCAATGAGTCAACTCTTCGCATGAGGTGGCCAAAGTACTGGAGTTTCAGCTTTAGCATCAGTCCCTTCAATGAACACCCAGGACTGATCTCCTTTAGGATGGATTGGTTGGATTTCCTTGCAGTCCAAGGGACTCTCAAGAGTCTTCTCCAACACCACAGGTCAAAAGCACCAATTATTCGGTGCTCAGCTTTCTTCACAGTCCAACTCTCACATCCATACATGACTACTGGAAAAACCATAGCCTTGACTAGACAGACCTTTGTTGGCAAAGTAATAACTGCTTTTTAATATGCTACTTAGGTTGGTCATAACTTTCCTTCCAAGGAGTAAGCATCTTTTAATTCATGGCTGTAATCACCATCTGCAGTGATTTTGGAGTCCAAAAAGTAAAGTCTGACACTGTTTCCACTGTTTTCCCATCTATTTCCCATGAAGTCATGGGATCAGATGCCATGATCTTAGTTTTCTGAATGCTGAGCTTTAAGCCACCTTTTTCACTCTCCTCTTTCACTTTCATCAAGAGGCTTTTTAGTTCCTCTTCACTTTCTGCCATAAGGGTGGTGTCATCTGCATATCTCAGGTTATTGATATTTCTCCTGGCAATCTTGCCCTAAATGAGCCTAAACTCTAGTTAGTGTCTGCATTTTTTTCATGTATCCTATCTCAATGAAGGAATGGATGAATGAATGTCTTCTTCCTTTGTGTAATCTTTTTAAAAAAACCAAATATTTATCAGGTCCTTACTGCGAGCCAAGCACTTTTCTAGGGCTGAGATTCAACAAGTGAACAAAACAGATACAAGGGATCTTAAACCCACTGAGCTTGGCACCCTACCCTGTCCATAGTAGACTTCTTTTTCTTTTTTTTATTGAAGTGTAATTGATTTACAATGTTGTGCCTGTCTCTGCTGTACAGCGTAGTGACTCAATTATAGTCATCTATGCCTTCTTTTTTAATATTCTTATCCATATGGTTTATCATGGAATATCGAATGTTATACATTAGGACATTGTTTATCCATTCTAGATGTATTAATTTGCATCTACCAATCCCAAACTCCCAGATTACCCCTTTCCTATGGCAAGCACAAGTCTGTTCTCTATGTTTGTGAGTCTATTTCTGTTTTATAGATAGGTTCATTTGCCATATTTTCGGTTCCACATGTCAGTTCAGTTCAGTCGCTCAGTTGTGTCCGACTCTTCAAGGCCCCATGAATTGCAGCACGCCAGGCCTCCCTGTCTGTCACCACCTCCTGGAGTTCACTCAGATTCACGTTCATCGAGTCCGTGATGCCATCCAGCCATCTCATCCTCTGTCGTGCCCTTCTCCTCCTGCCCGCAGTCCTTCCCAGCATCAGAGTCTTTTCCAATGAGTCAGCTCTTCGCATGAGGTGGCCAAAGTACTGCAGTTTCAGCTTTAGCATCATTCCTTCCAAAGAAATCCCAGGGCTGATCTCCTTCAGAATGGACTAGTTGGATCTCCTTGCAGTCCAAGGGACTCTCAAGAGTCTTCTCCAACACCACAGTTCAAAAGTTCCACATGTAAGTGATATCATACGGTATTTGTCTTTCTCTTTCTAACGTACTTCCCTTAGTATGATCATCTCTAGTTGTATCCATGTTGCTGCAAATGGCATTATGTTGTTCTTTTTTGATGACTGAGTAGTATTCCATTATATGTCGAACATCTTCTTTACCTGTTCATGCCCATACATGGACATTTAGGTTGTTTCCACGTTCGGACTATTGTAAATGGTGCTGCTATGAACATAAGGGTACATGTATATTTTTGAACTGTAGCTTTGCCTGAATATGTGCCCAGGAGTGGGACTGTTGGATCATATGGTAGTTCTATTTTTAGTTTTCTGAGGAACCTCCATATTGCTCTCTGCAGTGACTTCACCAATTTACATTCCCACCAACAGTGTAGGAGGGCTCCTTTTCTCCATACCCTCTCCAACATTTGTTACATGTAGACTTAAAAAAAATTGTTTATTTATTTGACTGCTCTGGGTCTCAGTTGTGGCATGTGGGATCTACTTCCCTGATCAGAGATTGAATCCAGGCCCCTTGCATTGGGAGTGGGGAGTCCTAGCTACTGGACCAAGCAGAGAAATCTCTATTTGTAGACTTTCTCAATGATGGCCACTCTGACCTGTGTGAAGTGGTAGCTCGTTGTGCTCTTGATTTGTATTTTTCTAATAATTAGTGATGTTGAACATCTTTTCATGTGCAGAATAGGCCTCTTTAAAACAAACAAGCAAGCTTTTAAAAAAATCATTAGTCACTCAGTTGTGTCCGACTCTTTTGTGACCATATGAACTGTAGACCGCCAGGCTCCTCTGTCCATGGGATTTCCCAGGCAAGAATACAGGAATGGGTTGCCATTTCCTTCTCCAGAGGACCTTCTCCACCCAGGGATTCAACCAGAGTCTCCTGGTTGAATCATTAACTATGACACAAATGTGGAAAGGCACATAAAACAGGTGCACAGTTTAAAGAATTGTTAGACAGCATGCCTCCACCCCCCACAGGAGTCAGGAGTCTTCCATTCCCCCTGGCCCCAACTACCCCATCACAAAGCGGCTGTCTGCATCTGCCCCCAGTATATTTAGGATGCCATTAAGGATCAAAGACAAAGTTCAGAACCCTGCCCTTGATATTCTTCTATTACTCAATCCCGTCTGCCCACCCCCCCACCCCCTGCCGGCAAAGTGAGATTTTACATTTTTCCTTTGGTTCTAAAGGTTTTTGTCTCAAAGTTTTACAGAAGAGTACAACTCAGTTATGCATTATTAGATATGCAATTTTCACTTTATAATATCAAGGAAATAGAGCTGCTCTGGGGCAGACTCATTCCTTATTCACAGCTAATTCTCAGAACATAACGTCATAAAGGATCTTCAGATGCAAACACATAATTCTATCATGGTGGGATGAAGAAATTAAAACATTATTTAAAATAACCTCAGAGTCAACTTTGAATGAGTAAAGTTAAGGTCTCCAGGGACTGTCTGCAGAGTCATTATGTTGTAGTGATGTTAAAAGGTGGCCAGAGGCATTGCTTGTTACCTGGGATGGTTGAATCAGAATGAGAAATAAGTTTTCACCTTTTTTTTTCCCCTTAACACTCAGAGAACTTTAGTCTTCTCTTTATGTGATTTCTTTTCTCTTTTAATTTAGGTTTTCCAGACCCAGAGCTGAAATGGATGATGTGTTCCTTGCTTGTTCTCAGAAGTCTCAAATCTTGGTAACAATGCAAGGGTTGAAAGGAAAAGATACATGTGTCTCATTTGGAAGTCTCAAAGCTCTAATGCTAGGTGGTTTTTAATGCATGGTAATGTATCACCTTTACCAGGACATTATGTGCATTAGATAACATAATAAGCATGCACAGCAGCTTGGGGCACACCCCAGGAGTGCAGGAAGGGTTAGGGAGGAGCTGAGTTGGGTGGGAAGGATTCCAGACTGGGCGGAAATTGGGCTCTTCTTCCTTCAGCTCTGTTTCTTATCTGGATGGCCTTGGGCCTCTCTCCATGTGGTGAAGCCTTAGTCTCTTCATGGGTAAATGAGGGGAGATACCACTTTCTTCCAGGGATGCTGGGAGGATTAATGGTGATGCTTACCATTGGCCTAGTGCTCACTTGTGGACCGTTGTGTCCTGACATCTGCTATCTCATGTGTTCCTCTCAACATATTGCCCTCCTCACGTTACTCATGAACAACTAGAAAATGTAGGAGGCATACGTTTTTTTTTTTTTTTTAATTAACTGGGGGTGCTTTGCCATTTCCACACCAGCTCCATCCCACCCCCACCCCCCCCCCCCCATCGGAGGCATGCTCGGTCCTCCTTTGATAGTTTGAAACCTCTTTTGAGTTACTTGATCTCTCTAAACCTTAATTTTCTCACATATAAACTGGGGATTAAAATAGTATCTTTCTAGTGGGTTGTAGTGAGGATAAGTGAGCTGATGCATTTTAGTTTTTATTAGTGGTGTCAAGTCTGTTGTGGAAGGTCTTGTCTGAGGCCCAGCTGCCCGCAGGGAGGCCACTGCGGCACCCAGTGTCTCCCTACCACAGCCCTCCTGGTGTGAGCAAAGGGAAGACGTTTTCTCGGTTTCCTCTTGAGGGGAACAGCTGGGGCTAGAGGAAGACAGATGTGGCCTTTGGCCTGTGATAGTGTCAGCTACAAATTGGCACCTGTCGAGAGCGTTTGCCAGTGATTAAACAGCAGCAACATGGGCATTTGCCATCTGCCTCCGCTGCTGCAGCTGCTGACCTCCCGCACTCCTGGAAGGGAGCTCAAGGTGGACCGTGAGGCACCTGTGCCCCAGAGAAACTGGTGGAACAGGTCTTGAGACAGTTAGATATCTTTAGGAACTGATTTCATGATCCCAACTCCTGCATCTACTCATATCTACAAGAGCACTAACTCCTTTCATGGTGACATCAACTCCTTGTGACTAGCAGAAAGCCTTTTGGAAAAAGGCTTGTTTGCCCTGAACTCCTCCTTCACCAAAATCTTATCTTTTGACCGTCCCCCACTGCTTCTTTGGAGCAGTCTGTCGAGCTACCAGACCCCAGTCCTCATTTTGCCCCAAATAAAACTTAACTCACAACTCTCACATTGTGCATTGTTTTAGTACACAATGGAAACTCCTGATACAGCCCAGGTGCCCCTCAGCCTGAAAAATAGGAAAATAGCAGAGAGAGGAGGAAAGCACAATTTGTATGATTTTTCTATCTATCACCTCCTTTCTCTAGTCCATAAGTGTCTCCCAGCTATGGCCTCTCAGCAGCTTCCTCAGGGTTTAAAGCTTGACACTTCCACTTTTAATGAGAAATAATAGCCACATTTAGCTTTATTTCTTTTTCTTGTGTCAAACCTTATATTTGTTTGCTCTCTGGAAGAGAAATAAAAGTGTATTATCTTGTCCATCTTGGGCTGGACATTAAATAAAAACAGTCAAATTGAAACTGAATGTCAGCAAAACGGTTTTGCTTTGGCTGTGGGGTTTCAGATGTGATCTTTGGGGTCCCTGAGGCCCTGGGAAGTGCAACTCTTCACAGCAGAGGCATAGGCTGTTTCTTTATGGAAGTCTCTTCAAGGGCCTTGGTAAAAGAAATGTTCACATACTGAGGTATGGGGAAGTCATTCTGGCTTATATGTGAGTTAAGTTGAATTTGATGCTAACTAGACCAGCCTGTTTGTGATAGTGTACATCTGCTTTAATTATTAATGAAAAGGGCACACTGACCAGAAGTAAAGCATGTCCATGTTGAAAATAAAGACATCCATTCGAGCAACATGGATGGATCTAGGGATTCTCATGCTAAAGGAAACAAGCCAGAGAGAGAAAGACAGCTCTATTGGAAAGTGAAAGTGTTAGTCGCTTAGTCATGCCGGACTCTTTGCAACCCCATGAGCATTATAGTCTGCCAGGCTGCTTCGTACCTGGAATTCTCCAGGCAAGAATACTGGAGTGGATTGCCATTCCCTTCTCCAAGGGATCTTCCCAACTCAGGGATCAAACCTGGGTCTGCTGCACTGCAGGGAGATTCTTTACCTTCTGAGCCACCAGAGAAGCCCCCAAGGCAAATGTATGATATCACCTATATGTGGAATATGAAAAGAAAGAATGATATAAATGAACTTATATATAAAATGGAAATAGACCCATAGACATAGACAACATGCACATAGAAAACAAACTTGTGGTTATCAAGGGAAAAGTGGGGGCAGGGATAAATTAGGACATTGGGATTAATGCACACACACTACTATGTATACAATAGATAACCAGCAAGGACCTACTGTACAGCACAGGGAACTGTACTCAATGTTTTGTAATAACCTAGCAGGGAAAAGACTCTGAAAAAGAGCATGTATGTGTATGTAAACATACAACTGAATCACTTTGCTGTACACCTGAAACTAATACAACACTGTAAATCAACTAGATTTCAGTTAAAAAAAAAAAAAACTAAGTGCCCATCTTCCTGGGAGGCAATGCTGGTCCTCCTTCGATGAAAGGACTCCCTTCCCAGGTGCCATGGCCACACTGAGCCACTGTTTGTGTGCTGGTCTGATTTTTTGAAACCTTGAAGGAAAGTATCCCTGACTTGTTTGATATTCTTTGTTCTGACAAGATATGAAACTGTGCTGATAACTGTTCTCTGGAGCAATTCCTCAGCATTATCTGAGAGGCTGTCTTCCCGGCTGTAGTCCTCAGTTTGACCCAGATAAAACCCTTTTCTATTTCTACTATAGACTGTTTACTGATTATTTTCACTGACAGCCTGTTGTATCAAAAAGCTATTTGGCTGTGCCCTCAAGTTGAATGCTGCCTTCATTAGTTTCTCTTCTAGGCCCTCATTTGAATGCAGGATGTGTGCCCAGAGACTAGAGGGGCTCAGGCTGCTCTGAGGATGCTCTTCTAGCCCACATGTCTTCTTTGTCCACTGACTTAAAGTTCTGTCACCAGCCATGATCCCAGAAGGACACTGGTGTAATACTACATGGGCAGTAAGAGATAAGAAAGCCTTCCTCAGCGATCAATGCAAAGAAATAGAGGTAAACAACAGAATGGGAAAGACTAGAGATCTGTTCAAGAAAATTAGAGATACCAAGGGAACATTTCACACCAAGATGGGCTCGATAAAGGACAGAAATGGTCTGGACCTAACAGAAGCAGAAGATATTAAGGAGAGGTGGCAAGAATACACAGAAGAACTGTACAAAAAAAATCTTCATGACCAAGATAATCACAATGGTGTGATCACCCACCTAGAGCCAGACATCCTGGAATGTGAAGTCAACTGGGCCTTAGAAAGCATCACTACGAAAAAAGCTAGTGGAGGTGAGAGAATTCCAGTTGAGTTATTTCAAATCCTGAAAGATGATGCTGTGAAAGTGCTGCACTCAATATGCCAGCAAATTTGGAAAACTCAGCAGTGGCCACAGGACTGGAAAAAGTCCGTTTTCATTCCAATCCCAAAGAAAGGCAATGCCAAAGAATGCTCAAACCACTGCACAAGTGCTCTGATCTCACATGCTAGCAAAGTAATGCTCAAAATGCTCCAAGCCAGACTTCAGCAATAAGTGAACCATGAACTTCCAGATGTTCAAGCTGGTTTTAGAAAAGGTAGAAGAACCTGAGATCAAATTGCCAACATCCACCAGATCATCGAAAAAGCAACAGAGTTCCAGAAAAACATCTATTTCTGCATTATTGTCTATGCCAAAGCCTTTGACTGTGTGGATCATAAGAAACTGTGGAAAATTCTGAAAGAGATGGGAATACCAGACCACCTGACCTGCCTCTTGAGAAATCTGTATGCAGGTCAGGCAGCAGCAGTTAGAACTGGATATGGAACAAAACACTGGTTCCAAATAGGAAAACTGAGTACATCAAGGCTGTATATTGTCACCCTGCTTATTTAACTTATATGCAGAGTACATCATAAGAAACACTGGGCTGGATGAACCACAAACTGGAATCAAGATTGCTGGGAGAAATATCAATAGCCTCAGATATGCTGATGACACCACCCTTATGGCAGAAAGTGAAGAGGAACTAAAAGCCTCTTGATGAAAGTGAAAGAGGAGAGTGAAAAAGTTGGCTTAAAGCTCAACATTCAGAAAACGAAGATCATGGCATCTGTTCCCATCACTTCATGAGAAATAGATGGGTAAACAGTGGAAACAGTGTCAGACTTTATTTTGGGGGCTCCAAAATCACTGCAGATGGTGACTGCAGCCACAAAATTAAAAGACGCTTACTCCTTGGAAGGAAAGTTATGACCAACCTAGATAGCATGTTGAAAAGCAGAGACATTACTTTGCCAACAAAGGTCCGTCTAGTCAAGACTATGGTTTTTCCTGTGGTCATGTATGGATGTGGCAGTTGGACTGTGAAGAAAGCTGAGCACCGAAGAATTGATGCTTTTGACCTGTGGTGTTGGAGAAGACTCTTGTGAGTCCCTTGGACTGCAAGGAGATCCAACCAGTCCATTCTGAAGGAGATCAACCCTGGGATTTCTTTGGAAGGAATGATGCTGAAGCTGAAACTCCAGTTTTTTTGCCACGTCATATGAAGAGTTGACTCACTGGAAAAGACTGATGCTGGGAAGGATTGGGGGCAGGAGGAGAGGGGAGGACAGAGGATGAGATGGCTGGATGGCATTACCGACTCAATGGACGTGAGTTTGAGTGAACTCTGGGAGCTGGTGATGGACAGGGAGGCCTGGCGTGCTGCCATTCATGGGGTTGCAAAGAGTCGGACACGACTGGATGACTGAACTGAACTGAACTGATTGTGTTCCAGGGACTTAGTCCCCTTCCTTGGAGAGTGTGGCCCTGGCTGCAGGCTCCTCAGGCTCCTCCAGGCTCCCAGGCTCCGCCCCTGTGGCCTTAGGGCTCTCCTTTGACCATATATCCCTATTTCTCCTCCCTCCCTCTCACTCCCTGCTCAGGTATATTTCCTCCACAGATCTTTTACTGTTAAGTCTGCTGACCTTATAGTCCTCTGAGAAAAATATATATGTTTTTGTCTTTGTAAAATACATTTTAAAGTTAATTTCTTCCTCTTGCCTTGTAAAATCCTGTGGCACATGAAATTTTTGAAAAGTACAAGATTTTTGATCTCCTTCTGTCCTAGGGAATTAAGGTTCCACAAGATTACAGGCTTCTTTCCCAAGCTCTCTTTGCTTTGGCAAAAACAAGTGAGCAAACAAATAAAACATAAAAGGAACTCTTTTCAACCACTTGTGTGATGTATTAGCAATTCTCACTGAACATGAGACACAAAAATTTCTTCCCTTTTCTTGCAAATATGATAAAGTCCCTTTGAAACTATTGCTCTCTTCTCTTTCTTCAGGTAAAATGAGAATATGTGTCTTAAAATATATTTGTACTTTTCCGATTATTGATATCTAAGGAGTTTATGTATATACCCATAAGACCCAATATATGTATAACTAATACATTCAATTTGTCCCTTTGTCCTTTCCCTGGGGATTCCTGTTATTCATTCATCCACTCAACCACTCTCTCATTCATTCATTCAATAAACATTTTGAATGCCTCCTTTATATTAGAGATATGCAAAGCCTACTATGGGGATAGTATAGAATACATATGGCCATAGGCTAAAATACTACACTTTTAGCCATCTGAGTAGCTGAGTATTACAGGCCGAGTTGTCTAGAAGTAGACTCTGTAGTGTGGTATATACAGAGGTTTTAAGGTACAGATTCCCCTTTCTGGCTGAGCTCCTGGGGTTCCTGCACTTTTCTGAGCTTCAGGAGACTGAATTCTAATATTAGCTCTGCCCCTAACAAGCTGTGTGATCTTGAATAGGTTGCTTCACCTCCCTGGATTTAATTTTCCAATAGCAAAACCGAAGAGAGAAGTTATATGTTCTATAAGCTTCTTTCTCATTTTACAATTTTAAGGGTGTGTGTGTGCTAAGTCGCTTCAGTCTGTCCACCTCTTTGGGAGCCTATGGACTGGAGCCCTCCAGGCTCCTCTGCCCATGGGATTCTCCAGGAAGAAATACTGGAGTGGCTTGCCGTGCCCTCCTCAGAGTTTTAAGTAGTACCTACCATTTCAGTGGAGGGTATAGTAATAATGATGTTACTGTTTACACTTGTATGAATACTTCATTACTTGCAGAAATAGAAAAATCTCTCTTCATGACATCCTTATGCAGTAGGTTGGCAAGGAGATGTTATTCCAGTTTTAAAAATAATAAAACAGGTTTCAGTTCGGTTCAGTCACTCAGCTGTGTCAGACTCTTTGCGACCCCATGAATCACAGCATGCCAGGCCTCCCGATCCATCACCAACTCCCAGAGTTCACTCAGATTCACGTTCATCGAGCCCGTGATGCCATCCAGCCATCTCATCCTCGGTCATCCCCTTCTCCTCCTGCCCCCAATCCTTCCTAGCATCAGAGTCTTTTTCAGTGAGTCAACTCTTCGCATGAGGTGGCCACAGTACTGGAGTTGCAGCTTTAGCATCATTCCTTCAAAAGAGATCCCAGGGCTGATCTCCTTCAGAATGGACTGGTTGGATCTCCTTGCAGTCCAAGGGACTCTCAAGAGTCTTCTCCAACACCACAGTTCAAAAGCATCAATTCTTCGGCGCTCAGCCTTCTTCACAATCCAGCTCTCACATCCATACATGACTACTGGAAAAACCATAGCCTTGACTAGACGGACCTTAGTCGGCAAAGTAATGTCTCTGCTTTTGAATATACTGTCTAGGTTGGTCATACCTTTTCTTATAAGGAGTAAGCATCTTTTAATTTCATGACTGCAATCATCATCTGCAGTGATTTTGGAGCCCCTCAAAATAAAGTCTGACACTGTTTCCACTGTTTCCCCATCTATTTCCCATGAAGTGATGGGACCGGATGCCATGATCTTCGTTTTCTGAATGTTGAACTTTAAGCCAACTTTTTCACTCTCCTCTTTCACTATCATCAAGAGGCTTTTTAGTTCCTCTTCACTTTCTGCCATAAGGGTGGTGTCATCTGCATATCTGAGATTATTGATATTTCTCCTGGCAATCTTGATTCCAGCTTGTGTTTCTTCCAGTCCAGCGTTTCTCATGATGTACTCTGCATATAAGTTAAATAAGCAGGGTGACAATATACAGTCTTGACGTGCTCCTTTTCCTATTTGGAACCAGTCTGTTGTTCCATGTCCAGTTCTAACTGTTGCTTCCTGACCTGCATACAGATTTCTCAAGAGGCTTAGAGAGCATCTTAAGAAACTCACAAAGATGGTCAATTTTGCCTCAGTAAAATCACCAGACCAGGAATGTCAAATATCTCCTGAGTTCATGCTGATATCCAGTGGTTTTAGAGATATAATTTTTACTGGGAAGGAAGGAGATAAATATTTATTGAGTGTTTTCTCTGAAGCATCAGTGGTAGGTTGCTTTACCTGTATTCTTCCATTGTTGTGTGACTATGTTTCTGTGTTGTTATGTATTATCCCATTTTACAGATGAGAGACTTGAGGTTTACTTATGTGGCTCGCCCTAGTAAGAAATGGAGATAGATTTAATCTTTGTTTTCTCTTACTCCAAAGCATAGAATTGCCAGAGAGCATGGAGTACAACCCTCAACTAGACTTTTCCAGTGGGGCCAACGAAATGGCTTCCCTGAAGCAAGGGTAGTCTTGACTGGAGTGGTTGTGCTGTTTCAGCCTGATTGTCCCAGTATCCAGCAACCTTCCTTCATGGACTGTCTTTATGCAGATTCAAGGAGACCCTGTGATAGTGCTACTGCTGAAGATTTAACATCTCTTCTCCAGGCTATATTTCTTAAAGTGGTAGTCAAGTCATTTGATTAAAGGTGTTTAAGGGGGTTTGTTTATTATTTATGTTCAGTCTGACTGATAAACACCTGTTAGGCTGGCTTGATCTAAAATTTATTTATTACAGACGTAGTGCTGAAATTTAACTAATTTTCTGGTTTCTTGGGTTTACATGAAGTCTCATGGTGTTGATATATTATCCACTTAAATATTTAAATGTTTGCTGCTGCTGCTAAGTCACTTCAGTCGTGTCCAACTCTGTGTGACCCCCCATAGACAGCAGCCCACCAGGGTCCTCCGTCCCTGGGATTCTCCAGGCAAGAACACTAGAGGGGGTTGCCATTTCCTTCTCCAATGCATGAAAGTGAAAAGTGAAAGTGAAGTCGCTCAGTCGTGTCCGACCCTCAGCGACCCCATGGACTGCAGCCCACCAGGCTCCTCCGTCTATGGGATTTTCCAGGCAAGAGTACTCCAGGCAAGAGTACTGGAGTGGGTTGCCATTGCCTTCTCCGATTTAAATGTTTAGTTAAGTTGAAAATAAATCATTTTGTCCCCCTTCCTAACTCTTACTTTGTCATTAAGTTTGTTTGGCTTACTGGCTTTGTAGGTTTCCCCAACAGCGAATCCTTTTGTAACTCCAAGCTTTTCCCCAAAGTCATAGTTATGCATGGAGCAGGAGGCTGTGGGGAAAAGCAGTTTACAGTTCTTTGTAACTTTGGGCAAACCACAAACAGCATCAGAGAACTGAGGAAAGTGCAATCTCATGAGCAATAAGCATAGTTGTTTATTGAAAAATCAACATTGAACGTAACAGTCCAATAGATTTTTTTTCAATACTCACTGAATTCTTTTACTTCAAAATTTTGATCTGTTTGATTCACCAAAGAAATATCATATTTGGGAAGTTGCAGCTGAATCAGGTTTTCAAATGGACACTTAGATGGACTATTTCCTCTTGAGAAATGTTGAGTTTAGGAAGAAGTTGCGAGGAAATTTGATTCCATCCTCTTGGTCCAAAAGATGAAGTAAGTTATTGCCAGGGGGAATAAGACAGGGGCTCTTGACTCTCTGATGGGGCTGTTCTTGCTCCAAATGCTGCAGGCTCCCCTGTGTGAGAAACAGGATACTCACATGTTGGTTAGCAGACAGCTATCGTGCCCTGGTGGTAGCCTGCACATGGGTGACCAATTATTTTTATAATGCCCCATGCTTATAAAAATTCAAACCCCAATATGAAGTGTATAAGAGGATATAAAAGTGAAAGCCTTCTTCTGGGCCTCCTTCAACATTCCCCAGAGCTTACCACAATAGCTTGGTCTATAGCCATCTGGATTTTTCTAAGCATATTTAAAACTCCTCTCTCCCCACAAACACCACAATTTACTCTTAAAAACTAAAATTAAATTATACATATATAAATATAATTCTGTAATTTGCTTTTATAGCAAAAAATAGGTCATGGGCTTCTTTCCATGTCAGTGTATATATATGAGTACCTCCTCCCTTGTGCGGTACTCCAGTGGGTAGAACAGAATACCTTTAGCCAGTTTCCTACTGACATAAAACTTGGCCAGTTTTTAAGAACTACCAGTCATGGCCAGGGACTATTACATTAGTGGGCCACAGCACCATCCAGTCTGCCCTTCTCCTCCTCTAGCAGTTGTAGGGGTCCCTTCTACCTATGTCTGATCGTCATTCAATCTTTGGTCCAGTAGTTCCAGGGGATATCATAGTCAGTACCAGCATAAGCCAGGGACAATGCAGTGGGCAGCTCTAAAATCCCACTGAACATAATTTGTGCTTCTATAGTGATTCAGAATTTTGCAGAGCTGCAGGCTCATTGTTAAATGACCATTATTTTGTAGAAATCAGGTAGTGCCGGTTATTAGACGCGTGGACCGAGAGCACATCAAAATCAATCATCCGCATCAGTACACCTGAAAAACCCTGCTGCTATTTCACTCTTCCTTCCTTTCTTTCTTTCTCTTTTCTCTCCTTCCCTCCCATTCTTTCTTTTATTTTTTCTTTCTTTTTAAAATTAGAGTAAAGGAACTTAGTATCAGAGATGAATAAACTTTAAAAAATCCTACATATTATCCCTGTGTTGTTCATAACTCAACAGCCATTTCTTGGGTGCCTGCTTCACACTGGGTTGTGATCAGGCCCCAGGCTTCCATGCACACCACAACTGGTTTCTACCCTAGGTGCCCACAGCTCAGTATAGACACCAGCACTTGAAAAGACAGTGTGTTCTTTGGTAGGTATTGAATGCTTTGCTAATATTGAAAAAAGGAAGGGAAAAACAAAGATGGATTTGGAGAAAGAGAAGGAGAAGTAAGAGGAGGAGAAAGAAGAGGAAGAGGAGGAGAGGAGGAGAGCTCCCTTCCGCACCTGTATTAAAAAGGACTCAACAAGAAAATTTAGATGCAACAAGCTTTATTTAACAGGCTTTATGTAGCTGGTTGGAGAAGGCAACAGCACCCCACTTCAGTACTCTTGCCTGGAAAATCCCATGGGCAGAGAGGAGCCTGGTGGGCTGCAGTCCATGGGGTCGCTAAGGGTCGGACACGACTGAGCGACTTCACTTTCACTTTTCATTTTCCTGCATTGGAGAAGGAAATGGCAACCCACTCCAGTGTTCTTGCCTGGAGAGTCCCAGAGACGGGGGAGCCTGGTGGGCTGCCGTCTATGGGGTCGCACAGAGTCAGACAAGACTGACACGCCTCAGCAGCAGCATGCAGCTGGTGGTCTCTATTCCCAAGGGTCTAGAGAACTAGGAAATGGGGTGGAAGTCAGAAAACTTTTATAGGATAAAGAATAAGGTATAAAGGAGAGAAAAAGAGAAAATGAGTAAGGAACAAGGAAATAATATAGAGTCCAGAGCTGGCTTGTTGTGTGGGGACTGGCTGACTAGACAGCGCTTCTGGTCAAGTGGAGCCTTTACAAGGACATGCCAGCTGAGTTTGGTTTGCTGATGTGGCACCGGGGCAGGAACTGTTCCATCCCACATGCCCAGAGCAGTGGTTTCAGGCTGTAGTGGCCATCAGAAAGGCGGCAGTCCTTGTACTCAAGCTTTAGTACCTTTTGCCTGATACGTTAGGAAGGAAGGAAGGAAGGAAGGGAGAAAATATCTCGAACAATCAGTCATAGCAATCTCCTATCCCCTGTTCCCCACCCCTAGACCCCCCACGCTGTCACTCCCCATGTCTCTCAAGGGCTCCACAGCTGGGTCTGGAACACCCCCTTCCCCCTGCCCCAGTGACTCTCCAGTGAGGGGCTACATCTGCAGAAATGTAGTCTCCCTTCTTCTAGTCCGTTTATGGACTTCACATGCAACATTTCATTTTATCAGGAGTCCCACTGCCCAAGAGCAGAGCAACGCAGAGGGCGTCTGACAGCCACTGGCCTGGAAGCTGGAGTGGGGCGCCCAGCCTGGCTTCTGTGATGGGGGCCCTCTGTTATCAGCCCCCTGCCCCCATCCTGCTTTTTCTGTGATGAGTACCTCTGGTCCCTGAGCCCTCCACGCAAGTCCTCACCCGCAGTCCACTTCCACCCGTGGAGGGAGGCCTGAGGGACGGCAGTGCTGGAGCTTGCCTTCTGAGGATGCAGTGGGTCCCTCCCGGCGGTGTCGAAACAAAAACAAAACCAGGCCGAGTGGCCTGAGGACCAGGGGCCTGGACTCTGAATTCAAAGCACCTGGGCTCACCTTGTGGTTTGTGACCTTGAGTAAGGTCAGGGGCTTTGTGAGCCTGTGTTTCCTCATCTGTAATTATCTCCACTTCAGAGGGTTACTGTGAGGATTAAATGGGACAGTGTTTGCTGAGTGTTTAGAACCGCGCTTCATGCATTGTAAGCACTCACGGAATGTCAGTTGGCATGATGATTTTCATGATAAAGTTCTTAGGATACCATCTCCTCTCATGTCTTTAAGGACGTCATTCTAGCACTTCTACCCCCACAAACTTCCTCATCAATCTGACCCTGTGTGATCTATATGATCACTTTCTCTTGTAAACACGTTGCTACTCCTGTCTTAAAATACAAATCAAATAAATTAAAAGGTGTCACCTCCTTCTCTCATTTGCAGCAGCGCTCCCAAGGTGTTCTCTGTACTCCCGGTTCAGTTCTCCTCCTTTACTTCTTTCCCGAACTCGCTTGGATCTGGCTCTTTCTCTCCCAGCTTCACTGAACCTGCTTTTGCTGCCAAGACCACCACGACCTCTGCGCTGTCAATGCAGTAGCCACTGAGACGTGTGGCCTGCCTCTGACACACACAGCTCTCCCCTCCTCTGTGAGCCACTTTCTAGCTTGGATTCTGGGCACCACACTCTCCCGACTGTGCTCTTTCCTCATTTCAGTCTCCTTTGCCGACTTCTTCGTCTCTGGCCCCCTAGGCAGTGGGATGCCCTGGGACTCAGCCTTGGCCCTTCAGTTGCTGTTTCGATCTACACTGACTTGTGATCTGATTTGTCTTGTGGCTTTGAGATCACTGACCTGCCAATATTCCTAAATTTACATCTCCAGTCTGCAGATTCATATATTATCTGCCCACCTGGCACCTCCCCTTGGATTCCGGCAGGCATCATTAACTTAACCTCTCCAGAACTGAACTCCTGATCCTGCCCCAGCTCCCAGCCTGCTCTCCCCACCATCTTCCCCTAATATTAGGTAAGGGCAACTCCATCCTTCCAGGTCAGGCTAAAAACTTTGGGGTCATGCTTGACTGTTCTTTCATCATGAACCTGATTATTTGTTCCTTAAAACAGAAACAAAAACAAAAAATGCAGAATCTGATCACATCTCATCTCTACCACTGATCTCATTCTGGTCCAAGTCACCATCATCTTTCCTACAGGAACCAGATTAGCCTTTTCCTAACGGGTGCTGAAGCTGAAGCACCAATATTTTGACCACCTGATGCAAAGAGCTGACTCACTGGAAAAGACTCTGAGGCTGGGAAAGATTGAAGGCAAAGGAAGAAGGGGGCGGAAGAGGATGAGAATGGTTAGATAGCATCACTGACTCAATGGATATGAATTTGAGCAAACTCCGAGGAGATAGTGAAGGACAGAGGAGCTTGGCATGATGCAGTCTATGGGGTCACAAAGAGTCAGACATGACTGACTGACTGAACAACAAGGACAAATGGGAGCCATGGCTCTGGATCCTCTGAGCACATGTGTGTGCTAAGTCACTTCAGTTGTGTCTGACTCTGGGATTACAGAACTATAGCCCGCCAGCCTCCTCTGTCCATGGGATTCTCCAGGCAAGAATACTGGAGTGGGTTGCCATGCCCTCCTCTACAGGCTCTTCCAGGCCCAGGGGTCAAGCCAGTATCTCTTATGTCTCCTGCATTAGCAGGCAGGTTCTTTACCACTAGCGCCGCCTGGGAGCCCGGATACTCCACAGTTCAGTTCAGTTCAGTTGCTCAGTCGTGTCGGACTCTTTGTGACCCCAAGAATCGAAGCACGCCAGGCCTCTCTGTTCGTCACCAACTCCCAGAGTTTACCCAGACTCATGTCCATTGACTCAATAATGCCATCTAACCATCTCATCCTCTGTTGTCCCCTTCTCCTCCTTCCCCAAATCCCTCCCAGCATCAGGGTCTTTTCCAGTGAGTCAACTCTTCACATGAGGTGGCCACAGTATTGAGTTTCAGCCACAGCATCAGTCCTTCCAATGAATACCCAGGACTGACTGACCTCCTTTAGATGGACTGGTTGGATTTCCTTGCAGTCCAAGGGACTCTCAAGAGTCTTCTCCAACATCACAGTTCAAAAGCATCAATTCTTTGGCACTCAGCCTTCATCACAGTGCAACTCTTACATCCATACATGACTACTGGAAAAATCATAGCCTTGACTAGACAGACCTTTGTTGGCAAAGTAGTCTCTGCTTTTGAATATGCTATCTAGGTTGGTCATAACTTTCCATCCAAGGAGTAAGCGTCTTTTAATTTCGTGGCTGCAGTTGCCATTTGCAGTGATTTTGGAGCCCCCAAAATAAAGTCTGACACTGTTTCCCCATCTATTTCCCATGAAGTGATGGGACCAGATGCCATGATCTTCATTTTCTGAATATTGAGCTTTAAGCCAACTTTTTCACTCTCCTCTTTCACTTTCATCAGAGGCTTTTAGTTCTTCACTTTCTGCCATAAGGGTGTTGTCATCTGCATATCTGAGGTTATTGATATTTCTCCCGGCAATCTTGATTCCAGCTTGTGCTTCTTCCAGCCCAGCGTTTCTCATGATGTACTCTGCATAGAAGTTAAATAAGCAGGGTGACAATATACAGCCTTGACATACTCCTTTTCCTATTTGGAACCAGTCTGTTGTTCCATGTCCAGTTCTAACTGTTGCTTCCTGACCTGCATACAGATTTCTCAAGAGGCAGGTCATGTGGTCTGGTATTCCCATCTCTGTAAGAATTTTCCACAGTTGATTGTGATCCACACAGTCAAAGGCTTTGGCATAGTCAATAAAGCAGACATAGATGTTTTTCTGGAACTCTCTTGCTTTTTTGATGATCCAGCAGATGTTGGCAATTTGATCTCTGGTTCCTCTGCCTTTTCTAAAACCAGCTTGAACATCTGGAAATTCATGGTTCATGTATTGCTGAAGCCCGGCTTCGAGAATTTGGAGCATTACTTTACTAGCGTGTGAGATCAGAGCAATTGTGCGGTCGTTTGAGCATTCTTTGGCATTGCCTTTCTTTGGGACTGGAATGAAAACTGACCGTTTCCAGTCCTGTGGCCACTGCTGAGTTTTCCAAATTTGCTGGCATATTGAGTGCAGCACTTTCACAGCATCATCTTTCAGGATTTGAAATAGCTCAACTGGAATTCCATCACCTACATTAGCTTTGTTCATAGTGATGCTTCCTAAGGCCCACTCGACTTCACATTCCAGGATGTCTGGTTTTAGGTGAGTGACCACACTATCATGATTATCTAGGTCGTGAAGATCTTTTTGTACAGTTCTTCCATGTATTCTTGCCACCTCTTCTTAATATCTTCTGCTTCTGTTAGGTCCATACCATTTCTGCCCTTTATCGAGCCCATCTTTGTGTGAAATGTTCCCTTGGTATCTCTAATTTTCTTGAAGAGATCTCTAGTCTTTCCCATTCTGTTGTTTTCCTCTATTTCTTTGCATTCATCGCTGAAGAAAGCTTTCTTATCTCTCCTTGCTCTTCTTTGGAACTATGCATTCAGATGTTATATCTTTCCTTTTCTTCTTTGCTTTTCGCCTCTCTTCACAGCTATTTGTAAGGCCTCCTCAGACAGCAGTTTTGCTTTTTGCATTTCTGTTCCGTGGGAATGGTCTCGATCCCTGTCTCTTGTACAGTGTCACAAACCTCCGTCCATAGTTCATCAGGCACTCTATCAGATCTAGGCCCTTAAATCTATTTCTCACTTCCACTGTATAATCATAAGGGATTTGATTTAGGTCATACCCGAATGGTCTAGTGGTTTTCCCTGCTTTCTTCAATTTAAGTCTAAATTTGACAATAAGGAGTTCATTATCCGAGTCACAGTCAGCTCCCAGTCTTGTTTTTGCTGACTGTATAGAGCTTCTCCATCTTTGGCTGCAAAGAATATAATCCATCTGATTTTGGTGTTGACCATCTGGTGATGTTCATGTGTAAAGTCTTCTTTTGTGTTGTTGGAAGAGGGTGTTTGCTATGACCAGTGCATTTTCTTGGCAAAACTCTATGAGCCTTTGCCCTGCTTCATTCTTTACTCCAAGGCAAATTTGCCTTTTACTCCAGGTGTTTTTTCCTACTTATGCATTCCAGTCCCCTATAATGAAAAGGACATTTTTTTTTGGGTGTTAGTTCTAAAAGGTCTTGTAGGTCTTCATAGAACCGTTCAAACTCAGCGTCTTCAGCATTACTTGGTACTTGGTTGGGGCATAGGCTTGGATTACTGTGATATTGAATGGTTTGCCTTGGAAACAAACAGAGATCATTCTGTCATTTTTGAGACTGCATCCAAGTACTGCATTTTGGACTCTTTTGTTGACCATGATGGCTACTCCATTTCTTCTAAGGGATTCCTGCCCGCAGTAGTAGGTATAATGGTCATCTGAGTTAAATTCACCCATTCCAGTCCATTTGAGTTCGCTGATTCCTAGAATGTTGATGTTCACTCTTGCCATCTCCTGTTTGACCACTTCCAATTTGCCTTGATTCATGGACCTGGCATTCCAGGTTCCTATGCAATATTGCTCTTGATAGCATCAGACCTTGCTTCTATCACCAGTTACATCCACAGCTGGGTATTGTTTTTGCTTGGCTCCATCCTTTCATTCTTTCTGGAGTTATTTCTCCACTGATCTCCAGTAGCATATTGGGCACCTACTAACCTGGGGAGTTCCTCTTTCAGTATCCTATCATCTTGCTTTTCCATACTGTTCATGGGGTTCTCAAGGCAAGAATACTGAAATGGTTTGCCATTCCCTTCTCCAGTGGACCACCTTCTGTCAGACCTCTCCACCATGAGCCATCCGTCTTGGGTGGCCCCACATGGCATGGCTTAGTTTCATTGAGTTAGACAAGGCTGTGGTCCATGTGATCAGATTGACTAGTTTTCTGTGCTTATGGTTTCAGTGTGTTTGCCCTCTGATGCCCTCTCGCAACACCTACCATCTTACTTGGGTTTCTCTTACCTTGGATGTGGAGTATCTCTTCATGGCTGCTCCAAGCAAAGCACAGCCACTGCTCCTTTTCTTGGACGAGTCTCCCCTCCTGACCTTGAACGTAGAGTAGCTACTCTGGCCCTCTTGTGCCCGGGCAGCCGCTCCTCCATGGAAGTGGGTTTACTCCTCTCGGCCTCTGCCTCAGACCTCAGACGTGGGGTTGCTCCTCTCGTCTGCCGCCCCTGACCTCGGACGTGGGGTTGCTTCTCTCGTCTGCATCCCTTGTCCTCGGATATGGGGTAGATCATCTTGGCTGCCCCCTTCCCCTGCCCCCTGACTTCGGACGTTGGGTAGCTCCTCCCCTCTGCCGCCCCTGACCTCGGATGTGGGGTAGCTTCTCTCGTCTGCCAGCCCTGTCCTCGGTCGTGGGGTAGCTCATCTTGGCCACCGCCCCTGACCTCGGACATGGGGTGTACAATGTGGTCTCCTCTAAACAGACTCTCACATATGTACCACCTGGCCCTTTTTAAACTGTGGAGCATCCACAGTTACATATAAAATGTTAATTCATATTGCATCACTCCTTTGTTGGTCTTCCCTAAGAGACCTATCTCTCAAAGTTCTGGGGAAAGTGTTTCAAATGTAATAAACAGTCAGGAACTTTTCAGCTGAGATCTGGTAACATCATTCTTGTTCAAATTCAATAAATGGCAGACAAATACCTTTTGCCTTTGGAAATAGTCTCAGATTTTTTCATACTGGTAAGCACTAATCCTTATCTACCTGAAAGTTTTAATGACATGATGTCTTACTCCTTTCAGGCTGCTATGACAAAATCCCATAGACTATGTGGTTTATAATCAACACAAATGTATTTTTTTACGGATATGGAGGCTGGGAAGTCCAAGAACAAGGTGCTCGCATGGCTGTGCTCTGGAAAGGACCCTCTTCCTGTTTCATAACCAGTTTTTTCTCCCTGTATCCTCATGTGATGGAATGAGTGAGGGATTTCCACAGAACCTCTAATGTAAAGGCACTAATCACCTCTCAACACCCCCACCTCCTGTACCATCACATTTGGGGGTTAGAATTCAACATATGAATTCTCAGTTCAGTTCAGTCACTCAGTCGTGTCCAACTCTTTGTGACCCCATGAATCACAGCACACCAGGCCTCCCTGTCCATCACCAACTCCCAGAGTTCACTCAAACTCACGTCCATCGAGTCCGTGATGCCATTCAGCCATCTCATCCTCTGCCCTCCCCTTCTCCTCCTGCCTCCAATCCTTCCCAGCATCAGAGTCTTTTCCAATGACTCAACTCTTCGCATGAGGTGGCCAAAGTACTGGAGTTGCAGCTTTAGCATCATTCCTTCCAAAGAAATCCCAGGGTTGATCTCCTTCAGAATGGACTGGTTGGATCTCCTTGCAGTCCAAGGGACTCTCAAGAGTCTTTTCCAGCACCACAGGTCAAAAGCATCAATTCTTCGGCGCTCAGCCTTCTTCACAGTCCAACTCTCACATCCATACATGACCACAGGAAAAACCATAGCCTTGACTAGATGGACCTTAGTCGGCAAAGTAATGTTTCTGCTTTTGAATATACTATCTAGGTTGGTCATAACTTTCCTTCCAAGGAGTAAGTGTCTTTGAATTTCATGGCTGCAGTCACATCTGCAGTGATTTTGGAGCCCCGAAAAATAAAATCTGACACTGTTTCCACTGTTTCCCCCATCTATTTCCCATGAAGTGATGGGACTGGATTCCATGATCTTCGGGAATGCACAAAAATTCAGACGATAGCAGTATATATCATCCCATCTGGGTAGATCTAGAGAACATTAAAAAAATGACAACCATTTCATGGGCCACAGGCCTTTCACCTCAGTGTTACAGCTCTCTTCTCTCTATCCTGCAGTTCTGTGTTTCCAGGCCCAACATTTTACATGAGGAGCCAATGAGCTTCATCTTGCCCTGTTCATTCATGGCCACTGTGCACTCTCCAATTTGCTTGAGGTTTTACTGACCTTTCTGCAAAATGTGGCACTACGACAGAAGCCAGCTTTGGGTCAGGCTGAATGTGTTCCATATGGACTCACAGTTTTTGATATCCACGATTGTTATTTTAGAGAGGTAGCCCCTCTATCGACTTCTCTGATGGCTTAGACGGTAAAGCATCTGCCTACAATGCGGGAGACCCGGGTTTGATGCCTGGGTCAGGAAGATCTCCTGGAGAAGGAAATGGCAACCCACTCCAGTATTCTTGTCTGGAAAATCCCATGGATGGAGGAGCCTGGTAGGCTACAGTCCATGGGGTCGCACAGAGTTGGACCTCTGTGACCTTTATCAGGTGCTTCCCTTGTGGCTCAGATGGTAAAGAACCTGCCTGCAGTGTAAGAGACCTGGGTTTTATCCTTGGATCTGGAAGATACCCTGGAGATGAGAATGGCTGCCCACTCTGGTATTCTTGCCTGGAGAATTCCTTGAACAGAAGAGCCTGGTGGGGCAATCACATACTTATCATTGTTTTTTTTTTTTTGTGGTGGGAATAATTACGATCTAGTCTCTTAGCAAGTTTGATGCTTTAATGTCAGCATTTTTGTCTATAATCACTACACTGTGCACTAGATCTCTGGGACCTATTTACTCACTAGTTGCACATTTATTCTATTAAACAACTTTTCTCCTATTCCTCTATCCCCCAGTCCCTGATAACCACCATGCTACTCTCTGTTTATGTGAGTTCTGATTTTTAAAGATTCTGCATATAAGTGAAATTGTGTGGTATTTGACTTTCTCTGTCTGACTTATCTTACTTAGCATAATGCTTTTAAGCTCTATCCATGTTGTCGCAAAATTCAGGATTTATTTCTCATGGCTAAATGTTATTATATGTATTATATATAACATTTTCTTTAACTTACCATTCATCTATTGATGGATACTTAGGTTGTTTCTGGCTTAAGTTTTGATGATTTAACTAACAATGTCCAATGGTATAAAGTAGGATTGTGCTCTTCAACTCTCTTTTGTATGAGTTAATTAAATAAAAGTGATTTGAAGCTGACTTTGGTTAATTTAGATGCCTGTCTATTGACTATAGAAAATAGTTGAATGAGCTTCTCCCTCTGCACTGACATCAGTGTCACAGCCTGGAAGTGGCCTCTGGGTGACACACCTTGCGATAGACCACTAACGGAAAGACTGGTCTTCGACCGACCATTTTATAATTAAAATAATTATTATGTGGGCGTTCTCCAAATGGAGTGATTCTAAGTTTAATAATTCCACTCAGCTAATTTTTAAAGCTATTTTAAGTAGTGGAATCCTAACTGTTTTAATTATATACCTCATTAGTGAAAATATGTGTCAGCATGCTCTCCCAATGTGCATGATTTATTTATAAGTTCCATACACATGCTATTATATTACTATGTTATCTGTGTTATAAAGCATACAGAAAATAACAATTTAAAGGGATAGGATGAAGATGAAATGTGACTTTAAAAATTTTATTTACTAACAGAACAATATCTCTCAGTTATAATGATGAAAGTTCTGGCTGCTTCCTTTTAAAGATGTCTTGCTAATCCTGATGGTTTCATATTTCCATTAGATAATATCAAAGGCACAGTAAAAACTCAAGGCAAGATGCATCATTAACAAGAGTGCAGGTAAACCTGTACTTTAAGTAGTCTTTTTATTAATTTTAAATTTGGATATTGACTTTTTGTCAGATGTGACCAGATCCTTATTTTGACCCATACACAGCTCATAAAAAGCTTGTCTATTCTAAGAATCAGAGAACTGCATGCTCTGCCATTTCATTTTTACTGCTATGTTTATTACTGACATTTTAAAAATCCTCTCCATTTTATGAAAGGTAGTTTTGTTGAAACTAGATGCTACATTCCATACAGCTGCTTAATTAGTCAGATCTGAACTCCAACATGTGGCCATTTGGTGACACGGAACAAAAATATGTCAACTCTCTACCTGGGGAACTTCCTTTATCCCAAAGACACCCTGAGAACCACAGGGGGCAACCGAACAGGTAACATCTAGCAAACTGACCAAGCAGGTAACGCGCTTGTCTCAGCTGGAACCTTTAAGTGCTATTAAAGCTTGATTCCTTTCGTATTAATACATCTAAATACATTTCTAATATTTTCTTCCTGCATGCCAGTCTTACACAGCCCCTATAGTGTGCAGACTTTTCTGAGAGATATTTGCTACTAATCCCTCCTGGAACTTCACTGGGAACCAGTGTGTTAGTCACTCAGTTGTGTCCAACTCTTTGCAACCCCATGGACTGTAGCCTGGCCAGGCTTCTCTGTCCATGGAATTCTCCGGGCAAGAATACTGGAGTGAATTGCCATTACCTTCTCCAGAGGAATTTCCCAACCCAGGGATCGAACCATGGGATCTCCTGCCTCGCAGGCAGATTCTTTACCGTTTGAGCTACAGGGAAGTCTGAATGGGAATCAGGGCTGCTCATAAATGGTTTTTCGAGAGCTGCTTCCCACACACCAGCTGGTGATCACATCAGGCCCTCACCAGTTTGCCTGACCTCTATATCATCTGTATTGTTAGTTAACAGTGATGCCTCTGTTAACTTACTTTTCTGTTTTAAATTGGAGTATAGTTACTTTACAGTGTTGTGTTAGTTTCTGCTGTACAACAGCATGAATCAGCTATATGTATACATATGGCCTGTCACTCTTGAGCCTCCTCCCACCCTAGCTCCCATCCTACCCTTCTAGGTTATCACCGAGTGCCAAGCTGAGCTCCCTATGCTGTGTCCAGCAGCTTTCTGCTAGCTATCTATTTCACACACGGTAGTATATATATGTCAATCCTAATCTCCCAATTTGTCTCACCCTCCCCTTCCCCCAACCCCGTGTCCACATGTTCATTTTCTATGTCTGCAACTCTATTCCTGCCCTACAAACAGGATCATCTATACCATCTTTCTAGATTCCATTCATATACCTTAATACTTATTAACTTACAGTTAAACTTTTTTATGTAAAAGGAAATGTGTCAGTGGCACGAATGGAAGAATCCCTCTCATTTGTCCTTCATCCTATCTCACAAACCCCAGTTCTTCTCACCATGGCCTGACATAGCCCCTGCTGCTGCCTTTGGTGAGTTCCCCATGTCCCACAGCTGAGAGCCCAGAGGGTTCTTTGCTCCCCTCCCTACAATACTGAGCGATCAGTAGGGTGAGGGGAGACCTGGACAGGAAGTGCTTCGCATTGCCACCCATTGAAAGACTCCTCAGCAACTGGTCCACAGAGGGTGGGGGAGGGTGGGTGAGGCCACGGGCCAGCCATCTTGGACAACTGCAGATCAATCTGGGTACTATACTTGGGGAAGGGCTTCTCTGATGGTATAAAAACCTGCTGGAATGCAGGAGACTTGGGTTTCCTGGATCAGGAAGATCCAGGATCTTCCTGATCCTGGATCCTGGATCAGGAAGATCCCTGGGAGAAGGGAATGGTTACCCACTCCAGTATTCTTGCCTGGAAAATACTATGGTCAGAGGAGCCTAGTGGGCTACAGTCCATGAGGTCACAAAGAGTCAGACATGCCTGAGCACTCACACACACACACTTATACTCGGGGAAACACATCTCTTTCTGCTTTACTTCCAGGAACCAAATATAACTCATATATGGTCATGACATTGTCCTTAGGCTTGCATATTTAGGGTGGTGTATCTTACCACTTCTAACTCTGGGTTTCTTGACTTTCTACTATCAATTATATTTTTCCTAGTCATGATTCAGTTCAGTTCAGTCGTTCAGTTGTGTTCAACTCTTTGTGACTCCATGGTCTGCAGCATGCCAGGCCTCCCTGTCCATCACCAACTCCCAGAGTTCACTCAAACTCATGTCCATTGAGTCGGTGATGCCATCCAACCATCTCATCCTCTGTTGTCCCCTTCTCCTCTCGCCTTCAATCTTTCCCAGCATTAAGGTCTTTTCAAATGAGTCAGTTCTTCATATCAGGTGGCCAAAGCATTGGAGTTTCAGCTTCAGCATCAGTCCTTCCAATGAATATTCAGGACTGATTTCCTTTAGGATGGATTGGCTGGATCTCCTTGCAGCCCAAGGGACTCACAAGAGTCCTCTCCAACACCACAGTTCAAAAGCATCAGTTGTTTGGTGCTCAGCTTTCTTCATAGTCCAACTCTCATGTCCATTCACGACTACTGGAAAAACCATACCTTTGACTAGATGGACCTTTGTTGGCAAAGTAATGTCTCTGCATTTTAATATGCTGTCTAGGTTGGTCATAACTTTTCTTCCAAGGAGCAAGCGTCTTTTAATTTCATAGCTACAGTCACAATCTGCAGTGATTTTGGAGCCCCCAAATAAAGTCTGACACTGTTTCCACTGTTTCCCCATCTATTTGCTGTGAAGTGATGGGACTAGGTGCCATAATCTTAGTTTTCTGAATGCTGAGATTTAAGCCAACTTTTTCACTTTCCTCTTTCGTTTTCATCAAGAGGCCCTTTAGCTCCTCTTCACTTTCTGCCATAAGGGTAGTGTCAGCTGCATATCTGAGGTTATTGATATTTCTCCCAGTAATCTTGATTCCAGCTTGTGCTTCATCCAACCCATATCTCTCATGATGTATTCTGCATCTAAATTAAATAAGCAGGGTGACAATATACAGCCTTGACATGCTCCATTCCCAATATGGAACCAGTCTATTGTTCCATGTCCAATTCTAACCGTTACTTCCTGATTTGCATACAGATTTCTCAAGAGGCAGGACAGGTGGTCTGTTATTCCCATCTCTTTCAGAATTTTCCAGTTTGCTTGATCCACACAGTCAAAGGCTTTGGCAAAATTAATAAAGCAAAAATAGATGTTTCTCTGGAATTCTCTTGCTTTTTCGATGATCCATCAGATGTTAGCAATTTGATCTCTGGTTCCTCTGCCTTTCCTAAATCCAGCTTGAACATCTGAAAGTTCATGGTTTAGGTATTGTTGAAGCCTGACTTTGGAGCATTACTTTACTAGCGCATGAGATGTATGCAATTGTGCGGTAGTGTGAGCATTCTTTGGCATTGCCTTTCTTTGGGATTGATATGAAAACTGACCCGACCTTTTCCATTCTTGTGTCCCTTTAGAGTTTTCCAAATTTGCTGGCATATTGAGTGCAACACTTTCACAGCATCATCTTTCAGGATTTGAAATAGCTCAACTGGAATTCCATCACCTCCACTAGCTTTGTTCGTAGTGATGCTTGCTAAGGCCCACATGACTTTGCAAACCAGGATGTCTGGCTCTAGGTAAGTGATAGTACCATCATGATTATCTGGGTTGTGAAGATCTTCTTTGTACAGTTCTTCTGTGTATTCTTGCCACTTCTTCTTAATATCTTCTGCTTCTGTTAGGTCCATACCATTTCTGTCCTTTATTGTGCTCACCTTTGCATGAAATATTCCCTTGGTATCTTAATGTTCTTGAAGAGATCTCTAGTCTTTCCCATTCTGTTGTTTTCCTCTATTTCTTTCCATTGATCACTGAGGAAAGCTTTCTTATCTCTTCTTGCTAATCTTTGGAACTCTGCATTCAAATGCTTATATCTTTCCTTTTCTCCTTTGCTTTTTGCTTCTTTTCTTTTCACAGCTGTTTGCAAGGCCTCCCCAGACAGCCGTTTGGCTTTTTGCATTTCATTTTTGGGGGATGGTCTTGATCCCTGTCTCCTGTACAGTGTCATGAACCTCCGTCCATAGTTCATCAGGCACTCTGTCTATCAGATCTAGTCCCTTAAATCTATTTCTCACTTCTACTGTATAATCATAAGGGATTTGATTTAGGTCATACCTGAATGGTCTAGTGGGTTTCTCTGCTTTCCTCAAATTAAATCTGAATTTGGCAATAAGGAGTTCATGATCTGAGGTACAGTCAACTCCTTGTCTTGTTTTTGCTGACTGTATAGAGCTTCTCCATCTTTCGCTGCAAAGAACATAATCAATCTGATTTCAGTGTTGACCATCTGGTGATGTCCATGTGTAGGATCTTCTCTTGTGTTTTTGAAAGAGAGTGTTTGCTATGACCAGTGCATTCTCTTGGCAGAACTCTATGAGCCCGCCCTGCTTCATTCTGTATTCCAAGGCCAAAATTTCCTGTTACTCCAGGTGTTTCTTCACTTCCTACTTTTGCATTCCATTCCCCTATAATGAAGGTCTAGTAGATCTTCATAGAACCGTTCAACTTCAGCTTCTTCAGTATTACTGGTTGGGGCATAGACTTGGATTACCATGATATTGAATGGCTTGCCTTGGAGATGAACAGAGATCTTTCTGTCGTTTTTGAGACTGCATCCAAGGACTGCATTTCAGACTCTTTTGTTGACTATGATGGCTACTCCATTTCTTCTAAGAGATTCTTGCCCACAGTAGTATATATAATGGTCATCTGAGTTAAATTCACCCATTCCAGTCCTTTTAAGTTCACTGATTCCTAAAATGTCAGCATTCACTCTTGCCATCTCCTGTTTGACCACTTCCAATTTGCCTTGATTCATGGACCAAACATTCCAGGTTCCTATGCAATGTTGCTCTTTACAGCATCAGACCTTCCATGACCAGTCACATCCACACTGGGTGTTGTTTTTGCTTTGGTTCCATCTCTTCATTCTTTCTGGAGTTATTTCTCCACTGATCTCCAGTAGCATAATGGGCACCTACCAACCTGGTGAGTTCCTCTTTCAGTGTCCTGTCTTTTTGCCTTTTCATACTGTTCATGGGGTTCTCAAGGTAAGAATACTGAAGTGGTTTGTCATTCCCTTCTTCAGTGGACCACATTTTGTCAGAACTCTCCACCATGACCTGTTTGTCTTGGGTGGCACCACACAGGCTGGCTCACAGTTTCATTGAATTTGACAAGGCTGTAGTCCATGTGATCAGACTGGTTAATTTCCTGTGATTGAGGTTTCAGTCTGTTTACCCTGTGATGGAGAAGGATTAAAGGCTTATGGAAGCTCCTTGATGGGAGAGACTGACTGAGGGAAACTGGGTCTTGTTCTGATGGGTGGGGCCATGCTCAGTAAATCTTTAATCCAATTTTCTGTTGATGGGTGGAGCTGTGTTCCCTCCCTGTTATTTACCTGAGACCCAACTATGGTGGAGGTAATGAGATAATGGCACCTCCTTCAAAGGTCCCATGCATGTACTGCTACACTCAGTGCCCCCAACCCTGCAACAGGCCACCACCAACCCACCCCTCCACTGGAGACTCCTGGACACTCCTGGGCAAGTCTGGGTCCGGTCTCTTGTGGGGTTGGTCACTGCTCCTTTCTCCTGGGTCCCTGTGTGCACAAGCTTCTACAAACAGAAACAGAACAGTCTTGATTCTTTGTTCTTATTTATGGTTCAGTTCAGTTCAGTTTAGTTCAGTTCAGTCGCTCAGTCGTGTAGACTCTTTGCGACCCCATGAATTGCATACGCCGCCTCCTTGTCCATCACCATCTCTCTGAGTTCACTCAGACTCACGTCCATTGAGTCGGTAATGCCATCCAGCCATCTCATCCTTGGTCGTCCCCTTCTCCTCCTGCCCCCAATCCTTCCCAGCATCAGAGTCTTTTCCAATGACTCAACTCTTCGCATGAGGTGGCCAAAGTACTGGAGTTGCAGCTTTAGCATCATTCCTTCCAAAGAAATCCCAGGGTTGATCTCCTTCCAGAATGGACTGGTTGGATCTCCTTGCAGTCCAAGGGACTCTCAAGAGTCTTCTCCAATGCCACAGTTCAAAAGCATCAATTCTTTGGCGCTCAGCCTTCTTCACAGTCCAACTCTCACATCCATACATGACCACAGGAAAAACCATAGCCTTGACTAGATGGACCTTAGTCGGCAAGGTGATGTCTCTGCTTTTGAATATACTATCGAAGTTGGTCATAACTTTTCTTCCAAGGAGTAAGCGTCTTTGAATTTCATGGCTGCAGTCACCATCTGCAGTGATTTTGGAGGCCAAAAGAATAAAGTCTGACACTGTTTCCACTGTTTCCCCATCTATTTCCCATGAAGTGATGGGACTGGATGTCATGATCTTCATTTTCTGAATGTTGAGCTTTAAGCCAACTTTTTCACTCTCCTCTTTCACTTTCATCAAGAGGCCCTTTAGCTCCTCTTCACTTTCTGCCATAAGGGTGGTGTCATCTGCATATCTGAGGCTATTGATATTTCTCCCAGCAATCTTGATTCCAGCTTGTGCTTCTTCCAGTTCAGAGTTTTTCATGATGTACTCTGCATAGAAGTTAAATAAGCAGGGTGACAATATACAGCCTTGACATACTGCTTTTCCTATTTGGAACCAGTCTGTTGTTCCCTGTCCAGTTCTAACTGTTGCTTCCTGATTTGCATACAGATTTCTCAAGAGGCAGGTTAGGTGGTCTGGTATTCCCATCTCTTTCAGAACTTTCCACACTTTGTTGTGATCCACACAGTCAAAGGCTTTGGCATAGTCAATGAAGCAGAAATAGATGTTTTTCTGGAACTCTCTTGCTTTTTTCATGATCCAGCAAATGTTGGCAATTTGATCTCTGGTTCCTCTGCCTTTTCTAAATCCAGCTTGAACATCAGGGAGTTCACGGTTCACGTATTGCTGAAGCCTGGCTTGCAGAATTTTGAGCACACTTCACTAGCATGTGAGGTGAGTGCAATTGTGTGGTAGTTTGAGCATTTTTGACATTGCCTTTCTTTGGGATTGGAATGAAAACTGACCTTTTCCAGTCCTGTGGCCACTGCTGAGTTTTCCAAATTTGCTGGCATATTGAGTGCAGCACTTTCACAGGATCTTCTTTCAGGATCTGAAACAGCTCCACTGGAATTCCATCTCCTCCACTAGCTTTGTTCGTAGTGATGCTTTCTAAGGCCCACTTGACTTCACATTCCAAGATGTCTGGCTCTAGATGAGTGATCACATCATCATGATTATCTGGATCTTGAAGATCTTTTTGTACAGTTCTTCTGTGTATTCTTGCCACCTCTTCTTAATATCTTCTGCTTCTATTAAGTCCATACCATTTCTGTCCTTTATCGAGCCCATCTTTGCATGAAATGTTCCCTTGATATCTCTAATTTTCTTGAAGAGATCTCTAGTCTTTCCCATTCTGTTCTTTTCCTCTATTTCTTTGCATTGATTGCTGAAGTTTTTCTTATCTCTTCTTGCTATTCTTTGGAACTCTGCATTCAGATGCTTATATCTTTCCTTTTCTCCTTTGCTTTTCACTTCTCTTCTTTTCACAGCTATTTGTAAGGCCTCCCCCAGACAGCCATTTTGCTTTTTGCATTTCTTTTCCATGGGGATGGTCTTGATCCCTGTCTCCCGTACAATGTCATGAACCTCATTCCATAGTTCATCAGGCACTCTATCAGATCTAGGCCCTTAAATCTATTTCTCACTTCCACTGTATAATCATAAGGGGATTTGATTTAAGTCATATCTGAATACTCTAGGGGTTTTCCTACTTTCTTCAGTTTAAGTCTGAATTTGGCAATAAGGAGTTCATGATCTGAGCCACAGTCAGCTCCTGGTCTTGTTTTTGTTGACTGTATAGAGCTTCTCCATCTTTGGCTGCAAAGAATATAATCCATCTGATTTCGGTGTTGACCATCTGGTGATGTCCATGTGTAGAGTCTTCTCTTGTGTTGTTGGAAAAGGGTGTGCTGGTATTTTTGCATATGCATTTCTGTAGCAAGCTGCCTCAAAGCTTGTGGAACTAGGACATAAATACATAAAACATCTCTCATGACATTCCCTGCCCCCAGTATCATCTCTGGCTTTCTCTCTAATGAGAGCATAAGTTTGTGTATCTTATGAAGGACAACACTCAGACAGGATGTGTCCGTGATGTCTTATTACATTACATCTGCTTTATGACACTTGATGACTTATAAAGTCCACACAAGATCATCTCATTTAGTTCTTAAGACAAGTGTGGAAAAGGCAGACCAAGAAAATGTGGGAGATGAACCAGAGGGCCAGTTCCAACCCTGGATCTCAAGACTCAAGATGCTATGTTATTTCTTTCTCTCTCCCTGCCCCAGCCCCTCCCTTCCTCACTCTTTCTCTTCTGCTCTTCCTGCCTGTCTGCTACTCCCCTCTTTTCTTCCTCTATTTCTCCCCTGCTCACCCCTGACATCCCCCATCATAACAATCCTGAGCTAACCTGCTGAAGGACCAGATAGACTACATGACACTGCACCGATCTGTCACCGAAAATGCCATCCTGAAACCAGAAGTCCCCAGGAGATCCACCAGTTGACCCCAGAGAGAGGAGCACAGCCTACCTGAGCTCAGTGGAGCCTGTCCAAGATCAGCATTGATTTGCAAGAACTCAGAAGTGGCTTCTTTCCTTAGCTGCTAAGTTTTGAGGTGTGGTTTGTTGCAACGTGGCAATTAGCTAACTGAGATAGAGACATATAGATTCAGGTTATATGACAGAGGCTATTGAATGATGCTAAAGCTGAAGCTCCAGTACTTTGGCCACCTCATGCGAAGAGTTGACTCATTGGAAAAGTCTCTGATGCTGAGAGGGATTGGGGGCAGGAGGAGAAGGGGACAACCGAGGATGAGATGGCTGGATGGCATCACGGACTCGATGGACGTGAGTCTGAGTGAACTCCGGGTGACAGTAATGAACAGGGAGACCTGGCGTGCTGCGATTCATAGGGTTGCAAAGAGTCGGACACGACCGAGTGACTGAACTGAACTGAACTGATTGGTGGCAGACCTAGGAGTGGAATCAAGCTGATTCTTATTCCCAGTCTAGGAATTTTCTACCATACAGGACTACTGAATCCATCTACCCACCTCCCGACTTGATGAGGTGATCCTCTGTTCTCTGAGAAGTAAGCTCTGGTGCAGTCTACACCTTCAGGGAGTCAACAGTGGCCACAAGGATGTGTGTGTGTGTGTGTTAGTCACTCAGTCGTACCCGACTCTTTGCCATCCCATGGACTGCAATCCACCAGGTTCCTCTGTCCAAGAGATTTTCCAGGCAAGGATGCTGCCATTTCCTAAAGATACATGGATAATGTTCTTCTGCAAAGGAGATCGATTTAGACTTCGTAAAATGAGCCTCTGTTTTTGAAGACATACTAAATAAGCTTTGGTTGTTGTGTAACTATCCAACATCTCCGTATGCCTGCTTTTTTATCTAAAATTTTCATAAACCAAATCAAATTAGCTCTATCTGATTTTCCTTCCTAATATGTGGCAGTAAAATGAAACACTATGCACTGTCATCTAGAGGTCATGAGACACATCAAAGTGATTTCCTGATGTTGTTTTGACTCTGGGAATCCTCCAGGGAATATTTGGAGAAGGCTCTTCTCTCCTCACCCCCCAGCTCCTTGACTTGATGCTTCACTTCTGACTGTTGTACAAAATGTCAACTTGCAGCTTATACTAGGCTTAATTTCTAAGACTGTTCTTGTTCACGAGCTTTGTAAAATCTCATAACAATATAGTAAGGGAAGGTCACTTAACAATGAGACAATTAACATGTTCCTCCCCATGAATGAAGTTTGGTGTAAAAGAAGCAAAAATAGTGCCAGAAATAAATTACCCCTTATAAACATGTTTATTAAATGCATCATACTTGGAGCACCAGATGTGAGAAAGACAAAGGCTAAATGCCACCAACATGGTTGCTAAGTAAATTATTTGGCTTGCTGTTGGTAATGAGAGGCTGCGCTTGGTGGGAGTTGCCATGAAATTGCATGTTTCTTCTCTTTTGTTCTTCAATGAACCGTGATCAAACTCTAGGAATTGTTTGCATAAATTTTCCCCTTGGTGTTGATAGAAAAGATAATTCTCTGTAAAAGAAAACCTTTAGAAACCCCAATATTTTTGTGAATTCGCAACTCTTATGTCTTCATTTTTGGTTATTACATAGTAACAAATAAATGAAATTGTTTTAATAAATGTACCAAATAGAATTTATGTTTACTTCTAAGTCTCCCCTTTCCTCATAATTTGCAAAAAAATACCGTTGATATGAGTTATGCTCAAGGCTTAGACTGAGAAGAAAGAAGAACCTAGAAAGACTATTCTGTTTTGTTAGTATTTCCAAATCATATTTCTGCTGCAGATATGGGCAAATCTTACAACAAAGCTGCTGATTTGATTAGGAAGACTACTAATTACATACTGTAGCAACACCCTCATGAACAATCTTCTTTTCATAGATCTGGCATTCTTCCCATTTCTTGTTTATATAACTATTTTCTGGCTTAGTTGAGAAGAATAAGTCATCAGAATTCCAGTAAACAACTCCGTGTGGGGTGTCCATTTGAGCAAGCAGCTGTCCTTTGAAAATTGCCTTTTTTGTTTGAGGCTCCTAATTTCTCCGTCAGGAGGTTGTATAAAATCAATTAAGTAAGAGGATCGCTAGGTAATCAACTCTGAAAACTGTTGCCCCAGCTGTGGTTATTTGCCGACTGTGGCAGCTTACTCCTTTATTCCTGTGTCACTTGCGCCCACACGTTAGCCTTCACCTCCTGGCAGCAGTATGGTCCTGCCCCGCCACCCTCAGCTTCTTTTCTTCAAGCTAGTTCAGCCCAGGCTGCCATCTCCCTGAGTCTTATGCTGGCTCCCGTCTCAAGAGATGCCAGGAGAATGTCCTGCTGGGTTAAGAGGTTGTAGCTTTCAGGTCCTCCTCACAGGCAGGTAGAACGCTGGAAGGAACTACCACAAAGTGCTGCTGTTGCTACGGCAACCAGTGCTGCTCCTCAGAAAAGCTATTAAAGACAAAAGGCTCCTCTGGTCTTTTGATCTATCTTTCTGTATCTTTCCCTTCCTTTACCCCTTATTAGGCACCCCATGGCAATCATCTCTCCTAACATCCCTATATACCTCCCCCTAAGGATATCATTCTCACTGAGGCTTAAGCAACCAAAGAGCTTTAATCCTCTAGTAAGGCAAAAGTTCTTAAGCCAAAAGCTCATGTTATAATACCTGGTACTGCAATTTTATGCATCATTTGGCTGGGTAGGGGAAGTATTTTAAAGTGTAGGGTAGAGAATTCATTTGTTCATTCACTGATCAAGAACTTAGTAAGTACTCCCTAATAAGTACTGAAAATGCTAAATACCAGAGACTCAGAGATAAATAAGATACAGCTTCTACCTCACAATCTGGTGGAGAAGCAGATATGAAAAATAAACACTCATAATAAAGAATAGTTGTTTGGGAGGGGGTGGAAAAAGATGGCGGAGGAATAGGACAGGGAGACCACTTTCCCCCTCACTACTTCATCAAAAGAACATTTCAATGTTGAGTAAATTCCACAAAACAACTTCTGAATGCTGGCAGAGGACATCAGGCATCCAGCAAAGCGGATCACTGGCTTCAAAAACAGGTAGGAATAAATATAAAAGATGAAAAAAGAGACAAAAGAGGTAGGGAGGGAGCCCCGTCCCGGGAAGAGACTATTAAAAGAGAGGTTTCCAAACACCAGGAAACATTCTCGCAGCCGAGTCTGTGGCGAGCCTTGGAAGCACAGAGGGCAACATAACAGGAAGGAAAAATAAATAAATAACTAAAACCAACAGATTACGAGCCCAACAGTAAATCCCCCAGCGGATAACACCTGCATCCAACACTAGCAAGTGGGGGTTGGGCAGGGAGGAGCGGGAGGCGCAAGCGGCAGTGCTTTCTAAGAATTGGGCCACAGGAGACACAGGCTGCAGGGCTTTTCTCAAGAATCCGGTGGTAACACGGCCAGAATTGGGTCCGCGCGTGGCCAGAATGAACTAACTTGGGCTAGCAAACCAGACTGTGGGATAGCTACCACGCGAAATGCTCGAACATAAGACACCGCCAGGACCGCGCACAGAACAAAGGATGGATCGGGAAATAGCTGGCTGCAGACCATCCCCCTCTGGTGATAGGCAGCCAGAGCCTTAAGTGCTGGAAGGGGGCAATCGCAGCTCAAGAGAGACATTACCTACCAAATTGCAAGCAGGTTTCTTTGCTAACTAAGACTTCTGGGGGGCTCTGGACAGTCATCATCTGCCTGAGAAGGAGCCCCAGTGGTACTCCCAGAAAACTGAGCAGCACAGAAAGGCCAGAAATCGCAGCAATTGCGCTCGCCAAACTCCCTAGGTACTCGGACCTGGGAAGGGCACAAAGCGCAGGCCCAACCAAATCTGTGCCTCAGAGGGCTTCCTGAGCACCGAACCAGAGTGGCTTAGACCAGGGAGGTGCATGAAGCCGAGGGAAGCCCTCAGACGGTTATCCGGGCGGAACAACATAGAGCCTGAGCGGTGTGCACTGTGAGCAGGGGCAAGCCCAGTGTAGAGTCCATCACCGCCCTCCCTGTGTCAAGATGGAAATCAGACACAGAAGAGACCAGGAAACTGGGGAAGTTAAACAGAGGGAACTGCCTTGGTAGCGACCCCACACAGCCCACAATGCCAGAGAAAGGACCAGATATACCTTTACTACTTTTATGATCAATTTTTTTTTGGGGGGTGTTGATGTGGAAGCGTGATTTTTTTTCTTTTCGTTGTTTTATAAGAATTTTTTTGAAAAAATTTTTCTTCTTTTTCATCTTTTTAAAACTTTCTTAAATTTTTAAGTCCTCTATATCTCTGTTTATTATTTTTATAACCTATTATTACTTTTCAAAAAAACCCCCTATTTTTAAAGCAAATGCCATATATAATCTTTGTGGTGGAGGTTGTTGTCTTTTAATAATTCTGGTGGCTTTCTTTTTTCCTCCTTCTTCTTCTTTCCTTTAATATTTTATTTTTGAAAATCCAATCTCTACTCCAGATTTTTAATCTTTGCATTTTGGTATTTGTTGCCGATTTTGTACATTTAAAAACCTAATCTTCAGTACCCAATTTTACATGAGTGCAAGATTACTGGCTTGACCACTCTCTCCTCCTTTGGACTCTCTTTTTTCTTCACCAGGTGGCCTCTGTCTCCTCCCTCCCTCTCCTCTTCTCTACCCAACTCTATGAATCTCTGTATGTTCCATAAGGTGGAGAACACTCAGGGAACTGGTTACTGGCTGGATCTGTATCCCTCCTTTTCATCTCCCTCTTTGATCCCCATGGCCACCTCTGTCTACTTCCTCCCTCTCCTCTTCCCTGTATAACTCTGTGACCACCTCTGAGAGGTCCAGACTGTGGAGCGCACACAAGAAAGTGGTTACAGGCTAGCTTGCTCTCTCCTCTTTTGATTCCACCTCATCCCATTCCAGTCACCTCTAACTACCCCCTCCCTCTTCTCTCCTCCAAGTAACTCAGTGATTCTCTAGGGGTGACCCTCAAGGTGGAGAAACCTATCATCTTTAACCTAGATGTTTTAACATCAGCGCTGTATAGATGGAGAAGTCATGAGGCTATTGTAAAAATAAATCTGAAAACCAGAATCAGGAGGCTTAAGTCCAAATCCTGAGATCATCAGAGAATTCCAGAATACAGGGAACATTATCTAATAAGAGCTCATCAAACACCTTCATACCTACACTGAAATCAGCACCACCCAAGGGCCAACAAGTTCTAGAGCAAGACATACCACACAAATTCTCCAGCAACACAAGAACAAGCCCCTGAGCTTCAATATACAGGCAACTCAAAATAGTCCAAAACCACTGACGTCTCATAACCCATTACTAGACACTTCACAGCACTTCAGAGAGAAGAAATCCAGCTCCACCCACCAGAACTCCAACACAAGCCTCCCTAATCAAGAAATCTTGACAAGCCACTGATACAACCCCACACACAGTGAGGAAGCTCAATAATAAAGAGAACTCCACAAATTCCCAGAATATAGAAAGGACACCCCAAACGCAGCAATATAACCAAGATGAAGAGACAGAGGAATACCCAGCAGGTAAAGGAATGGGAGAAATGCCCACCAAACCAAACAAATGAGGAAGAGATAGGGAATCTACCTGAGAAAGAATTCCAAATATTGATAGTGAAAATGATCCAAAATCTTGAAATCAAAATGGAATCACAGATAAATAGCCTGGAGTCAAGGATTGAGAAGATGCAAGAAAGGTTTAACAAGGACCTAGAAGAAATAAAAAAGAGTCAACATTTAATGAATAATGCAATAAATGAGATCAGAAACACTCTGGAGGCAATAAATAGTAGAATAACAGAGGCAGAAGATAGGATTAGAGAGATAGAAGATAGAATGGTAGAAATAAATGAATCAGCGAGGAAAAAAAGAAAAACTAATTAAAAGAAATGAGGACAACCTCAGAGACCTCCAGGACAATATGAAATGTTCCAACATTCGAATTATAGGAGTCCCAGAAGAAGAAGACAAAAAGAAAGACCAGGAGAAAATACTTGAGGAGATAATAGTTGAAAACTTCCCTAAAATGGGGAAGGAAATAATCACCCAAGTCCAAGAAACCCAGAGAGTGCCAAACAGGATAAAACCAAGGCGAAACACCCCAAGACATATATTAATCAAATTAACAAAGACCAAACACAAAGAACAAATATTAAAAGCAGCAAGGGAAAAACAACAAATAACACACAAGGGGATCCCCATAAGAATAACTGCAGATCTTTCAGTAGAAACTCTTCAGGCCAGGAGGGAATGGCAAGACATACTTAAAGTGATGAAAGATAACAACCTTCAGCCAAGCCTACTGTACCCAGCAAGGATCTCATTCAAATATGAAGGAGAAATCAAAAGCTTTACAGACAAGCAAAAGCTGAGAGAATTCAGCACCACCAAACCAGCTCTCCAACAAATACTAAAGGATAGTTTTAGACAGGAAACACAAAAAGGGCGTATAAACCTGAACCCAAAACAATAAAGTAAATGTCAACAGGAGCATACTTATCAGTAATTACCTTAAATGTAAATGGGTTGAATGCCCCAACCAAAAGACAAAGGCTGACTGAATGGATAAAAAAACAAGATCCCTATATATGCTGCCTACAGAGACCCACCTCAAAACAACGGACACATACAGACTGAAAGTGAAGGGCTGGAAAAAGATATCCCATGCAAATAGAGACCCAAAGAAAGCAGGAGTAGCAATACTCATATCCGATAAAATAGACTTTAAAACAAAGGCTGTGAAAAGAGACAAAGAAGGCCACTATACAATGATCAAAGGATCAATCCAAGAAGAAGATATAACAATTATAAATATATATGCACCCAACATAGGAGCACTGCAATATATAAGACAAATGCTAACAAGCATGAAAGGGGAAATTAATAATAACACAATAATAGTGGGAGACTTTAATACCCCACTCACACCTATGGACAGATCAACTAAACAGAAAATTAACAAAGAAACACAAACTTTAAATGATACAATAGACCAGTTAGACCTAATTGATATCTATAGGACATTTCACTCCAAAACAATGAATTTCACCTTTTTCTCAAGTGCACATGGAACCTTTTCCAGGAGAGATCACATCCTAGGCCATAAATCTAACCTTGATAAATTAAAAAAAATCGAAATTATTCCAAGCATCTTCTCTGACCATAATGCACTAAGGTTAGATCTCAACTACAGGAGAAAAACTATTAAAAATTCCAACATTTGGAGGCTGAACAACACCCTTCTGAATAATCAACAAATCACAGAAGAAATAAAAAAAGAAATAAAAATATGCATAGAAACGAATGAAAATGAAAACACAACTACCCAAAACCTGTGGGACACTATAAAAGAAGTGCTAAGAGGAAAGTTCATAGCAATACAGGCATACCTCAAGAAACAAGAAAAAAGTCAAATAAATAACCTAACTCTACACCTAAAGCAACTAGAAAAGGAAGAAATAGAGAACCCCAGAGTTAGTAGAAAGAAAGAAATCTTAAAAATTAGGGTAGAAATAAATGCAAAAGAAACAAAAGAGACCATAGCAAAAATCAACAAAGCAAAAAGCTGGTTCTTTGAAAGGATAAATAAAATTGACAAACCATTAGCCAGATTCATCAAGAAACAAAGAGAAAAGAATCAAATCAATAAAATTAGAAATGAAAATGGAGAGATCACGACAGACAACACAGAAATACAAAGAATCATAAGAGACTACTATCAGCAATTATATGCCAATAAAATGGACAACTTGGAAGAAATGGACAAATTCTTAGAAAAGTACAACTTTCCAAAACTGAACCAGGAAGAAATAGAAAATCTTAACAGACCCATCTCAAGCATGGAAATTGAAACTGTAATCAGAAATCTTCCAGCAAACAAAAGCTCAGGTCCAGATGGCTTCACAGCTGAATTCTGCCAAAAATTTCGAGAAGAGCTAACACTTACCTTACTGAAACTATTTCAGAAAATTGCAGAGGAAGGTAAAGTTCCAAACTCATTCTATGAGGCCATCATCACCCTAATACCAAAACCTGACAAAGACACCACAAAAAAAGAAAACTACAGGCCAATATCACTGATGAACATAGATGCAAAAATCCTTAACAAAATTCTAGCAATCAGAAATCCAACAACACATTAAAAGATCATACACCATGACCAAGTGGACTTTATCCCGGGGATGCAAGGATTCTTCAATATCCGCAAATCAATCAATGTAATTCACCACATTAACAAATTGAAAAATAAAAATCATATTATTATCTCAATAGATGCAGAGAAGGCCTTTGACAAAATTCAATATCCATTTATGATAAAAACTCTCCAGAAAGCAGGAATAGAAGGAACGTACCTCAACATAATAAAAGCTATATATGACAAACCCACAGCAAACATTATCCTCAATGGTGAAAAACTGAAAGCATTTCCCCTAAAGTCAGGAACAAGACAAGGGTGCCCACTTTCACCACTACTGTTCAATATAGTTCTGGAAGTTTTGGCCACAGCGATCAGAGCAGAAAAAGAAATAAAAGGAATCCAAATTGGAAAAGAAGAAGTAAAACTCTCACTGTTTGCAGATGACATGATCCTCTACATAGAAAACCCTAAAGACTCCACCAGAAAACTACTAGAGCTAATCAATGAATATAGTAAAGTTGCAGGATATAAAATCAACACTCAGAAATCCCTTGCATTCCTATACACTAATAATGAGAAAGTAGAAAAAGAAGTTAAGGAAACAATTCCATTCACCATTGCAATGAAAAGAATAAAATACTTAGGAATATACCTACCTAAAGAAACTAAAGACCTATATATCAAAAACTATAAAACACTGATGAAAGAAATGAAAGAGGACACTAATCGGTGGAGAAATATACCATGTTCATGGATCGGAAGAGTCAATATAGTGAAAATGAGTATACTACCCAAAGCAATCTACAGATTCCATGCAATCCCTATCAAGCTACCAGCAATATTTTTCACAGAACTAGAAAAAACAATCTCAAGATTTGTATGGAAATACAAAAAACCTCGAATAGCAAAAGCAATCTTGAGAATGAAGAATGGAACTGGAGGAATCAACTTGCCTGACTTCAGGCTCTATTACAAAGCTACAGTCATTAAGACAGTATGGTACTGGCACAAAGACAGAAAAATAGATCAGTGAAACAAAATAGAAAGCCCAGAGATAAATCCACACACCTATGGACACCTTATCTTTGACAAAGGAGGCAAGAATACACAATGGAGTAAAGACAGTCTCTTTAACAGGTGGTGCTGGGAAAACTGGTCAACCACTTGTAAAAGAATGAAACTAGATCCCTTTCTAACAGCACACACAAAAATAATCTCAAAATGGATTAAAGATCCACTATAAAACTCCTAGAGGAGAACATAGGCAAAACACTCTCCGACATAAATCACAGCAGGATCCTCTATGATCCACCTCCCAGAGTACTGGAAATAAAAGCAAAAATAAACAAATGGAATCTAATTAAAATTAAAAGCTTCTGCACAACAAAGGAAACTATAAGCAAGGTGAAAAGACAGCCTTCTGAATGGGAGAAAACAATGGCAGATGAAACAACTGACAAACAACTAATCTCAAAAAGATACAAGCAACTTATGCAGCTCAACTCCAGAAAAATAAACGACCCAATCAAAAAAATGGGCCAAAGAACTAAATAGGCATTTCTCCAAAGAAGATATACAGATGGCTATCAAACACATGAAAAGATGCTCAACGTCACTCATTATCAGAGAAATGCAAATCAAGACCACAATGAGGTACCATTTCACACCAGTCAGAATGGCTGCGATCCAAAAGTCTACAAGCAATAAATGCTGGAGAGGGTGTGGAGAAAAGGGAACCCTCTTACACTGTTGGTGGGAATGCAAACTAGTACAGCCACTATGGAGAACAGTGTGGAGATTCCTTTAAAATTTGCAAATAGAACTGCCTTATGACCCAGCAATCCCACTGCTGGGCATACACACCGAGGAAACCAGAATTGAAAGAGACACATGTACCCCAGTGTTCATTGCAGCACTGTTTATAATAGCCAGGACATGGAAACAACCTAGATGTCCATCAGCAGATGAATGGATAAGAAAGCAGTGGTACATATACACAATGGAGTATTACTCGGCCCTTAAAAAGAATAAATTTGAATCAGTTCTAATGAGATGGATGAAACCGGAGCTGATTATACAGAGTGAAGTAAGCCAGAAAGAAAAACACCAGTGCAGTATACTGACACATATATATGGAATTTAGAAAGATAGTAATGATGACCCTGTATGTGAGACAACAAAAGAGACACAGATGTATAGAATGGACTCTTGGACTCTGAGGGAGAGGGAGAGTGTGGGATGATTTGGGGGAATGGCACTGAAGCATGCATGCTATTGTGTAAGAAACGATGTGCCAGTCTGTGTTCAATGCAGGATGCAGGATGCTTGGGGCTGGTGTACAGGATGATCCGGGGAGATGGTGTGGGGTGGGAGGTGGGAGGTGGGAGGGGGCTTTGGCATTGGGAGATCATGTACACCTGTGGCTGATTCATGTCAATGTATGGCAAAACCAATGCAGTATTATAAAGTAGAATAAAGTATTAAAAATAAATAATAAATAAAAGACCAAAAAAAAAAAAAAAAGAATAGTTGTTTGAGTAAAGCCTCTCTGGGGGCATAACAGAGGGGCAAATTGTTCTACTGGGAAGGTATGTCAGGGATTAGGAGACACTCATGAAGGAGGTGAGCTGTGAGAGAGAGACAGCTGTGCAATGAGCATATATATTACTTTGGAGGCCTTTTATATGCTCACCTGAGCTTGTTGTCTTGGCTTGATTTATTGGCTGGTGGGTTGAGAAGCCCAGGGAGCCTTTGTGAAATTTAGCATGAATATAATTCAAAGAAATCCAGGGGTGTTCCCCTGTGAGCACTTGGAAGGAAGGTGGAGGTGGTAGTGATAGAAGCAGGCGTGGTGAAGGTGGGGAATGGGAGGGAGGAACCACTTAGGGACTCCCGTGGAAGATGGGAGAAGATCCCTATGGCTATTATTTTTAATTTAACTTATTTATTTTAGTGGAAGGATAATTGCTTTACAGAATTTTGTTATTTTCTGCCAAATTTCTATGGTTATTATTAAAAGCATCAGTGTAGTATCATGGTTAAGAGCTGGGCTTTGGACTTTAAAAGATCTGGGTTTGTTTTGGCTCTGCTGCTACTACCTGGAAATTTGAACAAGTAGCAATCATTCTGGGCCTATTTCCTTAGCTGTAAAATGGGAAATGTAAATCTGTTATTGGTTGAATCGTATCTTCCTTCAAAATCTATCTGTTGAATCCTAACCCCTAGTACTGAATTTGGAAATAGGGTCTCCAGAATGTGGTCATATTTAGAAACAGGATCTTTAAAGAGAAGATTAAGTTAAAATAAGACTATTAGGATGGGCCCTAGTGCAGTTAGAAGAGGAGGACATTTGGACGCAGATACATACAGAGAGAAGATGACATGAAGATACAGGGAGGAGGCGGCCCTCTATAAGCCGAGAGGCCTGGGACAGCTCCTTCCCTCACAGTCCTCAGAAGAGAGCAACCCTGCAGACACTTGATCTTGGAACTCTAGACTCCAGAACTGTGAGAAAATAAATGTTTAAGCCAGCGGTCCCCCAGCACTGGACCACAGCCTGCTACTGGCCCCTGGCCTGCTGGAACCAGGCTGCGCAGCAGAGATGAATGGCAGGCAGGTGAGAGGAGCTTCATCTGTATTTGCAGCTGCTCCCATTGCTTGCATTACCTCCCGAGCTCTACTTCCTGCAGATCAGTGGTGGGGCGGCCTAGTAAATGTAATGTGCTTGAATCATCTGGAAACCATCCCCGTACCCCACAGTCCATGGAAAAGTTGTCTTCCATGAAACCAGTCCCTGGTGTGAAAACTGTTGGGGACCACTGGTTTAAGCCACTCAAAATGTGGTATTTTGTTAAGGCAGCCCAAGGAATCCATAGAGTTATTGTGAGAATTAAATAATTTACTTAATACACTAAAGCATGGGGTAATATTTGATATATCATAGTTATTATTATCAATAACAATAAAATTGACTCTAAATAAAAACAGATGCCAGCTCACTTGCATTATTGGATTGTTCAGGCTATCAATTGATATCTCTGGTTAATTGAGCGCCAAAGGACACTTTGTTTCCATTCTGATGCTGACATCTTTTAAATATGCCTCATCTGTCCTTGTGTTGATTAAATTTGAAACTTATTTTTTACAGGTCTGAGTGCATCTCTCTAATTGAAAGAGATTAAAATTGAATGTGTACTGCTTCTAGAACAAAGTTTTGTTTCGCTTCAATGAATCAGTTGTTAATGTTTTCTAATGATTTACTTCTTTTTTTTTCCACAGTGAAGTGCCAAAAACTCCAGTTAACTTTAATGTTTTAGTGAAAAAGAAAGTGAAAATTTTGGTTGCTTAGTCGTGTCCAACTCTTTGTGACCCCATGGACTGCTACTGCCAGACTCCTCTGTCATGGGATTTTTCAGGCAAGAATACCAGAGTGGGTTGCCATACCTTCTCCAGGGGATTTTCCCAACTTAGATAGGCAATTGGTCAAATCCAGTGTGTTCACATTCTTTTTTTAATTTTATTTTTACTTTATTCTACGTTACAATACTGTATTGGTTTTGCCATACATTGACATGAATCAGCCACAGGTGTACACGAGCTCCCAATCCTGAAACCCCCTCCCACCTCCCACCCCATATCATCTCTCTGGATCATCCCCATGCACCAGCCCCAAGCATCCTGTATCCTGTATTGAACATAGACTGGCACTTCGTTTCTTGCATGATAGTATACATGTTTCAATGCCATTCTCCGAAATCATCCCACCCTCTCCCTCTCCCACAGAGGCCAAAAGTCCGTTCTGTACCTCTGTGTCTCTTTTGTTGTCTCACATATAGGGTCATCATTACTATCTTTCTAAATTCCATATATGTGTGTCAGTATACTGCACTGGTGTTTTTCTTTCTGGCTTACTTCACTCTGTATAATCGGCTCGGTTTCATCCATCTCATTAGAACTGATTCAAATTTATTCTTTTTAAGGGCTGAGTAATACTCCATTGTGTATATGTACCACTGCTTTCTTATCCATTCATCTGCTGATGGACATCTAGGTTGTTTCTATGTCCTGGCTATTATAAACAGTGCTGCAATGAACACTGGGGTACATGTGTCTCTTTCAATTCTGGTTTCCTCGGTGTGTATGCCCAGCAGTGGGACTGCTGGGTCATAAGGCAGTTCTATTTGCAATTTTTAAAGGAATCTCCAGACTGTTCTCCATAGTGGCTGTACTAGTTTGCATTCCCACCAACAGTGTAAGAGGGTTCCCTTTTCTCCACACCCTCTCCAGCATTTATTGCTTGTAGACTTTTGGATCGCAGCCATTCTGACTGGTGTGAAATGGTACCTCATTGTGGTCTTGATTTGCATTTCTCTGATAATGAGTGATGTTGAGCATCTTTTCGTGTGTTTGATAGCCATCCATATATCTTCTTTGGAGAAATGCCTATTTAGTTCTTTGGCCCATTTTTTGATTGGGTCGTTTATTTTTCTGGAGTTGAGCTGCATAAGTTGCTTGTATCTTTTTGAGATTAGTTGTTTGTCAGTTGTTTCATCTGCCATTGTTTTCTCCCATTCAGAAGGCTGTCTTTTCACCTTGCTTATAGTTTCCTTTGTTGTGCAGAAGCTTTTAATTTTAATTAGATTCCATTTGTTTATTTTTGCTTTTATTTCCAGTACTCTGGGAGGTGGATCATAGAGGATCCTGCTGTGATTTATGTCGGAGAGTGTTTTGCCTATGTTCTCCTCTAGGAGTTTTATAGTTTCTGATCTTACGTTTAAGACAAGGGTGCCCACTTTCATCACTACTATTCAATATAGTTCTGGAAGTTTTGGCCACAGCGATCAGAGCAGAAAAAGAAATAAAAGGAATCCAAATTGGAAAAGAAGAAGTAAAACTCTCACTGTTTGCAGATGACATGATCCTCTACATAGAAAACCCTAAAGACTCCACCAGAAAACTACTAGAGCTAATCAATGAATATAGTAAAGTTGCAGGATATAAAATCAACACTCAGAAATCTCTTGCATTCCTATACACTAATAATGAGAAGTAGAAAAAGAAGTTAAGGAAACAATTCCATTCACCATTGCAACGAAAAGAATAAAATACTTAGGAATATACCTACCTAAAGAACTAAAGAACTATATATCGAAAACTATAAAACACTGATGAAAGAAATCAAAGAGGACACTAATCGGTGGAGAAATATACCATGTTTATGAATCAGAAGAGTCAATATAGTGAAAATGAGTATACTACCCAAAGCAATCTACAGATTCCATGCAATCCCTATCAAGCTACCAGCAGTATTTTTCACTGTACTAGAAAAAATAATTTCAAGATTTGTATGGAAATACAAAAACCTCGAATAGCAAAGGCAATCTCGAGAACAAAGAATAGAACTGGAGGAATCAACTTGCCTGACTTCAGACTCTATTACAAAGCTACAGTCATTAAGATAGTATGGTACTGGCACAAAGACAGAAAAATAGATCAATGGAACAAAATAGAAAGCCCAGATATAAATCCACACACCTGTGGAAACCTTATCTTTGACAAAGGAGGCAAGAATATACAATGGAGTAACAACAATCTCTTTAAGAAGTGGTGCTGGGAAAACTGGTCAACCACTTGTAAAAGAATGAAACTAGACCCCTTTCTAACACTATACACAAAAATAAACTCAAAATGGATTAAAGATCTAAATGTAAGACCAGAAACTATAAAACTCCTAGAGGAGAACATAGGCAAAACACTCTCCGACATAAATCACAGCAGGATCCTCTATGATCCAACTCCCAGTATACTGGAAATAAAAGCAAAGATAAACAAATGGGATCTAATTAAAATTAAAAGCTTCTGCACAACAAACGAAACTATAAGCAAGGTGAAAAGACAGCCTTCTGAATGGGAGAAAACAATAGCAAATGAAACAACTGACAAACAACTAATCTCAAAGATATATAAGCAACTTATGCAGCTCAACTCCAGAAAAATAAATGATCCAATCAAAAAATGGGCCAAAGAACTAAACAGGCATTTCTCCAAAGAAGACATACGGATGGCTAACAAACACATGAAAAGATGTTCAACATCACTCATTATCAGAGAAATGCAAATCAAGACCACAATGAGGTACCATTTCACACCAGTCAGAATGGCTGCGATCCAAAAGTCTACAAGCAATAAATGCTGGAGAGGGTGTGGAGAAAAGGGAACCCTCTTACACTGCTGGTGGGAATGCAAACTAGTACAGCCACTATGGAAAACAGTGTGGAGATTCCTTAAAAAATTGCAAATAGAACTGCCTTATGACCCAGCAATCCCACTGCTGGGCATACACACTGAGGAAACCAGAATTGAAAGAGACACATGTACCCCAATGTTCATTGCAGCGCTGTTTATAATAGCCAGGACATGGAAGCAACCTAGATGTCCATCAGCAGATGAATGGATAAGAAAGCTGTGGTTCATATACTCTATGGAATACTACTCAGCCCTTAAAAAGAATAAATTTGACTCAGTTCTAATAAGATGGATGAAATTGGAACCGATTATACAGAGTGAAGTAAGCCAGAAAGAAAAACACCAATACAGTATACTGACACATATATATGGAATTTAGAAGACAGTAATGATGACCCTATATGTGAGACAACAAGAGACACAGAGGTATAGAGTGGACTTTTGGACTCTGAGGGAGACGGAAAGTGTGGGATGCTTTGGGAGAATGGCAATGAAACATGTATATTTTCCTGTAAGAAACGAAACGCTAATCTATGTTCAATGTAGGATGCAGGATGCATGGGGCTGATGCACAGGATGATTCAAGTAGAGGATGTGGGGTGGGAAGTGGGAGGGGACTTCGGCATTGGCAGATTGTGTTCACCTATGGCTGATTTGTGTCAATGTATGGCAAAACAAATACAGTATTGTAATTAAAAAAATAAATAAATTTAATTAAAAAAAACAAACAAACAAAAAAAGAAATGAGAATAAACTGTGTCCTTTGGGAAAAAAAATAAAAAAATAAAAGAATGAAACTAGATCACTTTCTAACACCACACACAAAAATAAACTCAAAATGGATTAAAGATCTAAATGTGTTCTCATTCTTTACCTTCCATGGGCATGTTCTGCAAAACATAGTCTTGCATAACTCTTCTACATTGTAAAGGTTCAAACTTGTTTCTGGAACTTTAAGTATAATTTTTAAAAACCATATGCAAATTACTATCATTGTCTGCATTTATTTTGGACCAGCTGCTTCTAAACAATTAACAAATAGATCATGTAAATGCAATTAGTTAGGAGAAATACCAGACTTCAAACAAAAAACAAAAGAAACAATTCTAGTTACAATCTTTGCGATTGTGTTTATGGGAGCTGATACCAAACTATAAGTTGTACTTTATCATTGCCCCGATCTGGCATTTCTACTTATCTTCTGAGAGTAAAACTTATTTAGCTTCTTTCTTTTCCTTGGGTAGAAGTTTATAAATCCATAACAGATGATCTTGATAGGTTCTTATCTTCCCAAGACATGCAATGCCTGAAGTTTCAAGGAAAGAAGAGTGAGGAAGGAAGGCTATGTGAAGATGTCACTTAGATTCTTAGGAGGAGGGAATAAAGGAACTTTAGTGAGTGTGATGGATTAAAATGTCACTCCTTCCATCAGAAGGTTGAACCTAGCTAAACCTGTATTCCTTCAGAGAGAAGGACATGGGCTGCCGATTCCAGGAAGCATCTAGCAGAGAAGGCAAGACAGAGAGGGATATGAAATTCAGTGGGCTGAGTTTCTGCAGTTACTTTCTGTAACAGTCATTGTAAGACAGTTCCAGAACTCCAAGAGGGAATGCCTCAGCAATAGGTTCAATGAGGCCTATAGAGTCCTTTTGTTCATGATTGGCCAGGAAGAAGCAGAAGGATGCCCTAAAGCCGGGTGCAGAAGCTTCAGGAGGTCAGCTGGGCCTAGAAGGACTGTGAAGGCATAGATGGCAGCAGTGACCCGTGAGGACAGTTGACACTGAGGACTCACCAGCCCCCCGTCCCCATGCATGACTATAGCTCCCCTTTACAATCTCCCTGAAATTTCACCCTTGAAGAATGGGTTAGAGGGTTCTGACTTAACAAAGATCAAACTTTCATCTTTTAAGAAGCTCAGAATAGGACTAGTTATAGGAAAATGAGGAAGGGTAATGTTTCTCTGACCCCTGTATTGATGGAGTAGTATTCAAATGCAATGGTAAGCAGATGCCCCCAAAGATTACTGTCTCCTGATACTCATGCCCTTGTGGAATCTCTTCCTCTTGCGTGTGAGCTGGACCTAGGGACTTGTTTCTAATGCATATGGCAAAAGTAATGGGATGTCACTTCTGAGACTGTCATTCAAGACTGTGACTTCCGTTTGGCTGGCACTCATATTGATAAAGCCAGCTGCCATGTTGTGAGCTGCCTTATGAAGAGACCTACATGACAAAGAATTTATGAGCAGCTCCAACCAGCAGCAAGCAGCAAGGAAGTGAAATTTTCAGTTTAACAACTGATCAAGAACTAAATCCTGCCAACAGCTACATGAGTGAGTTGGGAACCATATCCTTTCCCAGTCAAACCTTGAGATGACTGTAGCCCAGGCTGATCTTAATTGTAGGCACATGGGAGATATTGAAGCAAAGGACCCAGCTAATCTTTTCTTAGACTCCTGACTTATAGAAGATGTGGGATAATAAACATGGCTGTTTTGAGTCACTACATTTTAGAGTGACTTATCATGATTGAATAATTAACTAATAGAGATACACTACACATATAAAAAGTCATTTTTTGAAGAGGCAATACCATTTCTCTACACAGAACATGGCAGAGAAACTATAGAAAGCCCCATCCATGGAAGTCAAGGTCTTTCTTTCCATGCCCCTGGGAAAATTAAAGGCCAATATCACTTATAAAAATAGATATAAAAATCCTCAACAAAATATTAGTAAACGGGATTCAATCATGCATTTCAGTGAAGAAGCATACATCATGATTAAGTGAAATTTATCCCAGGGATACAAAGATGTTTGATTTCCATAAATTAATTAATGTGATAAATTGCCTTGACAAACTGAAGAATAAAAACCATATGATCATCTCATCTGACGCAGGCAAAGTTTTGACAAAATTCAACATCCATTTATAATTTAAAAATTTTCAACAAAGTGGGTATATAAGGAACATATCTCAGCATAATAAAGGTCATCTATGACAAGTTTATAGCTAATATCATACTCAATGATGAAAAACTGAAAACATTCCTCTACTATCAAGAACAAGACAAGGAAGCCCACTCTTGACACTGTTTTCAGCATGGTTGTGGAAGTCCTAGCCACTGCAATCAAACAAGAAAAAGAAAAGAAACCACGTTGGAAAGGAAGAAGTGACACTGTCATTATTTGCAGATGACATGATATCATACATTAAAAATCCTAAAGATGCTACCAGAAAAATTTTGTTGTTGTTATTGTTTAGTCATCAAGTTGTGTCTGACTCTTCTGTGATCCCATGGACTATAGCCCACCAGACGTCTCTGTGCATGGGATTTCCCAGGCAAGACTACTGGCTACTGCTGCTGCTGCTAAGTTGCTTCAGTTGTGTCCGACTCTGTGTGACTCCATAGACGGTAGCCACCAGGCTCCCCCATCCCCGGGGTTCTCCAGGCAAAAACACTGGAATGGGTTGCCATTTCCTTCTCCAATGCATGAAAGTGAAAAGTGAAAGTGAATTTGCTCAGTCATGTCAGACTCTTAGTGACCCCATGGACCGCAGCCCACCAGGCTCCTCCGTCCATGGGATTTTCCAGGCAAGAGTACTGGAATGGGGTGCCACTGCCTTCTCCTAAATTATTCCTGCTGCTGCTGCTGCTAAGTTGCTTCAGTCATGTCTGAGTCTGTGTGACCCCATAGACAGCAGCCCATCAGGCTCCACCGTCCCTGGGATTCTCCAGGCAAGAACACTGGAGTGGGTTGCTATTTCCTTCTCCAGGGTATCTTCTCAACCCAAGAATCAAACCCATGTCTCCTGATTGGCAGGCAGATTCTTTACCACTGAGTTACCTGAAAAGGAGGAAACTACTAGAGCTCATTATGAATTTGGTAAAGTTGCAGGATACAAAATTAATACATAGAAGTCTGTTGTATTTCTATAACTAATAACAAACTATCAGAAAGAGAAATAAAATTTAAAAATCTTGTTTACAGCAACGTCAAAAGAATAAAATACCTCAGAATAAATCTAACTAAGAAGGAAAAGACCTGTACTCAGAAAACTATAAGACACTGATGTAAAAATTGAAGACAACATGAATACCTGGAAATATATACTCTTTCATGTACTAAAGAAATTAATATTGTTAAAATAACCATACTACCCAAGGCAATATACAGATTCAATTCAATCTCTCTCAAAATATAATTGGCATTTTCCACAGAACTAGAAAAAAATCATTAAAAAAATTTTAATTTATTAATTGAAGGATAATTGCTTTACAGAGTTTTGTAGAACAAATTATTTTAAAAATTGTATGAAAACACAAGACCCCAAATAGCCAAGCAATCTTAAAACCCACTCTCTGATTTCAAACTAAGCTACAAAGCTACAGTAAGCAAAACAGTATGGTACTGGCATAAAAAAAGACACATGAATCAATGGGACAGAACAGAGCCCAGAAATAAATCTACAGTTACATGGGCAATTAATCTATGACAAAAGAGACAAGAATATATAATGGGGAAAAGACAACATCTTCAATAAATGGTGTTGGGAAAACTGGACAGCTACATGCAAAAGAATCAAATTAGACAAAGCTCCCACACCATGCACAAAATATGTCATGTTTGGATCTGAGAGTTGGACTGTGAAGAAGGCTGAGTGCCGAAGAATTGATGCTTTTGAACTGTGGTGCTGAAGAAGACTCTTGAGAGTCCCTTGGACTGCAAGGAGATCCAACCAGTCCATTCTGAGGGAGATCAGCCCTGGGATCTCTTTTGAAGGAATGATGCTAAAGCTGCAATTCCAGTACTTTGGCCACCTCATGCGAAGAGTTGACTCATTGGAAAAGACTTCGATTCTGGTACGGATTAGGGGCAGGAGGAGAAGGGGATGACAGAGGATGAGATGGCTGGATGGCATCATTGACTCAATGAATGTGAGTCTGAGTGAACTCCGGGAGATGGTGATGGACAGGGAGGCCTGGCGTACTGCGATTCATGGGGGTTGCAAAGAGTTGGACATGACTGAGTGACTGAGCTGAACTGAACTGAAAGATATAAATGTGTACCTGAAACCATAAAATTTCACAGAAGAAAACAGGCAGTAAGCTGTATGACATTAGTCTTAGCAATACTTTTTGGATTTGTTACCTCAGGCAAGGGACACAAAAGCAAAAATAAATAAATGGGACCTAATGAAACTAAAAACATTTTGCATAATGAAAGAAACTGTCAACAAAACAAAATGGCCACTCACCTAAGTGGGAGAAGGTTTTTGCAAATGATATATTTCATAAAGGGTTAATATTCAAAATAGTGTGACCTGTGGACATAGCACGGCCGAGAGGAGCTACCTCATGTTTGAAGTCAGGGGCAGAAGCCGGGAGGACCCCATGCCTGAAGGGCAGCGGCCAAGAGGAGTTATCCCATGTCTGAAGTCAGGGGAAGCAGCCGAGAGTGCCAGGCTGTGATGGTGCAGGAACGGCTGAGAGAGGCTACCCCACGTCCAAGGCCAAGGGCAGCGGCTGGGAGGAGCCACCACATGTCCAAGGAGTGGTGGCTGTGCAGGTGCAGGAAGGCCTAGAGGAGCTATTCCACATTCAAGGTCAGGAGGGGAGGCGGTGAGGAGATACCCCTCGTCCAAGATAAGGAGCAGCAGCTGCACTTTGCTGGAGCAGCCATGAAGAGATACCCCACGTCCAAGGTAAGAGAAACCCAAGTAAGACGGTAGGTGTTGCAAGAGGGCATCAGAAGGCAGACACACTGCAACCATAAGCACAGAAAACTAGTCAATCTAATCACACTAGGATCACAGCCTTGTCTAACTCAATGAAACTAAGCCATGCCCGTGGGGCCATCCAAGATGGTGGAGAGGTCTGACAGAATGTGGTCCACTGGAGAAGGGAATGGCAAACCATTTCAGTATTCTTGCCTTGAGAACCACATGAACAGTATGAAAAGGCAAAATGATAGGATACTGAAAGAGGAACTCCCAGGTTAGTAGGTGTCCAATATGCTACTGGAGATCAGTGGAGAAATAACTCCAGAAAGAATGAAGGGATAGAGCCAAAGCAAAAACAATACCCAGCTGTGGATGTGCCTGGTGATAGAGGCAAGGTCTGATGCTGTAAAGAGCAATATTGTATAGGAACCTGGAATGTTAGGTCCATGAATCAAGGCAAATTGGAAGTGGTCAAACAAGAGATGGCAAGGGTGACATTCTAGGAATCAGTGAACTAAAATGGACTGGAATGGATGAATTTAACTGAGATGACCACTATATCTACTACTGCGGGCAGAAATCCCTTAGAAGAAATGGAGTAGCCATCATGGTCAACAAAAGAGTCCAAAATGCAGTACTTGGATGCAATCTCAAAAACGACAGAATGATCTCTGTTTGTTTCCAAGGCAAACCATTCAATATCACAGTTATCCAAGTCTATGCCCCAACCAGTAATGCTGAAGAAGCTGAAGCTGAACGGTTCTATGAAGACCTACAAGACTTTTAAAACTAACACCCCAAAAGGATGTCCTTTTCATTTTAGGGGACTGGAATGCAAAAGTAGGAAGTCAAGAAATACCTGGAGTAACAGGCAAATTTGGCCTTGGAGTACGGAATGAAGCAGGGCAAAGACTAATAGAGTTTTGCCAAGAAAATGCACTGGTCATAGCAAACACCTTTGTCCATCAACACAAGAGAAGACTCTACATATGGACATCACCAGATGGTCAACAGCAAAATCAGATTGATTATATTCTTTGCAGCCAAAGATGGAGAAGCTCTATACAGTCAACATAAACAAGACCAGGAGCTGACTGTGGCTCAGATCATGAACTCCTTATTGCCAAATTCAGACTTAAATTGAAGTAGGGAAAAACCACTAGACCATTCAGGTATGACCTAACTCAAATCCCTATGATTATACAATGGAAATGAGAAATAGATTTAAGGGACTAGATCTGATAGATAGAGTGCCTGATGACCTATGGACCGAGGTTCATGACATTGTACAGGAGACAGGGATCAAGACCATCCCCATGGAACAGAAATGCAAAAAGCAAAATGGATGTCTGGGGAGGCCTTACAAATAGCTCTGAAAAGAAGAGAGGCGAAAAGCAAAGGAGAAAAGGAAAGATATAAGCATCTGAATGCAGAATTCCAAAGAATAGCAAGAAGAGATAAGAAAGCCTTCTTCAGTGATTAATGCAAATAAATAGAGGAAAACAACAGAATGGGAAAGACTAGAGACCTCTTCAAGAAAATTAGAGATACCAAAGGAACTTTTCATGCAAAGATGGGCTTGATAAAGGACAGAAATGGTATGGACCTAACAGAAGCAGAAGATATTAAGAAGAGGTGGCAAGAATACACAGAACTGTACAAAAAGATCTTCATGACCCAGATAACCACAATGGTGTGATCACTTACCTACAGCCAGATATCCTGGAATGTGAAGTCAAGTGGGCCTTAGAAAGCATCACTACGAACAAAGCTAGTGGAGGTGATGGAATTCCAGTTGAGCTATTTTAAATCCTGAAAGAAGATGTTGTGAAAGTGCTGCACTCAATATGCCAGCAAATTTGGAAAACTCAGCAGTGGCCACAGGACTGGAAAAGGTCAGTTTTCATTCCAATACCAAAGAAAGGCAATGCCAAAGAATGCTCAAACTACCACACAATTGCACTCATCTCACACGCTAGTAAAGTAATGCTCCAAATTCTCCAAGCCAGGCTTCAGCAATATGTGACCTGTGAACTTCCAGATGTTCAAGCTGGTTTTAGAAAAGGCAGAGGAGCCAGAGATCAAATTGCCAACATCTGCTGGGTCATAGAAAAAGCAAGAGAATTCCAGAAAAACATCTATTTCTGCCTTATTGACTATGCCAAAGCCTTTGACTGTGTGGATCACAAGAAACTGTGAAAAATTCTGAGAGAGACAGGAATATCAGACCACCTGACCTGCCTCTTGAGAAACCCATATGCAGGTCAGGAAGCAACAGTTAGAACTGGACATGGAACAACAGACTGGTTCCAAATAGGAAAAGGAGTACGTCAAGGCTGTATATTGTCACCCTGCTTATTTAACTTCTATGCAGAGTACATCATGAGAAACGCTGGGCTGGAAGAAGCACAAGCTGGAATCAAGATTGCCGGGAGAAATATCAATAACCTCAGATATGCTGATGACACCACCGTTATGGCAGAAAGTGTAGAGGAACTAAAAAGCCTCTTGATGAAAGTGAAAGAGGAGAGTGAAAAAGTTGGCTTAAAGCTCAACATTCAGAAAACTATGATCATGGCTTCTGGTCCCATCACTTCATGGGAAATAGATGGGGAAACAGTGTCAGACTTTACTTTTGGGGCTCCAAAATCACTGCAGAAGGCGACTGCAGCCACGAAATTAAAAGATGCTTACTCCTTGGAAGAAAAGTAATGACCAACCTAGACAACATATTGAAAAGCAGAGACATTACTTTACCAACAAAGGTCCGTCTAGTCAAGGCTATGGTTTTTCCAGTGGTCATGTATAGATGTGAGAGTTGGACTGTGAAGAAAGCTGAGCACCGAAGAATTGATGCTTTTCAACTGTGGTTTTGGAGAAGACTCTTGTGAGACCCTTGGACTGCAAGGAGATCCAACCAGTCCATTCTGAAGGAGATCAGCCTTGCGTTTTTTTGGAAGGAGTGATGCTAAAACTGCAACTTCAATATTTTAGCCATCTCATGCGAAGAGTTGACTCATTGGAAAAGACTCTGATGCTGGGAAGGATTGGGGAAAGAAGAAGGGGATGATAGAGGGTGAAATGGCTGGATGGCATCAGTGACTCGATGGACGTGAGTCTGAATGAACTCCGGGAGTTGGTGATGGACAGGGAGGCCTGGCATATTTCGACTCATCGGGTCACAAATAGTCGAACACGAGTGAGCGACTGAATTGAACTGACTAATATTCAAAATATTTAAAGAATTCATACAAGTCAACATGAAAAAATGAGCAAACCACATGATTAAAAAATATGGGATATAAATACACAGTTTTCTAAAGAAGACATACAAATGGTCAACAGACCCATGAAAAGATGCTCAACATCTCTAACCATCAGGGAAATGCAAATCAAAACCATAATGAGATATCTCTTCATACCTGTCAGAACAGCCCTTATCAAAAGAAAACAAGTAACAAGTGTTCATGAGAATGTGGAGAAAAGAGAACTCTTGTGCCCTGTTGGTGGGAATGTAAACTGGTACAGCCCCTATGGAAAAAAGTTTAGAATTTCCTCATAAATATTAAAAATAGAGCTATCATATGATTTAGCAATTTCACTCTGGAGTATTTATCTGAAGTAATTAGAAAAGATATATACAGCCTTATGTTCATATTAGCATTTTTGCAATAGCCAAGATATGAAAAGTAACCTAGTGCACGTCAACAGGTGAATAGATAAAGGAGATGTAGCATGTATGTTCTCTTCATACACCAATGGAGTATTGTTCAGCTATAAAAAAGAATGAAGCCTTGCCATTTGTGACCATGTGGGTGGACCTAGAGGGTATTATGGTAAGTAAAGTAAGTCAGACAGAAAGACAAATGTATGATTTCATGATATGAAGAATCTAAAACACACAACAAATGAACAAACACAACAAAACAGAAAGAGACTGGTGGATAAAGAGAACAAGCAGATGGTTCCAGAGGAGAGGGGGATGAAGGAGAAAATGAATAGATGAGGGAGAGCAAGAGGTTCAAACTTCTAGATGTAAAGTACATAAGTCATAGGTATGAAATGTACAATGTCAGGAATGTAGTCAATAACAATGAAATATCTTTGTATGACTACAGTAACTATGTAATATCTATGTAATATGGATTATAGTCAATAACTATGTAATATCGTTATCAATTTTCTGATGATGACTTTCTTGAATCTCAGTTCTTTTTTTTCTTTTTATTGAAGCAAATCCTTTAGTAGTTGTTCAGCAAATGTCAGAATGGAGAAGCGTTTTTCATCTTTGCATATCTTAGAATGTCTTTATTCCTTAATCTTGGATAACTAGCTTGTTTGGGTATAGAATCTTGGTTGACAGTTATTTTCTCTCAACACTTCAAAACATTCTCTAGTCTTCTGACATGTGTCATTGCTAATGAGAAATCTGATAGTCTAATAGGGTTGGTTTTGTTTTTGTTTTGTAGTTAATTTGGCTTTTCCCTCTGACAGTTTTTAAAGTTTTCTTTTGTACTCTTGATGTGCTATAGTTTTACTGTAATGTCCTGAGGTATCAGTTTATTTTTATTTATGCTGCTCAGCACTCAATGTGAACTTTCAGTGAGAGGATTCAAATTTTTCCTTAGTTGTGGAGATTTCTTGGTCACTATCTCCTTGAATGTTCTTTCTCTCTTTTCCAGTTTTCTGTTCTTCTGGAAATCCTGTTAGACTTGAATATAAGCATCACATTTTTTAAATGCTCATTTTTATTTTTCCTCTCTATCAGTCAGTGCCACATTCTGGGAATTTTTTTGGAATTTTTAATTGTTTTTTAAACACCCATCAGTCTCATTTTATTTAACCCTCTTTTCTTCACGAAATATCATTCTTAAAAAAAAAAAAGTCTTATTTCTTGATTTCTGTCAGTATCCAGATAACCTTACTGTATATATATTTTTCCTTTCATTAGAGCGAACTTATCTGCTGGTTGATTTTTTGGCTGTCTTTCTTAACATTCGTCATCTCTGTTTCTTTATTGGGTTTGCTGCCTCCTCTTGTGGAGAAGTTATTTTTCCTGTCTTCCTCTTTGCCCACCATCCTCTTTTACTCTCCACAGCTAGCAGTTTACTTTGTCAGCTCAGGCCTCTCTTTGCATGAAGTCACTGGCAGAATTGTAGGTCCATGCAGTTCTCAGGGGAATGAGCAGATCCTGCGTAGAGCAGAGTGAATCTTGAGCCAGGTCCTGGCTGCTTTCGCTAAGTGTACAGTCTTATGTAACCTCTAGTCCCCAGGAAATCTCTGGTGGTAGCTTTTATTTTCAGCATTCTTTTACTGTTAGAACAGCTCTACTCCAAACCCTGAGTTTTAAGAATCAAGTCTGGCCCTGAATCCCTATCTTGCCTGGAGGCACTGTTAGTCTCTCTGATTCCGTGGGACCTAAAATCTCTAGCTGGTTGGCTTACTCTGTGAACAGAGCCTGGCAGCCTTGTGATTTTATTCCTGTGTACCACTCGGTGCCCACAGAGATGTTTATCTCGGTTTGGAATCTGACAAAGTCTTTTTAACATCCTTTTATATTTTCATAAGTATTTGAAGAGAAAGGGGAGAGGCAAGGGAAACTGCAAAGCTTGAACTTATTAAGCTCTTTTCATTATACACCTTAGTCAGGATTTGATGTACTAGGGCCAGTAAGTACAAAAAGCTGGACAGCTAGAATTACTGAAATAGGTGGCAACATAATCAATGATCTAAGAGAAAGAGCATCAATTTTATGAGTTTGCTTTCTGATACAAGAGTTCCATGGTCAAATACATTTGGGAGATGCAACATCATTAGTATATTCTATTCACAGAAATCCAGTGAATATTAGCACATTGAAGGCTCTGAAAAATCCTGTAGTAAATAAACATCTTTGTCTTTATTTAATCTGGTACTTTCAAATTTTCTTGACGATACCATATTTTTTCCTCCCCAAAAATCCACACGAATAGTTCATGAACACTTTGGGATATACTGGCCCAGAAATCTCTCTTTATTAACATATAATCACAATACTTATGGAGCTCATTTCTATAAAACATAGGAAAAAGTAGATGCTATATGAGTTAGAATGAAATTTAAAGACTCTGGTCCTTTTCTATTCACTCTGAAAAGATCCTCTTCAGTTGCTCAGCATTGGGACATGGTTTACTCTGGAACATGTCTTTCTCTGTCAGAAGCCTTTGGGGGACCATTGCATGGCAAGTCTGTCCTGTTTCAGCTGCCATATGCCTGAACTTTTCAGACAGCTGACCTACTCTTCTGGTCTCTGTTGATGCCTGATTTTCATGGTGAACCACTATGAGGGGAGCAAGAATTTCTCTTCCAGTTCCCTAATGGCCTCCAGACAGCAGTGAACTCTTCCACAAGATAGTGGCTGTTAAAGCCCTCCAGCTCCTCAAGGCGTATCTGTCATTTGCCCAATTCCAGACTGGGCTCTAGCCAAGCACAATAAGAACATGGGGTCTGCTTTCTAGTTCTCGGCTGCGGGTCTATCTCCTTCCTAGTTTCCATTTCTAAACTGACACTGAAGTGTCTTTAATAATCTTTTGGAAGCTAAGACAAAAGTCACCTCAGCTTACCATTTTCTCAGAAATTGCTTTCTCTTATAATGTTTGTCTTCCCTACTGGACAAAGGAATACGGATAGAGGTTGCCCCTCTCTTCACTTTTCATTCTCTAAAACAGGCACAGATGGTAATCCATAGTACAATATAATAGCTGCTCAATAAATAAATGTAATATGAATAAATGCTTTTCATTGGGATTAAAGTGATTTTTGAATAGCTTCAAACTTAAAAAAAAACAAAAATGCAAAAAACCATGAGCCAGATGCAGTGACTGTCACCAAAGGTTTGAAATAGTATTTTCTCCCCCAAAAGTAAGATGATAGGGAGAGATTCTTACCTTGGGCCCATTTCTCCTCAGTCCTTTCTCTTCTATCTCCCCACTTCTACCTTTTATTTTGGGAAAAATAAAAGAAACAAAAAAATTTCAAAATAAAAAATTTCAACGTTCTTTAAAAAAGAAGAGTTGAAAGAATAATACAGTGAACACCTAGAATACCATCACCCAGATTCCTCCCCTCAATTTTTATTATTAATTCAAAAAAATCAATAGTGATACATAATATTATTTGAGACACAGCCCTTATTCTGATTTCCCCAATTGCCCTCTCTGCCCTTTACAACTACTTTTCTTTTTTCACTCAAGAGTCTATCAGGGATCTTGCATTGCATTTGATGATGAAAGCCCTGCCATATGGAGCCACAGAGCAGGGAATGTCAGCTCCTCACTACTTGGCTGTGTCAGCAGACTACTCAGGACTCTATTTATAACCCAGTGTATTTTGCCAGGTCCCTCTCCCCAGCTTGTGTTGCCCATTGTTACATAAATTATAACCAGATCTTTCCATGCTTTTAATATCTTAAAGATATGAAATGGCTATTTGACATGCTGACATTTCTAAGATGAATGATTCTGCCTAGCCAAAATAACAGTGGCTTAGCCACTTAAGATTTTATTTTTTTGTGTGTACAAGGAGTCTAAAAATTATAAATTTCTTACCAGCCCGCTTTTCTGTCATCCCTAGGTTTTAGCAAATGTTCTCATGGTTGAAAATGGCTGCCAGAGCTTCAGCCATCACATCTGAGTTCCAGGTAGTAGGACTGAGAAAAAGAAAGAGAAGATCTGGTCCTTTTCTTAAAAAGCAGACTCCTTGGAAATAACATGCAATGCTTCTTACATCTCATTTACCAAAAACTAGTTACGAAGACTAAGACATGTAATCTAAGCTAGGTGGTAATGTGCCCTGCAAAAATTAGGGTTCTGTTACTAAAGAGTACCAAGTGCCAACTACAGTCTCTGCTATATCCTTCTAACTGGGAGGGGCCATCAGTCTTCAGTTGACTTTAAAGAAAGATTATCAATTAGTGCCATATAGGACTCATATTGGCTTGAATTACTGCTGGTTCCTTGGATAAGATGCAATAATATTTGTTGGGAGGGGTTATGTTTTCTGTTTTATTTAACAATATAAGGTCTAGGAGGAGTAAATATTTATTAATCAATATAGAATAAAAATTCTGAATCATTTTATTAAGACCATAATAATAATTTGGTTGAAATTATGGTTGAAACAGTGTGGGCTTGGGTCTGATAGGCTTGAGTTTGCCACATTCTTGCTGTGAGGATCAGATGGGACATGTTAAAGGGTTCAATAATTAGTCAACACACAGTAAAAGCTCACCTGCCATCCTCTCTTCCTTCTTCCTCCCTTCCTTCCATCAAGATGCTGCTTGATGGCAGAGAGACCTAGTTGACATGTGCTGTTTCACAACTACTTTTTAAAGTCAACTGTGTCTAAAAAGTCAGCTGATAGCCTTATAGGAGTTCCCTTGAAGACTGAGCACTGAAGAATTGATGCTCTTGAACTGAGGTGTTGGAGAAGACTCTTGAGAGTCCCTTGGACTGCAAGGAGATCCAACCAGTCCATCCTAAAGGAGATCAGCCCTGGGATTTCTTTGGAAGGAATGATGCTAAAGCTTAAACTCCAGTACTTTGGCCACCTCATGCGAAGAGTTGACTCATTGGAAAAGACTCTGATGCCGGGAGGGATTGGGGACAGGAGGAGAAGGGGACGACCAAGGATGAGATGGCTGGATGGCATCACTGACTCGATGGACGTGATTCTGAGTGAACTCCGGGAGTTGGTGATGGACAGGGAGGCCTGGCGTGCTGCGATTCCTAGGGTTGCAAAGAGTTGGACACAATTGAGCGACTGAACTGAATTGAACTGTATGTTATTCGTTGCTTTTCCTTTGCTGCCTTTAATATTCTCTCTTTAATTTTTGTCATTTTGATTATAATGTGTCTTGGTGTGTGGCTAAATTTAAAGCAAAGTTTAGCCATGTCCAGGGGGTCATTTTGCTGACTTGTGCTCATCTCTGGTTGAGGTTGCCTAGGTCTGGACTTTTAAGTAGGGCAGTTTTTATGTGAAGGTGGAAGTTCAGTAGCAGCTTAGAATAAATACACCTTCATTTATGCTTTTGGACCTACAGGGGCTTTTATTTGTTTACATTCAACATAGCCAGCTTCCAAATATGGGGATGGCAGGAATAAGTTCAATGGGTTCTTTGAGCTTTCTGTGTCTCTGACTTGATAAAAAGGGGCACACTGTTTCAGAGGGAGAAGCCCATGAGGCCCAGAAACTTCCTCTTCAGTTGTGGGCAATTCCCATCTCAGTAGTTTCTTTGGAAACTACATGCCCAAATCATGTAAACCGCTGACAACAGTGAGCAGAAGGAGAAGCATTTTTGTAAAACATCTGTAGAGCGTCCACTTCAAGCAGCACTAGGGGTGCTAGGGAAAATTAATGGTTGTTTTGACAGCCTGAGTCTTTAAGCTGAGGCACTAAAAAGTACTTTTCACATCGTTAAATGCAACTTCTCTCCTCTCTCAAATTTGAGCTGTAATAATGGTTGATTACCATGTACAGGCTACTCTATCTTTATTTCTCAGTAGTTCACATGGTGAATAGTGAAGTCGCTCAGTTATGTCCAACTCTTTGCGACCCCATGGACTGTAGCCCAGCAGGCTCCTCTGTCCATGGGATTTTCCAGGCAAGAATACCGGAGTGTGTTGCCATTTCCTTCTCCAGGAGATCTTCCCTACCCAGAGTTCAAACCTGGATCTCTGGTACTGTAGGCAGATGCTTTACGGTCTGAGCCACCGTAGTTCACATGGGAGGATATAAGTGACAAAAGTCATCTGAGACTTGAATAGAATGTGTTTGTTCTTCTTAATAGGATTAACAATTAACTGGTCAAAGTACATGCCTACTAAAATGTTGACAGCTTCATCATATGTTGGGGATATTTATTACCTCTAGAGATAATAAACATATAAGCAATTGGGAGAATTATATCTTTACCTAGATGCCTTTTATGTGGAGGGTTGATTCTTGATTCCCTGAGTGGTAAATGTGCAGAACCAGAGTAATGTAGTGGAGAGAATGTTGGGTTTAGATTTGACCACTTGGTTAAGCCCTGCCTTGGGAATCAAAGTAACCTTGATTAAGCATGAAGAGTGAACTTGATAAGGATCACTATGGGATTCATGATAAACAGCTTTGAGTGTCAGGCATTGACTCAAGTGTTTCAACTATGCTCTATTATTTAATTCTCATACTGATTCTAGGAAGTGTTATTAACCTCAGAAAGGTTTGCTTAACCTCACATGGTTAGATCTGCCTGGCATGTTCCCCTGTGCTGCATGTCTTTACATGGGGCAGGTTATGCTTTGTAAATTCTAAAAGGCTGTGTAAACCTAAGAAATTACTCTTCTTTTAATTCAACCAAAATGAATCACACACAGTCCAGGCTGCTTCCTTGAGATTCACAGGTTTGGAGACTGTTAGGATTTCTGCAACAAGTGAGAGAAAACAGTCTTATGGTTAAAAAAGTAACAGTTTAGAAAATAAAGTCCCATGTAAAAGGAAAGAGAGTTTGTTTTAATCTGAGCAAAACTTCAGTTTTCAAATGTCCAAATTGCTGATGATTATGGCAGACATTCAGAATACTAAGATCATGGCATCTGGTCCCATCACTTCATGGCAAATAGATGGGGAAACAGTGGAAATAGTGTCAGACTTTATTTCTGGGGGCTCCAAAATCACTGCAGATGGTGATTGCAGCTATGAAATTAAAAGACGCTTACTCCTTGGAAGGAAAGTTATGACCAACCTAGATAGCATGTTGAAAGGCAGAGATATTACTTTGTCAACAAAGGTCCATCTAGTCAAGGCTATGGTTTTTCCAGTGGTCATGTATGGATGTGAAAGGTGGACTGCAAAGAAGGCTGAGTGCTGAAGAACTTATGCTTTTGACCTGTGGTTTTGGAGAAGACTCTTGAGAGTCCCTTGGACATCAAGGAGATCCAACCAGTCCATACTAAGGGAGATCAGTCCTTGATGTTCATTGGAGGGACTGATGCTGAAGCTGAAACTCCAATACTTTGGCCACCTCATGCGAAGAGGTGACTCATTGGAAAAGACCCTGATGCTGGGAGGGATTGGGGGCAGGAGGAGAAAGGGACAATAGAGGATGAGATGGCTGGATGGCATCACCGACTCGATGGACATGAGTCTGAGTGAACTCTGGGGGTTGGTGATGGACAGAGAGGCCTGGCGTGCTGTGATTCATGGGATCGCAAAGAGTCTGACACGACTGAGTGACTAAACTGAACTGAACTGATGGCAGACATTGTGGGCTGACTCAACTCCATTTCCAACCATGTTTTCCTTGTCTGTTTCTGTCTTAGAGGCTGTAAAACTTAAAACCTTGTTTTCCAGCCTCTCTTACAGCAGGGGTGGTCATGGAACATGGTTCTAGGCTTTAGTGAGGAGCTAAGGAGTGTCCTATAAAACAGAATTTGGCTGGCTTTTGTCCTTGGTTCCTGGGGGAGCCTTTTAATCCTTGGGATTTCCTACGTGGTAGAAGGGTCTGTGTTTTTCATGGTAAACCCTTTAAACCACACCTGAGTTTATAATAATGAATTGACTCAGGGTCTTCCCCTAAGTGATTTCAGGATGGAAGCCAGCCACACTAGAAAGACCAATCTTGTGATTGAAGGGTTGGGACTTTGAGCCACAGGAGGTCAGCCAGACTTCCAGGGAGAGGAGGGACACTGAAGTTTAGTTAGATGGTCAAATGATTCAATCAATCATGCTCTTTAATAAAACTCCAGTGAAAACTCTGTCTCTTCAAAGTTGGGGCGGGTGATACACACTGAAGTGCCAGGAGGATGAGGCATAGGATCCTCTCAGACCTTGCCTTATGCGTCTCTTCTTTTGACTGGTTTTGATTTGTATCCTTTTGCTCTAATGCTACTATAATGATAAGTACAGTTCTTTCCTTGGTTCTATGAGTCATTCTAGCAAATTACTGAACCCAAGAGGATAGTGGGAACCTCTGACTTTATATTCAGGTATTTGGAAGTACAGGTGGCCTGGGACCCTCCAAGCTTGTGGCCGATCTGTGGCATGAGGGTAGTCTGAGGAGGACGATGCCCTTAACCTACGAAGTCTGACCTCACTCCAGGTAGTTAGCATCAGGATTGCCCTGCAGGGAAGAAAATCTTTTCCAAACAAAAGGCAAATGCACATTAAGAGAAAAACCACTGCCTTTAAGCCTTTCCCCTTCACACTTCTTCCTACTTAGAATGTGGATACTATGCTTGGTGGTACAGCAACTTTATTTTGTGACCGCAAAGACTAAAGCCACAAATGAAAGATGACAGAGAAGAAAGTTAGAAGGAGCTTAGGTCCGTGATGACACCATAGTACAGTTATTCCAACCTTGGACTGAAGAACCCTGGAGTCCTTGTAACATGACAAAAAACAAATCCCTGTGTATATAAGCTTCTCTTTGTTGGATTTTCTCTTATTTGTGGCTAAATGTATTTCTAACTGATACTTGCTATGTGTTGTGTGTTGTGATAAATCAAAATGGGGTGAAAATTAGGCAAATTGTTATGTAACGAAAATTGAATGTAAAGAATTGTGTGTTTATTTTTCTTTTTTTTTTTCTGATGTGTGCTTAGTTTTGTATGACAAGACAAATTATATTCGGAAAGCAAAACTTCTTTTTCTTTGCTCTAAAACTGATGGTTTCTTCAATTCTAAAGTTTTTCCTGCTTTTCACAATTTGGTCAAAATTAGAGATTATATCTTCCTTGGAGATCAGGAGCCTTTTGCCCCATTTATTACATAAAGCACTTTATAATTAAAATTATAAAATTTGTTTTATCTGACATAACTATATTTGGCAAACAATTTGTGAACAAATCAAATTGTCCCTATTTATGGTCCTAAACTGACAAAGCTACCTACAGTTTTAAAACTCATGAGATTTTAAGAAAATCATTTAAATTATCCCTAGTGCTGGAGTGGCGAGCAGTTGAGAGGAGATACCCCATGTCCGAGGTCAGGAGAGGGGCTGCAAGGAGATAACCCACGTCCAAGGACAGAGAAACACCAGTAAAGATGGTAGGCACTGAGAGAGGGCATCAGTGGGGCAGACAGACTGAAACCACAACACAGAAAACTAACCAGTCGGATCACATGGACCACAGCCTTTTCTACTCATGAAATTATGAACCATGCCCTGTGGGGCCACCCAAGACAAATGGGACATGGTGGAGAGTTCTGACAAAATGTGGTCCACTGAAGAAGGGAATGACAAACCACTTCAGTATTCTTGCCTTGAGAACCCCATGAACAGTATGAAAAGGCAAAAAGACAGGACACTGAAAGATGAACTCCTCATGTCAGTAGGTGCCCAATATGCTACTGGAGATCAGTGGAGAAATAACTCCAGAAAGAATGAAGAGACGGAGCCAAAGCAAAACCAACACCCAGCTGGGGATGTGACTGGTCATGGAAGCAAAGTCTGATGTTGTAAGGAGCAACATTGCATAGGAACCTGAAATGTTAGGTCCATGAATCAAGACAAATTGGAAGTGGTCAAACAGGAGATGGCAAGAATGAATGCTGACATTTTAGGAATCAGTGAACTTAAAAGGACTGGAATGGGTGAATTTAACTCAGATGACCATTATATATACTACTGTGGGCTAGAATCTCTTAGAAGAAATGGAGTAGCCATCATAGTCAACAAATGAGTCCAAAATGCAGTCTCAGAAATGACAGAAAGATCTCTGTTCACCTCCAAGGCAAACCATTCAATATCATGGTAATCCAAGTCTATGCCCCAACCAGTAATACTGAAGAAGCTGAAGTTGAACGGTTCTATGAAGACCTACAAGACCTTCTAGAATTAACACCCCAAAAGGATGTCCTTTTCATTATAGGGGACTGGAATGCAAAAGTAGGAAGAAACACCTGGAGTAACAGGCAAATTTGGCCTTGGAGTACAGGATGAAGCAGGGCAAAGGCTCATAGAGTTCTGCCAAGAGAACGCACTGGTCATAGCAAACACTCTCATCCAACAACACAAGAGAAGACTCTACACATGGACATCACCAGATGGTCAACACCGAAATCATATTGATTATATTCTTTGCAGCCAAAGATGGAGAATCTCTATACAATTAGCAAAAACAAGACCAGGGGCTGACTGTGGCTCAGATCATGAACTCCTTATTGCCAAATTCAGATTTAATTTGAGGAAAGTAGGGAAAACTACTAGACTATTCAGGTATGACCCAAATCAAATCCTTTATGATTATACACTGAAAGTGAGAAATAGATTTAAGGGCCTAGATCTGATAGACAGAGTGCCTGATGAATTGTGGAGGTTCGTGACACTGTACAGGAGACAGGGATCAAGATCATCCCCAAGAAAAAGAAATGCAAAAAAGCAAAATGGCCATCTGAGGAGCACTTACAAATAGCTGTGAAAAGAAGAGAAGTGGAAAGCAAAGGAGAAAAGGAAAGATACACCCATTTGAATGCAGAGTTAAGGAGAGGTGAGAAAGCCTTCCTCAGTGATCAGTGCAAAGAAATAGAGGAAAACAATAGAATGTGAAATACTGGAGATCTCTTTAAGAATATTAGAGATATGAGAGGAACATTTCATGCAAAGTTGGGCTCAGTAAAGGATAGACAAGGTATGGACCTAACAGAAGCAGAAGATATTAAGAATAGGTGGCAAGAATACATAGAAGAACTGTACAAAAAAATCTTCAAGACCCAGATAACCACGATGGTGTGATCATTCACCTAGAACCAGACATCCTGGAATGTGAAGTCAAGTGGGCCTTAGAAAGCATCACTACGAACAAAGCTAGTGAAGGTGATGGAATTCCAGTTGAGCTATTTCAAATCCTAAAAATGATGCTGTGAAAGTGTTGCACTCAATACGTCAGCAAATTTGGAAAACTCAAAAGGGGCCACAGGACTGGAAAAGGTCAGTTTTCATTCCAATCCCAAAGAAAGGAAATGCCAAAGAATGTTCACACTACTGCATAATTGCACTCATCTCACATGCTAGTAAATTAATGCCCCAAATTCTCCAATCCAGGCTTCAACAAAATGTGAACTGTGAACTTCCACATGTTCCAGCTGGTTTTAGAAAAGGCAGAGGAACCAGAAATCAATTTGCCAACATTTGTTGAATCATCAAAAAAGCAAGAGAGTTCCAGGAAAACATCTACTTCTGCATTATTGACTACACCAAAGGCTTTGACTGTGTGGAAAGCAAACTGTGGAAAATTCTTCAAGATATGGGAATCCTAGACCACCTGACCTGCCTCTTGAGAAATCTGTATGCAGGTCAGGAAACAATAGTTAGAAATGGACATGGAATAACAGACTGGTTCCATATTGGGAACGGAGTACGTCAAGGCTGTATATTGTTACCCTGCTTATTTAACTTATATGCAGGGTTCTGTTCAGGTCAGATAGTTGTGTCCGACTCTTTGTGACCCCATGAACCGCAGCACGCCAGGCCTCCCTGTCCATCAACAACTCCTGGAGTTGACCCAAACTCATGACCATGGAGTCGGTGATGCCATCCAACCATCTCATCCTCTGTTGTCCCCTTCTCCTCCTGCCCTCAATCTTTCCCAGCAAGGGTCTTTTCATATGTGTCAGCTCTTTGCATCAGGTGGCCAAAGTATTGGAGTTTCAACTTCAACATCAGTCCTTTCAATGAACACCCAGGACTGATCTCCCTTAGGATGGACTGGTTGGATCTCCTTGCAGTCCAAGGGAATCAAGAGTCTTCTCCAACACCACAGTTCAAAAGCATCAATTCTTCTGAGCTCAGCTTTCTTTATAGTTCAACTCTTACATTCATACATGACTACTGGAAAACCATAGCCTTGACTAGATAGACCTTTGTTGACAAAGTGATATCTCTGCTTTTTAATATGCTGTCTAGGTTGATCATAACTTTCCTTCCAAGGAGGAAGCATCTTTTATTTCATGGCTGCAATCACCATCTGCAGTGATTTTGGAGTCAAAAAAATAAAGTCAGCCACTGTTTCCCCATGAAGTGATGGGACCAGATGCCATGATCTTCGTTTTCTGATAGCTGAGCTTTAAGCCAACTTTTTCACTCTCCTTTTTCACTTTTATCAAAGAGGCTGTTTAGTCCTTCACTTTCTGCCATAAGGGTGGTGTCGTCTGCATATCTGAGGTTATTGATATTTCTTTTGGCAATCTTGATTCTAGCTTGTGCTTCATCCAGCCCAGCATTTCTCATGATGCGCTCTGCATAGAAGTTAAATAAGCAGGGTGACAATATACAGCCTTGACGTACTCCTTTTCCTATTTGGAACCAGTCTGTTGTTCCATGTCCAATTCTATCTGCTGCTTCCTGACCTGCATACAGATTTCTCAAGAGGCAGGTCAAGTGGTCTGGTATTCCCATCTCTTTCAGAATTTTCCTTAGTTTATTGTGATCCACACCTTCAAAACTTTGGCATAGTTAATAAAGCAGAAATAGATGTTTTTCTGGAACTCTCTTGCCTTTTCAATGATCCAGTGGATGTTGGCAATTTGATCTCTGGTTCCTCTGCCTTTTCTAAAACCAGCTAGTACATCTGGAAGTTCACAGTTCACGTATTGCTGAAGCCTGGCTTGGAGAATTTTGAGTACTACTTTACTAGCATGTGAAATGAGTGCCATTGTGCAGTAGTTTGAGCATTCTTTGGCACTGCCTTTCTTGGGATTGGAATGAAAACTGACTTTTTCCAGTCCTGTGGCTAGTGCTGAGTTCTCTAAATTTGCTGGCATATTGAGTGCAGCACTTTCACAGCATCATCTCTTAGGATTTGAAATGACTCAACTGGAATTCCTCCACTAGCTTTGTTTGTAGTGATGCTTCCTAAGACCCACTTGACTTCACATTCCAGGATGTCTGCAGGGTACATCATGAAAAATGCTGAGCTGGATGAAGCACAAGCTGGAATCAAGATTGCCAGGAGACATATCAGTAACATGAGATATGCAGATGACACCACCCTTATGGCAGAAAATGAAGAAGTGAACAGCCTCTTGATGAAAGTGAAAAGGGAGAGTTTAAAAGTTGGCTTAAAGCTCAACATTTAGAAAACTAAGATCATGGCATCCAGTCCCATCACTTCATGGGAAATAGATGGGAAACAGTGGAAACAGTAGCAGACTTTATTTTTAGGCTCCAAAATCACTGCAGATGGTGATTGCAGCCATGAAATAAAAGATGCTTCCTCCCTGGAAGAAAAGTTATCACCAACCTAGATAGCATATTAAACAGTAGAGACATTACTTTGCCGACAAAGGTACATCTAGTCAAGGCTATGGTTTTTCCAGTGGTCAGGTATGGATGTGAGAGTTGGACTATAAAAAAGCTGAGCTCAGAAGAATTGATGCTTTTAAACTGTGGTGTTGGAGGAGACTCTTGAGAGTCCCTTGGACTGCAAGGAAATCCAACAGTCCTTCCTAAAGGAGATCAGTCCTGAGTGTTCATTGGAAGGACTGATGCTGAAGCTGAAACTCCAATACTTTGGCCACCTGATGTGAGGAACTGACTCATTTGAAAGGACCGTGATGCTGGGAAAGCTGAAGGTGGGAGGAGAAGGGGACAACAGAGGATGAGATGGTTGGATGGCATCACTGAGTCAATGGACATGAGTTTGGGTAAAGTCGGGGAGTTGTTGATGGACACAGAGGGCTGGCGTGCAGCAGTCCATGGGTCGCAAAGTGCCTGAGCCTACAGGACTGTGAGATTTAACTTAACTGAGAAATCTATAATTTAATCTATAGATTAAAATAGACTTTATATAAATGTCAGCTAGTTGCAATTTGCGCATCTTGTTTGAACTGATTTTAAAGTGAGAGGAAGGAGGCAGGGCCCAACTTTTGAAAGAATGACATAGCCGTTGAATTTATGAGAAAAAAAAACTGGTCAGAACTAATTAGGTCCAAGATGGTGGAATATCTGACTTCCAGGAGACCTTGAGCTTTATTATATGCTCATTGTAATACATCAGCATGCTAAATGATATAGACCCAGGCACCATGATGGTTCCAAGGCCTAGCATAAAGGCCGAAAAGTGGGTGATGATGGCCCAGTTCTTGGAAATCTCTGCCCCTTCCCCCAGATAGTTGGAATAATCCTCCCACTCATTAACCTATGAAATTACCTGGCCCATAAAAACTAACCACCCAGTAATTTGGCACCACTCTTGCCTTTTGAGAGGACTGTATTCTGCCTGTGAAATGTGTCTCTTCCTCAGTAAACCTTCTTTCACTTTATTATGGCTTGGTATTAAATTCTTTCCGCACAAAACTAAGAGCCGTACTTGATAGTCAAGCATAGAAACTTACCCAAGACCTGGGACTGATCATCCTCTCATGTCCCATTTTCCTGCAACATCTCTACAAAGGAAGAGAAGAAGGTGGTTTTCTCTCCCTCTCCACTTTTTCTTTAATTATAAAAATGTGACCCACTTAGTTCTCAGGACAAGGCCCTCTTCCCTGTCCACATGTATCCTTCACAAGTGTCATATATTAGTAAATTCACTTCTTAACCTATCACTTTGACTCTTGCTGAATTCCTTCTGCTTTGAGACATAAAGAATTTGAGCTTCATTAAGTCCTGAGATAAGTTGTGCAGTATCAGTTGGAAGGTTGTGGATCCAAGTCCCATTTGAGGTGCGGTTTCATTTTTATATGGCTTGATAACTCATTTCCTTTTAACACTAAATGATATTTCATTGTTGGATGTATCACAGTTTACTTAGCCATTCACATTTAGAGGTCTCCCCCTCCCTCAAAGTTCTTACAGAAGCTGCCTCACCCATTTTCTCTCCTTCTTCCCGTCTTCTTTATCATCTCCAAGCAGTGCTACCAACCCTCCCTGGCTAAAACTTTTTTCCCCTAGATGTAATCTCTAGGCTGAACTTCCTTAAAAAGAGAGGAGAGGGTAAATGGTAAGCTATACATTTATAATTTAATCTTTTATTCTATGACAATTCAGACATGGAGAGTATCAAATGAAATATTAGCATCGATCCCTGTCCTTTTTCCAAGAGTTAAATAAATCACCAATAAAGGTGGCTTCGAGTCTTAACCTCTCTTCTGTTCAAATGTAATTGTTGCTTTTTAGATCTGTATATAGTTTTAGCAGAAACAGAAAAAAAAAAAAAGGATCTTTCAAAAGCTGTCAGCTGTATGTGCCTCTTATTCTAGGAAAAGGCTGATCTTTTTTTGGGAAAACAATATACTTTCAAGGACTTTTGAAAATGCAGAGACAAGGTCCAGAGCCCAATCAAGAGAGGCTGAGACTAAGCAGCACTAGGCTGCTTTGCATGATAAAATAAAAGGATGTCCTTACCAGGCAGGGAATGGTATGACCTTGGATTTCTTAAGAATTTTTGGAAATAGTGGGAGTCACTAGGATTGGGGGTCTACTATCCCAGGAGATGAAAGCTTGGATCTTTCTATTTGGATATCACAGGAAAGAAGTGAAATTGAGTAGGACCCTGCGGGGCCCTCCTGAGTATAAAAGCCTTCTGTGTCCCCCATTTCTTGTTTTCAGGGAAAAGATGCTAGCCTCCAAAAACTTTCCTAAGTTTCAGAGGGCAGATTCAAGCTATTACTAATTAGGGAAGTGAGGGAATGCAGTCAAGAAACAATGGTGCAAGGATAGGGTCCTGGGATGGCACAGGGTCCTGGATGAGTTCTTTAATAGGAGCTAAAGTCCCCCACCAGCCTGATGGAAACTTCAGGCTGAGCACAAACAGTGGATCTCAGACTGGTTGGAACCAGAAGGCTGATGACGGAGATTCCTGGAACACCACCCTGTTATCTCCCTACCAACTAATCAGAGGAAGGCCACACACCTTGCAGAGCACCCCTCAGATTTTGTCTACAAAAACGGTATCCCGAAACCCATCAAAGGTTCCAGTCTTTTAAGCACAAGCCACTCATGCTCCTTGCATGAAAGTGAAAGTTGCTCAGTCGTGTCTGTTCTTTGCGACCCCATGAACTATACAGTCCACGGAATCCTTGCACAGTCCTGCAGTAAACACTTCTCTGCTTTCGTCTCCAGTGTTGTGGTTTCTTTGGTCTCACTGTGCATTGGGCACATGAACTGGGCTTGACTGCAGGATGACCCCAGAAGGCTGCAGACCTGGGGGCCAGTTGAGTCACCTGGATGGAACTGTGTTTCACATATTCTTTGGCACCTTAGTGTTTTCCCTTGGTGTTCTGTCTTAGATGTCCTTCCCATCAGGGCTTAGAATGAGTTCATCATAACTTTCTGATGATGGTGAGTGAAGTGCCAGTCCAGAATTTAAGGGTATAACTCATCATAGATGAAAAGAAATGGATATCACCAGGCAAAGAAGTAAATTAACTTTGCTTGAAATGTAAATTTTCCTGCAAGGAGCTGGAAGTGCATTTTAATGACCTTCCTGTGTCCAAATACAAAACATATCAACAGACCAAAGCTTGTCTTCTTTCTTATACTTTAATTTCCTCTTTGAACAAAAGGACAATGGGGCATCTGATTCAGAACAAAATGTGTTGCAAGGCTGTCAAATTAAATGTGAGGCTTTAAAATTATGTGTTCAATTTTTCCATCCACAGGAGGCCTCTGCAAAAATAATCACCCGACTCAAAAAGGGCTCTATTGCTGGATCATCAAATGCCCTAAACCCTTGGGCAAAGAAAAGACCTGAGGTTAACTGTAGCCTGTTTGTTGCTGGGACTTACCCTGACATCTTTGATTTCCCTCAAGACTCTCTCCTTGCCTCAATTTCCCATCTTTTTTTTTTTTCCCTTTTGTCTTCCTCTTGAGTCTTGTCCTCAGCACAAGAAGATTCTCCAGAAACACTCACTGGTTCTCCTAATTTCTGAGACTCCAATTTGTCATGAACAGAAGGTTCAGTTTGGTGTTGAGGACCTGGGTTGGAACCTTGACTCTGACATTTAAACTGCTTTATCTTCTGTTTTTCCAACTGGGAAGCGGATTAAAAGTGGGCCCTTACAATCCTAGAATCACGATGAGTGATAATGTCTATAGATGTGCTTTCTAAGCTTTTGAGACCCATAAAAGTGGAAGGCATCTGGCATTAAAAGAAGTACTCAGATTTACACTCCTTGTCACTGAGGTGGTGACTTCATAAATTCTGTCTCTGGGCCAGGGGGATATATAAAAAGTGTGTGTGTGTGTGTGTGTGTGTGTGTGTGTGTGTTTTAAGGGATTAAGAAAACATTGAAATACATAGAATATTGAAGCTGACAGGATCCTTAGAGATCAAGGTTCTAGCCAAATCATTCCATTTTACAGATGGGAAGACTGAGGGTGATGATTGTCCCAGGGCAAAGTGTCAACAAGGCAGAGCCAGAACTGTATCCCAAGTCCTTGATGCTTGGTCATGGGTTCTTCCCTCCATCTGTGATCTTGACTCCACCCTGAGGTAGGCTGAACCTCAGAGGAAGGTGAATAGCCCAACTCAGCTGTCTTGATAGGATCATGCTGTGTGCTAAGCCTCTTCAGCTGTCTGACTCTTTGCAGCCTACCAGGCTCCCCTGTCCAAGGGATTCTCTAGGCAAGAATACTGGAGTGGGTTGCCATTTCCTTCTCCAGGGGATCTTCCTGACCCAGAGATTGAACCCATGTCTCTTTTTGCCTACCTGCTATCTAGGAAAGCCCCTGATAGGATTATCTCAGGGCAACTCAAGTGCTGCCTTGGTTGCCCAGCATTTAGAAGATGAGTTACTTTTCAAATGTTTCTAGTAGGAGAAATTGTTGGCAGGAGGGAGCAGAGTATTAGTATAAAGACTGTGTTTCTCCCTTCCTATTAACTCTGCAGACTACGATTAGGGGATAATAAAAGACAGGTCTAGGACACAATAAGGGTGTGTCCTAGGTGGGGCTAGTGGTAAAGAACCTGCCTGCCCATGTAAGAGACCTGAGTTCCATCCCTGGGTCGGGACGATCCCCCAGAGGAGGAGATGGCATCCCACTCCAGTAGTCTTGCCTGGAGAATCCCATGTACAGAGGAGCTCGGCAGGCTACAATCCATACTCTCACACAGAGTCGGACATGAGTGAAGCGACTTGGCAAGCACACAGGACACAATAAGGACACATTCATCTTTGGGGTATCATCCTAAGTATTTTGGTCTCTCTTTGTTTTGATGACTTTTCTTCCTTTATCCATCCCCAACTCTAATCAGTGTTATTCTGGCATCTTGAGGCAACTTTTGAGAAATCCCTATGATTCAAACCTTTCCTGGCTCCCTTTCTTTGCCCAACAATTTGTCCCTGTCATTCATTTCTACAGGACTCTGCTCTGGAAGACAGTGTCCTGAACTCTGAGAATTTAAAGGAGATTAATTACCTAATGTCTTTTTTGTTCCACATGGGAACTGCATCTCTGTCTTGAATTTTATATATTGTAAAACAGTGTAATGATAACAGTAAATGAAAGAAAATCCACCCACAGTTCTACCCTCTAACATGCCAACTGTTCTCAGTTTTGCTTTCCCTGCTAGGCTTTGCCCATATGCTACATGTTTTCTAGAGTAGTGACTACCATTACTAGCACGTCTACCACTCAGCTCTCTGCTTTTATCAGTAACATTGTATTAGTTTGCCCTATTGTTACATGGATTTGGGAATCACCATATTTAATAATCAAGTGATATTTCATACCCTGGCTATATCATGATTTTTCTAACCATTCTCTCTTTTTAGATGTGTGGGTTATTTCTGATTTTTCTCCATGATCTTGCTTTGAAAAATAAATACCTTCAATTCTTTTCTCCTTTTGAAAGATTTCCATAAGATAAATTCCAAAGTGTTGAACGAAGGAGTCAAAGGTTGGAAACAGTTTTGTGGATGTGCAATTTATTGAAGGAAAAAAAAAGCTCTCTTACTGAGAATCTGCTATGCTGTGTCCTGAATCATCACAAACGAAAGTGATGGAGAGAGACTGCACTCAGCGAATTCAGCATCCAGTGGCAAAACTAGCCATCTGTTATAACAATAACCTAATTTATGAAGTTTCTGTTCAGTGCCAGGCACTATGCTACCAGGTGTTTACACATATTACTTTAACTCCTCCATATCACTAGAGGTAGCACTATTGCATTTTTATTCTGCAGATGAAAAAAATGAGGCTCAGAGAAATTAAGTAACTTGCTCAAAGTCACACAGCTATTTAGAGGCCAAGCTGGGGTTCAAACTGAGGTCCACCTGACTTCAAAGCTCATGGGTTCCCATTAGGCTACCCAGTTCCTCTTTATATACAGGTATTTGCTAAACAGTTTCCCCCAAAGATTGTGCAGTGTTGTACTTTGTCAACAGAGTGAGTCTTTGTATTTCATCTCTATTCTGATAGCATAAACAGTAATAAATTTCACACTGAATTTTGTAGATTTTTCAAATGTAAAAGTAAAAACATTACTATGCTTTTAAAGAGTGGATTTTAAGGACTTAAAGGGTTGATAAAAGGGTTGACTGATAAAATGCTGCAGAGAGCATGGAAATGTTCACCCTTAAATACTACTCTGGAAACTACTTGCTTATTCTGAGGGCTTTGCTTTGGTAACTAACCAGGGCAGAACTCACTCACAGGGTTTCCATAATTGTTCCAGATAATGTCATCATCCCTAACATAAGGGATTTGTGTGATGTCCTCAGTCATTATTGGATTTCAGAGGCTGTGAATCTCTTTGGCTTATTGGGATATTCCAGGGCATGTGAGCTGCAACATAATACATTTGGTTTTGAATAACTTTTATTACACTTGGGATTCATATTCATTGTAGGGAAATAATGTAATCAAACAACCAAAATAGATTAAAAAGCAGCCATAATCCCACTTCTCAGATATATTATCACTGTATCTATTTTATAGTATAGCTTTCATATTTATGATCTTACCATACTTCATTTGCTGTGAATTCTCCATGAATTGGTTTCTGCATTCACAGTATAGCATACACGTCTCCCCAAGTGGCCAGAGACAATTTGATGATGCTTCTGTAATGGCCACATGGTGTTTCACTGTGGCACAATGCACCAATAAATCCTCTATTATTGGATATTTCGGTGGGTTTCATCTTTTGCTGCAGTGCTGCAACGAACTCTCGTAGTTAAATCTCTTATTCACATTTCTAATCGCTCCCTCAGAAAAATCCCTATAAATGTAATTACTGGGTCAGAGGCATGAGGTTTTCAAAAGGCTTTTTATCAATATTGATAACATATCTGACATAAAGACGGTATCAGTTACACTCTCCAAACCTATGGACTACTCTGCATACAATACTTAACTTCCCTTGCCATCTTAATTGGCCTATATTGAATCTCACTTTAAAGTGTATTTCTCTGGTTAGAATGATTTGAATATTTTCCCATGCATTTATTGGCAAAAAACACTTGTTTTAAATACAGATTTGGCCAAATGCTTATTTCCAACTTACCACATTTGGTCGGACTAGCTTCAGTGTACCGTGAAGTCTGAGATTCTTCCATTCTAGAGATGTTTATGAACATGGTGGCTATGATGAGCATGCTGGGGAGGGAAAAATTGCTTAAAAGAATTCTCTGGAAATAGGGTTTTGATGTGCTGCTGTGGTTCCAATCAAATTATTGTTGAATGAAAAAATGGTGAGAGTCATAAAGCATCTTTGCTTTATGTTTTTGAGTTTTTGAGTCCAGTGTGGGTACCAGTTATTATTACTGAATTATTGCTGAAGTGAGGAGTGGGTGCTGCAGACTTATTTGAATACCGTGTCTATTTGTTGGAGCTTAAATGTGGCAATAATCTGTTGCCAAATGTTACCTTCCCCTCAGGAGAGTTACACATTTTAATTAGGCCAGGAGAGAGTGAGGTGTTCTATTGGTTGCCAGATGAGAAAAACTTTAAGACTGTTTAAAATTGACTTGCCCCTGTTTCCTAAAATGAAATCTCTCAAGGAATTCTTAGCAGGACAGGGCTATAAGAAAGACTTCCTATTTTTCTTGGGCTTATTTCAGTAAACTCCTTTAGAATTATGAATCAGAGGCAGATGTTATTAGAGTTTACAGCTAGCTCTGACTGAATAATATCAGCACAAATTAGTGTCTTTAATATGCAAAACTGAAAAAGAATACTTAAAGCAAGGCTTGCTATGAAAGCCAAATTTAACAATTGACCTGCTTAAATCTTCCTGCTTCTTAACAGTGATTATTTTCAAGATGTGCAACTCTCATATTTACTCTTTCACTTACTTTATGTATTTATTTGAAAGAAGTTTTTAGCGTCTGGTTTATACGAGAGTTGATAGGAAGGGTTGACGATAGTGTGATAGGGTTGCACTGCAACAGGAAATTGTATCTGGAGAAGATAGTCAGGGAGACAAATAGCCACAGTAATATAAAATGTGAAGTAGATGCAGAGAAAAAGAGAAACAAAACAAAAAGTTTGTCTAAAAGGGGGAAAAAATTGCTGAATGGAAAAGTCAAATTTATGCCTCGTTTCCTCTATTATGAGTTTGTGAGATTTAAACAATTTGAAACACAGAATTGAAATTGTGCTGTTAAAGGTGGCTCCCTCAGCAGAGTGGGGTTGATAAGCAGGTACTTTCTTGTCCTATACTACAAAGCAGATCCTGGCCCTGAGCCCCAGTCTGTGTCTACTGATGTTTCTAGACCCGCTGGGTGCTGAATGATCTTGGAATGGGGGGCAATTAGCATTAAGAGATCTTGTTTCCAAGTTTAGTACCTTAGGATCATAGAGAATTTTTCAGTTTCCTGTTTTGACATACTCAGTTACGTCCTAATAATGTCTATTTGGATTGAAAAAGGCAGCTTCACAGACTATACAATTTAAGCCCCTTACTTTGGCTTCAGAGGCATTTCTTAGGGTAGATGAAGACCAGTTTGCATTCAGGAGAGATGTGAGCTGCTGAATGCCAGGAAGGGTGAGTCATCAGGCTATCTCAGACAGTTGCATATGTGGTTTGTCTTACACAAAGGTCATTCTCAGACCATTGCTGACTCCTAATTTACCATAGTGACTATCTTGTGGCTCATTTAAATAAATCTATCTTGTGTTTTTATTTGCATTAGAAATTAAAGATTATAAGCATTGAGTATTGCATGTATAATTCATATGTTGGCTAAATGAAGTCACCGTTTACTATTCATTTTAGTGGTAATTATATTTTCAAGGTAATCACTATGAAGAGTGTCCATAGTTTTCAGCAGATTATAAAGGGGTCACTAATCCCCAAAAGGCTGAGCTGAATTTCAGCTTTCTGTGCATAGGTAGGGGAGCCTTTTAGAGGGGCAGGAAGCTTCTCAGAAGCCCTGTGATTACACCAATATGGTACCTATCTGCTGTTCCAGCTCAGCTTTGCCTGCATTTCTGAGGAGTTGCCACATACATTCTATGTTACTGCCTGTGAATTATTGCTCATGTTTTCTTTGATTAATCGATATGAAATTGGTGATTTTTGACCTTTTTTTGTCCACAAAAATCTGAATGCAAATGGTTTAACCCAATGTATAAAAGCAAGGATTGAGTTTGAGCCCTTTTGAGATGTAAAATGAAACTGCATTGGCATTACTCTTCAATGCATTTGTGACCATCATTTTTCCTTAGAACTGTAATGCCAAGCATTTGCCTTGTTGTTGAATCACAACAACAAGAACCAACTCTCTCTGGTAAAGAGTCCAATAATTGACTTTTTAGGATAAGACCTTAACCATGAGAAATTGACTCCTGTGCTCCAGAGCCAGCTGGAAGAGATGCTAGAGTTTTGAAAACTAATAGAAGATAAATGTTTCAAGTGAAAGCCTTACTGGGTTGTCCAACAGGAATGTAATATGCAAGAGCTGGGCAATGCTCTGTACACTTCTCTTGGCATTCGTTTGAAACCTGCACAAGAACTTTGTACTATTTATAGCCCCACAATTTGACAGGTGAGGAGGCTGGTGGGCTACAGTTCAGGGTAGCGAAGTGTCAGACATGACTGGGCTGACTTAACACACATGCATCCAAAGACACTCGATAAGCAGTCTGTCTCAGCAGTGAAACAGGAGTGAGGACCAGAGAAAGGCAACACTGGTAATTAAGGGCTAGAACATCACTCCTTTGAATAAAAGGCTAAAGGGCTTGACATTTGTTAGCCTGGAAAGAAAAGGGTTGGAAGTGATCTAATAGCTGTCTCGTATTTAAGGCTCTGCTGAGATCACTGCTATGGCTCTTTACCCCAAAAGAGGGTTAAGGGAAAATTGACTTCAACTATAGGAAGGAATGCTTCTTGATCATTATGGTAAGCATAGAAGGTGCTATGTGATATTTAAAATAATTTTTTTCCCCAAGTACTGTGTAGAAGCCTGGCATCATCCTTGCAAGATATCATCATTTCATCCTTTATCTCTAACCAGAAGGAATAAATGTCTAATAATGACTCTCTAGGAGTTAGGATATAAGGCTGGTGGGAAAGAGTTTGGGAGGCTGTTGTCTTAAATTGAGTGATACTTGAGCTAAGGTCAGTCCTGGCTATGGTAATAATCACATAAACTGAGATGAAATCCATGCAATATAAAGTCAACCACTTTAAAGTGAACAGTTCAGTGGGTTTAGTACATTCACTATATTGTGTGATCCCCTCTATCTAGGTTCAAAACATGACCATCGAGTCAAAGGAAAACCCCTTACCCATTTAGCAATTTCTCCCTATTCTCCCCTCCACGCCACTCCTCCAGTGGCAACCACCAATGTACATTCTATATAGCTTTATATATTCTGGATACTTTGTGTAAATGGAATCATGCAATGTATGATTTTTGTATCTGGTTTCTCTCATTTGGCAAGGTGTTTTCAAGGTTCACCAACCTTGTAACTTGTATGAGTACTCCATTCTTTTTAATGGCTCAGTAATATTCTGTTGTATGTATATACCATTCGTTGTTCATGCATTCATCAGTTGATGGGCATTTGGGCTGTCTCTACCTTTTGGCTGTTGCGAACAGTGCAGCTGTGAACAATGTGTGTACACATACTTGTTTGAATACCTGTTTTCAGTTCTCTGGTTACCTTCACACAAGTTAAATTGTGGGGTCATATGGTAATTCTAAGTTTAACTTTTTGAGGAACTGCCAAACTATTTTCCATATTTATAGTCCCAGCGGTAATGTACCAGGGTTCCGATTTCTCTTCATGCTTTTCCACAATGGTTATGGATCATCTGACTTTTTGATTCTGGCCATCCTAGTAGGTATGTGGTAGTATCTCACTGTGGTTTTGAGTTGCATTTTTTTGATGACTAACGATGTTGAGCATCTTTTTATGTTTTTGTCGGCCATTTGTATCTTCTTTGGAGAACTGTCTTTTCAAGTTTTTACCCATTTTTCAAATTGAGTTGCTTGTCTCTCTGCTGTTGAGCCATCACAACTGTTTAATTTATATTAATTTATATAATGGTCTAATTATCATCCAGCTCTGTTAGAGGATGTTATTAACACTATGCTTTCTTTGTCCTGGGCTGAATAATCCTGTTCTATAGTGTGTTGCAAAATCTAGCATGCACAAAAGAAAGAATTACTTAGAGAGTTTGCACTAAAACAGATTCCTGGTCTCCCTATCTCTCTTTTTCTAGATTCTGACTTAGAAGTTCTAGAGTCAGACCAAGAATTTGCATTTCTAACCAACACTCAGGTGATGCCAGTATTGTTGACACAAAGACCAGACTTTGAATAGTACTGCTGACACAGACCAGAGAAGGAAATGGCAACCCACTCCAGTGTTCTTGCCTGGAGAATCCCAGGGATGAGGGAGACTGGTGAGCTGCCATCTATGGGGTTGCACAGAGTTGGACACGACTGAAGCGACTTAGCAGCAGCAGCAGCTGACACAGACAGCTTATTGAGTGTCTGTGAGCATGTGTGTTAAGTCACTTCAGTTGTGTCCAACACTTTGTGACCCTATGAACTGTAGCCTGCCAGGCTCCTCTGTCCATGGAATCCTCCAAGAATACTGGAGTGGATTGCCATTCCCTTTCAGGGGATCTTCCTGACCTAGGGATTGAACCTGTGGCTCTTGCATTGCAGGTGGATTCTTTACCACTGGACCACTGGGGAAGCCCACTGAGTGTCTGCTCCATCCCTCAACTCCTATTATGAGACCCTCCTCTTTTTTTCCAGAATACTAGGATCCTGTGACCATGTGTGGATGCCACGATTGCTTCCCTCAGCCATGGGCTATTGGACCATAGGAGGGTGCCTGACATAAACTGGACCAGATTTTTTCCTCTTGGGAATTTGTGACTGAGACTTGGAGATGCTAGTTCATTTTCTTCTGGTTTCATGAACTGAACTGTGTAGGTGCCAAGCTGCAGTGTGACCATCCTCCACCATGTGCTTGAAAAACAGAGAAAGCCAGTCTGTAGGAGGGTGAGTGGGAAGAAATAGATTTGTCAGGAGAACAGGGGATGTGAGAGAATAATAATATTAATAATAATAACTAATGCTCATTGAACACTTATTCAATATCAAGTACTGGTTTTTCTGTTTTTAAAAGTGAAAGTCACTCAGTTGTTTCTGACTCTTTGTGACTCCATGGACTGTACAGTCCAAGGAATTCTCCAGGCCAGAATACTGGAGTGGGTAGCCGTTCTCTTCTCCAGGGGTCTTCCCTAACCCAGGGATTGAACCCAGGTCTCCTGCATTGCAGGTGGATTCTTTACCAGCTGAGCCACAAGGGAAGCCCAAGAATACCAGAGGGGTAGCCTATCCCTTCTCCAGGGGATCTTCCTGACCCAGGAATAGAACTGGGGTATCCTGCAATGCAGGCAGATTTTTACCAACTAAACTATGAGGGAAGCCCTTTCTGTATTTTTAGTATCATTTTATAAATAAACTTTTACGATTCTGAAATAATTTTAGACTTAACAGAAAAGTTACAAAGGCAGTGCAGAGAGTTCCTGTTTATGTCACATCCGTTTCTCCTAATATTAGCATGCTAAATAGCTATAGTACACATAGCCTGGGAAGCTGCGACTGGAGCACATAGCACAGCTGAGAGGAGCTATCCCACGTCCGAGGTCAGGGACAGAGGCTGGGAGGACCCCATGCCCAACGGGTGGCCGCTGAGAGGAGCTACCCCATGCCCGAGGCCAGGACCGGCAGCGAGGAGGAGCAACCCCATGTCCAAGGAGTGGTGGCTGTGCCGGCGCAGCAGGGCCAAGAGGAGCTATTGCATGTTCAAGGTTAAGAGGGGCGGCAGTGAGGAGATAACTCTCATCCAAGGTAAGGAGCAGCAGCTGCGCTTTGCTGGAGAAACTAGTCAATCTAATCACACTAGGACCACAGCCTTGTCTAACTCAATGAAACTAAGTCATGCCCGTGGGGCCACCCAAGATGGGCAGGTCTGACAGAATGTGGTCCACTGGAGAAGGGAATGGCAAACCATTTTAGTATTCTTGCCTTGAGAACTCCATGAACAGTATGAAAAGGCAAAATGATAGGATACTGAAAGAGGAACTCCCTAGGTCAGTAGGTGCTCAATATGCTACTGGAGATCAGTGGAGAAATAACTCCAGAGAGAATGAAGGGATGGAGCCAAAGCAAAAACAATACCCAGCTGTGGATGTGACTGGTGATAGAAGCAAGGTCTGATGCTGTCAAGAGCAATATTGCATAGGAACCTGGAACGTCAGGTCCATGAATCAAGGCAAATAGGAAGTGGTCAAACAAGAGAGGGCAAGAGTGAACGTCAACATTCTAGGAATCAGTGAACTAAGATGGACTAGAATGGGTGAATTTAACCCAGATGATCATTAATTATATCTATTACTGTGGGCAGGAATCCCTCAGAAGAAATGGAGTAGCCATCATGGTCAACAAAAGAGACCGAAATGCAGTACAGAATGGTCTCTGTTCGTTTCCAAGGCAAACCATTCAATATCACAGTAATCCAAGTCTATGCCCCAACCAGTAATACTGAAGAAGCTGAACGGTTCTATGAAGATCTACAAGACCTTTCAGAACTAACACCCAAAAAGATGTCTTTTTCATTTTAGGGGACTGGAATGCAAAAGTAGGAAGTCAAGAAACACCTGGGGTAACAGGCAAATTTGGCCTTGGAATACGGAATGAAGCAGGGCAAAGACTAATAGAGTTTTGCCAAGAAAATGCACTGGTTATAGCAAACACCCTCGTCCAAAAACACAAGAGAAGACTCTATACATGGACATCATCAGATGGTCGACACCGAAATTATAATGATTATATTCTTTGCAGCCAAAGATGGAGAAGCTCTATACAGTCAACATAAAAAAGACCAGGAGCTGACTGTGGCTCAGATCATAAACTCCTTATTGCCAAATTCAGACTGAAATTGAAGAAAGTAGAGAAAACCACTAGACCACTTGGGTGTGACCTAACTCAAATCCCTTATGATTATACAGTGGAAGTGAGAAATAGATTTAAGGGCCTAGATCTGATAGAGTGCCTGATGAACTATGGACTGAGGCTGGTGACACTGTATAGGAGACAGGGATCAACACCATCCCCATGGAAAAGAAATGCAAAAAAACAAAATGGCTGTCTGGGGAGGCCTTACAAATAGCTGTGAAAAGAAGAGAAGTGAAAAGCAAAAGAGAAAAGGAAAGATATACCCATCTGAATGCAGAGTTCCAAAGAATAGCAAGAAGAGATAAGAAAGCCTTCCTCAGCATTCAATGCAAAGAAATGAGAGGAAAACAACAGAATGGGAAAGACTAGAGAGCTCTTCAAGAAAATTAGAGATACCAAAGGAACATTTCATGCAAAGATGGGCTAAATAAAGGACAGAAATGGTATGGACCTAACAGAAGAAGAAGATATTAAGAAGAGGTGGCAAGAATACGTGGAAGAACTGTACAAAAAGATCTTCAAGACCAAGATAATCATGATGGTGTGATCTCTCACCTAGAGCTAGACATCCTGGAATGTGAAGTCAAGTGGGCCTTAGAAAGCATCACTATGAACAGAGCTAGTGGAGGAGATGGAATTCCAGTTGAGCTATTTCAAATCCTGAAAGATGATGCTGTGAAAGTGCTGCACTCAATATGCCAGCAAATTTGGAAAACTCAGCAGTGGCCACAGGACTGGAAAAGGTCCGTTTTCATATCAATCTCAAAGAAAGGCAATGCCAAAGAATGCTCAAACTACCACACAATTGCACTCATCTCTCGTGCTAGTAAAGTAATGCTCCAAATTCTCCAAGCCAGGCTTCAGCAATATGTGAACCATGAACTTCCAGATGTTCAAGCTGGTTTTAGAAAAGGCAGAGGAACCAGAGATCAAATTGCCAACATCTGCTGGATCATGGTAAAAGCAAGAGAGTTCCAGAAAAACATCTATTTCTGCCTTATTGACTATGCCAAAGCCTTTGACTGTGTGGATCACAATAAACTGTGGAAAATTCTGAAAGAGATGGGAAAACCAGACCACCTGACCTGCCTCTTGAGAAACCTGTATGCAGGTCAGGAAGCAACAGTTAGAACTGGACATGGAACAACTGACTGGTTCCAAATAGGAAAAGGAGTACGTCAAGGCTGTATATTGTCACCCTGCTTATTTAACTTCTATGCAGAGTACATCATGAGAAACGCTGGGCTGGAAGAAGCACAGGCTGGAATCAAGATTGCTGGGAGAAATATCAATAACCTCAGATATGCTGATGACACCACCCTTATGGCAGAAAGTGAAGAGGAACTAAAAGCCTCTTGATAAAAGTGAAAGTGAAGAGTGAAAAAGTTGGCTTAAAGCTTAACATTCAGAAAATGAAGATCATGGCATCCGGTCCCATCACTTCATGGGACATAAATGGGGAAACAGTGAAAGCAGTGTCAGACTATATTTTTAGGGCTCCAAAATCACTGCAGATGGTGACTGCAGCCATGAAATTAAAGATGCTTACTCCTTGGAAGAAAGGTTATGATCAACCTAGATAGCATATTCAAAAGCAGAGACATTACTTTGCCAACAAAGGTCTATCTAGTCAAGACTATGTTTTTTCCTGTGGTCATGTATGGATGTGAGAGTTGGACTGTGAAGAAAGCTGAGTGCTGAATAAGTGATGGTTTTGAACTGTGGTGTTGGAGAAGACTCTTGAGAGTCCCTTGGAGAGCGAGGAGACTCAACCAGTCTGGGATTTCTTTGGAAGGAATGATGCTAAAGCTGAAACTCTAGTACTTTGGCCACCTCATGTGAAGAGTTGACTCATTGGAAAAACTCTGATGCTGGGAGGGATTGGGGGCAGGAGGAGAAGGGGACGACAGAGGATGAAATGGCTGGATGGCATCACTGACTTGATGGACATGAGTCTGAGTGAACTCCAGGAGCTGGTGACGGACAGGGAGGCCTGGTGTGCTGTGGTTCACAGGATCACAAAGAGTCTGTGATTCATGACTGAGCGACTGAACTGAACTTTACACTTGTCAAAACCAAGAAACACTGGTACATTACTATTAACTAAATTTCAGACTTTTTGGACTTTACCAGTTTTATACTAAATTCCTTTCTTTTTTCTTTAGCAATTTTTATTTATATGCTTACAATGTGTTGATTTCTTTAGTTAGAGGATGATTATGCTTCTTGGGTGGAAATTGGTAACCTTTTACTATGCTTTTTTGTTTATTTTATTATTGTGTATTTTTCTCCCCCCCGTCCCACTCAATGCCAAAGTCTCATTAAATTTAGTCATGGCGTCTCCTTAGTTTTCTTGAATCTGTGAAATTTCTCAGATTTCCTTTGTTTTTCATGACTTTGACAGTTTTGAAAAGTAAAGGTCAGCTATTTCATAAAATGACCACAATTTGAATTTGTCTGATGTTTTCCCATGGATAAACTGTAGTCATGGCTTCTGGGAAGAAGTCCACAAAAATGAGGAGTCCTCCTCATCACGTCATATTGTGGGGGTGGGGTGCATGACAGCAACGTGATTCACACACAGGTGGTGTTGATCATTTGGTCCACAGGTTTCTCTGATATAAAGTTACTATGTACATTTTCACTCTATTCTTTGGAAGTGAGTCACTAAGTCCAGTCCACACTCATGGAGTCGTTTTTTTAAAAGTAAGTAATTTATTGTTTTTTGTGACAGGAGGGAGAAAAAGTGTTAAAATGATTTCTAGTGATGTCAGATATTGAAATAACAAATGAAAAATGTGTTGTATAGATATGAAATAAGCCAACTAATGATTAAAAACTAAAGATTTAGCCAGTCTTCTATTACTGAAATTCCCTGTATCCTGTCACCAAAGGCACATCTCAGTGAGGTAGGTTAGGGTGGGCTTAGAGTCCCTACTGGAGAAGGCGATGGCACCCTACTCCAGTACTCTTGCCTGGAAAATCCCATGGACGGAGGAGACTGGTAGGCTGCAGTCCATGGGGTCGCTAAGAGTCGGACATGACTGAGTGACTTCACTTTCCCTTTTCACTTTCATGCATTGGAGAAGGAAATGGCAACCCACTCCAGTGTTCTTGCCTGGAGAATCCCAGGGACAGGGGGAGCCTGGTGGGCTGCTGTCTATGGGGTCGCACAGAGTTGGACACAACTGAAGTGACTTAGCAGCAGCAGCAGCAGCAGCAGAGTCCCTACCTGTTGCTCTGTGGAGTGAGACAATCATGAATTCAGTTCCCTGTGGCAGCTGAGAAAATATAGTTATCCCTGTTACTATCACTTTCCCCCATACAGCAAAAGTGTGTAACTTATCCTGGAAGGAATTATGTATATTAATATGAATCAGTTCAGTTCAGTTCAGTCACTCAGTCATGTCTGACTCTGTGACCCCATGGACTGCAGCACACCAGCCCTCCCTGTCCATCACTAACTCCTGGAGCCCACCCAAACTCATATCCATTGAGTCAGTGATGTCATCCAATCATCTCATCCTCTGTCATCCCCTTCTCCTCCTGCCCTCAATCTTTCCCAGCATCAGAGTCTTTTCAAATGAGTCAGTTCTTCACATCAGGTGGCCAAAATATTGGAGTTTCAGCTTCAACATCAGTCCTTCCAATGAACACCCAGGACTGATCTCCTTTAGGATGGACTGATTGGATCTCCTTGCAGTCCAAGGGACTCTCAAGAGTCTTTTCCAACACCACAGTTCAAAAGCATCAATTCTTCTGAGCTCAGCTTTCTTTATAGTCTAACTCTCACATCCTTACATGACTACTGGAAAAACCATAGCCTTGACTAGACAAGCTTTTGTTGGCAAAGTAGTGTCTCTGCTTTTTAATAAGCTGTCTAGTTTGGTCATAGCTATTCTTCCAAGGAGTAAGCATCTTTTAATTTCATGGCTGCAGTCATCGTCTGCAGTGATTCTGGAGCCCCCAAAATAAAATAATATGAATAAAGATAGTAATAATAGTAATAGCTAACATTTAAGCATTTAAATAATGTTCTAAGCACTTTACTACCTCAATTCTCATAAACCTATGTAGAAGGTAAACAAATAATACACCCAATTTACAGATGAGGAGACTGAGGTACAAGGACATTAAGTAACTTGCCCACTTTGTGCAGCTAGTTGGTGGCAATGAGAAGCATTTCATCCTTGGCCATCATAATCACAATCTGCCATACTGCCTCTCTTGTGACTCTAATACGTGTTGACATGTGAGTTTCCCAGGTAATTATGACACAGAATGGAATATGATCTTTATAGATATATTTCTTCCTCTCCCTGTACTTCTGAAAACCTTTGAAGTGTGGAAGAGGTGGAGAACAACAAACACAACAGCTGTAACTCTTACCCCAAGATAATTAGAAATGCAATGTGATAGAGAAACCTCTGTCCCCATCACAAGTGGTTTGCAGATCCCTTTATGGAGACACCCTTGTTTGTTGAGAAGACACTGTGTTAAGCTTCCCTCGCTGGGGACTCTGAGCCTCCTGAGCATTGATCCGCTCCATAGTTCTAGAGAAGCAGCCTGTGCAGTGAGGGAGGGGGTGCCGTAGGTGGATGGTGGCTGTTGTGTGTGAAATGAGGAAAGGAAGTTGTTCTCTTTGAAGAGAGGAGGAAGGCAGAGGCAAAGTGGGAGTGGAGAGCCCAAGTAGCATCATGAAAGGGAATGTTCTGGAGAGAAAAAGGCGAGAGAGGGATTTCTAAAGTGAACCGACATGTAGCTTGGTGGTGTAATCTCTGTTGTGGCCTCCTGCACACCCGTCTTCAGTGACTTTGTGAAACCTGGTGTAGTGTTATGGTGACTGGTGCTGGGTCAGGACCGAACCAGACAGTATGGGCACCGGGATGCCAAAGTCTGGTCTGGAAGGATGTAAGTCTGAAAAATATAGGCATCAAATTTCAAATTTTCTCTGATGCACACACATATGTTACAGATAAAGTAATGCAAAGGTTAACTAAAAAGGAAAAAGGCATAAAATGAAGGAACACGGATTCAGGAGTTGATCGGCAAGATTCCAGTCTTTGCCTGGCCTCCACTGCTGTCCTGGTGTTAATACTGTGCGCCCTTCCTGGCCCACCCCCATCACCTGGATTCTTTCATTAAGGTCAAAACTAGAGTCCCTTTGTCTGTATTGCTGCCCTTCCCCCGCATGATGACTCAGCTCTCCCTAAAGAGCCTCTGTCGTTCAGGAATCTCTCTCCCTGTCATCAAGCTGGAGATATGCTTCTTAGTGGTACCCACTGGCTGGCTCTGCCTACATCCACCCTCTGCTGACAGGGCCATGGCTAAAATTGTAAGCAGGCCTGCTGTTTCAGGCCTCCTGACAGGTTGTGCTGCAATTACAAGGCAACAGCTCAGGGCGCCTCTGTCCCAGATGGCAGCTCTGCCCTTCATGCCCAGCCTGGGCCTTTCCTCTGGGGAAGTGTCAATTGACTCCCTTAGCCCTTCACCGGAGGCAGAGAGTAAGTCCTGTCCGGCTAGGGTGGGGCCCGCATATTGGCCGCTTTCTCAGATCTCCCCACACCAAGCTGGTACTTCTTGGAAGTGTTAGGTTAGGGGAAGCACACTGATTGAAACCACCCACCCTGGCCAGGCACCATAGTAATCATTTGCATGAGTTGTTTTATGACAGGAGATCCTGATAAGGAATATGGAACTAATAAGCCACCACCAACTGGAAGAGTTCGGGAAAGGTCTAAAGGAGACACCGTGTGTCCGTCCACTTCCTGGAATCCCTCTCGCTAGCATCCATCTTGGCTGAGTGATGCGTGCACCACCAGGAAAGACTCTGAATTAGAATGATTGGCCAAAGACCACCCGGAATCTAATCCCATCACCATAAAACCTGAGACTGTGAGCCACGTGGCAGAGCAGTTCTCCTGGGTTCCCTTACCCTACTGCTCTCCACCCAGGTGCCTTTTCCAAATAAAATCTCTTGCTTTGTCAGCACATGTGTCTCCTCGGACTATTCATTTCCGAGTGTTAGAAAAGAGCCCAGTTTTGGGCCCTGGAAGGAGTCCCTCTTTCTGCAACAGAAGTAGAAAGAGAAAAAAAATGCTTTCATTTCCTTGTAAAGGGAGGTGTTTAAAATTATATGTATTTCTAGATCTGCAAATTTATAACATGATGAATAAGCTGAACATGTGAAAAACAAAATTAATATACTGAAAACAGTATAATTACAAAAATAGGCAGTTTCCAAGATAATCACCCACTCTCCAAGCTGACATGGGCAGCTGCAGCACCGAAAGAGACAAGAAGCCTAGACAGTGTTAGAGACCCTTTTCACTCCAGACCCACACAGACTGTGCCCTCAGTCCTTCCAGGCTCATCAGAAGTCTCAGCGGTCCTTTCAACAAGCAGAAGTGCAGGACTAGAATGTACCTAGCCTCCTCCCCTGGGAACCTGAATCCCTCCACTTACCTGGACCTTTCCCTGAGGAATATTAAGGAAATGGCATGACCAGGCAGAAAGACACCAGAACTGGTAATGTGGCTATTGCTTCCCTGATCCGTGAAGAGCAGAACCTATAATAATAGCACAGCCTTTTAAAACGATGACAAAGCGGAAGAGGGCTTTGAGAAAAATGACCCAGCTGAGTCAGGTAATGGGCTACGAATTGCTCTTGGGTAACTTGGCTCAGGTGGGGAAATCCACCTTCTTTGCCTCTCTATTCTCTTATGCCTTTCCCCTGCATTCCTCATTTTTGTTTTTACCCCCTCATCTTCAGGTGGTTCTCACAGCTTTATCCTCCTGTGGATAGCACTCAGGGCATGGAAGCAGAACGGTTGTCATAACAACAGTGTGTATTGTGCTTATGGAGAGCCTGGGAGGAGGGATGAGAGAGGAGGTGAAGAGTCAAGGCAGATGGGGATAAAGAAAAGCAGTGGAAGTATCACGCTGTGTTCTAGGTGTGCTTGCAGAAGGAACAATACTGGATCCCTGCAAAGACAGATTACCAGGGCAATGCACAGGTGAAGCCTTCAGGAGGACAATGCGGCATGGTACAGATTTTGATCAAGGTCGCTTATACACCAGTTTGAGCTTTCAGTACAGAAGGAAGCTGAGTGACTTCATGACATTAGTGGCCGAATATGCTCTTCTGGTTTCTGAGAACACCAGCTCGGGATTCTATCTTCTCACCTGTTGGAGGTAAATCTTTCCCCTGCAGAGAGGGCTGCGCCCTTGGGAGCTGACCCCTGAAGAAGCCAGGCCAACTCTTTCAGTCCCACTCTGTGCCAGCGGCTAAGGAGACATGTTCCAAGCACAGATTTTCTGGCAGCCAAATCACTAAAGGCTCAGAGGTTGTCCTGAAAACGCAACAAAGGACAGCAGTCATGTCAACAGTCTGAGCTGGTGAGGCTGTCCTGCTGGGAGAGCACACACTCACTTGTGCTACCTCAAGTGGTGGGCACTCTGCACATAGGGCTCTAGGGAGGATCTGGGATTTAGCCACATGGCCAGGCCTTAGGGGCAGTGAGATATGATAGAACAACCAGTCTACAGTAGTGCATGTGACCACTCCAGGGACAGAGAAACTCTAGGGACTCCAGTTCTGGGATTCTCTGGTCTTCACTGGAATGTCCTCCAAGTGCTGGGACTCGGCGCCTCGCCTTTCCTCTGTGCTCCTCTCTGTACATCGTCTGCTTCTCCTTCCCTTAGCCCCTGCCACATTCTCTCTACAGCATGCTAGCCTGCTTTCCCCAGAACCAGAGAGCTGAGAGAGAGGGAACTCTGAAAGCAGAGGTAGTTTTCTCATAACCTAATCTCAGTGACATATCACTTCTGCGATATTATATTGGCCAGAGGGATCAACCCTGGTTAAATGCAAGTTGGTCTACACAAGGGTATAAACACTTGGAAGTTGAGATCATTGAAGGCCAACTTGGAGGCTGGTTACCACATCCTCTCCAGTGGTACTGGATATTTTCTCTACAGTATACGTGCCATCTGGCAACGATTTCCATTGCCCTCTATACTTCTTCTTGTGAGGAACTACGTTTCCCAGAATTCCTTCCCAGCAGGGTTCTGGATATAATTTAGATTCAGCCAGTGCACTGATCAAAAATGACATCACTTTGAATCAGTGTGTGAGCAATCCAACGCTTGGTGAATTCTGCTTCACAATGATAGGAAGAGCTGACATCGAAGGACCAGAAGTTGATATTTGGGAGGCAGAATGAAGTGGAAATTGTTCATTCTCCAGCCTTGTGGTGGCTGACACATGGGCTTCATGGATAAGAGTGTTCAGTGCCTAGCCAGACTCTGCATCCCTCTACCTGTCCCTGGCTTTGGGGCTGGAAGGCAATGTCGATTTCAACAGTGACTCAGAAGCTTTCTGATCCCTCATTGGAAGCGACAGCTTCTTAAACTCTGGGTCTTAGCTTGTGGCTGTACCACCAAAGGACTTCCCAAGGGGCGCTAGTGGCAAAGAGCCTGCCTGCCCATGGAGGAGATGTAAGAGACAACACGAAGCCTCTCGCACAGCACATGGAGGACAAGCGGCCTGCCGGAGGCCATAGCCAGTTAACCCCAACTCCTCACCCCTATCCTGGCACATTCTCATCTTTTACAGAGGTGGCTATGCTAAAAAGTAGGTAAATCTCTCAGGTTTGTGAGCCTCCAGTTACTGGTTTATTTGGTAAAGGGGCAAAAGGAAGGTTGCAATTTTCTCTTAATTTTTTAAAATTTTACTTTATATTTTATTTTTAATTGAAGTATAGTTGACTTAATAATATTATATTAGTGTACAATGTAATACTTTGGTATTTCTATAAATTATACACCACACAAAGTTGTTAGAAACTAATGACCATATGCCCCGTGTTCTATACTGCATCCCTGTGGCTTATTTATTTGATGACTGGTAGTTTCTCCCTTCTAATCGCCTTCACTTATTTCACTCCTCCACCAGTCACTGTCCCTTCTGGAAACTACCAGCTTTTCTCTGTATCTGTGAGTCTGTTTCTGCTTTGCTATATTTGTTGTTTAGATTCTTCATATATGAAATCATATGGTATTTGTCTTTCTCTGACTTATTTCACTAAGCATAATACCTTCCAGGTCCATACATGTTGTCACAAACGGTAAGATTTCATTATTTTATGACTAACAGTTCATTGAATATGTATAGCACAGGAGCCTGGTGGGCTGCAGTCTATGGGGTCACACAGAGTCAGACACGACTGAAGCAACTTAGTAGCAGCAGCATATTTTAGTAAAAGTGTGTGTGTGGGCTTAGTTGCGCCTGACTTTTCCTGATCCCATGGACTGTAGCCCACCAGGCTCCTCTGTCCATGGGATTCTCCAGGCAAAAATATTGGAGTGGATTGCCGTGTTCTCCTCCAGGGGATCTTCCTGATCCAGGGATCGAACCCAAGTCTCCTGTGTCTCCTATGTTGCTGGCAGTTTCTTTTTATATATATATAAATTTATGCATTTTAATTGGAGGTTAATTACTTTACAATATTGTATTGGTTTTGCCATACATCAACATGAATCTGCCACAAGTATACACGTGTTCCCTATCCTGAACCCCCCACTTCTTCCCTCCCTGTACCATCCCTCTGGGTTGTCTCAGTGTACCAGCCCCAAGCATCCAGTATCATGCATTGAACCTGGACTGGCGATTTGTTTCATATATGATATTATACACGTTTCAATGGCAGGTGGTTTCTTTAACTACTGAGCCACTTGGGGAGCCAGGTGATGTCTCTAGTGATGACCCAAGAGACCAACAGGTAAAACCATGTTGAGCGTTAGATTATTCCATCATGTTCTAATTTTCGACACTGGCAATTCTTACAAAGTGCACGGGCAAACCTTCCTAACCACACAGCCTCATTTCACTCTGCACAGGAGGCACCTTGGGAGGATTCCTCACACTTTCCTTCCTGATGGTCATTTCCCTTTTTTTCTCAGTGGAACTCACAGTACCTCTTATGTTGGGCAGGAAGGAAATCCTTTGTTCCCCCACACTGCAAGTGCTTCATTAGAATATTTTAGACGGTTATTAGGAAGTGTGGTCAGGGTGCAGGCAGCTGCTGGAGTATGGATAAAGCCAAGAATCACACCTAGGCTCTTGGGCCCCTCAGCTTTGTTCACAAACAAGACTGCACCTCACCTTCTGGTTGTCCCCACCTCTGTCAACCAGTCCTCCAGCCCTCCTCAGTTCTCCTTTGGAATTCTCCAAGACAGGTTCTGATTTACAAAATCGCTTACCATTAAAAAAAAAAAAGTTCAAAGAATAAAACTAACTCTGGCTCCTTTCAGTTCAGTTGCTCAGTCGTGTCCGACTCTTCATGACCCCATGAATCGCAGCACACCAGGCCTCCCTGTCCATCACCAACTCCCGGAGTTCACTCAGACTCATGTCCATCGAGTCAGTGATGCCATCCAGCCATCTCATCTTCTGTTGTCCCCTTCTCCTCCTGCCCCCAATCCCTCCCAGCATCAGAGTCTTTTCCAATGAGTCAACTCTTCGCATGAGGTGGCCAGAATACTAGAGTTTCAGCTTTAGCATCATTCCTTCCAAAGAAATCCCAGGGCTGATCTCCTTCAGAATGGACTGGTTGGATCTCCTTGCAGTCCAAGGGACTCTCAAGAGTCTTCTCCAACACCACAGTTCAAAAGCGTCAATTCTTCGGTGCTCAGCCTTCTTCACAGTCCAACTCTCACATTTATACATGACCACAGGAAAAAACATAGCCTTGACTAGATGGACCTTTGTTGGCGAAGTAATGTCTCTGCTTTTGAACATACTATCTATGTTGGCCATAACTTTTCTTCCAAGGAGTAAGCGTCTTTTAATTTCATGGCTGCAATCACCATCTGCAGTAATTTTGGAGCTCCCCCAAAATAAAGTCTGACACTGTTTCCACTGTTTCCCCATCTATTTGCCATGAAGTGATGGGACCAATGCCATGATCTTAGTTTTTTGATTGTTGAGCTTTAAGCCAACTTTTTCACCCTCCTCTTTCACTTTCATCAAGAGGCTTTTTAGTTCTTCTTCACTTTCTGCCATAAGGGTGGTGTCATCTGCATATCTGAGGTTATTGATATGTCTCCCAGCAATCTTGATGCCAGCCTGTGTTTCTTCCAGTCCAGCGTTTCTCATGATGTACTCTGCATATAAGTTATTGTTATGTTATTATGTTGTCCTTTTTTTTCTTCCCTTTCAGGCTACTGACTCAGACCCATCCTTCCTTCTACTCTCTCATGGGTCTTGCCCCATTCGGGAAAAAAAATCAACACAGATTGCTTTGAAACTGTTTTCTGTACAGAAGTGATCTCAGACATGTTTCTAAGATTACCTTATTCTTTACCAGAATAGATTAGAGAGCGAATGTCAATTGATCAATAGCTACTATAAACATAATTAATATTTTCCTAGCATTGTGATCAAACCGTAGTTTCACAGCAAGTATGAAGTATGATCTCTGCTCCTATGTTACAGAAAGGAACATGATTTAGGATCTAAGTTCAAAATCAGTTATTATTTAAACCTAGTTTGCTTTATCTCTCCAAGCCTTAGTTTCATTGCCAGTTTCTGGCAATAATAGTCTTTCTGTTTCAAGGAATTTTATTAAGGATTCATTGAAACAGTGAAAAAAAAGAGTATAGTGTCAGATAGAGGGTAAATACTTAACAAAGTCACCTAACATGACTATAGTTATTTGACTTCCCTGGTGGCTCAGACGGTAAAGCATCTGTTTATAGTGTGGGAGACCCGGGTTCAGTCCCTGGGTTGGGAAGATCCCCTGGAGAAGGAAATGGCAATCCACTAGTAGAAAACTATACTTGGGGTAGAGTATGAAGAGTACCTCTTCTCAATGAGAAGTTTAGATGTAATGGGGTTTGGAAAATTTGTTGTTGTTTAGTTGCTCAGTCATGTCTGACTCTTTGTGACCCCATGGACTGTAGCCCACCAGGCTCCTCTGTCCATGGGATTCTCCAGGCAAGAATACTGAAGTAGATTGCCATTTACTACTCCAGGAAATCTTCCTGACCCAGGGATTGAACCCATCTCTCCTGCATTGGCAAGTGGATTCTTTATTGCTGAGCCACCAGGGAAGTCTTAAAGTAAGTCATTTAATGTGCTTGAGTGGGTGATATTATGGCAGCGGTATTTTAGAAATCCTAGTCTAGTCCAGGTAAGACCTTGACCAGGTAGATGTGAGAAGCAGAGAAGCCAGCTAGAGGTGGTGTGAGGAAGAGGGTCTCAAGCTGTGTCTGAAGGAAGGAGAGTAAAGAGGCTCTCTGAGTAGCATTTCCTCAGACGAAACAAAGAGACTTGGTATTCATTTTGATTTAGGGAGTGAGGATGAGAAGATAGCCAACCCTGTTATCTCACATTCACTAACCTGGGATGTGGAAAAAGAACTGTCCATGGTAGCAATCTGGTATTTAGATAAATACATCTATTTGTGTAGGCTTTCCCAGGGGCTCAATAGTAAGCAATTCACCTGCAATGCAGAAGATACAGGTTTGATTCCTGGGTCAGGAAGATCCCCTGGAGATCTTGGAGAAGGAAATGGCAACATACTCCAATATGCTTGCCTGGCAAATCCCATGGACAGAGGAGCCTGGTGGGCTACAATCCATGGGGTTGAAAAGAGTCAGACACTGCTTAGTGACCAAAGGACAACATCTATTTGTGGAGTAGGTATGATGAGTTTTCTTTGACACTACTGAGTCTACACCTATTTGCTCTTTACAGCATCGAATCTTGCTTCTACCACCAGTCTCATCTGCAACTGGGTGTTATTTTTGCCTTGGCTCCATCCCTTCATTCTTTCTGGAGTTATTTGCTAGTGACAGAATGAAACACCAACACGGCCGAATGGTTTGAATCTTTTCTTTATTCTTCTTATTCTCTGCTGCTTCTTGCAGCTGCCTTATTTTATATCTTTTTCACAACAATTTACAGGGCAAGTTGCCAAAACACTATGATTCAATGACTATACAGTGCGCAGGCATGGGGCAAGATAACCTTTACCTTAACTTATTTACTGCAGCTAAGACTTTGTTTTGGGGAACTTCCTTATCAACTTAGAATCCATTTTGACCCTGGGTCTGTTCCTTTTTGAAGGATCAGAAAAACATCCTTGTATGCAAGAAATGTTCTTTTCCATGGGGTCAAAGGATTCTTGGCTGAAGATCTCGTTTGCAAGAATATTCAGCCCTGATCGGGAGCCTTGCTTGCAAGAGTCTTCCCAGCCTCCCTTATACTTTGTTCCCTACAGTTATTTCTCCACTGATCTCCAGTAGCATATTTAGCACCTACTGACCTGGGGAGTTCATCTTTCATTGTCCTATCTTTTTGCCTTTTCCTACGGTTCATGGGGTTCTCAAGGCAAGAATACTGAAGTGGTTTGCCATTCCCACATCTCATGTGGACCACATTCTGTCAGACCTATCCACCATGACCTGTCCATCTTGGGTGGCTCCACATGGCATGGCTGTGGTCCATGTGATCCGATTGTCTAGTTGTCTGTGATTGTGAACGTCAACATTCTAGGAATCAGAGAACTAAGATGGACTGGAATGGGTGAATTTAACTCAGATGACCATTATATCTACTACTGTGGGCAGGAATCTCTTAGAAATGGAGTAGCCATCATAGTCAAGAAAAGAGTCCAAAATGCAGTACTTGGATGCAATCTCAAAATTAATAGAATAATCTCTGTTCCTTTCCAAGGCAAACTATTCAATAAATGGTAATCCAAGTCTATGCCCCGACCAGTAATTCTGAAGAAGCTGAAGTTGAATGGTTCTATGACGACATACCAGACCTTCTATAACTAACACCCAAAAAAGATGTCCTTTCCTTTATAGGGGACTGGAATGCAAAAGTAGGAAGTCAAGAAACACCTGGAGTAACAGGCAAATTTTGCCTTAGAATACAGAATGAAGCAGGGCAAAGGGTAACAGAGTTCTGCCAAGAGAACGCACTGGTTGTAGCAAACACCCTCTTGCAACAACACAAGAGAAGACTCTACACATGGACATCACCAGATGGTCAACAGCAAAATCAAATTGCTTATATTCTTTGCAGCCAAAGATGTAGAAGCTCTATACAGTCAGCAAAAACAAGAGCAGGAGCTGACTGTGGCTCAGATCATGAACTCCTTATTGCCAAATTCAGACTTAAATTGAAGAAAGTGGGGAAAACCACTAAACCATTCAGGTATGACCTAAATTAAATCCCTTATGATTATACAGTGGAAGTGAGAAATAGATTTAAGGGCCTAGATCTGATAGATAGAGTGCCTGATGAACTATAGACTGAGGTTTGTAACACTGTACAGGAGACAGGGATCAAGACCATCCCCAAGAAAAAGAAATACAAAAACGTAAAGGCTGTCTGAGGAGGCTGTACAAATAGCTGTGAAAAGAAGAGAAGTGGAAAGCAAAGGAGAAAAGGAAAGATGTACCCATTTGAATGAAGAATTCCAAAGAATAGCAAGAAGAGATAAGAAAGCCTTCCTCAGTGATCAATGCAAAGAAATGGAGGAAAACAATAAAATGGGGAAGATAAGAGATCTCTTCAAGAAAATTAGAGATACCAAGGGAACATTTCATGCAAAGATAGGTTCGATAAAGGACAGAAATGGTATGGACTGAACAGAAGCAGAAGATATTAAGAAGAGGTGGCAAGAATACACAGAAGAACTGTACAAGAAAGATTTTCACGACCCAGATAACCATGAATGTGTGATCACTCACACTCACCTAGAGCCAGACGTCCTGGAATGTAAAGTCAGGTGGGCCTTTAGAAGCATCATTATGAACAAAGCTAATGTAGGTGATGGGATTCCAGTTGAGGTATTTCAAATCTGAAAAGATGATGCTGTGAAAGTGCTGCACTCAATATGCGAGCAAATTTGGAAAACTCAGAAGTGGCCACAGGACGGGAAAAGTCAGTTTTCATTCCAATCCCAAAGAAAGGCAATGCCAAACAATGCTCAAACTACTGCACAATTGCACTCATCTCACATGCTAGCAAAGAAATGCTCAAAATTCTCCAAGCCAGGCTTCAGCAGTATGTGAACTGTGAACTCCGTAATGTTCAAGCTGGTTTTAGAAAAGGTACAGGAACCAGAGATCAAATTGCCAACATCTGCTGGATCATCAAAAAAGCAAGAGAGTTCCAGACGAACATATATTTCTACTTTATTGACTATGCCAAAGCCTTTGACTGTGTCGATCACAATAAACTGTGGAAAATTCTGAAAGAGATGGGAATACCAGACCACCTGACCTGCCTCTTGAGAAACCTGTATACAGATCAGGATGCAACAGTTAAAACTGGACATGGAACAACAGACTGGTTCCAAATAGGAAAAGGCTGTATATTGTCACCACTCTTATCATGGTACATCATGAGAAACGCTGGGCTGGAAGAAGCACAAGCTGGAATCACGATTGCCAGGAGAAATATCACAGCCTCAGATATGCAGATGACACTACCCTTCTGGCAGAAAGTGAAGTACTAAAGAGCCTCTTGAAAGTGAAAGTGGAGAGTGAAAAAGTTGGCTTAAAGCTCAACATTCAGAAAACAGAGATCATGGCATCCGGTCCCATCACTTCATGGGAAATAGATGGGGAAACAGTGGAAACAGTGTCAGATTTTATTTTTCTGGGCTCCAAAATCACTGCAGATGGTGATTGCAACCATGAAATTAAAAGACGCTTGCTCCTTGGAAGGAAAGTTATGACCAACTTAGCATATTCAAAAGCAGAGACATTATTTTGCCAACCAAGTTCCATATATTCAAGGTTATGGTTTTTCCAGTAGTCATGTATGGATGTGAGAGTTGGACTATAAAGAAAGCTGAGCTCAGAAGAATTGATGCTTTTGAACTGTAGGTTGGAGAAGACTCTTGAGAGTCCCTTGGACTGCAAGGAGACCCAACCAGTCCATTTTAAAGGAGATCAGCCCTGGGTGTTCATTGGAGGGCCTGATGTTGAAGCCTAAACTCCAATATTTTGGCCACCTGATGCGAAGCACTGACTCATTTGATACTGGAAGAGGTTGAGGGCAGGAGGAGAAGGGGATGACAGAGGATGAGATGATTGGATGGCATCACTGACTCAATGAACATGGGTTTAGGTGGACTCCGGGAGCTGGTGATGGATGGCGTGATGCAGTTCATGGGGATGCAAAGAGTTGGATATGAGCGACTGAACTGAACTCTCTGTTTAAAACCTTCCCTGATAGGCTGTAAGTGCCAGGAGGACAGGAAACTTTTTTGTCATTGACATCAGCATCTTCAGCATCTAGCACAAAGCCAGGTGCTTAGTGAATACTTTGTGACTATTCATTGAATCAAACTGAGTAGAGTTTAAGGTGGTAGCCGGAAATTTGAGTGAAGCTATGGGCATCAGGAAATATGGCTTCTTTGGGGAGGCATTCCTTTAAAAATGGTACTTAAAAGCCATGAAAGGATGATCACACTTGAAAGTAAATATAGAGAAAGAATAAAAAGAATAAAAGGACAGCACTTTGGGGCCATTTCTAGTTTGAGAGTAAGAGGAGATAAAAGAATTGTATCTGACCGGGTTATTCTGTAATAAAAACAACTGTAGAAACTCAGCAGTGCAGCATCATGAATTTATTTCCTACTCACAACACTTGCCCAGCTCAATCAGTGGGACACTCATTCAATCTGGCTACTTGTACACCTCTCTTGATGCAAATCTGCTGCTTCCTCACATCCTCACTATTAGCACTATCCATCTGTGATTTTTCTAATTTTTCTTCCAGCATCAACTACTAGCTCTCTCACTATGGAATCATTTTAAAACTTTTGAAGAGAGAAAATCTAATTGGTCCAAGAAGTCAACATCCATCCCTTTGGACCCTATCTAGCCTGTTGTTTGTCTGACTGTGGATCAAAGGCTATCATTTTATCTAATTCTCTGTGACCAAGAGGGATCACATTAGAGGAAGTAATAGCCCAAATATTTTATCTGAGTTGCCTTCGCCATGCTTCAGGTCCATTCCCAAGATGTTTGTTCAGAAGCAGCCTTACTTATATGGCTGTTTCTGAAGGGAGACCAAGTGACCAGTGATGGAGTGAGAATTCAGTGCTTTTTTGGAAAGGAGGGGGAGATTTATCTAAATTTATTTTTATTTGCAATTACAATCCCAATAAAGTTGTATTTACAGACCTATTCTTATTTTCCTCTTTCTCTTCAATTTCTGAATTCATCTCAGAACAAAAATGTAAGTTTTGAGGTTCGTTGAAGTGGAGAAAAAAAGAGACAAGAAATAATTTCATTTGATGTCTTTGTTTATCTGTAATATGAGCACAATTCAGGGAAAAATATAAACTGGGCTGTCACTACTAGAAGAAATGCTGTAATATCAAGTGTCCTATTTATGAATGTGAAAAGGGGGAAAAGTACAAGAAATTAGAAATCAGATCACAAATGCTTTTCCACCAAAGATCAGCATCTTGAGCTCAGAGACTTGGTAAATGAAATGGTTAACCAGCACTGGTCCTACAAGGTTTGCCCCAAGAAAAAAACATCTGACCTTCCTAAAAGCTTTGACAGCTAACAAGTTGCTCTTACCTCTCATCTCACTGGAGTATCTCCAATCCTTTAAGTTGTAAATAGATGTTGCTATTCAAATTTTCAGAAGAGGAAATCAAGGCCAGAGAAATTGAAATCTAGCCAAGATTTTAAAAGAAATATGGGCAGATGCAAAGATTTGGATTCAGATTTTCTAATTCCATGTGTTGTGTTTCTTTGGGCTGTAGAAAGCTTTCCCCTCTTTCACCTCCTGCAGTTCACTAGGATGCAGTGAAATGGCACAGTTTCAGGCACAGATGACCCAAGACGGTGACAGTTAGTGCCACCAACTGTGTGACCTTGGACAAATAACTTGGTTCTCTACCTTTCATCTTCTTCAAGTAGAAAGCTGAGAAAATTATAACCTAACTCCAGGGCTTCATGTGATTTAAATAACGTCTCTACAGTACTTAGCGTATGTTAAGCACTACTAGATGGGGAAACAATGACAGACTTTATTTTCTTTGGCTTCAAAATTACTGCAGATGGTGACTGTAGCCATGAAATTAAAAGACACTTGTTCCTTGGAAGAAAAGCTATGACCAGCCTAGATAGCATATGAAAAAGCAGAGACATTACTTTGCTGACAAAGGTCCATCTAGTCAAAGCTATGGTTTTTCCAGCAGACATGTATGGATGTGAGAGTTGGACCATAAAGAAAGCTGAGTGCTGAAGAATTGATGCTTTTGAACTGTGGTACTGGAGAACACTCTTGAGAGTCCTTTGGACTACAAGGAGATCCAACCAGTTCATCCTAAAGGAGATCGGTCCTGGATGTTCTTTGGAGGGACTGATGCTGAAGCTGAAGCTCCAATACTTTGGCCACCTGTTGTGAAGAGTCTATTCATTGGGAAAACCCTGATGCTGGGAAAGACTGAAGGCAGGAGGAGAAAGTGATGACAGAGGATGAGACGACTGGAAGGTATCACTGACTCAGTGGACATGAGTTTGATCAAGCTCCAGAAAATAGTGAAGGATAGGGAAGCCTGGCATGCTGCAATCCAGGGGGTCGCCAAATTGGACACACCGGAGCAACTGAACTACATTATTACCGTTGAAATAATTCCTTCGGGTTAAGCTGTTTCTAAAGTATTAAAATGTAAATAGGACTCTTGGCAGGTCAAGTACATAAATCTATAGCTGCAGTTAACTTATTAAGAAGGAACTGAGGCTGGAGAGTTTCCTTAATTTGAAGGGAAATACTGAAGCAGACACGGCGGGGGAGGCGTGTTCAGACGAGCGCCTCAGGCTGGGGCCGAGGGCGCCTGCGCAATCAGGATCCTGTGCGCGGTGTCTTGGCTCAGGCTCTGGCCCCAGGAGACGGCTCACAGCAGCCATGAACCTGACCGTCACATGTTTGCACTGGGTTGTGTTTGCTGGTGGGAACCCCTGGGACACCCTGAAAGATGTGAGATACAGAATCTCCCCAGTCATAGCTCAGAAATTCATTTGAGGGCCATTAAAAGTAGTTCTTATTCAAAGGAAGGGGCCACATTTTGTGAACCTCTGCTAAGGAGTAGTCCCCCGACTGCACCCGCCCCACCCCCACTCCCAGGTGACACCCTAGAACCTGTGAAGGCAGGCTGGGGTCCAAGCTTGTCTGGGGAGGAAATGACAAGTAAACTGAAGAAAATGTTTTCAACCTCAATAGAAATCCAAGAAATAAGAGTTATACTAATCATTAGTACAATAAAATACCTTGAAAGGTTTTAAACCAAGGGAAGATTGTGGTGAGAGTACTTTGAAAAAAATTGCCTCTAACTCTCTGAGGACATCTGTATGCAAATGACTAAGATAAAAGATTTTTTTTAATGCTGAAGTACCAGTATTTTAAGGATTTAAAAATAATGGGTGACTTCTCTGGGGGTCCAGTGGTTAAGAATCCACCTTGCAATGGTAAAGAGAAGGGTTCCCTCCCTGATCAGAAAACTAAGACCCCACTTGCCCAGGTACAACTAAGTAAGCTTGGAGCCACAGCTAGAGAGTCCCTATGCCACAACTGAAAGATCCTCCATGAGGCAATGAAGATTCCATGCGGTGCAACCAAGACCCAGTGCAGCCAAATAAATAGATAAAATTTTAAAAATAAATAGAAATGACAAAACATTACACATTGGTATTATGCTCACTGCAGAAGTTCTGCTTGGTGTCATCCACTCAGGTGTCCCTACTTTTCTCTGCTCCCTCTGTCTTTCCTGTTTCTGCTTCCAGGAAAACTACCAGACTCCACTATCCTTTTCCTTCTTTAACCTTTTTCTATTTTCTTGTCTAGGTCATACAATTAGACCATTTCATCCACTAAGCATGTTAGAGTGCTTTGCAAACAAAGGCAAAATCTTTGTACTCCAGGAGTTTACAGCCCAGTGGAGACAAGGATACAGGTAAATGTAATACAAGGCAGAAGAAAAATGTTGCATCTTAAATATAAATTAAATGCTATAGTCTTTCAAAACATGAAGAAAACAGACTTTGTGGTGAATCTCTGTCCACCTTTGGCAGATGTTGAAGTGGAGGCCCCCAGGGAGGAAGTGATTCCCTTAGGCGCCAGGGTCTGTTTCTCATATATATATATAAGATCAGGCACTTCCTCTGTGTGTCTTTGGCAGCATGACCCTGAGTGGACCAGGGTCCCATTATAAAGTCTGAGATCCCAAGGCAAATGAGGCAGGCTGCTTTTCGTGGTCAAGCTTTTAGGAAGTACTACATAGCCTATCCTCTTTTCAAAGTGACCATTCAAGTATTAAAGTTTCCTAGAAGTTCAATAGAGGAGAGAGATTTATTCCTCAGACTGGAATCTTCCTTCACACCTTCAGAGCCCTGAAGATCTAGTCTTCAAGTCAGAGAAGCCTTGGAGCATCCTTGGAAACCCAGTATGGGTCAGTCCCTCCTCCCTCCACTGACTGTTCTGCTCTATACCGAAAAGAAAAAAAAAAAAAGGAAAAGAGTGAAAGGGGCCTCTGAATGCCTCTGTGGCCAACTTTTCGGGCAGTTACTTGTATGTACATTAAGAATGATCTTTGTCTAACTTTTAGGATGAGGGATATTTATCATGGCTGTTGATTAGTGACACGATTCTGGAGCTTATATCTGAGCCCATATGTCATTACCTGTGATGTATAATCCCCTCGCTGGAAATTTTCGATTTTACTTCTTTAATGTCAAAATAATATACTAACTTTTATTCATTTTACTACTGCTTTTAAAAATAGGTAATACATTCACATGGCACAAAATTCAAAAGCCAAAAGAGTTCGACGTGAGATGTACTCTCTGCAAACTCTGTCCCCAGTAGCCCAGTTTATATATACATTATATATATATATATAGTGTGTGTGTGTGTGTGTGTGTGTGTGTGTGTGTGTGTGTATGTGTTACCCTTTGCCATTCTTCCCAAAGGGGATGGCTACAGATACACATTATTATGCTCTTTGCACTTAAAAATACATTTTGGTAATAGCGCATTATATGTACATAGAGAGGTCCTCATTTGTTTTAATAGCTGCCTTGCATTCCATTGCAGGCTTCCTAAGTGGTACCCTGGCAAAGAATCTGCCTGCCAGGGCAGGAGTTGCAGTTTCCATCTCTGGGTAGGGAAGATCCTCTGGAGAAGGAAACAGCAACCCATCCCAGTATTCTTGCCTGGGCAGTCCCATGGATGGAGGAGCCTGGTGGGCTACAGTCCATGGGGTACCACAGAGTTGGACATGACTTAGCAGCTAAAGAACAACAATAATAAATCCCATTGTATGTGTTGTTGTTCAGTCCCTCAGTCACATACGAGGCTGCGATCCCATGGCCTGCAGCACACCAGGCTTCCCTGTCCTTCACCATCTCCCAGAACTTGCTCAAACTCAGGTCCGTTGCGTCAGTGATGCTATCCAACCATCTTGTCCTCTGCCTTCTCCTTCTCCCAATTTCAATCTTTTGTAGCATAAGGGTCTTTTCTAATGAGTTGGCTCTTCGCATCAGGTGGTTAGAGTTTTGGGACTTCAGTTTCAGCATCAGTCCTAATAAATATTTAGGACTGATTTCCTTTAGGATTGACTGGCCCGATCCCCTTTCAGTCCAAGGGACTCTCGAGAGTCTTCTCCAACACCACAGTTCAAAAGTATAAATTCTTTGGTTTTCAACCTACATTATGGTCCAACTCTCATACCCATACATGACTACTGGAAAAACCATAGCTTTGACTAGATGGCCTTTGTCGGAAAGTAATGTCTCTGCTTTTTAATACACTAAGTTGGTCATAACTTTTCTTCCAAGGAGTAAGCATCTTTTAATTTCATGGTTGCAGTCACCATCTGCAGTGATTTTGGAGCCCAAGAAAATAAAGCCTGTCACTGTTTCCATTGTTTCCCCATCTATTTGCCATGAAGTGATGGGACCAGATGCCATGATCTTCATTTTATGAATGTTAAGTTTTAAGCCAGCTTTTTCACTCTCCTCTTTCACCTTCATCAAGAGGCTCTTTAGTTCTTTTTCATTTTCTGTTTTAAGTGTGGTGTCATCAGCATATGTGAGGTTATTGATATTTCTCCCAGCAATCTTGATTCCAGCTTGTGATTCATCCAGCCTGGCATTTCTCATGATGTACTCTGCATATAAGTTAAATAAGCAGGGTGACAATATACAGCCTTGAAGTACTCCTTTCCCAATTTGGAACCAGTTTGTTGTTCCATGTCCGATTCCAACTGTTGTTTCTTGACCTGCATATAGGCTTTGTAGGAAGCTGGTAAGGTGTTCTGGTATTCTTATCTCTTTAAGAATTTTCCAAAGTTTGTTGTGATCCACACAGTCAAAGGCTTTAGTGTAGTCAGTGAAGCAGAATAGATGTATTTCTGGAACTCTCCTGCTTTTTCTATGATCCAGAGGATGTTAGCAATTTGAACTCTTGCTCCTCTGCCTTTTCTAAAACGAGCTTGAACATCTGGAAGTTCTTGGTGTACATACTGTTGAAGCCTAGCTTGGAGAATTTTGAGCCCTACTGTGCTAATGTGTGAGATGAGTGCAATTGTGAGGTAGCTTGAACATTCTTTGACATTGCCTTTCTTTGGGATTGGAATGAAAATTGACCTTTTTCAATCCTGTGGCCACTGCTGAGTTTTCCAAATTTGCTGGCATATTGAGTGCAACACTTTCACAGCATCATCTTTTAGGATGTGAAATAGCTCAACTGGAATTCCATCACCTCCACTAGCTTTGTTTGTATGGTGCTTCCTCAGGCCTGCTTGACTTTGCACTCCAAGATGTCTGGTTCTAGGTGAGTGGTCACACCATCGTGGTTATCTGGGTCATTAAGACCTTTTTTGTATAGTTCTTCTGTGTATTCTTGTCACCTCCTCTTAATACCTTTTGCTTCTTTTAGGTCCATATCATTTCTGTCCTTTATTGTGCCTATCTTTGCATGAAATATTCCCTTGGTATCTCTAATTTTCTTGAAGAGATCTCTAGTCTTTCTCATTCTATTGTTTTCCTCTATTTCTTTGCATTGATCACTGAGAAAGGCTTTCTTATCTCTCCTTGCTATTCTTTGGAACTCTGCATTCAGATGGGTATATCTTTTCTTTTCTCCTTTGCCTTTAGCTTCTCTTCTTTTCCCAGCTAATTGTAAGGCCTCCCCAGACAACCATTTTGCCTTTTGCATTTCTTCTTCTTGGGGGATGGTTTTGATCACTGCTTCCTGTACAATATCATGCACCTCTCCACTCTGTTTTTAGATCTAATCCCTTGAATATATTTGTCACTTCCACTGTATAATTGTAAGGGATTTGATTTAGGTCATATGTGATTGGACTAGTGGTTCTCCCTACTTTCTTCAGTTTAAGTCTGGATTTTGCAATAAGGAGTTCATGATCTGAGCCACAGTCAGCTCCTGGTCTTGTTTTTGCTGCTGTATAGAGCTTTTCTATCTTTGGCTGCAAAGAATATAATTAATCTGATTTTGGTATTGACCATCTGGTGATGTCCATGCGTAGAGTTGTCTCTTGTGTTGTTGAAAGAGAGTGTTTGCTATGACCAGTGCGTTTTCTTGACAAAAATATGTTAGCCTTTGCCCTACTTCATTTTGTACTCCAAGGCCAAATTTTTCTGTTGCTCCAGGTATCTCTTGACTTCATACTTTTGCATTCCAGTCCCCTATAATGAAAAGGACATCTTTTTTGTGTGTTAGTCCTAGAAGATCTTGTAGATCTTCATAGAACCATTCAACTTCAGCTTTTATGGCATTAGTGGTTGAGATAAAACTTGGATTACTGTGATATTGAATGGTTTGCCTTGGAAATGAACAGAGATCATTCTGTTGTTTTTGAGATTGCACCCATGTGCTGCATTTAGGACTCTTTTGTTGCCTATGAGGTGATTCTTGCCCACAATAGTAGATATAATGGTCATCTGAATTAAATTTGCCCATTCTGGTCCATTTTAGTTTACTGATTCTTAAAATGTTGATGTTCACTCTTGTCGTCTCCTGTTTTAACCACTTTCAATTTACCTTGATTCATGGACCTAACTTTCCAGGTTCCTATGCAATGCTGTTATTTACAGTATTGGGCTTTGCAAGTGGCTCAGTGGTAAAGAATCTGCCTGCCAGTGCAGGAGATCCAGGTTCCATCTCTGGGTCAGGAATATCCTCTGGAGAAGGAAATGGCAATCCATCCCAGTATTCATGCCTGGGAAGTTCCATGGATTGAGGATGCTGGCAGGCCTACAGTCTATGGGGCCCCAAAGAGTTGAACATGACTTAGCAACTAAAGAACGACAACAACAACAAACGCCATTGTATGTACCATCATCTATTTAATCATGACATTTAGGCTATTTCTAGCCTTTCATTCTAGTCAAATCTGCAGTAAATAAATTGAGAATATTTACAAAATTAGGTAGTAGCTTCCTGCCACTAAAACAAATCCAGAAAGTTAGTTTAGGATCTATAAAAATCTTTTTATAATATGCTTCGTAGTATTAAGTCAGGCTGTATACATAAATTGCTAATAAACTGGGGTAAGAAAAACTTTGATAATTAGCATTTATGCTGAGCACACAGCATAAAGGGAACCAAAGGCAACTAAAGGCAAAATGGAACTAAAGTCAAAATATCCTAAACTCACAGGGTCTGGTGGTTTTATGTTAGGGCACAGGACTGGAAAAATGTCAGTTTGCATTACAATTCCAAAGAAAGGCGGTGCCAAAGGATGCTCAAACTACTGCACAATTGCACTCATCTCACACCCTAGTAAAGAAATGCTCAAAATTCTCCAACCCAGGCTTCAGCAATACCTGAACCATGAACTTTCAGATGTTCAAGCCGGTTTCAGAAAAGGCAGAGGAACAAGAGATCAAATTGCCAACATCCGCTGGATCATGGAAAAAGCAAGAGAGTTCCAGAAAAACATCCATTTCTGCTTTATTGACTATACCACAGCCTTGACTGTGTGAATCACAAGAAACTGTGGAAAATTCTGAAAGAGATGGGAAAACCAGACCACCTGACCTGCCTCTTGAGAAACCTGTATGCAGGTCAGGAAGCAACAGTTAGAAGTGGACATGGAACAACAGACTGGTTCCAAATAGGAAAAGGAGTATGTCAAGACTGTATATTGTCACCATGCTTATCATAGTACATCATGAGAAATGCTGGGCTTGAGGAAGCACAAGCTGGAATCAAGATTGCCGGGAGAAATATCAATAACCTCAGATATACAGATGACACTACCCTTATGGCAGAAAGTGAAGAAGAACCAAAGAGCCTCTTGATGGAAGTGAAAGAGGAAAGTGAAAAAGTTGGCTTAAAGCTCAATATTCAGAAAACGAAGATCATGGCATCCAGTCCCATCACTTCATGGGAAATAGATGGGGAAACAGTGGCTGACTTTATTTTTCTGGGCTCCAAAATCACTGCAGATGGTGATTGCAACCATGAAATTAAAAGATGCATACTCCTTGGAAGGAAAGTCATGACCAACCTAGACAGCATATTAAAAAGCAGAGACATTACTTTCCCAACAAAGGTCTGTCTAGTCAAGGCTATTGTTTCTCCAGTAGTCATATATGGATGTGAGGATTAGACTATAAAGAAAGCTGAGTACAAAAGAATTGATGCTTTTGAACTGTGGTGTTGAAGAAGACTCTTGAGAGTCCCTTGGTCTGCAAGGAATTCCAACCAGTCCATCCTAAAGGAGATCAGTCCTGAGTGTTCCTTGGAAGGACTTATGTTGAAGCTGAAACTCCAATATTTTGGCCATCTGATGCGAAGTGTTGACTCATTTGAAAAGATCCTGATGCTAGGAAAGATTAAGGGCAGGAGGAGAAGGGGACAACGGAGGATGAGATGGTTGGATGGCATCACTGACTCAATAGACATGAGTTTGGGTCAACTCCGGGTGTTGGGGATGGACAGGGAGGCCTGCTGTGTGGTTCATGGGGTTGCAAAGAGTTGGACACAACTGAGTGTCTGAACTGAACTGAAGATAGAAGTGCCTCTTGGATGGTAACCAAATGCCCCAGGGTGCTTAAGTAACGATGAAGCTGGTCATGCAGTGTTAGTTTTTATTGGATTTGTCAATTTTTAGATCTAAGAATGTTTAAAAAATTTTTTTACATTTACATTTAGCATATTCAAAAGCAGAGACATTACTTTGCTGACTAGGGTCTGTCTGGTCAAGGCTATGATTTTTCCTGTGGTCATGTATGGATGTGAGAGTTGGACTGTGAAGAAGGCTGAGCACCAAAGAATTGATGCTTTTGAACTGTGGTGTTGGAGAAGACTCTTGAGAGTCCCTTGGACTGCAAGGAGATCCAACCAGTCCATTCTGAAGGAGATCAACCCTGGGATTTCTTTGGAAGGAATGATGCTAAAGCTGCAACTCCAATACTTTGGCCACCTCATGCAAAGAGTTGACTCATTGGAAAAGACTCCGATGCTGGGAGGGATTGGTGGTAGGAGGTAGAAGGGGACGATAGAGGATGAGATGGCTGGATGGCATCACCGACTCAATGGACATGAGTCTGAGTGAACTCCGGGAGTTGGTGATGGACAGGGAGGCCTGGTGTTCTGTGATTCATGGGGTCACAGTGAGTCAGACACGACTGAGTGACTAAACTGAACTGAACTGAAACTGAACTGAAAATAATAATTCCACAAGTTAACATTTGTTAAATACTTAACCATATTCAGACACTATTATATGTACACATATTATCTCATTTAATGCATTATGAAACTGATGCTATTATCCCATTTTACTTATTTTATAGAGCTATAGTTACTTTACATTGTGTTAGTTTTAAGTGTACAGCAAAGTTATTCAGTTATTCAGATTCTTTTCCATTTTAGGTTAAGTAGACTTCCCTCAGAGATTGCAATGGCACCCCACTCCAGTACTCTTGCCTGGAAAATCCCATGGACAGAGGAGCCTGGTGGGCTGTAGGCAATGGGGTTGCTAAGAGTTGGACACGACTGAGCGACTTCACTTTCACTCTTCACTTTCCTGCATTGGAGAAGGAAATGGCAACCCACTTCAGTGTTCTTGCCTGGAGAATCCCAGGGGCGGGGGAGCCTGGTGGGCTGCTGTCTATGGGGTCGCACAGAGTCAGACACGACTGAAGTGACTTAGCAGCAGCTCAGACTTCCCTGTTCTATATAGTAGGTCCTTGCTGTTTATCTATTATATATATATATATATATATTAGTGTGTATATGTTAATTTCAAGCTCCTAATTTATCTCTCCTCACCCCCTCGCTATCCCCTGTGGTAAACATAAATTTTTTTTTTCTGTGAACCTGAGTCTGTTTCTGTTTTGTAAATAAATTCATTTTTAAAGATTCCATCTGTAAGTGATATCCTGTGGTGTTTGTCTTTCTCTGTCTGACTTTCTTCACTTGGTAAAGCATCCCCATTTAGCTTTAAATAACTGCTTCCTTTGGTAGATTTGGGAACAAAGGGAGATTTTGTCATAGGCACATTCCAGTGTTATCCAGTGATAGCTAGTCCTGAGTCATGTGTTTGCACCATCGCTCTCTGTTTTCCATGGACTACTTTAGCAGCTAGAGGGCCAGGACCAGGGTGACACAAGTGAGGCAGCTAGGAAACAAGGTTCAGAGGCATTTACTCTAAGAGTTGTGTAGGCAGAAAGTTGGTTTGCCCACCTGACATGGCCTGGAATCCATGGCTTGAGTTCCTTGGAGAGGTGGGTGGAGGTGGGTCTGATCTATGTCACTTCAAGGCAATACACACAGTGATTAAGAGTGTCAATTCTGGAGCTGGACATATTGCTAACTCTCTTTGTATCTCATTTTCCTCATTTGTAGAATGAGGAAGATAATGCTAGAAATATAGCCTACTTTGGTAGTGTTGTCATGAGTTAATAAAAGTGCAGTACAAAGAGTAGCCTTGGCACATGGTTAACTGTTCAATAATTCACAGCTTTTCCTCTTAATGCCATCTCCAGTACTAGTGTCACATATCTCCATGGCACCACCACCCAGACCTGTAAAACTGTATTAAACTTTATAAGGAATTTGTAGAAAATTAAGCAGAATTGCAAAAGAGAATTTAAAGTTGTCAGGCAAAACATTATTTCCTCAAGATGCAAAGGAAAAGCACAGTCCCCACCCCACTTCCTTTCCTTTTCTATAAAGTGGCCTCTTCCCTGCCACAGGATTTGCATATGGCTCACCATGGTTGCAGACCTTGAGTTGTCATTCTCTGCTTATCCCCCAAAAAAACCTATCTTTGCAAGAGGAATACTTGGCAGTCTATCTGTTTCAGGTCAGCAGTGGCATCTGGGACCACCAGCAGGACAGTCCAGGGTAGGCACTGGCAGCCATCTTCAGCCTCCTGAAAAATCTGAGCCAAGTGTACCTCTCTGTGTGACTTCTGCTTGTTGTCTCTATACCTGTCAGCTCTACCTTGATATCCTTTGAGGGTAGTCACTCCTTCTCTGTGATCAGTCAGGAGGTTGAGATAGTTTTTACCCTTAGTTCTAGGGGTGAACTTCAGCCAATAAATAGTGCCTGTACCCCTGGCTCTGGTAATTGACTCATGATGTGTGTGTTAGTCACTCAGTTGTGTCCAACTCTTTATGATTCCATGGACTATAGCCCACCAGGCTCCTCTGTCCATGGAATTCTCCAGGTAAGAATACTGGAGTGGGTTGCCATTCCCTTCTCCGGAGGGTCTTCCCAACCCAGGGATTGAACCTGGTTCTCCTGCACTGCAGGCAGATTCTTTATAGACTGAGCCACCAGGGAAGCCTGGGCTCAGGATATAGCTCAACATAGCCGATCACAGACAAGGAGAGAAGAGGAGACATTTTCTGATAATTCTGGTCTTGCTATTTTTGCAGTGGCTTTTTGCTGTCATGATCTTCCTTTTTCACTAGATGTGTATGAGGAAGGGTTTAGCATAGGTGCTGCTACAGTCATTTTAGAATCAGGAGGGCAGAACCTGGGTAAGAATGGCATCAACACCAGGAACACACACTTACACACAGAGAGAGAGAGAGAGAAAGAAAGAGAGAGAGGAGTCTTGGGTCTAGATGACGTTGCACCTGACCTCTTTGGATTGTTTAGTTATGTGAGACGGTTTATTCTTTTTATTGTTTAAGCCATTTTGAGTTATGTTTTCTCTTTCTTTCTACATAGTGACCTAATTGATAGAGCTTGTTTTCTAAGATTCCAGTAGAGTGAAATTGTCAAAATCTCTCCTTCTCTCTCAATACTTTTAGTTGCACTTATTTCAGGGGTGAAATTGAGATAGGAGTTTTATCACATTGCCTAAAAGTTGTGGATCTTTGTTGGTTATATCTTGGGGCTTCCTTGGTGTCTCAGCAGTAAAGAATCCACCTGCCAATGCAAGAGACGCAGGTTGGATCCCTGGGTTGGGAAGATCTCCTGGAGATGGAAATGGCAAACCACTCCAGTATTCTTGCTTGGGAAATCCCATGGACAGAAGAGCCCAGTAGGCTACAGACCATAGGGTGACAAAGAGTTAGACATGACTGAAGTGACTGAGCATGCTTGCATGATTAGGTAAGTGGAGTCACCAAGGGAAAGGGGTAGAATAATTATCTCAAAAAAGGCCTCAAAACTCCCCAATTCAATAAAAACTATAACCCACAAACCCAAGAAGTTCAACAAACTCCATACACAAGGAATATCAAGAAAACTACATTGAGCTACATTGTGATCCACTTGCTTACAAAAAGTGATAAGGAGAAAATCTCAAAAGTAGCCAGGCATAGAAGACAGATAAAGTACAAAAGCTTGAAGACAAAAAGACAGCATCTTCTCAACAGAAATAATACATGCCAGAAAGCAGTGGAGAAAAAAAAATTCAGCCTACAATTCTACATCTAATAAAAACATTTTTTAAATGGAGATAAACAGAAGCTGAGAAAATTAATCAGAGCAGACCTGCAGTACAAGAAATGTTAAAGGAAAATCATTTAGAAAGAAGAAAAATGATATCAGATGGCAATCTGGATCAGCCAAAGGGAGGAAGGTTAATAGAATGGTAATTATATGGGTAAATACAAAATGCTTCTTCTTTATTGTTTAAGTTTCTTGAAAGATAATGGGCTTTTTAATGCAAAATTGATAGCAATGTATTGTGGGGTTTATAATTTATGAAGAACTAACATATGTGGCAACAACAGCATAAAGATTGGAAAGGGAAAATGGAAGCATATTACCCTAAGATTCTTGTACCGCATGTGGAAAGTGCTAGTTACTTAGTCAGGTCAGACATGGGGTCATGTCTGACCCCATGGACTGTAGCCCACCACGTTCCTCTGTCCATGGAATTCTCTAGGCAAGAATACTGGAATGGGTTGCCATTCCCTTCTCCAGGGGATCTTCCTGACCTAGAGACTGAACCCAGGTCATCTGCATTGCAGGCAGGTTCTGTACAGTCTGAGCCACCAGGGAAGGCCTTTACTATATGAGGAAGTGACGTAATACTTTTTTGAAGGTAGACTGCATTACATTAAAAATATGTAAATCTTAAAGCAACCACTGAAGAAAAACATAAAATGTAATAACTAGTAAGTCAACAAAGTAGATTAAACAGTACTGTAAACAATACTCAAATATTCCAAAAGAAGGCAAAAAAGGAGAAACAGAAAACAAAGAATAGATGGAACAAACAGAAAACAAATTGCAAGATGGTAGATTTAAACCAAACCAATTGGTCATCACAAACAATGTAAATAGTGTGAAAGTGAAAGTGTTCATTGCTCATCGTGTTTGACTCTCTGTGACCCTATGGACTGTAACCTGCCAGGCTCTTCCGTTCATAGAATTCTCCAGGCAAGAAACTGGAGTGGGTAGCCACTGCCTTCTCCAGGAAATCTTCCTGAACCGTGAATCAAACCTGGGTCTCCTGCATTGCAGGCAGATTCTTTACCATCTGAGCCATCAGGTAAGTGGTGTAAATGTCACAATTTAAGTCAGTGATTTTCAGGTTGGATAAGAAAGCCAGAGTCAACTAATATGCTGTTTATAAGAACCACTTCAAATATAATGACAAATAGATTAAAAATTGAAAAAAGATGGTACTTAAGACAGAGGCTTGAGCCATGCCACCTTGATTTCTTGCCACAAATCAAGAATTGTGTTCAGGAGACTTCTGTTAGTATATATGTTCAGTTTCAACCCATTTCTTTTTTGGATTGAGTATATTTATGATACGGTTTTCAGGAATTTCTGTAGGAGAAACAGCCTGCTTATTTCACATAAACATGGAGTCACAGAATATGGTCAATTACTCAGACTAACGGAAACTCTATAATGAAAACCAGGTGCGCACTCAGTCTGGAGCTACTGAGTTGACATGGTATCTTTTAGTGAAAACTGAATGTGATAAATATGAGAATGATCCAAAATTAGGAAAAATATCTGAAAAGAGAAAACATTCCTGGATTGACCTAATAACCATGTGCAAACATAAACTGCCAAAGTATGAAGAAAATATTCTTCTAGCACAGAGAAATGGCTGCCTAAGAAACAGAAACTTTATCTTAAGACAAGGATTAAGATAACTTATCAAGAACATCTATACTTGGGTGATGAAATTCAATGTATCTTTGATGGAAGTGGGTATTTTAAGGGATAAAGAGGACTGATTTGATTCAGATTTGTATGTTGAAAGTGGACATAACACTTCCCAGAGGGACTTATTACCCTCTCACCCTGGATGAAAAGAAATGAAGTTGTTTGTTGAAGAACCAATATTACATACAACTGACTAGCCAATCAAATTCAAAACCTCATAACTTGATGTTTGAGGGTCTTTCATGAAAATTTTGGCACAAACAACATAGTGGTACTCTCTAGAAACTAATGAACTCTTTAAAGGTCCTATATGTGACAATTAAGAAAAAAATTGATCAGTTCTTTCTTGCTTATACATTGTAAACTTGAAGCTAGGCTCTTTTTCCTTGGTTATATTATTTGAACAAAATTTTTAATGAAACAATAAAACTGATTTTACCATGAAATGAAACTGTGATAATGTGGGTAAATCACATTTATGAATGATTCATTTTCTCTAAATCAGAGATTGTATTCAATTGACTTCTGTTAGTATATACCTTCAGCTTCAATCTGTAGGAAGGCTGAATCTCCCAAAATATAAATATTTAGCATATTTTACCTGAACATTATTGTTAAGCTTTAAGTCAAATATCAGTCAATGCCATCCCTTCCCTATGAAGAATAATGACAGAACAACATGATGGAGGAGTAGGTGGGCATGGAGCACGTCTCTCTCCATGGATACATCAGGAATACACCTTCAGACACAGAAGTGCATGCAGAACACCAGCTGAGAGTGGACAGGAGGACCCGACCAATCAGTTCAGTTCAGTCGCTCAGTCATGTCCGACTCCCTGTGACCCCATGAACAGCAGCACGCCAGGCCTCCCTGTCCATCACCAGCACCCGGAGCTTGCTCAAACTCATGTCCATTGAGTCAGTGATGCCATCCAACCATCTCATCCTCTTTCATCCCTTTATCCTCCTGCCCCCAATCTTTCCCAGCATCAGGGTCTTTTCAAATGAGTCAACACTTCGCATCAGATGGCCAAAATATTGGAGTTTCAGCTTCAACATCAGTCCTTCCAATGAACACTCAGGACTGATTTCCTTTAGAATGGACTGGTTGGATGTCCTTGCAGTCCAAGGGACTCTCAAGAGTCTTCTCCAACACCACAGTTCAAAAGCATTAATTCTTCGGTGCTCAGCTTTCTTTATAGTCCAACTCTCATATCCATACATGACTACTTGGAAAACCATAGCCTTGACTAGACGGACCTTTGTTGGCAAACTAATGTCTCTGCTTTTTAATATGCTGTCTAGGTTGGTCATAACTTTCCTTCCAAGGAGCAAGCGTCTTTTTATTTCATGGCTGCAGTCACCATCTGTGGTGATTTTGAAGCCCTCCAAAATACAGTCAGCCACTGTTTCCACTGTTTCCCTATCTATTTGTCATGAAGTGTTGTGACCAGATGCCATGATCTTAGTTTTCTGAATGTTGAGCATTAAGCCAACTTTTTCACTCTCCTCTTTCACTTTCATTAAGAGGCTCTTTAGTTCTTCACTTTCTGCCATAAGGGTGGTGTCATCAGCATATCGAGGTTATTGATATTTCTCCCAACAATCTTGATTCCAGCTTGTGCTTCATCCAGTCCAGTGTTTCTCATGATGGACTCTGCATAGAAGTTAAATAAGCAGGGTGAATGGAAAAGTATATATAGAACCATGCGAAACTCGGCAGGATGAAGGAACTAGGGTTAAAAACAGGAGTGTAGGTAGGACTGGACCTGCCCTCGGAAGGTGGGGGAACTGAAGCAGGGGTCCAATCCCCACACAGGGGCAATTCTTTGAGTCAGAAGAGAAACATTTAAGGCTGAGAGTGAAACAGCTGATCTGTGGCAGCCTAAATGGGATGAGAATCAGACAGTCCTTGCCACAACCTTACACACCCTGGACAGGGACACAGGTCCCCTAGAAGTGGCTGGGAGTTTAGGGATTGTGGAGCAATCCCAGGGTGGGGGCTGCTGTTGACCGCAGAGAGACGGACCGAGGGGATGTGAGGAGGGAGGCTGTGGTGGGAAATGCCTGTGGAGGAAAGCCAGGTAGCCATAAAAGGAAGGCAATGCTTTTGAATCACGCATAGGGGTGGAGCCATCACTATAGCCTCTCTCTCCCCACATGCCAGCATTGGCAGCTGAACAGTAGAGAGGCTGGCCCAGCAACACCTGAGGCTCTGAACTATAGAGCAGGACCCCAGCCGGGGGTAGGGATGGGGCTCTGTGTGCCTGATGTGCTGAACAGCAGAGAAGGACCCCAGGCAAGGGAGCCCTCTAAGTGCCTGACTGGGCGCAGTTACGGAGAAAGACTGGCCAAAGAGGCCTCCTGGTGGCCAGCTACAAGAGGCTCGAGAAAAGACTCTGAAAGAGCCATCACTCCCGCAGTGGAGGCAGTCCGTGTCCCTGCACACTTGGCTCCACCAGGGTCCCCACAAGCCAAGCAGCTGTGCTGCCTTCATGCTTAACCCTCACTGGGCAGAGCTGCCACAGGCAAAAGTCTTGCATCTATGCGTGCAGGGTCACTTTGGTCGTGTTTAACTCTTTGCCACCCTGTGGACTGTGGCCTGCCAGGCTTCTCTGTCAGGGGGTTCTCCAGGCAAGAATACTGGAGTGTATTGTCCAATACTGGTTGCCACACTCTTCTAGAGGACTATATTTCCTGCTGCCCTAGCTGCCAACTCCCCTGAGTACCTGGTGCTGCTAAAACCATTGTGATCCAACCAGCTGCACCACCTCCACATCTGGCCCTCACTGGGGCAGACCCAAGTCCTCCAGGGCAGCCTCAGAAGCAAACTCCAGTGGACGACCCACACGTAGAGGTGGAAATAAAACCATAATGGAAACCAAGGGGAAGTGTGCTAAGGAGGAAGACCCAAAACCTTCCCACCAGCTGTACAAGCTGAAGATTAAATCCACATGATCAACTAGGCAGACTCTGCATCTGTGGAATATATAAAAGGATATTGAAAACTCCCACAAAAGAAAGCACACTAGTTCTGATAGCTGTGGACAATGCAGGCAAGAGCACACAAGAGTATGACCAGATCAGAATCTGAGCTGCCCTACAGCGGGTCCAGAGACCAGCACAGTGTAGGAGGGCATCCTAAGGAGGTGAGGTGATTCTCACTGAGGGAAAAGACTCTGACAGCAGTGACTTAAGAAAATATTTATTATTCTTGTGTTTTGACTTGTTCTGTAGATTTTTTGGATTTTTTTCCTTTTTAAATCCCTCTATTGTAGTTGTTGATTTTATTGGCACTATGGAATCTAATGAAGCTTTTGAACTTTTTTTTGGTCAGTCACATTTTTTATTATTGTTATAAACCTATGCCTCTACAATGGGATTTTGCAGTTCAGTGGAGTTTTCCTTTTTTTTTTTTTAAAATAATTTTAATTAAAAAAACCCTATTATTATTTTTCTACATTTATTCCTTTGTTTGCTTTTCTTACTGTTCTTTCCCCCTTGCAGTTAATCTTTAATGTAGATAATGCTTTTTATCTACTTCTATTTAACTTTGCGTATCTATTCTTTCTTTCTTTCCTTTCCTTTCAACATAACTGTTAGTTTTTCTTCATTGTTTTATTCCCCACTTGGCACCTTGCTTTAGTTTTGTTTTCCAGTTTTTGCTTTAGTTAGTTTTGTTCTTAATTGGTAGATATAATTTTTATTTCCTTTGATCACTGGATCAATCTACTGTACTTTATTTTTGTTGGACTGTTTTCACTTTGCTTATGGGTGTATATGTATATGTGTATATTCCATTATTTTAATTATTTGCCTGACTTTACAACTGCCATTTTGGGTCCATCTTTTTTTTTTTTTGGGTATTTCTTTTAATCTCACTTAATGCCAAAACAAACCACTTGTGGTACCTTTGTTCCTGACCAGAGATCAAGTCCTGAACCTTTGGAGTGGGAGGACTGACTCCAAGACTATCAGAGAACTAAGCCTAGGGAGTATCAAGCAGTGAGAACTCACACAAAAGAAACCACTTGAATACAAGACCTGGCATCACCAAACCAGCAATAGCACCCTGTGCAGGATGCCTCATCTAAACAACAAACAAAACAAAAATATAAACCCAGTCATCAACAGACAGGTTTACCACCTCACTCAGCCTTGCCCATCAGAGGAAAAACAACCAAACAAGAAACTCAGCACAAATCTCACCCTATATGAAACTACACAAACCACTGGACCAACCTTAGGAAGGAAGAAACCAAAAGGAAGAAAGAATTTAACTTTGAAGCCTTGGAAAAGGAGACCTCAAGCACACACACACACACACACACACAAATAATGACAAGGCAGAAAAATACTACACAAATGAATAAATAACCAAGAAACACAGAAGTTCAAATAAATGAAGAGGAAATAGGCAAACTACCTGAAAAAGAATTCAGAAAATGATAGTAAAGATGCTCAAAACCTTTGAAAACAGAATGGAGAAAATGCAAGAATCAATTAACAAAGACCTAGAAGATTTAAAGAATAAACATACAGAGACAAACAACACAATTATTGAAATTAAAAATACTCTAGAAGGACTCTATAGCAGAATATCTGAAGGAGAACAAATCAGAGAGCTGGAAGATAAACTGATGGAAATAACTTATGAAAAGCAGAATAAAGTAGAAAGAATGAAAAGAACTGAGGGTAGTCTCAGAGACCTCTGGGACAACATCAAATGCACCATCATTCGAATTATAGGGGTCCCAGGAGAAGAGAAAAAGGAAGGGTATGAGAAGACTTTTGAAGAGATTATAGTTGGAAAATTTTCCCAACATGGAAAAGGAAATAGTAAGTCAAGTTCAAGAGGCACAAAGAGTCCCATACAGGATAAACACAAGGAGAAACATGCCAAAACACATACTAATCAAACTAACAAAGAGTAAACTCAAAGAAAGAATGTTAATAGCAGCAAGGGAAAAGCAACAAGTGACATAAAGGAAACTCCATACGCCTAACAGCTGATCTTTCAGCAGAAATTTGCAGGCCAGAAGGGAATGGCAGGACATATTTAAAGTACTGAAAGGGAACCATCTACAACCAAGATTACTGTACCCAGCAAGGATCTCATTCCAAATTGATAGAGAAATAAAAAGCCTGTCAGACAAGCAAAAGTTAGGAGAAATTGGTACCAACAAACCAGCTTTACAACAAATGTTAAAGGGACTTATTTAGTCAAGAAATACCAGAGAAGAAAAAGATCTACAAAATCAACCCCAAACGATTAAGAAAACGGCAATAGGAACATATATATCAATAATTACTTTAAACATAAATGTATTAAAAGCTCCAACCAAAAGACACAGACTGGCTCAATGGATACAAAAATAAACCAATATGTATGCTGTCTACAAGAAACCCACTTCAGATCTCAAGACACATATAGACCGAAGGTGAGAGGATGGAAAAAATTTTCCATGCAAATAGGAAGCAAAAGAAAGTTGGAATAGCAATCCTCACAGCAGACAAAATAGACCTTAAAATAAAAAATATTATAGGAGATAAGGAAGGATACAACATAATGATCAAGGGATCAATCCAAGAGGAAGACATAACAATTGTAAATATCTACGCACCAAATATAGGAGCACATCAATACATAAAACAAACACTAACAGACATAAAAGGAGAAATTGACAGTAACACAATAATAATAGGAGACTAACACCCCACTCACACCAATGTATAGATCATCAAAACAAAAAATTAATAAGGAAACACATGTTTTAAATGGTACATTAGAGGAGATGGACCTCACTGATATCTTCAGGACATTCCATCCAAATGCAGAATACAACTTCTTCTCAAGTGCACACAGAACATTCGCCAGGATAGACCACATCTTGGGTCACAAATCAAATCTCAGTAAATTTAAGAAAATTGAAATGGTATCAAGCATCTTCTCTGACCACAATGCTATGAGACTACTTACCAATTACAAAGGAAAAACTGTAAGAAACTCAAACATATGGAGATTAAACAACATGTTTCTAAATAGCTAACAGGTTACTGAAGAAATCAAAAGGGAAATTAAAAAATTTCTAGAAACAAATGACAATGAAAGCATCACAACTCAAAACCTATGGAATGCAGCAAAGCAGTTCTAAGAGGGAAGTTTATAGCAATACAGTCCTACTTCAAGAAACAAGAAAAACATTGAATAGACAACATAAATTTACCTAGAATAACTGGAAAAATGAAGAACAAACAAATCCCAAAATTAATAGAAGGAAAGAAGTCATAAAGATCTGAGCAGAAAAAAAAAATGAAAAAGAAATGAAACAATAGTAAAGATTATAAATCTAAAAGTTGGTTCTTTGAGAAGATAAACATAACTGACAAACTTTTAGGCAGATTCACCAAGATAAAAGAGAGAAGAATCAAATCAACAAAATTAGAAATGAAAAAGGAAAGGTTACAACAGACAATGCAGAAATACAAAGGATTATAAGAGACTACTATGAGCAACCATATGGTAATAAAATGGAAGACCTGGAAGAAATGGACAGATTTTTATAAAAGTTCAGTCTTCTAAGACTGAACCAGGAAGAAATAGAAATTATGAAAAACCCAATTCAGTCAGTCAATCAGTTCAGTCGTTCAGTAGTGTCCGACTCTTTGTGATCCCATGAATCGCAGCACGCCAGACCTCCTTGTCCATCATCAACTCCCGGAGTTCACTCAAATCATGTCCATCGAATCAGTGATGCCATCCAGCCATCTCATCCTCTGTCATCCCCTTTTCCTCCTGGCCTCAATCCCTCCCAGCATCAGAGTCTTTTCCAATGAGTGAACTCTTTGCATGAGGTGGCCAAAGTACTGGAGTTTCAGCTTTAGCATCAGTGCTTTCAATGAACATTCGGGACTGATCTCCTTTAGGATGGACTGGTTGGATCTCCTTGCAGTCCAAGGGACTCTCAAGAGTCTTCTCCAAAACCACAGTTCAAAAGCATCAATTCTTCAGCACTCAGCTTTCTTCACAGTCCAACTCTCACATCCATATATGACTACTGGAAAAATCATAGCCTTGACTAGCCAGACCTTTGTTGGCAAAGTAATGTCTCTGCTTTTCAATGTGCTATCTAGATTGGTCATAACTTTCCTTCCAAGGAGTAAGCATCTTTTAATTTAATGGCTGCAGTCACCATCTGCAGTGATTTTGGAGCCCCCAAAATAAATTATGACACTGTTTCCACTGTTTCCCCATCTATTTCCCATGAATTGGTGGGACCAGATGCCATGATCTTTGTTTTCTGAATCTTGAGCTTTAAGCCAATATTTTCACTCTCCACTTTCACTTTCATCAAGAGGCTTTTTAGGTCCTCTTCACTTTCTGCCATAAGGGTGGTGTCATCTGCATATATGAGGTTATTGATATTTCTCCCAGCAATCTTGATTCCAGCCTGTGCTTCTTCCAGCCCGGCATTTCTCATGATGTACTTATAAGTACATCAAGTGCTTATTTAACTTATAAGTTAAATAAGCAGGGTGACAATATGCAGCCTTGATGTACACCTGGTTTCTATTCAGAATCAGTTCTAACTGTTGCTTCCTGACCTGCATATAGGTTTCTCAAGAAGCCAGTCAAGTGGTCTGGTATTACCATCTCTTTCAGAATTTTCCACAGTTTATTGTGATCCACACAGTCAAAGGCTTTGGTATAAAGCAGAAATAGATGTTCTTCTGGAACTCTCTTGCTTTTTCCATGATCCAGCGGATGTTGGCAATTTGATCTCTGGTTCCTCTGCCTTTTCTAAAACCAGCTTGAACATCTGGAAGTTCACGGTTCACATATTGCTGAAGCCTGGCTTGGAGAACTTTGAGCATTACTTTACCAGCACGTGAGATAAGTGCAATTGCGTGGGAGTTTAAACTTTCTTTGGCATTGCCTTTATTGGGATTGGAATGAAAACTGACCTTTTCCAGTCCTGTGGCCACTGCCAAGTTTTCCAAATTTGCTGACATATTGAGTGCAGCACTTTGACAGCATCATCTTTCAGGATTTGAAATAGCTCAACTGGAATTCCATCACCTCCACTAGTTTTGTTTGTAGTGATGCTTTCTAAGGCCCATTGACTTCACATTCCAGGATGTCTGGCTCTAGGAGAGTGATCAACCATTGTGATTATCTTGGTCATGAAGATCTTTTTGTACAGTTCTTGATATGATAAGCTTATAACAAACATTGGGATCAGGAACAAAAAGATCAGGAACAAGACAAGAGTGTTCACTTTCACCACTATTATTCAACATAGTTCTGGAAGTCCTAGCTACAGTAATCAGAGAAGAAAAAGAAATAAAAGGAATCCAGATTGGAAAAGAAGTTAAGCTCTCATTGTTTGCAGATGACATGATACTGTACATAGAAAACTCTGAAGATAGTATCAGAAAATTACTAGAGCTAATCAGGGAATTTAGCAAAGTTGTAGGATACAAAATCAGTACACAGAAATCACTTGTGTTTCTATATACTAACAATGAAAATACAGAATGAAAAATTAAGAAATCAATCCCATTCACCATTGCAACAAAAAGAATTAAATATCTAGGAATAAACTTACCTAAGTAGAAAAAGTGCAGGCGACTGTGATGGCGCACAGCACGACTGAAAAGAACTACCCCACATCCGAGGTCAGGGGCAGAAGCCAGGATGACCCCATGCCGGAGGGGCGGCAGCCAAGAGGAGCTACCCATGTCCAAGGAGCGGTGGGTGCATGGTCGCAGGATCGCTGAAAGAAGCTACTCCACGTTCAAGGTCAGGAGGGGCAGCAGTGAGGTAAACCCCCTCTTCCAAGGTAAGGAGCAGCGGCTGCACTTTGCTGGAGAAGCCATGAAGAGATACCCCACATCCAAGGTAAGAGAAACCCAAGTAAGATGGTACGTGTTGCAAGAGGGCATCAGAGGGCAGACACACTGAAACCATAATCACAGAAAACTAGTCAATCTAATCACACTAGGACCACAGCCTTGTCGAACACAATGAAACTAAGCCATGCCCGTGGAGCCATCAAAGATGGTGGAGAGGTCTGACAGAATGTGGTCCACTGGAGAAGGGAATGGCAAACCACTTTAGTATTCTTGCCTTGAGAACCCCATGAACAGCATGAAAAGGCAAAATGATAGGGTACTGAAAGAGGAACTCCCCGGTCATTAGGTGCCCAATATGCTACTGGAGATCAGTGGAGAAATAACTCCAGAAAGAGTGAAAGGATGGAGCCAAAGCAAAAACAATATTCAGCTGTGGATGTGACTGGTGATAGAAGCAAGGTCTGATGCTGTCAAGAGCAATATTGCATAGGAACCTGGAATGTTAGGTCCATGAATCAAAGCAAATTGGAAGTGGTCAAACAGGGGATGGCAAGAGTGAACGTCGACATTCTAGGAATCAGGGAACTAAAATGGACTGGAATGGGTGAATTTAACTCAGATGACAATTATATCTACTACTGTGGGCAGAAATCCCTTAGAAGAAATGAAGTAGCCATCATGGTCAACAAAAGAGTTCAAAATGCAGTACTTGAATGCAATCTCAAAAATGATAGAATGATCTCTGTTCATTTCCAAGGCAAACCATTCAGTATTACAGTAATCCAAGTCTATGCCCCAACCAGAAATGCTGAAGAAGCTGAAGTTGAATGGTTCTATAAAGACCTACAAGACCTTTTAGAACTAACACCCAAAAAGATGTCTTTTTCATTATAGGGGACTGGAATGCAAAAGTAGGAAGTCAAGACACACCTGGAGTAACAGGCAAATTTGGCCTTGGAATACAGAATGAAGCAGGGCAAAGACTAATAGAATTTTGCCAAGAGAACACACTGGTCATGGCAAACACCCTCGTCTAACAACACAAGAGAAGACTCTACAAATGGACATCACCAGATGGTCAACACTGAAATCAGATTGCTTATATTCTTTGCAGCCACAGATGGAGAAGCTCTATGCAGTCATCAAAAACAAGACTGGGAGCTGACTGTGGCTCAGATCATGAACTCCTTATTGCCAAATTCAGACTGAAATTGAAAAAGTAGGAAAATCCTGTAGACCATTCGGGTATGACCTAAATCATATCCCTTATGATTATACAGTGGAAGTGAGAAATATATTTAAGGGACTAGATCTGATAGACAGAGTGCCTGATAAACTATGGATGGAGGTTGGTGACATTGTACAAGAGACAGGGAGTAAGACCATCCTCATGGAAAATAAATGCAAAAAGCAAAATGGCTGTCTGGGGAAGCATTACAAATAGCTGTGAAAAGAAGAGAGGTGAAATGCAAAAGAGAAAAGGAAAGATATACCCATTTGAATGCAGAGTTCCAAAGAATAGCAAGAAGAGATAACAAAGCCTTCTTTAGTGATCAACGCAAAGAAATAGAGGAAAACAACAGAATGGAAAAAACTAGAGATCTCTTCAAGAAAATTAGAGATATCAAGGGAACATTTCATGCAAAGTTGGGCTCGATAAAGGACAGAAATGGTCTGGACCTAACAGAAGCAGAAGATATTAAGAAGAGGTGGCAAAAATATTCAGAAGAACTGTACAAAAAGATCTTCATGACCCAGATAATCACGATGGTATGATCAGTCACCTAGAGCCAGACATCTTGGAATGTGAAGTCAAGTGGGCCTTAGAAAGCATCACTACGAACAAAACTAGTGGAGGTGATGGAATTCCAGTTCAGCTATTTCAAATCCTGAAAGATGATGCTGTCAAAGTGCTGCACTCAATATGTCAGCAAATTTGGAAAACTCAGCAGTGGCCACAGGACTGGAAAAGGTCAGTTTTCATTCCAATCCCAATAAAGGCAATGCCAAAGAAAGTTCAAACTCCAGCGCAATTGCACTCATCTCACATGCTGGTAAAGTAATGCTCCAAATTCTCCAAGCCAGGCCTCAGCAATATGTGAACCGTGAACTTCCAGATGTTCAAGCTTGTTTTAGAAAAGGCAGAGGAACCAGAGATCAAATTGCCAACATCCGCTGGATCATGGAAAAAGCAAGAGAGTTTCAGAAAACTATCTCTTTCTGCTTTATTGACTATGTCAAACCTTTGACTGTGTGGATCACAATAAACTGTGGAAAATTCTGAAAGAGATGGGAATACCAGACCACCTGACTGGCCCCTTGAGAAACCTAGATGCTGGTCAGGAAGCAGCAGTTAGAACTGGACATGGAACAACAGACTAGTTCCAAATAGGAAAAGGTGTACGTCAAGGCTGTATATTGTCACCCTGCTTATTTAACTTCTATGTAGAGTACATTATGAGAAACTCTGGGCTGGAAGAAGCACAGGCTGGAATCAAGATTGCTGGGAGAAATATCAATAACCTCATATATGCAGATGACACCACCCTTATGGCAGAAAGTGAAGAGGAACTAAAAAGCCTCTTGATGAAAGTGAAAGTGGGGAGTGAAAAATTTGGCTTAAAGCTTAGCATTCAGAAAACAAAGATCATGGCATCTGGTCCCATCCTTTCATGGGAAATAGATGGGGAAACAGTGGAAACAGTGTCAGACTTTATTTTGGGGGCTCCAAAATCACTGCAGATGGTGACTGCAGCCATGAAATTAAAAGACACTTACTCCTTGGAAGGAAAGTTATGACCAACCTAGATAGCATATTCAAAAGCAGAGACATTACTTTGCCAACAAAGGTCCAGCTAGTCAAGGCTATGGTTTTTTCAGTAGTCATGTATGGATGTGAGAGTTGGACTGTGAAGAAAGCTGAGTGCTGAAGAATTGATGCTTTTGAACTGTGGTGTTGGAGAAGACTCTTGAGAGTCTCTTGGACTGCAAGGAGATCCAACCAGTCCATTCTGAAGGAGATCAACCCTGGGATTTCTTTGGAAGGAATGATGCTAAAACTGAAACTCTAGTACTTTGGCCACCTCATGCAAAGAGTTGACTCATTGGAAAAGACTCTGATGCTGGGAAGGATTGAGGGCAGGAGGAGAAGCGGGCAACAGAGGATAAGATGGCTGGATGGCATCACGGACTCGATGGATGTGAGTCTGAGTCAACTCCGGGAGATGGTGATGGAGAAGGAGGCCTGGCGTACTGCGATTCATGGGGTTGTAAAGAGTCAGACACGACTGAGTGACTGAACTGAACTGAACTGAATTGAAGTAGAAAAAATAACTCTACACAGAAAATTATAAGACACTAATGAAAGAAATTGAAGCCAAGATAAACAGATGGAGAGATATTCCATGTTCCTTGGTAGGAAGAATCAATATTGTGAAAATGACCATAGTACCAAATGAAATCTACAGATTCAATGCAGTCCCTATCAAACTACCAGTGGCATTTTTCACAGAACAAGAACAAAAAGTTTCACAATTCATATGGAAACACAAAAGATCCCAAATAGCCAAAGCAGTATTGAGAAAGAAGAATGAAGCTGAAGGAGTCAACCTTCCTTACTTCAGATTATACTACAAAGCTACAGTCATCAAGACAGTATGGTACTGGCATGAAAACAGAAGTATAGATCAATGGAACAAGATAGAGAGCCCAGAAATAAACCCATGAACCTATTGTTACCTTATTTTTGACAAAGGACGCAAGAATATACAATGGGGCAATAAATAGTGCTGGGAAATGCAGACAGTGACATATAAAAGAATGAAATTAGAACACTTTCTAACACCACACACAAAGATAACCTCAAAATGAATTAAAGTTCTAAATGTAAAACCCGAAACTATAAAACTCTTGGAGGAAAATATGGCAGAACACTCAACGACATAAATCAAAGCAAGATCCTTTATGACCCAACTCCTAGAGTAATGAAAATAAAAACAAAGTAAACAAGTGGAACCTAATTAAACTTAAAAGGTTTTGCACAGCAAAGGAAGCTATAAGCAATGTGAAAAGACAACCCTCGGAATGGGAGAAAATAACCACATGAAACAACTGACAAAGGATTAATTTCCAAAATATATAAGCAGCTCATACAACTCAATGCCAGAAAAACAAACAACCAAGTCAGAAAGTGGGAAAAAGACCCAAACAGACATTTCTCCAAAGAAGACATACAGATGGCTAAGAAACACATGAAAAGATGTTCAACATAGCTCATTAGCAGAGAACTGCAAATTAAAACTACAATGAGATGTCATGAATAGCCCTCATCAAAAAGTCTACAAACAATAAATACTGAAGAGGGTGTGGAGAAAAGGGAGCACTCTTGCACTGTTGTTGGGAATGTAAATTGATACAGCTGCTATGGAAGAAGGTATGGAGATTCCTTTAAAAACTAGGAATAAAACCACCATATGATCCAGCAATCCCACTCATAGACATATACCCTGAGGAAACCAAAATTGAAAAGGACTCATGTATCCTATTGTTCATTGCAGCACAGTTTACAATAGCTGAAACACGGAAGCAGCCTAGATGTCCATCAACAGATGCATGGATAAAGAAGTTGTGGTCATCAGTCAGTTAGTTCAGTCACTCAGTCGTGTCCAACTCTTTGTGACCCCATGAATCACAGCACGCCAAGCCTCCCTGTGCATCACCATCTCCCGGAGTTCACTCAAACTCATGTCCATGGAGTCAGTAATATCATCCAGTCATCTCATCCTCACACATCATTATTTACAACTTTTTTGTTCAAAATAAAATATTTGTCTTAATTTTCTGCAAGTGAATGCTCATACCTTACATTCAGAGATGTTTAGTACTTTTTTTTTTTTTTGATAAATCAGATTCCCAACACAAATAGGCATGAACATATCTGAACTTAAAAAAAAAACACCAAAACACAACTCCCTAGTATTTTAATGTGACAGGTTCTGCATAGAGAACAGATCTAAAGTCAGCTTGATTTCTATTATGCTTTTCTTTGTTTGGGCACTTGGGAAATGTGTTTTCCCCTCTCCTTTATCCTTGTATTCTGTATTTTCCAGAGGGTATGCCCAATATGGGCCTCTTTCTCCTGAGTTTGTTTACAATGTGGTTAGTGACAGAGATGTTTAGAATTATTGTCTGGTTCCTTAAAATCATCTGTCTGTAGTCTTTGTTTGGGGGTGGTGGGTGGTGGTTTCGTTGCTAAGTCATGTTAGTGCACCAAAAACAGAGTAGCCTCAGCTTACTGCAACTAGAGAAAGTCCCCACACAGCAATGAAGACCCAGTGCAGCCAAAAATAAATTAATTAATCAATTTTTAAAAAATCTTGCAAATATTTATTTCAAAAAACACATAAAACCCCTTTTAAGCACAGAATGAGTCACTGTAACTTATAAAGGCATGACCAAAGTGTGAGAAAAATACATATACCCTCAGGAGCAAATACCAAGTCTTGAATACTATAGTCATGGCTTAATATAAAATACTATTAAGGCTTTGTTTACCATCTTCTAGAAGTCTCCTTCTCTTCCCACCTCAAACAAACAAAAACAACAAACAATTATGTTACCATACATAGCCTATCATATCAAAGAGGAAGAACAAATATTACACTGAAATATTTGTTTAAGATTTGGCTTAAATGGAACTCAGAACCGGGAGCCCTTTCTGCCATTAACATCAAAGGTTTACAGCAAAAAGGGTTAATGATAATTAAACTGGTCAGTGCAGAAAAGAATGATTAAATAGAATGGCACTTAAGAAAAAAAGAATATTGTTTTAGAAACAGTTACATGAACTGAAGCTCCCTTGGGTGACATTTTTGGTGTAATGATTTTAAGCTTCCTGTTAAACACTGTGCACTTTGGAGATTCAATTTGCCTGTGGTAATCAGCTGATAGAAACCCATACTAATGGCCTTTTCAGCTTCTTTTATATTGATTCCAAAACATGATACTGGATATAGCTGAACTTTTCCAAAGGGCTGGGTCATCAAACAGATTTTCTTTTTAGATGCAGTGAATTCAATTTCCAGGGAAGTTTAGAATAAAATTCACAGAATTGACAGGGATTTTTGTGTTAAAGGACAGTAATTGGATTGTATTCCTTGGAGTATGTAACTCTACACTATCTGGTGAGAGTTGTGTTTAATTCATGATAAAGTCATAGTTCCTTCATTCAAGACATTGTAGTCAGTTGATTTCTGAGAGGAGATAAACACATACAGTAGGGTACATGTGAAGGTCTGTGGCTTTTGAGTCTTAGAAAATGGTTCTTTTTTTAAAAAAAAAAAATGAATTTCTGGCTATCCTGGGCCTTGTCGCTTTGTTTGGGCTGGTTGCAGTAAGCGGGGCTTCTCACCGTGGTGGCCTCTCTTGATGTGGAGCACGGGCTCTAGGCGTGTGGGCTTCAGAAGCTGCAGCACTTGGGTTTCAGTGGTTGTGTCTCGGGCTCCAGAGCATAGGCTCAGCAGTTGTGGTACACAGCTTAGCTGCTCCATGGCATGTGGCTTCTTTCTGGATCAAGGATTGAATCTGTGCAGGCAGATTCTTATCCACTGCACCATCAGGGAAGTCCAGAAGATGGTTCTTGATTTGTGCTGATATGTTTTGGTCAAAAATAGTGAAGGAATCTAAAATTACATTAAAGCTATCCCTTTCAAGAATTTTGAGAAGTCAACGAAAATAAATTACATTATTTTAATGATTTTACACCAAAAAATTTCACTGCCAAACTCCTAGACAGTTTGAGAAATTGCTTTATCAAACTTTGCTTTCCATCTTGGGTAAAGATGATTTTGTTATTTTAAAAATTGAACACTGTCCATCTTGAAATATCTCACAAATCTGAACATTAAAAATAAATTCTTTTGTTTACTGCTTGATTTAGAAAGTATATAGTGAAGGAAATATGTCCTGCCACTCACAGCCTAAATACTATGATAAGTACACAAAACTCATATTTGGTTAATGAGGTATATCTCTGGGACAGTGAAAGATGTACTTCTTCTTCTTTAAAACAAAAAAAATGCAATAAAAGGCTTAGATAGTCCAAGCCAAATAGGAGATAGATAGGATTTAAAAATAGCTCCTGACGGTGCTGAGTACTCAGTGGGAAATAATATTGATTGATGGTAACCATCCTTTGCTAGAACCTGTGTAGTAAAAGAAATCTTTCAGGGAAATTCTTGAAATTTAAACTAAAAGCTACATGGTAGAGATTCCTGTGATTACTATTCTTAAAGAACACTTGTAATTTCATTTCAAATTCTGCTTGTAAGGGCCTAGAATTCACTATTGTTATTATTCAAAACCCAACATTAAGTTTGAAAATCTAAAAAGCCTAAGAATTTTTAAGCTGGGTAAAGAGAGATTTCATACAATATTTAATGGCTACAGCTCCAGAGAAAAATTTAAAATGTAATAGAGGAGGAGTGAGAGAGAAGACTGAAAATGTGATTTGAGGCATATTGCAAGAGTTCGTTAGCTCTGCAGTACAAACTCATTCTTATGTACCAAGGGTAGCCATCAACGATTTGCAACGAGCCAAAGAGGAATGGGGTAGGAACAGTATTTTAGGAAGACAAATCTGGCCTTCAGAGACCTGAAATTCTTAATTTCAGTGCTAGATTTAATTTAGGCATGGAAAGCAATTGACCTACTATGCATTAAAAATCCAAGTTGCTGTATCATCTCTTCCAGCCCTTTAGGGATCCTTACTGTTTCAATGTGTAAAATTCATTCTCATGCTAGCACCCATTTCTTGACAGTTATTCCTTGGAAGGCATTATTGTTTTATTTGCAAATTCGACCATATCTTTAGCTTTGTTTAAGCCTCACTTGGCATGACTGCAGTCATGAAATTAAAAGATGCTTGCTTCTTGCAAGAAAAGTTATGACCAACCTAGACAGCATATTAAAAAGCAGAGATGTTACTTTGCCAACAAAGGTTCATATATTCAAGGCTATGGTTTTTCCAGTAGTCATGTATGGATGTGAGAGTTGGACTATAAAGAGAGCTGAGCGCCAAAGAATTAATGCTTTTAAACTGTGGTGTTGGAGAAGACTCTTGAGAGTCCCTTGGACAGAAAGGAGATCCAACCAGTCCATCTTAAAGGAAATCAGTCCTGAATATTCATTGGTAGAACTGATGCTGAAGCTGAAACTCCAATACTTCGGCCACCTGATGCAAAGAACTGACTCATTGGAAAAGACCCTGATGCTGGGAAAGATTGAAGGTGGAAGGAGAAGGGGACAACAGAGGATGAGATGTTTGGATGGCATCACTGATTCAATGCACATGAGTTTGAGTAAACTCTGGGAGTTGGTGATGGATGGGGAGGCCTGGCGTGCTGCAGTCCATGGGGTCACAAGGAGTCAGACACAACTGAGTGACTGAACTGAACTGAAGCCTCACTTCCTCCTCCTAGGAGTTTTTCTACCCCTTAAATGCACATTCCACAAAACTCCAATACTTCTTAGCTGCATCATTCCCATAATGTTATCACAAACTACCTTGTGGTGTGGCCTTCTGCATCTCTGAAATCAGCTGACTACAGTATCCTTGAGTGAGGGGAATATGACTTATGTGAAGTGAACAAAGCCCTCTTCCTCCACTATTAGATTATATACTACCCTAGCTTGGTAGGTGCAACATGCATAACTATTGATGATTCCACTCTCTATCCTTATCTCATATCTTATATGAGTCTCTTCACTTTAGTCAAAAATTAGAGATAAGAATTTCAGTCTTTATAATTCAGTTTTTATGTTCCATGCTATTTGCAACTAAGTGGATGTAATTTTTCCTGAGGAGGATTATAATTCGATACTAAGGAAAAAATGGCAACATTATTTTTCAGTTTTTACCATCAAGAGATGGAGTCTATTTCTCCATGCTTTGAATCTTAGTTTGGCCAACGGGACATTAGCAAGCATGGCATAAGCAGAGGCTTGACAGATGCTTGTTCACCAGGAGTTGTCCTCTGTCTTGCTGTTTTTGGAACCCAGCTACCATGTGAAAAAGCCCAGAGTAGCCTGCTGGACACTGAAGACATGTGACCCAGATACTCTGTTGCCCCAACCAACCACCAGATATGCAAGCGAGCCCTCAAGCACCAGCTAGCCCCCAGCTAGTCCAACACATAAGCAACAGCAACCACATGCGTGAGCCTAGGTAAGACCAGTGGAGAAATCGCTTAAACAAGTTCAACCTGAATACCGACTTACAGAATTTTGAACTAATACATAATTATTTTTAAGCCTCTTTATTTAGAAATGTTTTGTTATATATTACAAAATCAAACTGATTTTATATATAATAAAATCAAGATATTAAAAATCTCATTTTCATGCATATTTGACAGAAAGCCTACTGTGCTCTAGGGGCTTCCCAGGTGGCGCTAGTGGTAAGGAACCCACCTGCCAATGCAGGAGACATGAGAGACTCAGGTTCAATCCCTGAATGAGGAAGATCCCCTGGAGGAGGACATGGCAACCCACTCCAGTATTCTTGCCTTGAAAATCCCATGGACAGAGGAGCCTGATGGGCTACAGTTCAGGGGGTCACAAGGAGTCAGACACAACTGAAGCAACTAAGCACACTCGCAGGCACTGTGCTCTAAGGAAGAATGTTCTACATAACTTCTAGAGACCATTTCAGGCAAGAATTAAGAAGAATTATTCTTCCTGGATGAACCTAGGGAAAACAAACAAACAAGAATCACACTGGCAAGTTCATTAAGTTAAATAAACTACATCCACTTACGGAAAGTCAGGAACAGCTTCTTTCCTCCTTTTCTAGAAAGCAACAGAGATAAAAGTCTGTGACATGCAAGAAAAGGACAGGTTTACAACTTCCTGCTCAGCTAATATGATTCTTTCTTCATAGATTTCTTTTTGATTGCTTAAATGCTTCAACAGACAATGACACGAACAGAACCAACACAGTCCAGGAACTAAGTCAATATCTCTTCATGGATGAACTTTAAAATTCTGCCTGTGACTCTGAGGAAATCACCGCTCTGATGCTCATGCTACTGATGAATAAACTGGATTTAAATGGCTGAAATAACTTGCCCAGGTGAATATTTAAATGGTAAAGCTGCAATTTAAATCCAGGCAGCTAAATTCTTAACCAAGGGTCTACACTTTTTTTTTAAAATCTCAGTTTTATTTATTTATTTATTTATTTATATTTTACAGTATTGTATTGGTTTTGCCATACATCAACATGAATCCACCACGGGTGTACATGTGTTCCCCATCCTGAACCCCCTCCCATCTCCCTCCCCATTCCATCCCTCTGGGTCATCCCAGTGCACCAGCCCCGAGCACCCTGTATCATGCATCAAACCTGAACTGAAAATTCGTTTCACATGTGATAATTTACATGTTTCAATGCCATTCTCCCTGATCCTGCCATCACCCTCTCCCACAGAGTCCAAAAGACTGTTTTGTACATCTGTGTCTCTTTTGCTGTCTTGCATACAGGGTTATCGTTACCATCTTTCTAAATTCCATATATATATATGCATTAGTATACTGTATTGGTGTTTTTCTTTCTGGCTTACTTCACTCTGTCTAATAGGCTCCAGTTTCATCCACCTCATTAGAACTGATTCAAATGTATTTTTTTAAATGGCTGAATAATACTCCATTGTGTATATGTACACAGCTTTCTTATCCATTCATCTGCTGATGGACATCTAGGTTGCTTCCATGTCCTGGCTATTATAAACAGTGTTGCGATGAACACTGGGGTACACGCGTCTCTTTCAATTCTGGTTTCCTCGTGTGTGTGCCCAGCAGTGGGACTGCTGGGTCATAAGGCAGTTCTATTTCCAGTTTTTTAAGGAATCTCCACACTGTTCTCCATAGTGGCTGTAGTAGTTTGCATTTCCACCAGCAGTGAAAGAGGGTTCCCTTTTCTCCACACCCTCTCCAACATTTATTGCTTGTAGACTTTTGGATAGCTGCCATTCTGACTGGCATGAAATGGTACCTCATTGTGGTTTTGATTTGCATTTCTCTGATAATGAATGATGTTGGGCATCTTTTCATGTGTTTGTTAGCCATCCGTATGTCTTCTTTGGAGAAATATCTGTTTAGTCCTTTGGCCCACTTTTTGATTGGGTCGTTTATCTTTCTGGAATTGAGCTGCAGGAGTTGCTTGTATATTTTTGAGATTAATTCTTTGTCTGTTGCTTCATTTGCTATTATTTTCTCCCGTTCTGAAGGCTGTCTTTTCACCTTGCTTATAGTTTCCTTTGTTGTGCAGAAGCTTTTAATTTTAATTAGGTCCCATTTGTTTACTTTTGCTGTTATTTCCAATATTCTGGGAGGTGGGTCACAGAGGATCCTGCTGTGGTTTATGTCGGAGAGTGTTTTGCCTATATTTTCCTCTAGGAGTTTAATAGTTTCTGGTCTTACGTTTAGATCTTTAATCCCTTCTGAGTTTATTTTTATGAATGGTGTTAGAAAGTGTTCTAGTTTCATTCTTTTACAAGGGGTTGACCAGTTTTCCCAGCACCACTTGTTAAAGAGATTGTCTTTTCTGTATTGTATATTCTTGCCTCCTTTTTTCAAAGATAAGGTGTCTATAGGTGCATGGATTTATCTTTGGGCTTTCTATTTTGTTCCATTGGTCCATACTTCTGTCTTTGATGACTCTGGCTTTGTAGTACAGACTGAAGTCAGGCAGGTTGATTCCTCCAGTTCCATTCTTCTTTCTCAAGATTGCTTTGGCTATTCAAGGTTTTTTGTATTTCCATACAAACTGTAAAATTATTTGTTCTAGGTCTCTGAAAAATTCCATTGGTAGCTTGACAGGGATTGCATTGAATCTGTAGATTGCTTTGGGTAGTATACTCATTTTCACTATATTGATTCTTCTGATCCATGAACATGGTATATTTCTCCATCTATTAGTGTCCTCTTTGATTTCTTTCACCAGTGTTTTATAGGTTTCTATATATAGGTCTTTTGTTTCTTTAGGTAGATATATTCCTAAGTATTTTATTCTTTTCATTGCAACGGTGAATGGAATTGTTTCTTTAATTTCTCTGTTTTCTCTTTGTTAGTGTATAGGAATGCAAGGGATTTTTGTGTGTTGATTTTATATCCTGCAACTTTACTATATTCATTGATTAACTCTAGTAATTTTCTGGTCGAGTCTTCAGGGTTTTCTACGTAGAGGATCATGTCATCTGCAAATAGTGAGGGTTTCACTTCTTCTTTTCCAATTTGGATTCCTTTTATTTCTTTTTCTGCTCTGATTGCTGTGGCCAAAACTTCCAAAACTATGTTGAATAGTAGTGGTGAGAGTGGGCACTCTTGTCTTGTTTCTGACTTTAGGGAAATGCTTTCAATTTTTCACCATTGAGGATAATGTTTGCTGTGGGTTTGTCATATATAGCTTTTATTATGTTGAGGTATATTCTTGCTTTCTGGCGGGTTTTTATCAGAAATGGATGTTGAATTTTGTCAAAGGCTTTCTCTGCATCTCTTGAGATAATCATATGGTTTTTATTTTTCAATTTATTAATGTAGTGTATTACATTGATTGATTTGTGGATATTGAAGAATCCTTGCATCCCTGGGATAAAGCCCACTTGGTCATGGTGTATGATCTTTTTAATATGCTGTTGGATTCTGTTTGCTAGAATTTTGTTAATGATTTTTGCATCTATGTTCATCAGTGATATTGGCCTCTAGTTTTTTTTTTTTGTGGCATCTTTGTCAGGTTTTGGTATTAGGGTGAGAGTGGCCTCATAGAATGAATTTAGAAGTTTACCTTCCTCTGCAATTTTCTGGAAGAGTTTGAGTAGGATAGGTGTTACCTCTTCTCTAAATTTTTGGTAGAATTCAGCTGTGAAGCCGTCTGGTCCTGGGCTTTTGTTTGCTGGAAGATTTCTGATTACAGTTTCAATTTCTGTGCTTGTGATGGGTCTGTTAAGATTTTCTATTTCTTCCTAGTTCAGTTTTGGAAAGTTGTAATTTTCTAAGAATGTGTCCATTTCTTCCAACTTGTCCATTTTATTTGCATATAGTTGCTGATAATAGTCTCTTATGGTCCTTTGTATTTCTGTGTTGTCCGTTGTGATCTCTCCATTTTCACTTCTAATTTTGTTGATTTGATTTTTCTCCCTTTGTTTCTTGATGAGTCTGGCTAATGGTTTGTCAATTTTATTTATCTTCTCAAAGAACCAGCTTTTAGCTTTGTTGATTTTTGCTATGGTCTCTTTTGTTTCTTTTGCATTTATTTCTGCCCTAATTCTTAAGATTTCTTTCCTTCTACTAACCCTGGAATTCTTCATTTCTTCCTTTTCTAGTTGCTTTAGGTGTAGAGTTAGGTTATTTATTTGACTTTTTCTTGTTTCTTGAGGTATGCCTATATTGCTATGAACCTTCCCCTTAGCACTGCTTTTACAGTTTCCCACAGGTTTTAGGTTGTTGTGTTTTCATTTTCATTCATTTCTATGCATACTTTAATTTCTTTTTGATTTCTTCTGTGATTTGTTGGTTATTCAGCAGCAGGTTGTTCAGCCTCCATATGTTGATATTTTTAATATTTTTTCTCCTGTAATTGACATCTAATCTTATTGCACTGTGGTCAGAAAAGATGCTTGGAATGATTTCAACTTTTTTGAATTTACCAAGGCTAGATTTATGGCCCAGGATGTGATCTATCCTGGAGAAGATTCCGTGTGCACTTGAGAAAAAGGTGAAATTCATTATTTTGGGGTGAAATGTCCTATAGATATCAATTAGGTCTAACTGGTCTATTGTATCATTTAAAGTTTGTGTTTCCTTGTTAATTTTCTGTTTAGTTGATTTATCCATAGGTGTGAGTAGGGTATTAAAGTTTCCCACTATTATTGTGTTATTGTTAATTTCCTCTTTCATACTTCTTAGCATTTGTCTTACATATTGTAGTGTTCCTATGTTGGGTGCATATATATTTATGATTATTATATCTTTTTCTTGGATTGATCTTTTGATCATCATGTAGTATCCATCTTTGTCTCTTTTTACAGCCTTTGTTTTAAAGTCTATTTTATCTGATATGAGTATTGCTACTCCTGCTTTCTTTGGGTCTCTATTTGCATGGAATATCTTTTTCCAGCCCTTCACTTTCAGTCTGTATGTGTCCCTTGTTTTGAGGTGAGTCTCTTGTAGACAACATATATAGGGGTCTTGTTTTTGTATCCATTCAGCTAGTCTGTCTTTTGGTTGGAGCATTCAACCCATTTACATTTAAGGTAATTATTGATATGTATGATCCCATTGCCATTTACTTTATTGTTTTGAGTTCGAGTTTATACACCCTTTCTGTGTTTCCTGTCTAGAGAAGATCGTTTAGCATTTGTTGGAGAGCTGGTTTGGTAGAGCTGAATTCTCTCAGCTTTTGCTTGTCTGAAAGCTTTTGATTTCTCCTTTATTTTTGAATGAGATCCTTGCTGGGTACAGTAATCTGGGCTGTAGGTTATTTTCTTTCATCACCTTAAGTATGTCCTGCCATTCCTTCCTGGCTTGAAGAGTTTCTATTGAAAGATGAATCCCTTGTGTGTTATTTGTTGTTTTTCCCTTGCTGCTTTTAATATTTGTTCTTTGTGTTTGATCTTTGTTAATTTGATTAATGTGTGTGTTGTGGTGTTTGCCTTGGATTTATCCTGTTTGGGACTCTCTGGGTTTGTTGGACTTGGGTGATTATTTCCTTCCCCATTTTAGGGAAGTTTTCAACTATTATCTCCTCAAGTATTTTCTCCTGGTCTTTCTTTTTGTCTTCTTCTTCTGAGACTCCTATGATTCGAATGTTGGGGCGTTTAACATTGTCCCAGAGGTCTCTGAGGTTGTCCTCATTTCTTTTAATTCTTTTTTTTTTTTTCCTCTGTTTCATTTATTTCAACCATTCTATCTTCTACCTCACTTATCCTATCTTCTACCTCCATTATTCTAATGTTGGTTCCTTCCAGAGTGTTTTTGATCTCATTTATTGCATTATTCATTATATATTGACTCTTTTTATTTTTCCTAGGTCCTTGTTAAACCTTTCTTGCATCTTCTTGATCCTTGTCTACAGGCTATTTATCTGTAACTCCAATTTGTTTTCAAGATTTTGGATCATTTTCACTATCATTATTCGGAATTCTTTATCAAGTAGATTCCCTATCTCTTCCTCTTTTGTTTGGTTTGGTGGGCATTTATCCTGTTCCTTTACCTGCTGGGTATTTCTCTGCCTTTTCATCTTGTTTATATTGCTGTGTTTGGGGTGATCTTTCTGTATTCTGGCAGTTTGTGGTTCCTCTTTACTGTGGAGGTTCCTCGCTGTGGGAGGGGTTGCATGGGTGGCTTGTCAGTGTTTCCTGGTTAGGGAAGCTTGTGTTGGCGTTCTGATGGGTGGAGCTTGATTTCTTCTCTCTGGAGTGCAATGAAGTGTCCAGTAATGAGTTTTGAGATGTCAGTGGGTTTGGTGTGGCTTTGGGCAGCCTATCTATTGAAGCTCAGGGCTATGTTCCTGTGTTGCTAGAGAAATTGAGTGGTATGTCTTGCTCTGGAACTTGTTGGCCCTTGGGTGGTGCTTGGTTTCAGTGTAGGTATGGAGCCATTTGATGAGCTCCTATCAATTAATGTTCCCTGGATTCAGGAGTTCTCAGGTGTTCTCAGGATTTGGACTTAAGCCTCCTACCTCTGGTTTTCAGTCTTATTCTTACAGTAGCCTCAAGACTTCTCTATCAGTACAGCACCGATGATAAAACATCTAGGTTAATGATGCAAAGTTTCTCCACAGTGAGGGACACCCAGAGAGGTACACAGAGTTATGTGGAAAGAAAAGAGGGAGGAGGGAGCTAGAGGTGACCAGGCGGAGAGGAGGGGGAATCAAAAGGGGAGAGAGCAAGCTAGCCAGTAATTACTTCCTTATGTGCTCTCCACAGTCTGGATCCCTCAGAGATGTTCACAGAGTTACACAGAGAAGAGAAGAGGGAGGAAGAAGACAGAGGTGGCCAGAAGGGAAAAAGGGGGAATCAAAAGGAGAGAGACAGAACTAGCCAGTAATCAGTTCCCTACGTGTTCTCCACAACCTGGAACACACAAAGAGATTCACAGAGTTGGGTAGAGAAGAAAAGGGGCAGGAGGGAGATAGAGGTGACTTGGTGGAGAAAAAGGAGAGTCCAAAGGGGGAGAGAGCAATCAGGCCAGTAATCTTGCTCCCAAGTGAAAATGGGTACTGAAGATTGGGTTCTTAAAGGTACAAAGTTGATAACAAATACCAAAAAGCAAAGATTAAAAATCTAGAGTAGAGGCTGCTGCTGCTACTGCTGCTAAGTCGCTTTAGTCATGTCCGACTCTGTGCGACCCCATAAATGGCAGCCCATCAGGCTCCCCTGTCCCTGGGGTTCTCCAGGCAAGAACACTGGAGTGGGTTGCCATTTCCTTCTCCAATGCATGAAATTGAAAAGTGAAAGTGAAGTCACTCAGTCATGTCTGACTCATAGTAACCCCATGGACTGCAGCCTACCAGGCTCCTCCGTCCATGGGATTTTCCAGGCAAGAGTACTGAAGTGGGTTGACATGGCCTTCTTCAAGAGTAGAGGTTAGATTCTCAAAAATACAATTTTTTTTTTAATGTCACAAAAGTATAAAATATATATCTGAAATTTGCTGTAAAAATAGCAAATTTATTTTTTTGCAAGGTAATAATAGGTTATAAAAATGAAAATTAAAGGAGTAAAATGGGACTTAAAAGTGAAAAAAATTTTAACTAAAAAAATGATAATAGTAAAAATATATCTAGGACTTTCTCTGGAGCTGTTGTGGACAGTGTGGGGTCAGTTCATTTTCAGATAGTTCCTTGGTCCAGCTTGTACTTCTCAAGGCCTATAGGCTCCTTCCTATGTAGTTGGTGCTAACTATAGGCTTTTAATCTATTGCACCTGTCACTTCCAAAGTAGTTCCCTCTGTTTATTTTAGTTTCTCCTGTTTGCTGGTCTCTTCAGTATCTAATTTCTGCCCTGACACAAGGGACGTGGTGGTGAGCACTTTTTTTTTAAGGCTTGCTTGTTCAGTTGTGCTATGGGGAGGGAGGAACACTGCAAACAAATATCACAGGTGTGTGCTCACAGTGATTCAGCCACACTGGGTTTGCCCCCACTCACAGTGTGTGTGCTTTCCCAGCCTACACTGCTCAGGCTCTAGGTTGCTCTGCTGGGAACTCTCTGATGCTGGCCCTGGGTTGTATGCACTCCCCAGTTCTAAGCCACTCAAGTTCAGGTTCTCAGGTACTCCACAAAGGTGTAGAATTGGTTGTGCCCATCGCAGATCCAAGCAGCTCAGGTGACCAGGTGCTTGGCAAGCATGGTTGTGCCCAGTTGAAGGCTGCGACTTACCGCCTCCCTGTCCCAGCCACTTGGTTTACTGGGTGTACAATGGGCATGCCTTCTCAGGTGTGCTGTGTGTCTCTTCTGGTTAGTCTTGGTTAGCAATGAAGTCTGCCTGAAGTTTGGTATAGGATGCCTCTCTGGGGCCGCCATTGCCCTCTTCTGGCTTTGGCTGCCCTCACCTGCCCATCCGGCGGGGGATAGGCTGGTCTGCAGCTGGATAGTTCTGCTCAGTCCTTTGTTCTGTGAGCAGGCCTGGCGGTGTCTTAGGTTAGGGATTTTCCTAGGATAGCTATATCACAGTCTAGGTTGCTGTCTCAAGCTAGTTCCCTCAGATTGCCCTTGGGGCATTCAGGCCCAGTCCTTACTCTAAGCAATGCAGCCCACGCCTCCCTGTCTAGCCCCCGCTTGCTAGTGGCAGATGCAGGCATCTGTGCTGCTTCTCTGCTGGGAGTTACTGTTTGGCACGTAATCTGTGGGTTTTAATTAGTTATTTATTTTTCTTCCCAGTTATTTTGCCCTTTGAGATTCCAAGGCTCACCACAGACCCACCAGAAAGAGTGTTTCTCAGTGTTTGGAGACTTCTCTCTTTTTAAGACTCCCTTCCTGGGATGGATCTCCATCCCTACCTCTTTTGTCTCTCTTTTTATCTTTTATATTTTGTCCTACTTCCTTTCGAAGACAATGGGCTGCCTTTCTGGGTGTCTGATGTCCTCTGCCAGCTTCAGAAGATGTTTTGTGGAATTTGCTCAGCGTTCAAATGTTCTTTTGATGAATTTGTGGGGGAGAAAGTGGTCTAACTGTCCTATCCTCCGCCATCTTAGGACCACCTTCTCTACATTCTTGACTAAGGTGCTATGAAAGTGAAAGTGAAGTCGCTCAGTCGTGTCCAACTCTTTGCGACTCTGTGGACTGTAGCCCACCAGGCTCCTCTGTCCATGGGATTCTCCAGGCAAGAATACTGGAGTGGGTTGCCATTTCCTTCTCAGGGGATCTTCCCAACCCAGGGATCGAACCCGGGTCTCCTACATTGCAGGCAGATGCTTTATCTTCTGAGCCACCCGGGGAAGCCCATACTGCCTCCCAAATAAAGAGCTAAAACAAAACAATCTGTAAGCGCTGCTTTATATTTTAGTATCCTATTTTGGAGGATGAAAAGGGATAGCTTTGCTCTTATTTTGTATGTCATTTGTAGGTTTGGAAGCTCAAAAGAAAAGGTATAATTATTAGGTTACTTTCATGTTGAATTCCATCATATTCTGCTTTCTACTATTTAAAATAATTTTCCATTGTTTTTAGACTTTATGTGTAGGATTTTAGCCATAGCAGGGAATGATGTGTCTACAGTAATGAAACTTTGGTTAGTACCAGAATATGATCCCTGAGTTGGGAAGATACCCTGGAGAATGGAATGACAACCCACTCCACTATTCTTGCCTGGAAAATTCCATAGACAGAGGAGTCTGGTGGGTTATAGTCCATAGAGTTGCAGAGTCAGACATGACTGAGCATGCATGCACAAACACATGTGAAAGATAAAGGCCCCTTCTCTTCAGAAGAATTATAGTAGGATCCCAAAGAAGAATTATAGTAGGATCCCAAAGCATGAGATTATGAAAGTTTCTAGATCCATACAACACCCACAAACAGAGACCTGAGCACTGCAGAGCCCACTTTTTTGCGTATTGTAATGTGTTATACAAATGTACAAAATGTTCACTGTTTTTTGCTAAATCAATTCTTTAGAAACAGACACTATAGGAAAAAAATGACAACACAAGGCCATAAAGCTAACAAAGGTTGAATTTCATTACTGAATCTGTTATGAGCTTCTGTCTTAGAGCAAAGCATCCTGGGAATATCTTTAGACTCTTTTGACAACTCGATGACAGCCTCGCAGCCTAACAACTCTATTTACATAACAAGCTGCATACTTAAGTCGCTTGTAGAGCATTATGTAGTGTTATAAGACAGAAAGACATTCACATACTTTCACCATGTCATTTAAAATTTCTGAGCCTCAGTTTCCTTCTCTGTAAAATGAGCATCATAAGACTTGTGAGATAAGGATAAATGTATATGAAGATGCTGCTATAAGAATCTGTGCATTCATTAGTATTTCATTCATTTTATGTGAAAAACATGTACCAGGACTTTAATTCAACATAGTAGATTCAAAACCTCTTGGCCAGTGACCCCCAAAGGTCTCATTACTATTTGTTTCCAACCAAATTGGAAGGATATAAACATTCCCTCCTCAACAAATTGCCTCTGTCCTTACAGTGTTTTCCTTGTCCCTCTCTCCCTTTTCTCTACCCTATCTTTTCAAAGATTCTTCAGCAACTACAGTCATGTATCCAGCCATCATTAATATTTTGTTACCACAAATAGTGCTCTGTAACTGTTTCCCATGACCTTTCTTTTCCCTTGTTTGCAGAAATGTGTTGAAAGATGAGTCACTCCCTGGCCTAATTCATGAAAAGATGATGGTTTTTCTCAGAAACTGGAATAGAGAACAGTCCTTGCTTAAACTACTATCTGTATTTAAGATCAGAATGCTCCTTATAAATTACAAAAGAATGTGCTGCTATTAATAAATATTCTCTGTGTATTGATTGAAGCAAGCTCCCATAACACAATGTTTAAAGTCTGATAATATGCTACTGGTTAAAAAGATTCTCAAGGATAAGCTAACCTAAAATGATCAAGTTTGTTAGCACATAAATAAGAAGCTATGGGGAATCTGGTAACGTCATTTATGCTGGCTTTATCCTTCAGTGAGACCCTCTGAAATCTCTTTCTCTCATCACAGTAAAAAATACTCTGAGGTGTCAGTAGTGATAAGGATTTTACTGAAAACTGGACTGAGGAGATAAAACCAGTCAATCCTAAAGGAAATCAGTCTTGAATAATCATTGAAAGGATTAATGCTGAAGCTGAAGCTCCAATACTTTGGCCACCTGATGGGAAGAAATGACTCATGTGAAAAGACCCTGATGCTGGGAAAGATTAAAGACAGGAGAAGGGGACAACAGAGGATGAGATGGTTGGATGGTGTCACTGACTTGATGGACATGAGTTTGAGTGAGCTCCAGGGTTTGTGATGGCCAGGGAAGCCTGGGGTGCTGCAGTCCATGGGGTCCCAAAGAGTCAGACACCACTGAGCAACTGAACTGAACTGGACCTTGTACTAGCCCCCTTGTCCACTTTTCAGTCTTTCTCACTGCTCCAGGAGGTGGGGAGAGTTATTTTTTACAGGGTTGCAGTCTACAGAGTTAATGAGCTAGTAAGAGACTGAGTTGGGACTAAACCTGGCACTGTCGACTTTAAAGCTCTGCAGTGCCTTTTGACATAACCTCCCAAAAGTCCTTTCCTTGTGGAAGGACCTCTCTCTGCTCTTTTACTGGGCTAATCTTGGCCCAACCTGTATGCCTTCTTCAGCACTCTCATCCTTTCCCCTCTTCACTTCTCCCCCTTGCTCCCTCACCTGCCAGATCTCACCAGTACCAGTCTCCTTCCGGTGTCATGACCATGTGGGGCTCTTTACTGAACCCAGGTAGGCTTGTACTTCCTGGGTCCTAGCAGGAAGGGAGCCTCCTAAAGACTAACTCCTTCATGGCCATAAAACTCATTAAAGGTGAACAGAGGTTCAATATCATTCTTGGGATTGTTTGGATTTTTCAATAGGAGGTAGTATAGTAGCAGAGTTAAAGCAGTGGAGCTGGGACAGAGCATTTGGGCAGAGGAATTGTTCTAGCATTAAGTCAGAGGGAGCAGCAGCTGCTTTGACAAGGGAAGGAGTGTGTGGCAATCAATCAGTGATGCCTGCTTTAGCCCAGGGTGCAGGATGAGAGAACTGTCTATTTCTGACTCCAGTGAAGCCCAGGCTTGGAAGAGGTGAACTCCAAGGCATGTTTGGTGGGTGGTGAGTTCATTTGGAGGTTTCCTGCTTAAGGAGAATTTCTGCTACTGTGGACTCTTTTGTCCAAATTCCTTTTCCGCCCCACCCCCCTTTTCCATTTTGACATAGAACGTGCACAGATCTGAGACCCTGGGTCACACTGAGAGGGAGAAGGCGTTTCACCACTGCATCCAGTCATCCCTGTAACAGTATAAAGAACACTGGTTGGTGACAGATGCTGGGGTGGCTGTGAAGAAGGTGAGTAGGATTAAGCTGTATAAGCCTAGCACTCTGTTAGGGTTCAAAGCATTAGGGCCCTGGGGGCGGGGGAGGGGAGGAGGACAGAAGATCCACTACCGTAGAATGTCAGTGGGCACTTAGTGCTCACGGTGCTGTTCCGGTGGGTGAACTGTCATCTTCTCATAGCCCCTACATGGAGGGGCAGAGTCCGCAGATGTGTGCAGCCTGCCCCCTGGAGGTAAATGGCCTTGGGGATGATTCAGACCTTATCTATCTCCCTCTCCTTTTCTTTTCTTTTTTTCCCCCTTTTTTTTAGCTCCATGCCAGGGAGGTGAGAAAGACCTTTTGAGCTGGAAAGTCTTTATTCTTTCTTTAATGTTTATTTTTAATTGATTGATGATTGGTTTACAACATTGGTTTCATTTCTGTCATATATCAACATGCATTAACCACAGGTGTACATAGGTCCCATCCCTCTTGTATCTCCCTCCCACCTCCCACCCAATTTTACTTCTTTAGGTTATTACAGAGCCTCAGTTTGAGTTGCCTGAGTCATACAGCAAGTTCCCACTGGCTATCGGTTTACATATGTTAGTACATCACCTCTCAGTTCAGTTTCACATGCTGCTTAAAGCATTATTTCTTAAAATAAGGAGAAACAGCCATTCCCCATCCTTTTCCCAGGTATGCCTAAATTTGTGGGTTTATTTTTTTCTGAACCTGTCAGTAGAGTTCAATTATATGCCTGTCTTTTTCAGATATATAAAAATGGAACTTTCTCTGATTTAAGACAGCTCTCCACAGCAACCAAAGCAGGAAAGTAAACATGAGGAATGAAAAAGAAAACTAATGGAGAAATTATATCTTCACCAGAAGGTTCCCCATTTCTAGAGCATCAGCATAGAAAGATTTCACCTGTGTCTAGAGTGGAAGCAAACTGGTCAATGGCTCTCTCTTTTTTTTTTAAGAGAATGTGTTTTCTAAGTCCTTAAGGTACACAGGGTTTCTGAAGAGAGCTGTGAAATATTTGAGGTACAAATATAAGCATGAGAGAAAATAACAAAACAATGATCCTTCTGCTGATGCCTCTTGAGATGCAGATAATATTTTCTTTTTCCTCAAGATTATTTCTCAAGATAAATCCATTTGGATTGCAACACAAGAGAGAGTGAGAATAATTCAGGTGAACTCAAGCTGAGGAGAAAATTAGGCATTAAAAACTTCTGTTATCCTTTCTTTCTAAAATAGAGTGATAGATACACAATCCCTTATGGAATATGTTAGTGTGATGGAGAGAGAATGGAATTGGGAAAAGTGAAGCCTAATATAATCCAATATCCAGTTATCAGTAAAGGAGAATTGTAGAACTGAGTTCATAGAGCACTTAAATGTCTAAGAGTCAATGAACCAAGGATGCTGGAAACAAACCAAGGATGCTGGAAACAAAGCCCTAAAGTCTAGGGAGGAGTTTGGATATATTTTTTCCAATTATTGCTTTTACAGATGTAATAGGTTAATCCTCCACCTCATAAAAATTAAAAATGTTATATGTGTGTATCCATGCTGAGTTGCGTCAGTCGTGTCCGACTCTGTGTGACGCTATGGACTGCAGCCCACTGGGTGCCCCTGTCTATGGGATTCTCTAGGCAAGAATATTGGAGTCGGTTGCCATGTCCTCCTCCAGGGAATCTTCCCAACCCAGGGATTGAATCTGTGTCTTTTATGTATCCTGTATTGGCAGGTGGATTCTTTACCACTAGCGCCACCTGGGAAGCAGAGGTTAAGTTCTTGTCCTACCACCCACATCCTCTGTGCTCAGCATAGGAAAAGTTTTGTGTATATTCTTTTGTTACCTGGAGAAAATATGTATCATTGTTTTCGTAAGCATATTTTTAAAAGAACAAATGGTAAATTCTATATGTGTAGTTGTACAACTTTTTTCCCCTATTAACAGTACAATATGTCCAACACTATTTCAGATAGTACATATTTCAAATTGCAGGCATAAGTCTCAGCTATTTTTATTTTTTAACTGAGGCATAATAAACCACAGTGAAGATAGGCTTAGGTTATTTGACCATTGCCCTCCTGAAGGACATTTATGGTGTTTCCAATTTTACTCTCAGGTATCTTGAATATGTTTTCTTGGTCATATGTGAAAATTGTTACTTTAGGGAAGATAGTAAAAAATTTACTGGGGCGTAAGACATGTACCATCTGGGGCTTCCCTGGTGGCTCAGTGGTAAAGAATCTGCCTGCCAGTGAAGGAGACAAGGGTTCAATTCCTGGTCCAGGAGGATCCTACACGCCATGGAGCTGCTAAGCGCATGTGCCAGAACTATTGAGCCCACACGCTGCAACTACTGAAGCCTGTGCCCCCAAGAGCCTGTGACCACAAAGGGAGGAGCCGTGGAACTGAGAAGCCAGTGCACCGCAATCAGAGAGTAGTTCCCTCTCTCAGCAACTAGGGAGAAGTCTACGCAGCAATGAAGACCCAGCACAGCCAAAATATATGAATAAATAAATTCTGTTAGCTAGAGATCAGAGTACATATTTACCTACACTCTACTACATACAGTTGATATCATCAAACATTTAATTTTTGTCAGTCTGATGGGTTAAAAATGGTATTTCATTGTTTTTATTTTCTTGATTTTTAATGGAATTGAGCATTGTTTTTCTGGTGCTTGATGCCCTGTTTGTATTTTGCTTCTGTGAATTGCCTGTTGCATTTTGGTGGTGGGGACGGGGGGAGAGGGCGGAGGGAAGGGCGGGTCAGGTGTTCTTACAATGGGTTACTTGTACTCCCATTTTAGACATTTTTCCTTTTGTATTCCAGAAAGCAATCTTTTATCTTCACATATGTTGAAGTTATCTTTCTCCTAGTACACCATTAAAAAAAAAAATCTTTTCCTTCATGGTATAATTTGTCATATAAAGGTTTTAATCTTGAAGTACCTAAGGTGAAAGAGGAGAGTGAAAAAGCTGGCTTAAAACTCAGCATTCAAAAACTGAAGATCATGTCATCCAGTCCTATCATTTTATGGCAAACAGATGGGGAAATGTGAAAGCAGTGTCAGATTTCATTTTCTTGGGCTCCGAAATCACTGGGTACAGAGACTACAGGCATGAAATTAAAAGACACTTGCTCCTTGGAAGAATAGCTTTAACAAACCTAAACAGTGTATTAAGAAGCAGGGTCATCACTTTGCAAAGGTTTGTGTAGTCAAAGCTATGATTTTCCATTAGTCATGTATGAATGTGAGAGCTGGACCATAAAGAAGGCTGAGTGCTGAAGAACTGATGCTTTTGAACTGTGGTTGGAGAAGACTCTTGAGAGTTCCTTGGACTGCAAGGAGATCAGACCAGCCAATCCTAAAGGAAATCAACCCTGAATATTCTTTGAAAGGACTGATGCTGAAGCTGAAGCTCCAGTACTTGGCCACCTGATGGGAAATGTTGCAAAGGACACAACTTAACAACTGAACAGCAACAAGAAAGCCCTACCTACCCAAGGCCATGCATGCGTTTTCATTTATTTATTTTTGAATACTTTAATGATTTTATCTTATCCTTAGGATTTTAGTAAAATTGGCGTTTATCTTGTAATCAGCATGAAATTAAGATGTATCTTAATTTTTACCAGTTGATATCTAGTTAACCTGATACCATTTATTAAATGATCTACCCACTGATTTGAAATGTTACTTTGTTGTTGCTGTTCACTCACTCAGTACTGTGCGACTCTGTGATTCCATGGATTGCAATACGCCAGGCTTCCCTGTCCTTCCCCCTCTCCCAGAGCTTGTTCAAACTCATGTCCATCAAGTCAGTGATGCCATCCAACCATCTCATTCTCTGTCAGCCCTTCTCCTCTTGCCTTCAGTCTTTCCCAGCATCTGGGTTCTTTGCATCAGGTGGTCAAAGTACTGGAGCTTTAGCTTTAGCACATGTCTTTCCAATGAACATTCAGGACTGATTTCCTTTAGGATGGAGTGGTTTTATCTCTTTGCAGTTCAGGGGATTCTCAAGAGTCTTCTCCAACACCACAGTTCAAAATCATCAATTTTTGGCCCTCAGCCTTCTTTACAGTCCAACTCTCGCATTCATACATGACTACTGGAAAAACCATAGCTTTGACTAGATGGACCTTTGTTGGCAAAGTAATGTCTCTGCTTTTTAATATGCTCTATAAGTTTGCCATAGCTTTTCTTTCAAGGAGCAAGTGTCTTTTAATTTTGTGGCTGTAGTCACCATCTGCAGTGATTTTGGAGCCCCCAAAATAAAGTCTGTCACTGTTTCCACTGTTTCCTATGCCATGAAGTGATGAGATCAGATGCCATGATCTTAGTTTTTTGAATGTTGAGTTTTAATCCAGCTTTTTCACTCTCCTCTTTCACTTTCATCAATAGGCTCTTTAGTTCTTCTTCACTTTCTGCCACAAGGGTGGTATCATCTGCATATCTGAGGTTATTGATATTTTTCCTGGCAACCTTGATTCCAGCTTGTGCTTCATACAGCCCAGCCTTTCACATGATGTACTCTGCATATAAGTTAAATAAGCAGGGTGACAATGCACAGGCTTGACATACTCGTTTCCCAGTTTGGAACCAGTCCGTTGTTTGATGTCCGGTTCTAACTCTTGTTTCTTGACTTGCATACAGTTTTCTCAGGAGGCAGGTAAGGTGGTCTGGTAGTCCCATTTCTGTAAGAATTTCCCACAGTTTATTGTAATCCACACAGTCAAAGGCTTTAGTCAATGAAGCAGAAATAGATGTTTTTCTGGAACTCTTGCGTTTTCTATGATCCAATGGATGTTGGCAATTTGATCTCTGGTTCCTCTGCCTTTTCTAAATCCAGCTTGATCATCTGGAAGTTCTCAGCTCATGTACTGTTGAAGCCTAGCTTGCAGAATTTTGAGCATTACTTTACTGGCGTGTGAGATGAGTACAATTGTGTGGTAGTTTGAACGTTCTTTGGCATTGCTTATCTTTGGGATTGGAATGAAAACTGACCTTTTCCAGTCCTGTGCCCTGCTGAGTTTTCCAAATTTGCTGGCATATTGATATTGACCCACTGATTTGAAATGTTACTTTAGCATATACTAAATTTCCAAGTATTATGGAACTTATATGTGAAATTTCTATTTTAGTCCAAACACCACTTTACTCTTGTTTCAATACTATACAGTAAGTCCCCTACATATGAATGGTTCTGTTCTGAGAGCACAGTCCAATTTGTGCATAAGTCCAACAAAGTTGGTCTAGGTATCCCAGTAACACAACTGGTTATGTAGTACTATACTGTAATAGGTTTATAATGCTTTCACACAAATAAATAGCTCAGACTGTAAAGCATCTGCCTGCAATGCAGGAGATCTGGGTTTGATCTCTGGGTTGGGAAGATCTCCTGGAGAAGGAAATGACAACCCATTCCAGTATCCTTGCCTGGAAAATCCCATAGACAGAGGGAGCCTGGTGGGCTGTAGTCCATGGGGTCCTTTCAAAGAGTTGGACATGATTGGTTGAAAAGTGCAGCAGTACAGTACAACAGTTGGCATACAGGGGCTGGCATTAAGTGAAGAGGCAAGAAGAGTAACTGACTGGAGGAGAGAGAGGACGTGAGAGATGGTAGAGATGAAGGATCATCAGCAATAGGAGACAGAGGGCAAGCTGCAGTTTCACTCGCTCACATCCTGAGCTTGAAATAAAGATATTGTACTGCTGTATGCTATACAGTACTGTACAGTAAAGTACACACAAGCAAAATGACACGGATGGATGCATATGACAGTGTACACCAGACATGTGAACTAACTCACATGATTCAACATGCAAATACACACTCACATCTTTGAAAGTTCCAAATTGAAGGTTCATATTTAAGGGCCTTTCTGTGTCTCTTAAGTTACTGTGGTGTGTGTGCCAAGTCACTTCCATTATGTCCAACTCTTTGCAACCCTATTGACTGTAGTCCACCAAGCTCTTCTGTCCATGGGATTTTCTAAGCAAGGGTACTGGAGTGGGTTGCTGTTTCCTTCTTCAGGGGATCTTCCCGACCCAGGGACCGAACCTGCATCTCTTGCATCTCCTGCACTGGCAGGCAAGTTCTTTACTACTAGTGCCACCTGGTAAGTTGCTATAGCTTGTTTAAAACTTGATATAGGAAATGAAAAGTCCCAGAATTTGCTTTTCACTTACAAGATTACCTTGATGGCTGCTTTTCACTGAATTGTTCACACAAATTTTAGTACGCTCTTATCAAATTACATAAAAAGTAATTGGGAGATTTTTATTATGATTGCATTAAATTTACAGATTAATTTGTGGAGTATTAAGTGGAATTTTCTGGTTCACAACCAGATATGCTCTTCAGTAATATTTTATAGTTTTTTCTCTAAAAGGGTCTTTCACATCTTGATGACCTTATTCAAAATATTTTATAGTTTTTACCATTATGAATGAAGTTACTTTGCAATTGCTGAATACAGGTGTATAGAAAAGCATCGTATTTTTAAAAACCTTTTTCATGATGGAAGTTTCCTATGTGAAGAAGACGTTCTCTTTTCAGTGCTGAGAAAAAGCTTCGATGAGGTTCAGGTCAGACTGCCCCAAATATGCCACACTGGCATATTGATTATTTTCAATCGAAGTTACTTAAGAGGGGCACTCTGACCCTCCTTTGTCCCCCTAAGAGCAGGAAATAAATCTACCTTATGAAAGGTGTTCCCCTGCCCCACACCAAGAGATAAAGAGACATCCTTACTTCCAGAGATAGGGAATTCAGGACTGAGGAGTCTGTGTAAACAATAACTTTGCTTAGATTCTTCTAATCAGTTCAGTTCAGTCAGTCAGTCGTGTCCCACTCTTTGTGACCTCATGGACTGCAGCATGTCAGGCTCCCCTGGCCATCACCAACTCCTGGATCTTACTCAAACTCATGTCCATTCAGTCAATGATGCCATCCAACCATCTCATCCTCTTTCATCCCCTTCTCTTCCTGCCTTCAAACTTTCCCAGCATCAGGGTCTTTCCAAATTAGTCACTTTTTGCATCAGGTGGCCAAAGTATTGGAGTTTCAGTTTCAGCATCAGTCCTTCCAATGAATATTCAGGAGTGATTTCTTTTAGGACTGACTGGTTGAATCTCCTTGCAGTCCAAGGGACTGTCAAGAGTCTTCTCCAAGACCACAGTTCAGAAGCATCAATTCTTCAAACTAGTACCCAAGCATAAATTTCTGTCTTGTCAGTTCTTCACAAATGTATTGTTTCTTTGTCAAAAAGGTATAAAAGCTGCTTGCTTTGGTCACTTCTTTGGTTCTCATATTTCTATGAGTTCCTGTATGTATAAATTAAATTTTTTTCCTGTTAATCTGTCCTGGGTCAATTTCATTCTTCGACCAGCTAAAACGACCAAAAGGAAAGGGGGAAATTTCCCCTGTTTCCCTGACAGCTTTGAAGGAATGAGGAGAAATATCCATAAATGTCTCTTTCATCCAGATGTCAGATGTACCCACTGATGTTTGCAGTGACCCTGGAAGACAACTATTGTTTTGTTTCAGTTCAGTTTCTGCTGCTCCTCTGGTCCCTCCTGTGACTGAGTTCTGGTATTTAAAGCAAATAAGTTCAAATAAATATTAATCTTGAAGAAAGGTAGATAGCCTTAGGAGAAAGAAAAAATCATAAAGAAGGATAGATTTTTATATTAAATCTGTAAATATGGATTGGAAACCTTTTGTGCAAGACACAACTAGTTACTGTGAAGCATATAAAAATGAATCAAGTATTTCCCCTGCCCACAGGGGAACTTAAAATAGAGTTAGCAGTCGATGCATTTTTAGGAGGTCAGTGGTCACAAATTCAGTAAAGTAGCTAACTTTCACTGAATGAGTGCTGTACACCAGAAGCATATTTATTTTTTATTTAATCCTTATTTTAAAAAAACTCCTTGCAAGACACCTATTATTCACATTTAGAGGTGAGTTTTCTGGATATGCATACGTGTGTGCTCAGTTGTGTCTGACTCTTTGCGACCCCAGGGACTGTAGCCTGCCAGCCTTCTCTGTCCATGGGATTTCCCAGGCAAGAATAGGAGTACAGAATGAATAATTTGACTGGCCTTTGTCCACCATTTCTGGGAGGAAACCTCTAAACCCTTGGAATTGCCCTGAGTGATAGGAATGTCTTTGTTACTCATGGTGGGCTGCCAGTGAGGTGACTCATGATGGCCCCTAGACAGTGTGTGCTGATGAGATGATGCCAGGGGGCTGGCCAGCCAGAAAGACCAACCTTGTGATTAGAGGACTGGGGCTTTAAGCTCAACCTTCATGGAGGGGAGAGGGCTGAAGTTTGAGTTCTTTTGCCCAGCCAGTCATTCTATCAATCATGCCTTGGTAATGAAACTCCAATAAAAGTCTGTGCACAAAAGATTAGACGAGCTTCCCTGGTTGGTTTCTTGAATATTGTCATAGCCAGGAGGAGGCAATACTGTCCAGGACTCCATGGAGAGAGGATGACTGGAAGCTTCATGTCTGGGACTCTTTCAGAACTCTGTGTGTTTCTCTCTCTGGCTAGTTCTGATTGGTATCCTTTTGCTATTGTAAGATGGTAATTGTGAGTACAGAAGTTTCCTGAGTTCTGTGAATCACTGTAACAAATTATTGAACCTAAAGGGACTCATTGGAATCCCTGAATTTATAGCCAGCTGATCAGAAGGGAGAGCAAAACTGGAGGCCCCAAACTGGCAGCTGGTGTCGAAAGCAAGGGTAGTCTTGTGGAAGACTGTGCCCTTCACTCAAGAAATTTGGCCCAACTCTGCATAGCTGGGGTCATAAGTTGTTGCAGGAAGCTTATTCCTTAGATAGATCTGCTGGAGACTCCTTGTGCAAAGCAAATGCCTACCCTCTAATTTATCTTTCTTAAGTTTCTGTGTTGGCATGTTTTGTATCTAGATGGGGAGGGAAATTCTCCTTACTAGTTTCTCTGTGGTGGATGTAGCCATGCTATGGCTCTCATGTACATAGGCAGGCAGGGATGAGGTAGGGGAAAAGCTCACCATATTGAGGTAGAAGTTGGGTGCCCCCTAACCCCCAGGGAAAAGCAATTGGAAATTCATCCCCTGTGCTCTGATACTTCAAGACTAGAACGGCAGGACAATTGAGAGGGGAGGCTGGGCTCTGCCCAGGTAGAAGATAAGGGAGTACATATTTCTCATTGTCTAAGTCAGGAGACCTCCCTGACTACACATGTGCAGAAAGGTTCCTTGGAGGTCAAAGGGGAGTTATGCTAATCAGAGTTCACTACCCATAGGCCTCTTCAGTGGAATCCATCTTGGCTAAGTGATGCATGACACACATGCGAGGATCTGAGGTATACTAAATATGGGCTGTAAACCAGGCAAATCAAAATGATTGGCCAAAGGAAACCTGGAAGAAATGCCCCGTTATGAGTGATTTAAGCTGCCTCAAGGGCTCGACTCTCTCTGAGTCTATTCACACGTATTGTACTTTTTCGCTCCTAATAAATATTTTACTTGTTTCACTGCTTTCCATCTTGGAGGGAATTCTTTTTCTGCAAAGCTGAAGGGCCAGGGCATGGACCACTGCTCTAATGGTTAGTATTTCATGCTCTCACCGCCATGACCGGACTTCAATCTCTGGCCAAGGAATTGAAGTCCTGCTTCAAGCTACTGCTGCATGAGGCCACCTGACATCGATATTATCAGAAAGCCCAGTGGTAAGCATTGTATTTTCTACTTAACATCAGAATGTGCCAAAGAAAACCAAGCACAAGGGCTGTGGAGAGCTGGATGAAGACTCTTCAAAAGAAACCTTCCAAGCAAGGATTCTGGGGGCCTCTCAAATCATATTTGTCTTGTGCCTAATATTAATAAGCAGCTAAGCACAGAATGTGTAAAATGCAATTAAGATGCAGACATGAGTCAATTTTATAGCCACTGGCTCAGAAAACATGTGTTTCCTGCTTGAGAACTGTAAAGTTTTTTTCACACCATGCAGTGAGAATTACACACCTTAACCTGTTCTCAAAGTTGGTAATTCCACTGAACAGGGTTCTGTGTTCAGCCTACACCAACTAAGCCCCAGCCAGCATCTGTGCCCCCAGTGTGGTCCCAGCTTCAACTCCAAACTGCTCTTCTAAGGCATTTTCTTGCTCATAGAGTTATGAAAATTCTGGTCACTGTAGATGTAGTACTATGAAAAGAATACTGAAGAAAATGTCCTTTCTTGGCCAATGAAAGTTTCTCAAAAGTGTTAACCATGTGGGTATAAGAGTTCTTGGGCAAGGTTGCAACTCTTGTCCATTTAACCAGAGGCTGAGGTGGCACTGGTGTATTTTCTAGTGAAGCTTCAGCAGATCGGCCCCATTATCTGTGGCGGGAAGAGTAGAAGTGATTTCTTCCAAAGCTGGAGAAGCCACAGATGGACTCTGGTTCTTGTTCTTCGTGACAGTGGTTATTTAGAACATCTCTGAGCTGTGGCCACCATTCCTATAGGGAGGAATCAATGCGTAAAGGAAAATCTCCATTTATGACATCTGTGTACTTTCCTGCGGCTGTTACAACAAATTATGACAAATTTGGTGCCTTAAAACAACAGAAATTATTATTACTTTTTATTGAAGTATAAACCCCATGGACAAAGGAGCCTGGTGGGCAATGGTCCATAGGGTTACAAAGAGCTGGACACAACTGAAGTAACTCAGCACAGCCATAGCACAGTCAATTTACAATTTTGTGTTAGTTTCAGGTGTATAGCAAAGTGATTCAGATTTCTTTTCCATTGTAGGTTATTACAAAATGCTGAATATAGCTCCCTGTGCTATACAGTAGGTCCTTATTGTTTATCTCTTTGTTATGTAGTAGTGTGCGCTCGGGCTTCCCAGGCGTTTCTTGGCTTGTGGTTGGACAAATTGGCTCCTGTCTTCACAAACTTTCTTCCCTGTGCCTCAGTGTCCACATCTCCTCTCCTTTCTCTGATAAAGACACCAGTCATTAGATCTGGGGTTCACCCTAAATTTGGGATGACTTCATCTCAAATTCTTTAAGTACATCTGCAAAGACTCTATTTCCAAATAAGCCCACACTGTGAGATTCTGGGTGGACATGAATTTTCATGGAGCACTATGAAACCCACTACATCATCCAAACATGCAGATTTGAGTCATGCATTTTTCTGACCTAATCTTTTTGAGCCTCAATTCCCTCTTTTGTAAACTGAGGCTAACGATGACACCTAGCCCAACTACCACACAAGCTTGTTAAGGTTGAATGAGATAACTGATGTGAAAGTGATTTATAAATTATTATAAGAATAATGTGATAAGAATATAATGGAATATCCTAACTGCTGGTTTTAGGATTTACTGTCATTGTTCAAGGAAACATTTTGGTAAGACTACCTGCTGTGTCAATGAAAGGCTGAGGATTCGGTGTGGGCAGTAACCAAGGTAACAAATGTGGCTACCTGAAAGCCTTGTATATGTCAAGAAGAGGAAGAATTATTATTTTATCTTACTTTTTATTTCCCTTAGGAGGAGGAGAGTGTGAGCTGGGAGAAGCTAGGACATAATATGGGTTTAAAGACAACACTTAAAAGTAGGGTGCACGCTAAATCACTTCAATTGTGTCTGACTCCTTGCAACCTATGGACTGTAGCCCAACAGGCTCTGCAGTCCAATGGGATTCTCCAAGCAAGAATACTAGAGTATATTGCCATGCCCTCCTCCAGGGGATCTTCCTGACCCAGGGATTGAATCCACATCTCTTACATCTCTGGCTTTGGCAGGTGGCTCCCTGGGGGGCTCAGATTGTAAAGAATGTGCATGGAATGCAGGAGACCCGGGTTCTATCCCTGGGTTGGGAAGATACCCTGGAGAAGGGGATGGCCACCCACTCCAATATTCTTGCCTGGAAAATTCCATGGATAGAGAAGCCTGGCAGTCATCAGCCCATGGAGTCAAAAAAGTTGGACACAACTGAGTGGCTAACACTTTTTCATTTCTACTAGCGCCACATGGGAAGCCCCATAAGCAGGGGAGACCGAGATAGTCTTCAAAGAAGAGATTGCCATTTTGTACTTTAAAGTTGGTTGTGCTCTGATGTGTGATATGAACACTTCCAGTGGTGCGTGCCCAAGTCCTCAGAAATGTCAACTGCACTAGGATATTTTTAAAAGATAGGATTTCTGGGAATATTTTTGGAGATCAGTTTCAGGTTTAGGCTGATGTGACTTGGGAAACTGCATCTGTGTAAACAGAGCCAGGACACAGAGAAGATCTTGAGAATGTCTTTCTTTCCCGTACTCCTCCAGGAATTGGCAGAAAAACTGGAGGAGGGCTTTAGTCTTAACCAAGGCATGGAATTAGGATTAAACCTGTTTTTTCCAGGATTGCTTTGGCACAACAGTCCCAGGTAACTGGGTTCCTTAGTACTGGATCCAAGAATGAATGGATAAAGAAGTGGTACACACACACACACACACACACACACATGAATATTACCCAGCCAGAAAAAATGAAATCATGCCATTTGCAACAACTTGGATGGACCTAGAGCTTATTAGACTAAGTGAAGTAAATCAGAGAAAGCAAATATTATATGATATCACTTGTATATAGAATCTTAAAAAATGGAAAGGGAGACATGATTTGGAGAGAGACACGGAACATTTATAAGCAGCAGAGGTAGGTCTACAGCATTGTGCAAAGTTCAGAGCTCACTATTATGAAAGGCACAGTCTCCATTCTAGGAAAGCTCAGGGTCTGGAAAGAGAGATGGACTGTGAACAGATAGAAACCATACACAACGATAAGCTCATGGAGAGTGACAAGAGGGGGCTGCTGGGGAGCAGGGGGACCTGCGTCAGACACCTAACCCAAGGCTGAGTTTTGGGTGGAGAGTTTTCGTGATGGCCTCCTGGACACTGAGACTTCACAACTGTCTCATTTAAGAGACGGCCAGGAATGAAGAAAGCAGGGGAAGAGCCTTCTCTAACACAGCCTTGCCAGGCTTGCTGACCTATGAGTACCTCTCATTTCAGTGGGAACACTGGAGGCTGAGAGAGATGTTTTGGAGAAGGTGGAGTCTAGTTATGCCCCTTAAGTCACACTTCCGGGCAATGACACTTCTGCCTATAGCTGAATGCCAATTGTATCGAAATTGATTGATTGTCACTTCACAGAAGCCAACACAAAAGATGGTATGCACTTCCAATTTTAGTTCTAATAAAGCAAAAATAGTTATAAGGCAAATGAAAAACAGTGAAAGTAAATTAATGTTAGAGAAAGTTGTAGAAATTGGTTAGGTAGACAATTTATCTCATTTGCATGTTCAGTTGCTCAGTCATGTCTGACTCTTTGCGACCCCATGGACTAGTCTTCTCTGTCTATGGAATTTTCCAGGCAAGAATACTGGAGTGGGTTGCATCTTCCCGATGCAAGGATTGACTCTGTGCAGGAATATGCACTGGCAGGCAGATTCTTCACCACTGTGCCACCTGGGAAGCCCATCTCATTGTACATGTGATACATTTCTGATTCACTAATCACTTGTTTAATCATGAAGAAATTGCTACTGATGTTTCAAAAATCTTGGAGTATCAATTTGACAGTCCTTTTCAAATGTTCCTCATTACTTATTCAGCTTGGATTGCACCAGCTAAATTCTCTGTTGTTAGTCTGGATCCTGTTGTCATTTTCTCCAGAGAATGGGGTTCTACTGATACTTCCAAAATATCAGTATATATACATATATAGACATACTTTTACAGATATGCTTATGAATAAAAGCTTATATTTTACAAAAACATAAAAGAGTATCAGTTCAGTTCAGTTGCTCAGTTGTGACCTTATGAACTACAGCAGGCCAGGCCTCCCTGTTCATCACCAACTCCCGGAGTCTACCCAAACTCATGTCTATTGAGTCGGTGATGCCATCCAACCATCTCATCCTCTGTCGTACACTTCTCTTCCTGCCCTCAATCTTTCCCAACATTAGGGTCTTTTCAAGTGAGTCAGCTCTTTGCATCAGGTGGCCAAAGCATTGGAGTTTCAGCTTCAACATCAGTCCTTCCAATGAACACCCAGGACTGATCTCCTTTAGAATGGACATGTTGGAACTTCTTGCAGTCCACAGGACTCTCAAGAGTCTTCTCCAACACCACAGTTCAAAAGCATCAATTCTTCGGTGCTCAGCTTTCTTTGAAGCTCAAATGGTAAAGAATCTGCCTGTAAGGCAAGAGACCAGGGCTCAGTCCCTGGGTTGGGATGTTCCTCTGGAGAAGGGAATGGCAATCCACTCCAGTATCCTTGCCTGGAGAATTCCATGGACAGAGAAGCCTGGTGGGCTACAGTTTGTGGGGGTGCAAGGAGTCAGACATGACTGAATGACTAACACACAGCTTTCTTTATAGTCCAACTCTCACATGGTTTCTCCAATAGTCGTGTATGGATGTGAGAGTTGGACTATAAAGAAAGCTGAGCACCGAAGAATTGATGCTTTTGAACTGTGGTGTTGTATATATATACAGTTAGTGCCCATTATTTGGGGATTCTTTGTTTGTGAATTCGCCTACTCAGTAAATTGTTTGTAACCCCTAAATCAATACTCTCTGTGCTTTCCTGGTTAGTTATTCGCAGATATGTACAAAGTTGCCCCGTCATGCACATTCTCAGCTGAGGTGCAACAGGCGCCAGTTCTGCCTTGGTTTGGATCATGCAGAGATGACCCCTGGATGGAGAAAGTGGAGCAGTACACTGCAGTGCAGAAGCTCTGGCCCGAGCCAGCGGGACTGGGTTTGAATCCCATGTCCAGCACCTGTCGGTAGGGCATCCTCACTATTCTTCTAACCTCATTTTCACTTTTGCAAAATAAAGAAGACAGAATCAACCAGGATGAGTTGTGTTTCAGGATTTGAGATTATAATATAAATTATATATGTATCTACACACACACCTATATATGTATATAACATAGAGTGGTCCTCTGTCGATGGGATTTTCCAGGCAACAGTGCTGGAGCGGATTGCCATTTCCTTCTCCAGGGGATCCTCCCAACCCAGGAATCGAACCCAGGTCTCCTACATTGCAGGCAGACATGTTATCGTTTGAGCCATCAGGGAAGCCTTATAGAGTAACTTATAGAAGGGCTTCCTGGTAGCTCAGATGGTAAAGAATCTGCAAGGAATGCGGAAGACCTGGATTCGATCCTTGGGTTGGGAAGATCCCCTGGAGGAGGGCATGGCAACCCACTCCAGGATTCTTGCCTGGAGAATCCCATGGACAGAGGAGCCTCGTGGGCTAGAGTCCATGGGGTTGCAAAGAGTCAGACACAACTGAACGACTATATAAGCATGCACACAACATATACATATATTTTCCTGGGGACAATGGTGCTATTTTCTCAGTTACTTTATAGAACATAACTGCCACAAAATGTAAACCAACTATATACATGTATATATGCATACACACATACATGCACATACACACAGACACACATGGGGAAGACACACATATGTTTGCATGTTTGTAAATAGGATAGAGTGTGCTTGACCATCTGTTATATATTCTCAAATCCACACAGGTATAATCAATAGATATTGCCAACAGCTCTTGTTTCTTCCATTTTCAGAAGTGAAGAAATTATCTCTCAAAAGAACTTTCCTCCTGATGAAAAGGGACTAAACTGCTCACTTTTTGCAGGTGCATTAAGTTCTTCTGGGAAAGCCTGCTTAAGCCCACTCAGTAAACTATCTCCTTCAACACACTGAATAGTAGCCCATTAATCTTACCAAGTTAATGCAACTTCAAAAGGGAGATAATTCACCCTTCTTTCAAAAGTATGGTGCAAGCCATAATGCACATTTTTCCCAACTATTTTTCTATATTTTTCTATTCATTGGCTAGGATTGCTAGATGAAGCTTACATTATTATAGAAAAGGATGGCTGCCCATGACAGGTAAAAGTGATGCTACTGATTTTAAAATAATGTGAGAACTTTCTTTCAAAAGTTCTAATGAATTCACAATATTCCTTTTCTGCTCTTCTTCTTTGACTTTTGATGACCAAGGGGACATGTTTACCAGAGAGCTGAAAGGCAGAAGTATCTGTCTTTTGAACTGAATGGACTAGCTAGTCTATGAAAGGTATAGACCTTTCAGTCTTGACGTTTATAATCCAGAAGATAAAGCTATTGAGCCCATGAAAAGTATCCAGAAGAGGCCGTGTGATGTTTAATTTGCTATGCTTGTGCCAAGTTGCTTTAGTTGCATCTGGACTCTTTACAACCCCGTAGACTGTAGCCCACCAGGCAATATACCAAGAACCAGAATGCAAAAGATCAAACTTGATCTCAAACTTGTGTGAACTCAGTCACTTTAGTCCTGTCCCACTCTGTGACCTTATGGACTAAAGCCTGCCAGGCTCCTCTGTCCATGGGATTCTCCATGCAAGAATACTGGAAGGTTGCCATGCCCTCCTCCAGGAGATCTTCCCTACCCAAGGATCGAACCCGCATCTCTTAGGGCTCCTGCATCGGCAGGCAGGGAATTTGCCACTTGCACCATCTGGGAATTTGCTATAGCCAAGTAGAAAACCATTTATTTATGTTTTGGTGGTATGAAGAAAGAATTCCTGTCTACAAATTTATAACTCTTACTAGAAGAGAACTAGAGTTGTTTCTAAATATTGCATTAGTTGGAACAGATTAAGTTTAGTAATAAATAGGCCCTTAAATTAATGATAGTTCAAAACAAGGTAAGTTACAAATGATTGCTTCTGGATGGCAGGCATATCTTCTCCAGGCAGTATTTCCTATCTCCTCCAGGCCTGTTTATTTTTTAATTTTAATTTTACTTTATTCTACGTTAGATACTGTATTGGTTTTGCCATACATTGACATGAATCAGCCACAAGTGTACAAGTGCTCCCAATTCTGAAACCACCTCCCATCTCCCACCCCATATCATCTCTCTGGATCATCCTCGTGGTCCAGCCCCAAGCATCCTGTATCCTGTATCAAACATAGACTGGCACTTCATTTCTTACATGATAGTATACATGTTTCAATGCCATTTTCCCAAATCATCCCACCCTCTCCCTCTCCCTCAGAGGCCAAAGTCCGTTCTGTACCTCTGTCTCTTTTGTTGTCTCACATACAGGGTCATCGTTACTATCTTTCTAAATTCCATATATATGTGTCAGTATACTGTATTGGTGTTTTTCTTTCTGGCTTACTTCACTCTGTATAATTAGCTCCAGTTTCATCCATCTCATTAGAACTGATTCAAATTTATTCTTTTTAAGGGCTGAGTAATACTCCATTGTGTATATGTACCACTGCTTTCTTATCCATTCATCTGCTGATGGACATCTAGGTTGCTTCCATGTCCTGGCTATTATAAACAATGCTGCAATGAACATTGGGGTACATGTGTCTCTTTCAGTTCTGGTTTCCTTGGTGTGTATGCCCAGCAGTGGGATTGCTGGGTCATAAGGCAGTTCTATTTGCAATTTTTAAGGAATCTCCACACTGTTTTCCATAGTGGCTGTACTAGTTTGCATTCCCACCAACAGTGTAAGAGGGTTCCCTTTTCTCCACACCCTCTCCAGCTATTGCTTGTAGACTTTTGGATCACAGCCATTCTGACTGGTGTGAAATGGTACCTCATTGTGGTCTTGATTTGCATTTCTCTGATAATGAGTGATGTTGAGCATCTTTTCATGTGTTTGTTAGCTATCCATATGTCTTCTTTGGAGAAATGCCTATTTAGTTCTTTGTCCAGGCCTCTTTACTCTGTGGTTCTTTCGTCTCCCATGTCCTCACTGTCACCTGCATATAGCACACAGAAGGAGGAAAAGAAGGTGAAGTAGGCAAAGCCATTTTGTGGAAGTTTTGACTTAGAAACTCCAGCCTTTATATTTTCCATTGATTAGAACTCAGTCTATGGCCATACCACCAGGGAAGCCCTCAAACTGGAAAGAATGCTGGGAAATGTAATTTACCTCCTGCTGCTGCTGCTAAGTCGCTTTAGTCATGTCCGGCTCTGTGCGACCCCATAGACGGCAGCCCACCAGGCTCCCCCGTCCCTGGGATTCTCCAGTCAAGAACACTGGAGTGGGTTGCCATTTCCTTCTCCAATGCATGAAAGTGAAAAGTGATAGTGAAGTCGCTCAGTCTCGTCCGACTCTTAGCGACCCCATGAACTGCAACCCACCAGGCTCCTCCGTCCATGGGATTTTCCAGGCAAGAGTGCTGGAGTGGGGTGCAATGCCTTCTCCATAATTTGCCTATGAACCCAGAAAAATAATCATATTTGGAACTAAACAAGGGACACAGACATTCTCCATCATAGGTAGAAGATGAGATCTCAAGATGGGTGTGGAGTCATTTACGCTATAAACATCATGGGAAAGATGCTGCTTTCTATTCAGAAACAAGAATTGAGACAAAAATGTCAAAGGGCAGAGGGCAATTTGTTTCACCTGTCTTTCACTTGGTTTCTGGTTGTTTTTTTTAATGTTGGAATTTAATGAAGAAAGAATTGAGATGTTTAAAAGCAGTTCCTCATGTGAAAGTGATAAACACAGACAACATATCTATGAATTACGCCAGTAATTTGGAAATAGAAGCTTCTGTCTCCTGATATATGGAAAAGTAGTGCCATTTGTGGGAGTGAACATTCCAATATATTTTCAATATTTTCTTCACATTTTGATCTACTGAGAACACCTCAAAGCTAAAAGCTGTATTCTTCAACCTTCCTTGCCCCTAAGATGAAGATGTATACCTTCAGTTCAGTTCAGTCACTCAATTGTGTCCGACTCCTTGATACCCCATGATCTGCAACATGCCAGGCCTCCCTGTCCACCACCAACTCCCGGAGTTCACTCAAACTCATGTCCATCGAGTCCGTGATGCCATCCAGCCATCTCGTCCTCTGTCATCCCCTTCTCCTCCTGCCCCCAATCCCTTCCAGCGTTAGAGTCTTTCCAATGACTCAACTCTTCGCATGAGGTAGCCAAAGTACTGGAGTTTCAGCTTTAGCATCAGTCCTTCTAAAGAACACCCAGGGCTGATCACCTTCAGAATGGACTGGTTGGATCTCCTTGCAGTCCCAGGGACTCTCAAGAGTCTTCTCCAACACCACAGTTCAAAAGCATCAATTCTTTGGTGCTCAGCTTTCTTCATAGTCCAACTCTCACATCCATACATGACTACTGGAAAAACCATAGCCTTGACTAGACGGACCTTTGTTGTTAAAGTAATGTCTCTGCTTTTTAATACACTATCTAGGTTGGTCATAACTTTCCTTCAATGGAGTAAGCGTCTTTTAATTTCATGGCTGCAATCACCATCTGCAGTGATTTTGGAGCCCCCCAAATAAAGTCTGACACTGTTTCCACTGCTTCCCCATCTATTTCCCATGAAGTGATGGGACCAGATGCCATGATCTTTGTTTTCTGAATGTTGAGCTTTAAGCCAACTTTTTCACTCTCCTCTTTCACTTTCATCAAGAGGCCCTTTAGCTCCTCTTCACTTTCTGCCTTAAGGGTGGTATCATCTGCATATCTGAGGTTATTGATATTTCTCCCAGCAATCTTGATTCAAGCTTGTGCTTTGTCCAGCCCAGCATTTCTCATGATGTACTCTGCATAGAAGTTAAATAAGCAGGGTGATAATATACAGCCTTGACGTACTCCTTTTCCTACTTGGAACCAGTCTGTTGTTCCATGTCCAGTTCTAACTGTTGCTTCCTGACCTGCATATAGATTTCTCAAGAGTTAGGTCAGGTGGTCTGGTATTCCCATCTCTTTCAGAATTTTCCACAGTTTCTTGTGATCCACACAGTCAAAGGCTTTGGCATAGTCAATCAAGCAGAAATAGATGTTTTTCTGGAACTCTCTTTTTCCATGATCCAGCAGATGTTGGCAATTTGATCTCTGGTTCCTCTGCCTTCTCTAAAACCAGCTTGAACATCTGGAAGTTCATGGTTCACATATTGCTGAAGCCTAGCTTGGAGAATTTTGAGCACTACTTTACTAGTGTGTGAGATAAGTGCAATTGTGTGGTAGTTTGAGCATTCTTTGGCATTGCCTTTCTTTGGGATTGGAGTGAAAACTGACCTTTTCCAGTCCTGTGGCCACTGCTGACTTTTCCAAATGTGCTGGCATATTGAGTGCAGCACTTTACAGCATAATTTTTCAGGATTTGAAATAGCTCAACTGAAATTCCATCACCTCCACTAGCTTTGTTCATAGTGATGCTTTCTAAGGCCCACCTGATTTCACATTCCAGGATGTCTGGCTCTAGGTGAGTGATCACACCATCGTGATTATCTTGGTTGTGAAGATCTTTTGATTCTTCCAGATAGATGCATGAGACTGGTTCAGAGACCAGCTACCTGAGGGACATGGCAGAGCACTGGTCTACCTGTGTTGTTGGTGTGGTATTGTGCAAGATCTGTATTTCTGGGGTTAATAGTGGTAGAGGCTACCTCCTGATTATGGTAGAGGCTGAATGGGTCTGGAGATGGTGGTGACAATTCCTTGGGCTGGTTCTGGGAGTTGCCCCTGGAAGCTTAGTCTAGCACTATTCCTCCAGATCTTTCAGTGATTCTGTGAGCTTTCTAATATCCTTTAATAAATTTCTTTTGCATCATCTGGTTAGAGGGAATCCTGTTGTCTGCAACTGAAAACCTTCACCAATATTGAGATACAGCTAGCCAAGGTAGAACCAGACCTCATTGCTTTGTATATGAGACTATTTATATTCCTAAGTATTCACATTTTTTATTCTAGCTAGAATAGTTCAGTTCAGTTGGGTTGTTCAGTCGTGTCTGACTCTTTGAGACCCCGTGGACTGCAGCACACCAGGCTTCCCTGTCCATCATCAACTCTTGGAGCTTGCTTAAACTCACATCCATCAAGTTGGTGATGCCATCCAACCATCTCATCCTCTGTCCCCTCCCTTCTTTTACTGCCTTCAGTCTTTCCCAGCATCAGGGTCTTTTCCAGTGGGTCAGTTCTTCACATCAGGTGCTCAAATTATTGGAGCTTCAGCTTCAGCATCAATCCTTTCAATGAATGTTCAGGACTGATTTCCTTTAGCATTGGCTGGTTTGATCTCCTTTATGTCCAAGGGACTCTCAAGAGTCTTCTTCAACACCACAGTTCGAAAGCATCAATTCTTTGGCCCTCAGCTTTCTTTATGGTCCAACTCACACATCCACACATGACTACTAGAAAAACCACAGCTTTGACTATATGGACCTTTGTTGGCGAAATGTCTCTGCTTTTTAATATGTTCTCTAGGTTGGTAATAGCTTTTCTTTCAAGGAGCAAGCATCATTTAATTTCATGGCTGCAGTCACCATCTGCAGTGATTTTGGAGTCCAAAAAATAAATTCTGACACTGTTTCCATAGTTTCTTGATCTATTTGCCATGAAATGATGGGACGAGATGCCATGATCTTCTTGTTTTGAATAATGAGTTTTAAGTCAGCTTTTTTCATTCTCCTCTTTCACCTTCATCAAGAGGCTGTTTAGTTCCTCTTCACTTTCTGCCACAAGGATGGTGTCATCTGCATATCTGAGGTTGTTGATATTTCTCCTGGAAATCTTGATTCCAGCTTGTGCTTCATCCAGCCCAGCCTTTTTCATGATGTACTCTGCATAGAAGTTAAATAAGCAGGGTGACAATATACAGTCTTGATGTACTCCTTTTCCAATTTGGAACCAGCCCATTCATTGTTCCTTGTCTGGTTCTGTTGTTTCTTGACCTGCATACAGATTTCTCAGGAGGCAGGTAAGGTGGTCTGGTATTCCCATCTCTTTAAGATTTTTCCACAGTTTGTTGTTATCCACACAGTCAAAGGCTTTAGCGTAAAGCAGAAGTAGATGCTTTTCTAAAATTCTCTTGCTTTTTCTATGATCCAACGGACGACTCTTTTTAACACTGTATAGTACACAGTCCATGGAATTCTCCAGGCCAGAGAATACTGGAGTGGGTAGCCTATCCCTTCTTCAGTGGATCTTCCCAACCCAGGAATCGAACCAGGGTCTCCTGCATTGCAGGTGGAAAGTCTTTACCAGCTGAGCTACCAGGGAAGCCCAGTCAGAATGAGCACTGTGTTAAAAATAAACAGAGAAAAAGTTCTGTTCATACTGTGTTGAAATATTAAAGCTGGATCAGAACACATTTGGAAGATATCGTGGTTGTGGCAGGAGAACTCCAGGGGAGATGGTACATTTCAGGAAACTAAGTTGGGACCACTTGTTCAGAGGCCCCTCAGTGCTAGGGAATTCTCTTTCCAGAGTTATCCCTGAAGGTTTGGGGATATAATTTATTTAAAAGGCAAATTCCTTCACAGATTGACTATAAAAAGAAATCAACTATCCTACAAATGGATATCTCAAATTTTATTTTATTTTATTTTTGCCTTGGAGGACAGTGGTCACTTGGGCCTGATTTTGGAGAAATTATTTTTACTAAAAATTTGTATACCCCAAATAATGTTTCTAAGTTAATATAGGCTTAGCAGAGACTGAAACCAAAGATACGCCATCAGTACTGCATATGCAGAAGAGAGATGGCTTTGTGAAAGGAAACTTGGTTGAGTGGGAAGAGCATTGGGTTCTGTTACTTACTAGCTGTGTGTGGCCTTGGGCAAAGTTACTTAACTTCTCTGAGCCTTATTTCTTCATCTGTAAATTGGAGGTAATAATTATAGGATTAAGATCATGGAGTTATCATTATGCCTAGTTAAAGTTGTGTAATGGTTCTTCATTGCAAGCAATAGAAACCAATTCTGGCTGACTGAAGCAGAAAAGAAATTATTGGGAGGCTATTAAGATGATCACAGAATTGACAGGAAAGTAAAAGAACCAGGACCTAAAAATGAGCAGCATTAAGGGAAGAGAATTGACAGAAAAGGGCCAAGGCCAAAGCAGGGATGGCTGCTTGTGGGACACTCACTGGCTCCTCCACCACTGACGCTCGCTCTTGCTGTGGCAGTGCCTGGCTAAGCCAGACCCTGATGCCATGGCACTCTGAGCCCACTGAATCTATGAACTGAACCCTCTCAGTGATATCTTAAACCTGAATTTTTTCTTATCAATTAGGCTGACAATCTAAGTTTTTATTTTATTTTTATTGAAGTATAGTTGGTTTACAATGTTGTATTAATTTCTGCTGTACAGCAAAGTGATTCAGTTATGCATATATATATATATATATCTTTTTTCCCTATTCTTTTCCATTATGGTTTATCACAGGATACTGAATATAGTTTCCGGTGCTGTGCAGTAGGACCTTGCTGCTTATCCATTCTGTAGATGATAGTTTGTATCTGCTAAGCCCAGCTTCCCACTCCATCCCCCACTTTCCATTTCCCCCTTGGCAACCATAGGTCTGCTGAACCTGAATTGAACCTGACTGTGAAAGATGACTGCTAAACATTCAGGAACTCTGCAAGCTGGGCATTAAAGTATTTCTAGTTTGAAATCAGCCACAGTAGAAGTTACTTATACCACATAAATCAGTGAATGCTAAAAATCAGGGCTGAGATTTTGTTTTGTTTTCTCCCAAGACCCATTTACCAGCACACTGCTGCCTCAAATGCCAGTCCTGAATGTGAACACCCAATTGGCTAAGTCTAGAATGGGGTCGCACAGAGTCGGACACGACTGAAGTGACTTAGCAGCAGCAGCAGCAGGACACAAGAATGTGTTTAGCTACAAGGGGATGGCGAGAGGAGTGGCTGGCCTTCTAGACAGCAGCCGAAAGGGGGTCTCTCTCTTACCAAGACTGAAGCAGGCGGAGAATTCTACCCAAAAGATTTTTAATGCTGAAAAGTAAAAGTGACAGCCACTCAGTCGTGTCTGACTCTGTGACCCCACTGACTGTAGCCTGCCAGGCTCCTCTGTCCATGGAATTCTCCAGGCAAGAATACTGGAGTGGATAGCCATTCTCTTCTCCTGGGGATCTTCCCGACCAGGGATCAAACTCCGGTCTCCTGCATTGCAGGCAGATTCTTTACCGTCTGAGCCACCAGGAAGCCCCATCTCCCAAAGTTTCAGATATTCTCTACAATACTCAGAGGGCTCACCTACAGCTGTGCCTTTACTGTTCACAAGCATCCAGAATACGTGGGGTTCCTTCTCCTTCATTTTGTTTCTTTTCCTAAGTTTTGGCCACATTATAATCCTTAGTTTTCTGTTTGATATGTGCTCTGAAGTTCTGACCACAACAAATTGAAGCCTTTAATACAGCCTTGCTCTAAGTTGTATCCAGTTAAAGAATAAGGTCATTGCAAAGGTTCCAAGGGTAAATTGACAACTGTAATATGTTTCTTGTTAAGTAAATGAGCTTCTTTTGATAATATAGAATTCTCTTAAAATTTTCACATTTAAGTACTTTTAGATGAAAGTAACTGATAAGTACAAACACTTGAATAAGACAAATTTCTTATTAAGATATTGAAGTTCTTTCTATTTATTAAGTTATTCAAAGTCCTAGCAGAAGAATTTTTCATATAAGAAAAGGTGATTAAAACAAAGAATCTTCCAAGTGAGAGGATATGGCAGGCAACGCATGCTATTTTTCCTCCAGATTAATAAATGTTAAGGTACCTTGTTAATCAGCCAGAGGTTAGGAAAAAATGAATATAAATAAAATCTTTTTCATGAAAATTGCCTTTTTATAATATCAGCTACAAAATGATTTATGTCCTAGAACTTGAATGAAGAGGAGAAAAAGCTGTTTTAGTAATAGAAATTGCATTGCAAAACATTTTTTTGGATGTATCTTGTTTAATTTTACACGTTGCATATTCATCACTCTGTGTATACGGGTTGGAAGGTGCCTCAATTCACATTTGAAATTAGAAAAATCTGTCACTGTTCAGAGTCAGCTTTCATTTTCTAAATGATTTAAGAGGAAGGAATTTTTTTCCAGGTGAAGTTGCTCATTCTTAAAGGGATATTTGGAAGTTTCTCTGCCTGAAACTTTTGCTCAAGTGTTTGGAAAGGATGATGCAGAGACTGCTGAGTGAGGGCAGGAGAGGCTGCATGGGGTCCTGGAAGGAGAACAGATTTTACTCTGACCCCAATGGTTTCATTGCCTGGCAGCTAGTCAGCTTGCCTCTTGGCCTCATTTAGTTTCCTCATCTGAAACATAAGGGCCCCCTAGAAGTCCTTTTCCGGAGAAGGCAATGGCACCCCCACTCCAGTACTCTTGCCTAGAAAATCCCATGGACGGAGGAGCCTGGTGGGCTGCAGTCCGTGGGGGTCTCTAAGAGTTGGGCACGACTGAGCGACTTGCCTTTCACTTTTCACTTTCATGCATTGGAGAAGGAAATGGCAACCCACTCCAGTGTTCTTGCTTGGAGAATCCCAGGGATGGGGGAGCCTGGTGGGCTGCTGTCTCTGGGGTTGCACAGAGTCGGACACGACTGAAGCGACTTAGCAGCAGCAGCAGCAGCAGCAGCAGCAGAAGTCCTTTTCGTTTCCTTACCCTTCAAACTTCTGCATCCTGATTACTAATTCTACTGCCATCTCTTTGTTAAAAAAGCACTTCATTATTTGTAGTTCAGCTAGGCACTCATGAAACATTGGCAAACAGCCATGAAAGAAACATAATTTCCTATTCCTGGTGCCCCAGTTCACACCTGCAGCACAGAAATCCCCTCCTCCGGCTTTTCTGTATGAGTAAACACTTATTTTTGGCAATGCTGGCTTGAGAATAGCATCTCCATAGAAACCACTGTTTGGGTGAATGCTTTTCTTGCAATTGAGACTCTTTTCCACCTTTATGTGTCATCTTAATTGATAAAACAGGTACATCTGTCAAGATCACCAAGTCTCTCCATCAGCTTGCAAGTCAAATCCTAAATTAGGTACAACACCTGAACGGGCATGCAAGCAGAGAGGATGCATCAGTGTTGTCATGACAACTGGGAAATGCCATGTCTCTCCACAAATGCTAATTCAACTGTCATGGGTTTTACACACCAGTTGTTATTACATTTCTTCTGGGAGCAAAAATAGAGTAACATTTTGGGTCTTCCCTGAGGGATCCAAAGCCATTTCTTTTGTTGTTGCTGCTAGTGTTGGTGGTTGGGTTTCTTTCTTCTCCTACGTTCCAGCCCTGATATTCTCAGAGTTTCAGGGTCTGGTGGGAGCCAGCTCCATCAAGGCATCTTTAAAGGGTCCTGAGGAACATTTGGAGGCTGGAGTTGGAGCAGAGAAGATCTAGACCACTTACCATTTTATACTTTGGAGTCTAGGTTCTCAAACAGAACTCTGTAAACCAGCTTTATAAGATGGCTTAAGGATAAATAGGAATAAATGGGAAAGCCCCAAGTGTATCACTTGTTCCAGTGCTATTACAGCCAGAAGAGCTTTCATTTGATACCCAAACCATGGGATAAACTATATAATGCATAATGTTATTCCCCCACTTTCCCCTCCAGCTCCCAATTGTGTGGATAATTCGGTAAAGTGTCTGTCTACAATGCTGGAGACCCAGGTTCGATCCTTGGGTCGGGAAGATCCCCTGGAGAAGGAAATGGCAATCCACTCCAGTACTCTTACCTGGAAAATCCCATGGACAGAGGAGCCTGGTAGGCTACAGTCCATGGGGTCGCAAAGAGTCGGACACGACTGAGGCACTTCACTCACCTGTTTTCTAGAGGGTGGATGGTGAAATGATGAACTCTGGACAGAAATATTTTCCAGTGGGCTAGCTACACTTTCCAGCCCCATCAGCCTCAATCTTCTAGTCCCTGATATGTTTAGAAGCAAAGAGGCCAAACAACTCTATGATCTAGTGCAGGAAACCCTAGCATAGTTTGCATCAAGGCATTGTGATAGGAAATATATCTAGCTGTAAAACATGGCTGAGCTGAAACGACTCATAATTTTGAAGACAGCGCTTTGTTTGGAATGCTGGGTGAACAGGGAATTCTCCATTCGGAACCATTCAAGACTTCCTGATTTCTGGATGTGTCACAGGGAGCCAGAGTCGATTTTTGAAATGTCAGTTTGATTGCTCCCCCTGGAATGCTCCTGCTGTTCTGACAAGAAGAGGAACACACTCTGTTCAGAAGCATATGCTGTCCTCGTTCTTCAGGAAGGGTGGAGACAGCACAAATGGATGCACACACTGTTTTTAATATTTTGGTGCAACATGTGTCTCTAAAGTCACTCCATGCTTGCTCAGTTTTTCATTTCCTGTGTAGATGTATTCTCAGATCAGGAACAACTTCATTACCCACACATTCGGATTAATTTCTGAGTCATGCATAGCTTCTTCTCATGAGAACAGATCACAAAATATAGGTATTGACAGCTGGAATTTGACCATTTTTCAAGCTAAGTGTTCCAGAATAAGATGTTCCATAAAGATCAACTGTGATGACACCACTTCTGATTGATTACGTGGCCCGAGAATTTCAAGTCATGAAAAAAACTAGTAATAATTTAACCAAATCACTACCAGTGATGAAGGGCTATCTAGTTTCCAGGCATTTGTATTAACCTCATTTAATTTTCACAACAATTCAGTGAATTTGATCTTATCATTTAATTTTCACAACAATTCAGTGAATTTGATCTTATTTTCAGATGAAGGAACTTGTTTTGGAGACTAACTTGCCCAGGTCATACATCCCTGAGTGCTGGAGTTAAAATGCAAACCTGACTTTGCTTTATTCTTAAGCCAGATACCGCCACAATAAGCAGAGCTTCATCACCAGTTAGTAAGTCACAGGCAATGGTATATTTTTGTTGGTACCTATGATATTGAAGTGAAGTGAAGTGAAGTCGCTCAGTCGTGTCCGACTCTTTGCGACCCCGTGGACTGTAGCCCACCAGGCTCCTCCATCCATGGGATTCTCCAGGCAAGAGTATTGGAGTGTGTTGCCATTTCCTTCTCCAGGGGATCTTCCCGACCCATGGATCAAACCCAGGTCTCCTGCACTGCAAGCAGACGCTTTAACCTCTGAGCCAGTATTAGTAGCAACAAATGTTAGTACGGATTTTTAATGTAGGTGTCCTAGAAGACTAGGCTCTCTACTGCAGACAAGGCATTAGAATCTTTCATAATAATGAAGAATTAAGGCCTGGATAAACAGAAATGGAATAAATAATAGGGACAATATTACTTGGAAATGAGAGAAAATAATTCTTATTAGCTAAATGAGATTGTGGCCTGCCCCGTGTGAGCCAATCCTTCAGTATTTACTGAAATGCCTGTGTAAGTGGAGTCCTACAGTACAACCTTTAGCAAAATTCAGTAAAGCGTCTGGCTACAGTGCTGGAGACTCAGGTTCGATCCCTGAGTTGGGAAGATCCTCTGGAGAAGGAAATGGCCACCCACTCCAGTATTCTTGCCTAGAAAATTCCATGGACTGAGGAGCCTGGTAGGCTACAGACCACTGGGTCACAAAGAGTCGGACAGGACTGAGTGACTTCCACTTCACTTCATCATCAATTACCAGCTAGCAACTACTGGAGGAGGTTTCCGTTTTCATGAAGTCCAAGTATAAGGTAAGTGTTGATTTTACTTTGTCAGGTGACATCTTGCTTGAAATACTGAGCAATGAAATTTCACTTAAAAATATTTCTCTGATTTTTTTAATGAAAGAATTATGCTAGGCAACTGCATTGTGCAGGAAAAAGGGTACCATTTGCCCAGATGGCAACAAAAGTGGTGCCCACCTGATTTATGCAACAGTGCAGCCTTCACGGATTTGAGAGAAACTCTTCTCTACTGATATATGAGCTTTAAAAATGTATTTCCCTAAGCAGCTGAGTGGACAGTGGTGTCATTTAGTGACGTGCAAAATCCTATGGGAGGAATGAACTTGTTTGCAGGGGAAGCCAGGAGTGCTCCTGTGGGGATGTTAAATTTGAAAGGTTGACTCTGTCATTGGATGCACAAGACTGGAGAGGAGGGGAAAGGCTGGGGCCACATATAGAATCTGGGGAGTTATCAATATACAGATAATGCTCTGGAACTGAATAAGATGTCCTAGAGAGAGAGAGTGGAGAGGAAGGGAAGAGGCCCGGGACTGGGTTCTGCCAATATTTAGAGGTCCGGAAAAGGCTGAGGAAATGGCTTCTGAGACCAGAAAGGGAGCAGTCAGTGAAATATGACAAAAACTAAGAGGTGAGTGTCCAGAAAGGAAGTCAAGTAAGAAGAGCCCAGCAAGAGGAGAACAAGTGCTGGTCACACGCTGCTGAGCACTAGAGGGGTCCTGCCGATTCTTTCTCCTGCGTATTTTCTAAACATGCTCCCTCCTTTTCCTCCTCTCTCACTGCTTCCTGGCTCAGAAATACAACAGTTCTTCAAGGCATTTCCTCACCTCTTGATGAAGCCTCCTTAAAGTCCATGCTCCACACTATCCCCAGACTGGGTAATCTCTCTACAATGCAATGCTACTATGCAATATCTCTCTGTTGCCCCTAGAATATAATCGTCACTCCTTCATATGTCTGTAACCGAACAGAACCGTCTGGGGCCTTCCCGGGACAGACTCCTCTTCCATATATCCTCTGCTGTAGTTCCTCTCTGAAGCACCCAGATAGTAGTATCTCATGCATATTTCCTGAGTTCTTCAATGCTAAAAACCACCACCAAATGGAAGAAATTAACTAGTTGATGATTGGTAGACTCCATGATTTCTGGGGCCCAATGATTGATAATGTTAACTGCCCTGTTACCGCAACATCAACCAGAGAATTATGCATGAGCTGATCACACACCCTGCAACCCCCTCTCCCTTGCCTGATGTTAAAAATGCTTTGCTAAAACCCTTCTGGGATTTCAGGGGGTTGGGGAGGGGGGCCATGAGCCACCTGTTCTCCTTTCATGGCCCTGCAAGAAACCTTTCTAGGCTCCAAACCTGACATTGAAGTTTGTTTGTCCTGTACATCAAGTACAAGAACTTGCATTCAGTAACGTATCCTATGAAGTCCTTTACCAACTGGAACTTAACTCCTGCCACTCCAGCTCTATCTCCCACACATCGTGTGCTATGCCCCCACTGAGTGGCTATTAATGTGACCCAGTTTTTTTACCCTCCAGGCAATTCCTTCTGGCTGATGCTATTCCATCTAGTTAAAATGTTTTCCTCCACATAGTCCTCCTAAAACTGCTTAATATATAGGTCTCAGTTCCGGAGTTATCTCCTCTGTTAAATCTTCCCTGACCTCCTGAAACGGATAGGTATCGTCCATCCCAGCATCCCATGATTTGCGATCTGTATCTCCATAACAACACCTTCCAATTGTTTTGAAGCTGCTTTTTTATTAGACTGTGATACCAGATGCTGCCATTAAACCATGAATTCCTTAAGACGGAGCCCATCCTTCTCTTTCAGTGTTTCCAGTGCCATGTACAGTGTCTCGATTCTGATCCTAGAGGGGCAACAGTGAGCTCTGGCTTGAAATTAGATCTTAATCCTGCCCAGGAATTGAAGCTGAGTAGCCTAGATGACGGAGAAGGCAATGGCACCCACTCCAGCACTCTTGCCTGGAAAATCCCATGGACGGAGGAGCCTGGTGGGCTGCAGTCCATGGGGTCCCTAAGAGTCGGACATGACTGAGCCAGCGACTTCACTTTCACTTTTCACTTTCATGCATTGAGAAGGAAATGGCAACCCACTCCAGTGTTCTTGCCTGGAGAATCCCAGGGACGGGAGAGCCTGGTGGGCTACCATCTATGGGTCGCATAGAGTTGGACACGACTGAAGCGACTTAGCAGCAGCAGCAGCCTGGATGAAAACCAGGAATCCTAGCCACTAGTGCAGCAGGAGCTAGAGGCTAGAAGCAAAATTCCCCTAGCCGTTGCCTCCATTGAGAAATGCATTGAGAAATTACTAAAAGAGAGCAGGAAACAAGCGGTTAAATCATTTACATTGGGTAGTTCTGTATCTTTGTTTACCTCTGGCCAATTACCTGGTTTCTTTATCCACACCTGACCTGCCCTAGTGCTCTCCCCAACATGCGTAACTTTCTTTCCAAGATGCAACCCAGAGGCCTATAGGAGGCCTTGGCATCACCGGTTCTGGGGTGGCCCCCTTCTTCTTGGATCCCTTGGAAACTTTCTGTGCATGTGCAATACCTCTCTTGCCCCAGGGATGGGAAATATGTGACCTCTTGATCTTTTACTCAAACAAGGTTTAGCCCCTCTCTGATCCTGCCATAGCTGTTATCTTAAAGTGTCCTCAGGAGACAAAGCCTGGCTATCTACCCTGTTTCCATTGTTATTTCTATTTCCAAGTGCAATCAAGAGGATGGTTATAAATGCCTAACCTGGAGCCCACCTACCTCCTGTCTCAGGAAGTGCAATCAAGAGGCTGGTTATAAATGCCTAACCTGTAGCCCATCTAGCTCCTGCCTCAATTTCTGTGAGAAGCTCCATAGTACACACTGAATGAACAAGACTTTCAAGCCCTCATGACAGTCTGTATTTCCATATTGGCGTAGTTCAGCAAAATTCTCAGGGGTTTAGTCAGTCATTAAAAGTCATGGCTAATCACTAACCAGGCCCTCACCTGGTGATTACATTGCCCAAGTAGAGCCAGGTGGCAGGCACCCAGTGATTGCTCTGTTTTATAATTCACAAGGGGTTATTTCTGACCATTTCCTGGAGGAGTTCGCAATGTGAATCATGCAGCTGGTTGCTTAACCTAGGCAACTATGCTCATCCCATTCCTTGAAAGTCCAGTGCTGCGTTACTTCAATTAAAATTACTTCAATTAAAATGATCCAGTTTTCCCCCAGCTATAGAGAAATTATACCTCAAGACAATAATAAAATCTTATTAAGACTTCATACTTTTATTAATATAATTTTTAAAGGAAATGTCTTACATAACCTAGCCATTATCTATCAAGGAATATGATATAGGGAGGGAAGCGGGGTAGACTATATTGGCTTAGAGTTGAAATAGTTTATGAGGCGATTCACAGAAAGCATTACAAAGTCAGATTCTGGGATTTAAGTACTTTCCACTAGAAAATATATATTTTTATTTCCTGACACTAAGGTTACATAATAGTAGAATTTGATCATCTCTGTCTTGTTTTCTTCTCTTTTTCATATTAAAAAAGCTACTTCAAGATATAGCTGCCTCTGAAAAATTAAAAGAGAAAATTCAGGCTTCAGAGTGTTATTAAAGCCTGCATTTTGACCTCTCAAAATCTGACCCTTTAGAGATCGACTATTCTGGTCTTTCTCTCTGTGTTTCAATGGGCATAATCGAAATTATACCAGAAGAATGAGAATCTGTCCTATTTTTTAGAAGCCTGGAAAAGAAATCTCTATCAGTAACTCATTTTAGTATATACTATCTCTTTGAAGGGCCTTCCAGGTGGCGCTGGTGGTAAATCCTCCTGCCAGTGCAGGAGACCCAGGTTTGATCCCTGGGTCACAAAGATCCCCTGGAGAAGGGAATGGCAACCCACTCCAGTATTCTTGCTTGGGAGATCCTATGGACAGAGGAGCCTGGTGGGCTACAGTACATAGGGTCGCAAAGAGTCGGACACAACTGAAAACACACACACAACTCTCTGAAACTTCTCTCATCTTCTTGAAGGACTTAATACTTCCATGAAGCCTTTTGCTTCCTCCGAGTCTGGACAATAGCATCCATAAAACCACATCTTCATTGGGATGCTTTTGGCTTCACTTAGCAGTAAGCTCAGTTCAAACTGTCAGTCAGGGAACTTATTACTTCTCATAACTGGAAGCCTCAGATCATGTGGGTGCTGGACCCACGTGATTGATTTGGTGGCTCAAGAATATCCCTGGGACACAGGTCTCTCCATCTTCCCATGACCATCCTCAGAGCTTGTTCCAGTTTCAAGCTGGTAGCAAGATGAGTCCAGAGACAAAATCCAGAAGTAGAAGAATGGTCACTTCTTCCTTCATCTCTTCCTTAGAAGGGAGGAAACTTTTTCTAAAAATGCCCCAGCAGACTTCCCTTCATGTTTCTTGGTCAGAATTGGCCATTCTTGAATCAGGCAAGGAGGAGGGAATATCCACAGCTGACCAGTTATGGGTGGATTAAGCCACAGAGGCCTCTACATCCACCCGTCATTCCATCCAGCTTTCCTCTTTGGCCTCTGGTCCTCTCCCATTACCCATTTCCTCCAGTGACTGGGAAGGAAGGGCCAAGAAGAGGACAAGAGAACACAGACATAGAGAAAAAGGGGTAGTTCAAGTTTGTATTAAGAATGCAACTTAAAAGTGGAGAATAGAATTTATTAAAAAGGAATCATTTCTCCTATTTATTAAGTAAAAGTTAGATCATGTGATCTGAGTTCCCACTGAAACCTGAGGTGTGATTCTGACTGATAGAAGCTTGGGCAGTGAAGTCAGAGAAGCCTGTGTGTCTTTAAGTCAATTAGTTTAATATTGTTGAGCCTCAGTTACCTCATTTGAAAAACAGGAGTAATAACAATCATAACAATCATCTTCAGTGTTGTTGTGAGCTCTGGAAATATTATATAACCAGTGCTAGCATCACACCTGGTACTTTATAAATAACAGCTGTTATTTATAATAATATTAAAAAGAAGAAATTAAAGATGCTAAAGACAGTCAGTATTAGGGACCATAGGAAGCCTGAACACTTTTGACTGATTATCATGAGATGTCAACTGCCAATATTGAATACGTCATTGTCTTAATGCATTACTTCTGTTATCTCAGCCCTTGTTATCCTCCCTTTATGGATGAGCATTCAGAAGGTCTAGGATTGGTGAGTGAACAGCCTAGTCTGGAATCTGGATCTGCTTTGTACGAGGGCCCAAGCTCCCAACCATACATGATACCGTTTCCAGACATAAGCCCCCTTATTTGATGCCTGGGTTGTGCATTCAGAACAATTCAAGCCAACACTTGCTTTGACTAGCTTTATTTATCCACTTATTTGGATCTTTTAAAACTGCATGTTTCATATACAGTCTGTTTTCACCCTTTATTAATGTTGATACAGAACACAAAACCTCTTCCCATTCCCTAGAAAGAATCTATCATCTGCATCAAAAGATGAGTGAGGGTCATGTTGGTGTTTGGTAGAGACCAATGCAATACTGTAAAGCAATTATCCTTCAGTTAAAAATAAATAAATAAAAAGATGAGTGAGGAATGCAGTTTTCCCTAAAGACCATATGGCATGGAAGGAGAAGGGAGATACACTGCCCACCGCACAGCCACCTACTGGAATTCTCACCCAACCTATCAGCGCTTGAGGTTCCTTCTTCCCCATTAGATCTGCACAGGGTGGTGGATCGTTCTCCTTGGTGTGTCCCTACAGCCAAGCTCCCTCTCTGGGTCCCAGCTCCTTTCACCTGGTCTTTCTCACCTTCACTCTGATTACCCACCTCTTTTCTCTGCAGAGCATTTTTAATAGCTCTTCCCCACGTTCTGCCTTGGATCTACATACCCAGCCCATCTTTGGAATCAACTAAAAATATGTCCCCTCATAGGAGCCCAACCTCCTTAGAAAATGGATAAGGAAGAGAGATAAATAATAAATCTTTGTCTTTTACACGTTTAAGCTGCCTCAGACTATCTTGAGTTTGCAGTAGGGAATATGTAAAGAAATACCTCATGCTGCTCATCTTACATGCTGACCAGGTTTGTTCTCCAGTATTCATCCATCTCTAGCTCTATTTAATTGTTTCATCACTGATTATCAGGATAGACTATTGGGAAATGTTCTTGAGATAATGTGTCTACTAAAAGAATAGTTTATCCTTTTTGTTACCACAGATATCCATATATCTTTTAAAAATATTTCCTCTAACTATGTACTCATTTTAGATTATTTGGAAAATTCAGAAAACTATCATGAAAAACATCATAAGTCATTTATAATTCTACTATTGAGAGTGATTTTCTATTTACATTTGGGTACATTTTCTTACAGCTTTTTCCCCTATTCTGTTTTTCTCTCCTGTCAGCTCTTTTAAATATTTAAGGGGTGAAGTGGACAGAGGACACATAAAAAGATGCTCAGCATCACTCATTATCAGGGAAATGCAAGCCAAAACCACAATGAGACATCACCTCATCTTTGAGGATGATGGAGAATAGAATGGCAGTTCCTTAAAAAATTAAAATAGAGTTACCATATGACCCTGCAATCCCACTTTTGCTCATGTATCTGAGAAAACTCTAATTTGAAAAGATGCATGTACCACACTGTTCATGGCAGCACTGTTTATAATAGCCAAGACATGGAAGAAACATAAGTGTCCATTAGTAGTTGAATGAATAAAGAAGATGTTATAAATATATATACACATACATTGCAATACTATTCAGTCCCAAAGAAGAATGAAATCTGGCCATTTGTAGCAACATGAATGGGACTAGAGGATATTATGCTAAATGAAATAAGTTAGACATATACTTCTATAGCTACAATCTCCAAACTCGAGACATATAGAAGTATTAAAATATAAGAAACATAAGATATATGTTTATAATTTTTACATTTTAAGAAGCTATAAGGCAAACATAGCAACACATCTTCAAACTGTGATTTATTTCTAAATTAGAAGAAAGCATAATTTGGGGCTTCCCTGATGGCCCAGTGGTAAAGAATCCACCTGCCAATGCAGGTGAGAAGATCCCTTGGTGGGGAAGATCCCCTGGAGAAGGAAATAGAAACCCACTCCTGTATTCTTGCCTGAGAAATACCATGGACAGAAGAGCCTGGCAGTCTACAGTCCATAGTGTGGCAAAGAATCAGACATGGCTTAGTGACTAAACAATAACAAGCATATTTTTTAAAAAGAGATGAAAAGTTTGAAAACCTTTTCCCCTATCATTTGATTTCTGCTTGAGAGAAAAGAAACTTGCACTTTTTTCTGAGTTTTTTTTTTTTTGTTTCATGGGACTTCCCAGGTGGACCAGAGGTTCCTCTGCTTCCAGAGGAACACTCTTCACTCCCACTGCAGAAGATGTGAGTGCAATCCCCGGAAAGGGAAATTCCACATGTTTTGAGGTGTAGGCAAAAAGAAAAAAACTGAGTACTGAATCATTTTGTTTAAAAGGTTCACATAAACTGATCTTTTACAAGTGGTAGGGGACTACATAAGGGCATGAGTCCCTGGAGGTAGGGATCACTGGGGTTAGTCCTGGAGGCTGGTGCCCACAGGCTTGAACTGGTAGTTCATAAAAGTAGAAGACAATGGCCAGCGAGTGTGCAAGGGTTAAGCCATAGCACTTGTGCTGCAGGGTCTGGGCATCTCCCAAGTAGTAGGCTCTGAGGCCCACAGCTGACAGGTTCTTCTTGTGGGTCAGCCCAGGGTACATTGAGGGAAATTAGGATCAGATTGAGCTGCCCTCCGAAAGTTGACATGACACCCCGTTCTCTTGAGAAAAGGCAGAAAAACAATGCCTAAGAGATATCTTTAGGTTAACCATTTCAGGCCACAGGCCAAAATGTGGTTGACCACGGTCATGGCCAAGTGTGAAAGTTGCTCAGTCATGTCTGACTCTTTGCAACCCTATGGACAGCAGACCGCCAGGTTCCTCTTTACATGGAATTATCCAGGCAAGACAGTGGAGTGGATAGCCATTCCCTTCTCCAGAGGATCTTCATGACCAGGAACTGAATCCGGGTCTCCTGCATTGCCATCAGATTCTGTACGGTCTGAGCCACCAGGGAAGCCCAATGGGCAAGAGGCTTCTAGTCTAAAAAGTCAGTGCTAGCAGATGTTGAGGTTTTGTGCTGCCACTCAGAAGCAGAATGATGTACCAGGAAGCCCCACTGAGCCCAGACTTTAAGGCCAACTCCTTGGCATTTTATCCTCTTTGAAGACATTTGCCAGTAAATAATTGTGTCTGGAAAAGTAAACACTGAATCCAAACAGCAAATTCTGCCTTTAGGACCTCTGTCAAGGTCCAGGAGATCAAGAAAATCACAGCTTTGAACCAGTGATGGTTTCTTAATCCTAACTAAAATGATGCTACTCTGGTGCTGAATCAGGTAATGAAAATCTTGCTGTTGATGATATTCCATATTTATGTTCTGATATTGTATAAAGGGAACAAAGAAAGATTGAGATCTTGAGTTTTAAATTAAAAAAATAATAAAAATGTGGTAGTATTGAGTTTTCATGAAACCAATAAACAAAATGAATCAAAAAATTCTATTCAGTCTCATATAGGAAAACAAGTCTTTTATTTTGGCATTCTCAATTTCTTCACTGTAGACTCTAACCTCAGTTTTCATCTTAACTCCAAGTTTTTACTGTCTTCCATCCTTCTCTTTGGCCATATCAGTCTATCCCACTTTCCTTATTTATGTCTTACATTTTGGATCATGTTTATCCTGTTGCTGTCTCATCTGTCTTGTCATTGCTTCTTTCATCTTCCTACATAGTTCTTGGACTATTTTTTAAGGCTTGTATCAAATATCTTCTCTTCCATTAAAATTTTGCAGACTAGTCCAGTGTTTCCCATTCTCTGAACTCCAAAGGCATCTTTGGTCTAATTTCTCATGTCAACTAGGCATTCACTAAGCTATTACTGAGAAGAAACTGAGAAAGGAGTACGACAGGGCTGTGCTCTGTCACCCTGTTTGTTTAACCTATATGCTGGGTACATCATGAGAAATGCTGGGCTGGATGAGCTACAAACCAGAATCAAGATAGGTGGGATAAACATCAACAACATCAGATATGTGTATGATATCACCCTAATGGCAGAAAGTGAAGAGGAATTAAAAAGTCTTTTGATGAGGGTGAAACAGGAGAGTGAAAGAGCCAGCTTAAAACTAAATATTAAAGCTAAGATCATGGCATCCAGCCCCATTATATCATGGCAAATAGAAAGGGGAAAAAATGGAAGTAGTGACAGATTTCCTCTTCTGAAGCCCTAAAATCACTGTGGATGGTGACCGTAGCCATGAAATCAGAAGACGATTGCTTCTTGGCAAGAAAGCTATGACAAACCTAGACAGTGTGTTAAAAAGCTGAGACATTGCCGACAAAGGTCCTTATGCTTAAGGCTATGGTCTTACCAGTGGTTATGAATGCTTGTGAAACTGGACTGTAAAGAAGGCAGAATGCCAAAGATATGATACCTTTGAACTGTGGTGCTGGAGAAGACTCCTGAGAGTCCCTTGGACAGCAAGGAGATCAAACCAGTCAATCTTAAGGGAAATGAACCCTGAATACTCATCGGAAGGACTGATGCTGAAGCTCCAATATTTTGGTCATCTGGTGCAAGCAGCCAATTCACTGGAAAAGTCCCTGATGCTGGGAAAGATTGAAGGCTGGAGGAGAAGAGGATGACAGAGGACGAGATGGTTGGATGGCATCACCGACGTGATGAACATGAATTTGAGTAAGCTCTGGGAGTTGGTGATGGACAGGGAAACCTGACATGCTGGAGTCCATGGGGTTGCAAAGAGTTGGACACAACTGGGAAACTGAACAACAACAAGAAAGCTATTATTTATTTTTGGTATGATCACTTAACATTTGGCACGTATATTCACTACCTTTTCAAATAGATTGTAAACATTTTAAAGGTCTATGCTCTATCCTTCTTTGATCTCCTTGCCTCATTCTACCCTTTGGGGGCTACCTCCTTGTCTCCCAGCAGGTGGTATAGCACTTTGTAACAAGTAACTAATCAATAAGTACTTGATGGATTGATTGATCCATTGATTAAAGGATCCATTGCAGGAGATCATACTATATTTTGACCATCTTGTAGCAACAGTTTATCTAAGGGAAGGAGTGCTGTGTTCAAGCCAGTGTAAACCTGGTGACTGATGGGGTGATGATTCATTTATGCTTTGCACTAGATATGAAATCAGTGGTAGTTATACCGGCCCAAGAAACTCTGATAATATATATGCCATCACATAAGGTGCTCAGGGCGATCCATTTCTAGTGACGTTTCTACAAAGTTGGGCAATTTTCTCTATATCAGGCTTTAAAGTCCTGTTCTTATGACTAAACGTAATTCATTAAATATATTTCATGAGTGTCAGTCAAGGGTAAAAGCATCCAGAACCAATATTTATACATAGAAGGTGTATACTTTCTTTCCGCCCCTAGTTTTGGGTGGCAAATATTCTGGCTATTTGCCAAGGTGGTCCCTTCTTCCTCACTTCCTCACGCCTGCCTCACTGCTTGCACAGGGTGAGCTTTTGCTTGTTCATGATAGTTCCTTATATTTATATAGTGCTTATGGTATATAAAGCAACTTCAGGTACATAATTTCATTTGGGTGTCACATGACTCCAGCCAGATATTATCTTTAAGATATATCATTAATCCCCAATTTTATATCCTCAGTGAAGTGATGTGAAAGTAGCTCAGTCGTGTCCAACTCTTTGTGACCCCATGGACTATACAGTTCATAGAATTCTCCAGGTCAAAATACTGGAGTGGGTAGCCTTTTCCTTCTCTAGGGGATCTTCTCAACCCAGGGATCGAACCCAGGTATCCCACATTGCAGGCAGATTCTTTACCAACTGAGCTATTGGGGAAGCCCATATCCTCTTTGGTATCTCCAATCCCCAGTATATACATCATTAATACTCAATTCTCAAGTGAAAAAATTGAGCCTTACAGAACTTAAGTTACTTGCCGTTGGTGAATGACTTGATTTTGGATTTCCTGATTTAATAAAGGAGAGGGAATGAAAAGATGGAGAGGAAGTATCATTTTTTGTCTTGTTTTTGTTTGAGTGGTATTACAATTTGAAAACTGAGCACTGAAGAATTGATGCTTTTGAACTGTGGTGTTGAAGACTCTTGAGAGTCCTTGGACTGCAAGGAGATCCAACCAGTCCATCCTAAAGGAGATCAGTCCTGGGTGTTCATTGGAAGGACTGATGCTGAAGCTGAAACTCCAATACTTTGGCCACTGATGCGAAGAGCTGACTCATTTGAAAAGACCCTGATGCTGGGAAAGATTGAGGGCAGGAGGAGAAGGGGATGACCGGGGATGAGATGGCTGGATGGCATTACCGACTCAATGGACATGAGTTTGAGTAAACTCTGGGAGTTGATGATGGACAGGGAGGCCTGGTGTGCTGCGGTTCATGGGGTCTCAAAGAGTTGGACATGACTGAACGACTAAACTGAATGACTGACTGACCATTTGAATGGCATTTTGTTTTGTTTAAATGGTATTACCTTGAGAATACCACTGTGGCAGACACTAGTTGTCTCCCAAATAGAGGTAAATTTACCATGAGGTGAATTAAGTTGAGTGTGTTTAGAGGTAAAGGAGCCAAGAGAGACCAGCTTTTGGTGAGTGTGGACAACTGGGTCTCTGAGCCAGGTTTCATATGAACATCATCACGTTTGGGATAATAGAAAACCATGAAATGTTTGAGGGTGAGATGAGATGTAATCAGGTAGGACTTTGAAAGAAGGGTAAAAACAGAACCTTCTTTCTTCTGGGTAGCGTTCCATGGTATAGAGCTATCATAGTTTATGTAACTATTTACTTACAAAATGACTTTTTGATTGTTTCTAGTTTTTAGCTATTACAAACAAAACTGCTGGGAAGCAAATGTAGGCTTTTGGGTGGATTTAAATTTTCATTCTAGGGGAACAAATGCCCGGAAAGCAATTGCTTGGTCATATGCATATTTAGTTGTTTTTAAGAATATGCCAAATTATCTTCCAGATTAACAGTATCATTTTACAATCCCACCAGCAATGTATGAGAGACAGTTTTCTCCATTCTCACCAACATTTGATTTTGTCGCTATATTTGGTGTTACTTGTTTCAATATCTCATCACGTTTTTCATTTGCATTTCCTGAATGGCAAGTGGTGTTGGTACTTTTCATGTACTTATTTGTCATCTGTACATCCTTTATAGGATAAACAGGATATCTTGTCTTTCACCCATTTTCTAACTGGATTGTTTGGGTTTTTTAATGGTGAGTTTTGAGAGTTCTTTATATGCTCTAGATGAGTTTTTTCTTAGGAATGTAGATTGTAATTTTTCCTCTGCCTCTGTAGCTTGTCTTTTCATCAGTCTTTTGCAGAGTAAAGGTTTTAAATTTTTATGAAGTCCAATTTATTAATATTTTCTTTAATGGTGTCATGTCAAAGACATGACCCTGCTGCTGCTGCTAAGTTGCTTCAGTCGTGTCCGACTCTGTGCGACCCCACAGACAGCAGCCCACCAGGCTCCCCCGTCCCTGGGATTCTCCAGGCAAGAACACTGGAGTGGGTTGCCATTTCCTTCTCCAATGCATGAAAGTGAAAAGTGAAAGTGAAGTAGCTCAGTCGTGCTGACCCTCAGTGACCCCATGGACTGCAGCCTTCCAGGCTCCTCCGTCCATTGGATTTTCCAGGCAAGAGTACTGGAGTGGGGCATCATTGCCTTCTCCGAGACATGACCCTAAGTTCCCCAAATTCTATCTTGTGTTATGTTCTAAAATTTTTATAGTTTTACATTTACACTTAAACCTATGATACATTTTGAGTTAATTTTTATATAATATGACGTTTAAGTCAACATTCTTTATTTTTTTAAATGTTTTTACCCATGGATACCAAATTGCTTTAGCACATTTCTTGACAATGCTATCTTTCCTCCATTAAACTGCTTTCACATCTCTGTTAAAATCCAAGTAGCCAAAACTTTCCTGGTGGTCCAGTGGTTAAGAATCTACCCTGCAATGCAAAGGATGCAGGTTCAATCCCTGGTGTGGGAACTAAGACCCCACGTGCTGCTGAGCAACTAAGCTCATGTGCTGCCACTAGAGAGTCTGCATGCCACAACTAACGTGTGATGCAGCCAAATAAATACTTTTGAAATAATTAAGTAGCCATACCTACGTGGAGCGATTTCTTGGTTCTCTTTATTCCATCGATCAGTGTGTCTATTCTTTTAATAATATCACCCAGTTTTGATTACCATAGATATATAACAAGCCTTAAAATCAGGTAGATTGATTCTTCTCATTTTATTCTTTTTTTTTCATAATTATTTTCACTTTTCTAGTACCTTTGCCTCTCCATGTAAACTTTAGAATACTCTTACTAAATCTACAAAAAAAAAAAAAAAAAATCTTGCTGGGATTTTGATAGGAATAGTATTCAGTTATATATAAACTTGGAAAATTGGACATCTTTAGTATGCTGGGTCTTCCAATCAAGAAACAGGGAATATGTCACAATTTATTTTTATCTGCTTTCATCAGTGTTGTGCAGTTTTTAGCATTCAGGTCCTGTAGGTATATATTTTTAGATTTACATGTTAAGTATTTCACTTTTTTTTGAGCAATTGTAAATGATTCTGTGCTTTGAATTTCAGTTTCCAGATGCTCATTACTAGTATATACAAGAAATGCAATTGATTTTTGCACGTTGATCCTGTATCCTGTGAACTTGCTGATTTTGTAAGTTTCTGAGATTTTGGAAATTCCTTGAGTTTTTTTAAATGTAGAATATCATGTCATCGACAAATAGGGGAGGTTTCATTTATTCCTTTCTAATCTGTATGCATTTCATTTCCTTGCCTTGCCTTATTGCACTGGCCAGAATTTTCAAAATTATGTTGAATAGTGGTGGTAAGAATGGACATTTTTGCTTTATTTTTGATTGTAGGAAGGAAACATTCATTCTTTTGTCATTAAGTATGATGCTAGCCATAGATATTTTGGAGGGGGGGTAGATGTTCTTTATTAAGGGTAGGAAGTTTCCCTCTTTTGCTAGTTTCATAAAAGTTTTTATCATGAAAAGCTATTTAATTTTTCAAATGCTTTTTCTGCCTCTGTTGGTAAGGTCATGTGAATTTTCCTCCTTAGACTGTTAATATGATGAGTCACACTGATTGATTTTGAGTATTTAACCATCCTTGCAGTCCCTGAGAGAAACCCCCTTGGGTATGGTATAAAATTCTTTTCATATATTGCTGAATTCAACTTGCTAATATTTTGTTAAGAATTTTTGCATTTATTTTCATGAGGGATACTGGCCTGTGGTTTTCTCTCTGTTTTTATACTGTCTCTGTTGGTTTTGGATCATGTTAACATTTGCTTCATAAAGTGAATTGAAAAATATTCCATTCTCTTTCATTTTCTACACAAGACTATAGAATTCATCTTGATTCTTCTTTAAATACTTCATAGAATTCTCCAATAAAACAGTCTGAGACCAGAGTTTTTCTTTATGAAGAATTTTAGTATTACTTACTCAATTTTGTTAGTAGTCATAAGGCTATTCAAATTATGATTCATACAATGTGAGTGGTGGTAGTTGATGTTTTTGAGGAACTTATCTACTTACCTAAGCAGTCAGATTTATTATACATGTAGATTTATTCACGGTGTTCTCTTATCTTTTGATGTTGGCAGGGTCTGTAGCAATATTGGGTTTCTCTCCTGATATTGGTACTTTGTGTCTTTTCCTTTTATTTTTGTCAGTCTCCCTAGAGGTTTGTCAATTTCATTGATCTTTCCAAAGAATCACCTTCTCTTTCACTGACTCTCTGTACTTTTTGTTATCAACTACAGCGATTTCTGCTATCTTTATAATTTCTTCTTCTTTCCTTTTTATTTTGTCCTTGAAAGTGTGACATCACTCTAAGTCAGTATCTCAAGGACAGGTACCATTAGACTTGTGACTGGGTAATTGGAAGGTCTGGAAAACTAAAAATACAGAAACTGAGAGGGGACAAAGCCCCTTAGGTAAAAAATTGAGTCCTTCTGAGCAGTTCATTCAGAACATTAACAAATCTCTATGGAAAGGGAGTTGCTTTTGAGTCATGCGTTTTGGCCCTGAGCCCATGTTTTATTTTCTCAGGTCCCAAAGAGCACAGTATGAAGACTGAGGACTTCCCTGGTGGTCTAGTGGGTAAGACTCTGTGTTTGAACCCTGCTCCCAGAAGACCCCACAGGCCAAGAGGCCACTAAGCCCCTGCTCCACAGCCACAGAAGCCCAGGTCCTAGAGCGTGTGCTCTGCAACAGGAGAAGCCACGGCGAAGAGAAGCCACGGCACCACAGCAAGGGGAGAAGGCCCTGTTCTCCAACAGGGAAAGTCCATGTGCAGCAACGAGGACCCAGCATAGCCAATAAACACATAAATCAGCGTCAAAACATATGAAAACAGAGAATGAAGGAAAGAAACCAAATGGTTCCATGTGATAATGTGACATACTCATTCCGCATGGCATACAGACTGTGAGAGACACTTTGCAAGCTGTGAGTGTATTCTCTTTGAGTGCCAGAAGGATGGTACAGGCAGAGGAAGGGGAGCTTCAATTCAATCAACCAGCTATAGTATCTATAGGACCCAGAGATAAAGCTTGTGCAGAATAATAAAAAAAAAAAATTCTAAAAGTTTCTAGGAGTTGCTTACCCTTAGTGAGCTTTTGGTCTTAAGGCATAAAAATCCTGTGCTCTAAAATGGTGAGTCCAGCTCCCCAAATAACAGCTCCAAGTTCTCTGATTCACCACTGAATAAAAAATACTCCTTGGCAGATAAATGGAGCAGTTAGAACATGTCAGCTCTCCTGGATCCTACAGGGAGTGGACTTGTAGAACACCTAATCAGGACTGGGAGAAACTGTTAGTGAATACCTGTCACTTTCTTGTCAGCTGGGGCTGAAATGAGACTGCCACTGCATTTCTCTTAGTGTTATCATTCAGAATACTCTGACAGAGCTAGCAAGGAGGAGGAACGGCAGGCACATCACGACAAAATTTGTTAGCACTTGGACAGCTAGACACGGCTCCCCAGGGGACTTTCCAGTGTTTCGCCAAGCTCTCCTCCCACGCTACGACCTGGCTGCCTCTTGCAGCCCTCTCCCCTCCTTGAAACATCGACTCTGTTGTGTCTGGATCCCCAGGCAGCTTGCAAGGATTTGTGACACCCAGGGGCACGCTTTGCAGCATTGTCCTTAGAAACATTACACTAGAGATCTGTCCTTCATTTAACATTTAATCCTGTTCTTAGCTCACAAAATAGAGACCCGAAAATGTCAACCATTGAATATAAAATGAGGATTTCTAAAGTAGATTCTAAAATTGACAGTGGAAAATTTAAGTTCAATATTAAGGAGGAGCCAGTGTTTTGTATTCATTAGCAATTAGATCTTTCAGATTCTTTATTCCAAATTATGCTAGTCTGTGAGGGGCATAAGAAAGATGTTCTTGGTCTGAACCAGGAGCATGAAAATGTACACCCCCAGGGAATTTGCAAGAGAGTATTTGACTGCCTAGAGTCAGTGGGAAAGGTAAGGTTTCACAAACTTCAGTAATATCCTAGAGCAAAATAACAGCTCCTCCTCTGTACTTGCCATGTGTCAGGCACTGACACATATGATATCCCAGTGAAATAGGCATTATCATCCCCATTCTCAAGATTATGAAGTTGAGAGCTAGAAGCTTAGGTGACCTGCCCAGTGTTAATCAGTGAGTGCATGTTTAAGCCCGAATGAATCCCAAATATATCCACTGCCCCTTCTTGCTAGAATTTAAAGCTAAATGAATAAGGGCAAGGAATCCAACTATCAATTTATTCTACAGATTGTTACTTATAGCCCTATGATCATGCCACAGCTTTACCTGAGAACTTGAACTAAATGTGGCCTGCTCCAGAGTGGTACAAATCTACAATAAACCTGATTTCTAGACTTTATTTTCTCAGACTCCAAAATCACTGTAGATGGAGATGGTGATTGCAGCCTTGAAATTAAAAGACACTTTCTCCTTGGAAGGAAAGCTATGCCAAATCCAGATAGCATATTAAAAGGCAGAGACATCACTTTGCTGACAAAGGACCATATGGTCAAAGCTATGTTTTTTCCAGTAATTATGTATGGATATGAGAGTTGGTCTATAAAGAAGGCTGAGTGCTGAAGAACTGATGCTTTTGAACTGTGGTGCTGGAGATTCTTGAGAGTCCCTTGGACAGCATGGAAATCAACCCAGTCAATCCTAAAGGAAATCAACTCTGACTCTTCTTTGGAAGGACTGATGCTGAAGCTCCAGTACTTTGGCCACCTGATGCGAAGAACAGACTCATTGGAAGAGACTCTGATGCTGGGGAAAATTGAAGGCAAAAGAGAAGGGAGCAGCAGAGGATGAGATGGTTAGATAGCATCACCTACTCAATGGACATGAATTTGAGCAAACTCTGGGAGAGAGTGGCGGAGAGAAGAGTCTGGTGTGCTGCAGTCTATGAGGTTGCAAAGAGTTGGAGACAACTTAGCAACTGAACAACAACTACCCTACCTAATACAAAGTACCTAGTACTTTGAAACTTCCAAAGCACAAAAACATGTTTCAAAATGTTAGGCTGGTTTCCTCTTCCTAACATCACCTGAAAAAAAATGCACAACCTAAAAGCTGAGAATTGTTTTATCTGGCAGACAAAACTGAGGACATAGGTCGGTACACAGCCTCTCAAATCACTCTGAAAGACTGTTCTGAAGAGGTAAGAGAGGAGCCAGGATATATAGCTTTTGCAAACATCAAAATGTTACTGTTAATTAAAGGAAACTAGACATCTCAACTTAATGAATTCAGTGCTCTTCTATGTTTTGTTGCTGTGTTTAGTTGATAAGTCCTGTCTGATTTTTTGTGGTCCCATGGACTATAGTCCTCCAGGCTCCTCTGCCCTTGGAATTCTCCAGACAAGAGAATACTGGAGTAGGTTGCCATTTCCTTTTTCAGGGGATCTTCCCAACCCAGGAATTGAACTTGCATCTCCTGCACTGGCAGGCAGATTCTTTACTGCTGAGCCATCAGTGAAGCTACAAAAGTCTGGACTCATTGTGATCGTTCCTTCGATATGCACCTTTACTGTCCAGGGCCAATATCCTGTGCTTTTTCATCCTGAGTCTCCTCAGGGTGCACCTTTCAGGGAGCAGTGGCAGCAGTGGCTGATGGCTTGATCAGGCTCCTATTTCTCTCTCGGGCTCCCTTGGGGCTCACCGTGGAGAGGGGGCTACAATGTGATGACTTGCTGGGGGCATCATCTTTTGTTTACTGATATGAGAAGTGACATTCTTTCATTGACACTAAATATGGTCTACTTAGAGCTTAAATATTCATGTCTATTGGGAGCTCAACATTAGTCCTCAACTGAATGAAATCCGAGAGACACTGGAACCCACTGATTTTCTAGGTGAGTGAGCCGGCCGACATCCAGGTCCACATGTCATAAGATGATACTCTCCCCCTGCCTCACGATACTCTCCCCCTGCCCCCTTGTTTTACATCATCCACTAGAATCTTAGAGAGTCTACTTGTACTGGCCAAGTTTCCTCCATCACTGGCATGAATATTGACAGAAAAAATATGTGTAAATAGAACAAGACATACTCTGATTAAGAAGGTAGAACAGAGTGAAACAAAGTGAATGTAAAGATCCCTACAATAATTAGTATCATAGTCTTTGAAATGGATTGGGGGGCATCTCCAGGGAGAGTGAATTAATAACAATTCCTCTTTATAGTAGTGAATAATAAGAATAATTAAGAAAATGAATGTGCTGCATGGAGTTCTTTTTGCCAGTGGACACACAACACTGGATGATTCACTGGCTGCTGGAACACGATTCTGTACCCTGGATTAATTATGTGCCTTCTGATGACACTTTAATAAAAGAATAAGTGGGCACAGAGTGACAGCTGATGACGGAAGGCACAGACACAAAGCAGAACTGCCATTGCCTGGAGCTAAACAAAAATTATACCTTTGAAAAGCTTTAAGCCCAAGAGCTAGCATGTTGTCAACAAAAGGCAGAAAGTTTCCAATCAAATGCACAGGTTATACATGTCAGGAACTCATAAAATGTGTATTTCCGACTGAGGCTGAAAGAGTCAATATATATAGGGTAACAGATGGAGGACAGATAACTTCATAAAAATCGTAAATGCTGTGCTATGAAGGTACATGTGGCCTGTGGACTCAGACCTGCACGTGGACCCAGAGGTCTTTCAGAAAGGGACTTTGTCTTTCCAGATCCTAGCCTCCTTGCCTCAAAAATGACCTTCATGCTGTTGAAAGAGGCTCCTTGGAGAAGCCTCTTTCTACAGAGGAGAAAGTTCCTTTCTACAGAATCACTTGCACAAAGGTGAATATTCTTGGGATAAATGGGACTGATTTACATGGTTAATTCTATCAAATGGCTTTAAAATTAAACCATAGAAAATGGAAAGGGGCAATGCCACGTAGTAATAACAGCTCTTTGTAGTGTTCTTTTTCTCGTAATTTATTTTAAGTGAAGGTACAAACCAGGACACAGAACTTTTGTCATAGATGGAAGGAGAAAAAGAGACGCTTGTCATTCTGCTGTAATTCATGTGCAAAAAGAAAAAGAAATCTTCCCCCTCATGGTTTCCATAGCTACCCCCGCCCCTTTGGTTCTCATTTGCAGCCAGCCTACAGGGGAGGTCAGCGACTTGTGGCACTGCAGCCTTCTCACCATCCCATGGAGCTGCACACCCTGCCTGAGGTTGATCAAAACCCTCAGATGCCACCAGGACGGCAAAGCAAATCCAAACAGAATCCTCCCAACTGAACAACTGCCCTTTCTCTTTCCCTTTGAAATTCTTGTCTAAAAGTGGCAAGAATGTCCTTCAAGCTAAATACAAACTAAGGCATTGAGGTAAATAATGATTATGTAATAAAGTAAAAAAAAAAACATATATTTTAAATATTTCCAAAATATATATTTAATATCACCAATTTGAGGCACAAAATAAGATCACATTTATTTTAATGTTGACACATAACAGTGAAAAAATGCTCCCAGACTGACAGAACTTTCTCCTAGGGCCCCCTTCCCCAAGTGATTTTTAGGATGTAATGTTCCTCAACTCTATCCAGGGACACAGTTTCTGGTCCTCTTCTAGTCTTCTCACACCTTCTCTGAAATTGCCCTTCAAGGTTGTTTTCTGCCCCATAATCATTCATTCCAAGTGTCAATACAGTCCCCTCTCTTAACATTCCCAAGCAGAAGTAAGTCTGGTCAGTGCTATTAAAAACTCCTTACTGAATGTTGAAGAATGTTCATTCTTGGGCCATTTGGCTGTAAAGCCTTGGGGTTTGTGCCTCAATCCTGGAAGGCTCCACATGGCTCATCCTACACCAGTGAGAAGTCTCTGGAATCAGAGCCCCCCACCCATTTGCTCCTTGCTTCCAGTCCAAGGTGAATATCATCTTAGCATGCTAATGCTCCTTAAGGAGAAATTCCTCTTCTGTTCCCTTCCCCTCAAAACACACAAGACAGATGGTTTTGCATGACCCAGTCAAGTCTAATGCATAGTTGTAGGTCTTCTGACTAAAGATGGTAGATTGAATACACATGCTTATTTCCCCCTGAGATTCCACTAAAGAGACACAAAGAAGACAGTTTAATTCAGTCAGTTCAGTTGCTCAGTTATGTCCGACTCTTTGCGACCCCATGAGCTGCAGCACACCAGGCCTCTCTGTCCAACATCAACTCCCAGAGCCCACCCAAACTCATGTTAATTGAGTCAGTGATGCCATCCAACCATCTCATCCTCTGTTGTCCCCTTCTCTTCCTGCCCTCAATCTTTTCCAGCATCAGAGTCTTTTCCAATGAGTCAGCTCTTTGCATCAGGTGGCCAAAGTACTGGAGTTTTAGCTTTAACATCAGACCTTCCAATGAATACCCAGGACTGATCTCCTAGTGTCAAGTCTCCAGTAACAAAGAAAATGAGTGGCAGCCTCAGTAGAAAAGCTATTTGAAAAAAATCCTAAAAGATGTAAGCAGAGGACGTGAAATGGATTGAGGAAGCCATCATTTTGGATTGTTCGTGGAAGAAGCAGGTAGGCAATTTGCTATACAAATCCTCAGAGAAGGGTCGAATTGGAGTTGCTGGATGTAGTGGAGAGTAGGAATGAAGCTTGGAACTCAAAACGGGGTATAGAAGGGTCAAACCTTGCTTTCTCCTTGACTCACTCCTAATATTTATACCATCAATGATAACAGTTAGGTATCTCATCCAGGCTGGAGACTGGCGTTTCTTCTGGGGGAAACTGAATGGTTCTTGGGGAAAGACATGCATTCTAGCACTGCAGAAAAGATGATTTCTCACTTGATAACTAAAGCAGATTTCAGCAATTCATGAACCCGTTCCCACATATACACAGCTCCAAATTAGCTTTTCACTGCATCACTCTGAAATATGAACAACCAGACATTTAAAGGCACCCTCCAATCGGGATGAGATGAGGTATGTGGGCCCAAAGGAAAGAGTCAAAATACAAGGAGAAGAAGAGAAGTTTTTAAAAAGAAACTACAGGGCTTCCCTGGTGGTCTAGTGATTAAGAATCCACCTGTCAATGCAGAGGACACAGGTTCGATCCCTGGTCCAGGAAGATCCCAATGCTGCTGAGCAACTAAGCCCTCATGCCAATTGCTGAGCCTCTAGCTCCTCTAGAGCTCAGGAGCTGCAAATACTGAAGCCTTTGTGCCTAGAACCTGTGCTCTGCAATAGGAGAGGCTACCATAATGAGAAGCATGCACAGGTCAATTTCAAGTGGAGATCAAATTTCAAAAGGAGATCCAACCAATCAGCCCTAAAGGAAATCAGTCCTGAATATTCATTGGAAGGACTGATGCTGAAGCTGAAACTCCAATAGTTTGTCCACCTAATGCAAAGAACTGACTCATTGGAAAAGACCCTGGTGCTGGGAAAGATTGAAGGTGGGAGGAGAAGGGGACAACAGAGGATGAGATGGTTGGATGGCATCATCAGCTTGATGGACATGAGTTTGAGCAAGCTCCGAGAGTTGGTGGTGGACAGGGAAGCCTGGTGTGCTGCAGTCCATGAAGCTGCAAACAGTTGGACATGGAGTGACTGAACTGATCGAATCATCAATTTCATCTGCCCATTGCCTCTTTTATGAATACAGTCTGCACAACGAATAATAAGAATTGTAGGAATAGAAAAGCTCCTTCTCTCACAGACATTGAAAATAGTTGCCAGAAATGAAATGATGGAAAACAGTAGAAATAAATTCCACCTGGCATACTCTGATGCTTTATAGCCTGCAAAGCTCTTATCTATCTCACATTATCCTATAACCCTATAAAATAGAATGTTTTTCCAGCTGTCCCTTCACTCCAAGCCAATGTTGAACCTACTAGGAAATGTAAAGATGTAATGAGATAACACATGTAAAGATCTTCCCAAGCCTGCTATATCAGTGCTCAGTAAGACAGAGCTGTTACAGTGAAGATTAGGAGTTGGAAGAAATTGAAAGGAAGCAAAATTTACCTTTTGTCATCATAATTCCTCCTTTTGTGCTTACCTACCTTTCTCCATCCTTTGCATGCCAATGCATCTACATGTCTAGCTCCCAAGTGCCTAGAGTGCCCTAGGTACTGGCCCACCAGCTTTCTATTTCTGTGCCCACCTCCCCAATCAGAACACATCAATCCTATGGCCTTTCCTTGGGTCTTTAATATAATGTGAGAATGGTTGATACTGGAGACCCCAAGGATTGTTTCAGAATCCCGTAAGAGCCTTCAAAATAGGAAATTTCTATCTTTTTGGCAAACTGAATGGTATAAGTGTAAATTACATTTATTAAAGTCTTCAGGAAAGGTTGAGGTCTCTCTCAGCGTTTCTGATTGTACACACAGGCAGGTGGTTGTCTGTTGTCACAAATAACTTGCGACAGGATCTGCTAAATGGAAGCAGAATCACACTCTCCCAAACTGCAAAAATAAGCACTGAGGATTGGGATAGAAAAGGGCTTTCCCAAGAGATGTAACTACTGATCTGTGGAATAAACCTCAACTTCTTAAAGAGAGGAAACAGTTTTTAACCTCTTCTGCAGAAAACTCCACCTCTTAGTCAGGCATCAGCAAATTTCCTAGATTGAATAGATCATTTCCAGAGTGAAGGAGTAGGTCCCTTGCGGAACATTTATAAAGTATAAACCTGGTTCCCATTCAGAGACTGCACAGTGTGTAGTGTCAGGTTGGTGGTGCGGCAGTGGTGATGGTAACAGTGGGGTGTGTGTGTGTGTGTGTGTGTGTGTGTGTGTGTGAATCTGCCAGAGATACCAGAAGAGCAAGATAGCGGAATATTTACCTATAAAATTTGACTCTAAATTTTTTTTTAAAAACCTCTATTTTCTTGAATATTATTAAAACCAGTTTTAGCCAGATAGTGCTGTTTCACTTTGATTTTACAGGAAATAAACTCAGCATCCCATTGAGTGGCATGATCATGCAGTACTATGCGATAAGAATTAACCATCTGCTGAATATCAAAGCAAGAATTGTTACTGCCCAGATCCTGAGATAGAACTTCCTGTGGAGTCAGATGATTTCAGAAGAATTTTTATGGTGAGAATTAACTCTAAATGGCCCATCTGGCTCCCTGATCCAAATTAACACTGCCTCAGCTGTAGTAATCAAATACCAGGAGTAGAAGAGATCTAAGTAATGTCTCAGCATCCACTTGATGGGCGTGTGCTCTGAGTACTGCAGTTTGTGATTCTATGCTGCATAAGATGTGCTTTGTCAGTGAAAGTGAACTTGCTCAGTTGTGTCCGACTCTTTGCGAGTCCATGGACTGTAATGTACCAGGCTCCTCCTTCCTTGGGATTTTCCAGGCAAGAATACTGGAGTGGGTTGCCATTTCCTTCTCCAGCAGATCTTCCCAACCCAGGGACTGAACCTGGGTCTCCCGCATGGTAGGCAGATGCTTTACCATCTAAGCCACCAGGGCTTTGTCAGTGGCTATATGTTAATGAAAGGAAAGGTGTGCATTGTGTGCAGATAATCTAATTTTATGATGAGAAAATCTAAAAGGATTCACTAAAAATTTAGAATAAAGCAGCAAAGTACATTAAAATCAGCATGTAAAATCATGATGAGGAAAATGGTGCAGTCCCGGCTTAGTCCTGATTCAGGTCTAATGACAAGACGCCATCAGCCATAGCCCCGGGACAGCCTGACCTGTGAGCTCTCTGGTAAACTCTCAAGGTTTGGGGAGAGAATCCATAATCAGTTAAGTTCTTTCCTTTGATAACCGCTCACCTGCCTACTTAAGAACAGTGTCCAGACCTGACTTTTATTTTTGTTAAAAACAGGCTAATCAGTTTACGAAAATGTGCAAACAAAATTCATTCTCCCAGACAATCATCAGTGTTTTTTTCTCTCCTTTCTCCTATAAATTCTTGTTTTTGCCTTCTTCCTTGACAATAGTCTATGGATTATTCCTCCTCCTATGAATACATTTGCATACATGCAACAAACTGAACATTATTCCATAACAGTAATCACTTGGAAAACACTATTTTAAAAGAGAGAACAGACTTGCGGTTGTCAAGGAGGAGTGAGGGAGGGAGAGGAATGGACTGGAGTTTGGGGTTGGTAATTGAAAGCTATTACATTAAAATGGATAAACAACAAGGTCTTAATTTATAGCTCAGGGAACTATATTCAATATCCTGTGATAAACCATAATGGAAACAAATATGAAAAGGAATGTATATATTTGTAAAACTGAGTCACTCTGCTGTACAGTACAAATTGGCACTACACTGTAAATCAACTAGATGCCAATAAAAAGAGAGAAAGAGAGAGATCACATTCGGGAAAAGAATCAATCAAAATTAAAACCTTCAACCTGGCATCAATTTTAACAAAAGAGAATATCTTTTTAAACAAATGTACATGTTTATGTTCTATTGCTAGGTAGCAAACCACTCCAGAACTCGGTGATTTAAAATAACCACAGTTTTATTTGTTCATGATTTGTGGGTTGACTGGCACCCTGAGGGTGGTTCTTTTGCTATCTTACTTGGGGTTCCTCACGCTGTTGCAGTCAAGGGATGGCTGGAGCCAGAACATTTAAAGTAGGTATTCTCTCAGGTCTGGAAAGTTGGTGAGGACAGTTGGAAACCTGGGAATTCTGTCTCTCTCTTTTGTGGCTTTCTCTCTATGACTAGTTTGGGCTGGTTGTCATGACCAGCCATTCCTTGCTCCTGAAGACCAAGGAATTACCAATCTTCTATCAGCAACATGCTTGCTGCTCTCTGATTGGACAAAGTAGGGCAGGCGGGGCCTATATAACCATGAATGAGAGGCACTTGAATTTGAAGGAGGTGGCACAAAAGCAAAAGTCCACCTCGTTGACTGTTTCTGCTCATTCTTCAGCAGCATCTCTTCTGTAGTTGCTCATTTTTTTTTTTTTTTTACCAAACTGTACATGCCTTGGGTTACAGTCTTATGTAAGTATCCTCAGAACCTGACATAGCACCCAGTCAGTGTGTAAATACCCACTGGATGGACCAGTAATGGGTGAACAGGTTGAGTGATGTACTCCAAATCCTTGCTGGGAGTGGTACAGATGGAAGCCACATGACATAAATTCCTACCCTGATTTTCCCAATACCCACACCATATCCTTCCCCTGCCAGGTGTGAGGTGTGGAAGAAACACAGGAAGAAGTGCCTTCTGCTAAGCTCTGTCTGCTTTTCTCAGAGCTTCACAAGTCTCTGGATCATACCTCTCCTTGCTGCTTTTAAGGAATAATAAAATCCTGCAAGCTATTTGGTCCAGAGTAGTTTTGTACAGAAATTTTTAATGAGACCAGTTAAGAAAAGAAATTTAACATTAGCCTTGAAATTCATGGGTATAAGTGAGGGGTTAGAAAAGGGAGGCGCAGGGCAGGTGGTACTGGCCAGGCTGAGAGGACCAAGCCTGCTACAGTGTGATCACTGGCAGACGAAATGCTTTCAGTTAAGTTCAGTCGCTTAGTCGTGTCCGACTCTTTGCGAGCCCATGAATTGCAGCACACCAGGCCTCCCTGTCCATCACCATCTCCCGGAGTTCATTCATACTCATGTCCATCGAGTCCGTGATGCCATCCATCCATCTCATCCTCAGTCATCCCCTTCTCCTCCTGCCCCCAATCCCTCCCAGCATCAGAGTCTTTTCCAATGAGTCAACTCTTCGCATGCAGTGGCCAAAGTACTGGAGTTTCAGCTTTAGCATCATTCCTTCCAAAGAAATCCCAGGGCTGATCTCCTTCAGAATGGACTGGTTGGATCTCCTTGCAGTCCAAGGGACTCTCAAGAGTCTTCTCCAACACCACAGTTCAAAAGCATCAATTCTTCGACGCTCAGCCTTCTTCACAGCCCAACTCTCACATCCATACATGACCACAGGAAAAACCATAGCCTTGACTAGACGGACCTTAATTGGCAAAGTAATGTCTCTGCTTTTCAATATACTATCTAGGTTGGTCATAACTTTTCTTCCAAGGAGTAAGCATTTTCTAATTTCATGGCTGCAGTCACCATCTGCAGTGATTTTGGAGCCCCCAAAAATAAAGTTTGACACTGTTTCCACTGTTTCTCCATCTATTTCCCATGAAGTGATGGGACCGGATGCCATGATCTTCGTTTTCTGAATGTTGAGCTTTAAGCCAACTTTTTCACTCTCCTCTTTCACTTTCATCAAGAGGCTTTTTAGATCCTCTTCACTTTCTGCCATAAGGGTGGTGTCACCTGCATATCTGAGGTTATTGATATTTCTCCCGACAATCTTGATTCCAGATTGTGTTTCTTCCAGTCCAGGTTTCTCATGATGTACTCTGCATATAAGTTAAATAAGCAGGGTAACAATATACAGCCTTGACGTACTCCTTTTCCTATTTGGAACCAGTCTGTTGTTCCATGTCCAGTTCTAACTGTTACATCCTGACCTGCATATAGATTTCACAAGAAACAGGTCAGGTGGTCTGGTATTCCCATCTCTTTCAGAATTTTCCACAGTTTATTGTGATCCACACAGTCAAAGGCTTTGGCATAGTCAATAAAGCAGAAAGAGATGTTTTTCTGGAACTCTCTTGCTTTTTTGATGATCCAGCAGATGTTGGCAATTTGATCTCTGGTTCCTCTGCCTTTTCTAAAACCAGCTTGAATATCAGGAGTTCATGGTTCACGTATTGCTGAAGCCTGGCTTGGAGAATTTGGAGCATTACTTTACCAGCATGTTAGATGAGTGCAATTGTGCAGTAGTTTGAGCATTCTTTGGCATTGCCTTTCTTTGGGATTGGAATGAACACTGACCTTTTCCAGTCCTGTGGCCACTGCTGAGTGTTCCAAATGTGCTGGCATATTGAGTGCAGCACTTTCAAAGCATCATCTTTCAGGATTTGAAATAGCTAGACTGGAATTTCATCACCTCCACTAGCTTTGTTCATAGTGATGCTTTCTAAGGCCCACTTGACTTCACATTCCAGGATATCTGGCTCTAGATGAGTGATCACATCATCATGATTATCTGGGTCGTGAAGATCTTTTTGTACAGTTCTTCTGTGTATTCTTGCCACCTCTTCTTAATATCTTCTGCTTCTGTTAGGTCCAGACCATTTCTGTTCTTTATCGAGCCCATCTTTGCATGAAAAGTTCCCTTGGTATCTCTAATTTTCTTGAAGAGGTCTCTAGTCTTTCCCATTCTGTTGTTTTCCTCTATTTCTTTGCATTGATCACTGAAGAAGGCTTTCTTATCTCTCCTTGCTATTCTTTGGAACTCTGCATTCAGATGCTTATATCTTTCCTTTTCTTCTTTGCTTTTCACTTTTCTTTTCACAGCTATTTGTAATGCTTCCCCAGACAGCCATTTTACTTTTTGCATTTCTTTTCCATGGGGATGGTCTTGATCCCTGTCTCCCGTACAATGTCACGAACCTCATTCAATAGTTCATCAAGTACTCTATCTATCAAATCTAGGCCCTTAAATCTATTTCTCACTTCCACTGTATAATCATTGTACTTAGAAGAAGCCTGGTACGTCCAGCCAAGGGAACACTCTTTAAGTATGTTATTCGGTCCTTTTGAAATGTTGCTATGGTTTAGTTAGAAGGATGAACAGGCGTCAGGAACCCAGGTTTGAGTGTCGGCTCTGAAGTATCCTTATTTGCCCTTGAGGGGTAGGTTGTCATTCTGTTTCTCAGGGCCAATGAGACAAGCAGGTCTGGCTGTGTCAGGAGGTCTACCCTATGCTCTTGTGCTTGGGGGCCATGGAGACATCTGCAAGGCTGGAGTGAGGTGACTGACCTGACCACAAACAGACCACCTCTACTTTACCTCTCTTAGTTCTTACGTGTTCTGCATAATAGGTTGGAACAAAAGGTTCTATTACTGAAAAGCATTATTTTTTAAAAAAATTCCTTTATCTCTGAGATTGTGTGCTTCTTCTCAAAATCCACAGACCACTTCAAATGATCAATTTATAGTTTTATGTTACTTTTCTTTCTGGAAGTAGAAAAACTATGTAAAGAAATTATGTTAGAAAAGAAATCATATGTTTATTTTGATATTTATACCAATGGTTAGGTGGGTGCTAACCCAATTTCTGGTCTCAAAAATGAAAAATCAGTTTGCAAACAACCCTTTATAAACCTGTGATAGTTTCTTTTCAAATTACCCCTAATTTCAGAGCCTTTGGAGTCTGAAGACTAAATATACAATTTGGTGTTTTGTATTCTCACATGTTCTCCACTTCTCAACATTTTGGTCCCTGGTCTTATTACAGAGAAGATTTTTGGTGCTTAGAGGCAGTCTTCAGAAGTATATGTCATTTGCTAATTGTCAGGGTTCTCTCTTGGCTGTTGTTTTGGACGTGCTTTCATTTAGTTCATTTAGTCAATTAACAATGAGCAAGAACCCACTATATATGTTCTAAGTACTGGGGATACAGTGGAATATGAGACAGAGTCCCCACCCTTACATCAGCAGGAGAGGGAGACAATAAACACGTAAGTGAATAAATCAGGTACTTTCAGATAGTGGCAAGTGCTATAAAGGAAATCTAGCAAAATAAAAGGAAGGAGATTTAGAATCATAGGACTGTAGAGTGATCAGGGATGGCTCTCTGAAGAGGGTGTTGTTTTTTTAGCAGAACGATGAGAATGAATGAGACATTTAAAGAGCTGGGGCGGGGGAGCATAGGAAGGGCCTGTTGGTTGGGATGAGGTATGAGGAGAAGGTTCCACAAAGAGGAAACAACAGGTGCAAAGCCTGGGGAGAGAACAAAACTTCATATTTTTTGAAGGACAGAAAGAGGGCCAGGATGACTGGAGATGATTGAAGAAGAAACAGAATGGTGGAAGATGAAGTCAGAAATCATGCAAGGACTTGAAGGATGTGGAAAGAGGTCTGGATTTTATTCCAAGTCCGGTGAAATTGACAGGTTTGAAGCCAGGGTGTGAAATGATCCATTTTTAGAAGCTTGCTTGGCTGCTGGGTGATCAATGATTCTCTCTATATCATTTACCTACTTTACCTTTTTAACAGCATGCATCATAATCCAAAATTTATGTATTTATCTGTTTATTATCTGTTTCCACTTCCTCCACACCAAAAAAGTAAACTCTTAATGTGATGATTTTGCCCATTTAGTTCACTGCTGTTCACTCGTGTCTAAATAGTGCCTTGCTTGTAGTGAATTCTAAGAATTGCTTGTTGCCTGAATGAGTGAATGAATATACTTGCTCATTTAGATAACTGAGCTTGAGAGGAGTATCTGTGGTACGTGACTGGGAAAGTAGGAAATAATATTTGCTGATCTTTTCTAGTTGTCCATGGGGGCAGTGATCCCTGAATACTCCTCACCACTCCCACAGTGTGTACAGGTGCAAGTGATGACAATGAACTTGAAGTATATTCTTCCAGTGCAGGAACGTGTGTGTGTGTGTGTGTGTGTGTGTGTGCGTGCGTGCGTGTGCGTGCTAAAACCACTCGAAGTGTAGTGAAGCAGGCAGAGAGCAGGCATTGGAAGCTTGGGACCAAATTCCTCTCCCAGCCCTTGCCAGCTATGAGATCTTAAGTATATTGTTTTAAAACCACCACTATCCTACCAGGGGAAGGATAGGGGCAAGGATATTTAGGGAGTTTGGGATGGACATGCACACACTGCTGTACTTAAAATGGATAACCAACAAGGACCTACTGTCTAGTGTAAGAAACTCCGCTCGATGTTACGTGCCAGCCTGGATGGGAGGGGAGTTTGTGGGAGAATGCATGCATGTATACCTATGGCTGAGTCCTTTTGCTGCTCACCTGAAACTATCACAACATTGTTAATCGGCTATACTCCAATACAAAATTAAAAGTTAAACAAACAAAAAAGCTACCACCCTGATCTCATGTCTTTCTCGAGTGTTTCCATAAGGCAGTTACCTTGTTCTGTGCATAGTAAATAAACGAACCAGAAACTCAGATAAATGCTGCTTCCCTTCCCAATGTGCGAGGGAAAGGGCTTGCTGCCAGGAGGAAGAGGTTACAGATCAGTTACAGATATGGCTACAGCTGGCAGACGGTGCACCGGCTAGTAATTCCCAGCTTCATGCTCCCCACCACAGCTTGAGCCACTGCACCACATCAGCCAGGGCGCCTGGAAAGGGTGACCCAGAGCCACGGAACTCGGAAGTCCTGCTTCTTCAAACACCAGTATCAGGGAGCGTCATGATGGCGTGAGTTTCCTGTGTGCCAGGCACTGTTGGAAGCACCACTGTTTTCAGTGGCTTCAGTCATTCGTGAGAAGCCTGCTTCACTGTACAGGTGAGAGAGCTGAGTTAGAGGGCTGGGGGCACACACTCTTGGCACACGGGTAGTCAATGGCAGAGCTGGGTTTTGGAATCCAGCCAGTTTGGTCCAGCCTGACTTGTCAGTGCTTTGTGCTCGCTTCTCTGCCCAGGGCATGAGAGGTTGTCTGAAAAGCTGAAGGTGAAAAGTCTGTCATCCGTGTCTGTGGTCTCAACCGGTGCGTGGCACCCCTGTACCCCCTACCAAACCCACCGCCGGACCAAGCTTCTAGTCAAGGACACCAGGAGAGGCTTCTTTCGAGGTTATTCTCTGTGTCCTGTAGCCCAGAGGCTGCAGAATGGCCCCCACGTGAGGCAGACACACTGCTTGTAAATTCCTCTTCTGGGTGCTGGGAAGGGCATCTGGTTTTTATGACTGCTGTATGGGTTTTCTTCCCCCGCGCCTGCCACTGCCTCCACGACGGCGTGGGCAGCGTCCCCGAACACCTGTGCTGCCATCAGAAACCAGCGTTCGGTTAGTTACGGTCTTATTTCACTTCCTCTCTGGCTTGGATTCTCACTGCCCCCACAGAGCGGTCGCGCAGAGTAGGTTCTCAGTGCTCCCTCAGTGACTAGGAACTAAAGGGAAATTTTCAGACAATGATGAAGAGCCACGTTAGCAATGGAGCCCCTGCCTTCTGTACGCCCGGGAGCCACGCCAGGCGAAGCGCTGACATTGCGCCATGGGAACAGAGAGCCGTTTTAAAGTGCAACGGCAAATTTAAACATTAAAGCATGAGGAATATTTTCATGACTGCAGCTTGCCAAGTGGAACTGAAGCAGATTTTGATATAAAAATTGACAGGAAGCAAAAGTGGAATGAATAAAAATAGAAAAGAAATTACCAAGCTCTGAAAGGAAGTACACAAGATGAAATGGAATGAAATCTACCTTGACTGGATGATGATATATAAAAATGAATAAATTGACAGTAAATTAACATGTAGCACATCTACAATCTGTCTTTAGAGGATAACAAAAGATATTTTTATTGTCTCAGTGCAGAATTTTGGTTGATTTTTTTTTCGTTGGCTCCTGAAACGAGAGGTATGGTTTTATATAGAACTAAGTGTTATGCTTTGCCCAACTGCTTGGGGCCCACAGGAGTCTGGAGTCTGCTCTGTGTTTCTTTCTAGATCTCCCTAGATGCAACTATTTTCTTGGATGGAATTTTCTGTGGAGCTAAGGGTAATTACTTAGGGATTGGAGTGTGTTTGTGTGGGTTTAGTTTGGGATTGTGGGAGATGGAACATTCTAGAACCAAAATTTTCTGAGTTCCGATATGACAAGTGCAGAGCCCAATTAGGAAACAAAGACCCAGCCCCTTCCTGAAGCTTGTAGCAGCTTCTCTTGGGCAAATCACATACTCTCTGGAGCTCAGCTTCACCAATTATAGGATGGAGATGCTAATTCCTATTTTTCCTATCTCATTTATGAAGATTATGATAATGGACATGAAAGTACTTTGAAAAGTCCAAATCTGATGCTAAATGTAGAGAATTATTGTCATAATTTTTCTAAGTAGTAAAATTATTATGTATGCAGTTTTAAGGTTGAAAAGATTAATTTTGAAGAGAAAAATTGCAGTATGTAGTAGTTCCTTCTATTTATACAATATCTTGTAATTTTGAAAGTCTACAGTACACTCACTCACTGGACTCAGCTAGTAAATCATCAAGACAGGCAACTCTTTGGCAGATGGAGAAAGTCCAAGTTAACTGCACCAGGTTTCTCAGCTCTTGAATATGGAGTCAGCACTAGAACCCATGCGATTCCACAGCTGATCCAAACAGCCACCATGCTGATGTTGCTGCCATTCTTCACAGCTGTGTGTGTAAATCATGTTTACTAATTAATAAAACCATTTTTTAAAAGTAGAGTTTTTCTTCCATGCTTTCCTCTTCAATTCTCTCTCTCTTGGATATAACGTGTCCTTTTTGGACACTTGGTGGATTTAGTCAATAATAGGTAATATACTGTTGAGACCTGACAGAAGCCATGACAAGCTTCAAGGACTAAAGTAGCCAGAGCTACAAACACAGAAAAAGCTGGGTCACTGCCCAGAAGGAGCTGAGATCATCATCCCCCCCACCCCCCGACCCTGAGACTCAGCCAGTCAGCATACTCCCCATAGCCTGGTTAGAGCTAGCCCAGATAACACGAAAAGTCCCTTAAGCGAGCCCGCATGTGCAAAATTTAGCCAATTAATAGATGCCAAGAACCCCTTGCAACCAATCCGCCCTTGCCAACTCCCTGTCTTTGTCCTAAACCTATAAATACTGCTGTAATCCAGGGCTTGGGGCTCTCGTCAAGACTCCATTGTGCTGGATGAGACGGGAGCCCTGGCTCGAGCTAGAAATAAAACCTCTTTATGCTTTTGCATTGCTGTGGACGTCTTATTCTCTCAGTTTTGGGGACTCGGACTTTGGGCATGACAATACTAGTCCCCGTGCTGAATGTTGGGGAGACCTGGCAAAGTGGTCATTGCTTTGGTCTTCAGGAAACTTCTGGTCAAGAGAGGAGGACAGACACATCACCATGCAAGTGCCTCATGGGATAAACGTTATGGCTGCGGTAAAGCGAGTTCTGTGGGAGCACCCATGAGGCCAGAGGAGGCCAGAAAGAGGTGGTGTCTCAGGGGAGACCTGAGGAATTGGGAGTTAGGCGGGTCAACAAGGGAGAGGCTCAGGCAGAGGCAATGGCTGTTTCAAAACCCTACAAGAAAAAGCAAGATTTTTTGGGAGACGCAGTATTTCAGAAAGCCTGAAGCACAGAGTACGGTGGAATTAAGGAGTGATGAGGAACAAGAGGTGGAGAGCTACTGTAGAGAGTGAAGCTGAAACAGGGGTTTTGATTTCAGGATCTTGATCAGTTTCATCAAGAGAGTGACAGATTATTCTGAAAGTGTGTAGAGAATGGTACAGACAAGATTTGGTGAGCAAACAAGAAGACCAGCCCTCCAGGCAAGAAAGGGTGATGACTTTGGGAGTAGGGTCTAGGCTCCCTGCAGAGTGCTTCAGGGAGCAGAGTTGGTGTTCAAGGATGTGGAAGGCTCTGGTCCTATACCTAGAGGATCAAGGACGGTTTGTCCTAACATGGACAACTGTAAGTGGATATGCATGAAATGCAGGCAGGCAGGTGGGTGGGTGGGGTTAGGCTGTGGATCTCAAGGTGACTGGCTCTCGACTGGACTTAAGAGGGTGTTTTGGTCTTTGGGGATGGGTACTGATGAGGACAAGGCACAGCCCTGGCCCCAGGGTTTCTTTAAATAGAAACCAGACCAGGAGGGGAAGAAGAGGAACCAAGGCAGTAACCTAACTGTAAGAACTGGAGCCTCAGGGGAGGACTGGACTCAGCTGGGTCATCAGAGTGAGTGTTCAGAGTCAGAGCATTTGAAGATCCTCATCAGTCATGAGCTCATGGTGGAGGGGTGTGGTCTGGGCATAGGAAGACAGCAGGCACGAATGAACAGAACTGGGACCCAAGGATGGAGGTGGACAGAGGTGACCACACTCAGGGTGATCAGGTCTGGGACACATTAGGAATTCTAAATACTTGCCTCTCCCACATCTACATTCAAAATGCAACAATATTAAACCTGATGCTGGGACTTCCCAGGTGGCACGAGTGGTAAAGAACCCACCTGCCAATGTAGGAGACATAAGAGACACAGGGTCAATCCCTGGATTAGGAAGATCCCCTGGAGGAAAGCTTGGCAACCCACTTGTTTTCTTGCCCAGAGAATCCCATGAACAGATGAGCCTTGTGGGCTACAGTCCATGGAGTCGCAGAGTCAGACACTATTGAAGCAACTTAGCAAGCACACGCAGAAGGCTATTTGATTATCTCTGGAGCCACTCTTTCCATTTTAGACAATCAGGAAAAAAAAAAAAAGGATGACATATGGAGAAACACAGTAGCTCTGCTCGGGTCTTTTAGGGAAAAGGGAATGTCTGATTCTGTGGAAGTCTCAGGATAATTTTGTCAGGCTTAGCTGAGGGCTGGCTTCTGTTACATATGTAGTGGCTTCTGCCTCAGATTGTCTGTCCAGTTTTCATAACATTCCTCAAATTTCAAACATTCTTATAATGCTCCAAAGTATAACAGTGATTGATTCTTATTTTTCTTTTGTTGAACTAAAAACTTGAGTGATTTTGTATCATGGTAGGAAAGATTCATTCACTGTTGAAAGAGGATGCGTTCTGAATCACCTTGGGCTCCAGGGATTAAATCACATGTTTTCAACAAACAGATACTTCGATGTTTCTAATGGTTTGCAAACATTCCCAGTCCAGAAATAATTGTTTTGTCTTTCCCAAAGGTCTAGATAGCACTTCTACTGAAACTTTTATTGGAGTTAAAGCATGTGTCCAGAAATGAGCACCGGTGCTAAGCACATAGCTTGATGAATTTTCGTGACGTGAACATATTTGTATTCAGATCAAGAAAGAAAATAAGGACTTCTCTGATGGTCCAGTGGTTAAGACTCTGCACCTCCAGTGCAGGAGGCGCAGTTTTGATCCCTGGTTGTGGAACTAAGATCCTATCCAGAAAAAAAAAAAAAGGAAACAAAATAAGTGGCTCGCCAGAAGTCCCCTGAAACCCCTTCCAGTCACTCCCTGCCCCCTCCCTCCCATCACCACCATGATGGGCACAGCTTTGCCTGGTTTTTGAACTTCACATGAGTGGAGGCACACAGTATGTACTCTTTGGGTGTTTGGACTCTTGTTCAGCAATGTATTTGATAAGATAAAGATGTAGACTCGATAGCAGGAGGTGGAGAAAAAAGAGGCAAAGGTATTCTGTTCTGAAGGCTGGTAGACCAGGGAGCCAGGGAGCCAGGGGCCCAGGGTCCTCCAGGGCAGAAAGAAAGACTAGAAAGAGAACTCCTGGATTTCCGTCTCGGTGAGATTCCTTGTGCTTTTCTTCCTGAACTAGATTTCCCACGCCACTGCCTCCCTCAGTGCCATTTTGATTATATCTGGAGGTCCACCTGACAGGACTTTAAAAAAGAAAATTAATTAGTTGGATCTTTGTTGCTTCCCAAGGGCTTTCTCTAGCCACAGGGAGCAGGACAGGACTCTTCTTTCTTTATTCATTTTATGTTTGGCTGCGCTGGGTCCTCGTTGCTGCCTGCCGGCTTTCTCCAGTTGCAGTGAGCGGGGGTCAGCTACTCTCCCTGGCCGCAGCACAAGCTTCGCAGTGCACTGGCTTCTCTTGCAGCAGAGCACAGGCTCGGTTGTTGTGGTGATCAGGCTTAGTTGCTTCGTGGCATGTGGGATCTTCCCAGACCAGGGATAGAACCCACACTCCCGTGCATTGGCAGGCAGAGTCTTGTCCATTGTACCACCAGGGAAGTCCCCTGACAGGACTTCTTGAAGGAATGGTTGCAGATGTGGAGAGAAGCAGAACGGAAACAAGACTGATCCTTTAGGTGTTTGCTTGCAAGCTGGGTTGCTGCTATGTCCTGAGACGGAGGAAAATGGGAAGAAATACACATGGAGGCAGTATGAATCAGGTGTTTGGTTTTGGATAAGTTTTGCGATGCTTCTTAAAACATGACCCAAATGGATCTGGAGCTCTAAGGAGCAGTCAGAGCTTATGTTACAAATTTAGGAATCATTCATGATGATTTAACTCTGGGGGAGGGGCACTTCAGTAAGATACTGAAGAGGAAGTGAAGAGAACCATGGGGGCTCAGATAAAATCCCTTTTTGTTCTTCCCCACCCACCTCCTCAACCTGGGCTTGCCTTGTGCAGTGCAGCCACTCAGCCTCTGGCCCCAACCCTCCTCTTTTCTCCTGCCTCTGCAGTCCCCCTTCTTCCCACTCCTTCCCTTGTTTGGTATCCCCCAAAGCCCAAATAATTGGAGAAGGGCTATTACCCTAGGAAAGGGGGAAGGTGGAGAGTAGAAAGGAGGGAGGCAGGGCTGGCTGTTGGAAAGAAAGACTTAGTAACATACCAATTACCACTAGCTAGGGCACATCCTCATAATTTTGGGACCATCAAATTTTTGTTTTGGTTCTTCATACACATGAGTTGTTCCTGGGGTTTTCTGGAAGACAAGAAATTTCTGTGTTTCAAGAGAGTTTCACTATAGTGTAAACCAAATGGTTTAACAAAGCCTATTTATTGGACAAATTTTCTCCTCACCAAAGGACTAAATTGCTTATCTATATATTTATTCCAATAATTAACAATTGAGCTGTGATAGGGCAAAGGTTTACTGTGCCTGTGTGTGTGTGTTTAACTCAAAGAGTCAGAAGTAGACTTCTACATTCTGTGAGCAATGATATTTAGGAGCAGAAAAAGAGTCATTTCAGATTAAACTCCCTCTTTATTGTTCAAGAGTTGGCACCCTGGCTGGTGAGTACTTGTTTTTCAACCAGGGCTAACATGCTGGAATGAGTCCCTGGCAATTCCTGGTGACTAAATTGAAGGACAAACATGTGCCTTCCCCCTCAGATATTTTTGGCAATTAATTCACTTATATCCATCCTAACAGATGTAGCTCTTGGGGGAAAAAATAACTCTTTCTTCATGCCTAGAATTCTCCTCTTCTCTTAGTTAAACCATAAAGAAAATAAAGGATGAAATGAAATATGCATCATTGCCTTAAGAAGGAACAGAAATGCAAAGGAAATGGCACCGTCTTCAGACTGACAGGCTCCCTGGGAGCCGCATCTTGGCGGGCTTCCAGTTTACTGGTCTGCTTCCTCCCACACCCCTCCTCTCTTCTTTTTCAATCTCTTTGTGTTACCATGACTTAAGTCCCTGGGCTCTTTCCCATCTCTGCCCAGTTGACTGTTTCTCATTCTCTTGTAAAACTAGAGTTTTCACATTTCCTCTGTACAGTACTGCAAAACAATATCACATTAAAAAGAATTACATATTCTACTAGCAAAATAACTGATTGACATGTTGAAGAGAGCCTAAACAAGTTGATTCCTGAAAAATAAGACATGGATAATATGATTGCCTTTCTCTTAGGAAATGCACGCATGTGGTTTTTAACCTTTAGGACTCTTTGGAGACCAAAAGACATAGGATAGGTTTAAAGAGGATAAATTACCGATGGGGACCAAGTGCTACTCCCTAGAATGACTGATCTAATGTGCTTCTAGAAAAGTCAAATTCCCTAAAATATGTCTCCTATTTGTTCTGCTATAGTCACTGTTTCTACTTGAGAACAGTGTTAATAAAGTCTTATGTTTCATTGCTGGTGTGGATCCTGCTGTTGTCAATATATGATTCAGCTGCATCTGCCTGTGTGTGCTAAGACTCTAAGTTGTGCCCAATTCTTGGCAACCCTTTGGATTGTAGCCCACCAAGCTCCTCTGTCCATGGCAAGAACACTGGAGTGGGTTGCCATGCCCTCCGCCAGGGGATCTTTCCGACCCTGGGGTTGAGTTTGGGCCCCTCATGTCTCCTGCAGGTGGGTTCTTTTCCACCAGCGCCGCCTGGGAAGCCCACATCTGCCTGGCTCACTGCTGTTTATGAAGTATCTGCCTTCTGCGCCAGGCACTGAGCTACGAGGAGGCGCGTGTACTCTCTCTCCTGGTTTTCACAACAGCTCTGTGAGGGGGCATTGTTATGTCCATTTAACTGACAAGGCCACCACCCCTCAGAGGACAGTGGTCTAAGTCAGACCTCTCACTTGGGGTGGGACTAGGAGTTCTAACTCCTTATTCAGACCCTCCTCCCATTCCAACTGAGTCAGGGGTTGACTGTTTTAGAGGTGTTAACAGCATTTGCTAAAACACAGATATGTGATTGCCAGGAGAGCCCTCACTTTATCCTGAGAATTTAAGACACTTTATGGTGGGATTTTTCTGGCATGATTTTCTACAGTCATTACATATATCACTTTTCCAAGTGGAAAAGTGAAGAAATCTGATATATGTGATGTTACAATCCTGTATAGGGGCGGGAGTGAGGCAGGTGCTCTGCAATGCTTCTCTCCAGGGTATTTGCATTTTAAGAAGGGATGAGTTCTTACCAGGATTTTTCAGACTGAAACCAGCAGGTGGGGTTGTATTTCTTCTGGTAGCAGCGCCACTGAAATTGTGTATTCCACCTATGTGTGAAGCTGAAGCTAGTCAGGAGACCTAAATTTGAACCACTGGCCTATCTCTGTCAGTGAGGCTTTGGGGATGTCAGTTAATCTCATAGCTCTTCTGGGGCTAGACACAGTGTGTTTGCCTTATGAGACTGCTGGGAAGGTAACAGGAACTATATCATAAGAAAAGAGGGGAAAATCGATAGAGCTAAACTTTGCAAGGGTGAGTGTGCAAATTGAGTGCTTTTTATAATGCTCACCATATCTTATTTGCACTGTTATCTGATGCACATTCTGGCTGGTGAGATTTATAGGAAAATGTAGCAAGGCATGGCTGGAGATGGAAAATAGGATGGAGAGGCTACAGTGTACAGTGTACAGTGGCCTTTAATTGAGATAATTTTACAGTATATTTGGTGAATCCTTAGGACAACATTGGACTTCCCAGGTGGTGCTAGTGGTAAAGAACACACTTGCAGATGCAGGAGACCCAGGTTTGACCCCTGGCTCTGGAAGATCCCCTGGAGAAGGGGAGAATTCTCCAGTATCCTTGCCTGGAGAATTCCATGGACAGAGGAGCCTGGTGGGCTATAGTCCACAGGGTCGAAAAGAGTCAGATATGACTGAGTGAATAACACTTGATACACTTAAGACAACATTAACCCAACATTAACAGCCTCTGTACAAATGTCTGTCTCATGGGTTCCAAGTGGATTTACAGGAGCTGGGAAACGGACTGGGCAGGCGGGCAGGGAGAGGAGCTGGTGGTTGGATGGGAAATGGTCTCATAAAGGTCCAGGCAGACTTTTCTGGCCTTTTTCCTTGAGAACATGAGCACCATACTAGGTGGTCCACAGGCTGCCTGTAAAAACCTTGGCATCAATGAGACAAAGAACCCTTTGGGGGAGTCAGTAACACCCTATGTTAGTATACTGTTGCTGCTCTAACAAATTACAGCAAATTTAGTAGCTTAAAACAACACACATTTACTCTCTTACAATTCTGGCAGGCGGAAGTCCTAATGCAGTTTCACTGGGCTGAAGTCAAGGTACGGAACTGGAGGCTAGCTCTCTCTGGAGGCCGACTCCTCCCTTGGCTTCCTTCCTTCCTTCCTCCTGGTTCCTTCCTTGGCTTGTGGCTCCTTCTCCATCTCCGGAGTGCATCTCTCCAGTCTATGCTCCTGTCATTACATCAGCTTCTCCTTTGACTCTGACTGTCCTGCACCCTCCTTATAAAGATAATTGTGAGGACATTGCCCATTCAGATTATCCAGGACAATCTCCCCTTCTCAAGTTTCTTAACTGAATCTTCTCTGTAGAGTCCTTTTTGCCATGCAAGGAAACAGTCAGAGGTTCTAGGGAATAGGACTTGGACATATTTGGAATTACCTTTCACTCTTCAGCCTACCACATACATACCATTTAATCGCTACCAGAGAAAGAGCTGATTGTGGATTAAGAAGAGAACAGAGTATCTGAGACATTTATACTAAGTTGGCTTGAGATCAGTTCACTGCATTTCAATTTCCTAACGACCATTTTGTCTAACTTTTGAATTTTACTAATATTTTAAACGTTGATGCTTCTAATGATTTGCTTGTCATCTGTCTACTTTTCAGTGCTTAGTATTCTTTGTCAATTCTTCAAATGGTATGTCAGCCTTAATTTTGAGCTTCCAGCAATTAAAACTTAATTATAGTACATTAAGTCAAATTAGATTAAAATGGTAAAGGCTTAAGATAAAAGGATGAAGTATTAACAGGGGATTTTTAGGAATAAACAGTTGAGCTTATATTTAAAGATTTAAATATAAAAGAACCTGAGGAAAAAATTATGAGCAGTCTAATTATCCCATAAGAAATGATGACATTTTATATTTCTAACAAGAACCAATTGAGATAAAATAAACCAAGGCAGCAGAAGGAAAGTGAGAATGTCCAGAAGACTGTGTCATAACGGTTCCTGTGACCAGCACCTCAACTTTGATATTCACTGACTGTAAACACAAAATTATTGTGAAAGTATTTTGTTTTAAGGGCTTAAAAAACTCTAAAATGCTAAAAAGATGGATAAATCAAGAAATGTACTGGAAATGACAGGAATAATCATATCACACAGTAACTTTACATTATTGTTAGGAAAGTTGGATTGGCAAAGTACTTGAGAAATTGGTAGAACAATCACAAACTTAAATACTTAAGTATTGGTAAAACCAAAACAGCATGAAATAACTAATAAATTTTGGGAGAAGGCAAGCACTGACATGCTGGTAACAGAATGATTTCTGAATTTTTAATAGTCTAAAGACATTAAAGGATTTCTTTAACTGCTTCTAGGAAGATAAAGTGAAATGTTGTTGGTGAAAACTACAGAAATCCTCCCAAACTACTATACTATAATGGTTCCACTGGAGACAAATTACTATAAGTTTATAAATAATTAAGAGAAACAAGCTTGAGACTTCCCTGGTGGTCCAGTGCTTAAGACTTTTCTTTCTAACGCAGGGGGCACTGTTTCGATCCCTGATCAGGGAAATAAGATCCCACATGTGATGAAGCCAATAAATAAATAAATTTTAAAAAAGAGAAGCAAGTTTTTTAGTAAAATGGTAAATCTGGTGAACCATTGATTTAACAAATTGTTTTTTGGCAAACTAACCTGTTGTATGATTATTATTTTATTTCTTTTGGTTGCACTGGGTCTTTGCTGGCTGCATATGAACCTTCTCTAGTTGTGGCGAACAGGGGCTGCTCTCTAGTTGTGGTGCATGAGCGTCTCATTGTATAACTTCTTTTGTTGCCCAGCACGGGCTGTGGGCAAGCAGGTGTCAGTTGCAACATGTGGGCTCTATAGTTGTGGCGCATGGGTTTCGTTGCCCTGTGGTATGTGGAATCTTAGTAGACCAGAGATCAAACCTATGCCCCCTGCATTGGCAGGTAGATTCTTAACCACTGGACCATCTGGGGAGTCCAAACTGAGCTTTAGGTTCTTTAAGCTTCAGAAAGCTGCCTTGCTAAACAGTATCTCAGAGAAGGGACTTTCTAGTGGATGTGCCAGCTCGCTCAGTGGAACTGTGGGGAAGGCCAGGGCTGCCCTGCTTCCCCATACTTCCTGGGTCCTGCTGCTGCGAGTGTGAGTGGTCTAGGGGCTTTCTCACTGTGAAGGTTTGGTCCTGTCCTACCAGGAAACATCTCCCTTCGTGGAACCCAGTCCCTCCCAGCCATGCTTCTAGCACATTCCTAACCTTTCATTGCACTTGTGGTTTACATGTTTGTATCCTTCAACTAAACCTTAAAGCTCTTGGACAATGGCAATGCCTTTTCCAACATTTTCTCTCCAGCCCTGAACCTGTTGTCTAGCATATTATGCTTAAAGAGTGATATTGAATGAATGGATAGCTGTGGGAAAGAGTCTTTATTTTAATAAATGTGTTCTTTCTCAGATGCTTTTCTTCTGGACTCCCTGTCCCTGTACTTTTCCTCTCTTGTGGTGAATATCACCCCTGAGTCCTTGTCCACCTCCTCCTCATGAAAGCAGGGCAAGTTTCTCCTCATTTCTGCATCCCCAACTCAGGAGAAGGGAATGGCAACCCACCAGTATTCTTGCCTGGAGAATCCCAGGGACAGAGGAGCCTGGTGGGCTGCCATCTATGGAGTCGCACAGAGTCGGACACGACTGAAGCAGTAGCACATACTAATCTAATTATTTAATGACCTGAAGTGAGCCCCCAAGTTTAGGAAGGAAATTCTCTGTGTGTGTTATTTCCAGCATGACATTCCAGACTCCTATGTAATGTCAAGATCTTCAGGTGAGTTCATTCGATTCATCTTAGCTTATTTTTTCACTGTCTTTTGGCGGAAAAGTGAAAGTGCTGGTCGTTCAGTGGTGCATGCGTCTTTGTGACCCCTTGGACTGTAGCCCTCGCCAGCCTCCTCTGTCCATGAGTGCATTGCCATTCCCTTCTGTAGAGGAACCTTCTCAACCCAGGGACTGAACCCAGAGTCTCCTGCATTGCAGATTCTTTATCGTCTGAAGGGAAGCCCCTTTTGGCTGAGAAGTGAGCAATTTATTCAACAACTTCTTCAGAACCTACTTTGTGCTGTAGTTCTAACCAATAGGCTACAGTTGTGGACAAAGGAGACAAACTATTTTCTTTTTTGACAAACTATTTCCTAAGTGTTATATGTCAGTAATTCCTTTTCTGTTTTCTTTCCAAGAATAACATTATTGGAAACAACTGTCCCTACATTTTTCACTCCTACCATCTTTGTAATTTGAGTAAGATTTCCCAGACTATCTTTCATATTTATCACTGAAATAAACACATTTTTAATTGCTTGGATCATCCATGAGTATCTGGAAATAATTCATCATTGCTTCACATGTTTTCTCATTTCTCTTTTCACAGAAACAAATTATTCATATTAAAAGTGTTGGTCTCACTCTTCCCTTTTGCATTTTTCATTTAATACTTGAAAACCCTGTATTTATTTTTGTAGTGATGAAGGGGCATGATTTTGTCATGAAAGAGTCTAAAAAAGCTGATGATGTAAAACTCAAATTGCATTTGGATGAATCAAGATGATGACTTCAGGTTTCTATAAATATTTCCTGAATATTTTCCCAAAGGTCTTTCTATAAATCCTTGGTGTTCCTGTAGAGGGTTATGAATAGCTTGATTATGGCACTTCATGCACAGCTGTCTTTATTGACTTGTTTTTCTTCTTCACGAGACTGTAAGGATCTTACCTACCTGTACATCCCTAGTGCCTGCCCAGTGTTCTGAAAGTGCTCAGCATCACTGTAATGAAGGAATGATTTCATGGCTGTATTTTCATCTCTTTTTAAAATAATGATACTAACGGCTATTATGTACTGGCTGTGCTCTATGAACCAGACATTAAGCTAGCCTCACTTCATGCATTATTTCATTGAATCCTCACTGCAGCTCTATCTGTGGTGCAGATCTTATTATCCCCCATCCCACTCCACCAGAAAGGAAACTATCAGAGAGTTAGAGAGGTTAATTAGCTTTCCCAAGCTAACACAACAATAAGGACAGAGTGTGGCACGAACTCACGTCTGATGAGCCAAGAAGCTCATATTTCCCCCTTCCACTATACCTCTAAGGTGTGTTAGTTAACCATAACTTGAAACTTTTTAAAAAGACTGCCTCTAGTACTACTGTTTGTATATAAGACACAGCTGGCTGAATATACCATGGGTATAATATCTAGTAAGTGGCCTCAATACAAATGCCAGTCCAAAGGGAGGAAACATGTAAGGGAAACCTGAGACAGAGGAAAGTGGGAGGCAAAATAGAGTCTGTCTATTTGGTACTAGATGGGGCACGAAAGTGGAATTTTTATCTAATCATTGTGATGTTTCTGGGTATTCATCCCTAAAAGCCTAATGATAATATTCTGATGATAAATGAGAATTCCCATCTTTTTTTCTGGGTGAATGCTGTTTCAAAGATTCAACTAAATCAAGGACAAGAAGAGGGAAAGAAAGCAGAGAAGTTAAGCAACCATTCACACAAGTGTGTTTCAACCTCAGCATTAACGACATTTTGGACAGTGTCAAGAGTTGTGTCTCTCCCAAATTCATATGTTGAGGTCCTAACCCTTAGGATGTGATCTTGTGTGGTGATAGGGTCTTTACAGAGGTTCAGTTCAGTCACTCGGTCGTGTCGGACTCTTTACTGCCCCATGGACCGCAGCACGCCAGGCTTCTCTGTCCATCACCAACTCCCCGGAGCTTACTCAAACTCATGTCCATCGAGGCAGTAATGCAGAGGTAATCAAGTTAAATAAGGTCACTAGGGTGCCTTAATCCAAAAGGACTGGTGACTTCAAAAACTGAGAAATCTGAACATGGAGATACATATGAAGGGAAGACGATCAAAGAAACTGAAAGCTTGCCATCTGCAAGCCAAGGACAGATGCTTCCTTCAGCCTCAGATGGAAGGAATGTTGCCTTATTTTCAGACTTCTAGCCTCCAGAACTAGAGATGATAACTTTTGCTGTTTAAGGCCCCAATCTATGGTTTTCTTTTTTTAATTTAAATTGAATTTTTTATATTGGAATATAGTTGATTTGTAATATTATGTGAGTTTCAAGTGTACAATGAAGTGAGTCAGCTATCCATATACATGTATCCATTCTTTTGGTATTCTTTTCCCATACAGGTTATTACAGAACATTGAGGAGAGTTCCTTGTGCTATACAGTAGGTCCTTATTGATGATCTATTTAGAATTAATCCCAAACTTCTACTTTATATCTCCCTCTACCTTTCCCTTTCATAATCCTAATATATGGAATCTAAAAAACAAAATGATACAAATGAACTTATTTACAAAACAGAAACAAACTCACAGATTTGGGGGAAAAAATATGTGGTACCTTGTTACTGCAGAGCTAGCAAACCAATACAGGTCTGATAAACCTTCATTGTGAATGGTTGACCTGTGAGACTCGAGTTTGACGCCTGGGTCAGGAAGATCCCCTGGAAGAAGAAATGGCAACCCACTCCAGTATTCTTGCCTGGAAAAATTGCACGGACAGAAGAGCCTGGTGGGCTGCAGTCCATGGGGTCACAAAGAGGTAGACAGGACTGAGCTACTGAGCTTGGCACAGCCTGTATACTGCAGGAGGTTTAGCAACACCCCTGGCCTCTACCCTCTAGGTGCCGCTAGCACCTCTTTCTATCAGTTGTGATAACCCACAGTGTCTCCCACCATGGCCAAATATCCCCTTGGGGAAACCAGACTGGACCCTCTGTAGCTGTGAGGCAGTTGTTGGCCTTAGATGTCACTCCACTGCCGATTTCCAAGCTCTCTGCAGGCTCTGGTGATTTCCCAAGCAGAGCAATATTCTTCAGGTGGAAAATTTCCCTTCATCTGAACAGGGACTGCTCACAAAGTATGCTATATAATGGGGAAGAAATTCTAATCAGTTGGAGATCTAGAAAAGATTCTTTAAATCCCTCAGTCATCCTCTGGGAAAATATGGGATTTTCTATTTCTTAAACGTGGATAGTGCTTCGTCTGAAGTCAATGTCCACCTTTCGTAAAAGTGTGAGCCTTGCCATTCTACAGGAGCAATCACAGAAGGAAAAGGATGCTTCTGTGCTATTAAAAGGACAAACATGTTTGTGCCTCGGTATGAAAGCTGTAGGAGAGGGTGGAGAGCAATGTAAGGATTTGAATAAACTAACACAAAGCCTCTGATTACATCACTATTTATCCACATGTGAGTAGTTGATTGTAATGAGTTGAGCAGAACAGAAACAAACAGCAGCAGGCACATTGGTGATGTGGCTAAATCCTCCTTACAGCCTTTCCTGCCGGAGGGATTCTAAGAGGGCACACCCTCAGAGCTGCAGTAATTGTATTTTTCTCACCCCATGATCTCTTCCTAATGGCAATGCTACCAGCGATATTCAGGTGATGAATTTGTTCCAACAGGTCAATGCATCATTTTAAACAACAGAAAACTCTTTCTCTTTTTGCTAATAGTTTAAGCATGTTGACAAAGTCTTGATTATAAATCTTTCAGAGATCCTTTCAAGCAGGGCCACCTAAAAATTTAATTAACTGCAAGATTTAGCTGACAGTACTAGTTCATAATTGATCACTCATTATTTGGTTTTCCTTTTTTAAAATTTAAATGTCTTTGCTTCTTTCTCTCTTTGTGCACAGATGTGCATACACTATATTTCTCTTTGTGTCATTGTTTTATTATGACTTAAAGCTGGAAGTAAATATTAATATCAATACTTTTTTACTTCTGAAGCAGATACACCGATCCTTGTCTGCCCACTTCATAGGACTGTGAGAATCAGACAGGGTAAAAGATATGGAAATCGTTTATAAGCCACCAAGTGCTTCAGCATGGAAGATGCTATCGTCATTACTCTGTCCCAGTGGATAGAGAGGTCAAAGGCCTAAGAAGGTTTAGCGCTGGGGGATTAGTAACCAAGTTTCCTAGGAGTCAGTGAGCTCTGGAAGAACCTTAGAGACATCTCTCTTTGGCCTACCAGGATTAGAGTTAGCTTCTTTAAGTAGGAGTTTATAGCTCTATATTTCTGAGAGTTGTTTTCCAAAGATTTGTAATTTAGAGCATAGGAACTGTTAAACAGTGACATAATCTGATATTTGCTATGAAGCAAAACATGGGAGTTCTTATATAGGTGCTTTGTATGCAGGACACTTGCTTTTTAGGAGGTCCTGAAAAGTGATAGACATTTTCCAGACAGAGGAAGGGAGAAAGAGCTTTACAAGGAAATCAGACCAGCAAACCACAGACAAGGAGGAAATCTACAACAAGGTTGTAGAATGTGTCAGAATGGGCACTTGGGTTGCTTAACATAAAGTATAATGGAAAAAGTTTTGGAGACTGTGAATATACTTGTGAATATACTTAACACTACTGAACTGTACTCTTAAAGATGGTGAAGAGTAAATGTCCGGTTACGTATATTTTACCACAAGTAAACAATTTATATTATGTATACTTCACCACAATTAAAATTAAACATTTAAAAAAAAAGGTAAGACCTCAGTGCATGGTGGCCACAGTTAAAAATATTTGCACTCCGCTTCTGACTCAAAGTCTGTAAAGCTCTGTTGCACTGTAAGGAAGTGAAAAAGAAACAATCAAAAATCTAACAAAAGCAAAAGGGGAGTGCAGAGACCCTGCCCGCTCCTTTTTCTCTTCATTTTCAAAATAGTGAGGTTCAGCATCTGGAGACTTCTAGAATAAAATTCTTTTAAGGAGTGGAATTACAAGATATTTTTCCTCATCTTTGTGTTATTCTATATTTTCTTGCATTTTGTAGTGTTTGTGAATTACCTTTATAAGTAGACGGGAAAGTGCTGATTCAGTATTAAAGGAGCCCCGGTACACAAATCTTTGAGATGCCTGGTTATCACAGCTTCACAATGATCCATGAGGGTGAAGTGACCCTGTTATTTCCAGTGCACCAGCAGCCAGCCCCAGGAAGGATCTGGCCCTGATGCATGGCTGCCTTAGATGCAGGAAGAAACAAAGACCCACAGAAAGCAAATATACTCTCCCTAAGCTTCCAGCCAGTCATCAGGCCAGGACCAGGAAACAGGCCCTACCACCTTCACTGCAAGACCCTTTGCCCAACTTCACTGTTTCTCCAAATCTGAGGTGCTTGGTATATGATTGAGGCCATGTTTATATGCAGCTATGGTGGGCTATAATCAATGCGGTCACAAAAGAGTTGTACATGATTTAGCAACTAAACCACCACCAACTGCTTCATTTGCACCAGGGTTCCTCAGCCTCAGCTGGACATTTGAGGCCAGATAATTCTTTGTGGAATGGAGCTGTCCTGTGTATTGTAGGATACTTAGCAGCATCCCTAGCCTCTCTCCACTATTTGCCAGTAGCACCCCAGCACCCCATCACACCCATGTGACACCCAGCAATGTCTCCAGACCCTGCCAAATGTCCCCTGGGAGGCACAGTCATACCAGTGGAGACCACTGACCTACTGTTGGTGAAAATTCATATAATCAGCAGACTTTTCCTCTGGATCTTTGTCTGACCTGTTCACAGTTCACCAGACTCTGGGGGTTTATGTAAAAAAAAAAAAAAAAAATCCTACTGGGGGTGGGGGCAGGCTGGATTGGGAGTTTAGAATTAGCAGATACAAACTATTATATGTAGAATGGATAAACAAGGTTCTATATAGCACTGGGCATATAGTCAATATCCTGTGAAAAGCCATAACAGAAAAGATATAAAAAAGAATATATATGAAACTCCAGTACTTTGGCCACCTCACGCGACGAGTTGACTCATTGGAAAAGACTTTGATGCTGGGAGGGATTGGGGGCAGGAGAAAAAGGGGACGAACGAGGATGAGATGGCTGGATGGCATCACTGACTCGATGGACATAATTCTGGGTGAACTCCGGGAGTTGGTGATGGACAGGGAGGCCTGGCGTGCTGTGATTCATGGGGTCACAAAGAATCGGACACGACTGAGCAACTGAACTGAACTGAACTGATGTATAACTGAATAACTGTGCTGTACAGCAGAAATTAATACACCATTGTAAATCAACTATACTTCAAGTATAAAAAAAAATCCTGCTAAAAATCTTTGGCCTGTTCCTTGACCCTTGTGCAACTCAACCTTACTCTTTCCTTATGAAAATTTCATTAATAATCAAGTTGAGAAGAAAAAAAGGGAATCTTATTCTGAGCCAAATTGAGGATTATAACTTGGGAGACAGAAAGCTCTGAGAACGGTTCTGCTTGTTAGAAGTCCAAGGCACAGTCATGTACATTTTTGAGACAAAGGATCATACACCAGAATGAGATCCTGATATTTTACATAAAATTCACCAAGAATACATAGTCCAGGTAAGCACGTACAAAGCTAGCAGCAAGTCACCATGACATCCTACAGAACCGGGTGGTGGTTTCCTTGCTGTCTTTCTGATTCTTGGACCCCATAGACTGTAGCCCTCCAGGCTTCTCTGTCCATGGGATTTTCCAGACAAGAATACTGGAGTGGGTTGCCATTTCCTTCTCCAGGGGATCTTCCTGACCCAGGGATTGAACCTATTGTCTTCTGTACTGCAGGTGGATTCTTTATCACTGAAATAATTCTATTCTTTTAAGAAGTTACATTGCTAGCTTCAGAAGAAAGAGGGGGAAAAAGATCTTTAAGGTTGAGCACACAAGCCTATCATTGAGGAAGTCTACTTCATGTGTAATGCAAAGGCGCACTGCACATTAGGGAGGAAGGGAGGAGCCCCAAACAGACACATAGAGAGACACACAAAAGTTGTGTTCAATTTTTATGAGAATTTTCTTGTCCTGCCTTAAAATATAAATTTTATTTAGTCATTGCTAAGCGGACTCCTGGGTGGTTAGAGTGAGCAGCTGCAGTGGTGGTTTTGCTCTGTTTTACTGGTGCCCACCTCCAAGTCTCATCCTTAAGCAAGCTTCCCCGAGACTCACTGCTTTCCCAGCGCAGTGCCAGATTCCTGGGGAGACAGAAAGGCCTGCCTCTTTCTCTCTCCCCAGCTCAGAGCACGTCCTGCATCTGGATGCCCTGCCGTCAGGGGTGGAGAGGGCCCCCTGGCGAGAGGGTGCTGGGGAGCAGAGCTGGCACTGCACTTGCATCAGAAAACCTGGGTTTGACTCCTGACTCTGTCTCCTCCTCTGGCATCTTGTAAGATGTTGTGAGAACAAGATGAGAAGTTATGTGAGTGCTTAGTGCCATAGAGGGTCAAGTCACCCTTGTTGTCACTGTCACTCTGATTTTGAAGAAGCCACTTAACCTTTCGGGGCCTCAACATCCTCATCTAAAATAGGAAGGGGTGGGGTCAGGTTAACTTCTGAGGTGGAACTTCTAAGGTGAGAACTTCTAAGGTAGGTTTCGGTTAACTTCAGGGTCAGCTTTCAAAGACTATTTGGTTTTTACAACTCTGTGTGTGTGTGTGCGCGCGTGCACGCATGCTAAATCATGTCTGACTCTTTGCAACCCCATGGACTGTAGCCTGCTAGGCTTCTCTGTCCATGGAATTTTCCGTGCAAGAGTACTGGAGTGGGTTGCCATTTCTAACTCCAGGGGATCGTCCCTACCCAAGGATCAAACCCATATCTCTTGAATCTTCAGCACTGGCAGTCAAATTCTTTACCATTGAGCCACCCAGGAAACTGCAAAATGGAGTAGTTATAATTCCTTACAAGATTATGGTGTAAATGATATATTTTGGGAAATCCTTGCAAACTATAAATCAGATTAAACCCCTGGTGGGTTTGGCCAGTTGCTTGGAAGAATGGTGGGCAGGTGGGACAGACACGAGGCTGTGGGACTGCTGTGTCTGAGGGCTTACACTACACTGGGACTGCTCACGCCATCTGCGAGTGAGACCTCTGCTTTCCGTTTCTCTGTAGGGACACGCAGAAGGTAGCAGCTTCCCAGAACCCTCTCTGGCAGTGGGGGATCAAGATCAACTACCAGAATGGGAGAAACTGAGGAAGCTTGTCATTCCTCCAAAAACAGACTAGTTTTCCCTTCTCGGAGGGCTCACGGGGCCAAAGTGGAGGTGATAACTCTTGTAGGTTATAGAGAGGCTGCAGTCCATGGGGTTGCTAAGCATCCGACATGACTGAGCGACTTCACTTTCACTTTTCACTTTCATGCACTGGAGAAGGAAATGGCAACCCACTCCAGTGTTCTTGCCTGGAGAATCCCAGGGACGGGGGGAGCCTGGTGGGCTGCCGTCTATGGGGTCGCACAGAGTCGGACACGACTGAAGCGACTTAGCAGCAGCAGCAGCAGCAGAGAGGTTGCCTTCAAAACTCTATGAGGCCAAATTCTCAGCATGAGAATTAAAAGGTCTGAGACAAGCAGAGATAAATTCTAATGGCTCTCTAATGAATTCTTAGAGAGTGCTGTTCTGATTGGTCAACTGCTGGCTGTAATGCTCATCAACCAGGTGGTATGCAACAAGCTCTTTACCTTCAAAGAAAATAGTGGTAATGAGATTACTTTAACAGTATTACTGGTGATGATGATAATAATGGTAGACTCTGAGAGCTACTGTTCTAAGGGCTTTACATATATTACCATTTAAATCCTAACAACAACATTTAATATTTAGATGTTATCACTCTCGGTTCCTAGTACACAGGGCCGAGGCCCAGAGAGGTTATAGAAAGTGCCTCAATTTTCTGGGAAAGATCGGCAGAGCTTATCTTGAAGTCTTAAGTGGGAATCAGACAAGGAGTGGTGCTGCCGTATCCCCAGGGACAGACTTTGTACAGGAGTTGTCATCTGGGTTCCCTTCCCCTGCTGGTGACCATAAATTTGTTTCCTATGTCTGTGATTCTATTTCTGTTTTGTAAGTAAGCTCATTTGTACCATTATTTTTTATTCTGCATATAAGCAGTATCATGAGATTTGTCTTTCTCTGACTTACTTCACTCGATATGACAATCTCTAGATCCATCCGTGTCACTGCAAATGGTATCATTTCATTCTTTATGATGAGTAATATTCCATTCCCTTCTTCAGGGCATCTTCCTAAGCCGGGGATGGAACCCTGGTCTCCTGAATTACATGCAGATTCTTTACCATCTGAGCCACCAGAGAAGATACCAATAAGAAGATACACCAATATTCTATTGTATATATGTACCACATCTTTATTCCTTTATCTGTTGATGGACATTAAGGTTGTTTTCACATCCTGGCTATTGTAAATAGTGCTTCCATGAACACTGGGGTGCATATATCTCTTTGAATTATTGGTTTCTCTGGATATAGGCCCAGGAGTGGGACTGCAGGATCATATGGTAGCTCTGTTTTTAGTTTCTTAAGAAACTTCCATATTGTTCTCCATACTGTTGCACCAGTTTACATTCACACCGACAGTGTGGGAGGGTTCCCTTTTCTAAACACCCTCTCTGGCATTTATTGTTTGTAGATTTTTTGATGATGGCCATTTTGATTGATGTGAGGTGATAGATACCTCATTGTAGTTTTGACTTGCATTTAACTAATAATTAGTGTTGCTGAGCATCTTTTCATGTGCTTTATGGCCATCTGTATGTCTTCTTTGGAAATGCCTCTTTAAATTTGCTACCTATTTTTTGATTAGGTTGTTTGTTTTTTGATATTGAGCTGCATGAGTTGTTGGTATGTTTTGGAGATTAATCCCTTGTCACTCGTTTTGTTTGCAAACATTTTTCCCATTCTGCAGGTTGTCTTTTTGTTTTATTTATGGTTTCCTTTCCTGTGCAAAAGCTTTTTAAGTTTAATTAGGTCCCATTTGCTATTTTTGCTTATATTTTCATTCATTATCCTATTATTTTCATTACTCTAGTTGGATCAAAAAGATCTTGTTATGGTTTACGTCAATGAGTGTTCTGCTTATGTTTTCCTCTAAGAGTTTTATAGTATACAGCCTTACATTTATATATTTACCCATCTTGAATTTTGTTTTTGTGTATGGTGTTAAGAAGTGTTCTGATTTCATTCTTTACACACAGCTGTCCAGTTTTCCCAGCAAAACTTATTTTTGCCATTGTATATTCTTGCCTCTTTTGTCATAGATTAGGTGACCGTACTTGCTTGGATTTATCTCTGGATTTTCTATCCTAAACAGCCTCTATTTCTTACCAGCTTTGTCATGTGAGGCCAAATTCTTCCCTTCTCTCCACTGTGGTTTCCTCATCTATAAGAGGGAATAAATTATTTCTTCACAGGTTGATGATAAAATGCCATGAAAACAATGGACTTAAAAGTTCTTTGTAAAGAGTAAATTCTCATAAAAAGACAATGTATTCTTAGTTCTTGGGGGAAAAGATTTTACTTTTATATCACCAAATAAATACTAGGTCACATCATGATCGTTCACATCCATGATAAAAAGGAAAAAAAGATGTAATCTCTTCGTGCAGAGACAGCAGTTAACACTTTAATATAGATCCTTTGAAACCTTTCATTGCTTCCTTGGTAGCTCAGCTGGTAAAGAAACTGCCTGCAACGCCAGAGACCCTGGTTTGATTCCTGGGTCGGACAGGTCTGCTGGAGAAGGGAACAGCTACCCACTCCAGTATTCTGGCCTGGAGAATTCTATGGACTGTATAGTCCATGGGATCGCAAAGAGTCGGACAGACTGAGCGATTTTCACTTTCACTTTTCATTAAAATAAGAGGTACTCCTGTTATAATTTTGTAAAAATAGGTGCTGATGAGGTAGAGAAAGGGAGGAGTTTGAGGGCCGCAGGCTGATCATGTGGAAGAGGGCACTGGGGGTGGGCCCAGTGGATACATCCTTTCAGAAGCCCCTCTCTGAATTGAATAGTCAGAAAAAGCACTTAGTTAATTAAAGTAGGGAAACAGTGAACATGGAAAACACTGATTTTATTAAAGTAGGACTTTTTTCAAAAAAGAAGAAAACATAAAATATAAATTAATTTAACAATATTTTGAAGAGATGAGCCTTCTTCTTTAAGTACGTAACAGTTGATGGGAGCTCTGTGTGGAATTTTTAAAAGTAGAAGTTGACACAAGGTCACTGATTTCCAGTCCCAACATCTTTAAAGAAGGGGGAGAACTCAGAAAGAGTTGGGAAGCAACTTGAGTTCAGAATTCTTCTAGATTAAACAAAATTTCCCCAAATTTTTACATTTGTCTTGCACATGCCAAACTCCCAGATTTTGCTTTCTTTTTTTTTTTTCTTAAGTCGTTTTGTTTTTTTAAGCTACTTTCCTGTTACTGTTTATTAGAAGCATTCAGTTTAGATTTTGCACAATAGCAATTCTTTCCCTCACTCATATTTCCTTGGTTTTCGTAGTTATAAAAACAAGCACAACTGGCCAAACTCGTTTGTAGACAAACACATCTACCTCTTGGTGAACCTGAACTGTGGGGGCAGAAAAGGCCTTGAGTCCTGCCTCCCTGGACATAAGCATTTGCTCTGCCATTACACAGAATGTTTAACTGGGAGCAGTCAATCAGTTAATCCAGCTTTGAAGGTCTCTAATACACTGTAAATACAGAAAAACAATTGTGTCCAGGAGAATGCTTTTGCTACAAGTAACAGAAATCCAGACTCAAGCTGTGTTTGTTTAATAAGATGGGTTTCAAGGCTGGTGGATTCAGATTTCGTGATGTCAAGGGGGCCCCACGTTATCACCACTTCCCTGGACCGCTACTCACAGGATGGGCTTCAGCCTGCAACTCTGGCTAGGAGCTGGGGCTTCAGGTGTCCTGTCTCTTGCTAAGTGGGAGTGAGGAACAGTGGGCATCCATCCAGGAATCAGGTCCTTCCCTTTCGTCTTATCGGCCCAACTTGGGCCCCACGTCCACCCTGGGACTGCTTAATAACACCATCAGAGGACTGGCCTGTGCTGCTTGGTCTGAATGTCAGCATCCGCTGCTGGAGCAGCAGCTATGTTCAGCTTCCCATTCCCGTGAATCCCAGCAGCTGCGTGAGCACCCAAACAAAACTGGATTCTAGGACGGAAGAGAAAAGCGAAATAGATGCTGAGAGAGGTGTAGCCGCTTCTACGGGAGGCTTCCCTACTTCACAGTGTGGCCTCGGGCTGGCTGTGTTTCCTGAGGTGCCACCAGCGTACATCCCTGAGGCATCTTTGCCCCTGGTCAGAAGTCCTGCCGAGGTATCGTCCACAGTTAGCGGTTCTGAGCAGCTAAGAGTGACAAGATGAAAGCACAGAAACTGGCCTCACTGGAATTCATGTCCAAACACCTGGATGGCTCTCCCAGTGCCCGCCACCTGCCCACGCGCCCCTTGGTGGCTCACCGTCCCCTCAACAGGAAGCTGTTCGAGGCTTCTCACCCCTTGAACGCCAACAGCTGCTTCCTCCTCTCCTCATATCCTGCTAACACCATTTTCTCAGCCTTCACTGTGCAAACAGCAGCTGCCAGACTGCTCTTTGCTCAGCTGTACCCTCTGCCTCTGGCCCAGTTCCCTTCCCACCCCCCACCCTTTGCAGGCCACCAGCCCCTCTCTCCAGCTCTAGGGGCCCACAAATGTGCCACAAGGTCATATGTTAAAAATAAAGCAGAAAACCTCTTCCTCGATCTTTATCCTGCTCATGCCTAGCCTTTTTTTTTCCCCACGAAGAAAACTCTTTTAAAGTGTGGCCTAGAGTCCCTGTCTGGGCCCAGTCAGTCCTCATCCCCTCAGCTTGCCAAACTTGAGCTTTTCACCCCATTGTCAGGCCCAGAAGCAGCTCTAATCCAAGTAATCAAAGGCCTCGGCTTTTGCCAGGTGCGGGTGCCTGCTGCTTTTGTCTGACCCAACCCTCAGCACTTTCTTCATCCTGCCACATTCCTCTCTCGGCTCCTAGAGCATGCTTTCTCCAGGGTGGGCTTTCTGGGTGGATTTCCACGGGCTTCTCTGCTGGCTCAGCCAGTAAAGAATCTACCTGATCCCTGGGTGGGGAAGATCCCCTGGAGAAAGGAATGGCTACCCACTCCAGTATTCTTGCCTGGAGAATCCCATGGACAGAAGAGCCTGTCCATGGGAGACACAACTGAGCCAGTTTTCTCCTCCCTTCCTCCCTCTACCTCTTCCCTGCCTTCCCCCTCTGTCCTCCTTCTACACTCTTGGACCCCAAGTATCTGTTCACCCGCTGTTGAACGGGTGATCGGCAGGCCCAGATCTCCCTCTGGCCCTGTGGTGCCCACTGGCTGCTTGCCCGCTCCTACTGGGATGTCTCATAGCATCTTCAACCCAATATGCCCCAATCAGAACATTTGATTGCTCCCCACCCTCTGTCCCTCAGACCTGTTTCTCCTCGGATCTTCAACCCCTAGGCTGACCATCTACACAGCTGCTCCAGACTTAACTTGGGTCTCATTCTTGGTTTCTCTTGCCCCATGCCGCTCATTTCACAAACTCCATCAGAAAGTCCTGTCACCTCTCCCCCAAGACAATGTCAGTCCATCTGCTTTTCTCCATCTCTAGCGACAGACATCTCACAGAACCACAGTGATCATCAGACCCTGATTCTCTTCTTGCCTACTGTACAGGGGCCAGAGTAAGCTTCTAAAAATATTAAATCAGGTCATCTTGCTCCCTTGTATAAAACCCTCCAGTGGCTTCCTATTGTGGGCAGAACAAAGTTTAGAAACCTTATCATGGCCTAAGTGCCCTTAACCGATCTCATCCTGACCTCTCCCTGCCTTATCTCTTCTGGTGAAACCTCGACTCCGAGCACCCAGACCTTTTCTTGTGGTGAAAACACAGACTTGCTCCCACTCAGGGCCCTTCAGCTTGCTCTGCTGTCTGACTTTTGCAAGCTTGGTGTCACTCAAGTGTCTGCTTAAAGGTCATCTTCACAGAGGCCTTCCCTGACCAGACAGTAGAAGTTAGCCCCTGTCCCCCATCACTCTCTATCCTTAAGCCATTCTATTTTTGTTCTAGAATGTATCACTATTGAATTTATCTTTTCACTTGTTTGTTTTCTCTTTCTCGTTCATACTAGAATGTTGCCATCAGAAAGCAGAACATTATATCTTATTGACTGTGGTGGCTGCTGCACCTCAAACAACAGTAGGAGCAAAAATGAAGTTGCTCAGTTGTGTCTGACTTTGCAACCCCATGGACTGTAGCCTACCAGGCTCCTCTGTCCATGGGATTTTCCAGGCAAAAGTACTGGGGTGGGTTGCCATTTCCTTCTCCAGGGGATCTTCCCAACCCAGGGACTGAACCCAGGTCTCCCGCATTGTAGGCAGATACTTTACTGTCTGAACCACCAGGGAAGCCCAGAAAAGTAGGAGCAAATAGTAACAATAATTTAATGAATGAATAACTCTGCTTGTCTGACTTAAACTTACTTTACAAAAGGAATAACCACCTCGGAATGATCAATAGAGGTCATGGGACAAATAGCCCATTCTTTTTCAGCTACAACTTAATTTATTTAGCAAATATTTATTGCCAGGTTGTGTGCTAAGGACTGGAGGAAACCAGATGAAGAAAAACTAATACCTGATTTCAAGAGTTCAGAGGTTAGGGAGTAGCGACAGATTCAATTTAGAAAGTTGCAGTTTGACAAATACATCAAGAGAGAGAAGCTAAAGATGGTATTGGAACTCGATGGGGAGCATCTAACCCAGAAAGCTGAGATCAAGGAAAGCTTCCTGGAAGAAGTGATCCTTCAGGCGAGTCTTAAGGATAAGAGTCAGCCAGGTGAAGAAGTGGTAGAAGGTGGGGCTGAACAGTCTAGCAAAGGAGTCTTGGGAAGGCATGAGGGAAGGGCAACGGACTTAGAAGAAATGGAGATTGAGTTCACGAGGGGAGGAGGAGGGCCTGCAAAAATGCCGGACTGGACAGATGAGGGTCCATATCATGAAAAGTCTTGCCACACCAACCACAGCGGTGGACATTTATGGAGAGCTTGCTCTGGTGCCAGGCACTGAGTGAAGCATATCACACCGTGTTATTTAATCCCCATGAGATAGATGCTGTCACTCTCCTCATTTGACTGATGGGGAATAAATCACTTTTCTGAGGACACACACGCAGAGAGCAGAGTCTGCATGGAAGCCCATGGACGCATACTATAAATGCTTTGAGACGAAAGCCCTGGATCTCTGGTGAAATCTCTTGATTTCTCTCTGGTTCTTAGTTTCCTAATCAGCAGAACGGAGCTGATGGCAGTGTCCCTACCACGTGGAATCTGTGAGGATTCAGTGAGATAACTCAGGTACTGAATTAAAACTTACTCACTGCTTAATAAGTATGAGCTACTACTATTATTTTTTATTTTCTTTTTGAAAGACTAGTATTTAAACCTGGGGATTTTTCCCTGGGAGCAGAAGCAGGACTTCACAGTTCCTGAACGTTGGGGCTCTCTTCTTTCTTTGGGATTGGTGACTAGTTTACTCTTCTGTAACATACTGTGAATATCTACCTTTGGTCTTTTTTCTTTTTTTCTAATATCTTTTTATATCCAGATTGACAGGCGAAACTATAGAATTTATATTTGTAAGAAAGAATTGATGGTTTAAATTTTTTTCTCATAAAGAAATGCATGCACAAGATAAAAAATTCTAACAATACAATAGGGTAAAACAAAAATGTAAAATCCTCCCTCTTTACCTACACCCTCATATATAATGTAATTATAGCTAAACATAATATAGCTAAACATAATTATAGCTATTATTTCTCTTTTCCCAGAAATTTGTATGTATATATGTACATGTATGTAAGTATATGTATAAAAATTTAATCCTTGGAATTCTCACTTTTAATAATATTGTATTCTACCTTATTTTTTTCACTTAAAATAATTTAGTTTTGATGTTCTTTATTGTACCAATTCAGATAAATGTATTGACCTTTTTTTAAACAATTTTATTTGTGTATTCAGGCTGTGCGGGGGCTTTTCTCTAGTTGCAGAGAACGGGGGTGGTCTCCAGTTGTGGTGTGGGGGCTTCTCACTGCAGTGGCTTCTCTCGTGGGCTCTAGGCTGAGTGGGCTCAGCAGTTGCGGCTCCCAGGCCCTAGAGCCCAGGCTCCATAGTTGTGGCGCACGTCGCTCCGTGGCATGTGGGATCTTGCCAGAACAGGGATCAAATCTGTGTCTCCTCCGCTGGCAGGAGATCTTCACCACTGAGCCAACAAGGGAGCCCAGATAAGTGTATTGATTCTACTGAACAGCCATGTAGTGTTCCATTTTATAGGGCCACTGTAGCATATTTAATCTTTTCTTGATGGGCATTTAAATTTCATCTAGTTTTCTTACTATTACAGGCAATATTATTAGGCTGTCTCTGTACTGTATATATTTGCCTCTGTGTACAAGTGTTTCTGTGGGAAAAATTCCTAGACGAGAAATTGCTAAGTTAAATACACTTTTAAAATTTTAATATTTATTGCCAAATTGCCTTCAAAGCATTTATAACAATTTACATTCCATGAGCAACATGTGAGAGTTCATGTTTCCCATATCCTTGAGTATCAGCAAAGTTTTATTTTTGCAAGTAAATAAGTAAAAATGTATCTTGTTTCAGCCTAGATTTCTTTGATTATTTAAAAAGCTGGAAAAATGTTTTTATGTGTTTGTTATCTATTTGCTTTTTTTTGCTGCACACTGTCTGCTTTTTGACTATTTTTCCAATGAATCGTTCATTTTTTTCCTTGCTAATTCTTAAATCTCTTTGTTACAGTAAAGAAATTAACCCCCTTCCTTAGTTTTAGAATTTGAATTTTTTTTTCTATCCTGTGGTTTATCACTTGATTTTGTGTATAGTATTCTTTGTCTTGCAAATTTGTGTAAATTTGTTGATCTTATCTTCTGTGACTATTGACCTTCCCCAGTTCCAAATTATGAAAAAGTTTTTGAAAAAAAAATTACCAGTGATTTTTCTAGTATTGTTATTATTTGTTTTACTTGATAATTATTGATCTACAGATATATTATTTGGGTATAAGAAGTGAAGTACTTCAGCACTTTTTTCCTAATGGCTCGTCTCAACATTTCTGAATTATTCATATTCTCCCTTTGACCTAAAATACCAACATATTTATATTCTAAATTCTCAAAAGTATATGTGGGATCTCTCTTCTCCACTAACACCTTTGTTATTTCCTGTACTTTCTCTGTAATGTCTTTCTGTTTTCCCATAATTTATCTATGTATAAAATGTCTTAATGTTGGGTAAAATTAGTTCTCTTTCATTTTTCTGTTATGGTTGTACTGGCTATTCTCACTCTTTTGTTATTCCACATTAGCTTTGTATCATTTTGTCAGATTCTCTAAAAATCCTTCTAGTAGTTGGATTAGAATTACAATTGCTTCAGGGAAAGTAAACAATGTTGTTTCATTCACCTCATTTTTTTTTAATGTTTCTGTACTAATCAGGATAAGATGGACGATGCTGCAAGAATAGTTAAATCTCTAAATCTCAGTGGATTAATTCTACAAAGTTTTGTTTCTCACTCATACAAATTTCAGTGCAGATCAGCTGCTCTCCAGAATAGGTCCTCCCTGTAGCAGCTCCACTGTCCACACTCTTTTGAACAGCTTTGCTCTCTCAAGAGGGGCCTCTGTGGACTATGGAAGAGACATTTAGTGTCAACAGTTACCCGTGTTCTCACTGAATTTCCAGCCCCTTGTAGTCAGTGGGGCCATATGATGCTGGCCAATGGGAAAAGCTGAATTTTCTCTGTAATCTCTTCCCTTGTTGGCCATAGCTGAGGTCATGAGGTGAAGTGACAAAGCCCAGACAGACACCTTCTCAATAACAGTCTCCTCGTGGGAGGCAGGTGCCCTGGAGACTCATCTGGCTCACATCAGAGCTGGGTGCATATGAAATAACTTTTATTGTGTTAAGGTCCCTGGGACTCTGAGGGTAAAATGCTACTACAATAAAACAGTTAAGACGGCACTAGTCATAAAGAACCCACCTACAAGTGCAGGAGACAAAAGAGACACTGGTTCGATCCCTGGTTCGGGAAGATCTCCTAGAGGAGGGCATGGCAAGCTATACCAGTATTCTTGTCTGGAAAATCTCATGGACAGAGGAATCTGGCGGGCTACAGTCCATGGGTCCAAAGAGTAGGACACCACTGAGTGACTGAGCAACACCATCACCACAATAAAACAAACAACTCTACCCTGACCGATATAAAAATTAGTACCAAAAATGATATGCTGCTGAAAAAAAAAAAAAAAAAAAACCTTAAAATACCGGTTTAGCAATCTGTAGTAACAGCAAGGAATCTGATATCAGAGGCTGGGAGGAACCAAAACATCTGGTAAAGGTGTTAATTGTGATCACCTTGAAGGCAAGTTGTTTCACTACTGAGCTTGTAGTTCAGGGAGGAGATGATGGAGAGCAGAACCTTAGTTCTATATGTGGTTGCTGGTTGTACCTGGCTACATACACAGAAGAGTTGGAGAGGATTGGTGACAAAAAATCAAAGGCATAAAGCTCACACCACAAGTCCCTCAAAGAGAATAAATATTGAATGTTTCCCTGCTCCTGGAAACATCCAAAAGCAGATGGACCAGACCTACTGTACGTTTCAGAGAGTTATGAAGTAGTGACAAAGGAGCATGAACCTGGTCTAAAAGGTTGGAGGCACCAACCTCCATCCTGGGCAGGAAGTGGCTATGTACAGCTGTGCGGAGAGGCAACACCCACAGTACCCATTTCAGGTGTGTTAGACTGTAACAGAACAGTTCAGGTCAGTCGCTCAGCCGTGTCCGACTCTGCAACCCCATGAATCGCAGCACGCTAGGCCTCCCTGTTCATCACCATCTCTTGGAGTTCACTCAGACTCATGTCCATCGAGTCCATGATGCCATCCAGCCATCTCATCCTCGGTCGTCCCCTTCTCCTCCTGCCCCCAATCCCTCCCAGCAATCAGTCTTTTCCAATAAGTCAACTCTTGGAGTGAGGTGGCCAAAGTACTGGAGTTGCAGCTTTAGCATCATTCCTTCCAAAGAAATCCCAGGGTTGATCTCCTTCAGAATGGACTGGTTGGATCTCCTTGCAGTCCAAGGGACTCTCAAGAGTCTTCTCCAACACCACAGTTCAAAAGCATCAATTCTTCAGCGCTCAGCCTTCTTCACAGTCCAACTCTCACATCCATACACAATCACAGGAAAAACTATAGCCTTGACTAGACGGACCTTCGTCGGAAAAGTAATGTCTCTGCTTTTGAATATACTATCTAGGTTGGTCATAACTTTTCTTCCAAGGATTAAGCGTCTTTTAATTTCATGGGTGCAGTCACCATCTGCAGTGATTTTGGAGTCCAAAAATAAAGTCTGACACTGTTTCCACTGTTTCCCCATCTATTTCCCATGAAGTGATGGGACCGGATGCCATGATCTTTGTTTTCTGAATGTTGAACTTTAAGCCAACTTTTTCACTCTCCTCTTTCACTTTCATCAGGAGGCTTTTAGGTCCTCTTCACTTTCTGCCATAAGGGTGGTGTCACCTGCATATCTGAGGTTATTGATATTTTGCCTGGCAGTCTTGATTCCAGCTTGTGTTTCTTCCAGCCCAGCGTTTCTCATGATGTACTCTGCATATAAGTTAAATAAGCAGGGTGACAATATACAGCCTTGACTTACTCCTTTTCCTATTTGGAAACAGTCTGTTGTTCCATGTCCAGTTCTAACTGTTGCTTCCTGACCTGCATACAGGTTTCTCAAGGGGCGGGGCGGGTGGTTTGTTATTCCCATCTCTTTCAGAATTTTCCACAGTTTATTGTGATCCACACAGTCAAAGGCTTTGGCATAGTCAATCAAGCAGAAATAGATGTTTTTCTGGAACTCTCTTGCTTTTTCCATGATCCAAGGGATGTTGGCAATTTGATCTCTGGTTCCTCTGCCTTTTCTAAAACCAGCTTGAACATCAGGGAGTTCATGGTTCACATATTGCTGAAGCCTGGCTTGGAGAATTTTGAGCATTACTTTACTAGCATGTGAGATGAGTGCAATTGTGTAACAGAACAGGAGAATGTAATGGAACAAGAAAGACTTCCCAGAGGAAGTACCGTTGCCAAGAAGCTCTGGGACTGCCCCATACCCTGGAAATGAGCTCCTGAAGTCAAGTCTGTACTGACGGCCTTGTCATCTGTTCAGTTCAGTTTAGTTCAGTTGCTCAGTCGTGTCCGACTCTTCGCGACCCCATGAATGGCAGCACGCCAGGCCTCCCTGTCCTTCACCATCTCCCGGAGTTCACTCAGACTCATGTCCATCAAATCCGTGATGCCATCCTGCCATCTCAGCCTCTGTCATCCCCTTCTCCTCCTGCCCCCAATCCTTCCCAGCATCAGAGTCTTTTCCAATGAGTCAACTCTTCGCATGAGGTGGCCAAAGTGCTGGAGTTTCAGCTTTAGCATCATTCCTTCCAAAGAAATGATGCTTAAACCAGTGTAAGGCAATTGTCGTACATTTCACTAATCAGATTCAGTTGGATGTTTGAGGCTGGGACTGGCATGTTCCTGTTAATCTGAGATGTTTTCTTGTTCAGAAGTAGTGAGAACTAAGGGTATTATGGGAGTGGTCACCTCTCATGCATCAAGTTGCTGAGAATTCTGTAGAGAAGGCTGATTTTAAAAAAAAGAAAGAAAGAAAGAAAATGCTTCTTGGGCAGTAGTAGAGATAAGATGCCAGACGTATAGGGGGAGAAGGGAAAGAGAGAAATATGCTTCTGCCTGAGTCCCTTGGAGCTTTCTAGCCCTCTTGGCTACCTGTGGTTCACATCCCTTTGAGGACCAACTGTATTCCTGTGAATTCCGGAGGACACTAGTTATCTCCTTTTCTTATCTAAGTTTGATTGAATTGGTTTCTATTTCTTAAAATCAACAGAACCTTGACTGAGGAAGTTCCCATACCTTATCATAGCAAAACATCTCCCGGAAGGGACCTCCCCTTCCTTCCTGCTGTGTAGGTAGGTTATAATTGTGGTCACAGCCGCGGCAATGAGATTTCTCATCATGGTCAGATTTCAAAGTCATGATGAGGGAAGAAGAGTAGCTGGAAAATTGGCTCATGCTCCCATGCCCAGCTACACTGGCCAATTTTAGAATCACTTTTCAGTAGCAACACCGAAGAATAGTAATATTAACATGAAATAGAGTGATTCCAATTTTTCTTGGAAGAAGCTACTCTTTATTTCTGTTGTCCGTGTTTTCTCCTGCTCTCTGGAAAGGTTCTTGGCTTTCTTGGTTCCATCTGCTTTCTTCTCACACCTGCAACATCCCCTCTCCTTTCACACTCTCAGTTGATGACATCACTTCCTTTTCTACAGAGAAAAAGAAATAACCAGAAGACAACTGTCTTATCTGTCCAACACCAAATCTACCAAATAACCAACAACTCTACCCATTCTCTCTGCACTCCCTGCCTCCCTCCAGTGCTGTCCTACAGAGATTTCTGCAATGACAGAGATATCCTGACTCTTTGTTCAATGCAGTAGCCACAACCCACATGTGGTTATTAAGCACTTGAAATGCAGCAAGAGAAACCAGGAACTGAATTGTACATTTTACCGAATTTTAATTAATTGAATTTTAAATAGCCACATGTGGCTAGTGGCTGCTGAATAGGACAGTGCAGGTACGGAGAAATCCTTTGAAGGGTTTTTCTATGAAAGGAACAAAGAAATAGGGTGGATAGTCATAGAGGGATAGGGGTCAATGCAGTACTTTTTAAAAAGGTGGATAAGTGATATTTCGGCATGGCTGATGGAAACGGTCCGGTGGTTGTTGTTGTTCAGTTACTCTGTCATGTTCCACTCTTTGCAACCCCATGGACTGCAGCACACCAGGCTTCCCTGTCCTTCACTATCTCCTGGCGTTTGCTCAAACTCATGTCCGTTGAGTCAATGACGCCATCCAACCATCTCATCCTCTGTCACTCCCTTCTCCTCCTGCCCTCAGTCTTTCTCAGCATCAGGATCTTTTCGAATGGGTTGGCTCTTCGCATCAAGTGGCCAAAGTATTGTAGCTTCAACTTCAACAGCAGTCCTTCCAATGAATATTCAGGGTTGATTTCCTTTTGGATTGACTGGTTGGATCTCCTTGAAGTCCAAGGGACTCTCAAAAAGTGATGAAGCAGGAGAAAGAAGGGTCAATGAGAAAAGTTGGTCTTAGTCAGAAGCTGGCCATCGTGCACAGCTGCAGTTCTCACACGGCAGCCGCCAGCCACTCATGCTATTTAAATGCCATTAATGAGAACTTAATAAATGGTAAAATGTGTTCTCAGTTACACTTGTCACATTTCAAGTAGCTTCCATCACTGAAGAAAACTCTATTAGACAGTGCTCCTCTATACTTTGTCTTCATTTCATGCTATCATTCTCTTTTTTCTAATTAAAGATTATTAAAATCAAATATGAGCTTCCCTCTTAGCTCAGTCAGTAAAGAATCTGCCTGCAATGCAGGAGACCCAGGTTTGATTCCTGGGTCAAGAAGATCCCCTGGAGAAGGAAATGACAACCCAGGACGGAGAAGCCTGGCAGGCTAGAGTCCATGCGATCACAAGAGTTGGACAACTTAGTGACTAAACCACCACCACCAAAACCAAATATATATGTGTGTGCATAGTTTTAGACAGCCCCAAATCTCTGAAACCAGCTTCTCGTTCTTTTCCACATTTTTTACTCTCCAAGCAATCATGTTCCGTTTTTCCTCTGTTTTAAGGAATATTTGTATCTGCAATTCTAAATTTTCTAATTTGGTTTTTTCCCCCAAGTTTTGGGCACGATCATGATTTGTTTATGGAATATGTGGATTTAGTGTTTCTCAATACTACTGGGTGGGTTTCCCTGAGAGCTCAGTTGGTAAAGAATCCCAGGAGTCCCTGGTTTGAATCCTGGGTTAGGAAAATCTGCTAGAGAAGGGATAGGCTACCCACTCCAGTATTCTTGGGCTTCCCTTGTGGCTCAACTGGTAAAGAATTTGCCTGCAATGCGGGAGACCTGGGTTGGGAAGATCCCCTGGAGAAGGGAACGGCTACTCACTCCAGTATTCTGGCCTGGAGAATTCCAAGGACTATATCGGTCATGCGGTCCCGAAGAGTCGGACACGACTGAGTGACTTTCGCTTCGCTTTCACTTCAATACTACTAGGTGGCGCTATTGCAAAGACTCTGCCTGCCAGTGCAGGAGATGCAGGCTTGGGTTTGATCCCTGGGTTGGGAAGATCCCTTGAAGGAGGAAATGGCACCCCACTCCAGTGCTCTTGCTTGGAAAATTCCATGGGCAGGGGAGCCTGGTGGGCTACAGTCCATGGGCAGAGGAGCCTGGTGGGCTACAGTCCATGGGATCACAAAGAGTCGGACACAACTGAGTGCCGGAGCGCAGTATTCCTCCACCATCACACCGTACACATGTGTACACTTCCTGCTCCCTGTCTCCTAATAGAGTCAAATAATTTTATGGTTAGATCAATATTCAGCATTTTCATTATTAAGAAATACCACTGTTCACCAGTGGTCCATATGATATGTCACGATTATTTTTTCTTTCAGATCTTTTTGCTTTCCCTAGGGTTAACACACTTAAAAATTGGCTTAGTTGTGTCAGAATTTATCATCATTTTGATGCCACTCTCTTTCCTAGACGTGTATGTGTTCTTTCCATATGGTCAGATACATCAACTTTCTCTTCTTGGAGTCCTTTCTCCCTGCGTCTTCTGACCTGCTCCATCTGTTCAGGTCACTCTCTGAGCCTGCTGCTCAGTTTGCATCCTGGGATCTCCCATTACCATCCTGGAGGTTCCTTTCTCCTCTTTCTGCACTCGGCTCCCCTGTTTCCTGGGTATGCTGTCTCCTATCTTCCCATGCTCCTTTCTCTTGCTATCGCTGTAATAGTAACTATGAAAAGGAAATGTTTGAGGATTTGTGTGTCTGAAAATGTCCTTAGCCCATCTTCCCACTTAAAAGCTTTACTCTGTATGGAACTCTGAGTCAGAAATAATTTCCTCTCAAATTATGAAAATGTTTCATTAACTTCCAGTTTCCACCGTTGTTGAAAAGTCCAAAATTATTCTTACTCTTGTTCCTTGTATATAACCTGTTTGTCTATCTCTTTGTGACTGACATGCAGCTTCTTCATGAGATTCCTTATTATGGGTCTATTTTTCATCCATTATGCTTGACCTTTAGTGGGCCTTTTAATGTAGAAATTTGTGTGGCTCAGCTTTGGGAAGTTTTCTTGAATTGTTTGATTTCTTCACTTCTGTTTGTTCTGTTCCATCTTTCTGGAGCTCCTATAAATCAGATATTAGACCTCTTGGACTGATCCTCTGATTTTTCTTTCTTTTTTCCTTCTCTTAGTTTTTTGCTCTGCTTTTTCAATTTATCTTCCAATCCTTGTATAGGATTTTCATATTTTTAATTTCCAAGAACTCCTTTGTTTTTATTGTTTTCTTTTCTTTCTTTCTTCTTCTTCTTTTTTTTTTTTTTGCAGCAACCTGTTTTTGTCTTATAGATCCAATATCACCTCTTATCTGTGATAGTTTGTTTTCAAGTTTTTTGCTGTTGCTGCTGTAGAATCTGAACCTCCAAGTAACTTCAGGAGAAATATCAATAACCTCAGATATGCAGATGACACCACCCTTATGGCAGAAAGTGAAGAGGAACTAAAAAGCCTCTTGATGAAAGTGAAAGAGGAGAGTGAAAAAGTTGGCTTAAAGCTCAACATACAGAAAACTAAGATCATGGTATACGGTCCCATCACTTCATGGAAATAGACGGGGAAACAGTGGAAACAGTGTCAGACTTTATTTTGGGGGCTCCAAAATCACTGCAGATGGTGACTGCAGCCATGAAATTAAAAGACGCTTACTCCTTGGAAGGAAAGTTATGACCAACCTAAACAGCATATTAAAAAGCAGAGACATAACTTTGCCAACAAAGGTCCATCTAGTCAAGGCGACAGTTTTTCCAGTGGTCATGTATAGATGTGAGAGTCGGACTGTGAAGAAAGCTGAGCGCCGAAGAATTTATGCTTTTCAACTGTGGTGTTGGAGAAGACTCTTGAGAGTCCCTTGGACTGCAAGGAGATCCAACCAGTCCATTCTGAAGGAGATCAGTCCTGTGATTTTTTTGGAAGGACTGATGCTAAAGCTGCAACTCCAGTACTTTGGCCACCTCATGCGAAGAGTTGACTCACTGGAAAAGACTCTGATGCTGGGAGGGATTGGGGGCAGGAGGAGAAGTGGACGACCGAGGATGAGATGGCTGGATGGCATCACCGACTCGATGGACCTGGGTTTGAGTGAACTCTGGGAGATGGTGATGGACACGGGGGTCTGGTGTGCTGCGATTCATGGGGTCACAAAGAGTTGGACACGACTGAGCAACTGAACTGAACTAACTTCTGTTTGATGATTTTATTTCTGTCTTTCATGTTAATAGTTTTCTTCAAATGTTTAGTAGGCCTTGGCTATCTACTCATACTTAAGAGTAGGGCACTAAAAGGATGGCTGGAATCTTGGTGTGTATCAGGACTGGGTAATGGGAGGGACTGACTTACTGAGGTCATTAAGGTAAGTTTACATCTTATCTCTTGGCCTAATCGGAGTCCCCTGAAAACATCATCCTGTTTCAAGTCTGACTTTCAGCATTTGGGAGAGAAAGGTTGGTGATTGAGGAAGTAGCAGTAGGCATCTTACCATTCACTATGCTGATGCTCATGTAATCCCAATATCTCTCTCCAGGATCTTTCCTCTCACTATAAATCCGGTATATATCTAGTTTATCCTCCTACAGTGGTTGGGAAGGTCTGTTTCCCAGCTGTGGGAGATGGTGGGCTAATTAGGTGTGGAACTCCTTTTCAAACCGCTCTCAGACCCACATTTAGCCTTCACACCCAGCTGAACCTCCAAGAGAAATTCCTGAGCCTTTTAGGTGTTCTATCATGGCATTCAGAGTTAGCTAAGCATTCAGTTTTCACAGATCTGAGTCACCCTATTTACATTTATAGCCATATTTTCCAGCTTCTAAATTGTATTTGAGGAGAGTACATGATTTAAAATTTCCCTTATTGTCATTTAGTGAGATTTTTGAAGGTAAACGCACATATTAAGTCAGCTATCTGTAACCGAAGACTCCTTATTCCATGCCCTAAAGAGCATTCATCAACCCCCATAACCTGAACTTGCCATTCCTCTTCCCTTCCTTTCTTTTGGCAATGTCTCCACCATCTACAGTGTTGCCCAAACCAGAAGCCTGAGAGTCATAGTCTGTCTCTTCTTCTCTCTTACTCTCCACATCCCATCAATCATAAAATCCTTTTCCTTTGACTGACACCGTATCATCCACAGATTTATCCTTTCTTTCCTGAATTATTGCCTGACTACTTGCCCCTCCACCAATCTTTTCTCCCACCAATTCATGCTCCACCCATTACCAGTGAAATCTTCATACAATCATGTTTAGTATTCGTCAGTGGCTCCTCATTGCTGTAGGATAACACTCAAACTTTTAGGCATGGCATACGAAGCCATTTAAAATGAAATGCCTATCAAATTCCTAAAATTTACATCTTGCCATTTCTCTTTCTTTCATCTCCACCTTGCTCTGATGCCACCATGCACACTAGCAACATCACACTTGCACAATGATACGCAAGACATAAGTTGAATAAATATTTCTGAGTTACATTCTCAAAGAAGTATGTTTTTCATGGTTATGCAGGGCTCTCATGTTTCTAGATAAAGGGAGGGTCCTTAGAGTCAGCGTATCTGATGATGACCTCACTTCAGTTAAGACCTCGTCTGAAAGGGGTAGAGCTGTGCTTTTAAAGGAACCTGTACAGACATGGAAAGGAAAACCTGTTTGTTTTCAGGTTCATTGTTTCCAGAGAAGAGCTAAACCTTCCTGTTTTAGTCACAGGACCCTCCTGGCACTGCGAACTTCCTCAGGTCACTGGACCTACCACTGCGAAGCTGCCAGTATTTCAATGTCATATCTATTTTTGCATTGATGTAAAGAGCTTTTCAAACAGAATAGGGAATCTAGTTATTCTTTATAAACCTCAATGGAATAACTAGCACCCATGAGTAGAAGCTACCTTCATTTCTGCTAATTCCTTGGGCTCATGAAAGGGACATATTTCTGGAACTCCAGGTTCTCCGACAAATGGATGGATTGACTGGAAACGTAATGACTTACCCATCACTGAGAGTATTCAAATATAGCATAAATATACAATCTATGGTTATTAGACATTTCAAAGGAATCATATATTGGACTAGGTATTAAATCAAAGGAGCACAGATGTCCCTTCCCCACTTTGATATTCTTATTTGTCTCTGAATCAAAGGATAATTACACAATCTTCCATTTTGCTTTGGCTGTGTAGACCTAGACTTTGGATAACAGATGGGAAAACAGACTTTGAAACTAAAAGCCCAGGAATTATAGTGCCTATTTTTATCAGGTGGTTTTGTATAATCCAAAGATTAAGAAAAAAAAATACTCTGAAGAAAGTTGTTTGTAGAATAAATTTCATCACAGTCAGTATTGTCATGATAAAATATTTTCATAACCAGTACATTGTCAAACAACAGATGATGAGCAGCTATTATGAACACTTTTCAATACATTAACTAATTTAGATCCTTTCTTGAAGTTTATTGGAGTCTGAGAAGAACAATTTTTCTCCCCCTTACATTCTGTTGGTTTCATTCTATGAAATGAGCAGCTGGGTGTATCCAGATTTTTAAAGCTCTGGGCTTCAAAATAAAGATCATAGAGTAGCTTTAAATTAGCTTAAGGATTCAAGCTCTGAAAAAGTGTATATAGAGTACTATATAGGTCCAACACTATATAGGTCCATTACTATATAGGTCCATTACTATATAGGTCCAATACTATATAGGTCCAATACTACATAGGTCCAATACTACATAGGTCCATTACTATATAGGTCCATTACTATATAGGTCCAATACTATATAGGTCCAATACTATATAGGTCCAATGCTATATAGGTCCAATACTACATAGGTCCATTACTACATAGGTCCAATACTATATAGGTCCATTACTATATAGGTCCAATACTACATAGGTCCAATACTATATAGGTCCAATACTACATAGGTCCATTACTACATAGGTCCAATACTATATAGGTCCATTACTATATAGGTCCATTACTATATAGGTCCAATACTATATAGGTCCAATACTATATAGGTCCAATACTATATAGGTCCATTACTATATAGGTCCAATACTATATACTTTCCAGTAGGTCAAGGTCCATTCAGGTATTTCAAAAGAGGGAACTTAACACAAAAATTGGTTATGAGGATATTGGAAAGGCTGAAGGAGCAAAAAAAAAGAATTAGGTTACGGATAGATTAGAAACTTCAGGAAGCAAATTTGTCTCTGAAACTGCCACTGTGACTTGGGAGTCAGGAGCAGGAACTCCAGGGCTGGCCTGCTGGGCCCTGTGACACTGCCGCCAGGTGGGGTCACCGCCCCATCACCGTGCTGGTGATGCGGCTGCTGTATCTCGGACCACTTACCTCCCAAACCAACACCCAACAAGGGGAAAGCCACTTCTCCCTTCTTACCTGCATTCTCCCCAGTAGCCCCCATTGCTTGAATCCAATGGGAAGCCAGGGAACAAGAAGGCCTGGAAAGCATGGTTGGCAGAACCACAGTCTTTATAATCCAGAGCAGTGTTCAGTGGAGAGCACATAAGCAAATGACCAGACATTGGTCAACACGGTCCTAATTTTCAAAGACGAGAGAAAAGTCATTTCTGTAAAGAGCAAACCAATCAGACCGACACCAGCCTCTAGCAAGATTTTACAGTGTGTGACTGAGCGGTTGTTTATGAGTCCTTACACAGGGAGGAGATAACCAGTACAAGCCAGCAGGGGACCACTAATGTATTGTGTTCAATGCCTCTGAAAGCCACATAATTGCAGGGGCCCAATTTTAGCTATTCAGAAAATAGCAAATGTCAGATTCCTTAGGAATAAATGTCTGAGAAACTTGTCCGAAATCAGAGAGAGCAAATATTTTACATTTGCATAGAGCCAGTTACCTGTTCCATCAAAGTCCTTGTATATACCACATTGCACAGATGGAGAAGACTTTATTGACCTGAAAGGACCGCAGAGACCTCCTTTATCTCTGTGAAGGCCACTGGGATTCAGAATCACTGAGTGCCCTGGCTGAAGTCACACAGCTGGTTAACTGCAGAAGTGGATCTGCAGTTCAGATCTCTGAACTTGCGGTTCATGCTTTACTGGCACCACACCCCACAAAGGACTGACTGTGTTACACAGCCTTGTATCATCTTCACAAGGATGGCTATTGTCTCTCCTGTCTGGATGGAAGATTTGCAAGGAATCACCCAATCACTCGTTCTCTGGATGCTATGCTTCCAATGGCAAGCATCTGTGAGCACTGCAGGAGAGAGGCAAGGGTCTGAGGAATGTCCTTGACACTAGGCTTATGCCTGGGCACCCTTGAAACTGCTGGTTTCCTTGTCTCCATATCCTCTTTGTAGTTACAGTTAGAAACTTTTTAAAAACTACTGATTACAGGAAAGGTATAGCTTCCTAAATGTATTGAAGTGTACCTGAATCATTGCTTTTAAGAATCTTGTTTACTTCTAGGAAAATCTGATTAAATCACAAATAGATTTGAAAAGAAAATGACTATGTCCACTCTCTTAGTTCATTTGAGATGCTAAATCAAAATACCACAGACTGGGAGGCTTAAAAAGAATAGCAATTTATTTCTCACAGTTCTGGAGGCCAGAAGTCTGAGATAAAGTACCAGCACAGCCTCTTCTGGGTGGCTGACATCTTCCTGACATGGGGGAAGGGGCCACAGAGCCCTGTGGGGTCTCTGATAAGTACATTAACTCCATTCAAGAGAGGTCAACCTTTATCACCTAAGCGCCTTCCAAAGGTCCTACCTCCCAAATACCAACACATAGGACATTAAGATTTCAGCATATAAATCTGGGGAGTGAGAGGAAACAAACATTCAAGCTATAGTACCCATTTAACTCCCAGGTAAAGAATTTGCCTGCAATGCAGGAAACTCAGGTTCAAACCCTGGGTCCAGAGGATCTCCTGGAGAAAGGAATGGCCACCCACTCCAGTATTCTTGCCCAAAGAATTGGATGGACAGAGGAACCTGGTGGGCTACAGTCCATGGGCTCACAAAGAGTCAGACACGACTCAGTGACTAACACTTTCAACTCCCATTCACTGAATTACCACTTGGAAATTTGCATTTTAAATGCATTATTTAAAATCCATACTACCATCCTATGTATATGTATGATGTAAGAATTATTTCAATATTAAGGATAGGGAAACTGAGGTTCAGAGGGCTGTCACACCTAGCTCAGTTCAGTCGCTCAGTCGTATCAGACTCTTTGCGACCCCATGAATCACAGCACGCCAGGCCTTCCTGTCCATCACCAACTCCCAGAGTCTACTCAAACTCACATGCATCGAGTCAGTGATGCCATCCAGCCATCTCATCCTCTGTCGTCCCCTTCTCCTGCCCCCAATCCCTCCCAGCATCAAGGTCTTTTCTAATGAGTCAACTCTTCACGTGAGGTGGCCAGAGTGTTGGAGTTTCAGCTTCAGCATCAGTCCTTCCAATGAAGACCCAGGACTGATCTCCTTTAGGATGGACTGGTTGGATCTCCTTGCAGTCCAAGGGACTCTCAAGAGTCTTCTCCAACACCACAGTTCAAAAGCATCATTTTTTCAGTGCTCAGCTTTCTTCACAGTCCAACTCTCACATCCATACATGACCACTGGAAAAACTGTAGCCTTGACTAGATGGACCTTTGTTGGCAAAGTAATGTCTCTCCTTTTCAATATGCTGTCTAGGTTGGTCATAACTTTCCTTCCAAGGAGTAAGCATCTTTTAATTTCATGGCTGCAATCACCATCTGCAGTGATTTTGGAGCCCCCCAAAATAAAGTCTGACACTGTTTCACTGTTTCCCCATCTATCTGCCATGAAGCGATGGGACCAGATTCCATGATCTTAGTTTTCTGTATGTTGAGCTTTAAGCCAACTTCTTCACTCTCCTCTTTCACTTTCATCAAGAGTTCCTCTTCACTTTCTGCCATAAGGATGGTGTATCTGAGGTTATTGATATTTTGCCTGGCAGTCTTGATTCCAGCTTGTGCTTCATCCAGCCCAGTGTTTCTCATGATGTACTCTGCATAGAGTTAAATAAGTTAAATAAGCAGGGTGACAATATACAGCCTTGATGTACTCCTTTTCCTATTCAGAACCAGTCTGTTGTTTCATGTCCAGTTCTAACTGCTGCTTCCTGATCTGCATATAGGTTTCTCAAAGGCAGGTCAGGTGGTCTGGTATTCCCATCTCTGTAAGAATTTTCCATAGTTTCTTGTGATCCACACAGTCAAAGGCTTTGGCATAGTCAATAAAGCAGAAATAGATGTTTTTTTTTTTCTGGAACTCTCTTGCTTTTTCGATGATCCAGCGGATGTTGGCAATTTGATCTCTGGTTCCTCTGCCTTTTCTAAAACCAGCTTGAACATCTGGAAGTTCATGGTTCACGTTTTGCTGAAGCCTGGCTTGAAGAATTTTAAGCATTACTTTACTAGCATGTGAGATGAGTGCAATTGTGTGGTAGTTTGAGCATTCTTTGGCATTGCCTTTCTCTGGGATTGGAATGAAAACTGACCTTTTCCAGTCCTGTGGCCACTGCTGACTTTTCCAAATTTGCTGGCATGTTGAGTGCAGCACTTTCACAGCATCATCTTTCAGGATTTGAAATAGCTCAACTGGAATTCTCTCACCTCTAGCTTTGTTCATAGTGATGCTTTCTAAGGCCCACTTGACTTCACATCCCAAGATGTCTGATTCTAGGTGAGTGATCACACCATCTTGGTTATCTGGGTCATGAAGATCTTTTTGTACAGTTCTTCTGTGTATTCTTGCCACTTCTTCTTAATATCTTCTGCTTCTTCTAGGTCCATATCACAAACTAGTAGGAGGAGGAAAATCTGAGAGTTGAACCCAGTCCCTCTGCCCCCAAACAACATGCTCTTCCCACTCTGATATGTGCTCTTTGTTTATTCAACATTCCTACCAATGTATGTCAATTTTTTTTTCCTGGAAAAATCACAGAATTGTACCTCAAGTACTTCTAAAGACATTTGTTAAAGAAATAAAAATCTATTTTTATTTATTTACTTATTTAAAATTTTTTTGTTTGCACTGGGTTTTCATTGCTGGGTGTGGGCTTTCTCTAACTGCAGCTGGTGGAAGCTATTCTTCTGTTGCAGTACACAGTCTTCTCATTGCTGTGGCTTCTGCTATTGCAGAGCACGGGCTCTAAGCACACAGACTTCAGTAGTTGTGGCTCATGAGCCTAGTTGCTTCGTGGTATTTAGAATCCTTCTACATCACAAATCGAATCTGTGTCCCTTGCATTGGCAAGCAGACCTGGGAAGTTCTAGAAATCCATTTTAAAACACAGACCAATGCCATGTTCCAATAACAGAAAATAAACTTATAGATCCATTACATGAACTGCTACTTCTAAAGTAACCATGTGGTTCCCAGAGAGAGGTTGTTCCTCTAACCATTGATGATGTCCTGGGACTTTCTTAGCTTTAATAAAATTAGGTCTGGCTCTTTAAATGAAGCAAGAATAATGCAGAACTGAAGTCAACCTCAGGCCCAGAGTAGGATGCTGCCCATGGCTGGTGAATGTGTCACTGTGATGACACTAAGTATTTGGAAGAGCTAGTGAACAGCCTGAGGTTAAGGGGAAAGCAACTCTAAGGCTAATAAATGGTTGCTATACTAGGAAACTATCTTATTGAAGACAAATGATTTCTTTGGGTAGATATTTTAAGGATGGAGATTGTGGGTTTTTTTTTTTTCTTGCTACATTTTTTCTTTGCTTATTCTCCAAAGTATCCCAACTAACTGCCTGTAGCAGAGCTGGACCATCTTTCTGTAAAGGACTAACTAAAGAGTAACTGTTTGATGTTGCAGTTTTCATGGTCTCTGTTGCAGCCACTGGAGTCTGAGAGCAGCCTTAGACAATAGGTAAGAGAATGAATTTGGCTGTGTTCCAATAAAGCTTTATTTGTTCACCCCTGGGCTACAAGGTCAAAAGCACCTAATAATAAATATTGCTTCTACTTATATGGCCCCCAAAACTTTCAAATCAAAGAAACCAAGTTACATTTATTATTTTTTTAACAGCACTATGAACGTTGCATCGTTCACACCCAACACTGAATGTGATATTTCTTTAATGTGAATGTTTACCAGACTTGTTACAAATGATTTGGATGAAATCTTTGGTATTTGCTTATCTGCTGTATTTCTTAGTGGCTTTACATTCAAACAGAGAAGGCTCTGGATGTGGATTCTGGGAGGGGCCTCCAGGATGAGCCTCCAGGCATCCAGAATCACACACCAAGTGGCAGTGCTTGGGTGGTATTTGATGAATAGGTGATGAGTATTTTTCTAAACATGCCATCTCTGGGACTCTAAAATAGTTCAGACTGGTAGCAGGGTAATTTCACTTTAATAAATAGTCCTGGAGAGGATTGCCATTTCCTTCTCCAGGGGATCTTACCAATCCAGGGATCGAACCCTGGTCTCCCGCATTGTAGACAAATGCTTTGCCGTCTGAGCCACCAGGGAAGCCCTTGAATACATTACTGGAATTTTCCATGGTCTAAGTACATTTTAAAGTATGAGGCTTCCCTGGTGGCTTAGGTGGTAAAGAATCTTCCTGAAATGCAGGAGACCCGAGTTTGATCCCTGAGTTGGGAAGATCCCCTGGAGAAGGAAATGGCAACCCACTCTAGTATTCTTGTCTGGGAAATCCCAAAGAGTCGGACACGACTGAGTGACTAACACTTTCACACTTCCAAAGCATTACTTATGAGTAAGCAATTGGTCATGAGTGAGTGATGAGTGATAGTTGTTCAGTCGAGTCTGACTCTTTTCTACCCCATGAACTGTAGCCTGCCAGGCTCCTCTGTCCATGGAATTCTCCAGGCAAGAATACTGGAGTGGGTTGCCATTTCCTTCCAGGGCATCTTCCCAACCCAGGGATTGAACATGGGTCTCCGCACTGCAGGCAGATTCTTTACCATCTGAGTCACCAGGGAAGCCAATTTGTCATGCAGACTCCTGATTTTGTTTGTTTGGGTGTTTGTGTGTTTGATCACTAAATGAAGTATCATTTTTTAGATAGCAAATAATAGCATATTCAATATGGTTTATGAAGCTAATAAATTAGCTCTTTTCCCTAGAGATTTTTTTCAGGGTTATGTTCCTTATAAAAGAAGACCTCATTTACATATTTTTCTTAGTTATGATGATAATATGCTAATATGAAACTTTAATCTCTAATGATATAGAGTGTGTGTGCACACTCAATTGTGTTCGACTCTTTGAGACCCCATGGATTGTAGCCTGCCAGGCTCCTCTGTCTATGGGATTTTCCAGGCATGAGTAGTGGAATGGGTTGCCATTTCCTATTCCAATGATATAGTGATATAGTACTTCTATGATAATATGAAAATCCAATAGTGTATCATTCCTTACAGTCTTAGTTATCAATCACATTAGGATGTCATAGCATATTAGATTTTGGAGCTCATCTTCTTTTAGGGAAGAGACAGCATTAACAATTTAAAAATTATTTTGAAGGAAGTCCCTGGTGGCCCAGTGGTTAGAACTGTGCTTCCACTGCAGGGTGCCTGTTTTCAATACCTGGTTGGAGAACTAAGATCTCACATGCCTTTCAGTGCAGCCATTAAAAAAAAAAAAAAAAAGGAAGGAAACATGAACTTGTGAATTAACATTAGATTAGTTGCTCAATTGGTTAAATGCAATAACAAGAGAGAACTACCCAGAACAACGGGGGGCTCACAGTAAACATTAGTTTCTAAGAGCTTTTCTGATAGTTCTATTATGTAAATATCAGCCATACTGTATATTGTGAGGTTAATTGTTCGAAGCTGTGCCTGAAATCCCATCAGAGTTAGGAATTCTGTTTTCTAAATGGAGGAACATAGTCTATTTAGAGAGGAAAACAGAGGCAAATATGAATAAAACTTACTTACTGTCAACCAGCACCTTCAAAGATTGAAGTTTAAAAAAAAATTTTTAATTTGATTTATTTTTGGCAGCACTGGGTCCCTGTGCTGCCTGTGGGTTTTCTCTAGTTGCAGGGAACAGGGACTACCCTTTAGCTGCAGTCTGTGAGCTTCTTATTGAGGTGACTTTTCGTGTTGCAGAGCACAGCCTCTAGGTGGGCAGGCTCAATAGCTGAGAAAGTGAAAGCATTAGTCACTCAGTCGTGTCGCATTCTTTGTGACCCCATGGACTGTAGCCCACCAGGCTTCTCTGGCCATGGAATTCTCCAGGCAAGAATACTGGAGTAGGTTGCCATTTCCTTCTCCAGGGGATCTTCTTGACCCAGGGATTGAACCCAGGTCTCCGGTGATGAAGGCAGACTCTACCTACTGAGCCACCAGGGAAGCCCTCAGTAACTGTAGTGTGTGGATTTACTACATGTAGTTGTCCAGAGGCATGTGGGGTCTTCCCGAACCGAGGATCAAACCTGTGCCTGCTGCATTGGCAGGCAGATTCTTACCCACTGGATCAGCAGGGAAGTCCCAAAGATTGTTTTAAGCTAAAAGCAAACCCCTTATCAACATGCGCATTGCTTTATCTGATTTTAGGTAATCAGAAATACACACATTTGACAACATCCCTTTGAGAAAAACTAAAAAATAGTACTAGCAGTTGTAATCGGAATGGTGAAGGTGATGGTGAGCAATGAGATTCAATAAAAATGGATAATAATGGATCCTATCAATGACGTTTTTGGGGAGATTTTAATGAATGCTACAATTGCACTCATCTCACACGCTAGTAAAGTAATGCTCAGAATTCTCCAAGCCAGGCTTCAGCAACATGTGAACCGTAAATTTCCAGAGGTTCAAGCTGGATCTAGAAAAGGCAGAGGAACCAGAGATCTTCCTTGGAAGGAAAGTTATGACCAACTTAGACAGCATATTAAAAAGCAGAGACATTACTTTGCCAACAAAGGTCCATCTGTTCGAGGCTATGGTTTTTCCAATGGTCATGTATGGATGTGAGAGTTGGACTATAAAGAAAGCTGAGTGCCGAAGAATTGATGCTTTTGAGCTATGGTGTTAGAGAGTATTCTAAGAGTTCCTTGGATTCCAAAGAGATCCAACCAGTTCATCCTAAAGGAAATCAGTCCTGGATGTCCATTGGAAGGACTGATGCTGAAGCTGAAATTCCAATATTTTGGCCACCTGATGCAAAGAACTGACTCATTTGAAAAGACCCTGATGCTGGGAAAGATTGAGGGCAGGAAGAGAAGGGGATGACAGAGGATGAAATGGTTGGATGGCATTACCGACTCAATGGACATGAATTTGGGTGGACTCCAGGAGTTAGTAATGGACAGGGAAGCCTGGTGTGCTGCAGCCCATGGGGTCTCAAAGAGTCGGGCACGACTGAGCGACTGAACTGACTGACTGACCAATGATATAATTTAGTGGGATAATTGTAGTGATTTTTAAAAATTTACACTTTCAGGACCTATAAAATGTCTCCTCTCCGCCCCCTGCTTTTTTGCCTCCCAGGTTTTGCAAACTCCACATGCATGTGGCTCAAAATACCAGGTATAATTGAAAGTTCCCACATGAGAAAGAAAAACACAATGCTATTTAACACTTATTAATGTGAAAAAAACAAACAAACCAGTAACATGTTTTTTTTGTTTGTTTTTAGTAGGTTGTCCTGTGAACTACTTCACTATAATTGTTCCTTTCAAAGAATTAAAAGATAAGGTTTGAAATTCATCTGAAAGGCAGTGCTCAATGATGTGAGCTTCCAAATAGGAAAAAAAAAAAAAGGAGAAGCAGTACTTTGTGCTGAAACAGATCCAGAGTACAGAGTTCAACAAGTGTTTGGTGCCCATGCCTGGCCACCTGGCACATTGACCAACCCTATCCCCACACTGGCCACTGGTCTTAGGATGAACAGGGAGCACAGGAAGGCTCAGCTTCAGGAAAATCTTTCACTCCGCTGCCCTGGGCCATCTCAGGAATGCAGAGCTTTCCTCAAAATTTTTAATGTTTCTAAGAGTCCTGGGACCCACCAGGGCTGGCAGTGCCACTTGGGTGGAACATCTCCAACCTGGACAAAGGTCTGTCAGTCTCCATCCTTCAAGGCACTCTTTAACCCTTGACCTTGTGTATGATGTCCCCACTAACTTCAAGGAGCTCTAGGACTCATGCTCGGAGTCATAGTCCCTGCCCATGACCTGGACTGCTTCCAGGAGGGTGGACTTCTGAGCTGACCACTTTTGCAGGCTGGTGAATTATTTCTTTCATGAGATTGTGACCCCTCCCAAAGAGGCTGACACTCTGATGTGAGATGGCTTACTCACACTGGATACAAGAGATGATCAGGACTCTGGGATGCTAGGACAGAATGCCCCCCACCTCCAGCTTTAGACTCAAGCAGCATCAGTGCTTGCGTGTGCCTGTCCTGACTGTGGCCTCCTCCAATCAATACCCAAGGGCAGCGGGAGGCTGCAGGCATCTCTTACCCTGTGGACCTTTCATTGCTGGGGTAACCCTATCCCTCTGTAAGTTCCTTGCCCAGCTGGGCAGTCCTCTGTGGTGGCCAAGCCTATCTGCTCTGAAGGCTTTCAGATCATTGCTTTAGAACACTGATTGGCCCTTCTGATCTGGATTCTCCTTTGCCCACAGGGAATTTGGTGGCCTCATGATCCCCTGGGATAAAGGTAGAACATTTCTTGCAGTTTTGCTAACTTCACCCACAGGCCCCTCACCTACCCTGCTGGCTGTTGGCAATGGGTGGAAGGTAGGGGTGGGGTCAGCAGGGAAAGAAGTCACATTATGGGAATGTAGTGAAAGAGAAAACAGAGTTGGAAGACAAGTTGTTCTCCCTTTATCCTATAAAATTCCACCCTGTAAACTTGATATGACCCCAAAGTAGACTATTGCTCACATTCTCTGGCATTCTCTGGATGAGATTTTCATTTGTGGTTGTCATCAGTGGAGCACAGTTATTACTTTTGAGAGAGTCTTCGGAAACCAGTACTCACAGGCTACATGACCAATGAGCCAGTATCATACATAAATGTTACAAACAGCATTAAATACATGCAGGGGTTGTTCACTTCCTAAGTTGTGTCCTACTCTTTGAGACTCCACGGACTGCAACATGCCAGGCTTCCCTGTCCTTCACTATCTTCTAGAGTTTGCTCAAACTCATGTCCATTTAGTTGGTGATACCATCCAACCATCTCATCCTCTGTCATCCCCTTCTCCTCCTGCCTTTAACTTTTCCCAGCATCAGGGTCTTTTCCAATGAATCCACTCTTTGCATCAAGTGGCCAAAGTATTGGAGCTTCAGCTTCAGCATAAGTCCTTCCAATGAATATTCTAGGTTGATTTCCTTTAGGATTGACTGGTTTGATCTCCCTTCTGTCCAAGGATTCTCAAGAGTCTTCTCCAGAACCACAATTTAAAAGAATCAGTTCTTCAGCAGTCAGCCTTCTTTATGGCCCAGCTCTCATATCCATACATGACTACTGGAAAAACCATAGCTTTGACTATATTGACCATTGTTGGCAATGTGATGTCTCTGCATTTTTTTTCTTTCCTGTTTTTTTAATACGCTGTCAAGGTTTGTCATAGCTTTTCTACCAAGTAGCAAGTGTCTTTCAATTTTCTGGCTGCAATCACCATCCACAGTGATTTTGGAGTCCAGGAAAATAAAATCTGCCACTGTTTTCTATTTTTTCCCCATCTACTTGCGATGAAGTGATGGGACTGGATACCATGATCTTCGTTTTTGAATGTTGAGTTTTAGGTCAGCTTTTTCCACCCTTCTCTTTTACTGTTATCAAAAGCCTCTTCAGTTTCTCTTTGCTTTCTGCCATTAGAGTGGTATCATGTTGAGCTTGTTGATATTTCTCCTGGCAATCTTGATTCCAGCTTGTAAATCATCCAGCCCAGCATTTCAAACAATGTACTCTGCATTTAAGGTTTTTTTGATGGGGGTAGGAAAATATGAAATTATCCAAGAGTAGCATAGGTGATGATAAAGACCATGAAGAGAAGATCTCAGGACTTAGACAGAAAAAGAAGGTCCTTGGAGGTTTGCCACAACTGGATGATAAATACATATCAAAGTATCTCTTCCACCTCTTTCTATCCATTATTCTCAATCTTCATCAATGAATCACTATACTTTTCAGGGACCTATACCTTTTGTAAAACATTTTTTAATCACAGTGTTTAGTTAGACAGAGCCTTTCAAAAATAAAGAAGACTGGGCCCCCATATACCCCACATAGGGGCAGCTGTGCTTGGCTGCGACCTTTTCTTTCAAAGTTAGTATAAATCGACTCACTATAGGGTATCATGTTCTGTATCGAATGCCTTGAGATCATACCACAAAACCCCTGTGATGTAGCTACTGCCCTGGAGAACCACACTCTTGGTGATTACACAAAATTCAGACATACGAAACACATCAGGAAAAACGTAACAGTAGACATTGAATGGTGCTTAATTAGACACATCTGAAAATAAAGGGCAGAAATGGTCATGGCTCAGGGTTTTGGAAAGGGCAAGTTCAGTTTGCGCTGGTGTCCCCAGAACCACTTGGCTCTTGATGCAGGCACTGAAGTTCCAGCTGGACTTGGACCGGCTCAGAAGTATACAGACAGTGGGCTGGGTAGGGGACAGTGGGAACCCTTGAGTAGGGAGACCTGAGGACACTCTGAACTGAAGAAGGCACAGCCTCCATTTTCTTGGAACTAGGCTCTCCCTGAAGAGCGTTTGACTGCTGTGGAATGGGCGTGCTGAGACATTAGGGAACCCTGCCCTGCCTTGCCAACAGGTGAGGTTGACGGAATACCCTCTGGGGTAGAAGTCTCTCATTGGGAATAATCTTGGTGGTTTCTTCAACACCAATCTCTTGACATAGACCTAGCCCAACAATCATACTCTTTCCTATCTCTCTTGCAATCCTGTTTCCATCCTCCTGCCGCCCTGCTGGCCCTGGTTTGGTTTCTGAATTTGCTGTCTGCCCCGGTGTCCAAGCACAAATGTTGGTCCTCTCCTTGTATTCCTAACCCAGCGTCGACTCAGTGTTACGTGATGGCGGGAGCCTTGGACTTGACGTCAGAAGACCCAGGGCTGAGGCTGGCTCTGTGACCTTGAGCAGGTCACTGCATGCCTCGGAACTTCTGTTTCTTTATTTAACATGGAGATAACGATGCTTCACTACTTACATTATGCGGTGTTTTGAGGAGAAAAATGAAGTACTTTAGCTTAAAAGAGTAGTGTGCTGTACTTAGCCATGTCAGACTCTTTGCAACCCCGTGGATGGTAGCCCACCAGGCTTCTCTGTCCAGGGAATTCTCCAGGCAAGAATACTGTAGTGGGTAGCCTATCCCTTCTCCAGGGGATCTTCCCAACCCAGGAATTTAATTGGAGTCTCTTGCATTGCAGGCAGATTCTTTACCAGCTGAGCTACCAGGGAAGCCCTAGAAGAGTATTATCTGATACTTAAATAAAACTTATTTTGTGTTGGGCAATTGTCTAAGTGTTTTAGGTATATTGACTATTTTAATTCTCAAAACAACCATATGAAGAAGAAGTTGTTAATATGGCCGTTTACGGTGGGGAAGTTTAGGCACAGAGAGATTAAGTAATTTCCCAAAGGTAACACATTTATTAAATATAAGACCTGGGGTTTTAACCTGGCATCCTGATCCCAGAATCCGTCCTCTGAACAGCCACATTGTATTGTTTATCTAATTGTTGCTATAACAGCTAACACTTACATAAGGCTTAATGTATTCCAGTGTGTGGGCTCAGTCACTCAGTTGTGTGCAAATCTTTGTGACCCCATGGACTTTAGCTTGCCATGCCAGAGATGGTTCCAAATGTTCAGTTAACTCACTCAAATCTTACAGAAGTCCTTGGAGGGATGTGGAGGCAGGTATTGTGGTCATTTGTATTTAAATCATTTGTAAAAATGTCCACAAATGGGAAAATGGAGTAAGTAGATGTGGCTTTCCCTGTTCCTCCCACTAAGTGCAACTGAAGGCCCTGTACATGATGTGAAACAAACACAAGAGGGCTCAGAGGGATGGAGAGAAGGCAGACTGACAGGGGACTCAGAATCCAAGGAACTGTATGATCATGAGTTCCCTGCATTTTCTTTATTGCCTCATCTATCCCAGACTTGGAGCTGAAGAAGCTGGCAACTTGGAAATGCCAGTGAGCAAGAACAAAAGAAGCCCCAGCAGATGCCTGCTGTCTCCAGCCAAAGGAGCAGCCTAGCAAGACAGAAACCTCTTAGACCGTAACCGCTCTTCTCCAACCAACCACTACAGCAAATCTGTGGCCCCATTTCCACCCCTGCCAGTGGCGAGGCTAGATCCCCGCCCCTGTGAGGCTTATACCAGGAGCCCCATTCTCTCTGCCAGGATGGTGTCAGGAAAGGCAGAACAGAGAGCCAGGACATTCATCCGTAGCCCTGGGAGATAATGAGGCCTCCTCCCGTGCTGTCAGTGGAGATCAGCAGAGAGCCATTTGTCACGAATGGGCTGCCCTTCCCCCATCCCCACCCCTGGGAAAGTGTCAAAGGAGGTCTAATGGGATGTCAGGATTTCCCCACTGCCTGGCAGTAGTGAGGTCCTCTTACGTCTGCAACAACATGTCAGTGAGACTGCGAGAGGAGCAGTCATGAAGACCTCCAAGCTGTCCACCCAGAGAGCTAACAGCACCATTGGTCTAGTGCAGAGTCAAACTCCCACCCACACCCAGCAGTAAAGAGGAGTCCCACCGGGGGTCCACGATGGCCAAGTGGGAACCTGTGCTTCTGCCCCCACCTGACAGTGAAGAGGTGGTCCCTGCTTCCCCACTGCCCCTGCCCAGACAAAGGGACGTTACAGGAAGCCAGAAATAAGCAAGGCTTAAATAAGATCAGAGTCTCCTAACAGAGGCTTCCCTGGCCACTCAGTGGTAAAGAACCCCCTGCCAATGCAGGGGATGTGGGTTCCATCCCTGTGTTGGGAAGAGCCCCTGGAGAAGGAAATGGCAGCTCACTGCAGTAGTCTTGCCTGAAGAATTCCATGGATAGAGGAGCCTGGTGGGTTATGGTCCATGGGGGTGCAAACGATTTGGACGTGACTTAGAGATGAAGCAAGGGCAACAACAGGTTCTCACAGAATGCCCCATATGTCCTGGATTCAACTTTAAAAATCGCTCATCACACCAAGAACAAGGAAGAGCTCAAACCAAATGAAAAAGACAGATCGATAGATACCAACACCAAGATGTCAGAGACGTCGAATTATCTGACAAGGATTTAAAGCAGTCATCATAAAGAAGCTTCTGTGGCTTACTTCACTTAACAAAATGCCCTCCAGGGAGGCCTTTCTCAGGAAGGAGAGTAAAAATAAGAAAATTAGGTCCATGTGTGCTTATTTTTTCTTATTTTTCCTTCTAATATCTTAAAGAACTCTTTGACAATTTTCTGGAATACTGCATCCGAAGTGTATCTGAAATACTTCATCCCTAACATAATGATTAGAATTTCTCTAAATCTACTAACTCTCTTAACAACTTAGAATGTGTGTTATAGAGACAGTGGTTGAAAGATATTTCACTGATTCTCATATACTGGCTTTTATTTAATCATCAACTCATTTCACACAGTTTCCCTTGCTTATTTCCCCAAATCTCTTTTTCTGACCTTTTTTTAATAAAAAAGCAGAATTTAACTATTACATTGTACCCCTGAGATTTCTGATTATAGTGTCAACAAATTTTCATCCTTTTGTTATTGTTGCTACCTCTGTTTATATAGATTAATTGGTATCTTTTATCTTTAAGAATTTTTGTTATCACTAACAAGCTCCTATTTTCCTTTCTGGTTTTCTATCTTTTTTCCACATCTTTCTCAAACTATAATCTTACTTTGTGTTCTCTTTTCTTCTTTATTTCCACCATGACATTTTAGCAATACTTTGTCCCTACACTGGAAACCTAATATTATTTATTATTATTTTTCTTTCTTGCTCCTGTGAATTGAAAAAGATAGATTTCAACATTGCAGTAAACTTCTTTCTTTTTCTAAATTACCTCAGAACTAGAGGTTTCACATCAAGTGCTTTACACAACAGAAATCTCAGAATCAATTTTCGTTTTTCACTAAAATGAAGGATGACAGTGATGATACAGAATTTTTTTTTTCCTATCCTCAGGTACTTAGAGAGAAGACCCTTCTGAAAAGGAATGAAATTTAGAAATATCTGGGACTAATATGGGGTCTCTACAGAGTCACGCATCACGGAGTCAGCTGGTCCAGAGACTCTTGTGATAGATGATTCAGCTCCCCAGCCAGCGTCCGTCATCAGCACTAAAGCATGCTGGGCAGTGCGTGACCCGCGCTAAGTGCTCTTGCCCTTAATTTTCCTGATGAAGCAGCCTCAGCCATAAGGTGTCTTAGGTAACCACCATACCTCAGGCTGGGAGGGCTCTGAGGTATTTATTCATGAGATTTGAGTTTATTCCCCCGAATCCAAGGCAAATCAGCCTAAGTATAAATAACTCATTGATCTAGGGAGCTTCTGGAACCCAAGGGAAGGATTAGTGTTCCTCTGGGATCTCGGCTTCTTATTCACCCATGGCTGGAACAGTGGGCAAGATAAGATTAGCTAAAAAAAGATGGAGCAGTTCTTTTAAAATACTAGCGTACTCTCTGAAGATATTTATTTGTTTATTATAGTCTGGCAATACTTTTCAATAAAGCTTAACATTTGCTCTGGAAGAAAATGTTGCTCCCTCACAATTCAGTCTGAGCCAGATGGGGACACTTTATTCACCCTGGCAATACAGTCTGTGGAAGCTGCTATGAAATTATGAGAACTGTGGTATTTGGGGGTGGGATACTTGAAAAAGCAATGGGCTGATGAGTGGAAACCCAACATGATCCCAATTCACTTGTGACGTGGAACAAGTCCAGCTTCTGGACATTTTTTTTTGGTTTTAATTTGTATGGAATTAATCAGTAGTTTTCAGATTTTTACAGTATGAAAACTCTTTTAATTTCAAAAAGTTATGGAGAGCATGTGTAAAGGTATCAATTTTGTTGCCCAGTGGAGGGGAGAAAAAAACCTGTAAGTGTATATTAGTTTTAAGACTTGCAGCAACTCCAGTCTCTGTAAGTTCAAATGCTGCAGACTGGTTCCAGTGGTCTGGTTGACTTTGCAATCCCTTCTGGCTCTGATATTCTGGGATTCAAGTCAGAAGAATTTGGACTTCTTAGAAAACATTCATTTATTCAAGAAGAAAGCTGACATTAAATATTACCAGACTCAAGAGCAGCATTATACATTTTGAGAGAGATGAATTAAGGCAGATTTCAGGGTCAAAAAAATCTGACCTGAGAGAGAAGCTGGAAGGAGGGGCCAATACTAACAGGAGTGAGAGGCATTGAGAGACAGAATGGGGAGCCTGTTACATAATGTGGTTCTATTTTGTGCTCATCTAAGCTTACTAAAAACCACTGTTGTGGTTGGACCACCCTTGTGATTTTATGATTGCAACACATCCTTCAGAAATAATTATCAGGAAACTTTGAAGGAATAAAGGTTTATTACTTACAAGGCCTAGAAATTGCACAGCACACACCTTGGCTCCTCCAGTGGGGTCCTAGGTAGGAAGATAGCGCTTTTGGGCCTGGGCTTCTGCTTTTATTGGGGGCCTAGGGTTTTGTAGTTCACTTATTGAAATCAACCAAGATCTGTAAAGCAAAGGAAGCTCCTTGGAGGGGGGAGGCCTGGGTTCAATCCCTGGGTCGGGAAGAGGCCCTAGAAAAGGGAATGGCTACCCATTCCAGTATTCTTGCCTGGAAAATCCCATGGACAGTGGAGCCTGGTGGGCTGCCATCCAGAGAAGTCGCAAAGAGCTGGCTATGACTGAGTGACCAACACTTTCACTTACAGGAACAGGGTCAGATGTCATGATGGCTAAGCAAAGGAAGCAGAGGAGAAGGCAATCTTGACTCTGTGACAAGGTGGACCAACTCTTCTGATCTTAAGCAAATATATTATGTAATAATATTTAAATATAAGATAATAATATAATTAATTATATGGTAACATTTGTTCTATTAAATAGTGTTCGCATGTAAAGGCATCAGGACAGTGGGTAGTATAAAGTAGGCTACTTTCCCTTCTTCTCCTTAATCAAAATAACAGTTGATAAGCTACTTATAGCCATCTAGTTGTTGTTCAGTCACTGTCATGTGCAACTCTTTGCGACCCCATGGACTACAGCATGCCAAACTTCCCCGTCCTTTGCCATCTCCCAGAGTTTGCTCAGATTCAAGGTTAGCTCCAGTTGAGGTGACATCAAGAAGTTACTGGCAAGAGACACAGATGTATAGAACAGTCTTTTGGACTCTGTGGGAGAGGGAGAGGGTGGGATGGGATGATTTGGGAGAATGGCGTTGAAACATGTATAATATCATATATGAAACGAATTGCCGGTCCAGGTTCAGTGCATGATACTGGATGCTTGGGGCTGGTGCACTGAGATGACCCAGAGGGATGGTATGGGGAGGAAGGAGGGAGGGGGGTTCAGGATGGGAAACACGTGTATACTCGTGGCAGACTCATGTTGATGTATGGCAAAACCAATACCAGTAATTAACCTCCAATTAAAATAAATAAATTTGTATTAAAAAAAGAAGTTACTGGCAATGTTTGGGGATAGTTTCTACATTGTACTGATATGCTCACAGAAAAATACATCTTTGTAGCTTGTCTCTTTTTATGTTTTCAGTATTTCGTACGCTTCACATAAAAAAGGAGATTGATTCTCAAAGACATTCTGCCTCACAGCACTCTTCCTGAAATTTTAAGAACATCTGAACTTGACAGTTTTTATTTCCCAGAGTTAAATACAGATTGGGAATTAGGTTGAGGATATCAAGTCACATTTCTACCCAAATAGTCATCTAACTGATGAGAAACAAGCAAATAGGGACAATCCTCAAGAATTCTTTTTAATGTTATATATTGCGGTTCATAATTCACTGTTTTTTTAAAAATATTTGTTTATTTATTTTTACATTTTTGGCCGTGCTGGGTCTTTGTTGTGTGTGGGCTTTCTCTAGTTGCTGCAGGCAGGGGCTACCCTTCATTGAAATACACAAGCTTCTTATTGCAATGGCCTCTCCTGCGATGGAGAACAGGCTGTAGGCACATGGACTCAGTCATTGTGGCGCATGGGCTGAGTTGCCCCATATCATGTGGAAACTTGCTGGACTTGGGATCCAAGTCCCCAGGTCCCTTGGGACCCCAAACTTGGAATCAAACCTGTGCCCCTTTATTGGCAGATGGATTCTTAACCACTGGGCCACCAAGGAAGTCCCTTGAGAATTTTTAAAGTTAACAGTTGTCAAGATTTTTAAAGGTTATTAATATTTTGATTCCCATTTTCAAGCAAATATTCCCTTAGAAGAATAGAAACTCCCTCTATTTCTCCAGCAAACTCAAGTAGAAGCTCTAAGAAAAACATAGAGCTTAGAAGAAAGTGCTGATCCAAATACGAATCAAATTAAATGTGGTAGTGTTCTGAGAAATTCATGCAATGTAAGGAAAGTAGATCCTTTACATTGTCTTTGAAGTTGTAGAAGTGCACAGAGGAATTACATTATATTTTTTCAATGAATCACGTTACTTGATTCTTCAGTGAATAATGATCATATACTCACGGACTGTGAGTGATGTGCTGTTTTCGCTTTTCAGAATCAACCTTAATGGCAAAGCATGTTTAGGTAACAACGTATAAATGTTCTTTCTAATCTAAACCTTGAAATCTGTAAATTGATACATAGCTGATAGAAATTGAAAGTGGATATCCGAGAAAGAGGAAATGGAAGTTCCAAACAGAGAAAATAGTGGGGAGAAATCTATCAAAGAAACGATAGAAGACATTTTTCCAAAATAAAGCACATGTCTCCAGGTTGAAAGATTGGACTGATTGCTCAGCTCAGTGGATGAAATATATGTCCACCATGAAGCCACATCATTGTGAAATTTCAAAAGCCCAAGGGTAGAGAAAAGATCGAGAAAACCACTTTAGAAGTAAGTCAGACAGAGGAGAAATACTGTATGACATCCCTTATATATGGAATCTAAAAAGAAACGATACAAATGAATTTACTTACAAAACAGAAAGAGACTCACAGACTGAGAGAACAAACATATGGTTGCCTGTACACACTGCTATATTTAAAGTGGATAACCAACAAAGACCTATTGTTTAGCACATGGAACTCTGTTAAATGTTATGGGACAGCCTGGATGGGAGCGGGATTTGGGGGAGAATGGATACATGTACATGTATGGTTGAGTCACTTTGCTGTTCACCTGAAATTATCACAACATTGTTAATTGGTTATACCCCAATACAAAATAAAAAGTTAATTCCAGGAAAAACTAAAGAGTGAAAAAAAATATACAAAGGACTGGTTTGAATAATGGCATTATTTGTAGCCTTGTTAATCTTGCCACAAAGATTTTTTCTTCCACTCAAGCCAATATTACTGTAGTCAAACCCTTTCTCCTGAAAGCCTGTCTTCTGAGTTTTACCTCTGAACACTTCCCTCACTGTCCTTCTTGTTCCACACACTGAAACTCTTCCTACAAGGTTCTATCAAATACCCACAACAACCTCATCTCTCGTTAACCCATTTCCAGATCTGACACTGGGACAGACTAACACTGGCCTGGACCTGCCTCTTTGCTGGGAGAGGCATCTCTTCAGCTGTCCTCTGTTCTGGCCAGTACTGAGTGTGGATTTCTCACTCCAGGCCAGCTGGCCTCAGCAAGGTTGAGGAGATTGCCTCCAGTCTGCGGAGGTTGCCTGCAATCTGCTCTTGTCACACCAAGATATTGATAATTCCTTTTTTTCCCCCCTGCTTGGAGCTGAGTCAATCTATAAACACCATCACACCATCACTAGAATTCTCTCTGCTGATTTCAAAACAGACCCATCTATACAGCATTACTTTCAAGTGGAGAAGGCGAGGTAGCAAGAGTCTGCTTAAACTGACAGTAAATACATGGGTGGGTGGGCACTGTGCCTGAGGAATGCTTACGGATTCATGCTCGAATTTACATATTTGTACAAAAATCAAAACCCCTTCATTAGTTTGTTCTGTCTCTGCTCTCCCCAGTTTCCCTGTATTTCTCACATGACAGTCGCACAGTACCACACTCCCAGGGACCTACTGGCCTCCACACATCCTTATCTTCCATTGTGTGTGTCAGTCTCAGTTGTGTCCAAAGGACTGTAGCCCTCCAGGCTACTCTGTCCATTGAATTCTCCAGGCAAGAGTCTGGAGTGGGTTTCCCTTCCTCCCTCCAGGGGCTCTTCCCCTCCCAGGGACTGAACCTGGGTCTCCCACATTGCAGGCGGATCCTTTGCTGTCTGAGCCATCGGCTGGTTCCTGACTTCCATTACCATTTCATTATTCCAGGCATTTTTAGGTGTCCCTGTGTCCTTTTAGCCTGCAGATGTCCTTATAGCTTTCATGTATCATTTAGTTTTTGATGAATAGCAAATTACCACAAAATTTACTTACTTAAAGTAACTGCTTTTTAGCTCACGACTCTGCAGTTTGGCTATTTGGACCGGGTTCATAAGGGTAGTTCTGATCAGGTTGGCTGGGGCTTGGCTGGTTGGAGGACTTCCGTTGAGATGACTCTTCTTTACTTTAAGTGGTTTCTCATTTTCCAGCAGGTTCTTCTGGGCATGATCACCTAGTGACTGAGTGGTTCCAATAACAAAATATAAGAAGCCTCAAGACATCTCCCCCATTCAATTTTATTGAGAATAATTGGCACATGTCACTGCCTAAGTTTAAGTTATATAGCATGATGGATTGATTTATACATGTTATAAAATGGTTATCACAATACATTTGGTTAACACCTCTCATCTTCTATAGGTACAATAAAAATATTTGATAAAAATCTTCTATAGGTAAATTCTTCTATACTTTACAGTAGAGTTAACTACTATACAGCCATCATGCTGTTCATTACACTTCTAGTACTTATTTAAATTATAACTAGAAGTTTAACTTTTGACTAGTTTCCTCCAACTTCCCTCCACTTCCTATCTCTGGTATCTTATCTGATGTCTTTTTCTGAGTTTGACTTTTTATTATTATTATTAGATTCTACACATATATGCAGTATTTGTCTTTCTTATTTCACTCAACATAATGCCGTCAGGGTCCATCCATGTTGTTGCAAAGGGTAGGGTTTCCTTATTTTATGGCTGAGTTATACCTCATGTATATATATGTCCTGGATATATCCTTACTCTACCCACTCATCCACTGATAGACCCTTAGGATTTAGGCTCTTTCCGTGTCTTGGCTGTTGTAAGTAGGACTGCTATAGTGCTGCTATGAACATGGTGGTGCACGTATCTTTTGAGTTAAGGTTGTGGATATAGTCCCAGAAGAGGAATTAACAGATCACTTAACTTTATTTTTAAATTTTTAAGAAAGCTCCATATTGTTTTCCAAAGTGTCTGTACCAACTTATAATCCCATCAATAGTGTTCAAGAATTCCCTTTTCTCTACATTCACACCAGCATTTGTTCTCTCTTATTTTGTGGATCATGACCATTCTAACAGGTATGATGTGGTGTCTCACTGTGGTTTTTATTGCTTTTCCCTAATGACTGGTAATATTGAGCATTTTTTCATGTACCTGTTGGCCTTTTGTATTTCTTCCTTGGAAACATATCTACTCAGGTTCTTTGCCAATTTTTAAACTGGAATGTTTGCTTTTTTGCTACTGATTTGTATAAATATTTTATAATTTTGGATATTAGCCTTTATTGGATATGCGATTTGCAAATATTTTCCCCATACTGTAGGTTATCTTTTTGTTTTGTGATTGGTTTCTTTTGCTGTGCAGAGGCTTTTAGGTCAATGTGGCTCTATTTATTTTCTATTTTGTAACCGGTACTTTAGGTGTGATTTTAAAAATATCACATCAAGGAGTTTTTCCCCTGTATTTTCTCCTAGAAGTTTCATGGTTTTAGATCTTTCATTTAAATCTTTTTTATTTTATTTTATTTTTACTTTATTCTACGTTACAATACTGTATTGGTTTTGCCATACATTGACATGAATCAGCCACAGGTGTACACGATCTCCCAATGCCGAAGGCCCCTCCCACCTCCCACCCCATATCATCTCTCTGGATCATCCCCGTGGTCCAGCCCCAAGCATCCTGTATCCTGCATTGAACATAGACTGTTGCTTCGTTTCTTGCATGATAGTATACATGTTCAATGCCATTCTCCCATATCATCCCACCCCTCTCCCCTCTCCTTCAGAGGCCAAAAGTCTGTTCTATATGTCTGTGTCTCTTTTGTTGTCTCACATACAGGGTCATCATTACTATCTTTCTAAATTCCATATATATGTGTCAGTATACTGCACTGGTGTTTTTCTTTCTGGCTTACTTCACTCTGTATAATTAGCTCCAGTTTCACCCATCTCATTAGAACTGATTCAAATTTATTCTTTTTAAGGGCTGAGTAATACGCCATTGTGTATATGTACCACAGCTTTCTTATCCATTCATCTGCTGATGGACATCTAGGTTGTTTCCATGTCCTGGCTATTATAAACAATGCTGCAATGAACATTGGGGTACATGTGTCTCTTTCATTCTGGTTTCCTCGGTATGTATGCCCAGCAGTGGGATTGCTGGGTCATAAGGCAGTTCTATTTGCAATTTTTTAAGGAATCTCCACACTGTTCTCCATAGTGGCTGTACTAGTTTGCATTCCCACCAACAGTGTAAGAGGGTTCCCTTTTCTCCACACCCTCTCCAGCATTTATTGCTTGTAGACTTTTGGATCGCAGCCATTCTGACTGGTGTGAAATGGTACCTCATTGTGGTCTTGATTTGCATTTCTCTGATAATGAGTGATGTTGAGCATCTTTTCATGTATTTGTTAGCCATCCGTATGTCTTCTTTGGAGAAATGCCTGTTTAGTTCTTTGGCCCATTTTTTGCTGGTCAACCACTTGTAAAAGAATGAAACTAGATCACTTTCTAACACCACACACAAAAATAAACTCAAAATGGATTAAAGATCTAAATGTAAGACCAGAAACTATAAAACTCCTAGAGGAAAACAGGCAAAACACTCTCCGACATAAATCACAGCAGGATCCTCTATGATCCACCTCCCAGTATACTGGAAATAAAAGCAAAAATAAACAAATGGGATCTAATTAAAATTAAAAGCTTCTGCACAACAAAAGAAACTATAAGTAAGGTGAAAAGACAGCCTTCTGAATGGGAGAAAACAATAGCAAATGAAGCAACTGACAAACAACTGATCTCAAAAATATACAAGCAACTTATGCAGCTCAACTCCAGAAAAATAAACGATCCAATCATTTAAATCTTTAATTCATTCTGAGTTTTAATTTTTGTAAGTGGTGTAAGGAGTCAAGTTTCATTTTCTTACATGTGAATATCCAGTTTTCCCAACACCATTTACTGAAGAGACTGTCTTTTCTCTATTGAGTATTCTTTACTCCTTTGTCAAATATTAGTTGACTGTATATACTTGGTTTTATTTCTAGTCTCTCAGTTCTGTTTCATTGGTCTATTTGTCTGTTTTGATGCTGATAGTATACTTTTTAAATTACTATAGACTTACAGTATAGCTTGAAACCAGGAACTGTGATACTTCCTGATTTGTTCTTCTTTCTCAGGATTTCTTTGGCTATTTAGGGTCTTTAGTGTTTCCACATAAATTTTAGGAGTGTTTTTTTTTCCTATTTCTGTAAAAAATGCCTTTGGAATTCTTGACAGAGATTATATTGCATCTATAGATTATTTTTGGTACTAATGACATTTTAATTATATTAATTATTCCAATTCATGAACATGGGATACCTTTCCTTTTATTGTGTCTTCTGTGATTTCCTTCATGAACGTCCTGCACCTTACAGAGTAGAGAGCTCCATGTCCTCTTGGAGCCTAGGTTTGGAACTCAAACATTACTGCTTCCAAATGTTCTATTACAGTAAATTTCAAGGTCATCTCAGATTCAAGGGAATCTTATCTCTTGGCAGGAGGAACTACATAGTATTATAGTCACTTTTATAGCACACTATATTTCAGTGGGAAAAAAAATGGGAGTAAAAGAGGAGAGGGTCAGACAACTTTTACCTTTCATTTATATCATCTGTTTTGTCTGAGTTCTTAGAATCATGTATACATGCACATTATTTCTACAATAATACTTAAATATAACTTCAAATATTTATTTTATTATTAAAGTTACATGCCAGGATAATAATCCAGACATTTAGAAGGACTCATGACTTTGAGTCAAAACAGCTAATTCAGATATTTCTTCAGATTTCCTCTGATTGTAAGGTCAAGATTTCCTGAAATCCACAGCATGGAGCTCAGTACATGATACATGATAAATGCTTAATAAATGTTTGTTGAATCTGAATCTGAATGAGAAGATGGGAGCAAAAAAGATGTACGTATCAGGAAAAATTGCTTTAAAATATGTCTTAATAATTTAGTTTATAATCAGCTTTTATCTTGCAACTTAGAATTTAATGGGGAAGAAAAGAGATTTGATTTACCTCCATACAGTTGCAAGCATGGGCTGCTGGATGAAATAGCAGCATGTCCATTGCTGAAAGTCGCAGTAGTTGGAAATTATAACCTACAGCAGAATCAAGGGAGCCCTTAAACTCTAGTCCTAAAAGTCACCAATCTGATTAAAGAAATAATGTACCTTTGCAAATGCCAAGGATGCTCTCAACTATTTCAAGCAGGACCTTGGAGAAGCACCCAGAAGTGCTATTAAAAAAGAACCAACAAAACACCTTTCTTTAGCAGCTACAATACATGTTACTAAGAAGCAGAAAGTGACCTGTTAATTTTAACAGACACCATATTCAGTTTGGTTTGCTGCTGTTACTAATTCTTCTGTTTCCTCAAATTAAAAATTGATAAATAAAAACAATAAGAACACATTTGAGAAATTCTTCAAGATTCCTTCTTGGCTGATTTTCAGTGTAGAATGTATTTCCTAAATCCTACTTATTAAGCAATTGCAAGAGTAGGTTGGTAGGTTATTCATTTAATTACCGTTTTGAAACCATCCTTCCCCTTCCCAGGAAGGTCAAAGAGTAGCCTGTTATCTGAATGCCTAATTTAACTGGAAAAAGGAAATTGCTTTCATCATTGTTACTCTGCCTTTTCTAATTGGATCGAGTGTCAGCTTTCCATGCAGTGTTCCCTGACATACACTCATGTTTCTAGAGCAAACAGATTAGGTCCATCTGCATCTGTCTCCATGTACCCTGGGATTGCATACGCTTTGGATACATATTTATTTTGTGGATTTCATTTCCACATTAATTAGAATGAAGGTTCCTGGAATTTCCATCCTGAGTATGATAATCTTCTTACAGTCAGCAGGATGGAAACAGCTGCATGCTGTTTATTTTGTGAAAGATGGTATTCCTTGCTCAGATGATCACTAGATATTTACTGTCTAAATCAAAGATTGTGCCTCCATTTCTTCTTACAGATTTGTCACAATATGTCACTTTATTGAGAACTTTTAAACTCAATTATATTAGGTCACTGCGGTTTTTGGAAGGCACAATGAGCTAAAATTATTGGGAAATCAAATTTACTAATATGCATCTCATTCGTTTTTCTTGTACTCTAAACTCTGCCATTTCTTGAAATAGATTTTAAAGATTGTTTTTCTAATTACAAAGGTTATATGTGTAAAGTGAAGAAAATCTGGAAAATAGACAGTCACACTACTGTTAAAATCTGATGGCTTTATTTTTTGCATAAGTACAGCAGATTTTTGTAAGATTTATTACTATGTAGATAAGTATGGTATTGGTCCCAAAATGCTTTTTTTTTTTTTTAACCAGCCATCCTTCTAACTGGATCAAGAATTTGTTAGATAATAAAATGCAGCAAATTATTCAATATCAAATATGTACTAAAGATTTATTATGTGCCACCCACTTTTCTGTCTCTGGGATGGGTGGGAAGGGCACAAAAATAAATAAGACATATCCTCGTTTGAAAAAGCTTATAACTAGAGGGTAAAAACACAGTTAAAAATAATTATAATATAAGGTAGACTGTGATAAAATTAACCATTACCAAGCACTAATTATGTACTTTTATTCCTCATACAGCTCTATGATGGGGGTGCTTGTATTTATCCCATTTTATAGAAGAGGACACTCAAGCTGAGATATATTAAATATTGTGCCCAAATCACATAGCTAGTAAATGGTAGAATTGGGATTTGAATTCAGCAATATGGTTTCAGCCAGATTCTCCATCACAGTAGGAGAGCACTTTAATTATAACATTTCTTTGATTTATAGAAATATATAAAACACTCTCAGAGTTTTCTTGACATAAACTATAGTATTCCACAGGGTCTCTCCAGTGTTTCTCATTCTTACCTTCTTAAATGAAAAGACGAACAGTGGAAAATTTATTTTTGAGCTTGTAGGTCTATGAAAGCAGTTTTGTCATGACAACAATGGAAAGGATAAGAAAATCAAATAGTTTAAAATTTGGCCATACTCATGTTCTGGGATTATTTTCTGAGATTACAGAGTGAGTGCAGCTCATGAGATAACTCCTTGACAAAATCCAAAAAGTAGCAGGTGCTTTTCAAGGAAGGATTAAATTTGGCTGTATATAAGAGAAAATCCAGATAACAGTGTCTTTTAAAATATAAATGCCTATTTATTTTTGTTGCATAATAAAATTAAGGTAGGCCTCCTGGAGTGGTCTGATGTCTCTATGATATTTTCAGGGTCCTTGTTTCTTCTCTTCTTTCTCCTAGTCATCATGTGCTTGTAGTCACAGGTGAGCTGCTGGAGCTCCAGCCATCACATTCAGGTTCCAGGCAGATAGAAGAGGAGGGGCAAAGGAAAATAAGGGGGCTTATGACAAGTGAGTCACTTCCTCTAAAGATCTTTTCCAGAGGCTTAATTTTAAATATGGATGTTTATTTGTATGAATGAATGTTCTACTTTTAAGAAGGTTAAAGTGAGGTACTGAGGACAGTCCTTGTGGAGTACCTGGACCTGCAGTAGGAGAACTCTTTATTTTTCAAAAGAATGAGTATATTCATACTGCTGTTCCTAGAACTAAGAACTATGGAAATTTTGGAAAAGAATGATGTTAAATAGTGCGAGTTCTATTTATAAAGGACATAGTTCCAAATGTTCCATGAGGCCAAGACAGATACTTCCTTGTAAAGGAAATCTGAAGTTGTCACAACAGACCTTTTTTGGGGAATGGTTATAATAATAAAACATGATGTCCCCTGTATAAAAGAGCCTTGGCTAATGCCAGCCGTGAAGCCTGTAAGCATGAAAGACACATAAATTTATGCTGAAGTCTCTGATTTAAAAAATATGGTTATTATTTAGTTTTGTTGTAGTCAGTCATTCAGTCATATCTGACTCTTTGCAACCCCATGGACTGCAGCACACCAGGCTTCCTTGTCCTTCACTAACTCCCAGAGTTTGCTCAAATTCACCTCCATTGAGTTGATGATGCCATCTAACCATCTCATCCTCTGTCGCCCCTTTCACCTCATGCCTTCAGTCTTTCCCAGCATCAGGGTCTTTTCCAGTGAGTTAGCTCTACGCATCAGGTGGCCAAAGTATTGGAGTTTCAGATTCAGCATCAGTTCTTTGAATGAATATTCAGGGTTGATTTAGCCCAGTTAATATACTGTGAAAGTCTAAAATGCTTTGGAGGTGTCCATTGATTAAGGGGCGTTGGGCGACCTGTGAGTAATGATTCCATAACCTGCAGGTTTATATTCAACCTGAATATCCAGCAATATTTGACAAAGCCACCAAGTACTTGCTACAACGTATCCTCCCACACACACTTCTCCCCAACACACATACAAAGTTGATAAAACACAGGCAAGGTCTGTGTTATCACTAATGTATACCTCTGATTTTCTCTCGTTTGACCAATGTCACAGAACATCTCTCTTTCAGGACTCATAAAATTTTAGTCCTTCTCTCTTGCTATAATCAGATTCCTAACCCATGATGCCAACCAGAGTTTTGTAGGATGGTTACTTATTTATTTGTATCAGTCCAGTTCAGCTGCTCCGTGGTGTCCGACTCTTTGCGACCCCCTGGATTGCAGCACACAAGGCTTCGCTGTCCATCACCAACTCCTGAAGATTGCTCAAACTGATGTCCACTGACTCAGTGATGCCGTCCAAATATCTCATTGTTTGTCTTCCCCTTCTCCACCTGCCTTCAATCTTCCCAGCATCTGGGTCTTTTCCAATGAGTTAATTCTTTGTATCAGGAGGCCAAAGTATTAGAGCTTCAACTTCAGCAACAGTCCTTCCAATGAATATTCAGGACTGATTTCCAATGAATATTCAGGACTGATTTCAGTCAAACCAGGATTGACTGGTTTGATCTCTAGTCCAAGAGACTCTCAAGACTCTTCTCCAACAACACAGTCCAAAAGCATCAGTTCTTTGGTGTTCACCCTTCTTTATGGTCCAACACTCACATCCATACATGACTACTGGAAAAACAATAGCCTTGGCTAGATGGACCTTTGTTGGCAAAGTAATGTTTCTGCTTTTTAACATACTATCTAGATTGGTCATAGCTTTTCTTCCAAGGAGCAAGAGGCTTTTAATTTCATGGGTGCAGTCACCATCTGCAATGATTTCGGAGCCCCCAAAATAAAGTCAGCCACTGTTTCTGTAGTTTCCCCATCTATTTGCCATGAAGTGATGGGACCAGATGCCATGATCTTAGTTTTTGAATGTTGAGTTTTAAGCCAGCTTTTTCACTTTCCTCTTTACTTTCATTAAGAGGCTCTTTAATTCCTCTTTGCTTTCTGCCATAAGGATGGGGTCATCTGCATATCTGAGGTTACTGATATTTCTCCTGGCAATCTTGATTCCAGCTTGTGCTTCATCTAGTCCAGCATTTTTCATTATGTACTCTGCGTGTAAGTTAAATAAGCAGGGTGACAATCTACAGCCTTGAGGTACCCCTCTCCCAATTTGGAACCAGTCCATTGTTCCACATCCAGTTCTAACTCTTGCTTCTTGACCTGCATACAGGTTTCGCAGGAAGCAGGTAAGATGGTCTGGTATTTCCATCTCTTTAAGAATTTTCCAGAGTTTGTTTTGATCCACACAGTCAAAGTCTTTAGCATAGTCAATGAAGCAGATATAGATTTTTTCTGGAATTCTCTTGCTTTTTCTATGATCCAACAAATGTTGGCAATTTGATATCTGGTTCCTCTGCCTTTTCTAAATCCAGCTTGAACACCTGGAAGTTCTCGGTTCAGGTACTATTGAAGCCTAGCTTGGAGAATTTTGAACATGTGAGATGAGTGCAATTGTGTGGTAATTTGAATATTCTTTAGCATTCCTTTTCTTCAGGATTGGAATGAAAACTGACCTTTTTCCAGTGCTGTGGCCACTGCTGACTTTTCCCAATTTGCTGGCATATTGAGTGCAGCACTTTCACAGCATCATCTTTCAGGATTTGAAACAGCTCAACTGGAATTCCATCACCTCCACTGGCTTTGTTTGTAGTGATGCTTTCTAAGGCCCACTTGACTTTGCACTCCAAGATGTCTGGCTCTAGGTGAATGATCACACCATCATGGTTATCTGGGTCGTGAAGATCTTTTTTGTACAGTTCCTCTGTGTATTCTGGCCACCTTTTCTTAATATCTTCTGCTTCTGTTGGGTTCATACTGTTTCTGTCCTTTATTGAGCCCATCTTTGCATGAAATGTTCCCTTGGTATCTCTAATTTTCGTGAAGAGATCTCTAGTCTTTCCCATTCTATTATTTTTCTCTATTTCTTTGCACTGACCACTTAGAAAGGCTTTGTACTCTTTGGAACTCTACATTCAGATGTAGAATTTTCCTTTTCTCCTTTGCCTTTCACTTCTCTTCTTTTCTCAGCTATTTGTAAGCCCTTCTAAGACAACCATTTTGCCTTTTTGTATTTCTTTTTCTTGAGCAGGGTTTTGATTACCACCTCCTGTACAATGTTATGAGCCTCTGTCCATAGTTCTTCAAGCATTCTATCTATCAGATCTAATTCCTTGAATCTATTTGTCACTTTCACTGTATAATCATAAGGGATTTGATTTAGGTCATACCTGAATGGTCTAGTGGTTTTCCCTTTCTTCAATTTAAGTCTGAATTTGGCAATAAGGAGTTCATGATCTGAGCCACAGTCAGCTTCCAGTCTTGTTTTTGTTGACTGTATAGAGCTTCTCCAACTTAGGCTGCAAAGAATATAATCAATCTGATTTTGGTATTGACCACCTGGTGATGTCCACGTGTAGAGTCATCTCTTGTGCTGTTGGAAGAAGGTATGTACTGTGACCAGTTGTGTTCTCTTGGCAAAACTCTGTTAGCCTTTGCCCTGCTTTGTTTTGTACTCTAAGTCCAAACTTGCCTGTTACTCCAGGTATCTCTTGACTTCCTACTTATGCATTTCAGTCCCCTATGATGAAAAGGACATCTTTTTTTTTTTTTTTTTAATATTAGTTCTGGTAGGTCTTGTAGGTCTTCATAGAACAGTCCAAATTCAGCTTGTTCGGCATTAGTGGTTGGGGTATAGACTCGGATTACTGTGATATTGAATAGTTTGCCTTGGAAATGAACGGAGATCATTCTATCATTTTTGAGACTGCACCCTTGCACCCGAGTACTGCATTTCAGGCTCTTTCTTTCGGTAACCAATAAAATAAGGCAAAGATAATGGAATGGGATTACCTTACATAATCCTGCTCCCATTTCTCTCACTTGTTGGCTTTGAGGGTCACATTGGGAAGGCCCAAGTGGCAAACAGTAGAGGGCAGCCTCTGGCTTGGTCAACATCCATGAAGAGACTGAAACCCTCTGTCCAACAGCCCATGAGGATTGAACCTTGCCAATAACCACGTGAGCATGAGTCTTCTCCAGCCTAACCTCAGCTGACTGCAGTGGTGGGGGACCCCAAATTGAAGAACCCAGCTTAGCCTAGCAGCCTAGCCTCATCCTGACCCACAAACATGATGAGACAATGTGTGTTCCTAAAGGCCGCTAAGTTTGTGGTAATATCCTTAGATGGTAATAGATAACTAGTATAAAACACATGATAATAATGTCCAGAAAAGAAGAGCAGACAGTGAAATTTTTGCTTTGTCAAACTTCATATTTATAATCACATCAATAAAATAAATAATAGTAATAAAAAGTAAAATAAAGAGGATGAGATGGTTGGATGGCATCACCAATTCAATGGACATGGACTTGGGCAAACTCTGGGAGACGGTGAGGGACAGGGAAGCCTGGTGTGCTGCAGTCCATGGGGTCATAAAGAGTCAGACACGACTTGGTGACTGAACAGCAACAAAAAAACTAAAGATAATTAAATGGACTAAAAATTCAGAGATAATTAATATTTATGAAAAAGAGGAGATATTGTCCTGTGACAGAAATTAATAAATTTGTGGTTTCTGTTTTTAAGCCTTAATATCTGCAAATTTGTCAATAACTTCCTCAAAATAGGTCCTTTTTGCATATTCGTGATCAACAGAGGATAGGTAGATTTGTTGACTTATCATTTCCTATGATTGATCCTTACGTAGGAATTTGTCTATACCACACAATGATTGGGATGACCAGCAGCACCCAAAGCAAGCCCAGTGACTGTGAACTATATTACAAATTTACTTGCAAACAATATGTATCATCCTGTCTACTTGTGTCAGGCTGACTGTATAGCTCCGATTTCTCTGAAGTAATTTCCAAGTAGTACTGTGCCCAAGCACTTTCAAGTAGAAGAGCATATTTCTGGAAACAACCTAAACATCCATGAGCAGATGAATGGATGAAGAAGTGTGGTACACAACATACACTGGAATACTCCTCAGCCACGAACAATGAAGTAATGCTGTGTGCAGCAACATGGATGGGCCGAGAGATTACCACACTGAATGAGGTCAGAAAGAGAAAGACGAGCACCATATGATACCACTTATATGTGGAATCGAAAATATGACACAAAGGAGCTTACCCACAAAACAGGAACAGACTCATAGACATAGAGAACAGACTTGTGGTTGCCAAGGGAGAGACAGGATTGGGGAACGATGGATTAGGATTTAGGGATTACCAGATGCAAACTAGCTTTTATAGCATGGGTGAACAGCAAGGTCCTACTGTGTAGCACAGGGAACTGCATGCAATATCCTGTGATAAACCATAATAAAAAAGAATATATATGTGTGTGTATATATATATTTGAGGAGGACACGGCAACCCCCTCCAATATTCTTGCCTGGACAATCCCCATGCACAGAGGAGCCTGGCGGGCTACAGTCCATGGGGTCACAAAGAGTTGGACATGACTGAGTGACTAAGCACAGCACGACATGTATATATATATGTTACTGAATCACTTTGCTCTATAGCTGAAATTAACACAACATTGTAAATCAACTATATGTCAATTTTTTAAAAAGTAGAACTCCATGTTTGTTAAAGAATAAATGATTAATGTGCTGATTTCAAGTGTGCATTTTAGATGTTTAGAAAAGCAGTCATGGTAATTGTCTAGAACTTAGACCAAGGAAAGGTTTGTTTTTGTTTTTTTCTCGGAATAGTATTCCATCATTGATGTTTAGAATTTCTAGTGCACAGTGATAATAAAAAGCAGACTGAGTTTGAGTCAGTTTTATTATTGTTGGTCTGCGCCTGAGGCATACTTCGCCCCAACCTCAGGGCACGGGATAAAGTGTAATGAGGACGTTATTATGTGTAGGGTTTCCAGGAAAGGGTTCTCTGATGACTTCATATTTGGGCAGTCCTCTCGGGAAGTGAGAGAATGAGCTGTGCTACTATCTGGAGGAGGATTCTAACGATCACAACAGTTCTGAGGCCAGAGTGCAGCTGGTATGTTCCAGGAACAGCAAGAAACCAGAGGACTGAAGCAGGAGTGAAGTGGGTGTAGGAGCAAGAAGTTAGAGAAGCAGCTAGTCAGGGGGCGGGGAAGGAAGGCACGATTGCCTGAAACATGTAGTACTTGTTTTCATCACCATCCTTTACCTTGGGTGGCAGGCACTTGGGTCTGGATTTCCAACTGGAAAACCCCACTTGAATCTATTTTTCCCACTTAATAGAACTGTTTCCCAGTGTAGAAAATGAGGATAATAAAACCTATCTCGATAGGGCTATTGGGCTTATTAAATGAATTAAGATGATGGTTGTTCAAGTGTAAATCTCTGTGATAAAAACCACTCTTTAATGGTTAAATGCTGAAGAACCAGAGAGGTGGAGGCATTCCAAGCTGAGTGCTCTGGACCCTGTCATCCTCTTCCTTAACTGACTCCATCCACTGATTTCCAGCACCGTCTCCACACCTCCCCTTTTCAAGCAGGAGGCCTTGGTGAACACAGCCAGGCAGGCACGCTTCTCATCAGCACGACAGGAGGAGTATAACCGCCCACTGTGATAACGTTTAAACCAAGCTAAACAGTATAAGATAACCTTCATTTGCAAATCTGACGAGCAAAATTACAGGGTTCAGCTTTAATAGAGGGGGAAATGAAGCTCGAAATCATTATTTCCACTTCTAAGATTAGCAGCTGGAAAATACAGTACATCTGTAAAATGACAGTGTCAAAAATACCCTAGTTTTGCATGACAACAGCCTCCACACAGAAGAAGAATCGCTTCAGAGAGTAGAAAGGGAGACATAGTTCTCCCAGAGGTCATGTCAGATGGACATTTCTGAGTGCTTGCCACATACCAGATCAGGCTACCATGACATCATTTGCTGAAACGATTGATACAGTTCTTTGAAAAATAGCTGCTTGCCCAAAGGAAAACATGAGCTATCTTTCCATTCTTTTTCTCTTTCATGGGTCAGAAGAAAGTGTTCTTTGCTTGGAGAAATACTCCTTTATATAAATCAAGTAGGGAAGATGGGGATAGAAGGATTAAATGCAGGAGTAAGACGTTGTCCCAGGAGAAATTGAACATCTCCCTTATACAGGGTATTTATTTCTGCATCATAGTCAGTAATTTACTGGGGTTCTTGGCGCTCAGTAGACCTGGGTTTAAACCCGTTGTATTCCATTGACTTATGGGACCTGGAGCAAGCTACTTAACATTTCTCAGTTTCTGTTTTCTTAGTAAGAGGAGATAATAAGCGTAGTAGGTAGGTCTGTGATGAGGATTAAATAATATATGTAAAGCAGAGCACAATGTTCAATAAATTCTGGCTATATCGGTACTGGAGGGAAATTATATAAAAGTCTTATCAGAGGAAAAAAGTGTAAGAATGGGGTAAAATAATAAACTTTAAAAATCACTGTAGTTTCCTACAGTTTGTTTAACATCCTTCCACTGTAACGTTTAATATATGTGAATTGTTTTTTTAAGTCCATATTCTACTTGCTGCTGGTATTAGAAATACAGGGTTTTTTTTTTTTTTTCAAAAATTTCTTTCTTTTGGCTAGGATTGAACCCATGCCCCCTGCAGTGGAAGTGTGGAGTCCTAACCACTGGACCATGAAGGATTCCCTGCTGTTTTTTAAAAAGAGTTTTCAATATACAGTATTTCACAATACACTTGGTTTAAATGTCAATGTATGAAGATTCAGCATAATGTGAATTTAAAGATAGTTTTAATATTTTTAAAGAAAACACTTGAAAATTACCAGTAGAAATACTTATTTTCAGTACAGTACATCTTCTTTATCTGGAGTCATGAATAAATGAAATATTCATGACACGTAAGTAAAATTTCCAAATTACTAAAACCAAATCCTTAAACATGAAAACTTTGAAAATATTTCCTAAATGTATTTTATGTAATTATATCTATTATTTATTAAACGTAAGTATGCACATGCATAAAAATAACATTTTAGGCAGCCATATTGAACAATTTTTCTTATTCTTGGTATTTTCTTATTGACTTTGCTTCATTGATCTGAACATCATTACTGCACAATGCTGAAATATGAATTGCCCTCAGGAGCTCATAAAATAGAAACTCACCAATCTAAATGGCTTTGCACTGAAGAATTCTTCAAAATTACAATTAGAGTTCCTTTTTAATATTTTAGGGAAGGAAAATTTTCCCTCGACCCCTGGCTGGGTCTGAAAATTAAACTGACAAAAACCAGTTGACAAGAGAAAAGCATAAAAATTAATTTAATATGAGTTTTAAGGGACATATGTGCTTTTGCTAGAAAATGAAGACCTGGAAAAAAGGTTAAGCCTGAGCATTTTTATAGCAGGTTTAATAAAGAGTAGAAAGGGGAAAAGCATGATAGAACAAAAGGTTTAAGCTAGGCTAGCAAAGTGGGGGAAATCGTCAAGGCCTGTTTGTTTGGATTCCCTCTCCCTTTGGAGATGAGGGCACTTCTGTCTACTAGGTGTCAGGAGGGTATCTCTCGCAATATTTTTTCTTACTAATTTTTTGATTAAGTGAATTTTCTAATTTTATACTTTTTCAATTAAAATGTTTTATTGTAGTTCTGGGAAGGTTAAATAAGCATACTCCAGGGTATCTCAAGAGAGATACCCTCCTGCATGGGGGAGAAGAGGGAAAATCAGTGTGACCTTTTGTATTAGCCTAAAATATTCAAATTGCCAAGGTGCCATGCATGTATTGGGGGAACATGTTCTGAATCTCACCAGCATGCTTATCTTTTGGCCAAAAGAGGAGGAAAATAGACTTTTTAAAAAACAAAAGGGAAAATGAGTCGCATAGCAGCCCTCTCTGTTACTCAAGAACAGCCACATCTCCACCTCAGGTTCTAAGATCCAGAACTAAAGGATGGTATGTGACTTTCAGGTCACCCTCAGTTCTCAATTTCTGAGCTTCCTCCTACTCAGCTGTTTAGAAAGGACTTCTTCTATGCTGAGGACTCATTCACAGGGAATGCAGCTGGACCTGACCGAGGATTCTGACTTTCTCTCCAAGGATTCTGACTTTTCTTTGCCTATTAGAATTCTGCCAAGGTAAAAAATTTAAACTAATAATCATAGACCAGCAAATTATTGTTTCCATGGCCATACACCACTACCATCATCAACAAAGTGTCTCTGACTTTTACTGACAGCAACATAACAGGTTCTCAATGCACCTTAGTTGAACCGAGTTAGAAAGTAATCTTTCTTTTTAAAAAGAGAACATACATAACAGCATGTCTACTTATATAGAACTTATTATGTATTAAGCATTATTGAGTGCCTTACAGATATTAACTAAAGTGACCCACACAATCTGAGATGTAGACAGATGATGTCACTCCTATTTTACAGATGTTTATATATGATTATCTTATACTGAAAGATTTTGTAGTTTGCTCAAGATCACACAAGTTATTTTTTGTTTGTTTTTATTTTTTTCTTTTTTTATTAAACTTGTTATTTTGTATTGGAGTAGAGCCAATTAACAATGCTGTGATAGTTTCAGGTGAACAACAAAGAGACTCAGCCATATATATATATATATATATATATGCACCCTTTCTTCCCCAAACTCCCCTTCCATCTGGGCTACCCATAACATAGAGTTTCTTTGTCATATAGTTGGTCCTGTTGGTTATCCACTTTAAATATAACAAGATTACATTAACTATTAACAGTAGAGAAGAAATTTAAATTAGGCAACATTCATGTTTTTACCACTAATCTACACCAATTCCAATTTTACATATTAAAACTAATATATTTGTATATAAAATATCTGGAAAGTTGTATATGCCAAATGCACAGAGTAATTCTATTAGAGTGGTGAATTTCCAATATTTTTTCTTACTTATTTTTTGATTAAGTGAATTTTCTAATTTTATACTTTTTCAATTAAAATGTTTTATTGTAGTTCTGGGAAGGTTAAATAAGCATACTCCAGCGTGCATCGCTATTAAATGTAACTACAGAACCTGGACCTGGACAGAATGCGTGATACAGCTAATTCACGATTCTGTAACATAAATAGTGGTAGGAGGATCAGGAATGAAGACCAGGATTTGAAAGTGCCACCAAATAGACAGTTTGCTGTTTTAACCCTGGTTTCTCCTTGGACTTGAGTAAGGCTGAACTTGGAAGAGCACAAATAGAGAGAGCTCTAGAAATCTTGCAAAAGGGGTTCTCACGCTCAGAAAGAGCAGAAGAACTCCTGGGGTTTCTTCTTCATTTTCTTGCTCCCTAGCCTCCCAGTAATCCTGCAGCAGTGACAGGGGCAGGAACAGGAGCCTAAACTCTGAGGAAGAGAGAACTTTGTCTCCAAGGGAGAAGGGTTTCTCTCCAAACACCCCTGTTGTTTTCTTCATTGTTTCCCTCCACCAACCTGCATCTTCCATCTGTGCCAAATTCAGTACAGTCATAGCAAGTGCATGGGAGAACAGTGTAACTGAAGTCCCAGGTTTCTGGCCTAAGGACTGAAACAGGGAAGCTCAAGGAACTTAAAAGTAGAAGGGAGACTACAAAAGAGGAGCTTGCAAACATAAGCCCATAAAAGTTCTTTACGAAATCCTGGGCTTGCCTCTGAACATGGATCCAATCCTGAACACCACTGAAGACTTTAAGAACTCAACTAAAAGAGAGACTCTGTCCAAATCCCAGACCAGCTGCTACATGATGCATCCACAGAAGACACCTGAACAGCGTGGCAAAAGCTTTGAAAGTAAAACTGATTGTGAAACCACAACCAAAAGAACTTCCAGTCTTTTAAAAGTTGAGCCATTTGGGTCAGTTGTCCAAAATAAAAATATCAACATGATCTATAGCATTTAGAAAAGACCTAGAGTCTCATAACGCAACATTCAAAACATCCAGTATACAGTCCAAAATTACTGAGCATATGAAGAACCAGGAAAATCTCAATTGATGTGGGAAAAAATGATGAGTAGACATCAAAGCCAAGAAGGCCCAGTGTTGAAATTATCTGACAAAGACAAACCTATTTTAAAATGTCCAAGCAATAAATGAATGAAATGAATGAAATGAGTGAAAATAGAAAGTATCTATAGAGAAAACAGAAAATAAATAAGAATTAAATGGAAATTTTAGACCTGAAAAATAGAATAATCACAAAAGAAAATCTTACTGGACACACTGAATAATGTAATGGAGTCAACAGAAGAAGTCAAAGAGTCAGTAGAATTGAAGATAGATCAATAGAAATTATCTATATATGCAACAGTGGAGAAGGCAGCGGCACCCCACTCCAGTACTCTTGCCTGGACAATTCCATGGGTGGAGGAGCCTGGTAGGCTGTAGTCCATGGGGTCGCTAAGAGTGGACATGACTGAGTGACTTTCCTTTCACTTTTCACTTTCATGCATTGGAGAAGGCAATGGCAACCCACTCCAGTGTTCTTGCCTGGAGAATCCCAGGGACGGGGGAGCCTGGTGGGCTGCCGTCTATGGGGTCACACAGAGTCGGACACGACTGAAGCGACTTAGCAGCAGCAGCAGTAGCAGCAGCAGCAGCATATATGCAACAGAGATAAAAGAAAAGAACAGCGCCTCAGGGACCTTGCTGTCCTCAGAGATAATACCAAAAGATCTAACATTTATGTCATCAGAGTCCCAGAAGGAGAAAAGTAAGAATATGGTGCAGGAAAAATGTTTGAAAAAATCATGGTTGAGAACTTTTCAAATTTGGCAAATATCAAACCTAAAAATTCAAGGAGCCTACAGAATTCCAAGTAAAATAAATGCAATAATACACTCAATCATCATAATCAAACTGCTGAAAACTAAAGGCAATAAACAAAGTGTTGAAAGTAGACAGAGAAAAATGATGCCTTGAAGGCTATGGTTTTTCCTGTGGTCATGTATGGATGTGAGAGTTGGACAGTGAAGAACGCTGAGCCCTGAAGAATTGATGCTTTTGAACTGTGGTGTTGGAGAAGACGCTTGAGAGTCCCTTGGACTGCAAGGAGATCCAACCAGTCCATTCTGAAGGAGATCAACCCTGGGATTTCTTTGGAAGGAATGATGCTAAAGCTGAAACTCCAGTACTTTGGCCACCTCATGAGAAGAGTTGACTCATTGGAGAAGACTCTGCTGCTGCGAGGGATTGGGGGCAGGAGGAGAAGGGGACGACAGAGGATGAGATGGTTGGATGGCATCACGGACTCGATGGACGTGAGTCTGAGTGAACTCCGGGAGATGGTGATGAACATGGAGGCCTGGCGTGCTGCAATTCATGGGGTCGTAAAGAGTTGGACACAACTGAGCGACTGAACTGAACTGAACTCATAGAGAAAAAGCAATTTGAATGACTGTGAATTTCTCACCAGAAATCACAGAGGCTGAAAGGAAGTAGCACATTTTAAAAATGCTTTAAAAAAAGAGGGAAAAGAAAAAGAATTTTATATGTAGAGTAAATATCCTCCAGAAAAGAAAATGAAATAAAAGATATTATCAGATGCAGAAAAATTAAGAGATTTTATTGCTAGCAAACTGACTCTGATACCAAAAGAAACTGGAACATCAATATTTAAAAAAGAGCAATATAAGTGACAAATGTCTGAGTAAATAAAATATACTGAGTTGTTTAAAAAGTGTTTGAAGTTTGAAAACAAAAATTATGAAATTATCTGAATAGTTTGAATATACGATGATATAATATGTAAGAAAGTGCCAACATAAAAGCAAGGGAGATGAAGGGGCTTAAAAGATGGTAGGATTTCATGAAAAGTGGTACAATACTATTTCTAAATGTGTCAAATGTTAAGTATGCCCTAAAGCAATACTTAAAAACTATGCAAATAAATGTAGACAAAAACAGAGTAGACAAGTTAAAATGGAATACTATAAGATATTCAAATAGCTCAAGAGAAAGCAGAAAAGGGGAAACAAAGGAACAAAAAGAGAGGAAATAAACAGAAAATAAATATTAATATGATATACCTAAACCCAAACATATCGATATTTACATTAAATATAAAGGCTCTAAATTATAGAGGTTGGCAAACTTTTTCTGTAAAAAGCCAGATAATAAATAATTTAGCTTTTGTGGCCAGGGTGTCACAACTGTTCAACTTGCCCATTGTAGCACAAAAGCAGTCATAAACAAAGCGTGAATAAGTGTTTTGGCTGTGTTCCAAGTAAGCATTATTGATTAAACACCAAAAACAGGCAGTGAGCTGCATTTGGCCCATGGATGGGCTGTAGGTTGGTGGTTCCTATCCCAAACAAATTAATTAAAAGACAGATTGTCAGAATGGATAAATAACCATGCCCAATCTGTATGCTATGTGAAAGAAACTCACTTCAAATATAATGGCATAAGTAAACAAAAAGTAAAGGGTGGAAAAATTATACCATTAATCAAAATGGAGCTAAGGTGGCTCTATTAATATCAAACAAAGAAATCTCATAGCAAAAAATTTACCAACAATAAATAGGGACACTACCTAATGATAAAAGGATCCATTCACCAAGAAGACATAATGCTCTTCGATGTCAATGAATCTTACGATGAAGCTTCAAAATACATGAAGCAAAAACTTGTAGAATTGAAAGCCTAAATACAAAAATGCATAATTGTAGTCAGAGATGTAAAGACTTCTTAATAAACAATGTAATTATTATAGTAAAATTACCAAGGATATAGAAGAACTGAACATCATCAACTAATTGCATCCAACTGATGTTAATAGAAACATTATGTGACAGAAATATTAACAACAGCAAATTGAATATAGCAACACATGAAAAGAATAATCTACCACAGCCAAGAATTCCAACAGTTAGAACCAGACAAAGAACAATGGACTTGTTCACAGTCGGGAAAGGAGTGCGTCAAGGCTGTATATTGTCACCCTGCTTATTTAACTTATATGCAGAGTACATCATGAGAAACGCTGGGTTTGATGTAGCACAAGCAGAAATCAAGATTTCCAGAAGAAATATCAATAACCTCAGATGTGCAGATGACGCCACCATTTTGGCAGAAACTAAAGAGGTATTAAAGAGCTTCTTGATGAAGGTGAAAGAGGAAAGTGAAAAAGCTGGCTTAAAACTCAACATTCAGAAAACTAAGATCATGGCATCTGGTCCCGTCACTTCATGGCAAACAGATGGGGGGAATGGAAGCAGCGACAGATTTCATTTTCTTGGGCTCCAAAATCACTGCACACCATGCATGCAACCACGGAATTCAAAGATGCTCCTTGGAAGAAGAGCTATGACAAATCTAGACAGCGTACTATAAAGCAGAGACATCATGTTGCCAACAAAGGTCCATCTAGTAAAAGCTATGGTTTTTCCAGTAGTCATATGCGGATGTGAGAGTTGGACCATAAAGAAGGCCGAGCGCCAAAGAAATGATGCTTTTGAATGGTGGTGTTGGAGAAGACTCAGACAGAGATCAAATCAGTCAATCTTAAACCTAATCAATTCTGAATATTCATGAGAAATATTGACGCTGAAGCTGAAGTTCCAATACTTTGGCCACCTGATGTGTACAGCTGACTCTTTGGAAAAGACCCTGATGCTGGGAAAGATTGAGGGCAGGAGAAGGGGGTAACAAGGATGATATGCTTGGATGGTATCATCGACTCAATGGACATGAGTTTGAGCAAACTCTGGGAGATAGTGAAGGACATGCAAGCCTGGTATGCTGCAGTCCATGGGGTCACAAAGAGTTTGACATGACTGAGTGACAGAACAACACCAACAAGGAAAGTTTATCACAGGAATGCAAAGCTGATTCAATATTAAAAATCAATCAATGCAATCTACTATATCAGCATCCTTTTCAAGTACATTTTGAACTTTCACCAAGGTAGATTATATTCTGAGTGACAAAAGAAACCTTAAGAAATCTTAAAAAGTATGTTCTCTTACAATAATATGATAAGGCTGGAAATAAATAGGAGAATAGTAAAAGAAAAATCTCCAAATACTTGGAAATTAAATGATATGCATCTAAATGAGCCACAGGTCAAAAGGAAGTCTTCAGGAAGATTATCAAAGATTTTAAACTGAACAAAAGTAAAATACAACATAACAGAAACTGTGGGATGAAGATAAAGCAGTGTGTGTGCGCTAGTCACTCAGGTGTGCCAGACTCTTTGTAACCCCATGGACTGTAGCCCCCCAATCCTCTAACCATGGGATTTTCCAGGCAAGAATACTGGAGTGGATTGCCATTTCCTTCTCCAGGGGACCTTCCCGACCTTGGAATAGAAATTGGGTCTCCTTCATTGCAGGCAGCTTCTTTACCAGCTGAGCCAACAGGGAAACCCTACTTAGTGGGAAATTATAGCATTAAATGCTTATATCGAAAAGAAAGATCTTATATCAATAATCTAAGCTTCCTCCTTAAGAAGCTAAAAAAGCAAATTGAACACAAAGCAAGTTAAAGGGAGAAAATAATGAAGATAAAGGCAGAAATCAATAAAATTTAAACCATGAAAACAATAAAATCAATGAAACAAAGAGCTGACTCTTTGGAAAGAGCTATAAAATTAATAAATGTCTATTAATATTAACCCCCAAAAGAAAGAGAAAAACGTTATTTACCAATTGGAGGAATAAAAAGGTTATCACAATTGTCACCAGATATCTCATAACTATTAAAGAAATTGAATTCATAGTTTTAAAACTTCTGCAAGAAGTCTCCAGGCCTAGATAATTTCACTGGAGAATTTTACCAAACATTTAAAGAAATAAAACCATTCTATATAATCATTTCTAACAAGTAAAAAGGGGCAAAACATTTCTCTAGTCATTTTATGAGGCTAGTTGGACACGACTGAAGCGACTTAGCAGCAGCAGCAGCAGCAGCATTATACTGACACCAAAATCAGACGAACACAGTACAGTCAGTTCAGTCACTCAGTCGTGTCTGACTCTTTGCGACCCCATGAATTGCAGCACACCAGGCCTCCCTGTCCATCACCAAATCCCGGAGTTCATCCAAACTCATGTCCATCGAGTTGGTGATGCCATCCAACCACCTCATCCTCTTTAATCCCCTTCTCCTCCTGCCCTCAATTCTTCCCAGCATCAGAGTCTTTTCCAATGAGTCAACTCTTCGCATGAGGTGGCCAAAGTACTGGAGTTTCAGCTTCAGCATCAGTCCTTCCAAAGAACACCCAGGGCTGATCTCCTTTAGAATGGACTGGTTAGATCTCCTTGCAGTCCAAGGGACTCTTAAGAGCCTTCTCCAGCACCACAGTTCAAAAGCATCAGTTCTTCTGTGTTCAGCTTTCTTCACAGTCCAACTCTCACATCCATACAAGACTACTGGAAAAACCATAGCCTTGACTAGCTGGACCTTTGTTGGCAAAGTAACGTCTCTGCTTTTGAATATGCTGTCTAGGTTGGTCATAACTTTCCTTCCAAGGAGTAAGCGTCTTCTAATTTCATGGCTGCAATCACTGTCTACAGTGATTTTGGAGCCCAAAAGAGTAAAGTCTGACACTGTTTCTACTCTTTCCCCATCTATTTCCCACGAAGTGATGGGACCAGATGCCATGATCTTAGTTTTCTGAATACAACAATAACTAAATGCCTACAGACTAGTATCACTTATAAATAAATACTCAAAAATATTAGCAAATTAAATCTACCAAAATATTAAAAGAATAATATGCATGACCAAGTCAGCTTTGTCTCAGGAATGCAAAGCTGGTTCAATGTTCAAAGTCTATCACCATAATTCACCATATTAACAGTCTAAAGATGAAAACTCTTATGGTCATATTATTGACACAGATAAATCATTTTAGGAAGTTCAGTGTGATAAAGGGCATCTGTAAAAACACACAACTAACATCTTACCTAATGGGAAAATGCTGAATGTTTTTCTAAGATCAGTAATAAGACAAGCATAATTTTAGGCATGCATATTAGATGGCTGAAACTCTAAAGCAAAGCAAGGAGTCTATTATTCAAGCCAGGATAATGGTTACCTCTGGGAAAGGAGGTAGAGAAGTGGATGCAATTCGAAGGGGCACAGAGCGGTCTTCCGAATATTGGCAGTACTGTTGTCTATTTTTGACCTAATGGTATTTTCATCAGTGTTTACATCACAATTTGTTGTATATTTATCTTTTGCACTTTCCTGCATTTCCATTATATTTTTCAATGCAGTGTTATAGAAAAAAATTAATATTTAAAAAAATTAGAATGTTACTTTCTTTAGAGAGAATTTTCTCTTTAGAAAGTATAATTTAGTACGATACTCCTCGTAACTTGATATTTTTATTGTATTTTGCTTTTTAAAGCCAGAATCTTTATTGCTTGACTAGTCATTGAAATCCTTAAGATGAACTGGATACCGCGACAGCTGCCCTTTTGGGTTTAAGTGTTGTTCCTTCGTGGAATCCATGCCTGAATCTGCTGTATACAGATTTTAGGTGCCGCATTTGACCAGTCCCGGTGGTATTTCGTCTTTTAGCTTTACCACTCCAGTTACACTTTCTCCTTTGTTTGGCAGGACAGCCACATCTGCCGCAGGTTGGCTTCTGAAGGTGGTAGGATTTAGAGCCGCACCAGCAGCACAGCGTGTGTGCCTTATTCTGATGCTTTCCAAATGATGAGGCTCGCTTTGTCATCTTGCTCTACCCAACTTTCTATATTTTTAATATTAACTCTGCTGCTGCTGCTGCTAAGTCACTTCAGTCATGTCTGACTCTGTGCAACCCCATAGACAGCAGCCCACTAGGCTCCCCTGTCCCTGGGATTCTCCAGGCAAGAACATTGGAGTGGGTTGCCATTTCCTTCTCCAATGCATGAAAGTGAAAGGTGAAAGTGAAGTCGCTCAGTCATATCCGACTCTTGGCAACCCCATGGACTGCAGCCTACCAGGCTCCTCCGTCCATGGGGGTTTCCCAGGCAAGAGTACTAGAGTGGAATGCCATTGCCTTCTCCCATATTAACGATAACAGTTTATAAATACTGGAAGTAAAAAATTGCCCTCTGGAGATTTTATTGTAATAAAACCAAAGTCATAGTTTTAACTACTCAGCAGGGAACTTGCTTACCTCCTGAGGTTTGGTTTTCTCACCAGTACAGTGAGGAGTGGGCTAGAAACTCTTTCTGGTTGTGGGTGGGGCACCAGGGCAGGAAGAACACAGGGGATCAGTTAGCAAGATTCTTAGTCTGTTCTCAGCTTCAATCAACCCTTTCTGATTGAAAAAGTGTCAAAAATTGGCTAATTATCTAAAAGCTTTTTATATAAGTTCCTTAAAAATTTATTTATAGTATGCCATTTAATATCATTAAGATAATTCCATGTGCATGTAAAAAAAAAACTTATTTTAAATTCCAGTGATGGCTCAAAATGTCTGTCCTACTTTTTTAGGTTTCCACTTGCTTAAAATATTTAAAATAAAAAAATTGAACCCAAGGGCCAATAGGAATTTGGAAAAACAAGCATGGATAGAAAATTAAGAATGTGTTAAAGTCCTGTAACTAAATCCTAATTTGTATCATATTATGGAGAAAACGTAAAGTTATGGAAGCAGCCTTTAGCAAAAGTACAGATAATAACTTCAACCCTGTTTTTCTAGAATTGGAAAAAATGACTTAGAGCTTGAGTTTCTATTATGAATGGTCATGTATTTAAAAATTTTTAAAGGTCTTACTTTGGAGAGCGATATGGGGGTTTTCTAAAATATATAAAATAGTAGCTTATCTTTGTGTTTTATTATACATGATAAAGTTTTAAATTTGTATGTAGTAAAATATAGAATTCCCTACTCTGTGATTCCTTTTAATCTTTGCCTAGAAAGTAGTTCCTCATTCCTTTCTCATTCATTTAATTAATCTTTCATTTATTTAATAAATACTGAACATTTAATATGGTCTAAGTATACATCAGAAAACAAAAATAAACAATATTTTCTACCCTCTTGGACCTTACTTGCAGAGGAAGTAGACAAGAAAACATAATTAATAAGTATATTATTTGATGTGTTAGAAGGTAGTAAGTGCCATGAGCGGAAAAAAAGTAAAGCAGAGCTATGGAGATCAATAGTGAGAGGAGGTAGGGGATTGTAATTATAAACAAGGGAGGGTCAGAGTAGAACTCATTTAAAAAGGCTATTTAACATGATATTTAAAGGAAGCGAGTGAATGAGGCATGCAGATATTTGGGGGAAGAATTTTCTAGGTGAAAGGAATAATATAAACAAAGTTTCTGAGGTCAGAGGTTGCCTGGATTGTTGAAGAAACAGCCTGAAGTCCACGAAGGCTGGAGCAGAGTGACAAGGTGGGAGATTAAGAGGGGTAAGGGGACTTTTGTGAGACTCTAAGAAGTCTGACATTCACTGTGAATAAAATGGGAGCCATTGAAAGGCTCATAATGTAACTTGGGTTTTGACAGGGTCACTGTAGCTGTTCTTCTGAAAATGACTGTAGGGAGACAAGAATAGAAGCGAGTGACCTGTTAAAAGACTATTACAATAATCCTGGCAAGATGCGGGGGTGACCCGGATCATAGTGTAACAGTGGAAGTAGTAACAAGTGGTCAAATTTTGGATATATGGTGAAGGTAGAATTCCAATGGAAGAATGGACTTTTTCTCAGCTGAGATGAAGACTATGGGTGGGAAAGAGATGGATAAGATTAGTTCAGTTTTTGACATCTTAAATTAGGTGCCCATTTGATATTACAGTAAGTACCTTTTGTACATACAAACTTTCAAGTTGAGAACTTTCAAAAATGTGAACATGCATTCTCTCAGCACCAGGCATGAATGAAACTGCAGCTTGCCCTCCGTGAGCTTCCCTGGGGGCCAGCTGCTGAAGAATCTGCCTGCAATGTGGGAGACCTGGGTTCAACCCCTGGGTTGCGAAGATTCCCTGGAGAAGGGCACCCACTCTAGTATTCTAACCTAGAGAATTCCATGGGCTGTATAGCATGGGGTCTCAAAGAGTCAGATACGACTCAGTGATTTTCACCATTCACTCTATCTCCTACTGCTGATGATCCTTCAGCTCTACCGTCTCCCACCTCCTCTCCCTCCTCTAGTCAGTAACTCTTGCCTGTTCACTTGATGCCGAATCATATATATTAGCTGCTGTACTGTACTACTGTACTTTTTAAAGTCCTGTACTATAAGGCTAAAAACATTTTCTTTATTTTTTGTGCTTTTAATGTATTATTTGTGTGAAAGTATTAATAAACCTATTAAAGTACAGTACTATGCGTTAGTTGGGTACTTCTGCTACCTTTGTTTGACTTAAAAATTAAACTAGACTCATGAACACACTCTAGGAACTGAACTCATTTGTATGTAAGGGACTTACTATAAATGACAGTGTTGAGTACTGTACTAGACTGAATAGCATCCCCTCAAAATCAGGTCCACTCAGAACTTCAGAATATGGCCTTATTTGGAAATAGGATCTTTGCAAATGTAATTATTTAAATTACATTAATCATACTGGATTAACATCAGTTCTGATCCTGTGACAGATGTCGTTATGTGAAGGTGAGGTGAACACACAGGGACACACAAGGGACAGTACAATGCGAGGACAGAGGCAGAGACTGGAGCAACATGTCTATAAATTATTGATAAGACATGCCTGAGATTGCCTGCAAGTACCAGATGCTTTGAGAGAGACACAGAGCAGCTTCTCTCTCAATGCCTCCAGCAGCCAACCCTGCTGATACCTTGATTTCAGATTTCTGGCCTTCTGAACTGTGAGCAAATAAATTTGAGTTTTATGCCACCCAGTTTGTAGTAATTTGTTAGGGCAACGCTAAGTGAGCAACTGAAAACATGAGTAAAGTTTAGGGAAAAGATCTGGACTGGAGATATAAATTTGTGTATTGAAATCATATAGATAATATTTAGAGCCTTGAAATTCAGTTTCAAGTAAATGATATAATTAGGCTGGGGAATAGATCCAAATTCTGCGCCATGGGGCCCTCAACATTCATAGTTTGAGACGATGAAGACCAGGTAAAGAAAGTGACCAATGCAGTTGAAGGGAAAGCCTGAGTGTGGTATCCTCAAGTTAAACAGAGTCTATTTAGGGACTTCCCTGGTGGTCCATTGGTTAAGAATCTGAGTTGCAATGCAGAGGACATTCCCCAATTCCTGGTTGGGGAACTAAGATCCCATATGCCTTAAGGCATCTAAGCCAGCGTGCCACAACTACTGAGCCTGTGACCCACTAGAGAGTCTGTGTACTGCAACAAAAACCCCACATACTGCAAATAAGACCAGGTGCAGCCAAATAAATAAACAAAAGAGTCTATTTAGATGGAGTACTATCAGCTAAAACAAGCAAGATGAAAAACTGGAAATTAATATTGAATTGATTAATGCAGTGGTCATTTGGCAAGTTTCATAAAGAGAATTTTGTTGGTGTGCTGGCAGATAAAGCCTGATTTGGAATGGATTTAGGGGAGAATGTGGGGAAAAACTGTAAACAATGATTGTAAACAAGACAAGTAGCAAAACAAAATAATTTTGTTTTAAACAAGAGCAGTCCAGCCCCAGTGGACCCAGGGAATTCGAAGCGGGGACAGAGTCAGCGTCCTAAGAAAGAACTATTTAATTCGAAAAGAGAGATTAGGAAAGAATAGGGTAGTAGGAAAATTAGTGGAGAAAAGATGCTAAATAACTTGGTTTACGTGAAAAACCAATAAAACTCCAAGACAAGAAATTTGCATCATCTACGTAGGCCACCAGCACCCGCTTGAATAGCGGAGGGTGGCCTGCCTTGGGCTCCCTCTCGCGTGGGTCTTAGAAGCCAGGGCAAGTAAGTAGACATGGCGAGCCTCCACGTTCCAAATGGGAATTCAGCCAGAAAAGAAGAGAATGAGAAAAGACCACACGGGGAAACCAGTCTTTCCAGGAACTGGTCCCGTTTCTTTATTTTCCAGGTCCACTTTTTACTTCAAGTTATACATAGAGAAAAATGCAAGAAACAGAGTCACGTAGTGTCAGCTGCTCTGACTCTTATCAGCATATCTTTGTTCTTACAAAGGTCTTACATTTGTTTACAATATCTTCTGGTCTGGAGGCCAACCAACATTTTATGGCCCCACCTTACTTTCTATTGATAAAGGTTAGTCGATCAGAAAACTTGTTTCCCCTTAAGATCTACTTAGTCTTAAGATAGTGATAAAGTTACATTCTTACATAGCAAGGACACAAGGATTTATAACAAAGAAAGAGGAGTACAGTGATTTATAACAAAGAGAAAATTCATTAACTCAAAAGTCTAGCATTGCTAACATCAAAACCTACATTCCAATCACACTGATTAACATACTCCCAGGTGCCTAAGGATATGGAGGCCTGGCAGCAATCATTAACTCAGCAATGAAACCCCTCACCAACATAATTTCTAACTCGCTAATACTATACTAATAATTTTCTAACTTCTCAAAAGAATCTGTTTTTAGAAAGTTTAAAGCATCTCGTGCCTCTTACGGTTGGGAGGCTGTAAACAATCACATGTTGCCGGATAATCCTGTCAGGCAGGCTAGAGAGCCTTCAGAAGAGTTTGTAAGTTGAAACATTCTTGTCATGCCCAGGAATTTTTATTAACTGGAACTGTAAGTTAACTCCTTCTCCGAGAGAGGTGGTGGGGGACAGCCCCCCGTAAAGTCAGAGGTGTAGATGAGAGCATAAAGCAAGTAAAGTAGGCAGACTCTGGTTTGGGGGGTAGATGCTCGGGAACAGGTGGTCTGCTGAGGCTTGATCCTGCCTCCTTCCTTGTGACCTTTGCCACAGGCAGAGTTCCTCATGCTGGCTCCCTGCAGGTTAAGACTCTGCCCTTCCATGGCAGCGGGTGTGGCTTCAATCCTGGTGAGGGAAGTAGGATCTGACATGCCTCCCTGTGCAGCTAAAAACAAACAAAACAATAAAACAACAAAAAAGAGGAGTCAAAATAGAGTTTATGGGAAAATGTCAATAAGTGGGGTCATGAGAGGGCTATTTTAAAACTGGAAAAATAACAGCATGTTTATATGAAGGAGAGAGTGATGCGGAAGAGAGATAAAAACCCATCCGTATAAGAGACGCAGAGAATGAGTGATGTCCTTGGATAGGGGAGAAGGGATGAGATCTGGTACAAAACGGTCCAAAATGGTAACAAGGAAACACAGCTGGCTTCTGAGCACTTGAAATGTGGCAAGTCCTAATTGAGATGTGGTGTAAGCACAAAATACATACCAGATTTCACAGACTTAGTATGAACAAAACTTTAATGTTAATTATACATTCAAATGATATTTGGGATATACTGAGTTAAATGAAAGGTGCTATTAAAATTATTTTCACATATGCTTTTTACCTTTTATATTGGTACTAGAAAATTTTTAATTCTACATGTGACTCACATTACGTTTCTTAAAAAAATTTTTTTTTATTTTTCATTGTTTGGCTGCATTATGTACATGTAGGATCTTAGTTCTCTGACCAAGGATCGAACCTGTGCCCCCTGCTTTGAAAGCATGGAGTCTTAAACCACTGGACTACCAGCAAAGTCCCTCACATTACATTTCTATTGGATGAACTGCCCTCCTAGAGAAGCAGGATAATTTGTCTCAAATAATAAGAGGGAAAGCAGAGTATAGGGGAAAACTGTCGGCTGGTGAGTAGAGGGGGTGGTGGGAAACTGAAATAGCTTCAGCTTTCCCAGTGAATGAAGAAACATAAATTGAGTTCTATTAATTTGTATTGAAGTCATTTTGGTATAGAATATAAAGCAAGAATCTAAACAGATTTTTTCCGCCTCAATAATGACCGTTTGTTCCACACCACGTATTGAATAAAGTTTCTTCCCCATTGATGTGTGATGCCCTGCTTTTCATAATATAAATGCTATTTGTTTGTGAGGTGTCTGTTTCATCAATCTGAATTAATTGATTTAATTATTGTAACTGTTGAAGGGATTCAGAACATGACACTTCAAATATGCCACTTTGGGGTACTGATTATTTTCAGCTGAAGGCACTTAAGAAACACAGAGATATAAGCGGTTCTGTGCTCTCCTATTTTCTACCTAAAAGCAGGCCACAAAATTCCCCAAGAGAAAGGTGCCCTCACTGTACCAGAAGAGAAGATCATTCATAGACTGGAAAGCCAGCACTGAAATGGATCTGTATAATCCTACTGAAATAACCCTGATATTCCACTAATTTTCCCCATATATTTCCTAGTCACTTTCTCACAGCTTATTGTCCCCTAGCCCAAACCTCTCTGTTTTGTCACTTCCCCACAGATTTCTTGTTCTTTTGTTTAAAAGTGTACAAGTCCTCAGTTCTATTTCTTTTTCTTCATGAGACTCCCAGGTACATGGAAAACCAGTGGATACAATTTGTATGTTTTTTTCCTGTCTGTGCCAGTTTAATCTGCAGGTGCAGGCACAGATCCTGAAAGTTCTTCCTCCCCTATACTCTATAATATGCTCTGTATGTTAAGATTGTCTCTATCCCCTCTTCTTTTTCACAAAAGTATATTCTTCAGTATACTTGCTTGTTATATAATTCCAGATGAAATTTTAAGATGTTTTTCCAAGTTCCAAAAATTGCAAAGTAGAGACTTTGCCTCAGTTCAGTTCAGTTCAGTCACTCAGTTGGTTTTGTCAGTTGTCATGGTGGAGAGTTCTGACAAAACGTGGTTCACCAGAGAAGGGAATGGCAAACCACGTCAATATTCTCAATATTCTTGCCTTGAGAATCCCAGGAAGAGTATGAAGAGATTTTGCCTGGCATTACTGTAGTTTAAGAAAAAGTGACATCTCTGCAATATCCTGTTTTGCTGGTCAGTATCTTGGTATACCTTTCATTTTCTTCAAATTCATTTTCTCTCTCCGCAGTTTTATAGTTTTCCTCATATAGGTGCTACACATTTCTTTATATTTCTTGGGATTTTGATTTGGTGCTTGTTATGACTTTTACAAATGTATCTTTTTTTCCTCCATTACGATTTTTATTTGGTAAGTCCTGATGGACTAGCAAGTGCTGAACTTTTGTATCTGAAGCTTGTATTTACTCTCTACCACTTGTCATGACCTATTATGTTCCATGAGGAAACTGAGATTAATTAAAGTATTATTTTAATAGTTTTTAGTTGATTTTCTGAGGTTTTCTCTATATGCAAATAGTGATCAGCATAAAATGATAACCATGTCTCTATCTCTTCAATAATCACGTCTTTTACTTCCTTCCTTTGTCTTCTTTAAGGGCAAGCTAAACATTATTTAAACCTCTTTAATCTCTGAGGCACATCATTATGGAGATAGCAGTAATGATAAATTATATAGGGCTTTTCTACTCCAGGTTGAAACTGCTATCACATCTGTTGTAGTCCCCAGCTACTCTACCTCGCTTATTCTGTAGCTTCTAACCTGATAAATAATAAATTGTTAAAATGATACACTAATTTTAGACTATTTTCCCATTTGGGTTGATGGAGTGTTTCATTGGAAAGTGGTGTCTCTGGCAGCTGTTTTATGTGCAGGGACACTTTCTTGCTCATCCTAAACACTTGAAATTACCAAAAGCATGCCCTGACTGTGTTTCATTAAAAATAAATCATCAGGATGTGAGTTAGGAGACATGGATTTCTAGTTTATTAACTTGCAATAATTTGTCACTTCATCCTCTGGGTCTCTCATCTATCAAATGGCTATGAATAGGATACAGTATTAATATTGTCCATTTGTACAAATAGCATGTTTCTAATTTTTTTTTCACACACATTATTCATTTTTCCTTCTAATAACCTGTAAGCAATCAGGTCAGGGACTATCATTCCCATTTTACAGAATACTGAAGCACAGGAGACTGGGTTATACAGACTCACAGGGGACTGGGTTGTACAGGAGACTATGTTGTACAGACTCTAGGTTTCTAGATGTTGAGCCTGACCTAGAACCTGTTTTCTAGTTCACTGTGTTCTTTGGATGAAAATCCTTAAAATCCATCAGAGCCTATTCCTTTAGTATATCTAGTTAGCTGGTAAACCTACCATTAGTAGATTTGGCAGACTTGCATGGGGATATGCAGGACGTGGTTCCCCTGGTCTCTAGCACCCTAGACTGGGGTACTCCTAATCTCAGTATGGATCCTTTCCAAAGCACAAACTAGTTTGTTATTCTCTGGGCCTGGGGTCTGGTTTTACTGGGAGAGTGTGTGTGAGGACTTTAGGGCCAGTTGAAAAGTGGGAGGGCACAGTCCTCAAGACAGTCCTCATTTCTAACACCAACTGCAAGTTCAAGGGGCTCCCCAAACCACCCTCTGATTTGTAGTTCTCTAGAAAGATGCACAGAACACACTGAAAAGTGGTAGATTCACAGTTATGATTTATAACTGGAAAGGGATACATATATTAAGACTAGCTACAGGAAGATACACTGAGAGTAGAGTCTAGGAGGTTTGAAATGCAGAGCTTGTGTGGTCTTCTTTTCTCTCTGGGGAGCCAGAGGCATAATAATATCAACATGTGATGGTATGCACAGAGTATCGCCAACCAGAGAGGCTGAGGTGTCTGGTTTTTACTGAGGTCCATTACATAGGTGGTAGGTCAAATGGTAGCTCAATTGGTAAAGCATCTGCCTGCAAAGGCAAGAGACCAGGGTTCAGTCCCTGGGTTGGGAAGTTCCTCTGGAGAAGGGAATGGCAATCCATTCCAGTATTCTTGCCTGGAGAATTCCATGGACAGAGAAGCCTGGTAGGCTACAGTTCATGGGGTTGCAAAGAGTCGGACACAACCGAGCTACTAACACAGTCCACAGTCCACATTACATAAATGTGACTGATCAGTTGCCCACGTGGTCAGTGTTCAGGTTCCTGATCCTGGGAGACCCAAAGCCTCTGCTCTGAGTCCTGCTGTTGGTCAGTCTGGTGTGGCCTGCCCCATCCTAAATCACTTTATTGGATGATCTACTGCCCCCAGAAGAAAAAAAAGACATCAGAGATCACCTCCCAGCAGTTGAGGACAAAGATCAGATCTCTTGCAATGAAGGTTAATTCTTCACTACACAGGGCAGCTGACAGCTCTTTGCTTCCTGTATAGTGAGGAAGAGAGCTCAAGAGCTTCAGTTCAGGGGATATTTTTGAAAGAGAGTTTGCTTTGGCTGTGCCTGAAATGCTCTGCTCTTTAGCTCTCCAAGGAAAATGAGCTCACCCCTCATTGAAAAAGCCCTTAACCAATCAGTAGCACAAACAGCATACCCCAGGAGGCCTCAGTTCTCTAATCAGCAACCTGAATCACACTGAGGAAATTGCCCTTAACATGTCATCCAAATTTTATGTAGACCCAAATGTTTCATTTAAATGTAAAACAAAGATAACAGAGTGTATCTGAGTGAAACGTGCCTCTCTTCCAATCATGCTGCTCTTTCCCTAGCACTCAAAATTCAAACCCCACTGAGAAGTTACCCTATATCACCTTCCCAGCCAGCAAAACTCCCACCAGAGAAAGCCAGCTCTTCTTGAAACATTTCTCCAGCACATATCTCCAGATACAAAGACTGTCAGTCAATGACAAAGAACCAACTTGGTAACAGGCCCTAGACTAGCACTGTGGAGAACACAGGGGTGAATCAGTGAGGCATCCTGCCCTCCGAGATCTGGCAGTCTACACACAAAAATGGCCTGAGAGTGGAGGGAAGGTGTTGTCATATAGACTTACAGGGAAGGGAAATAACTTCTCCCTCAGAGCCTGGGACTCAGGCCCATGTCTTGTCCTTTCTAAGGCAGAGAAGTCTTTCTCTGCGACCTAGTCCTGGAACATCTATTTTTCTTTGCAACTCAAACCAAACCCTGGACCTCACAGGACCTGATACTGAGCAGGGCCCTGTGGGGCTTTGGGGGCACAATGCCTTTCTGTGTCCCTCATTTCTTTGATTATAGAAAACAGTCTTCATTCTGCTTTCATGACCTTCTCTGAGTTCTAACCGGTAGATTCTAGCAGATGTTAATTAAGGAAGGGAGGGGAGGAGACACCAGGGAGAAACAAATGGTCAAGAGCAGTCCTGGGGTAAAATCCTGATTCTCCATCAGTGCATACACATATGACAATATCTTATTTTGCAAACACTGAAACCCCAGGTGGGAGAAATTAATGATTAACGATGGTAGGCTGCCCATAAGCATATAGACCCCAGACCAGTTGGACCCACTTCTCACTATCTTTGTGGCTGAGTCCAAGCTTGCTCTGCTAGCCACATGACAGGCCAATAAAATCAGAGAGGAGGTATTGAGGCAAGGAATATAACTGTATTTGGAAAGCTGACTGACTGAGAAGATGGCAGACTAATGTCTCAAAATAACAATCTTATCAGGGTCTGGATGCTAGTTTCTTTTATAGAACAGAGAGAGAGAGAAGAGGTAAGAAAGTAAAGTAAAAAGGCCATGTATCTTGCAGAACAGGAGGTGTGTTAATTTCTTCTTTTCTGCAGCCATTCACAGGTGGGCTGGGTCAGAATGTCTCTAACAAAGGCACTTTAACAGTGAAGTAGAGGTGCAGGGTTCTCTGAGGCAGGCCATTATGTGTGATTAAAATAACAAAAGCAACAAAAGCAAAGATTAAAGTTAAAGAAACAGATTCAGCACAGAAGCAGAATTCGCTTCTCCCAGCAACATCTTCTCTAAACTGGGGCATGCAGTTTTGAGGGCATTAGCCTGCTTTGGCTGGCAAAGTATATCCTTTTCTACCTCACAAAAATTCTGTCTCCAAGATTCAATTTTACACCAGTGTAAAGAGAAGTTGAGTTTTCGACATCAGTCCCCACTGAGGTGTTTTTTGACAAAAGCACCTCAGTGCCCCCTGTTTCTTGTTTGTAGATAAAGGCTGTAGTCTCCTTGGTCTTTCCTGACTCTCAAAGAGCAGACTTAAGCAGTTACTAAGTTAGAGAGTAAGAGAAAGCAGAAACAAAGGAAAAGCAGTCAAGAAACAATAGTTCAATGATAAAAGGGTCCTAGTTCCTCCTCAAGGGAGGAAGAACTATTGAAAACATATCTGAATTGTTCTTCAGGAATGAAGGCCCCCCACACTCAGATCGGAGGATGGTGACTTCCTGCTAAGCACAAGTACGGAGACCCCAAACTGGTTGAAATCAGAAGGTTGATGATTAAATAAGAGTCCCAAACCATCAAACTGTAACCTCATCACCAACAACCAATCAGAAAAAAGTCATGCTCCCTGCATTCCCTCACTCCAAATGTTCTTTTTAAAAGACCTCCCCGAAAATCATCTGGAAGGTTGAGGCTTTGAGCAAGAGCTGCTTGTTTTCCTTGCTTGGCATCTGCAGTAAATGCTGTGCTTTCCTTCACTACAAACTGGTGTTGGTAAACTGGATTTTCTGTGCAGCATATAAGTGGACCCAGGTTTAGTTTTATATCAAAATCAGGCTTCTTTTTGGAAATTCCAGCCAAAAGATCAAGACACACCAATTCTATTAGCTGGAATATGTTTCCACTGGGGGTGGGAGTAAGTTAGGTGTTCTTAGCCATGCATTTCTTCAGCTACTTCAGGGTGTCAACAGTGCCTGTGGTGGAGAGCTTAGTGCACAAATGTAATAGGTCTAGGGGTTGAATGTGATGCTGAAAGCCTAGCTTCTCTGTATATTGGTGCCAAATGAAATCTTGGAGACAGAGTTTTGGGAGAAGTAGGAAAGGATAGCTGTATTACTTTGCCAGATAAAGGGGGCAACAGCAGGCTCATGCCTTCAAAAACATGTGTCCCAACTTGGAGGAGACAGTGAGAAGCTTCATGTAATTGTTCAAAGAGGATGATCAGCTCATGGACATTCTTCTGACAGGTTGGTGGTGAGGTAAGTAGGAGTCAGCTTCTTTTTCAGGTCCAACTGCTCTGGAGTCTACATGCTTGTGGGTAGCATATCAGTTCAGTTCAGTTCAGTCGCTCAGTTGTGTCTGACTCTTTGTGACCCCATGGACTGACTGCAGCACGCCAGGCTTCCCTGTTCCCCACCAACTCCCGGAGCCTACTCAAACTCATGTCCATTGATTTGGTGATGCTATCTAACCATCTCACCCTATGTTGTCCCCTTCTTTCCTGCCTTCAGTCTTTCCCAGCATCAGGGTCCTTTGCAATGAATCAGCTCTTCATATCATTTGGCCAAAGTATTGGAGTTTCAGCTTCATCATCAGTCCTTCCAATGAATATTCAGGACTGATTTCCTTTAGGATGGACTGGTTTCCTTTAGGATGGACTGGTTTGATCTCCTTGCAGTCCAAGGAACTCCCAAGAGTCTTCTCCAACACTACAGTTCAAAAGCATCAATTCTTTGGCGCTTAACTTTCTTTATAGTACAACTCTCACATCCATACATGACTACTGGAAAAATCATAGCTTTGACTAGATGGACCTTTGTCGGTAAAGTAATGTCTCTGTTTTTGATATGCTGTCTAGGTTGGTCATAACTTTCCTTCCAAGGAGCAAATGACTTTTAATTTCATGGCTGCAGTCACCATCTGTAGTAATTTTGAAGCCCCTCAAAATAAAGTCTCTATTTCCATTGTTTCCCCGTTTGTTTGCCATGAAGTGATGGGACTGGATACCATGATCTTTGTTTTCTGAATGTTGAGTTTTAAGCCAACTTTTTCACTCTCCTCTTTCACTTTCATTAAGAGGCTCTTTAATTCTTCACTTTCTGCCATAAGGGTGGTGTCATCTGCATATCTGAGGTTATTGATATTTTTCCTGGCAATCTTGATTCCAGCTTGTGCTTCATCCAGCCCAACATTTTGCATGATGTACTCTGCATTTAAGCTAACTAAGCAGGCTCCAGTCTGTTGTCTGTTGTTCCATGTCTATTTCTAACTGTTGCTTCTTCATCTGCATACAGATTTCTCAGGAGGCAGGTCAGGTGGTCTGTTATTCTCATCTGTTTCAAGAATTTTCCATAGTATGTGGTGATTCACACAGTCAAATACTTTGGCATAGTCAATAAACCAGAAGTAGATGTTTTTCTGGAACTCTCTTGCTTTTTCAATGATCCAACGGATGTTGGCAATTTGATCTCTGATTCCTCTGCCTTCTCTAAATCCAAGTTGAACATCTGGAAGTTCATGAGTAGCGTATAATTTATCATTAACTTCTCCCACCTGGAGGGGGTTTCAGTTCCAGAAAAATAGCTCGAAGATATTTTTGTGTGTATCCATTGATGAGGAAATAGGATCTTGCCCCAAGGCTGCTTTTGACTGTTTCTCCCTTGTCTCATATCCCCTCCCTTCCTTATTTAACAACTGCTTGAATCTGCCCATTGGAAACCAAGGAAGATCATGGAGGCTGAATGAAGGCTGTTTACTGTAATCAAAGAAATGAGGAACACAGAAAGGCCTGTGTCCATGATCCCCACAGAGCCTTCCCAGTATCAAATGAAGCCCTGGAACTTTCTCAGTTGAGCTGCCATGATCTTTGGTGAGTTGTGGGAGACAGAGAGGTGTGTTTCTAGAAAAACAAGACGAAGCACTGAGCTGTTAGCAAAGACACTCGCTTCTCTGTTTGCTTAATGGATGATAAAATTAAGTTCAAGGGTAAAGAGAGAACTGTTTTACTTATTAAATTCCTCATTAGAATTTACATATTAGACGACCTTTCTCAAAAGCCACAAAATGGTTTCATTTTTCTAGTAAAATAAAATGTGGTTAAAGTGGGTCTGAGGCAGTGAGGAGCTACTGCTATTATTAAAAACAAGAGACTCAGAAGCCCTGTCTCAGTCCATAAGCAAATTGTGGGCAGTCGCTTTGCTGCTGCCTCAGTTTCCCCATCTGTCAAAAGCAGCCCAGAGCTCTGGCCACCTACTCCATCCCCACATCAACCAGCCACAACTTTCAATGCTGTCATTTCCCTCCAGATCAGTCTTTGTTCTTTTATTTCTTTTTTCTTTTGTCTGCGATTAACACTGCTGTGGACATGTGCCCAGCTGCTCAGTCATGTCCAACTCTTTGTGATCCCATGGACTATAGCCCACCATGCTCCTTTGTCAATGGAATTTCCTAAGCAAGAATGCTGAGTGGGTTGCCATTTCCTCCTCCGGGGTATCTTCCTGAACCGAGGACTGACTCTGCATCTCCTGTGGCTCCTGCATTGGCAGACAGATTTTTTTTTTTTTTTTTTTTTTACCACTGAGCTACTGGGAAGCCCTTAGCATTGTTACTATTGCTTTATTTTTATTAACATTTGCCTCATTGTCTTTTTCCCTTCCCTTTATTTTCCCTTCTAAGACATGGCTGACAATGGCCTCCTTCCCAGGGCTTACATTCAGCTTTCAAGGATGAGCTGCCTACTCACTCAACCCTGTAAATGAACTGGTCCTGTTATCTAAAAACTAGGTTCCTCTCTTGGTGGGTGAGGAGTCAAGAGACAATCAAGCTAAAGCACAGGAGAAGGAAGGATTTATTACTGCTTGCAGCAAATAAGGAAAACACTGAGGCTCTTTCCCAAAGCAGTGTCTCTTAGACAGCAAAACTGGGGAAGTGTTAAGCTAAGGGAACATCCATATTCATGAAAGGGCCTGAGCAGAATTGGGGCCAAGGTCAATTGAGTCCAGCCTTAGTTGACTGAAGTCAGAAGGGTGAAAAAGTACTTCCTAGGTGGCGCAGTTATAAAGAATCTGCCCACCAGTGCTGAAGACACCGTAAATCTGGGTTCTATCTCTGGGTTAGAAAGATCCCTGGAGGAGGAAATGGCAAGTTACTTCAGTATTCTTGCCTAAAGGATCCCATGGACAGAGAAGCCTGGGCCATTTCCTCCTCCAGGGGGTCTTCCCAATCCAGGGATCAGACACGCATCTCTTATGCCTCCTACAGTGGCAGGCAGGTTCTTTACCACTAGTGCCACCTGGAAAGCCAAAGTTAACTTTGTTACTGTTTCTTTGAGCGGGGAGAGAACATCTGTAGGGGTCCTGGGCCTCAATTTGAGGAGATCGAGAGAGGGAGTTCTGGGCTTGTGCTTGCAGATGTCAGGAGGGGAGCGATCCAGGGAGCTGGGCTTATTGTCAGAATTCTCTGATGGTTACTTCAGTTCATTTCAGTTCAGTTCAGTTCATTTCAGTCACTCAGTTGCATCCGACTCTCCACGACCCCATGAATTGCAGCACGCCAGGCCTCCCTGTCCATCACCATCTCTCAGAATTCACTCAGACTCACGTTCCTCGAGTCCGTGATGCCATCCAGCCATCTCATCCTCTGTCATCCCCTTCTCCTCCTGCTCCCAATCCCTCCCAGCATCAGAGTCTTTTCCAATGAGTCAACACTTCACATGAGGTGGCCAAAGTACTGGAGTTTCAGCTTTAGCATCATTCCTTCCAAAGAAATCCCATGGCTGATCTCCTTCAGAATGGACTGGTTGGATCTCCTTGCAGTCCAAGGGACTCCTCAAGAGTCTTCTCCAACACCACAGTTCAAAAGCATCAGTTCTTCGGTGCTCAGCTTTCTTCACAGTCCAACTCTCACATCCATACATGACCACTGGAAAAACCATAGCCTTGACTAGATGGACCTTCGTCGGCAAAGTTATGTCTCTGCTTTTGAATATACTATCTAGGTTTGTCATAACTTCCCTTCCAAGGAGTAAGCATCTTTTAATTTCATGGCTACAGTCACCATCTGCAGTGATTTTGGAGCCCCCAAAATAAAGTCTGACACTGTGGTTATTTCAGTAGGGCAGACTAAAGGCAGCCTAAAGGTGAAAATGACAAAGAAGCACTGTCCCTAATTTTAGCTGGGGACAAGGATGTTTGTGTTTTGTCTGTGTTCATACTTGATTGCTGAAGGATCTTGTCCATATACTGATCCATCACAATCACAGAGTAGCCTTGTCTGATGCTGCTGTTCTGTGTGGTTGTTTGCCTTCAGTAGGAAAACAGTAAATCCTAGCTGTCGTCATGGCCAGCTGAGAGCAACTCAATTCCACTCCCTAAAGTCGGGGACTGCTTTCTCCCTTCTCAGCCTGCAGAGGCTTTGTGTTATCTTTTGCCCAAGTTCATCTCTCCCCATCCTCAGAGCTGGAGAAAAGAAAGTGAACAAAATGGAAGTTGGTGCTCATGGTCCAGGAAGCAGCCGTGCCCCTGCCCGACTCTGACTGGAGATGCTTCCTTACCTGTCCCTCCTGACCCTCCTAGGCTCCTCACTTCCATCTTGCTCCAGCAGTCCTCTGCCCTTCCTTCTTTTCTCAACCTAAATCTTACCTAGACTTCCCAGGTGGCTCAGCGGTAAAGAATTTGCTTGCCAATGCAGGTTTGATTTCTAGGTTGGGAAGATCCCCTGTAGGAGGAAATGGAAACTCATTCCAGTATTCTTTACTGGAAAATCCCATGGACAGAGGAGCCTGGTGGGCTATAGTCCATAGGGTCACAAAGAGTCGGACCCAACTGAGTATACACACAAACCCTATCCAGACCAGACAGAGTCACAGAGACCAGTGATGCGGTTCGGGATGCAGACATCAAAATATGGCTCCTTCTTATATTGACTATTTTAAGCTGAAAAAGTTTGAGAAAATGGCCCAAATAGGAATGTTACTCTGAGCTCCTTCCCCCCTCACCCTGCTTCCTTGAGACAGGCATGAAACTCTCATGTGAGACATCCCCTCACCGTACCTGGAGGAGAGGAACATGCTTGTCTCCAAAACAAGACAAAACAATGCCAAGGAGAATCCTAACAAACAGGTCTTGCTAAGTTTCCCCAGTTACTACACTTACCTCGCACTTCTTGCCCTATCCTATCTCCCATGACTGTCCACTTTTCTCAAAGCCAGCACTGAAATACTCAAGTCTAGCTCTTTCCTCAGGTCTTCAATTCCTTACAAAGATGTCTGTGTCCCATAAAACTTATACTAAATACATCTGTATACCTTTTCTCCTGTTAATCTGCCTTTGCCAGTTTAATTTTCAGACCCAGTCAAGGCCCTAGGAGGGCCCAGGAGAACTTTCCTTCCCTACCCCAGAGGCAGCTTTCCCCCTCTCTGACTACTGCTGAAAGCTTGGCTTCTCTGTACTCAGGTGCTGTATGGAATCTCAGAGACACAGTTTTGGGTGAAGGAGACACAGTTTATTACTTTGCCAGGCAAAGGGGACCACAGTGGGCTAATGCCCTCAAAACCATGTATTCCACCTTGGGGAAGATAGTGAGAAGTTCAATAATAGTTGTTCAAAGAGGGTGTGATCAGCTTGTGGACATTCTTCTGATAGGTTGGTGGTGAGGTAAGTAGGAGTCAGTATCATCAGTCTTCAGGTCTAACTGATCTGGGTTCTACACACTTTTGGGCTGCCTACCACTCATCCTTAACTTTCCCCCCTGGAGGGGATTTCAGTATCTGCAAAATAGCTCAGAGGTATTGTTCTGAGTATTCACTGATGGGGAAATAGGACCTTGCTCCAGCCTGTTCTTGACTGTTTCTCCCTGATCTTGCACCACCCCCTGCTTCCCTAATTAACAACTGTTTGAATCTGTCCATTGGAACTCAGAAAGGTCATGGAAGCTGAATGAAGGCAAACAATCAAAGAAATGAGGGATACAGAAAGGCTTTGTGCCCAGGGGCCACACAGGGCCCTGCTTGGTATCATAACTGCACGTTCATTATGGTCATCACCCCATAGTATAGCCCCTAGTCATTTGGTAACTGCTTTACAAGGATATGTTTGGTTTTTCCAGTTGCACTGTGAAGAATCTAAGCTACTCCATTTTGTTAACAGAAAAACTCCATTTTGTAAGGTTCCGGGAAAAGAGCCTTTGGAAATCCCCTGACCTCACCCCACCACCCACGAGCCAATCGGACCCCAGACCAGAATCTCCTGACTTAACGTTCAGGACCTGGTGGTCTACCTAGGAAATAGGGACCAATCAAAAACCAACACACAACCCTTCAAAAGAAAGTGACCAATCAGACGTCCCCCTACCTAGAAATCCTTTTTTTTCCCCATGAACACTCCCTATATAAGCAATGTAACCCCAAACCCGGGGCTCCTCCCTATAGCCGCTGGATCAGTAATGGGGGAGCCCCAGCTCGAGCTTGGTAATAAAAACTCTCTTGCTTTTGCATCGAATATTGGCTCCCTGGTGGTCACTGGGAGATTTCGCAACTTGGGCATAACAACTGTAGGTCTTAGTCTGACTGGTTCTTTGTCATCATTCATGGTTCAACTTAAATGTAACCCTGAGGAAGGACTTTCCAGACAACCTTAAGTAAAATATACCCGCCCCTAGGCATCCTCTCTTTCAGTGTGTGCACTCAGTTTAGTTCAGTTGCTCAGTCATGTCTGACTCTTAAGACCCCATGGACTGCAGCTTGCCAGGCCTCCCTGTCCATTACCTACTCTCGGAGCTTCCTCAAACTCATGTCCATTGAGTCAGTGATGCCATCCAACCATCTCATCCTCTGTCATCCCCTTCTCTTCCTGCTTTCAATCTTTCCCAGCATCAGGGTCTTTTCCAATGAGTCAGTTCTTTGCATCAGGTGGCCAAAGTATTGGAGCTTCAGCTTCAGCATCAAACTTTCCAGTGAAAATTCAGGACTGATTTCATTTAAGATTGACTGGTTTGATCTTGCAGTCCAAGGGACTCTCAAGAGTCTTCTCCAACACCACAGTTCAAAAACATCCATTCTTCAGCACTCAGCTTTCTTTACGGTCCAACTCTCACGTCCATACATGACCAGTGGAAAAACCATAGCTTTGACTAGACAGACCTTTGTTGGCAAAGTAATGTCTCTGCTTTTTAATATGCTGACTAGGTTCCTTTTCTTCCAAGGAGCAAGCACCTTTAATTTCATGGCTGCAGTCACCATCTGCAGTGATTTTGGAACCCAAGAAAGTAAAGTTTCTCACTATTTCCATTGTTTCCCCATCTATTTGCCACGAAGTGATGGGACCAGATGCCATGATTTTAGTTTTTTGAATGTTGAGTTTTATGCCAGATTTTTCACTCTCTTCTTTCACTTTCATCAAGAGGTTCTTCAGTTCCTCTTTGCTTTCTGTCATAAGGGTGGTGTCATAAATGTTTGCATGCTCAGTTGCTAAGCTGGGTCTGACTGTTTGCGGCCCCAAGGACTGTAGCCCGCCAGGCTCCTCTAGCCATGGGATTCTCTAGGCAAGAATACTGGAGTGGGTTGCCATTTCCTTCCCCATGTGATGTTTTCTTCATTCATTGATCACTATCTGAAATGATTTTTACTTACTTATTTTCACCGGCCACCTGAATGTTAGTTGTTTATAAAAGCAACTATTTTGTCTGTCTTGTTCATCCCTATCTCTCCAAGATCTATTTCTAAATATAGGATTTTCTTTTCCAATTTTACCAAATCCAGTTTAAATTATAAACTGGAAAAATTCTACATACGGTTAAATTCCTGATTCTGTTTTCTGAAAAACTTAATCTGATTAGGCTGAAATGAAAATAACAATTATGGGGAGAGCAATGTCAAATAAAATTTTCATTTGCTTATTTAGGTCTTCCCTTTCCTGCCTAGTGTGACTTTTTATAGTTTTTGTGGTCAGGAAGTTCCATTTTTATCAGCTGACCCTGACTTCTGTATTGATTCAATTCAGCTGCTATTTATCAGGCAAATGTGTACAGAGTCCACAGCATCAAGCCAGGCAGGAGCCAAACCATGGATGGAGTATCTCTGCTCCTGAGATAAGGGGTCTTATCATTCATAGGACTCTTTATACTTTTAACAAATGATTCTTTTGGCCTTTCAATTATCTGTTTAATTGTTTAGCTTTTGTTGGCATTCAGTATCTGTGAGTGGGGAAATGGTTGCAGACAGTTAGAGATGTGGAAAAATCTCACCTACCTACATCAGTTTAAATGGTTCTTGGTTGCAAAGTACTAAATATGGCTGTTCATTCATAAAAAACAATAAAATAGAACTCTCTGTACACAGAGAAATGGGTCTGGAAGGTACCCAGAATGCTCTCTGGGAAAGAAGCAAGACTTGATAAAAAGAGTGAAGGCTTTACCTGTGAAGTGTGAATTTTTTCCATAGTCAGAATACTTTTGTATGTAATTTATATAATTAAAATAATTAAAAAAATAAGTATGTGAAAGGAAAATTCATGTTAAATGTCCTATTTTCAGATTCCATACCAAGGTCAAATGTGAGAGAAGAGCTCAACTCTCAATGAGATAATACAGTTTCATGACATTCACAACCAGGAGAAAGAAAAGAAGAGATCCTGGCGGTCTTTAGTGATTCTTTTGTAAGAAGCTGTGTGTTCCCAGCAGATGTTTTATTGATGACTCATGGTCCACATCTCATTCCCCAAGCACTTTCAGTTCCCTACTGAGACTTTCCATCTCTTTCCGATGCTGCGTTCCCCTACTCTACAAAGCTACTATCTTGTACCACTGCCAGTTTGTGACCTTTACTACTGCTGCTGACCGGACATGGATGGGAGGTCAGTTTCACTTTTGTCAGTCATCCTGCGAGCCAAGCCCCTAGGATAGGCTAAGTCACTTCAGTCATGTCCAACCCCTTGTGACCTTATGGACCGTATAGCCCACAAGGCTCCTTTGTCCATGGGATTCTTCAGGCAAGAATACTAAATTAGGTTGTCATTTCCTCCTCCAGGGAATCTTTCACAACCCCAGGGATTGAACCCATGTCTCTTATGTCTCCTGCATTGGCAGGTGGGTTCTTTACCACTATCCAAGCCCCTATCCCCTCCTACAGACACTAGGTATAACCTCAGCTCTTCTGGTGACTAGACCAGGCTAAAACCTTAACTCAAGGGCAGTCAAAACATATAGCCTAGTTCACTGTCCATGATACTCTGGCATGAAAAGTCTTTCCAAACAAGAATCAGTTAGCTTCAGCCACCTAACTTCCAGGAATTAGAATTAAGAAACACTGAGAGGAGGGGCAGCTTGCAGTGAGAACTGTTCAGCTTATGTAAAAGAAGGAGGCTTTGAGGTAAAGCAGAATCTGTGAGGAGCCATGAGCAGCCTGACTTCGAGAGGAAGCAGACTCGATGGACACATGGATGCTTTAAGAAAACAACAAAATTCTGTAAAGCAATTATCCTTCAATAAAAAAATAAATAAATAAAAAGAAAATATTGTGAGTAAATGTGGGAAAGGCAATCAACAGTGAAAGAGAATCAGAGTTGCCTAGAGGAGCAAATCTGCAGAGAGTAAGTGCAGCAGGTTCCGGAGGACACAGAAACTCCATCATCTGACCTCCCAGAAGGCTCTTGGCATGTCCATGAGTTTCTCATTGCAGTCTCCTCCAGCCTGGCTCTGACACTATTCAGACCTTCCTGAAACTGGGTGTTCTGCTTTCCTGGGGTTCTCTGAGACTTGACCATGAGGCTGAGATCACTGTTTCCTCATTTTTATAGGATTAAATATAGCACATTCTTCATGACTTGAGGTGATCTGAGTCTTTGGAGAAGGAAATGGAAACCCACTCCAGTATTCTTGCCTGGGAAATCCCATGCACAGAGGAGCCTGGGCAGGCTATAGTATACGGGGTTGCAAAGAGTCAGACACCATCTAGCAACTGAGCATGCATGTGTTGAGTCTTATTCTTCAAATCTAGAGAACCTAACTCAAATGGTCTCTTTGCCCTGAAGGTGTCCCCTTAGCACAGAAGGTGGAATATGTACAGCTGAGCATCGTGGAAAAGGCATGGTCTTCCAAACACGTTGGTCTGAGCTGCAGGCCAGCATCTGCCACCTGCCTGTGCGCTGTGGAGGCTTTGGGCAGGTTACTTACCTACTTTTAGTATTTGTCCTTCCTACCTGGAAATGCCTGTGGCTCAGGATTGCTATCAGGCCCAAGAATGGTTTATGTCAGGAGCTGGCATGATGCCCCACACAGTGCCTGGTACAAGTTCATGCCCTTCCTTCTCTCTGAATGCTTCCCGTCTTGCACAATAAAACCCCACCCACCCATTCCATTACCCTTCAGGGCAACAGCTATAGTTAAAATTGTCTGCTTCCTGTCTCCCTGGGTTCTGCTGTTTAACTCTTTTGAGCTCACACACTTAAAGAGTGAAAGCCAGTCTGGTCCAGGCCATAAACATAAATTTGAGGTCAGAGTTTGGGCCCATTTCATATGATAGCTACCGAGAGTTCAGTAGAATAATATGGTTGGAAGCCCACTATAATGTAATCAGTTTCACAGGGAGTTACCTGAGTTTCACAGGGGACAGGGAGTTACCTTTTTCATATCTACCCTCAGTCAAGCTGCCATCAACAATTTCTGCACAAGATATGCCAAGATCAGGGGACCACAGCACTGTATGTGATGAACTGTGGCACAGAGCGATTAAATCATAGTTTATTCCAAATTTCACTTATTTAGGATTTACAAATGTATGATGATTTTTGAACAGTGTGATTAAATATTGTAAAGATGGTGTTTAACTCTCTTTTGTGTGTTGCGGGGGGTGGGCAGTGGATGGAGGGAGTCAGTCATGTTTGGCTCATTGTGACCCCGTGGTCTTCAGCCCGCCAGGCTCCTCTATCCATGGGATTTTCCTTGCAAGAATACTAGAGTGGGTTGCCATTTCCTTCTCCAGGGGATCTTTCAGACTCAGAATCAAACCCACATCTCCCAAGTCTCCTGCATTGCAGGCAGATTCTTTACCACTGAACCACCCAGATCTTAACTAGGACCAATTAAGATTTAATCTAAAAGTGTCTCCTGTATGGGGCCATACTGTCCTGCTCCCAGACGGGGTTAAGGATTTATGGGCGAGTGACTCAATAGCTGCTCTGTCTCTCCAGAAATCAGCAAACATCTATAAAGCTTGCTGAGCTCCACCAGAGTATTACTATGTAGAAAAATATACGGTGGTATTGTGTTTATGGTGCAGATTATCCTAAAATCATAACATTTAAGACACATTTAAACATATACTCTTCCTGAGAAACTAATCTGCCTGTTTTCCCTGCTTGGATCTGTTTTTCCTGCAAACCTTCAGAGTGCAATTTTTTTAAGGGACCTGTATAAATCTCTCTGGAGCTGTTCATTCTAAATTCTTTATTTTCTAGTAATCTCAAAGAAGGGGCTTTCTGTGCCCTGTTGACCTCCTTCGCTCAGAACAAAACAACAGAAAACATAGACCAGAAAACTGAGCATCCTCAGGAGTCTAACTAGGCAATGTGAAATATGCACAGTCCATAAGTTCCATCAATTATTTCTTAGGCATAAAAGACAAGTGCAAGTATTCCACCAGCTTAAAGACCTGCCTTAAAAAGTACAAACCACAGAATCAATAATTCTCTAAGGACAATGAAATGAGGAAATCTTTTATGAAAAACCAGTGGGAGAACTTGGTAGATCATTCGTCGTCCTTCCTATCATGCACAAATTTTCCCCCTAAATACATGCTGAGTCAGAGTAAATCTGTTTGAAATGACAATAACACACCTTCTGCAGGAAGTTCACTATGACTCAGTTAAAGTTAGACAAGGTAGAGATAAATATAGAACCGAAAATAATAGTTGCATCCTCTAGGAACCTGTCATCTGTCATGTAACATACATGTATGTTCTGTGCCTTTGTCTAGATAGTTGAACAGAACTTGTATAAATCAGTAAAAAATGTGTTAATTTAATAGATAAAATGAGGGACTGACTTTTCAAATGGAAACCTATTCTGTGAGAAGTTCTGTATCAAGGACAATCCAAAATAGCTTGCTTAGGCTGCAACACAAATGCCAGTACTCAAGGGGGAGAATATGCCTCAAGAAAAGGTCAAGTTAAACTCAAAGAGTAAGACATGGCATATAATTACCATCTCCCCATGTGACATCTAGTTTTCATAGAACTACCATCAGACAAGATAATAGATGGAAAGGAACACCTGAAAGGGGAAGAATCAAAATTAATGAAATTGTCCAATAGATAGAACGATGAGAATGCTGTCTTTAGCAGTGCCACACTACAAATCCAGTGTCATTCTAATGTTATGCTCTATAAAACCCGGTCATTTCTCATGATTAAATGACTTAGCATGGGGACCAAGACATACCATTTTCTTGGTCATTTGTAAGACATTTTTCTTTCATCACTCATCATTCAACATTGAAGAAATAACTCTGTATTTCATAAGAGGAGGAGCCAGGAGGGCTACCTTCTAGCACAGTAAGTCTCTTTCCCTACTGCTTCAGCTCAAAGTGTTTTATATTTTCTTTGAGAAAAGACCCATTCTGGTTCCCTTTGGCTATCTGTCCTGTTCTGTCCTAGGTTTGGTGTGCTTCATGGGACTCTCATGCCTACAGTGATTCCTGACCTTACACACATTTTCTGCTTTTCTTAATTCCTCCAGGACAGTGCTGAGCAGGTCCCAGACACTGATGGAAGTAAAATCAATCAAACATCCCATCACTCAGGCTCTCCTTTCATGATTAAGGATGTTTTCCTTCCAGAATCCTGACTCTTCCTTTTCTGTGTCTCAGGAAATAGTAACACCATCTTTTCCATCAAGAATCATTACAATGAACATAACAGATTTTTTTTTTTTTTCAGACAAATCACCCTGAGTTTTCCTCTGAAATCCCTTAGTTTTCTGAGAATTCTTTTGTGTTCTTTCAAGTAGCCTTAAATAACTGAGTGGTATGTATGCCTGTTTATTGTGCTGTCTCTCTGGCACTCATCTTGTTTCTCCTTGGAGCTCCTTTTGAGCTCAAAAGAGTCTCTATACAGAAAGAGCCATTGTGTGTGGATAGACACCCTGCCTGGCATGATGAAGAGCTCTCAGAAAAAACAGCCTCTATTTTTACTCAGAGATTAAGCTGATTAATTGTAATGCCATCATTTAAAAAAAATAGCACCTCAAGGAGACAAACAGAATGAACTAAGTACCGCTTTATGGAGTTTCAGAGTTGCAAAACATTCACAATACTGATTATAATCTCCAGAAAATTAAAGCTCAGAAAGCAGTCATTGGCCTCCAGATTGCTTTACTTCCCCTCCATTGGATCATGTAGAACTTGCCTATTCCTCCTGAGGGTCCTTGGCAAGACCCTGTTGTTCATTCTTCTCTAAGTGTGGTTATTAATTAGTTCTATTATATATTAATTTATCCACTCAATACCTCTTCCCAAACCCTGCTGCTCATTCCAGGAAGGATTTAAGGTAGATTGTCATCATTCTTGTGGGAAAACAAGAGGACTGCTCTGTTCCTCGGTGTTTTTTCACAAAGCCCTTTATCCCCAAGCTGGCCTTCTGCTCCTTATCCCTCTCACCCAAGAAGCAAGGCCTGGTCTTTGGAGAAGGGCCCTACTTTTCTCTTCTAAGGCAGTTTGAAGTATCTGGTTGGAACAGCAGCCAGAATATGCCTTGCTCTCTGTCTAGTACTTCACTTGGAAGAGAAATGGTTTGTATCATCTTTGACTTTAAAACCCCAGATACAAAATATCTAATTTTTTAAAAATTGAAGAAGGACTTCCCTGGAGGTCCAGTGGTTAAGACTTCACCTTCCAGTGCAGGGGTGTGGGTTCGATCCCTGGGTCGGAGAACTTAAGGAGCATAGCAAAACCAAAATACAAAACAGAAACAATATTGTAACAAATTCAATAAAGTCTTCAAATACAGTTCACATAAAAAAATCTTTGGGAAGAAACTAAAAAGAAGAAGAAATTTCAAGCAGCTTCCCTTCTTAGAAGCAGATTAATTGTCCATGCATTTTAAACGAATCCAAATCATGACAAGAAATATCACGAACTGGGCCAATGAGAGCTTGTTTCAGAAATGGAAACTGATAACTAAAAATGTATCCATACATTTTCTACTTATGTTTGTTCATTTCATGTGTGATGCTTCTAGAATGTCTGCCATTACAGAAATAGGTGATTTTTTTTCAGCCCTTTCAATTGCCATAGTGAATTTTAGATTCTTCCCATCTGTGCAGCCATACCATACAACGGTTTCTCACGTCCTTCTGTCTGCTTTAGGAAAATGCCTCTAGTTTTCCTGGGGATGCTTTTCCTATAGGAAGAATTCAGAGAGAAAATAACTCAGTTGATAAACGTGATCAAAATGGACCTAGTCTTTGCCATATGGTGGGAATTATGGAGAGATTCTTTATCATCCCATTATACTCAGCTGTTGTTTACTTTTTGTGAATTGAATGTTGACAGTTATAGTTTGAGGGTTTTTTAAAAACAGCATATGCTGAACAAGATAAAATATTTAGAACAACTTACTCTGGACTTAGCAATTATACTACATTCTTCCAGCCCATGTATGACTAAATTAGAACATTTAGTAATGTTTGGAGACAACTCCCACACTTCGTAAGCACCGAGGAAAAAAATATAATTTATTTAATTGGTTTTCATTTGAAAGGGAAATAACCCCATTTCAAGCATCTCAGTGTTAGAAAAGGCACTGTGTATTCCCCATGAAAATACACAGATGCTCATACATTTGGGAAATTAACATACATCTTCCACAAGGAAACATATGAAGGCTATTTCATTACATTACAACCATTCCTTTCACCCACATGCTTTTGCAGAATCACTGCCAGTCACCTCGTCTTCCCCTCATAAACTCTTTACAGAACCAGTGAACTTCAGACCAGAGATGAGGCTTTTAAATTATCATTGGTTTCCAGTGTCACCACTGACAGACAGCACTGATTCAATAGGCATTTAAGGAAAGCCTCCTCAGTTGCGCCAGGCCTGTGCTGGGCACTAGGAATCTGAGATGAACTTGGTGTGATCCCTTCTTCAAAGACCTCCAGACTTAGAGGCAGAGTCGAGGAAGAAAATGCACAATTATAATGCTGTAGTGGAGAGGGGGCACAGGGGGACACTTCAATCAGCCAGAATGGGAAATAATGGCTATAGGATAGCTAAGAAGTATTACCAACAGCAGGCAATGTTTGAGTGAGTAAGGTGGAGAGAGAGGCTTCATGCAATGATATCCCTGACTCAAAGGCAGGAAAAGTGCCGAGTCAGTGATCACTATTAGTTCGTTGGTGAGCTGAGGGAAGAGAGGAATCAGACTGAACAGTTAGGTGCAAAGCAGATGGTGTTGGGCTTTGCATTTGAACTTTACCCTGAAGGCAGTGGGGAACACATGAAGAATTGTGAAATTTCTCTGGTGTTCCATCTGGGAGGCTGGAGAGGAGCTGAACAGAGGGCAGTCTATGCTGTATGAACCTGAACCAGCACTGTGGCAAAGGAGTGTAGACTTGAGTGAGTGCTCAGGGTGGATCAAATGTGTCTGATGTGTGGAAATCTTGTTTGCAGGAGAGCAAACACTGGAGGGGAAAAAGAATTGCTGTGTCTCTGTTGACTTAAAAACTCACAGCGTGAGAGATGTGAGTTAAGTTTTATCTGGGGCAAAATGAAGACTGTAGTCTGGGAGACAGCACCTCAGATAGCTCTGAGAAACTGCTCCAAAGAGGCAAGGAGGACGGACAGTATATATGTGATTTTGGTAAATGGGGAATACATGCAATCCAGCACTTTCTTTCCTTTTTTTTTTTTTTTGTAGAAATTTCTGCTCATCTTGTGAAGCTTCTGCTAGTCACGAGGAATAGTCATCACCATGAAGGATTTTAGTGCTTTTTTAGATATGAGACGATATAAGAATTGAGCTCATAAAATCAGCTTCTGAGAATATCTAATTATCTGAGGACCTGTTCTGCCAGGTTTTTTTCTGAGCAGAGTGCTTCATTTCTACTTTCCACCCTGAATCCTTCAGGGGGTACTGAAGGTCAGCAGCTGCAGCAGCACATGATTTAATCCTTGTAGAGGTAGATGGTAAGCACCCATGGCAAGTACCAATTTGTAGTTCACAGGGCCCCCTCATGGTCATAAATCTGACCATACTTCGGGAGGTATTTTACAACCATTTTATCCTACAGTGCTGGGAAGGCTCATTTTTGGGTTTGGCAAAGGTTTCACTGAGAAACCACTTAATGTTTGTTACTGGACTAGACTTTTATAGTCAAAGATATTTGGACCTGTTTTTTAATACAGTCTAGGAAAAAATTCCCTTTGCTTTATCTTTTTATATTCAGAGTTGTATTATTACATCCACTGATTGCATACAGAACTGTATATTTGATTAACTGCTTTAAATTGGCTAGTCATCATTTTTTTCACTGGCGATTTAGTTCCACATCTGGCAATGAAAGAAACAACATTCATGAAAAACAGGCAAAGTACAAATAGTATAGCTAGCAGTTTTATTAAAGTTATAAGTAAGAATGAAGCCAAAAACTTTCATTAGGTGTAACCTAGTATATTCTTCGGCTATTTGACTTAATCCAATAGGAAGTTATATACTGGCACTGTTTATAAAGCTTCTAGCCCAATTTTTTAGTGTGCTAGGCCAGTTATTCTTAGTATAATTTAATTGTTCCCAAGATAAAAGAAGCCTTAAATTTTAAATGATCATAGCCTGGTGTTAACTACATAAATCTATTCTATAATTGTGCAACCAGCACCTTTTTTTTTTAAACCTCTATGTAATTGTGAGAGGTTTTATCTTTTGACTGAATTTTTGCTTGTTGCTTTTATTGAGCTTGAGTTACTTAGAAGAAAATTCATATTATGGCCAGAGTCAGAGCAGGTATTAATTGGCCAGGTGAGAGGATTCACCTAGTAATATTAAGAGTCACCTGAACAGGACTGAGCTTTTTGTAAAATAACTTTTTAAGGGTGATTTAATTAGAGCCTTGGAGTGGAGACATCCACGAAGGTAATCTAGAGGTACTAGATACAGGTAATTGGCTACAAACCAATAATTGGGTTGGTTTTTAAAACTAGCACAGGATCACATCCATGACAGAAAAACATCTGATTTATATGCAAAGGTCTAAGAAGTTAACAAAACATTATATGTGATCATACAAATCAGGTTCAGCATTTTGGGTAAGGTGTTTGCTTTTGATGTCTTTTTTTTTTTTCCACTCCGTTCTGGTGCAAGTGTAGCTTTCTTTCTTTGAGCATTATTTTAAGGTAAGTTTGAGATCAGCAGTTCTCTTTATAGACCAGTCTGGTGTAGTGGCCTTTAGAAGTGAGAATTAATTCAAGAGTCAAGTTCCCTTCAGTTTTACTGTACATGAGCTAGTTAAGAGAACCTGATAAAAAAGTTTTTTATCTAGGTAGGAGACAGCCCTTTTGGGTATATATAATTTTCTGTTCGCAGCTCATGGGCATCTGAATTTTATACAGAGATTATTGACACAAGCTTTAGAAACAAAAGAGTGTAGTTTTTTTTTTTCAAATAATTTAATTAACTTGACATTAATATAGCATAATAGCAAGCAACTATCTGGGAAGTGAGTTAGTAAATACAGACCTTCATTAACAAAACTGGAATTTAACATTTACTGAAATAATCTTTTTTAAATTACCCTTATTTTTTACCAAATATATTCAACAAATTAAGACTAATTTGTTGCAAAATAAGGAAATGCAACCCACTCCAGTATTCTTGCCTGGAAAATCCCATGGATAGAGGAAACTGATAGGCTACAGTCCATGGGGTTGCAAAGAGTCGGACACGGCTGAGTGACATCTACTTCACTTTACTAAGTTTGATTTAAAACTTTAACATTTATTGAAACCTAACTTTTTAAAATAACACATTTACCATATATATTTAATTAAGATTAATTTGTTGCAAAATAAGTTTGGCTTAAGAAAAAAATTGACCTATAATCTATATAAATATAATTGATCATATAGGCTTTCACTATATTAACATTTTTAATAAGGAGTTTTAAACTGAAGCTTAAAAAAAAAAACTCTTAAGACTAGGAAGCACACACCAAGGGCTTATTACGTGTTTTACCTACAGATCTAGGTGAATTCCTCCCTTTACAAGGTCCTCAAAAATACCTTGAGGTTTCTGTACCTGTTGGTGAGGTGGCTTTCCTAATTTATCTGAGAAAGTTGCTGAAAACCTAAGAGTCTACAATCTTTGGAGGGACCAGATAGAGAAAAAAGATTAATGTCTTAATTTTGCTTACACAAGTATGATTACCAAATCACTATAAGTCATAATTAATTTGAGGGGAAGGCTTTCCTTACATCTGGAAAAGACACATTCAACCCAGTAATTTTTTACACAGAAACAATAAAAATTTCAACCATTTTTACCAGTGTACTCAGTCCTTTTGTTAACTAACTTTTTGTTAACAGTTTATGAAGGCATCTGGAATGCTAAAGTAGGCAGTCAAGAAACACCTGGAGTAACAGGCAAATTTGGCCTTGGAATACAGAATGAAGCAGGGCAAAGACTAATAGAGCTTTGCCAAGAAAATGCACTGGTCATAGCAAACACCCTCTTCCAACAACACAAGAGAAGATTCTACACATGGACATCACCAGATGGTCAACACCAAAATCAGACTGATTATATTCTATGCAGCCAAAGATGGAGAAGCTCTATACAGTCAACAAAAACAAGACCAGGAGCTGACTGTGGTTCAGATCATGAACTCCTTATTGCTAAATTCAGACTGAAATTGAAGAAAGTAGGGAAAACAGCTAGACCATTCAGGTATGACCTAAATCAAATCCCTTATGATTATACAGTGGAGGTGAGAAATAGATTTAAGGGCCTAGATCTGATAGATAGAGTGCCTGAGGAACTATGGAATGAGGTTTGTGACATTGTACGGGAGACAGGGATCAAGACCATCCCCATGGAAAAGAAATGCAAAAAAGCAAAATGGCTGTCTGGGGAGGCCTTACAAATAGCTGTGAAAAGAAGAGAGGTGAAAAGCAAAGGAGAAAAGGAAAGATATAAGCATCTGAATGCAGAGTTCCAAAGAATAGCAAAAAGAGGTAAGAAAGCCTTCTTCAGTGATCAATGCAAAGAAATAGAGGAAAAGTACAGAATGGGAAAGACTAGAGATTTCTTCAAGAAAATTAGAGATGTCAAGGGAACATTTCATGCAAAGATGGGCTCGATAAAGGACAGAAATGGTCTGGACCTAACAGAAGCAGAAGATATTAAGAAGAGGTGGCAAGAATACACGGAAGAACTGTACAAAAAGATCTTCTAGACCCAGATAATCATGATGATGTGATCACTCATCTAGAGCCAGACATCTTGGGATGTGAAGTCAAGTGGGCCTTAGAAAGCATCACTACGAACAAAGCTAGTGGAGGTGATGGAATTCCAGTTGAGCTGTTTCAAATCCTGAAAGATGATGCTGTGAAAGTGCTGCACTCAACATGCCAGCAAATTTGGAAAACTCAGCAGTGGCCACAGGACTGGGAAAGGTCAGTTTTCATTCCAATCCCAAAGAAAGGTAATGCCAAAGAATGCTCAAACTACCGCACAATTGCACTCATCTCACATGCTAGTAAAGTAATGCTCCAAATTCTCCAAGCCCTGCTTCAGCAATACGTGAACCGTGAACTCCTTGATGTTCCAGCTGGTTTTAGAAAAGGCAGAGGAACCAGAGATCAACTTGCCAACATTCGCTGGATCATGGAAAAAGCAAGAGAGTTCCAGAAAAACATCTATGTCTGCTTTATTGACTATGCCAAAGCCTTTGACTGTGTGGATCACATTAAACTGTGGAAAATTCTTACAGAGATGGGAATACCAGACCACTTGACCTGCCTCTTGAGAAATTTGTATGCAGGTCAGGAAGCAACAGTTAGAACTGGACATGGAATAACAGACTAGTTCCAAATAGGAAAAAGGAGTACGTCAAGGCTGTATATTGTCACCCTGCTTATTTAACTTATATGCAGAGTACATCATGAGAAACGCTGGGCTGGAAGAAACACAAGCTGGAATCAAGATTGCTGGGAGAAATATCAATAACCTCAGATATGCAGATGACACCACCCTTATGGCAGAAAGTGAAGAGAAGCTAAAGGGCCTCTTGATGAAGGTGAAAGAGGAGCGTGAAAAGTTGGCTTAAAGCTCAACATTCAGAAAACAAAGATCATGGCATCTGGTCCCATCACTTCATGGGAAATAGATGGGGAAACAGTGGAAACAGTGTCAGACTTTATTTTGGGGGGCTCCAAAATCACTGCAGATGGTGACTGCAGCCAGGAAATTAAAAGATGCTTACTCCTTGGAAGAAAAGTTGTGACCAACCTAGATAGCATATTCAAAAGCAGAGACAGTACTTTGCCGACTAAGGTCCATCTAGTCAAGGCTATGGTTTTTCCTGTGGTAATGTATGGATGTGAGAGTTGGACTGTGAAGAAGGCTGAGCGCCGAAGAATTGATGCTTTTGAACTCTGGTGTTGGAGAAGACTCTTGAGAGTCCCTTGGACTGCAAGGAGATCCAACCAGTCCATTCTGAAGGAGGGCAACCCTGGGATTTCTTTGGAAGGAATGATGCTAAAGCTGAAACTCCAGTACTTTGGCCACCTCATGTGAAGAGTTGACTCACTGGAAAAGACTCTGATGCTGGGAGGGATTGGGGGCAGGAGGAGAAGGGGACGACTGAGGATGACATGGCTGGATGACATCACGGACTCGATGGACGTGAGTCTGAGTGAACTCCGAGAGATGGTGATGAACAGGGAGGCCTGGCGTGCTGCGATTCATGGGGTTGCAAAGAGTCGGACACGACTGAACTGACTGAACTGAACTATGAAGTCATCAGGTTTCCCATCAGGATTTTGAAGTTTCCTACCCAGTTCAGCATTATGGTCTGAAAGTTAGAAACTTAAATTTATTTAAAAGTTTTTTATTAATCTTTTGAAGAAGAAGCGTTTTTTGCAAAGGCATCAGAATAAAACGATAACTATATATCAACAAAAGACTAAAGTCACATTTAATTTTGATTACAATACAAAGTAACTTGGTTACTGCTGTGCTATACAACACTTGCTGATAATAACTAGAATTATGACTGATAACATTTTACCAGGATATGTTAGCATTTTAGGAACTCCATATAAATTTTAGAATATTTATATTAATAACATTTACCATACAATATAAATTTGAGAAGATTTATTACTCATTTGACAATACTTCCCATGTAATTTAACATAGCAAATGAACCTACCATCTCTCATTGGGATGTTTCAGGAGCACTTTAAAGCATCCCAAAGTTAGCTAGAGGTCAAAAAGACTTCATTAGAATTTGATTTAGGAAATTTTGTCAAAGAATATTAAAAGGATTTAGAACAATTAGTCAGATAAGGTCATAGGTTACTTTAAAACAATAGTTATTTACTTTGCCAAAGTAACAATAAGAGATAGCTTAAAAGTAAAAAAATTAACATCTGATATTAAAGGCAGTTAAACATTTTAAGAAAACTTGTTCCATGCACAAATTTTTTTTTCAGGGTCCACTTTCCACAAACCTTTTTGTAACCATTACTTAATATGCCCATCCAAAAACAGTCACCTATAACTCAGATCTATTTCCTTCTTTTAAAATAAAATGCAGTTCCACTCCTCACACCTTCTTTACTGAAAACACAAATACTACTTTACTTAAGGAACAGTGAACTGACCTTTATATTAGCATTTTGTAGATTGGTGAACATAAATACCAGTGATAGTTTTAAAAAAATTGATTTCTTACAGAGAACATCTTAGGATGGCACCAAACATATTTATTAATAGTTGAAATATCTTCAGCTTTTCTGTAAGAGGAAGCCAGTATATAGCAATTAATGTTTTGTATCTTATTTTATTTGGGAGTGACCTAAATGTTCAATAAACTTCCTTTACTTAATTTAGCACAGCCCTAGAAATTTAATTTAGCAAAATTTAGAGAGACTAAATAGATAGAAATATTTAAAGCTTAATTATGTTTTAGTAGAGGTTATTTAAAGCTTTTATTTTATTTACATTTTTTTTCCTTAAAAGTTTCTTTACACTGAATTTCTTTCCTTGCTAACAAAATTGCAATAGCTATAATAAGATTTTATTTAACTATGCCAAACCTAGGCACAACTAAAGTATTATAATGGATTATTATATTGATGACTTTAAAACATGTTTATATTAGATTGACAAACTAACATTAATACCAGGTACTAATTTAATATTGGATATATTTCAGTTTATATAAAACTGAAACTTATTTAGCTTAATTTTCTTTTATTTTGGTAAAGATTTTTTATTTTTCTTAATATATTTTTATTTTACTGAAGTATAGTTGACTTGCAATGTTTCAGGTATATAGCAAGGTGATTTACTTATGTGTGTGAGTGTTAGTCGCTCCAGTCGTGTCCAACTCTTTGTGACTCCATGAACTGTAGCCCACCAGGCTCCCCTGTCTGCGGAATTCTCCAGGCCAGAATACTGGAGTGGGTTGCCATGTCCTTCTCCAGGGGATCTTCCTGACCCAGGGGATCGAACCTAGGTCTCCCACATTGCAGGCAGATTCTTTACCATCTGAGCTACCTGGGAAGCCCCAATTCAGTTATACATATACACATATATTATTTTTGAAATAATTTTCCATTATAGGTTATTATAAGATATTGACTATAGTTCCCTAAGCTATAAAGTAAATCTTTGTTGCTTGTTGCATATCTATTTTTTAAAGCAGAAATCTAGTATTCTATTAATACTTAGTCAAACAAGTGGGATCAAAATGTCATAGATTTTTCAGCTAGGCAAAAATTTTTTCTAAAACATACATTATATACATACTTTATATATATGTATACAAAAGCTTTTTACTATTCTTGATAAAGGCTTGAAAAAGAACATAAAAAAAAGAAGAGATGGAGAAATTGAAAAACATGAACTAAATGAAATGGGAGCACTGAATATGAAACAGGAAAAGTGAAACAAGCTAGATAAAAGGAAAAGATCATCATATAGTCCAGTTGTTTTTAAACATGGTTGCTCATTAGAGCTCTGGAGAAAAAGAGGCAATACCTGGGCATTTGTATTTTTCAAAAAATTCTGATATGCATATGGGTTTTAAAAAGTGACTATAGGTTTTTCTATTAGATCCTAGTTTTGGTGGTATAGAGGTCTATTATTTTTCTGTTGACCCATCATGATACAATGGTCTTAAGTGATTAGTAGTTACATAATCACAATAGTAAAAATGCTTATCGGTTTTCACAATCAATAGCCAGATAAAAAATGAAAAATAATTATGATTACAAGCCATAATGGGATAATGATTAACCTAACAATATAAGATAATTGCATACAATTTGGGGAGTCAGGCAGAGTGATGTGGCAAATGGAATTGCATAAATGCACATGTATTCCTCTCCCCAGCCAGTCTATGTCTTGGTTGGTGCCTTTGGTAGTTATCAGCGGGGAGTTCACTGGATGCTGAGAGGGGTTGGGGGCAGGAGGAGAAGGGGGACAATAGAGGATGAGATGGCTGAAGGCATCACTGATTCGATGGACATGAGTTTGGGTAAACTCCGGGAGCTGGTGATGGACAGGGAGGCCTGGAGTGCTGTGATTCATATGGTCGCAAGAGTTGGACACAACTGAACGACTGAACTGAACTGAACTGATTCCATTACAGTTTTAATTGTTTTGGGTTTATTTTCTGTAGGTCTTTTCCATCTCTTGTGTTTCCTTTCTAGAGAAGTTCCTTTAACATTTGTTGTGCAGCTGATTTGGTGGTGCTAAATTCTCTTAACTTTTGTTTATCTGGAAAACTTGATTTCTCCATCAAATCTGAAGGCGAGTCTTGCTGGGTAGAGTATTATTGGTTGTAGTTTCTTCCCTTTCATGACTTTAAATCTATCGTACCATTCCCTTCTGGCTTGTAGAGTTTCTGCTGAGATATCAGCTGATAGCCTGATGGAAGTCCCTTTATATGTTATTTGTCGGTTTTTCCTTGTTGCTTTTAATATTTTACCTCTGTCTTTATTTTTTGTCAGTTTGATTACTGTGTGTCTCGGTGTGTTCCTCCCTGGGTTTTTCAGCTTGAAGTGAAGTGAAAGTTGCTCAGTCGTGTGTGACTCTTTGCGACCCCATGGACCATACAGTCCAGGGAATTCTCCAGGCCAAATACTGAAGTGGGTAGCCTTTCCCTTCTCCAAGAGATCTTCCAACCCAGAGATCGAACCCAGGTCTCTCGCATTGTAGGCAGATTGTTTATCAGCTGAGCTACAAGGGAAGCCCAATTTTTCTTGTATTTACAATTTTCTTATATTTTTTTCAGCTAAATTTTCTTGTATTTAAAATTGTTTGACTTGTAAATGCTTACTTTTTCTAGGCCAATAAATTTGAGCTCATTTACAAATTAACCTTGGCAATACTATCCAAATGTTAGAGGAAGCACACTAACTAAAACCGCCCACCTTGGCCAGGTGCCATAATAACCATTTGTATGAGTTATTTTATCACAGGAGATCCTAGTAAGGAATATGGAACTGATAAGCCACCACCAGCCAGAAGAGTTCAGGAGAGGTCAAAAGGAGACACCACGTGTCTGACCACCTCCCAGGAGGTGGTGATGGACAGGGATGCCTGGTGTGCTGAGGTTCATGGGGTTGCAAAGAGTCAGACATGACTGAGTGACTGAATTGAACTGAAACTGGTTGGGGGTTGGTTAACCTTTGGCACTGGGCTCTTATATTGGTGTAATTAAAGGTTCATAACTTTTATAGATATCCCCTTTTCTTTCTTTTTAATGGTTCTGAAAAGTTGGTCAGCTAGTGTAACAAGCATTAGTGTATAACACAGACCAACCTAGATTGTTGTTGTTGTTTTTTGATTAGAGTAGCCAAATCCTCATCTAAGCCTTCTAAGAGGCAGACTAGTGGAGGTGATGGAATTCCAGCTGAACTATTTCAAATCCTAAAAGATGATGTTGTGAAAGTGCTGCACTCAATGTCAGCTAATTTGGAAAACTCAGCAGTGGCCACAGGACTGGAAAAGGTCAGTTTTCATTCCAATCTCAAAGAAAGGCAATGCTAAAGAATGCTCAAACTACCACACAATTGCACTCATCTCACACGCTAGTAAAGTAATGCTCAAAATTCTCCAAGCCAGGCTTCAACAATATGTGAACTGTGAACTTCCAGATGTTCAAGCTGGATTTAGAAAAGGCAAAGGAACCAGAGATAAACTGCCAACATCTGTTGGATCATTGAAAAAAGCAAGAGAGTTCCAGAAAACCATCTACTGCTTTATTGACTACACCAAAGCCTTTGACTGTTTTTATCACAACAAACTGTGGAAAATTCTGAAAGAGACGGGAATACCAGACCACCTGACCTGCCTCTTGAGAAATCTGTATGAAGGTTAAGAAGCAACAGTTAGAATTGGACCTGGAACAACAGACTAGTTCCAAATAGGAAAAGGAGTACATCAAGGCTGTATATCATCACATGCTTATTTAACTTATATGCAGAGTACATCATGAGAAACGCTGGGCTGGATGAAGCACAAGCTGGAATCAAGATTGCCAGGAGAAATATCAATAACCTCAGATATGCAGATGACGCCACCCTTATGGCAGAAAGTGAAGAAGAGCTAAAGGGCCTCTTGATGAAAGTGAAAGAGGAGAGTGAAAAAGTTGGCTTAAAACTCAACATTCAGAAAATGAAGATCATGGCATCTGGTGCCATCATTTCATGGGAAATAGATGGGGAAACAGTGGAAACAGTGTCACACTTTATATTTTGGGCTCCAAAATCACTGTAGACAGTGATTGTAGCCAGGAAATTAAAAGACGCTTACTCCTTGGAAGAAAAGTTATGACCAACCTAGACAGCATATTAAAAGCAGACATTACTTTGCCAACAAAGATCTGTCTAGTCAAGGCTATGGTTTTTCCAGTAATCATGTATAGATGTGAGAGTTGGACTATAAAGAAAGCTGAGCACCGAAGAATTGATGCTTTTGAACTGTGGTGTTTGAGAAGACTCTTGAGAGTCCCTTGGACTGCAAGGAGATCCAACCAGTCCATCCTAAAGGAGCTCAGTCCTGGGTGTTCACTGGAAGGACTGATGTTGAAGCTGAAACTCCAATACTTTGGCCACATGATGTGAAGAACTGACTCATTTGAAAAGACCCTGATGCTGAGAAAGATTGAAGGCAGTAGGAGAAGGGAAGACCGAGGATGAGATGGTTGGATGGCATCATCAACTCAATGGACATGAGTTTGAGTGGACTCCGGGAGATGGTGATGGACAGGGAGGCCTGGCATGCTGCAGCCCATGGGGTTGCAAAGAGTTGGACACAACCAAGTGACTGAGCTGAACTGAACTGAAGAGGCAGACTTAAGCAAAAGTTCATTTTGGCAGTTAGAGAATGGCTTAGGTGTCAAGTCAGAATATTGCTTCAAAGTTTTTGTTTCATTTTAATCCTCCTTTCCTGGGGACAGGGGAGCAGTGGGAGGTAGAAGAGTTGGAAGAGAGAAAAAGAGACAGCATCTGGCCAAGCAATTCAGATTGAAGAAAATATGAGAGGGAGAGACAGAATCAGTGACAGACTGTTAGCAGCCTTTTTTGTTCTACAGTTTTAAGAGAAGCTTCTAAATACCAATCAAAGTAAGCATTTCATTTAGTTTGTTTGACCTTATGGCCAGCTTTTTCTAACTGTGTGCCTGTAAATATTAATTTTGGAATGTCAAAAGAACTCCAATTTGGTCATTTTTTGTTGGGATCTCTTTTAGTATAATTTCCCCAAGTAAGTAAGTACTTGAAAGTATAAGTTTTGTATATACATAACCCTGGCTGAGGTTTTAGTTAAGAGGCTGGCTTTCTGATGTCCCTTGTAAAGGATCAGATCAGCCTCTTAAGTAACCTTTCGGCACCAATAGGTCAGTCTCCTACAGCTAAGCAAACCCTGCTATCTTTCAACCAGCCCCCACCAGTATATTTTAATGGAGTGGGTATTCCTTGGCCAAGCCCCACCCAGCATCTTTCCCCTGGATGGGGTGCGGGGATGGTATTCTCCTAGTATCTTTCAACCAGCATCTGCTCAAAGTTTCTTTCATTTCCAACTGGTCATGTATTCCTCAGTATCTTTCAACTGAGCCCACCTAGTGTCTACACACTGAGTGGGTATGTCCCAGTATCTTTCACCTGGGGGCCCTGCTGTATCTGTCATCTGAGAGAGGGCAGGTTATCTGCTCCACTACCAAAAAAAAAAAAAACCACAAACTCAGAATCAAATAATACGAGAGATCTGAGAACCAGGAGATACTTACCCAATTTGTCTGGACTGTCCAAGGAGGCAGATGGGCAGATGGTGGCAAAGCTCTAGTTCCTCAAAGAGTTCAGGTGAAGGGAAGTCCATTCTGGGTCCCTTCGTCAGGTTCCATAACTGTTGACCTAAAGGAAATTGCAACATGAGAATTGCGAGTTAAGCTTTATTTGGGGCAAAATGAGGACTACAGCCCGGGAAGCAGTTTCTCAGGACCATCTGAGATGCTGTCTCCTGGACTGCAGTCCTCATTTTGCCCCAAATGAAACTTAACTTGCAACTCTCACATTGTGCATTTTTTTAAAGTTGACATTCCCTTTCCATGCCGCTATGGCTGAGCTCCAGGACTACAATGGAAGGATATATTTTGCTCTAATAACAGTTGATTATCCAGCACTTACTGTGACCAGACCTGGTGCTAAGCACTTTTCATCGAAGGGGATCAGAAAAAGCCAGTTTGGTGTAAGGATTACTTTGAGCTGAAAGCAGCTGAGATGCAGCAGATGTGGAAAGACGACTCTGTTCTCCCTTGTCTGCCTGAAAGCAGGGCACCAATTGCCCTTTATGAGGGTGTCCTCCCCCACCAAGAAGGGAAGAGTGACTCTGTCTCTGGAGATGGAGAGTAACATCGAGATGAGTCTGCATAGACAGACCTTATTAAAACACCCCTTATCTTCCATTAGTTCCCCCATATATCTCCTAGTTACTTCCCCATAGTTTATCATCCCCTGAAGCTCAAACTTCCTGTTAAAATGGGGGTATAATACCCCCAAGTCTAACCAGTTCTTTGAGTTTCACTTCTTGTCTGTGAACTCATGTAAATATTAATAAAAAGTATCTTTTCTCCTTTTAATCTACTTTTCATTCGTTTGAGATTGCACAGCCCCCGGCAGTAAACCTAAGAGCGTAAAGGAAAAGGTTTTCCTCTCTGACAAGATACATCATCATGTCTTTGAATCCTCATCCCTCTCAATAAAGAAGGTTCTATTATCCCAGCATGAAAAGTGAAAGTAAAAAGTGTTAGTAGCATCTCACTCTTTGTGACCCCACGGACTGTAGTCTGCCAGACTCCTCTGTCCATGGAATTCTCCAGGCAAGAATACAGGAGTGGGTTGCTAGTCTCTTCTCCAGGGGATATTGCTGACCTAGGGATCAAACCCAGGTCTCCTGCATTGCAAGCAGACTCCTTACCATCTGACCATCCACCACCAAGGAAGCCCCGGCATCCTGATACAGAAACTGACCTAAGAAATGTTAAGGAACTGATCCAAGGCCAAGTAGCTAATAGGTGGCAGGTAGAGAATTAAAAGACTCAGGTCTATATGACTACATAGCCTATTCATCTAACAATTATGCTGTAATCCCAGGATGATGGAAAGACAGTGCCAATATACACAGATTAGGGTGCCAGGAACCCTGTAACCCAATTCTGTCCTGCCACTATCAACAATAAAGTTAATCATGTAAATATTTGTGCTGTTTTCTCTTCTGTTATTATTCAGTCACTCAGTCGTGTCCGGCTCTTTGTGATCCCATGGCCTGCAGCACGCCAAGCTTCCCTGTCCTTCACCATCTCCCAGAGCTTGCTCAAACTCATGTCCATTGAGTCAGTGATGCCATCCAACCATCTCATTCTCTGTTGTCCCCTTCTCCTCCCGCCTTCAATCTTTCCTAGCATCAGGGTCTTTTCTAGTGAGTCAGTTCTTCGTATCAGGTGGCCAAAGTATTGGAATTTCAGTTTCAGCATCAGTCCTTCCAACTTAGTCCTTCCAGCATTAGTCAATCCAATGTTCAGGATTGATTTCCTTTAGGATGAACTGTTTTGATCTCCTTGCAGTCCAAGTGACTCTCAAGAGTCTTCTCCAACACCACAGTTCAAAAGCATCAATTCTTCGGCCCTCAGCCCTCTTTATGGGCCAACTCTCCAACTCGACTAAATTGCATGAGATAAAGTACAGCTTTGGATTATGGGCTGAATTTTGTTTCCTCCAAAATTCTCATGCTGAAGTCTTAATTCCAATACCTTAGAATCTGATTTTATTTGGAGATGAGATCTTTAAAGAGGTAATTAAATTGAAAGAAAGTAATTGGGTGAGTCCTAATCTAATCTGACCAGCATCCCTTTAAGAAGATGAAATAAGGACACAGATTTACATAGAAGGAAAACCATGTGAAGACAACTATCTATACACCCAGTGGGGACGCCTTAGAAGAAATTACTCCTGTGATACCTTGATCTCAGGCTTATAGCCTCCACAATTGTGGGAAAAAAGTTCTATTGTTTAAACCAGTCCATCTGTAGTACTTTGTTATGGCAGCCTTAGTAAATGAGCTCAATCATATAATCTATCTGCCTTATCAACACACACTTTTAAAATTCCTGTTATGTCCTAGGCACTATTCTAATTTCTTTTATCTATCTTGAAATGGCAATGCTTACTACCTTCCAGTAGTGAGCCCACAAGCCAAACCACAGATATTTAAATTCTGTGGTTACAAGAAAATGAAACTGGAGTCCTTTCAGTTCTGTTAAATGCGAAACAAACACCTATGCACACCAGGTGTGGACTGCAAGGGCTGCATTTGACAAGAAGCAAGGTGGTCAATTGCTTTAATTTGAAAGAGGAAAAGGTAGCAGCAGATCTTCTGCTGATGGCCTTATTTTGAGCAGGTGAATACTCTCTTCTCTGTGGGTAACTCAGCTGCCTCAGACTTAACTAAACTGCCATGACCAACTTATTATTTGTGTGCATGCTAAATTGTTTCAGTTGTGTGTCTCTTTGCGACCCTATGGACTGTAGCCCTCCAGGCTCCCCTGTTCATGGGTTTCTCTAGGCAAGAATAGGAGAAGGCAATGGCAACCCACTCCTGTACTCTTGCCTGGAAAATCCCATGGACGAAGGAGCCTGGTAGGCCGCAGTCCATGGGGTCGCAAAGAGTTGGACACAACTGAGTGACTTTGTTTTCACTTTTCACTTTCATGCAGTGGAGAAGGAAATGGCAACCCACTCCACTGTTCTTGCCTGGAGAATCCCAGGGATGGGGGAGCCTGGTGGGCTGCCATCTCTGGGGTTGCATAGAGTCGGACACGACTGAAGCAACTTAGCAGCAGCAGCAGCAGGTGAGAATACTGGAGTGGGTTGCCATGCCCTCCTCCAGGGGATCTTCCTGACTCAAAGATCAAATCCATATCTCTTACATCTGTTGCAATGGCAGGTGGGTTTTTTACCAGTAGGGCCACCTGGGAAACCCCCAACTTACTATTTACCCAATCTCAGAGCACCAAGTCACTGAGGGAGGCCCCATGGAGAGCCATCTCTGATACAGACAAAGAGAAGAGGGTCAACTGAACTCCCCAGCTTATGTGGAGAAGGTTCAGGAGAATGTTGTGGGGGAGGAGAGGGGTGAGCTGAGGTGGGGAGAAAAAGATGGAGACACATTAGCTATGGCAGGAGAGAAATGTAAAGAAATGGTAGAGACATTTTAGAAAGGTTTTTTTGGGGTGTGATGTGATAGACTAGAGATCTCTTCAAGAAAATTAGAGATACCAAGGGAATATTTCATGCAAAGATCGACACAATAAAGAACAGAAATGGTATGGACCGGACAGAAGCAGAAGATATTAAGAACAGGTGGCAAGAACACACAGAACTGTACAAAAAAGACCTTTACGACCCAGATAACCACAATGGTGTGATCACTCACCTAGAGCCAGACATCCTGGAATGTGAAGTCAGTGGGCCTTAGGAAGCATCACTATGAACAAAGCTCGTGGAGGTGATGGAATTCCAGTTGAGCTATTTCAAATCCTGAAAAATGATGCTATAAAAGTGCTGCACTCAATATGTCAGCAACATATTTGGAAAACTCAGCAGTGGCCACAGGACTGGAAAAGGTCAGTTTTCATTCTAATCCCAAAGAAAGGCAATGCCAAAGAATGCTCAAACTACCACACAATTGCACTCATCTCACACACTAGCAAAGTAATGCTCAAAACTGTCCAAGCCAGGCTTCAACAAAATGTGAGCCATGAACTTCCAGATGTTCAAGCTGGATTTAGAAAAGACAGAGGAACCAGAGATTAAATTGCCAACATCTGCTGGATCATTGAAAAAGCAAGAGAGTTCAGAAAAATATCTACTTCTGCTTTATTGACTACACAAAATGGCTGTCTGAGGAGGCCTTACAAATAGCTGTGGAAAGAAGAGAAGTGAAAAGCAAAGGAGAAAAGGAAAGATATACCCATTTGAATGCAGAGTTCCAAAGAATAGCAAGGAGAGATAAGGATGCCTTCCCCAGCAATCAATGCAAAGGAATAGAGGAAAACAATAGAATGGGAAAGACTAGAGATCTCTTCAAGAAAATCAGAGATACCAGGGAACATTTCATGCAAAGATGGGCTCGATAAAGGACATAAATGGTATGGACCTAACAGAAGCAGAAGATATTAAGAAGAGGTGGCAAGAATACACAGAAGAACTATACTAAAAGATCTTCATGACCCAGATAACCACGATGGTGTGATCATTCATCTAGAGCCAGACATCCTGGAATGTGAAGTCAAGTGGGCTTTAGGAAACATCACTATGAACAAAGCTCGTGGAGATGATGTAATTCCAGTTATTTCAAATCCTAAAAGATGATGCTGTGAAGGTGCTGCACTCAGTATGTCAGCTAATTTGGAAAATTCAGCAGTGGCCACAGGACTGGAAAAGATCAGTTTTCATTCCAATCCCAAAGAAAGGCAATGCCAAAGAATGCTCAAATTACCGCACAATTGCACTCATCTCACATGCTAGTAAAGTAATGCTCAAAATTCTCCAAGCCAGGCTTCAGCAGTACATGAACTGTGAACTTCCAGATGTTCAAGCTGGTTTTAGAAAAGGCAGAGGAATCAGAGATCAAATTGCCAACATCCGCTGGATCATCAAAAAGCGAGAGAGTTCCAGAAAAACATGTTTCAGCTTTTGACTATGCCAAACCGTTTGACTGTGTGGATCACAATAAACTGTGGAAAATTCTGAAAGAGACGGGAATACCAGACCACCTGATCTGCCTCTTGAGAAACCAGTATGCAGGTCAGGAAGCAAGAGTTAGATCCCAATATGGAACAACAGACTGGTTTCGAATAGGAAAAAGAGTATGTCAAGGCTGTTTATTGTCACTCTGCTTATTTAACTTATATGCAGAGTACATCATAAGAAACGCTAGGCTGGAAGAAGCACAAGCTGGAATCAAGATTGCTGGGAGAAATATCAGTAACTTCAAATATGCAGGTGACACCATCCTTATGGCAGAAAATGAAGAAGAACTAAAGAGCCTCTTGTGAAAGTGAAAGAGGAGAGTGAAAAAGTTGGCTTAAAACTCAACATTCAGAAAACAAAGATCATGGCATCTGCTCCCATCACTTCATGGGAAATAGATGGGGAAACAGTGGAAACAGTGTCACACTTTATTTTTTTGAGCTCCAATATCACTGCAGGTGGTGACTGCAGCCAGGAAATTAAAAGATGCTTGCTCCTTGGGAAAAAAGCTACGACCAACCTAGACAGCATATTAAAAAGCAGAGACATTACTTTGCCAACAAAGGTCTGTCTAAAACAAAACAAAACAAAACAAAACAAAACAAAGGTCTGTCTAGTCAAGGCTCTGGTTTTTCCAGTAGTCATGTATAGATGTGAGAGTTGGACTATAAGGAAAGCTGAGCACTGAAGAATTGATGTTTTTGAACTGTGGTGTTGGAGAAGATTCTTGAGAGTGCAAGGAGATCCAACCAGTCCATCCTAAAGGAGATCAGTCCTGAATATTCACTGGAAGGACTCAGGCTGAAAAGCTAAAACTCCTATACTTTGGCCACCTGATGTGAAGAGCTGATTCTTTTGAAAAGACCCTGATGCTGGGAAAGACTGACGGCAGGAGAAGGGGACAACCGAGGATCAGATGGTTGGATGGCATCGCCGACTCAATGGACATGAGTTTGAGTGGATTCTGGGAGTTAGTGTTGGAAAGGGAGGCCTGGCGTGCTGCTGCCCATTGGTTCACAAAGAGTTGGACACGACTACGTGACTGAACTGAACTGTGACATACAGATTCCTTTTTAATCTGTGTACAAAAACATTAATAAAGCTCTTCCTTTTTGAAGCCTGCACTGGCTATCAGCCTGTTGACTCTGGATCCATTCCCTGCCTGTGCTCTCTCTGACTGCCTTGAGCTCTGACTCCCAGGCGCTCTTGACCAACAACTCTATGTTGGGTTTGCCAGTGAGAGGCACTGGTGGAGACTGGAGTTTGGGAGGAAAGGTATTTCTTGCTTTTTTCTCTGTATTGGGGGCATGCCTGGCAGCAGCTGCAACTCCTGTATATTAATAACTCCAGCTCTTGCTCCAAAAGAGCCCTGATGATTCTAGGCTTTACTGAGTGGTTCCAGCTCCTGGGCTTGGGTAACACCACCTTTCCTATTTGTTTCTAGCCCAAAGAGTGGGTAGGATAGTGTCTTCCCAGTTGCTAATTTGGGAGCTGCCTCATCTACCTAGGTTAATCTTTTAACTCCTCTAACACGTTTGTAACTAATTCCCTCTGTTTTATGCCCTCTGTTTAATAACCCTACTGCGGATTTTGTTTTCCTGGCAGACCCCGACTGATACAGAAGAGAGACATCTTTTCTCTTGGTTTCTATAATGAGCATTTCTCTAAACACAGGCTTTGTCTCTCATTGCCCCTTTCCTTCCTTTTTCCATTCCTGGGACTCTGGAGTGAGTAATCTGATCATAGTGGAAGAGTCACTGGGCCCATCAGATCAGCTCTGCTTCTTCCTTTTGGAGTGAGTCTTCCAGGAGAACACAATGTCTCTCTGTATTGAAAATCTTGCCTGTGCAGGCCTACTCTGGTCCAGCAAGTGTCTGCCTATGGGCAAGTCTGTCTAGTTTCAGCCCATTTGACTGCTTGACCTAAAGCCTTGTCTTCTAGCCTGGTCTCTAGAAGTAACAAAGGTGACTCCATTTGCCTTAACTCTGTTTTATTTCCTCAACTTGCTCAGCATAGGAAAGAGGAATACTGTTTACTGAAGCTTCTTTTGAGACTCTAACATTATTCATCAATTGTTTTGGAACTGAGTTTATAGTTGTTTTTTTTTTTAAGATGTTACAAGACTAGGGCAAGGCCTAGAGGCACGGGCACCTGGGCTTGGATGACTGGCCAAAGTTCCCCTCCTCAGCAATTTTTCTGCAACTCTCCAGTTGGACTCACATGTGTTCCTGAACCAGCCCTACTTCTTGCTCACTTCCTGACTTCATAGTCCCTCACCTGACAGGTCTACAGCCACGCCACTGAGCTAGAATAGTGTTCCTAATGCCATGTTGATGTCTCTGTCCATGAAGTTGGAATCCCACCATATGTTGTTGCTGTTACAAGCTGAGTCCTGCTGTATTTGGGTGTCAGTAAAGCTGACATCTAGTGTAGGCTTCTCCTGATTTCTAGAATCACCAAGACATTGAACTCCCAATACTAGAGTCCTGCCTCTCTCATGACATGTTTGCCCGTAGGGGGTCCCTGTCGTTCTCCCTGTAACCTAGCTGCTTTGGAACCACTAGCACATTTTGAATACATACACACATGCACATACACCCTTAATCCCATAGGGCATACTTTGTTCAAGTCTTTTCCTCATAGGCTTCTCAGCTGCCGTGTATATCAGGGATGCAAACACATGAACCAGGGACTATAATCTCCAAAATTCACTCTCCAGAACTATCTGAGTCTCAGCCATGACCTTGTGTTTGTGTTTTAAAACTTGAGCCCCAGGAGAAATGTCCTGCCTTCTGGATATTCCTTGGGCTCTTTGTCCATTCTCTGTTTTATTTGATAAATTTACATGTATAGTGGAAAAAATTTGAACTCTTGGAATAAAGTCAGAAAAGAATAACCCACAAAACGAGCATATTTCTTTACAGTTCTTTTTAAGTCCCATGGTGGGGCCACCCTTACAGGTTAATATGCAGCTAAACTGAGGAACAGATTAGTTAAGTAACCCTTGTGCACCACTGGTGGGAATGTAAATTGGTACAACCACTATGGATAACAGTATAGAGAATCCTCAAACAATTAAAAACAGAGCTACCATATTATCCACCAATTCCCTCCTGGATATTTATCTGAAGAAATGAAAACAGTAATTTGAAAAGATATATGCACCCCTATGTTCATTGTAGCATTATTTACAAGAGCCAAGATATAAGAGCAACGTAAGTGTCAATCAGTAGATAAATATATACAATGGAATACTACTCAGCTATAAAAAAGAATGAAGTAGTGCCCTTTGCGGCAATGTGGACAGATTTAGCATGTATTATGTCAGGTGAAATAAGTCAGACTGAGAAAGACAAATACTGCCTGATTTCACTTACACCTGCAATCTGAAAACAAAACAAATGAAGAACATAAAACAGAAACAGAGTTTTTGATACAGGGAACAAACTGTTGGTATCCTGAGGGGAGGGAGGCTGAGAGAGAAAAAAAACTATTTGAGGGAGATTAGGAGCTACAATTTCCCAGCTGCAAAGTGGCTGAATTACTAGTATGAAATGCACAGTGTGGAGAATATAGTAATATCTGGGTAATGTCTTTGTATAGTGACATATCATAACTAGACTTAATGTAGTGATCACCCTGAAATATAGAGTAGTATCAAATCACTATACAGTGTAACAAGGACTAGCACAGCGTTGTAGGTCATTTATACCTCAAAACAAAACCAAACAAACCCTTATAAAAGGAGATCAGATTTGTGGTCATCAGAGGTATTGGGTAGGAGGTAGAGAGGGAAGGGGAAGTGAATAAAAGCAGTCAAAAGATATAAACTTCCATTAAAAGACAAATAAATACTAGGGATGTAATGTACAATGTGATAAATATAATTAAAACTGCTGTGTATTATATATGAAGGTACTGAGAGAGTCAATTCTTAGGTAGATTGATAAGAAATCTGGGGTCCCTGAGGAGGAAAAAGGGGTCTGGGGCTCTCAAGGAGAAGAAAAGGACCCACCTTCTTTTTTTTCTCTAAGCCCTGAGCTAGTGATTACACAACAAAACAACTCATCTTGCTGAAGGATATGTTTTTCCTTAAACTGTACCAATGATTATGTAACAGCATGTATCCTGCTTGAGGACATGCTTCTCCTTCTTAAGACCCTTCTGACTAAACTTGTCATCTTAAAATGTATATTATGGGAGTGAGTCTGGTAAGACCTTTACAACCTTGAGACAGTCTTTTGATTTACTGCAATGCTGCTGCTAAGTCACTTCAGTCGGGTCCGACTCTGTGTGACCCCATAGATGGCCTCCCACCAGGCTTCCCCGTCCCTGGGATTCTCCAGGCAAGAACACTGGAGTGGGTTGCCATTTCCTCCTCCAATGCATGAAAGTGAAAAGTGAAAGTGAAGTCGCTCATTTGTGTCCGACTCTTACCCACCCCATGGAATGAAGCCTGCCAGGCTCTTCTTTCTGTCCACAAGATTTTCCAGGCAAGAGTACTGGAGTGGGGGTGCCACTGCCTTTTCCATTTACTGCAATAACCAACTGAAAAAGTATATAGCCCCCTTGCTAAGACTAGCAAGGGGGGCACTCTCTGTCTGCCTTCTGATGTCTATGTCAGAAACGTTCTTTGTCCCTTTTTCACTTTAATAAAACTCTGCTACACAAAAGCTCTTGAGTGATCAAGCCTGCCCTGGTCCGGAAGCTAAATCTTCTTTGGAGATCACAAATCCAACACTGAAAGCTATCAGTACTAAGTAAATCCTGAGTTCTCATCAAAATGAAAAAATTTGTTTTCTGTTTATGTCTGTATGAGATAATGGATGTTCACTAACTTATTGTGAGATTCATTTCATGATATATGTAAGTCAAATCATTATGCAGTATACCCTATACACTGCTCTATGTCAATTTCATCTCAATAAAACTGGAAGAAAAATATGCACAAAATGCCAAAAAACAGAAAATCCTCCCAAAACAAAACCTTAACCACAAAATAACTATCACACTAAAGAAAAAGATTTTACTAACATGAGATATCTAGTTAACATTTAAGTTTCTCCAAATTTAATTTTTATAGGTATTTGACCAAATTAGGATCCTAATATGATGTATTACATTGCAATTAGTTTGTATGAATCTTTTAATGTATAGTTTCCATGACTCTTTTTCTCTTTCTTTCTAATTTTTCTCAACTAACATGTCAAGGAAATTAAGTCTTATATATTCAGTTCCCCACAGTCTGGATTTTGCTGATTGTGAACCCATTGTGTCATGTAACATATTCCTTAGGTCTTCTGTTTTCAAAATGATTTGATTCAAGAATCCTGAAGAGACTTGATTTTTCTAGCAAAGAACACTTCTTAAGAGGTAATAAGCTGTACTTCTATTAGGAAGAACCTGTACATCCCTTTTTGAGAAGTTTCATTCTTTGATGATCATGGCTTAGATTATTCCCTTGAGGGTGTCAAAATGATAATATTCTATCACTCATTCAGCTTCCCAGGTGGCACAGCGGCCAAGAATCTGTCTGCCAGTGCAGGACACACAAGAGATGCGGGTTCAGTCCCTGGGTCTGGAAGATCTCCACGAATTAGAAATGGCAACCCACTCCAGTATCCTTGCCTGGAAAATGCCATGGACAGAGGAGCCTGGTGGGCTACAGTCCATGGGGTTGTAAATAGTTGGACACGACAGCATAGCACAGATTACTCATTCACCAGTGAGTAAATGAGACATTTCCCCTCATCTGTTATTATCCTAAATTACAGTTTATACATATAAAGGCAGGATAAATGCTTGATGCTTCATTTGTCATTTAAAAAAAAATAGAAGCCTGGTTCTCTAGCACTGTCCAGAGGTTACCAGGGAGGGTGTCTGTTGTGGTTGTTTTATTTGATAGGTTGTTTCTGAGCATAGACTCTGGAGCCCAATTCTCTGGGATCAGGATCCCAGTTTAGCTGTGTGACTCTAAGCTAGGCACGTACCCTCACTTTCCTCATTTGTATACTGGAAATTTGAGGGTGTTTTCCTTTGTCACGGGGGTTGTTCTGAGGATTAAATGAGAATCTACATAGCACCTGGAAAAATGCTTGTCAGTAAGTGTTCCTGATCATTAGTGCTGTTCTTATTATATTTAAATAGGCTTGAGTGGATTCTAGGCAATGGTATTTTGCAAAAGGTCCCCAAGTGAAGCCAAATTGGGAAACCATAAGACGGTGAAGTTTAAAGAGATAACGTTTACAAAGCAGAGAAGATAACTGTATTTGTTTTGGGGTGTTATTAGAGTTAAGATCAGGCTTAGGGTTAGAGTTCTGTTTCTAATTTTAAAAGACAGCCTAGGAATTGATGCCCTGCTCCCTTCCTCACTAACAGTGTGAGGTTTGACAAGCAATTTAGCATCTCCAAACCTCCAGGTTTTCATGGGAAATAAGATGAGTGATAGTGCAGGGCTCATGGAGTGGCTGTGAGGATCAGTGATCCTGCACAACGCCTGGTTCGTAGGAAGTGTTAGTGGTGATGTCAGAAAACTTCACCAGAGACCACTGTCTGTGCCCAGTTGACACTCTTCTCCCTGCCTAGATGTGTCTCTCCAAAGAACTAGTTTTTCTGCCTTTTTACCATTTCTTTATTCAAATAAAAAAAAAAACACCAACATTAAAATTTTGATAAAAACAGATTCCACACAAATAGTTGTACTAGAAACTATTTCATGTTCAGGGCAATGAAGAGCTATATAAACTTATACTCCAGTAATTCACAGTAGAACATTTTAATTTAAATGATAGTTTAAAAGAGAGAATCTTCAGGACTTCCCTGATGGCTCAGTGGTAAAGAATCTGCCTGCCAGTGCAGGAGACACAGATTTGATCCCTGATCTGGGAAGATCCCACATGTTGCAGAGCAACTAAACCCTTGCACAACTATTGAGTCTGTTGAACCAAGAGCCAAGAGCTGCAACTACTGTGCTCACACACCCCAGAGCCTCTGCTCTGCAATGAGAAGCCACCACACCACAGTAAGCCTGAATATCGCAGCTAGAGAGTAGCCCCCACTCGCTGCATCTAGAGAAAAAGCCCGAGCAGCAGTGAAGACCCAGCACAGCCAAAAATAAAATAAGTAAAGAAAATATTTTTTTTAAAGAGAATTTTCAAATTGGCTAAACAAATAAAGGCCCTTTGAACACAAGTCCAGATGGATTTTCTGTTATCCTATTTATACTTCCTGACTTATCAGATCTTTCGTCCTTCCGCCTGTTGCATAGCTTTATTTGTTTTGGTTATCTACACACTATAAACTTGGCATTTCATTTGAGATGCTGTGTGCTTTAAAAGAAGGTATTTTGTTTTCCCAATATCCTAACTTGTCATCCATAAAGACAACAGACAAGACGGTCTTTAAGAGACAGATGTTAAGGGATGAATTATTGATCAAATCATAAACAAATTAGAAGATGAAACACATTTGCTAAATCAGTTTTATTTTAACCTTTTCCAAACTTTTCATCCTCTAACCCTAGAGATGTATCAGTAATAGAGGAAAATGCCATATACATAGGTGGAACCAACTAAAATAAACAGAGGCCATATTTTTTAAGGCAGAGGTTTCTAATAAGGAGATCTCTTTTACAGCTTTCCATCCCCATGGGTCCTGTGCTTTGAAAAAAGCAAACACACCAAACTGCACTTATCAATATTTAATTTATCTTCCCATTTTTTATTAATCAAAGTCATCTATAACTGCCAACCAGAACATCCAATTGGCATGAGACAAACCTGGGTTACTATACTGAATTGCTATAATTCTAGCAAAAAGCAAGAAAACATTTGAATGGAAAACATCTTTAATATGAAAGCAGACATCGTGTTTTCTCCCCCAGCACGAAGAATGGAGATAGGAATCTTGACATTCACGGTCCTTTAATCTTTGGTTCCAAACTCTGATAGGCAGAATGGCCCCCAAATTGTCCCCATCCTATTCCCCAGAACTTGTGAATGTTAGATTTAGTGGCAAGAGAGAATGAAAGTTGCAGATGGAATTATAGTTACCAATCAGCTGATTTTGAGATGGGGAGATAATACTGGATTATCCAGGTGGGCCCAATGTAATCACAAGGGTCCTTAATTAAATGTGGAAGTGGGAGGCAGAAGAGTTAGTGTGTCAAGAGTGCGGTGATGTGTTATGAGGTAAGAGACTCAATCGGCCTTGAGTCTTGAAGATACATGGGGCCAGGAGCCAAGCAATGTGAGCTTCTGGTTAGAAAGGCAAGAAACTGCGAGGACTTCCCCAGTGGTCCAGTGGCTAAGGCTTCAAGCTCCCAGTGCAGGAGGCCCGGGTTTGATCCCTGGTCAGGGAACTTGATTCCACATGCCAACTGAGTTCGCAAGCCACAACTAAAAGCTCTTGCATGCTGCAACAAAGATTGAAGATCCTGCGGCCTCCATTAAGACCCAGCAGAGCCAAATAAATTAGAAAAAAAGGGGGGCGGCAAGAAACTGGATTTTCCTTTAGCACCTCCAGAGAGGAACACAGTCTTGCTGACACCTTAACTTTGCCCAGTGAGACAAATTTCAGGCTTCTTGCCTCTGGAATTGTAAGAGAATACATTTATGTTACCTTAAACTACCAGTTTGTGGCAATTTGTCATAGCAGCCAGGAAAACTGCTACCTAATCTCTTTCCTCAAATTATTGACCTCTACTCGCCTTATGAGTCCTGTGTTCTGGCAAAGTGACCTCATCAGCGGTGCCTGGACATGCTTTTCCATCCCCTCTGGATTCTTCCTCATGCTCTCCCTCATAAAGACGTCACTCCACTTCATTGCAGCAGAGGCAAATCCTGTCCCTCTTTCAGGATGCATTTCAGATGCCTCCCCTGCGGCAAGCTCCGTTGCTGCTGCATCTGCCAGTCGCCTGCAATCTCTCCGTCCTTTGAAATCCTGCAGTGCTCTAGTTGTCTCCCTCTGTCCCAGCACTGACTGCACTTTTTCCTGAAATAAACGTCTTCATTCATACTGTATCTTCTCCACCAGATTTTAAGTTCTTTGATGACAAGGCTAGTGTTCGACTCATCTCTAAATCTTCTATAATGTTTAGCCCAGTACTTTACGTCCTGTGAACTTTACATGTAATCACAGTCCTTGTACTAGTGGCAAAGAATCCACCTGACAATGCAGGAGATGGAAGATACCCAGGTTCAGTCCCTGGGTCAGGAAGATCCCCTGGAGAATGAAATTGCAACCCCCTCCAGCATTCTTTCCTGGGAAAGCCCATGGACAGAGGGAGCCAGTCCATAGGTCACAAAGAGTCGGAATACACGCGGCTGAGCACACACACACATACACATGTGTGTATTTTTGGTAGCTCAGTCATGTTTAAGTCTTTGTGATCCCATGGACTGTAGCCCACCAGGCTCCTCAGACCATGGGACTTCCCAGGCAAGAATACTGGAGTGGGTTGCCAGTACCTGTGCATATATGTTCCTATGTATATATGTGTGTGTATACATGTATCTGTGTATATATGTATATACATATAGGTAAATGACATTACAGAACATCATATAGGACCGTATGCCCTCATAAGAGGAAAAGGAAAAAAGAAAACTAAGGTTTTTCACTAGCTGCCACACAAATGGCAAGCATCCCAGACACCTCTAGTTTGTAGGAATAGCCTAAACCCTTGTCCCTTCACAGAACGGTTATTGAAGAATGGATGAGTTACTCGAAGTTAATCCCCTGATGGAGGAGATGTGGGGTAAAAATGGAGAGCTGTGCCTGAGAGACCCTGCGTTCCGGAATAGGATTTGAGCAAACAGAAGAAGGGGAGGGCCATGAGCAGGAGTGAGGTCTTGGGCCAATATCATACTTTTAAAATTTTATTTGGGATTTAGCTACCCATCAGGAAAAAAATGCAAAACGCTGTTTTTCCCCCCACGCGGATGTTGATCAATATTTTTCTAGAAAGAATCTAAGAATGAAACTAAAAAGCCACAATATCAAATAGCTGATGATACATTTGGCTTTCACATCTGTGAGACAGGGCCATTCTTTGAAAAATAATGAATGTTTGGTTTCTAAGATAAAGAGGTAGCTTTGTGGCACTCTAAATTCCAGTTCTGTGAAAATAGAAAATTGTTCTTCATATTTTGCCTACTAAAGCAGTTAGTTTAGCTATTTTTTTCTAGCTTTTGTCCTTCTAAAATAAACATTAGGCCCAAGAATACACATCCTTCCAAAGACTATTCTAATTCTGGTACATTTTTAGTTCTTTCCCTCTTATAGTCAGGAAATGATAGATCACAAATGCATTTTTAATTGTTTTTTATTCCTATATGTTAGACATTATGCTGTTTATATTCTGCCAATTTAAGCAAGTTAACAATTGCCCCCCGTGTTCATAGCAGCATTTTTTCAATTGCCAAGATACAGAAGCAACCTAAGAGTTCAGCAACAGACAGATGGATAGAGAATATGTGGTAGCTAAACAAAATGGAATACTATTCAGCCACAAAACAGAACAAATTTTTCCCGTTTGCAGCAACTTGGGAGGGCATTATGCTAAGTGAAATAAATCAGACAGAAAAAGAAAAATACTAAATGATATCACTTACATGTGGAATCTAAAAAACACAATCGACTAGTGAATATAACAAAAAAGCAGACTCAAAGATACAGAGAAGAAACTAGTGGTTACCAGTGGGGAGAGGGAGATACAAACTATGGTTGTAAGAGAGGCTAATAGAATGTATTGTATAATATGGGGCATATGGCCAATATTTCATAACTGTAAATGGAGTGTAACCTTTAAAAACTGAGTAAAATTTTTTTTAATTAAAAAGAAATGAACAATTCTGTGAGGTGGGTATTATTACCCTTATTTTAAAGCTTAGGTAGCAGAGCCATAAAGAGTTTAGGTTCTGATACAAACTCCGATCACCAGTAAAGGCCAGGAGATTCCATTTAACTCAAGGTGTCTACATCGTCAAGCCCATGTTTTTGACCCCAGTACCATCCAGAACCTCCCTGTGGGCTACTTACCAGGCAGAGAAGCAGCTACACCCTTTTTGTGCTCAGATGTCAGTGTCTAACTTAGATATTAATGAAATTCCAGGGCAGAACTTTCCAAATTTTTTGACAACAATCCATAAAAAGAATTAACTTTTAACATCTAATCATAGAACACACACATTTTGAAAGAATATCATTACTACTTTATAATGTGCTTTGATATATTTTATTCTGCTCCCAAGTTTTAATAATTTTGGTCAGGTATCACTATATTGTTATCGTAATTCACTAATAGGCTATTACCTTTATTTTAAAATATGTAGCACTAGTACATAGTTTATCTTACACAATTAATTACCTTTTTAAAAAGCATGTTAATTTCGGCTGTGCTGGGTCTTTGTTGCTGTGCACAGGCTTTCTCTAGCTGCAGAGTGGGGGCTGCTCTTCGGTTAGGCCGCACGGCTTCTCACTGCAGTAGCTCCTCTGGTTGAGAAGCACAGGCTCTCCCCTGTGGGCTCCTGCAGTTGCAGCAGCCAGGCTCAGTAGTTGCAGCTCATGCCTTAGCTGCCTGGTGACACGTGGGACTGTCCTGGACCAGGGATGGAACCCATGTTCCCTGCATTGCAAGGTTGATTCTTAACCACTAGACTACCAAGGAGGTCCCACAATTACCTTTCTTAAGAGAGATTTATCATCTTAGGCAAGTTATTTAATTTCTGAGTCTTGTGTTTCCTCTTCTGCAAAATGAGAAGATTGGACTAGATTTGTGACTCTTAATCCTGACTGCACATCGGAAATGTTTAAGAGCTTTCCAGGTTTTTGCCCCCAGAATCTCTCATTTAATTGTTTTGGGGTGGGGGCCTGTGTACTGGTTTTTGCTGTTATCTTATTTTTGTTTTTTAACTCCCCAGGTTATACTAACTAGCCACCAATCTTAGGAATTACTGAATTAGATGATTGCTAAATTTTTTCTTCCAGCCAAAAATTTTAGACTATTTTGACTGGTGAATGGGCCCACATCCAGCAGTTCTGTGTACATCAGGGTGGGGTCACACACTGTGCATTTTTAAGAAATACCTTAGTGATTCTGATGCAAGCCATCTCAGAAACACTGCTCTGAGTCATTGTCTCACCAACTGTTTGTTGTTTCCTCAGTTTAGCACTTACCCGGGCCTGTGGCTGATGCTCTGAAATGTTTGCTAAGTGGCTGCCTCACCAAGCTGCCTGGCCACTCCACTGCCCTCTGCCAGCGCCAGGGTTTCATGCCCATTTTCCTGTTCTTTGATCCCTTTTCTAACTTAGCTCAAGTAAGATCACATTCTCCTTTTCCTCCTATTCCAACCATACTTGTATCTTTCAATATTAAAAATACAGAAAATAAATTGAATAGTTTGTATTAACCTATAATGATACTGAGCAGGGGTCTGGGGGCTCTTGGGCACAAAGTCTTTCTGTGTGCCTCATTTATTTGATTACAGGAAACAGCCTTTGTTCAGCCTCCTTGACCTTCCCTGAGTTTCAATGAGCAGTTTCAAGCAGTTGTTAATTAGGGAAGGGAGGAGTTGCAAGACCAGGGAGAAACAAACTGTCCAGGGCAGCCTTAGGGCAAAGGCCTCTTTCACCATGGAGGTGACATACACAGCAATGTTTGAGCTAGTTTGCAGATACTGAAAACCCCTGCAGGTGGCAGAAGTTAACGATGAATGACGGCAGGCTGCCCATAATCATGTAGACCCCAGACCAGTTGGACCTGAAGTTTGATGAAGCTGACTCCTACTTCAGTTCCATTCAATTCAGTCACTTAGTAGTGTCTGACTCTTTGCGACCCCCATGGGCTGCAGCATACCAGGCTTCCCTGTGCATCACCAACTCCTGGAGCTTGCTCAAATTTATGTCTATCCAGTCGGTGACGCCATATAGCCATCTCATCCTCTGTCATCCCCTTCTCCTCCTGCCTTCAATCTTTCCCAGCATCAGGGTCTATTCTAATGAGTCAGTTCTTCGCATCAGGTGGCCACAGTGTTGGCGCTTACCTCATCACGAACTCATCAGAAGAATGTTCACAGTCTGATCATACCCTCTTTGAACAATTACTATAAAACTTCTATCTTCATGTTGGAACCCATGGTTTTGAGAGCACTAGCCCACTGTGACCCTCTTTTCCTGCAAAGCAATAAAGCTATACTTTTCTGCTTCACCCAAAACTCTGCCTCTGAGATTTGATTTGGTACCAGTGTCCAGGGAAGCTGAGCTTCTGGCCTCAGTTGGGGAAAGGAAGCTGAAAAAATAGATATATATGTATGCATAACTGAAACACTTTGCTGTATACTTGAAACTAGCAAAGCATTTTAAATCAACTATACGTCAATTAAAAAAACACACACACTCAAACTAGGTTACTCATACCCTGAAGGTGATTATACAGTGGTAGCTAAAATAGGAGGATGAACTTGGATAGATCTTTATCTCACATATATTTTTACAGTGTTAACTCTGTGTCAGTCACAGCTCTAAGACTTTATAAATATTAACTTTGTTGATTTACATACATAATCATCTTATGAGGTAGGTGCTACCACCCTCCTATATTACAAATTAGGACCCGAATCCCACCCATTTTTGAAGCACTGATACTTATTTTGAAGAGCATTATTTTTTATTTTAAATTATACAGACTTGAACATAGTATTTCAGTTAATATTTTAATTTTTATTGAAGTTTAGTTGATTTACAATGTTGTGTTAGTTTCAGATGTACAGCAAAGTGATTCAGTTATATACATAACCGAATATCTATATATATCTGTATATCTATATTTTGTTGTTGTTCAGTCACTAAATGGTGTCTGACTCTTTGTGATCCCATGGACTGCAGCACACCAGGCTCCTCTGTCCTCCACTACCTCCTGGAGTTTGCTCATATTCATATCCACTGAGTTGGTAATGCTATCTAACCATCTTATCCTCTGCTGCCCCTTTCTCCTTTTCCCTTCAATCCTTCCCAGCAAGTATTGGAGCTTCAGCTTCAACAACAGTTCTTTCAAAGAATGTTCAGGGTTGATTTCCCTTAGGATTGACTGGTTTGTTCTCCTTGCAGTCCAAGGCACTTTTGAGAGTCTTTTCCAGATTTTGATCAATTCTTCTGAGCAATATAATGATATCAACATACATTAATCCTGAGAATACACACACACATATATATTCTTTTTCAGATTCTTTTCTGTTATAGGTTATTACAAGATACTGAATATAGTTCCCTGTACTATACAGTAGGTCCTTGTTGAATTTTATGTTTTATTGCAGCATGTGTATCTTTTAATCCCAACTCTAAGTCTGTGAATCTGTTAATTCTAACCATAGCTGTTAGTTTGTTTTCTATGTCTGTAAGTCCATTTCTGTTTTGTAAATACATTTATTTATACCATTAAAAAATTTTCATTAATAGTCTGAGATATGAAATAAATTTAATTTGGGGGTAGCCTGCTACAAGGAGATCTCCGATAGACAAAGATTTAGCCTCTTCCACTATTAGAGGTTTTTAAGTGGAAACATGAAAATATAGTATTAAGGAATTACTTAATAAAGCATTCTTAATTCACCCAATAGTAATTTCCTTGAATAACTTTACAGAATGTGACTTTTTAATCTAAATGTTTACCTCTAGTCATGAAAATTTAACATATCGTCCAACAAACATTTTTATTAACAAATATGTATTTGTCAATAAACTAATAGTATATCATTTGCTAAGTTACATAGACAAGTAAACACCCTCATTCTGATGTGTAGTCATTTATTTATAGGTCAATTAAGTAAGATACAATACCAAAACAAAGATGACTTTACATGCAAAGGAGTTATTGTCCATTTATTAACTAACGCATTGGATAGGTTGTATAGTCTTATGAGCTAATCCTCAAACGTTGTCTCCTTCCATCTGCAAAACCAGAACCATTTGTCTAGTGTTTGCAGTTTCATCTCCACCTGGTCTATATTCTTGGTGGTGTTCTACCCTGAGCTCAATTTCCAGAGTTGATAGTGGAGCTTTTATTGGGTTGTTTCAAATACCTGGCTTCCATCTAGAATCACATTTCAGATGATCATTGTTACAGCTTTTCCTGTGTGTGAATCCTTGTTAACAGAGCTCTAGCTGATTGATGGAAGCTGGGGTGGGCAAACGGGTCTGGGGAATAAACTCCAGTTGTATCCATTATCGTATCTTAGGATGACCAGGCTTTTCTGTAGGAAATGTATCTTCTTTACAAAAGAATGCTGAACTAAGAAATGTGTAAAGCAATGGTAAGATCAGAAAAGTCACTATTTTTCTACCCCTAATTAAATCTCCTTTTCATGAAAGAATCATCCATGTGTGCTAACACCATTTAGTGAAAGATTGATGAGGAACTGGAATATTGACTTTGTACCAATTCATTACCCACAAGACACTTGCTGGTTGCAAGTAGGAAAATATAACAATTTTTCGGCAACACTTCACAGCATGTATGATCTCAGTTCCCTAACCAAGCCCCCTGCATTGGAAGCACAAAGTCTTATAACCACAAGACTGCCAGGGAAGTCCCTGAAAAACAGAACTTTAAAATGAAGGCATCCGACTGTCACATTTTACTTGGTGCTCAATCTCAGCATAGAATCCTGGGAACCATCTTATATGTCCACTGCGACTGAACAGTTTGAAGTTCACTGCCTTGCCTGTGAACTATTCTACCAAAAATATTTAACTTGTGTCTAAATCAAGCCTTTGGATCTAACATTTACCTTATAGGAAGCAGGAGATAAAGTAAAAGTTAAATGACATCATGAAGAAATCATTAGACTAGCTCAGTGGAAAATTCTACAGGACAAATGTTTTCAATGAGTCAATGCCATGAAAAAAAAACAAAAGGAGGGAGTGTTTGGGTTCTCTTCTAGATTAAAAGAAATTCAGAGACATAACTAAAGCAATGTTTGATTCTTGGTGGGTCCCAATCTGAATAGCTATCTCTGTTCAGCTGCTGTAACCAAATACAGGAGTTCCACCTTGCTTGCAGGGTATGTGTTCCAAGACCCCCAGTGGATATCTGAAATTTTGGATAGTCCTGAACTCTATATATGCTATGTTTTTCTCTATACATACCTATGACAGAGCTTAAAAATTGTAAATTTGCAAATTAGGTACAGTCAGATAATATCCAAATTGCTAGCATTATTCCTTTTGTACTTTGGGCCATTGTTAAGTAAAATAAGAGACACTTGAACACAAGTACTGTAATAGAGTGACAGCTGATCTGATAATCCAGACTGCTACTAAATGACCAATGGGCTGGACACACTGGACCAATGGATGACTCACATCCTGGGTGGAGTAGAGCCAGGGGAGTTGGGGGTTGGATGAGAAACTTCATTATGCTAATCAGAGGGGCACACAATTTAAATCTTGATTTAGGAGAAGGAAATGGCTACCCACTCCAGTATTCATGCCTGGAAAATCCCGTGGACCGAGGAGCCTGGTGGGCTACAATCCATGGGGTCGCAGAGTCAGACACAACTGAGCGACTTCTGTGTTTTTGAAGCTCAAAGGGATATGGGCCACTCAAAAGGATATAAACCACGGCAGAATTTCTTAAAGAAGTAACAGATTAGTTAGTTACAACATCAAGATAAATGGAATTGAAAGAGAGATACTACCAAGAGAGTTGGGCAGTACCGCTTAAATAATGCTCAAGAGTTTCTGTTCTTAAATTGTTTCCTCTTGAGAGAAGATGAGCAGCACTGGGCCCACTCACTTCTGCCTTTTTTGTTCCCCCACTTTGGTTATGTGTTGTTACTTTCAGAATGGCACTTTTTTCACCTTGTCATAGTAGCTGCCAAAAGTGTGTTTTTATAAACATGGGATTCTAGAATATTGGCTTCCTGGGGCAGAGGAAAGAAAGAAATGCGTGTTGTACAAAATAAGTATGCTCATATGTTTAATACAATAGTTATATTATTGGAAAAAAAAAACCCACTTGATTTAAATCTTTAAAGACCTGCAGTGCCAGGTCTTAGCTGCAGCATATGGGGTCTTAGCTGCAGCACATGGGATCTGAGGAATCTTTCAGGTGGCATGTGGGATCTAGTTACCAGACCAGGAATCAGACCCGGGTCCTCTGCATTGGGAGGATGGAGTCTTAGCCACTGGACCACCAGAGAAGTCTCCCAAACATGTTTTTTAAAGATATGAAAATGGTCCGTGGTTAAATAAATCTTGGAAATCTATATTAAATACATTTAACCAAGTTTATTTCATACAGAACTACTCAGAGCCTCTAAAACATTAAAAGCCATTTCACATGGGGTGACTACAGAATGAATTCTTTTGTAAGGATCCGTGCCCATAGATTCAAGAGGATTAGAGACTATGGCTCAAAGGGACATGTTTTAGAATATATTTCTTTAAAGATTTATCAGTAAAGACTTGTGAAAAACTATACCTGTAAATTAAAAATGCAGTGATAATGGCTTTCCTTAAAGTTGTGACATTGAGAATATTGTTTCTAGTTTATAGCAACACACATACGGGAGTAGAAAAACAAGGGTAAATTCTTTCTCTGATATGATCTAAGGTTTCAAAACAACTCACCTTGAAGATCTGTGAACTGAAGTTTCCACAGATGGAGCTGCTGCTACATATATCTCCGGAATCTAATGTGAAAATTGCCTCAAGCTGTCAGGCAATGCAGGCCGTGAGAGGTTGGGGGGTGGATAGGGAGTGGGGTGGGTGGGCCGGTGGCCGGAAACGAGACCTCTGTGGCTGACCAGGAACAATCAGGCTGATCCTGATCCTACAGGAGGATGTAAGGTTCCATTTGTTTTCAAATGCTGGGCCTTGCTTTGCTTATACTTATGGGAAAATAGAGTTACAGCTTTCAAGTTTTAGCTTTTGGTATAACGTATTACTTGGCTTAAAACTCAACATTCAGAAAACTTAGATCATGGCACCTGGACCCATCACTTCATGGCAAATAGATGGGGAAACAGTGATTTTATTTTCTGGGGCTCCAAAATCACTGCAGATGGTGATTGCAGCCATGAAATTAAGACACTTACTCCTTGGAAGGCAAGTTATAACCAACCTAGACAGCTTATTAAAAAGTAGACATTACTTTGCCAACAAAGGTCCGTCTCGTCAAAGCTATGGTTTCTCCGTAGTCATGTATGGATGTGAGTTGGACTATAAAGAAAGCTGAGCGCTGAAAAATTGATGCTTTTGAACTGTGATGTCTGAGAAGACTCTTGAGAGTCCCTTGGACAGCAAGGAGATCCAATCAGTCCATCCTAGAGGAAATCACTTCTGAATATTCATTGGAAGTACTGAAGCTGAAACTCCGATATTTTGGCTACCTGATGTGAAGAGCTGACTCACTTGAAAAGACCGAAAGATTGACAGGGAGAAGAGATGGGGACAACAGAGGATGAGATGGTTGTATGGCATCACCAACTCAGTGGACATGAGTTTGGGTAAATTCCGGGATTTCGTGATGGACAGGGAAGCCTGGCGTGCTGCAGTTCACGGGGCCACAAAGAGTCAGACACGACTGAGTGACTAAACTGAATTACTTGAGAAACCTATATGCAGGTCAGGAAGCAACAGTTAGAACTGGACATGGAACAACAGACTGGTTCCAAATAGGAAAAGGAGTACATCAAGGCTGTATACTGTCACCCTGTTTATTTAACTTATATGCAGAGTACATCATGAGAAATGCTGGGCTGGAAGAAGCACAAGCTGGAATCAAGATTGCTGGGAGAAATATCAATAACCTCAGATATGCAGATGACACCACCCTTATGGCAGAAAGTGAAGAGGAACTAAAAAGCCTCTTGATGGAAGTGAAAGAGGAGAGTGAAAAAGTTGGCTTAAAGCTTAACATTCAGAAAACGAAGATCATGGCATCTGGTCCCATCATTTCATAGTAAATAGATGGGGAAACAGTGGAAAAAGTGTCAGACTTTATTTTGGGGGCTCCAAAATCACTGCAGACGGTGACTGCAGCTATGAAATTAAAAACACTTACTCCTTGGAAGAAAAGTTATGACCAACCTAGATAGCATATTCAAAAGCAGAGACATTAGTTTGCAACAAACGTCCATCTAGTCAAGGCTATGGTTTTTCCAGTGGTCATGTATGGATGTGAGAGTTGGACTATGAAGAAGGCTGAGCGCTGAAGAATTGATGCTTTTAAACTGTGGTGTTGGAGAAGACTCTTGAGAGTCCCTTGGACTGCAAGGAGATCCAACTAGTCTATTCTAAAGGAGATCAGTCCTGGGTGTTCTTTGGAAGGAATGATACTCAAGCTCAAACTCCAGTACTTTGGCCACCTCATACGAAGAGTTGACTCGCTGGAAAAGACTCAGATGCTGGGAGGGATTGGGGGCAGGAGGAGAAGGGGACGACAGGATAAGATGGCTGGATGGCATCACTGACTCAATGGATATGAGTTTGAGTGAACTCTGGGAGTTGGTGATGGACAGGGAGGCCTGGCGTGCTGTGATTCATGGAGTTGCAAAGAGTCAGACATGACTGAGCGAATGAACTGAACTGAATTGATACCTTATTATAGAAGATTGTGAGAAATATGCTGCATGGATCTTAATTTCATCATTAAAGTTCCTTTTTTCCCCCAGAAAACTTGAGACAAGAGTCAGATATAAAAAGCTGTCATTTCTTGAGACTAAAGATTTGGCCAAATGCACCCTAAATTCTAAATCTTAACAATAGAGCAATAATTTCTCTCATAAATGTGAATAATTTTGGCTCTTTTCACCAGACAATAGCTTGATTGCATTGCACTGCATTTCTTGACTTAAGGAGTAAGAGGACAATAGCAAAAAATAGGCAAAGAAAAAAGCTCTCAGCTGGAAGATAAGGCTAGGGTATGTATAAAATTAATTGCAAGCATCCACTGAAGGCGCCCTCAGGCTCTAACTCCCAGTGGGGATGGGGGAAGTCCCAGGGATGTTAACTTTCCAGATGACTTAGGTAAAGTTATGGGAGAGTTTCACAGAGAGGTAATCAAATACAGCCTCAATTTTGATCACATTATTTCTTAAGGATACAATGTGAAGTCATTATATTCTTGAACATTTAACTGAACATGCTTGAACACCTTTGTCAGGTATCACACTAACAGCCACTGGGAATTCAACAGGTGAACAAGACTCCTGCAGAAGCTAACAAACAAGCAGCCACTGATGCCCCTGATTGGGGAGCAAAACAAAGGAAGTAGAGTGTGTTATGATGGTCCCAATAGCACTTTTAGATTAAATGGTCACGGAAGACCTCTGAGGAGATGACTTGGAAGGTGCAGGCGGAAGAATGAAGAGTTAAATATCCAAAGAACTAGGGGGTAGAGGATGCAGAACATTCCAGGCAAGTGCAAAGACCCAAGTTATAGGAGAGCTTGACATGTTATATAAACAGAAAGAAGTCCTGAGTGGTTGACAGTGTAAAGAACAATGAGAGTTCTAGAAGATGATGCTTCAGGGACAAACAGAAGCCTGATCATGTAGGTCAGCACAAGACATATAAGGACTTTACTCTGGGATAATGGATTTGGACTTTTGAGCTCCAGAATGGGGAGGGAATAAATATGTGCTGTTTTAAGCCACCATCTTTGTCATATTTGTTCATAGCAGCCAAAGGAAATACAGGTGGGAAGAAAATGGAGTTTACCTGTACTCTCAAACGTCTAAGAGAAACAGGACTGTTAAGTGATTGATGTCATTTAATTCATAACATAGTGGATTCATCACTGAGTCAGTGTCTGGTGCTCAGCATTGTATATCTAAGAATTCACTCTCCTTGATTCCTCAGGCATGATCAGATTAGGAGGATGAAAATATATTAACTCACAAAAGAGATATAAACCACACCACCAACTCATTGGCTTATTCATGGAAGTAGAAATACTAAATGCATCAGCTTACTCAGATCAGCAGCTAAGTGCTGCTTGACTTTGCTTGGGAGTTGTAAAGCCAGAATGATGGCAATGAGCTCATTTTATTGCCTAAAGTTACCAAATCTCATAGCCTGATGCACTCGTCTCTATGGGATAACACTTACACTGGTCAGACGAATCCACTCTCTCCTATGTTGGTACATTCTGACAAAGTCTGGCTTGTAGGTAGTACCTTTGTAAAGTCCTCAAAGTCCTTCTGAGTCCACCACAAGGATAATGTCAATTTACGTTACCTTCTCAGGTAGTCTCGCCAGGAAAAAACATACTTCATCTTTCACTCACTGATTCTTTCAAGAAATAGCATTCACATCTCACTAAATGCCAGATACTGCACTAGGATTTCCACACAAAGTAAGCTAAAAGCCCTGTTTTCCAGAAATCTTATAGTGTTTCAGTGGATTAAGAGTTTCTATATATTTTTTCTGTAAACAGCAGGTCTCACTCATGTCTTAAGAGTTCATGAACTCCATTTTTTGCAGAATAATGTTTCTTTACCCTCATTGTCAAATTTAGGAATGATCCAACTGAGGACCTATAAAGCAGTCAAGTCAATTCAATGAAAAATCCTATAATCTGGACAATTTTAGTTACGTCCTATTTTGATCATTTTATCTAAGTATTAATATTTCACTATCTAGAGTGAAAATTTCAATCTCAATAATTTTCACATTCCTGCAAAACAGAGAAGAGATGGTTGTGGCCACCTGTGCAATTTGCAAGAAACGGATTTGTGCACTGCATGGTGCTTTGCAGCTCCTAGTTTTATTCTATGATACATTGCTATTGAGAGCAACTTAAGTTTTCTCAAGTCCCAAAGTAAAGACTATTAAAGAAATCATAAAGTCACAACCATGCCATCCACTCTGGTTTACATACGAAAATTACCTGCACATCTAGCCAAGAAACCTTTGGTTATGGAACTATAGATTTTTTTTTAATCATCTCTTCCATAGGAAGACCATGTTTAGTTAACTTCCCTTCTTGGTTTGTGGCAGTATAAATCAAGTTTGAAAGTTAATATAAACTGGAAACTAGTATAAACTACAAAGGACTAGTGGAGAAGTGATTTTTCTGGGTGACCTACAAGAAGTCACTCAGCTCCTGGCCTCAGTTTCTTGTTTGTAAATGTTACATTTTATGTGTTTAGTTTTCTCAGTTCTAAGATTTCATGATTTTTTGAGAATCTCTGGTAAACAGCACCACAAAAAGTTAAATTTATTTCATTTATTTATAAGGAGTCAGATCCATTTTATGGAAACCCTTTGGTGAAATTCCACTTTGAGTAGTTTTGAGGTCATAACCATACGATAGATATTGTCCCTGCTGTTATGAAGTGTTCAATAGAAGGGAAAGGCATCATTAAATACAGACTCAGGAAATCCACAATGACGTTTATGAAACAACTTTTTAATTTCAACTGTGTATTTACAAAAAAACAGAGAATAAGCAGCGGGAAGGCAGGAATGATGCCTGGCCACCTCCCACCTGAGGGTGCAGAAAGAGGCCATGGACAATGCATATATGCGTCAGACTGATGATCTTCCCTGCCATTATTGAGAACAGCAATGGACAAAAGGCTTCAGTGAAGGTCAGTCTATTTGGGAAGAGGCAGACGATCTGTTCAGTCCATGTGCGTGAGGAGGAAGAAGGCCCAAGTCAGTCTATTGAGGCCTTGGCTCTTTATAGGCTGAGGCCCTTCTCTTGGAAGTTTTAGGCCGCCTTCTCCAGGGCATGTAGGGGTCAGGGGGATGATACCTGGGAAAACCCCTATGGACCTCAGGGACCCGTTGCTGATAACAGGGTGGAGGGAAGTGGGGCATAGGCGGCTGGGGACCGTACTGAAAGTCACCTTGGACGGCAAATTCTGTTTGGGTAGATGGGGGGACATCTGAATGTAAATAGTTTAAGGAGAACTGATCCGATTGGAAAGGATGGTCTGAAGAAAAACAGGTTTCCTGGGGACAGAATGGGAATGGGGGCATCACCTGGTGTAAGGGGATGGGATGACGTTGTGGGGACACGTGCGGAAACAGGGGTGGGCGGGGAGACGGCGTGGGGAGCAGGGGTTGGCGCCCTAGGAGAGGCAAAGGTCTGGGCGGAGGGCAGGCCGGCTGATCTCCGCAGGCCAGGGGCTGCCTCTCAAGCCTCCGGCCAGGTCTTCCTCTCGCAGGGCCATCCGTGATCCACTTGTCCACTGGGTCCCGCTGGGGCAGCTCTACCCCCAGGCGTCGGCCACGTGGGCCAGCAGGAGCTGGGAGAGGTGGCGGTGTGCGCACTGGTTCCAGTGCACGCCGTCCGTCTGCAGGTATCTCCCTGTGTGGCGGCGGAAGTGGAAGTGCAAATCCAGCACATCGAAGCCGTGCTTTTGGGCCTCAGCAGAGCTGTAGAAATTGGCTTCAATGACATTAATTTTCACGGAGGCGGCGGCGAACTGGACCTCGGGCGGTACGAAGCGGCTGGTGATTTTGTCGCCCACGGGCATGGCCGTGTTCCACACCAGGAGGCACGACTCGGACAGCACCTGGCGGAGGCGCCCAAACAGTCTCTCCAGGTTCCGCCGGTAACTAGGCCAGAAGTCCTCCCCGTACCTGGTGATGTCCCAGAGGCACGAGTTCATGATGACCAGGTCCGGGTGGTGCTCGCCGGACTGCAGCTCCTCCAGGACGTCCTCCAGGTAGTCGGAGTACACGCGCGTCAGGAAGTAGAAGCGCACCAGGTGCTGGCCGGAGCAGAACTGGCGCACCTCGCGGTAGTGGGTGCCGTTGTGCATGTGGCCCTGCTGGCCCCCATGCACCAGCTCATCCCGCTCGAAAGTGTGCTCCCCCTTGGCCTTGAGCTGCCTGAGTGTGAGCAGGCAGTCCTTCTGCAGCAGGAGCACCAGATCCTTGTACACAGCCCTCTGGACCGAGTCCCCCAGGACAACCACGAACTTGTTGTGGAGCAGCTGCCGCACTCGGAGGCCAGTAGGTGGACCATGACGCCGGCACGGCCCAGCTCTTTTCTTCCACTCAGCGGGTCTGCGGAAGGCTAGGACAGAAGGAGAGAGCGCATGGGAGGGACCCACCTCGCGCAGGACAGGACGCAGGAAGGAACGGGGAGGTGGGCCCACCCGGGGACTGGGCTAGAACTCTGGCCTGGGGTGTCTGAAGGGCGGGGCTTCACTACCCTTAGCCCGCAGAGAGGGGAGCCTGGAGCCAGAAGCCCTGGTTGGCCCAAAGGAAGTTTCTGCCTGAGACTTGACTTTGAATACCCAGGAAACCCAGGTTCCATGGCCAGGAAGGGCCCCGCCCTCCCCAGCTGGAGGTGCAACTGCCAAAGACACCCCATCACCCGGTGCCTGGAGGCAGCTCGGATGCCTGACAAGTGGAGAATGGTTAGGCAAATTTTGCAGAGGTTAAATAATGAGGATTACGATTAAGCAAGAACACGGAGTGTCATATACTGTTAGCTGAGGAAGTTACACACCATATATGTGGCCATATCACTGAAATGGTGTAAAACACATTTGCATACTAAGTTGCTTCCCACCAGGCTCCTCTGCCCATGGGATTCCCTAGGCAAGAATACTGGAGTAGGTTGCCATTTCCTTCTCCAATAGATATGCATAGATAACACTGAAAGAAAATACACAAAACCAGCTTTAAATAGGATAGTAGGATCATGGGTGACTTGCTTCCCCCATCCTCTTTTTGTAAATACACTTTGAAGGTGAAATCGCTCAGTTGTGTCCGACTCTTTGCGACCCCGTGGACTGTAGCCTACCAGGCTCCTCCGTCCATGGGATTCTCCAAGCAAGAATATTGGAGTGGGTTGCCATTTCCTTCTCCAGGGGATCTTCCCGCCCCAGGGATCGAACCCAGGTCTCCCGCATTGGAGGCAGACGCTTTAACCTCTGAGCCACCAGGGAAGCCCAAAGTCTTAAAATCAATTTTAATAATAACAATGTTTTTTATCAATGGAACTTGTAAAAATAAAATTAGAAATAATTCACAAGTGCTTCAGCTGCAATATTCTGTTTTTCATTTGAAGGAAACTGACTTTGGCATTAAGAAACATATTGAGCTAAAGACCAATGAGAATCAATAGGAAAGTTCTCTGTCCTCCCCTCATGTATCTAAAAGCAAGATATAAATTTTCTGAGGAAGGTGACCCTTCCCCCACCGAGGAGAGAAGCATCAAGAAAGACAAGGAACTGTCAATACAAAGATGAGTCTGCATAAACAAACCTTACTAAAATAGCCCTTATTTTCCATTAGGAACCCCATATATCTCCTTCTCCACACTTTATTATCCTTGAAACACAGTTCCCTTTGTTTGCTGTTAAAATGGTAATATATAAGCCCAAGTCTAACTAGTTCTTTGAGTTCCATTACTTTTCTGTGAACTGTTGTACACACAGATAATAATTTAAAAACTGTATGCTGCCAGGAGCCAGCATGGGAGATCCCACCCATGACAAGGTCACGTGGAAAATAGACAGCCTTTCGAGGAGTTAAAAATTATTAGAATAGCACTGGTGGAGGGTTTCCTTGTTGAACCAATGCTAGCTGCTAAGTTTTCATATTTTTCGTTGTGTGCCTGGGAGTACATTAATTAATATAGTTGATATACAGAAATATAAGTAGTAGCCTTGGTATTAACAACATTAAACCCTGAGTTAATAAATTCTTTCTTTGTTATAGCCCACTGCACCTTTGCCCTAGAGGAATGCAACTTTATCTAGTGCTTTCGGAGAATGGCGCCAGACTTTAGAAAAATCACCTTTAGAAAAAATAAGCTTTCTGGTTGACTAACCTTTATCAGAAAAAAGGGTTGTAAAATGTTAACAGGCCTCCTGGCCAGAAGATGATGTAAATCACCTAAGACCTTTGTATATAGAAAGGTATACAGAAAGAAAGCCTGGTCTCGATAAGGTTCAGGACTGCTGACCCTGCATCTTCCATTATTCTCTAAGTACAACTTAAGGTATAAAAACTCCTTTGAAAATAAAGTTGCGGGCCCTGTGAAGCTTGGTGTCTTCTCCTCTACTTAACTGCAACATTCCTTCTTTCTCTCCGACCTCCGCTCCCTCTCCCCCCGCCCCTCGGATGCCGTTCATCCTAAGGGTGCCCCTGGACCCTGCTGAGGCTGGACCCCGGCAGTGTGCCTCTTCTGTTTATCTACGGTAATTTTATTCACAGGGCCCCAGATACTAACCCTAAGAGTATAGAGAAAAAGGTTTTTCTTCCCCAGAACACTGAATAAGGTGTTAAAAGTTATAAAACTTGTCTTCAGAACTTCAGATTGAGTTTATTTCAAGCTGCCATTTACAGTCATATCCACTAATGAATAAAAGCTGGAAACACACTAAAATACTAAGTCTCACGTGGGGAGGAACATGTCATGCCCTTCACACACTTACAAAGAAGCTGTTAAAATCTGCTATGGGTTGATATTTGTAGGCATTAGTAAAAATTTTAATAGGTGTGGATAGCTATTAATAAACTACACATTTGGTTTTTAAAAGCTATACTATTTGTGGTTTTAAATGAATGTGAGCCCCAAAATAAAAACATGAAGATGGGTAGAGTACAAAAGTGTTCCCCTAAGAGAACAGTTAGAAATATTGGCTTATTTGAATCTTCATCCAAAAACATTTGCTATCAAATAAAAAGCTTAAAACCAGGATTTTGCTCATTGTGGTACAACAAAGTTAAACATAATTAAACTCCAAAACCCCACTGGGGCTCAGGCATAGTCTCTAGTTTATATTCACTTATTCATCCAACTCACACTTATTAAGCACTAACTAAATGCTCCACATGGGGCTTCCCTGGCGGCTCAGAAGTAAAGAATCTGCCCACCAAGCAGGATCTATCCCTGGGTAGGGAAGATCCCCCAGAGAAGGAGACGGCAACCCACTCTAGTGTTCTTGCCTGAGAAATCCCTTGAACAGAGGGACTGGCAGGCTCCAGTCCTGCTGCTGCTGCGTCGCTTCAGTCATGTCCGACTCTGTGCGACCCCACAGACGGAAGCCCACCAGGCTCTGCCGTCCCTGGGATTCTCCAGGAAAGAACACTGGACTGGGTTGCCATTTCCTTCTCCAATGCATGAAGGTGAAAAGTGAAAGTGAAGTTGCTCAGTCGTGTCCGACTCTTAGCGACCCCATGGACTGCAGCCCACCGGGCTCCTCCGTCCATGGGATTTTCCAGGCAAGAGTATTGGAGTGGGGTGCCATTGCCTTCTCCAGCTCCAGTCCACTGGGTTGCAAACAACTGGACACAACTTAGCAACTAAACAATAACAACAAATGCTCCACATGGGGTATATAAAGATGCGTAAAACCTGGTCTTGCCTTTCAGGAGCAGATCAGATATATTCACTGATAACTGTAATACAAAGTTGAGATGCTACAGTGTTAGCTTAGTCACATCAGACTCTTGCAACCTCATGCACTGTAGCCTGCCAGGCTCCTCTCTCTAGGCAAGAATACTGGAGTGGGTTGCCATTTCCTTCTCCAGGGGACCTTCCTGACCCAGGGATCAAACCCAGGTCTCTTGCATTAGCAGGCAGATTCTTTACCATCTGAGCCACCAGGGAAGCTCACAGACAAATAAACAAAGGATGTGAAACTGGTTTGTAAACAGAGCTGGGCTGCTACGGCGATAAGGAAGCATGTCTGTGCACAAGTCTGCCAGGGTGCCTGTTCATGTCCAGGTCAGGATGTGAGTCTGGAGGTCTGCCAAAGCAGAGTGAGACACAGGCAGAATGGAACACTGAAGGCGGCCAATCAGGAGGAATCTTTTTATCTGTATCCATCTTTGACTGGCTGTGTGATCCTGGGCTAGTCCCTGCCCTTTCTGGTGCCAGGGTCCTCTCCCCGTACAATGACAGTCCCGGGTTCTAGGCCAGGCAGGGCTGGTCCTTTGTGCTCCCTGGGATTTGAGTGTGCAGTGAGGAAGAGTCGAGAGAGAAGAAATCATCAGAGAAGGGTTGGAGTAGAAAGGAAATGTGGAAGATGGGGTGTGACAGAGCATCTGGAAGAGTAGACTCAAGGCCCCGATGGGAGGCGGCCAGAGGCTCTGGGTCAGCTACCTTCAAGTGCCATGAAAACAGAATGAGCAGGTGCAATGGACATTCAGGGATCTTTGCAAACAGGACTCCTCTACCCCAGACCCAAGTCTCCAAAGTGTAAAGTGAAATCTTTTCCCAGTGTTTTCAGGGTTCCCATGCTTGCCCCTTGGAAGAAAAGCTATGACAAACCTAGACAGCATATTGAAAAGCAGAGATATCACTTTGCCGACAAGGGTCCGTACAGTCAAAGCTATAGTTTTTCCAGTAGTTGTGTACAGATGTTGAGAGTTGGATCATAAAGAAGGCTGAGCACCGAAGAAATGGTGCTGCTTTCGAACTGTGGTGTTGGAGGAGGCTCTTGAGAGTCCCTTGGACAGCAAGAAGATCAAACTGGTCAATCCTAAAGGAAATCAACGCTGAATATTCATTGGAACAACTGATGCTGAAACTGAAGCTCCAATACTTTGGCCACCTGATGAGAAGAGCCAACTCACTGGAAAAGATGCTGATGCTGGCAAAGATTGAGGGCACGAAGAGAAGGGGGTGACAGAGGATGAGATGGCTGGATGGCATCACCGATTCAATGAACATGAGTTTGAACAAACTCTGGGAGACGGTGAAGGACAGGGAAGCCTGGTGTGCTGCAGTCCATAGGGTTTGCAAAGAGCTAGACATGACTGAGCAACTTCACTTTCACTTTTCACTTTCATGCATTGGAGAAGGAAATGGCAACCCACTCCAGTGTTCTTGCCTGGAGAATCCCAGGGACGGGGGAGCCTGGTGGGCTGCCGTCTATGGGGTCGCACAGAGTTGGACACGACTGAAGTGACTTTAGCTGCAGCAGACATGACCGAGTGACAACACAAACGCTACCCCAGTCCCCTGGGTAGGGGACACCATTCCTCTCCATTAGAATTCCCTCCCCTAGGGTGGCAGATGTGACAACCGAGTGTGGTCTCCTTCAGCGGTACTGCGTTTACATGGCCCAATACATTCCCTCTCTGCCTGTGAAGTGCCCTGGACTTGAACTCATGGATGTGAGTCAAATTTGCTGCTTAAATGTTGTGGAGAATGGAGGCAACAACACTTTTCATCAGTAATTTTCCTCATCTGTAAAATGGGACTTTTAGCACCCACTTCAGAGATTTGATCTGAAGAAGTGGTTAGAACAATGTCCTGATAAATAGGGTGGATATGAGTTACTATTTATAAAGCAAGTTCAAGAACACTCAGATAATCATCTGTAAACGAGGGTTACACTATTTGTGCTGTAAAGATCAAATGACAAGAAGCAAGTGAGATTTTGAATAAAACAAAACTGTTATTTGAACAGATACCGATGCCAAATGCTTTGCAAATGTTACCCGATTTGTGAGATAAGAAGGATCTCCATGTGATGGAAATGAAGTGAAGTGAAAGTTACTCTGTTTAGTCGCTGAGTTGTGTCCAACTCTTTTGACCCCCTGGACTGTAGCCTGCCAAGTTTCTCTGTCCATGGAATTCTCCAGACCAGAATACTAGAGTGGGTAGCCATTCTTTTCTCCAGGGGATCTTCCCAACCCAGGAACTGAACCCATGTTTCCTGCATTGCAGGCAGATTCTTTATCATCTGAGCCACTAGAGAAGCCCACCAGGGAAGATTTGAAGCTACTGATGGCAAACTGTCCCTGTGGGAGATAGCCCTTAGAGCAGAACCCCTGGAGTCTGCATCCAAAAGCTCAGGCTCGGGTCAGGGAGATATGTGAGGGTGAGATGGGAAAAGAGTGTTTCAGTGGCCTTTAAACATAGACAGGAAACCCTTTGGGCTTCCCAGGTGACTCAGTGGTAAAGAATCCGCCTGCCAATGCAGGGGACTCAGGTTCAATTCCTGGGTCAGGAAGATCCCATGAAGAAGGGAACGGCAACCCACTCTAGTATTCCTGCCTGGGAAATCCCATGGACAGAGGAATCTGGCGGGCTACAAGCCATGGGGTCACAAAGAGTCGGACACAACTCAGCAACTAAACAGCAGCAGCAGCAAGAGGTAATCGTTTACTCCGCCTGCTTGGGGGAGATGATCCATGTGACCTTAGGGGATTGGGGGAGCTACAAGTGAGAATATAGGTGCTGGGTTGATCAAAAAGTTTTTTCAGGTTTTCCAAGGCTGTTGTGGACAACCTTGAAGGAACTTTTGTCCAATTCAATAGATAAAGCTGTGATCTCAAGCCAGAGACCCGCAAAAATTAAAGACCTGGGTTTTAGAACAACCAAAACAAATTTCTATAGATTTCAGAGCCTCACAATATTTGAGAAACTCTGGCTGCCTTGTATACTGACCAGTGAACCTAACCCACTCAGATACTGTTACAAGGGCTTAGAGCCAAAATCAAGCAAAAATGTCCAGCTAAGAATTTCTTGTTGTTCTTTTGCAATGTAACATGCAGACTGGACTGTAGAAAAGAAGGGAGGAGGAAGTGACTGGGAAGAAACATTCCAGTTAGAAGCTGAAACTGAAAGGAAATTCATGAAATTCTTGATAAACTTCCTGTCACAACTGTAACAGGATTAACAAATCAGGCCTCCTCAGGACTGTGGGAAAAAATCATTTAAACTAAGATGTCAAGCATGAAAAACAAAACCTAACAAAAACAAAGTAATTTTTTTCGGGGGTGGGGTGAATGAAGAATAATTTGGACAGCTGAATCTTCTCTGGTCTAAAAAAAAAAAAGTTGGCAAGTTTCATTTTCAAAGCTCCTTTGATTTACAAAAATGAAACACAAAAGAGATTTGAAAACTATCAGTTCAGTGATTTTTTTTGGCCTAAGGGTTTTCTTTGCTTCAAACTTGCAAAAACTTAACAGCTATTTTATAGATCAATTGAATCATTCATTAAGGAGTTTATTGAGAACTAGATATAATGCTAGGTGCAAGGAGTAGATATAAAAAGGCAGTCTCTTTCAAGAGGATGGGTAAGAAAGTGGACACATAAAAATATCAGTTAAAACTGATGATGTAAATGAAATATCAAAGCTGGTATGAAGAGTCAAGGAGGAGGGAAGAGAAGATAAATGGATAATCAGTGCAATCTGTGAGTCCAACCTCAAATTAAAATAGATTTTAAGAGAGTTTTATGATGATTCCTCAAATTTTAATTCTAAGCAGTTCCATGTTTTTCTGTTTTCAAAGTAAAATTTGGGCTTTGGCTAAGGCTCTGACAGAAATATGCATTATTAATGACCACTATTGATGCTACAATAAATTATTTTGAGGCATCTTGCTTAGATTTCTGTTCAGGGATAATTAATTTTTAATGGCTTCATAAACCATCATTTATAAATCATTGACTATTGCTTTATAACTATCACAAACCAAACACATAGCATTTGGTTTTTTATTAATCAGTGTGTTGTAGAAATTAGGTTAGTCTTTTTTCTTTTCTTATTGATTTTTGGTAACAGGAAGAATGGCAAAGATATATAGGCCAGTTACTCCAGAGACCCTATGAAAAATTTTTAAATCACAGAGGTAATCACTAACAATTAGGATGCTGTTTTCATTAGTTGTAGAAGTACTTTACCTAGTTCAGAAGTTTCTTGCACATGACTAACCATCTTAATGCAACATTGTACTAGGCATAGTAAATAGATCATTTTCTCCTAACTGCATTTTTGGTGATCAAATCTATGTTTGAACTATCCAAGATTCCCTTAAATGTTAATAGAACAGATAGTGCAAATAAGATTATTTTTTGTGAGCTCACCTGTACAGCATACCAATTCTTGATATTTGTTTAGTTTTCTAAGTGGAATTTAATCTTATCAAAAATTAAATTGGTATCATGTCAAGTTTTCAAAGGAAAGAGAAAAGCAAAAGATCCAAACTTCTCTTCTGAGGATGGGGATTTCTCAAGAGGCTGACCTTTTGATTTGGGGCAAGTTACTCGTCTATAAACATGAAAATGAAAATCATGCAGTTCTATTATTTTTAAAAGTGGTTTTAGGAGAAATTTTTAAAGATATATGAAAGTACTGTGAAATACTATGATAAAAAAGCAACAGAAAGTTTTTCAAATAGTAACCATTGGAAAGACCTATTTTAATGCTGCACCCCCACCAACCTCATGTCCAATATAGGCCTTAGCTCTGCAGTTCATTAATTCAGAAAAAATATAGAAAACACTTTGTATACCTTGGTCTGTGAAGCTGTCATTCTGTAAGTTTTTGGCTCACATCCTCCAACAACCCTCATGGTTCCTCTGCCCCATTCCAACACATATGTCATCACCTGTATTTCTCACTTGGCTATTCAGTTATTTATATGCCACAGCTAAAATCTCAGAAACTTATGGTATAAATGGAAAATTGAATTCAGACTAATGATCTTCAAACTAGGCTCCACATAACCATTAAATTCTCCTTGTGGAGGCATGAATCTGTGGACACATTCAAATTTGTATCCATATCACCTTCACTGGGCCACAAGCTTAATTTGTGAATTTTTTTTTTTTGGTAATAAAATATTAACGTAAGAATTGCACACATTTGAAGAGTTTGAAAATTGCCAAGTTAAAAATCCTTAAGGCAGCATATTTTTCGCATAGTAGTAGTCTAATATAAAAAATTTCCTATGGACTATACAAAGAAATGCAGGAAACACTTTATGAATGAAATCCTCACTATTAGGTTCCTAGTACCTGATAGGCAGGTAACTTCTATAAAAACAAGGAATAAACTATGGAGACTTTATTCAAAGAGCCCCACTAAACAAACAAAAAGCAACAAACAAACAAAACCCACAAAACTTGTGTTTTACCAAAGACTAGTGTAAAGCGAAAAAATCAAAGCAATTCAAATAAACAAAATATGATTTCAATCATGTACAGCCATTGACAAACTTCCACATTCTAGTCTGGAACCATTACTTAAACCACATTTGCTAATTCGCTACCTATTAGTCCTTTAACAGGAATGAAAGACACTGAAAGGCAGTGACCCCGCTTTCACTTCCAGCAGATGACAAAGTCAAAAGTGGACTCTGGCCTTGAACAGCTGTGTGTTCTGGGATGGCTTCCCCCACCCCCACCCCTGCGCCACAATCTTTCTGTTGTCAAACAGGGGTAATAGCCCCCACTTCACTCAATAATAGTGAAGATTAAAGACCATGTCAGTGTCCATCAAGGGCTTAGGACAATACCATCTTGCATTAGGCACCTTTAAACCCAGCGCAACTCCTCCCCTGGGGAGCACACTAAACCTAAGGGCAGCTGGCTCTGGCTCCCTCCCTCACACTTCAAACCCACAGCTCCTCTCCTCCCTCCTGCAGGGGCCAAGGGGTACCTCCTCAGGTGTGAAGGCGATCCCTCAGCTCAGCGGCCGGTCTCCCACATCCCCGGGCACTCTCCTCCAGGAGGTCCCTCAGAGGGGAGAATTATGCATTCCACGTTTTCTTCACTCTCCCTGGGCTGGCTCCTTTCTTTAAACCTTAAACACGTTCTAGTTTCTTGCTTTAAAAAGGAAACTTCTGTGACTCCACCTCCAGGACAGTCCTATCTTTTGTTTCCACTTCAAGGCCACTTTTTACAAAGTTGTTTGAACTGGCTGTGTCTGGGTCCTCACCTCCCACTCACTCCTCCGTTTTCTTGAAGTCTGGCTTCCAGCTCCACCAAAGCGAAGAAACGTTTGTCAGCAAATCCCCAACGATTTCCTTGTTCCTTCCAGCGGCTGCTTCTCGGGCCTTATCACATCTATAGCACTCCTGGTCCCCCGGGGCTGGGGCATTGCGGAAGATTCCCCTCTGCAACCCTGCCCGAGAGTCTGACACCGCCGCCAGTCTCACCTCCCCCAGTATCCTTTGTGAGTTTCTCTTTCTCTGACGATCCCCAAATGTCGGTCTTCCTCAAGGCCCACTCACTGCCTCCCTCCTTCTTTTCTAAAGCATTCTTTCCCTCGGTAAATTCATCCACGCTCTCAGCGTCCACCCGTAAGGTGAACAGAAAGCCCTCTTTGTCCCCACAGTTCTGGTTTACCTCTGTTTTTCCAGACTAACTGTTGATCGCCACCCTTCCCCTAAAAGTCCTAGTTAGAATGGAAACAAATGATACAGTCCCCATAACACTTACTATTTCTATGCAGATGACTCCGAATTGGGGCCTTAAAACACAGAGGCTGAGAAGGTGGGCCCTCGAGTCACTCCCCTGGGTTTAAACCCTGCTTCACTGCTTTATTAGCCTCTGAGACCCTGGGGCGATAATGAAATCTCTCTGCACTTAAGAAATTTACCTACAAAACAGGAATACAACAACGGACCTCTTTTAGAATCAAGGGTTAAATGAACACTTGTGAATGCCTTTGCATAAGGTCTACCACATTTTTAAGTGAATAAATTTAGCTATCTCAAACTTGTCTCCTGAGTTCCTGACGTTCTAGTGAGTAGAATAAGGTGAGTTCAGGTGAGATTTCCTAGAGGGGGTGGGACAGGGGAGGAGCAAGAGGTGACTTAGTCTGTGTGGGCCTCTTATCACTTGTAAATTCTCTGGATACCACTATTCTCCCATCTAACTGTGGCTGAATTCCTCACAGAAGACTCCTGCGACCTCTGAACTATCCTTCTAAAGGTAAATATCGATCATCCATGGGAATGATGGTGGTCTATTTTTCTGTGCACTTTCAGAGGACTGCTATGTAATTTATGCTTAATATTGGCTGGGGATAACCTGGTGGAAATAAATTCTGCTTCTAAAATGCTTGGGTCAAGTCATTTTTATTTTTCATGACTGTGGCCATTTCCACCATTCCTAAAACATCAAAATTCTTCAGTGACAACTTGGATATGGATCAGCTCAACAGTTTCTTGGCAATTAAAAGGAAAAAAAGATGTAATTTTAGAAAATACTTTAGGAATGAGAATGTTGCTCTATATTTTAGGAAACTCAGCACAGTTTCACCTCTTTTAGATTTTATGGCAAACTTTTCTATTTTTCCATAGATTTCTCATAATCCCTAAGGAAGTGTGCCTTACTTTGATTGAAACTTTTCAAAATAGGAGAGTTTATTTTATACATATTTTCTCATATTTCTCAATTTCATATATTCATTTCCATCTGATACACTAGCCTAACTGCAACAGTTTGCATTTACAGACTTTGTTTTTTAACCTAGGAGATAATCCTTCCTTCTGTGCATCTCTCCAAAGCTTGTAGATGAACTGCAAAGCTTATGTATACCCAGAGGGCTTTTTCTTAGGCGGTCCGGTCCCTGTTTGATCTGTGACTCAGCATTGTGTTCCCAACCCCTCCCTCTGCTGAAATGCTGTTCCTTCTTTAAGACCCAGCTTAAAATTCAGTTCTAGCAGCCTTCTCTGTTCTCAGTGAGAAAAATTCCCTCCTTCCTCTGACAGACACCTCTGTTTAGCCCTTGGTTCTGGGTTCTCTGGTGGTTCAGATAGTAAAGAATCTGCCTACAATGCAGGAGACCAGGGATCGATCTCTGGGTTAGGAAGACCCCTGGAGAAGGGAATGGCTACCCACTCCAGTATTCTTGCCAGGGAATTCCATGGATAGAGGAGCCTGGCGGGCTACAGTCCATGGGGTTTTGAAGAGTTGGACATGACTGGGTGACTTTCTGCTTTATTGTATAATTAACTGTCCATGTGTCTTCCTACTCCAGTACATCTTAGTCCTGGGGAGCAGAAATGGGTCTCACCTATCCTTGTACCCCTCATGGACCAGTGTCTGAGGCAGAATATGGTTATTACCCATTGAACATTTACCCCATGCAAGGCCTCTTCTGTACTCACGGCCTAGTGAAGAAGGAACTATTATACCCATTTTACAGCTGAGTAAACTGAGGCTTGGAGAAGTTATGTCAATCATCCAAGGTTTTACAGCTGCTGAGAAGAGACAGCACTCATCCCTTATGGAATGTGACTTCTGCTTGATTAGATAAGCATAAGATTTTGTTTTGCTTCTTTAGGGGAAATATGGCTCCAGAGCCTGAGCTTTTAACCTCAGCTATACATATTTGGCTTCCCTGGTGGCTCAGAGGTTAAAGTGTCTGCTTCCAATGCGGGAGACCCGGGTTCGAGCCCTGGGTCGGGAAGATCCCCTGGAGAAGGAAATGACAATCCACTCCAGTATTCTTGCCTGGAGGATCCTATGGACAGAGAAGCCTAGTAGGTTACAGTCCACGGGGTCGCAAAGAGTTGGACACGACTGAGCGACTTCACCTCATACATATTTAGTGAAATCAAGAAGAAAAAATAATTTTACCCCCCCCCAAAAAAGTTGCATGTAGTTTTCCTTTTTCCCCCTCTGTTGATAAACAAAGCAATGCTGTGTGCACAGCTTTAAATTTTCTTTGTGAAAACAGGACAAGTATGAAGTCAACCTAGTTGTTTTTTAACCACTTATAGTTAGCAGTTCCTCTGAGTGAGTCCGTGGGAACGTCAGGGCTGCACTGAAGCTGCATTTGTGTCTCAAATATTCCTATACTTACATTGGCTACTCTAGATTACAACTGCTCTAGATTCAACGGTGGAGTAAGGAGTTTCCATGATTGTAAAGGGTGGGGGTGGGGGTGCTAATAATGATGGAATTACTTGGATTCTGAAAATTCTGTCTCCAGGAAGGGCCACAGAAACCCATTTAACCAACGATGAGAGCACTAGTCTGAATCAGTAGGCCAAAGGTTGCTGCCACCACCAGTGCTCACTTTACCTCTGTTTAAGCTTGAAATCGGAGAAATGGCCCCTATATTCCTCTCGGGAGATTGTCCAGAAGAGCTTTTAAAATGATATTATTTTATTATTGCTGTTGGTTTTATTTTTAGATGATATTACCTAGTATTCAGATACTAGGTTTCTATGGGGAACAAAGGTTTTGAATGGGAAAATGGGATTCTTAAGAGCCAGTTTCTGTCTGCTCCCTACCAACACTATTTGGTAGAGGGATCTGGAAGCTCTGGGTCCCCACTGCTCTGTGTGGGATTTCCCTAGGTTTCAAGCCCAAGGCTGGGAACAAGAGGAGGGACCAGGTGCAGGGGGGAAAGGGCCAAGGGAACTGAACCCACCACCACACCAGGCCTCTCCCAAGTCATGGCTTTCCTCCCTTCAGATCTGAGTTTGGGCCTAAGAGTTTGTACCTACTGTGTGTTCAACAGAGCTCTTAGCTTATCCCTTATCCCTCAGTAACAAAACTAATTTAATGGCACTGCCTACCTCAGGGTTAATTGTGGAAATGAAATGCTCTGTAAACTCCATGGATGTGAAATGTTATTCTGAGTCATCTCAGCATATTTGGGGGATAGGACTTAGCAGTTAAGGAAACTGTCCAGTGAAATGAAGTTTTATCTTATTATTTAAAAATCTAACGTATTATTTAGTGACATTGTTTAGTACCCTCTCAACGGTATGTTCAGTGTTTTGTCTCCTCTATTTATTCCTCTTAACACCTGGATAAAATTGGTACTTCATTTTCTCCATTTTACACATTCAAAAATTAAAGGATTGAGTCATCTACCCAAGGTCATCCATTTTATAAAAAGCAGAGCTAGGAGTCATAACTGATGCCAAGCCTTTGTGGTCAACCACAGCATATAAGATTACACAGACAATAGAAGCATCATCTCTTTTCTCCAGTTCACAGCTCACTGTTTCTCTGCACTGTACGCTTTTAGAAGTTGAGTAGCTTATCAGTCACGCACCCTTATTAGACAATATTACAATGATAACAGTTGTCTCTTCAGGACTCTTCAGTTAAGTGGACGTGGGGTGGAGTAGACTAGGATGGTGGTTCCTTCCTATACATTAAGTGCCCCCAAAATGAGGATCCTAAGAAAGGCTGGTCAGAAATGTGAAATAGTAATGCTTAAAATAAAATGGGAAAACTGAAAGTACTTACTCATTAAAGTAACGTGATTTAGAAATGTACTTCTCAGATGGTCCTAGATCTTTTTTCCCTAGACAGACTCCTTTCTCTGCTGGCCGTTGAAGCGTCAGGTGGGGAGAGCCCAGAACCTGGGCTCAAGGCAGGTGAATCCGCCTCTGGGGGCTGCTCCGACTGTGAGCCAGCTTCTGGGGAGAAGAGGCCGTTTCCGGTGGCATCTGCTGCAGATGACAGAAATCAGCACTTTCTTGCATTAGGAAGTGGGAGACTAATGACTGAGGCTTTAAGCACTGGGCAAACACGGAAACAAGCTGTAAGTAAATCAAACTACAGCTTCTTCCTGAAATTTGGCTCTTAGCTTGCTTGCTTTCATTTCACATTTCTAAGTAATTTGGGTGTAATGCCTATTGACTTTTGCTTTGTTTCATTCTAACAGTTCAAATTCTGGGTTCTTATCACCCTTATTTGTGTGGTTTGTTCACTGCTGGGAAAGCTATTAGAAGGGGAAAGGGGGGAAAGACAGGGGACTGGAAGCAGAAGTGAGAAGAGAGATAAGAGAAATGATGAGAGGAAGACTGGTCCCTTTTCTAATTAATTTTTTAAAGTCAGAATCCTGAATTTTTGTATGGGGGCATTAGAGTTTACAAGCCACTTTCAAATCACTTCCCTTGCTCCTCCCACCTCCTGTGGGTGGCAGGACAGACCATTCTGCAGTTGCAGAAAGCAAGGGGTCTCAGCCACAGGCCTCTCATAAACACCAAGTGGCAAAGCCTCCTCTCCTGCTCCACTGGAAACCAGCAGGTGACAGGAAAGGGAAATGGGAAGTGCTTCTCTGATTGATAGATAACCCCAGAGCTTTGTTTTGTTTGGGAAGGATCTGACTTTGTTAGAGGAGGAGTATCATGTTTCCTACAGATGCCAAGAGGAAAAAGAAGGAAGAAATAAATCAGAAAAAAAGAAAAAGAGGAAGTGAAGTTTTAGAAGTCTGCTCCCAATAGGGAACCTTCTAAAGTCTGTCATACACTTTAGGATATGGTATCTCTCCATTGCTTTAAATGGTGTAAGATACCTAATGAACAAGAGTAACAGATTCCAAAATAGTGCTGAAATAATGTCCTTCATCCCCAGATTTTTTTTTAATTCTATGTTTCAGGTAAATTGGCCTATTAAGTGATGCATTTATCTTTTCTTGAAAAATACTACTTTACTTCACTGACTGCTCCATGTATGGCTTAAAAATTAATCCCACATATTATACGTTGTTTTTATCCTATTTTCTATAGCCAAAAATCAAATTATTTCACACTTTCCCCATGAATTTAATTACAATCATTACTGAGTCTCTGTACCTAGAACCCAACTGATAACTTTTGTATTTTAAACTTCAGAGTAGCTTGTGACATCACTTTGAAAATGTGCCATTATTTGATTCTAGCTATTCTACAAATGAGTTGCAAATCTAACTTTAGTATTTTAAAATTCAGAGTAATTTGTGATATAACTTTGAAAACTTGCCATTATTTTGAGTCTAGCAATTCTGTAAATGAGTTGCAGATCTTTCCAGTTCTCTAAATTCCAGCTAGTGTGTACATGGTGAGAATAAAAGAACAATTTAGAGGATAACTAAAATTCACATAATCATCCTAAGACCAGAGAACAGAGGAGCTGTAATAATGCAAATGCTAATCTCACTTGTACTCTTTAAATTCAAAATGAATTTTTTTGAGACCAAGCAACAGATTATTTCCCACAGATTTTACTTCCAAGAACTTATGATGATATATGGAGAGAATTACAATTGCTATTCTGGCCCCATTTCATGTTCTATAGCTCAGTGAGCTGGCTTTCTTACCCAGCTTTTTCCTAAAAGATAATGAGAACTATGCATGTATAATGCTTTACACTTAAAATGTGCTATCTCACAATAAATCCTGGTTTACAAAGTAAGGCAAGCTCACATTATCTTCACTTTGCAGATGGTGAAACTGAGGGCCTGGGAGAGCTGAAATGACATAAGTCACCTCGACGGGTCAGCACAGGATGGAGCACACCTGAGTGCAGGCGGTCATCTTCACGGCCCTCTGTGGGGGAAGTCAGACAGGGCACACTGTCCTCACTGTCATCCTTACACCATTTTGCTTGTTTCTAGAAGCTACTTAATGCACAGGATGCAAAAGTTCAAAAGGTGTATGAGAGAGAAGTAAGTTTTCCTTGTTCCCCAGTCCCTTGCTCTTCTTTCTAGAAACAATACTATCACACCTTCTTGTCTTTTTACCAGAAATATTCTCTGCAGATAGTCTGTATCTTTCTGAAATATTTTATTCTTTTTCCCTTTTGCAAGAGTCAACTTCCATTTTTATTGAAGGCTCTGGAAAAAATACAAATGCCACTTAGAACCAATGGTAAACTGCAAAAATCTGGTAAATCATCCAGATTGTTGCAAGCCCTCAGATGTTTGAAATGCTGTAGAAAATTTGAGATTCACAACAGCCTATAAAAAGAAGTGGGCTACTGTCCTCTTGGGTTTGGCCCTGATATCCCATCTGGGGATCACTCAGAAACCTTGATCTTGATTTCTGATGTGGTAATTGCATGTCTTTTGATGGAGAGGACTGGAGCCAGAGCGATGATGCTATGAAATAAAGTGAACTGCCGGATATCTGACTTTGGGGCCAAACAGACTTGGGTTTGAAACTTGATTCTTTCACTTTGGGAGTCACTTAACTCCTGTGTGATGCTGCGATTTTCTCATCTATGAAATAAGGATAATAATAACCACTACGATTGCAGCCATGAAATTAAAAGATGCTTACTCCTTGGAAGAAAAGTTATGACCAACCTAGATAGCATATTCAAAAGCAGAGACATTACTTTGCCGACTAAGGTCCGTCTAGTCGAGGCTATGGTTTTTCCAGTAGTCATGTATGGATGTGAGAGTTGGACTGTGAAGAAGGCTGAGCACTGAAGAACTGATGCTTTTGAACTGTGGTGGGTGTTGGAGAAGATTCTTGAGAGTCCTTTGGACTGCAAGGTGATCCAACCAGTCCATTCTGAAGGAGATCAATCCTGGGATTTCTTTGGAAGGAATGATGCTAAAGCTGAAACTCCAGTACTTTGGCTACCTCATGCAAAGAGTTGACTCACTGGAAAAGACTTTGATGCTGGGATGGATTGGGGGCAGGAGGAGAAGGGGGACGACAGAGGATGAGATGGCTGGATGGCATCATGGACTCGATGTACACAAGTCTGAGTGAACTCCGAGAGTTAGTGATGGACAGGGAGGCCTGGCGTGCTGCGATTCATGGGGTCGCAAAGAGTCAGACACGACTGAGCAACTGAACTGAACTGAACTGAACATAGAGGGCATGGGTTTAATGAGAAATAGATCCAGTACCAGGTACACTGCCGTGGATAGTAAAATATATCTGTATCATTAGTCATGGCTCATTTTATTGTCTGTCTTTCCCTCATTCATTTAAAATAATTGTGGTAGGCACTGTATAAAGTGCTGGGGAGAAATCACTGTGAATAATATGTGGGGGAAAAAACCTTGCCCTTGTTGAGTTGATCTTTGTGTTGGGGGAGGCAGGCAACTAAAGAGCAAGTGAAATAATACGTTAGATAAATGAGAATAGGAACATGATTGCTGGATGGGGCGAATGTAAGGACTGTGGGTTGGAATTTTAAATAGGGTGGTGAGGGGGTTCATGACGCTCTACCCTAGAATGCAGCACCTTGACATGTTAAATATTTTAAACTGAAAGAATGTGAAAAACAGCAGGTACTGAAAAGACTCTGACCACCACCCCCACTCTTCCCCCACCCCACCCCTGAAGCAAGTCTTAAGACCCTGTGTGGGAGAAGTTCTCTCCATGTAGGAAAGGAGCATCCTTGGACTTCCCTGATAGCTCAGATGGTAAATAAGCTGCTTGCAATGCAGATCCCTGGGAAGATCCCCTGTTGAAGGGAATGGCTATCCACTTCAGTATTTTTGCCTGGAGAATTCCACAGACAGAGCAGCCTGGGGGCTACAGTCCATGGGATGGAAAAGCGTTGGACATGACTAAGCGTCCCACACATACACAGCATCCTTATCTCTGAAGACAAAGGGACTCCGAGGAATTCCAATAAACAGGGCTTGCTAAGTTCCATCAGTTCACTGCCCTTAACTCTCACCCTTTGTCCTACTGATCTTCAAATCCAGTTTGAAAACATTCAGGCCTATTCAATGGATTCGAGTTTGAGCAAACTGTGGGAGACAGTAAATGACAGAGAAGCCTGGCATGCTGCAGTCCCCGGGGTCGCAGAGAGTCAAATAGACTGGGTGACTGAACCTCAACAAGAATCCTCCCTTTGGGTCTTAATTTCTTTAGAAAGGCTAATTTGTAACTTTTGTTAATTTGTCTTTTGTTACAGAGATCCTGCTAAGAACAGTGCAATGGAAGTAAACAACCTTGGTCTGGAGGAGGCTGCCTTGAGAAGTTGAGGGGGAGGGGTGGGGGGTGGAGCAAACCTTGTGGAAATCTGGTGGGAGGGACACCAAGCAGAGAGAACAAGGACATGAATGTGACTGGGCTGCAGAGAGCAAGGGAGGAACACACAGGAGATGGACTTTCTTCACAGAGGAGAAAGAGGCAGATGGTGAGGGAGTCCTTGGGCCTAGAAAAGAAAACAACGGTCTCAAAGGCCCTTGCTGAATCATCTAACTTCCGGGAAAACAACGAACTTTAAGTCCCGCCCTGATGCTCCGGGACTTATCACCCCCTGTCCCAAACCTCCCACCTGCTGTTCAACTACAAATGCCATCTCAAGTGAAGAATACTGAAAACGTCCTGCCTGCCTGACATTTCCCTTATAGCTTCCACAAACCTCCTTTTAAATATGAAGCCTCCCTGATCCCTCTGACACTCAGCCTGGTCGTTAGGCCGGCTGTCACCCCTCCTTGCCTGAATAAAAGTAACCTACCTCTGTTGAGGTCGTCTCCTTTTCTGCCTCGGCCAGAACTATACCTTACAGATGGGAGTTCCCTGGTGGTCCAGGGGTTAGTTAGGACTTCGTACTTTCATGCTGCGGGTGCGAGTGAGGGCTTGGATTCCATTCCTGGTGGGATCCTGGAGAACTAAAACACCGTAAGCTACGATGTGGGGCCAAAGAAACCCAAAAAGTCAGGGAGGGGGCAGATTAAGGGTCATTGAAAGGACTTGGGCTTGTTATTTGAAAGCCATTGTGAGGGGCTTGAGCAGAAAATTAACACCCACCTTAATAAGACTGGGATGTGAGGGAAAGCAGGAAGACCAATTAGGGAAGTTACCAAGTAATGCAGGAGTTGAGGCTTAAACCAGAGTGACATTAGCCAAGGAATGAGAGTTGGATACTGGATATATTTTGAAAGTAGAGCTGACAGGATTTGCCTGTGGAGAGAGGAGGGGATGTGAGCGAAGGGGGAATAATGGGGCTAGCCCCATGGCTCTTGGCCTGAGCACAAGAGGGATGAAGTTACTGAGATGGAGAATCTCTGGGAGAAACAGGTTTGGGGGTGGATGGCTTGTGCCCTTTGAGATTCCTTGTACACATCTAAAGTCAGGTGTAGGGTGGGGATTTGGCACTGGGCAGAAAGGACTAGCCTAGAGAGAGCAGTTTGGTTTGGGTTTGGATGCTGTTGCCAATGGAGATGGTGAAACTACAGAAGAAACGAGGTCTGAGAATTCCTGGGAGGTCAGGAGGAGGAGAAGGAACCTGGAAAGGGCCTGAGAAGGAAGAGTCAGTAGCAGCAAGAAGAAAGTATGAGGCCCTGGAAGCTAAGAGGAAAACGTGTTTCAAGGGAGGAAGGATGGTCTCAGGCAGAGATAGGTGATAGGTCAAGTGGGAAGTTTGACCACTAGCAGGACATTGGGTGACCTAGACAGTGTTGGGGACAACTCTGATTACAGTGGTTAAGAGAATGAGGGGAGAGTTAGTGGCAATGCCACCCTGGAGGAGGTAAACTGTAAGTAAAGGGAAACTAAGGAGGGCAAGTGGGGGAAGAGAAATTTTGTTTAAGATGGGAACAACAGTAGCGTATTTGTACGCTTACAGGAATGATTCCATAAACAAGGAACAAGATGCTCCAGGAGGAATGGGAGAGAATTCTGGAGCCATTCCCTTGAGTTGGTGAAAGGACTGGTCTCTAGCGCCCAAGTGGAGAGGCTGGCCTTGGATAGGACGGTGGACATTCAACCAAAGAAATAACCAGGAAAGACACAGGATGTGGTGAAGGCGCCAGCGGGTAGGGCTTTTCCAGACTGCTCTTTTCTCAGGGAACTAGGGAGCAGGGTCCAGGTCACCAAGTGAGAGTGAACCCAGGGAGGGTGGTATTAGAGGTCTGAGGACGGGGAAGTGAAAGTGAAGTCAAAGTCACTCACGACTGTGTGACCCCATGGACTATACAGGCCTTGGAATTCTCCAGGCCTGAATACTAGAGTAGGTAGCCTTTCCCTTCTCCAGCGGGTCTTCCCAACCCAGGAAGATCTGGGGGCTTCCCATACTGGGGTCTTCTGCATTGTGGATGGAGAAGAAGGCATGAAATAGAGTTTTGCCTTTCAGTGTATGTTAATGTGCTGTTACAAATTTATCATTTGTTTTAAACCATAATTTGTTTAAAAGCAAAATCACAAAAGCCCAATATTATAATTTAGTGAAAATATTCTGAATATAACGGCAGAAATGATCTTTCTTTAATAGTAACAATTTTTAATAGGTCTCGCGGCAGATTAATTTAGGCTTATTCTGTATGAGCCGTTATCATTTTATCTACAGTGTCTATTTTAAGAAACACTTATTTTTCTTTTCTTATTGGAATGGAGTGTTTCAAACAGGCTAGAAATCAACCCACTAAAATACTTATAAATGCACTTATTTCAGCCAGCTGGCATGGCATGTATCTGTACAAATCAATGACTGGCCACCTTAAAAAAGAGGACCAAATTTGGCAAACCAAAACTCTATGTGTTTTCTTCACTTGTATGACTTGAAACAGTATACATTTTTGATCATTTCTCCTCAAATCATTTGCATTTAGCACTTTCAAGCACATAAGAATAATTTGTTTCTTTGGTGGCACAAAGTCTTCTCTGAGAGTATGTTAAGAATTTTGAGACTGGATCAAAACTTCTCATGAGTTGAATTTAGTAACTGAACTAATTTCTGCACTAATTCAGTACATGCAAGCTTTTGCATTTTAGAGAAGCAAGGCCAGAGTTGCTGTAATTTGGGAGCTTATAGGTTGACAAGAGCCCAATTGGTGGTTTCACCAGGATGGGAGAGGAATGGAATTTATAAAGACCTCATTCTGTCAGGATTGCCTTAACTTTTCGGCAAACCTTCTTTAGAATTTTTATGTTTTATGCAATTTCTCTATTCTGCTCCAGTGTAGCTTCATAGTTCAAAGCATGGCCTTTATAGGCCAAAGAAATGAGTTCAGAGTCAAGTTTGTAGTCTGTGAGCTGAGTGACTTTGGGAAAGTTACTAACCTCTCTGGCCCAGTTCCACTTGTGGAGACTGAATAGGCCAAAGGCTAAGCAGAGTGCTTAGCAATTAGTCTATGCTCAGTTTATTCTAGGAATTAGTATACATACATCCATGCTTTAGTAATACAAAATAATTACTAAAGTTATCCTAATAAATTAGCAGTATAAAAATAGATTTTTAAGTGGCTAACCATGGAGCTTGGACCTCCTGAGTCTTCGTCCCCTAGTCCCAGAGACATAGTCCATAAATTTCAGGAAAAATAAAAGGTTATAAACCTTTTTCACAAAGAATAATTTAATACACTAGGAGAATTGCATCTTGAATTATTTAGCAATATTCTTTACCTTTAAATAGCATTACACTTTATTAGAAGATTACAGACTTAGTTTTCTGAATCCAGTGTTTCTCCTTCCCCCAGCCCCTTTCCCCCTCGCTCATATTACCGTCTTAGCCGTTTACAAGTGTACAGTGCAGTACTGTGAAGTATATTCACACTGTTGTGAAATAGACCTCTAGAACTTTTTGTCTTACAGATCTGAAAAACTCTATCCATTAAACCGTATCTTTCATTTGCTGCTCTTCACAGCCCCTGGGAACTACCATTCTACTTCTCTGTTTCTATGAATTTGGCTGCTATAGACACCTCATGGGCTTCCCTGGTAGCTCATCTGGTAAAGAATCTGCCTGCAAGGTAGGAGACCCTAGTTCGATTCCTGGGTCAGAAAGATCCCCTGGAGAAGGGACAGGCTACCCACTCCAGTATTCTTGGGCTTCCTTGCTGGCTCAGCTGGTAAAGAATCCACCTGCAATGTGGGAGACCCCGGTTCAATCCCTGGATTGGGAAGATCCCCTGGAGAAGGGAAGGGCTACCCACTCCAGTATTCTGGCCTGGAGAACTCCATGGACTGTATAGTTCATGGGGTCACAAAGAGTTGGACATGACTAAGCGACTTTCACTTAACTTTCAGACACCTCATAGAAATGGAATCACACAGTATTTGTCTTTTTGTGTCTGGCTTATTTCACCTAATATAACATCCCCAAGGTTCATCCATGTTGATGTAGGTAACAGGATTTCCTTTTTACAGGCTGAATAATATTCCACTTCCACTCTGCTAAAGTTTACCAGGTCACCATATCTGTAAGAGTACTTTTGTCCAAACCCAGGCCAGCTCTCGAAGACACTCATTTTGAGATGTTTAGGAGTCAGTTGACCTAACTATTTATTGGTGACAACAAAATCTCCTTTCCACGATCCATGTTAGCATAAACTATGCAAACAAAGAAGCTATATTCTAGACCTGCAAAATGCTAGGAGCATCATTTTTTTCTCCCCCAGAGAGGCTGGCAGAGAGTCCTCTTTTACCTCTCACATTCATCATCTGTGTTTGAAAATTTTCTCTTTAAAATGGCTTTTACTTTCAAGTTGTCACATTGGAGGGGGCTATTCACAACACCATCAGTTTAAAAATATCTGGGTATTTTGGGAATGTAAGCTGGTGCAGTCACTACCATATGATTCAACAATCTCATTCCTGGGCATACATACAGATAAAACTATGATTTAAAAAGATACATGCACTCCAATGTTCACAGCAGCACTATTCACGATAGGCAAGGCATGGAAAAACCTAAATGTCCATTGACAGATGAATGGATAAAGAAGATGGGGTACAGATACATGATGGAATACTACCCAGCCATAAAAAGGAATGCTTCTGAGTCCGTTCTGATGAGGTGGATGAGCCTAGAACCTATTATACAGAGTGAAGTGAGTCAGAAAGAGAAAGATAAATATCGTATTCTAACGCACACATACGGAATCTAGAGAAATGGTTCTGAAGAATTTATTTACAGGGCCACAGTGGAGAAACAGATGTAGAGAACAGACTTATGGACATGGGGAGAGGGGAGGAGAGGGTGAGATGTATGGAAAGAGTAACATGGAAACCTATATTACCATATGTAAAATAGATAGCCAACGGGTATTTGCTATATGGCTCAGGAAACTCAAACTGGGGCTCTGTATCAACCTAAAGAGGTACGATGCGAAGGGAGATGGGAGGGAGGTTCAAAAGGGAGGGGATATACGTATACCTGTGGCTGATTCATGTTGAGGTTTGACAGAAAACAACAAAATTCTGTCAAGCAATTATCCTTCAATTAAAAAAAAAAGATGTGGTACAGATACAGAATGGAATACTACTCAGCCATAAAAAGGAATGAAATAATGGCATTTACAGAACCACGGATGGACCTAGAGATTATCATACTAAGTGAAGTCAGAAACACAAGGACAAATACCATACGTTATCCCTTATATATGGAATCTAAAATATGACACCAATGAACTTATCTGTGAAACAAAACCAGACTCACAGACACAGAGAACAGACTTGTAGTTGCAACAGGGTAGGGTGTGGGGAGGGATGGATTGGAAATCTGGGATTAGCAGCTGCAAACTATTATATATAGATGGATAAAAAGGAAGACCCTACTGTATAGCACTATATTCAATATTCTGTGACAAACTGTACTGGAAAAGAATATGAAAAATAATGTATATATATGGATAACTGAATCACTTGTATACAAAAGTTAACACAATATTTTAAATCAAGTATACTTCAATAAAATAAAATTTATTTTTTAATGCATGCTCTTAAGTGGTGTTGTATGTTAATTCTAAGAATGGTAACATTATTTGCTGAAACCAAAATGCCCACCTTTCATCTGTGTGCATGGAAGATTATGGATCCAGTAATTTATTGTCAAAGCAATCTGAAACTTGGTCATACCACATTTATAGAGGCAAGTTCTAATATCTTAAATGTTAGCTATTTAAATATTAACTGCATTTAATTAATATTAACTGCAAAATTCCAGACCATGAAATTGTCTTCTTTTGGAAGGTAGAAACTGCTTAATATTTTTGATGCGTGCTACTTTTCCTTTCCGTTTTTTTTTTTTTTTTTTAAGATAGATCTCGATGAGTGCCTCCAGAGCCAGGTGCGGTGCCTGACACCAGTGGGTACAAGGCTGAGTAAAATATAGTCTCCTTGTTCAGGAGCTCCCTGTCAGTCAGGGAGAAACACAGAAGCAGAGGATTATAATCCAGTGCTGGAAATGCAGTTACAGCCTTATGTTAGGGCATCACTTCTATCACTGAAAAAGGATTTGCAACATCTTAAGGAAGATATGAAAATGACTGAAAATAGCACTGTGAAAAGTGGCTTCCGGTTAGACTCTCTTCCTAAAGGTATTTGCTTTGTAAAGATAACGAGTGCCCCACGCAGCATCATTTGTTTTGTATGTCAGTTATGCATCACTGCTCCATTCTACCAGTAAAATGGTAGACTTTTAAATATTTTCCAAGCTATCATTCACAAAAATCACGCTACTGGTTACTTCTCCTTGCCTTCCTTTCTTTCTCCTTTAGGCTGTTTCTTTCCTTAACACATTTTGCTGTTGAATCTCTGAACTACATTTCAATAAATGAAAATGGAGAACCACAAATTGCTCCTATTTCTCTGATGTTCACCAGTTTAACCTATGAGTCATATGTCAACATTCTGTTTTCTTTGTCATGATTTCTAACTGTTGTATAACTGTGGACTTAGTCACTTGATATATTGGTATCAGAAGAAAAAGATTCTGTGTTTATGTTCCATATATGCGTTTATTCTTGGTGATGGAAGCTAATTAAATCTCGGGGTAGTTTTAAAATACATGACAAAAATTGCTAAGAAGAAAGAAATCTCTCTTGGCTGCTGGTTGAATAAACTCTGAAACTATGCAAGGATCCAATTTAAACTCAGTTCTAAACTAATGATCTTATTCCCCAAGTGTGCTGTTCTTAGTAAGTGAAGCCAGCATTCACTTAATTGCTCCACGACAGAAGTTACAAGGTCATCTGTGATGTCTCCCTTGCCTTCATCCACCCAGAACAGAGTAGATTCTACCTGCTGGGCCACGCTTGGGTCAGTCCCCTGCTCTCCCTACAGCCTGGACCTCAGCTCAGATCTGCAGTCCTGCTGCGGCTTTCTGATTTATCTTCCCAACTATATTCTCTTCTTCCTCTGTCCATTCTCTGATGTACTGTCTTTGCTGTTTCTAAGATGTAGATCATACACTTTCACTTCCCTTTCATAGGCTTAATTTAACCTGCTAAATCGTCGTCAAACTTTTTTCTGAAATCAGGCATCAGGCATGTTAGCCAAATACATAGTATTACCTCCCTGAGGCATGCAGATCCCAAAATGACAAGGCATCTGGGTTTCCTTAGATCACAAGAATAAATAATAATGGACACTTCCTGAGTTTAGTGTTCTGAGTACTTTGAGTGTATTCATTCCTTTTACAAAGTCAACAATAATAATCACTGCCAACATTTATTAGGAATCTACTTTCCATCCAGACATTAGGTGTCCATTAGCTGTCACCTTTTACCTTGCCTTTTGGCCACGAGACCTAAGGGGTCTTAGCTTCCTGGCCACAAATTGAACCCATGACCCTTGCAGTGGAATAGGCTTAACAGAGGAACCACCAGAGAAGCCCCAGTTGTTCCCTTTTAAACCACTCTGCAGGATAAGTTCCTGCCTTCGGGAAGGAGATGAAATGAGGGGAAGGATTTCTTAAAGGGTCAGGTGTTGCCCCAGGCCAGTCAGCTAGGAAGTAGTAAGGTCCAGAGCCAGCCCACACCCCACAGTCCCTGCTCCCTGCCCACCCTCTGCACTGGGCAGCACACCGCTCACATGCTTGTTAGTGGCGCCGCATCAAGGAAGGTGATGGAGATGGAAATCAAAACCTCGTGACCAAGACAGGCAGGCTGTTTTGACTTAGGACCTGTGGGGAACAGACCTGGCGCTGCACTGACTTCACCAAGTCCCTCACTTAACGTGTAGCTGTTTTGGTTTTGGGCTTGTGTCTGGTTATGGCGGGCTCAGAAGTCCTGGACCTTTGGTGGAGTCATAGAATGTTAGCCTCCAGGAGGAAACTGTCTCTTGCAGAGCGTGATTAACCGCAGACAAAATTTTAGGAGGAAGTAGGCTAAGAAAAATCTGCAAATCTTGCCTGTCGTCTGCTGAGGCTGTCAAACAAAACTAGGTGAGGAGCTTATCATGTCTTTCAGTGGGAAACCCTCCCCTCCCCCGACCCCCACCGGATGCTTTGTCTGAATGAGACCCTCGGTGGATGCCTTAAGAACAGGTGGTGTATCCTTCACGGCGGGGGACCAGCTCGCCAGCCTGAGGTAAGCGTTTTACCTTGGCGCTGTGTCTGCTGACGAGGAACGCATACTTACAGGTTCAGGCAAGGACGAATTCCTTATTGTCATGTCCAGTCATGGTTTAGTCCCGGAGGAGGAAGGAAGAGAGGTCAGGGGGCATACCACACTGTCACTCGGGCTAAGAGGAGAAGAAGGCATGGGGAGCTCCTCTTGGCCACTTGCCGATCTGCTGGGTCATCCTCCTCCTATCAGGAGAGAGACGGCACTTCCGTCAGCGGGCTTGGGTGGGGGCAGCCGCCTCAGCCAGCTGGAGAGCATGGCCCTGTGGCCTCGGGCTGCTGGGGAGCTGGCTCGGGCTTCCTCTTTCGTGGAGCTACTTTCATAGAGTCCCGACCCTTTTCTGCGCTCCGGGTTGAGCACGGCTGCCGGCTCCCCATTTCACCTCAACCAATCCCACCCACTTCCTCAGCCCAACGCTAGGATTGCCTAATCATTTCTTTTACATTTGGGGACAAAGATCTAAACTAATTTAGCCCTCAGTCTCTCACTTTCCGCTTTAAGTCCTTTTTCTTGGTGTTTGGACTCCAGGAGACCATTTAGGACCTGAAAAGATTTTTCCCGGGAGGTTCTCAGCCAGGGCCCACCAGGGTCACCTTGGTCTACACCTTCTCATCATGAGCTTTGGGTTCTCTGTTTGCTGGCATCCCGTTCAAAGTCCTTGCCGACCTGAGCCAGGAGAATTTTAGTCCAGATGCCAATGGAGTTGGCTCCAATTCCTCTGGATGAATCTACCAAAGTCGCTGGGCATTAGGACAGACATCTAGTTACAGGGAAGCAGACACTGCTAAGCTAGCTAGTCTTCTGGAAAGTGCTGGCATTTGGGGACAGAGTGGAAGGTGGATGACTCCACTCAAATCTGTTTTTTCACTTTCTTTTCCAACATACCAGGTCCTCTGAAAAACTAGGATTTTTAAAGTAATTAATACAGAGTGCAGAACATGAAAATACAGTTTTGCCTTGTCTCTGGGAGGCTAAAGGAATGAGCAAGGAGAGAAGATATAGAGTAAAACACCCTAGGCCTTATGCCAACTGTTGATCATATTATGGCTCACATTTACTAAGACCTGTTTCTGTTCCTCTTCCTGTCTGCTCCCTCCTCTCCGACCTCCTTTTCCTTCATTTTCATTAAAACAACAACAACAACAACAAAAAACTATTGGTAAGGGAAACTTCCCTGGTGGTCCAGGGTGAAGAATTCACACTTCTACTTCAGGGGGTATGAGTTCAATCCCTGGTCACGGACCCAAGGTCTGTATGCCACACAATGTGCCCCTCCCCCCAAAATACTATTGGCTAAATGAATTGCTTACTATAACAATCTATGCTGTGCTAAGTCACAGTCAGTCGCATCTGACTCTGCAATCCTATAGACAGCAGCCAGCCATGCTCTTCTGTCCATAGGGTTCTCCAGGCAAGGATACTGGAGTGGGTTGCCATGCCCTCCTCAAGGGGATCTTCCTGACCCAGAGATCGGACCTTTATCTCTTAACGTCTCCTGCATTGGTAGGCAGGTTCTTTACCACTAGTGCCATGTGGGAAGCCCATAGCCATCTACAACTAACCTCAATTACAAGGAAGGTGAAATGATTAGGAGGTAACTGAACTAGGGTATCCAGATTCAATATATAGTATTTTCTGCTAAATTAGGAGGAAATGTTATGGCTTGACTGTGGAAATCAGCTTATTTGTAGACAATGAAGCAAGTAAATGAGGAAGAGAATTAGAGCCATTGGAGCCTTTACCTTTAAAAGTCTGACCTGCCTGTCCCAGTCTGTAGGCTCTGGGGGATTAAGGAAACTAGGCAGCAAGTAAGGACGGGGGCTAATCCAGAGCCTGCTACATACTCCAAGAGCACGTCTATGCTTGAGAACCAGCCCAGGAGGTGTAAGCTCCAGTGGCTATAGGGATTAGATGTGAGATGGAAGAGGATGAATGAGCAGGGTCTATTTTTTGTATGGACACCCATTTTGCATACTAAACATGTAGGAATAGTCTTTGCTTCCTCTAAGAATTGTACAGCCAGCCCTCTCATTTCATGTATTCCATCTACATCCATGGATTTAACCAACTAAGAATAGAAAATATGATTAAGAAAAAAAAAAGAAATTCCTGAAAGTTCCAAAAGAAAACTTGAATGGCCCACGTGCTGGCAGCTATTTATATAGCATTTACATTGTATTAGGCATTATAAATAATCCAGAGCATTTAAAGTATAGAAGAGGATGGGCATAGGTTATATGGACTTGGTACCTTCTGGGGGTCTTGAAATCAAGTCCCTGTGGATACCAAGTGATGACTATACTGTACTTAAAAAAAAATGATTGAACCTCTTAGATCTCTTATTTGCTACTTCTGATAAATACATAGGCTGAGAGAAATACCCCTCTACCACAAGGAAAAAACAGAAGTGAAAGTATAATGGCAAAATTAAAGCTTAATACATAGCCTCAGTGTTGGAGACATTAGGGAATAGTGGGGATTGTGGCAAACTGGAGAACACATGTATCATCTGAAAGGGCAGAAGCCACTCTTGTCTAGCAGATTGCTTCATGAGAGAAGAGGGCTTTAGTATCCTTTTTTTTTTCTTTAACTTCTGTCTAGATAATGAAGGAATTAAATTTGGGAAAATATATAATCAGATCAAACAGGAGCAGTAGGTAGAAGACACAGGAACAGTGAGAACTGCAGGAGCTATAAAAGGGCCAGAGAGAGAGAATTCTGGAAATATTCTTGCCTTAGAAACAGACACTTTACTTTCCCTTCCAGCTATAGTAGATACCAGTGACAGCTTCCCATGCAGCATCCAGTCTGGCATAGCCTGGTAACTCATGTACTTTTGCAGTGCAGCATAATTTCTTGACAGGCAAATTTTTGCACCATTTCAGAGTCCTTCCAAACCAAGAATGGAAGGTGAGATGGTGCTATTGGGTAGCAATTCCCTGTCATGACAAATTTTAACCCTTCTGTTAAGTTTAGAGTTCTTAATGGATTCTCATTTCTTTGTCGTTGTAGTTCACAGAAATCAAATTCCCAAAGTCTGACTGCCACATAAGAATCTTCTGTATGTTTTTATTTTATCTGTGGTGCTTAATTATATATATATTTATATATATATAATTAGATATTTATAATACTAATATGCTCATATTATAGTTGATCTAAATGGATTTTAATATTTCTTCACAGTTGGGTACAACTCAGTGGCCTGTTTTCAGGTAGAAGTGAAGTGAAGTAAAGTTGCTTAGTCGTGTCCGACTCTTTGCGACCCAATGGACTGTAGCCTACCAGGCTCCTCCCTCCATGGGATTCTCCAGGCAAGAGTACTGGAGTGGGGGTGCCATTGCCTTCTCCATCTTCCCGACCCAGGGATCGAACCTGAGTCTCCCGCATTCCAGGCAGATGCTTTAACCTCTAAGCCACCAGGAAGCCCCTTTCAGGTAGAGGGTCAAGTTTACTCAAAGATGAACTTAAAAATATCTGTTTTCTTTGTTAAGGAATAACAATGGTAATAAAATATTGTTATGTGTTTGTGCTCAGTTGTGTCCAACTGTTTGCAACCCCATGGACTGTAGCCCACCAGGCTGCTCTGTCCATGGGATTCTGCAGGCAAGAATACTGGAATGGGTTGCCATCTTCCCAACCCAGAGATTGAACCTGCATCTTCTGTGTCTCCTGCATTTCAGGCGGATTCTTTACCCCTGAGCCACTGGGAAAGCCCTAATAAAATGCTGTTAGGACGGTATTAATAACCATACTATCTAGGACTTTAAAAAGCCTTCCAAGTAACTTCAAACAAATCTATACTTTGTTTTTAAGAACACAGTCGAAGTAGAATTTAAGTGAATAGCTGTGCCTTTTAATCCACGTCTCATGGGCCCTTTTCTGTTTAACTGTCCTTATTTTTTTTCTACCTACTCTGTAACAAGCTGAACTGAGATGGAGTAGAGTTACTGGTCTGACACAGCAGGGGGAAGCTATAGGCATGTTGTTTCCTGAAATCAACAAGGCATTTGGTAACACCTATCATTGTAGGATTGTATATAAGAGGGAGAAATATGTATGAACTAGATGATAGCACATTTTAGTGCACTCACAGTCATCTACATTCAACATATCATGCAACGGTGATTTAGAAAATAGTGAGTGGGAAACCACTATGGACTAGGCACAGCTCTAGGTTCCACAAGGACAGGAGTAAATATGAATTTTTTGTAGAGGACACTGAGAAGCAAACAGAAGTTTTAAAGAAGAAATACACACACACACACACACACACACACACACACACACACTATATGTACAGATACATATATAATTAAAAGAGAGATAACTCTAGACTTGAGTAGAGAATAGACTTCCTCCTCAGTGGATACTGCAATATAAAAATAATTTTGAAGTGTCATAGGTGAAAAAGGTTACATTACATATAATATATAAAAATATATTAATAGGCTATTAAGTATAGAGTTCTCATATACACTCCTCCGATCCCCAAAGATTCCCCTATTATTGAATTTTGTATCCGTGTGGTACATTTGCTATAACTGATGAACCAATATTGATATATTATTTTAACTAAAGCAAGAAAAAAAGAAAGTGAAGTCGCTCAGTCATGTCCAACTCTTTGTGACCCCATGGACTGTAGCCCAGCAGGCTCCTCCATCCATGGAATTTTCTAGGCAAGAGTACTGGAGTGGGTTGCCATTTCCTTCTCCAGGGGATCTTCCCAACCCAGGGATCGAACCCAGGTCTCCCACACTGCAGGTAGACAAGTTACCATCTGAGCCACCAGGGAATTTTGACTAAAGTCATTGCTTTACATTAGGGTTCACTTTGTGTTGTATACTCTATGGGTTTGGACAAATTTTTATTTCCATCCGTCATGTTTCATGGTGTAATGTATTATCATGTGACTTCATATCATCGATGCACCATTACAGTGTCATATGGAATAGTTCCACTGTCCTAAAATTCTCTCTGCTGTACCTAGAGCACATCCTCCTCTTCTCCAGAAGCCTTAGCAATTACTACTCTTTTATTGGCTTTAAAATTTGTATCTTCTGGAATGCCATATGTTAATAGTTGTAGTCATTCAGTAGGTAGTCTTTTCTAATTATAAGGCTCCTTTCACTTAGCAATATGCATTTAAGGTTCATCCATGTCTTTGTGGTTTGATAGTTCATTTTATTTTATCACTAAATATTATTCCATTTTATAAATGTACCACAGTTTGTTTATCCATCCACCTACTAATGGACATCTTGGTTGCTTCCAAGTTCTGGAAATTATGACAGAGCTGTTATAAATATTCATAAGTAGGTTTTTGTGTGGCCATAATTTTCAACTCATTCGGGTAAATACCGAGGAATATAAATAATGGATTGTGTGGTAAGGCTAAAAGTATAGCTTTGTAAAAAACTGCCAAACTATGTCTGAAATGGTTGGACCATTTTGCATTCCCACCCAACAATGAAAGTTCCTATAGTTCAAGATCCTCTCTAGCGTTTGGTATTGTCATTGCTTCGGATTTTGGCCATTCTAGTAGGTGTCTCATTTTTGTTTTAGTTTGTCATTCCCTAATGACATATGATATTCCCTGGTGGCTTAGACAGTAAAGGGTCTGCCTGAAATGCGGGAGACTTGGGTTTGATCCCTGAGTTAGGAAGATCCCTTGGAGAAGGAAATGGCAGCCCACTCCAGTATTCTTGCCTGGAGAATCCCATGGACGGAGGAGCCTTGCAGGCTACAGGGCTGTAGAGAGTCGGAAATGACTGAGCGACTTCACTTTCACTTTCAATGACATATGATGTTGAGGATCTTTTCATATACTTTTTGACATCTATAGCTTTTTTCTTAAGGTGTTAGATCTTTTGCCCATTTTTAAAGTTAGGTTGTTTATTTTCTTATTGTTGAGTTTTGAAAATCGTTTGTACCCTTTAGATACAAGTTCTTAATCAGATACAGGTTTGGTAAATATTTTCCCCTAGTCTGTGACATGTCTTTTAAATCATTTAAGAGTGTCTTTTGAAGAGCATACATTCCCCTCCCCCCTCATAAGTTTTTAATTGTAATAAGTTCCAGTTAATTTTTCTTTCATGGACTGCACTTTTGGTGCTGAATCTAGAAACTCATCGTCAAGCATAAAATCACCTAGATTTTCTCCTTGGATTATGACCCATTTTTAGTTAATTTTTTTAAAAGGTGTGAAGTAAAGTGAAGTCGCTCGGTCATATCCAACTCTTTGTGACATGGACTGTAGCCTACCACCGTCCTCCCATGGGATTTTCCAGGCAAGAGTACTGGAGTGGGTCGCCATTTCCTTCTCCAGAGGATCTTCCCTACCCAGGGATCAAAGCCGGGTCTTCTGCATTGTAGGCAGACGCTTTACCATCTGAGCTGCCAGGGAAGACCTAAAAAGGTATGAGGTCTGCATCAATGCCTTCTTTTTCCTTTTCCTGTGGATGTCCACTTTTCCCACTGCCATTTGTTGAAAAGCTTATCCATTGTCCACTGAATTGCCTTAGCTCCTTTGTCAAAGATAAGTTGATTAGATTTGTGGGGGTCTATTTCTGAGCTATTTCAGTTCAGTTCAGTTCAGTCGCTCAGTCGTGTCTGACTCTTTGTGACCCCATGAATTGCAGCACACCAGGCCTCCCTGTCCATCACTAACTCCTGGAGTTCACTCAGACTCACGTCTATCGAGTCAGTGATGCCATCCAGCCATCTCATGCTCTGTCATCCCCTTCTCCTCCTGCCCCCAGTCCCTCCCAGCATCAGAGTCTTTTCCAATGAGTCAACTCTTCGCATGAGGTGGCCAAAGTACTGGAGTTTCAGCTTTAGCATCATTCCTTCCAAAGAACACCCAGGACCTATATCCTTTAGAATGGACTGGCTGGATCTCTTTGCAGTCCAAGGGACTCTCAAGAGTCTTCTCCAACACCACAGTTTAAAAGCATCAATTCTTCGGAGGTCAGCTTTCTTCACAGTCCAACTCTCACATCCATACATGACCACAGGAAAAACCATGGCCTTGACTAGACGGACCTTTGTTGGCAAACTAATGTCTCTGCTTTTGAATATGCTATCTAGGTTGGTCATAACATAACTTTCCTTCCATGGAGTAAGTGTCTTTTAATTTCATGGCTGCAGTCATCATCTGCAGTGATTCTGGAGCTCAAAAAAATAAAGTCTGACACTGTTTCCACTGTTTCCCCATCTATTTCCCATGAAGTGATGGGACCAGATGCCATGATCTTCGTTTTCTGAATGCTGAGCTTTAAGCCAACTTTTTCACTCTCCTCTTTCACTTTCATCAAGAGGCTTTTTAGTTCTTCACTTTCTGCCATAAGGGTGGTGTCATCTGCATATCTGAGGTTATTGATATTTCTCCCGGCAGTCTTGATTCCAGCTTGTGCTTCTTCCAGCCCAGCGTTTCTCATGATGTACTCTGCATAGAAGTTAAATAAGCAGGGTGACAATATACAGCCTTAATGTACTCCTTTTCCTATTTGGAACCAGTCTGAGCTATTTATTTCATGCCATTGATATATTTTTGCCTATTCTTTTGCCAATTCCACATCACTGTAGGTAGAGTAAGATTAAATTTAGATAGTGGCAGTCCTCAAGACGACTTCTTCAGATTTGTGTTGGCTATTCTGGGACTTAAGTTTCTCCAAATGAACTTCAGAATCAATTTGTCACTAGCCACAAAATAACTTGCTGGTATTTTTATTAGGATTGAGTTACATGTATAGATCAAATTGTAAAGAACTGATATATTGACAATATTCACTCTTGTATCCATGGAATATGTCTCTATTTATATAGATCTTTTATTTCTTTCAATAATTTTGTAATTTTCATTAGGTGGATCTTGTATTTATTTTAAAAAACTTTTCCTTAAGAATTTCTCTTTTTTTCCCTTTCTTTTGTAAATGGTGCTAATGTGAATGGTGTTTGTTTTACATTTCAAATCCAATCATTGTGAATGGGTTCTGGATTTTTTTCAAATATGTTTTCTACATTTATAGGTATAATCATAAAAAAAAACCTTTAGCCTGTTGATGTGATGAATTACATTAATTGATTTTCAAATGTTGAATGAGCCTCATGTACCTGGAATAAATCCTACTTCGTCTTGGTGTATATCTTTTTATACATCGTTGGATTTGATTTGCTAATATTTTGTTGAGAATTTTCACATCTGTGCTTATGAGGTACATTGTTTTCTTTAATGTTTTTGTGTGGTTTTGCTGTTAGGGTAATGCTGGAGTCAAAAATGAGTTAGGAAGTATTCCCTCTGCTTCTATTTCTGGAAGAGATTGTAGAGAATTGGTATCATTTCTTCCTTAAATGTATGGTAGAATTCATCTGGGCCTGGTAGTTTTTCTTCTTCAATATCATTAATTACTAATTCAATTTCCTCGATCAGTTCAGTTCAGTTCAGCTGCTCAGTCGTGTCTGACTCTTTTCGACTCCACGAACTGCAGCACGCAGCACGCCAGGCCTCCCTGTCCATCACCAACTCCAGGAGTTCACACAAACTCATGCCCGTTGAGTCAGTGATGCCATCCAGCCATCTCATCCTCTGTCGTCCCCTTCTTCCTGCCCTCAATCTTTCCCAGCATCAGAGTTTTTTCAAATGAATCAGCTCTTCGCATCAGGTGGCCAAAGTATTGGAGTTTCAGCTTCAACATCAGTCCTTTCAATGCACATCCAGGACTGATCTCCTTTAGGATGGACTGGCTGGACCTCCTTGCAGTCCAAGGGACTCTCAAGAGTCTTCTCCAACACCACAATCCAAAAGCATCAGTTCTTCTGTGCTCAGCTTTCTTTATAGTCCAACTCTCATATCCATATATGACTATTGGAAAAACCATAGCCTTGACAAGACAGACCTTTGTTGGCAAAGTAATGTCTCTGCTTTTTAATATGCTGTCTAGGTTGGTCATATTTCCTCAATAGATATAGGCTTTTCAGATTGTCTGTTTCTCCTAGGTATGAGTTTTCATCGATTGTGTCAATCAAAGAAATGGTCCATTTCATCCAAGTTATTTTATTTTTGTGGGGCATAGAATTGTTCTTTTAATGTTCATGGGATCAGTAGTGATTGCCCTTCTTTCATTTCTGGTATTAACCTTGTATCTTTCCTTTGATTGCCTATCATTCTATTTTAATGCGCAATTTTTATTATAAGTGAAAGCAGATGTTTTCATATAGCCAGTTTTGGGGATTGTTTTTGCTTTTTTTTGTTGTACCACGTGGCATGTGGGATTTTAATTCTTCAACCAGGGATTGAACCCATGCCTCTTGCAAGTGGAAGTACGGAGTCTTAACTGCTGGACTGCCAGGGAAGTTCCCATACGACCAGCTTTATTTGTTTTATAAACTGTACAATTTTTGTACTTTGCTTGTTTTTCTATTTTATCCAAGGCTATGACATGAAATGTTTACCTTATGCTCTCTCATTCATGTTGCAGATGTTTTTATCCCAGCTTGTTATTTTTCTCTTAATTTTATGTTCATATATTTTCATGCATAAGCTTTAGATAGTCTTTCATCACTTTTTAAATAGTTTCTTTGTTATCACTGTCATGCTAAGTAATACCTAACATTCACTAAGTATTTGCTATGCATCAGGCATTATATATTTGCCTATATTATCTATGTTAAACCTCAAAGGATCCTTGTGGTATGTACTCTTACCTCCATTTTATGGAAGAAGAGACTGAGGCACAAAACAGTGAGTATGGAATTTCAGGTGAGCAGAGCCAGGATCTGAAGCTAGGCACTCTAACAGCAGATGCGTGTTGTATGTATGTGTGTGCTCAGTCATGTCTGACTCTTTGTGACCCCACGGACTGCAGCCTGCCAGACTCCTCTGTCCACGGGAGTTCCCAGGTGAGAATACTGGAGTGGGTTGCCATTTCCCCTCCAGGGGATCTTCCTGACCCAGGGACTGAATTTGCATCTCCTGCATTGGCAGGTGGATTCTTTACCACAGAGTCATCTGGGAAGCCCCTAATACCAGATACTCAGCTCCTAAGCTTTACTGCTTCCCAGAGAAGTGCTGCCAGTCGAAGATGGTATGATTTATCTATATTTTTAATGGTATCATGCTAAGTCACTTTAGTCGTGTCTGACTCTGTGCAATGCCATAGATGGAAGCCCACTAGGCTCCCCCGTCACCGGAATTTTCCAGGCAAGAACACTGGAGTGGGTTGCCATTTCCTTCTCCAATGCGTGAAAGTGAAAATGAAAGTGAAATCGCTCAGTCGTGTCCGACTCTTAGCGACTCCATGGACTGCAGCCTACCAGGCTCCTCTGTCCATGGGGTTTTGCAGGCAAGAGTACTGGAGTGAGTTGCCATTGCCTTCTCTGTTTTAATGGTATACATATTTTTAAAAATAACACTCATAACCACTCTATTTTTAAAATGTCAAGATTTCCCAATTTTATAACATAGAGCTATATGTCACAGCTCTTGAAAATTTAAAAGAATTCATTTATTTTGGAACTGGAATTGATACATTATATACTTCAATCTTGTGGGAAATTGGACTGATCGAATATTGGAAGGTGTGAGATAAACTGAGACAAATAAAACAAGCAATTTTTAAAAAGACAATTACTATAGGAAAAAGCAAATTATTAAAAAAAACAACAATGGTCAGAGTACACACAACATTAAGTTGTGAATGCTATTTGCATGGACGTAATAATGTGAAAAATGAATATTTAACTACACAATAAAAGTGAATGAAAGGTGAGGAAGTGGAAAATCAGAGAGTAGAACAGACAATTCTAGTTTTGGGGAGATGCTATTTCCAAATGAATTTAGAAGAACAATCAGAAGACGAAGAAGGGAATAGCCTTACATCCATTAATATTTTGATGAGGCTTAAGATAAACGTAATGAATATGGAGAGAGATTATTTCACTTTCTCATGATCTCCATTTTCTCCCTTGAAACATAGTGAAAAGAAAGTGAAACTTGCTCAGTCATGTCCAACTCTTTGTGACCCCATGGACTGTATAATCCATGGAATTCTCTAGGCCAGAATACTGGAGTGGGTAGCCTTTCCTTTCTCCAGGGGATCTTTCCAACCGAGGATCGAACCCAGGTCTCCCACATTGCAGGTGGATTCTTTACCAGGTGAGCCAAAAGGGAAGCCCAAGAATACTGGAGTGGGTAGCTTACCCTTTCTCCAGTGGATCTTCCCAACCCAGGAATCAAACTGGGGTCTCCTGCATTGCAGGTGGATTGTTTACCAACTGAGCAATGAGGGAAGCCTCCTTCAGACATAGCTCTATTTCAAAAAGATTTTAAAAGTTTTTTTCCCTCTCATTCAAGAATAGATCTTTACTTGACGAGTTAAATACATAATGCTAATAAATAATCCACAATACTCAAATGAAGACTAACTTTAAATGGAATTACAAAACAGAATAAATGCACAATGTTATTTTTGAAGAGAACAATTTCATTACTGTCAAGTTTTGCCACATTGTACCTTTCCCTGTCTCATTAAAACCCTGGCCATATGTCACTGCTTTCCCATCTAAGGAACATCCGATCTTTTAATAGCACATGGAACTTCTACCAGAGTGACCTTTCTTTTTGGCAGGTCATCTGACGATATTAACCAGAGTACTTTGTTCCCAGAAGAGCAGGAAACCTTAATATTCAGAGAAGCTTTATTGTTGAAATGATCTGAGCAGACTGCCAAAATGACTGACTTCCTTTCCTCTGAAGAAGTTTCTCTTGTGTTTGTCATAAGTAGATATCAAAGGGACATTTATGGGTCTAAGCAAGTTCCAGTACTTGTAAAGAGGGAGACCCCTGAGATGAGGCAGACATTTGGGAGAGAGATCTGTTTCAGGGGCATGGGAGGAAGTTTTCTGAAGGATGCTGGCAGCAAAGGGCCAGCAGCCAGGACTACAGGGAGGTTTTAACATGACCAAGTATCCCTACCTGTGACAGAGCACAGTCAGAGCATATCAGAAGCATGTGATAGTCAATGTCAAGGTAGGAAGGCAGGAAACCAGGCATGCAGTTCAGAGCAACCTAGACCACAGCCCCAGAGAAACTGAGCAATGAAATGAGTTAAAACAACAGCTCAGGAGAGCAAGTGCAGTGATCAGAACTGGGTCCCCAGTAGCAGACTCTCAAATAGTAAATGAAATCAATAAGCAAGGGTAGAATCCTGGAAACTATCCAGTTGCCTCATATGATTTATAGGACTAGAGAAGTATGCTGATCCTCATACCAAAATTTATGTTACAAGGTAAAAACACAATTCTAACTTCCCAGTGAACCATGATTTAAGCTACACAAGGCTGAGTGCATGGAAATATGTCTTTGTCTCTAAGAGAGATTATAACAAATGCTTGCAATTTAGAAAAGTCACTCATAATTTTTAATATTTTTTGTTTTTGGAGGTAAGGCAAAATTTGAAATCTATACTATCCATTGCAGTAATCGAGATGAGTGAAGGAGGGAATGGAGAGAATGGGAACAGAGTGATGGACTGAACAGTTACAGGAGGGGAAGGGGATAGGCAAGGATCACAAGCAGGGAAATGCTGTGCAGAATGGATCCCTGGTGTTAAAAGATAGACTGAGGCATATTAAAATTTCTTAGCTTCTTTGAGCAAAAATCAGAATGGAGCAGCACCAGGCCAGAAGCAGTTGAGACCTCCACCAACAGGGGCTCCAGAAAAGACTTTAGAGAAAGAAGGTGGAAGCAAAGCAATAGATTAGTGGTTGGCTATAGCTTGAAACTTAATTGGCTGCTTGTGGTTGGTTGTTCTTGATTTCATAACCACAAGGCATTTACAGGCTTTGATTTGGGTTTGCTTACATAGGCAACCACTGGCATTGGTACCACCTGTCTTAATGGTTTCTCTGTAGAGTTAATTTAACACTGGTTTCTGGATTGTCTCAGACAACTGAGTGAACAAGGATGCCAGCACTGAGTAGGGACAATCTGATGCTTGGAGTCAAAACCTGACCAGTTCTGTGTAAACTTGTGCCAATTACTTACCCTCTCTCAGCCTTTATCTGTAAAAACAAGAACAATTCTACTTACAAAGTTGTTGTGAAAACTAAATGAGAGTTCATACCATTAACTTGACACATATACTGAGTGTCGTATTAATTGCCAAATCCTGAATTCAAAGTCCAGTGTGCTGGGAGAGACAGCAAAAGCAATCAACACACTTCAAAGGGGCAAGTGCTAAGTGCTAAAATATCAGTGTCCATAGCGTGTTCAAGGAGCCCAGAATCAGGCACTCTGCATACAGATGTAGGGAGAGGGGACTGGGTATTTGAGTGAGGCTTGAATGAATATATTTCAACCAAAATGCATTTCTCTTGTGACCCTGAACAAATTAATTGCCTCAGTTTCCTCATTAGAGATAATAATAATAACCATCCCAAGGAGTGACTATGAGGGCTAAGTGAACTAATCCCTGAAGAATGCTCACTACAGGGCCCGGTACATAGCAAATACTTCATCAATGTTGGCTGTTTTTATTAACATTATGACTATGGAGAACTCTGGGAGTCAGCCTCAAGGTCACAGCTAGTTAACAGCAGAGACTAGACTAGAGACCAGGTCACAGTTTTATGCTCAAAGTAGAAGTAGAGTTCTAGACTCATCCATCCTGCATTTTCTCCTGGAGATTCTAAAGAGAGTGCTGTAACATGGAGACTTTGGCAACTGTTCCCGAAGGAAGTTCGGAATGACATCATGTAACACTTGAGTAAGCTCATGTATAGAAGGACTGTCCACTTTGACAGGCAATCAGTCTGCAGTACATATAAATTCACTTTTTCTTGTACTGGACATCTTTGATTTTGCTTTTGTTTTCTTAGTTCCCAGTCTATATATTTTTCTTATTTCAATCTTCTAACCTCATTTTCTGAAGCCTGTTTGATTTTCATATCAAAGGAAAATTAAAGCAAGAAGAATAGGTTCTACTTGTAATCAACATCCATTTACTGTCTATTGTGGTTCAGAAGCTCTTTGCCAGGACTATGGAAAGAGCCAAAGGATAGAAAGATAGCTTCCATCTTTGAGACAGTTATCATTAAGCAAACCAGATCTACAGGCAATGAGAAAACAATAATTCTAGAACAACATATAGAAATTCCATCGTCATATGGGGTAGGTTGGAGACAAAGTCAACTGGTGTTGTATTGGGCAGGAGCTAATGAGGATGTATGGAGAAAAAATAATCCTGTCTTTGGCCAGTGCTGTGCTGGGAATTCTGTATAGAATCTGGATGATTCTGAGACAGCCCTAAAAATGGTAAAAAGACTGGCAAAGAGAAAGGCAGGCAGTGGTTTTCATTAGGATCACCTGGTACAGACAAAAAACCTGCACACAGCCTCCACCCTCAGAGATTCTGCTTCCTTCTTCCCCGGGCAGGGAGCTCAGATCCCCACACTCCCAGGTGATTCTACGTGCAACCAAGGCTGAGAATCTCTGCACTGAGGCAAAGGCTAGATGTCTGTATAGAGAGCTAATGCCTATGAATGTGTTTTCTAAATTATACAATACTATGGGAATAAAGTCTCATCATTGTTTTTCTGTGTGGAGTTTATACCGAGAGAGTTCCTCAGATGGTACTGAACTAGTGGACTTCAAGTGTGCTGCTTGCACACTTCAAGCAGGATTAGGAGTGTACTGTATTGAAGCAGGCATGTGGGTCTGCGGGGAGGAGGGGGAAGGTGACCAAGAGAAGTGCCAGGCTGGGGCTGGAGGAACTGACTCACAAGGTCGCGTCTGTGGATTCCAGGTCTGCAGCAGCAGAAAGTTATGCCCAGGGCTTGCCAGACATCTCCAGAGCTTTCTGTTTGGAAATTTCAAGGAGGCTTATTTTGTCATGGAGCTAGTTGCTGTGAAAGTGCCAAGCTGGAGAGGAACAAAAGATGGGATTCAAGAGTTTGACTCATAGTCCGTGGCCATTAAGTGTTTGCTGAAATGAAGACAAAGTGTGGGATGACAATGCAGCACTGAAAAGAAGAGAAGGTCTCGCAAATTAGATCAGCCTGTTTGGATTTGATGCTAGTGGCAGCAGAAAGCCACCAGGTAGCTTTGAATAGTGTTTAAAGACTTGTAAACTACTGAAAATTGAAGAAATAAATGTGTCCAAGTCTATTCATCCCTTAAGAGAACTTTAAAGAAGAGTATTTTCATCATGAGAACAGTGGTTCTCTAACGGTTTATTTAGGCAAGATTATGGACTCTTGTTTTCTGAACAGGGCTGCACCTTCCAGCTATGCAGGCTGTTCATGGCACAAGAGCTGGTTTTAACAGCAGAGCTGGTCCTGAGATGGGTCTGTCCTGAGCCACTGGGGCTGCATCTGCCTTTTCTCAGGTCGCACAAAGGCACCCCATGGAGCAGTGGCAGCCCATCTCTAAAAATCTGAAGACAGCATATGCTCTTCCACTCAGGCAGCCTCGCAAGGTTGCTCCCTGACTCAGGCAGGAAGCCAATGATGTGGAAAATAAAGTGGAAGAGGAGAAGAATGGTCAAAATGCAAGAAGAAATGAAAAAGAACAGCAGAGTGAGGTCCTAAGATAAGTGAAGGCTCTCCTTAAATCTTTTATGTGTAAACTCGGAGACAAAGTTCACCATGACCTATTAAATGGCAGAAATGAAAACAGACAAAATGCCACATGGAGGCATTTTGCAATAAGAAGCAACATGACTCTGGGACCTAAAATCCAGCGATTGTGTAACCAGGCCTAGAAAAAGTCCATTTTACCAGCAGTAAATCTCTTTTTAGGGGGAACATGTAATATGAGTATATTTCCAAAGTTCCTCTGCACTTCTTTCCAATTTCACTCCAAATCCCTTCCTTCCCAGCCAACTTCAGCACCACAGTGGGACGGGGTGGCTACTGCTTATGTTCCACATGCTAAGTTTGGATGCTGGGTTTCCATATGATGTTCACATCTGCAACACTGCCACTCTCACCTCTAACTGCCAACTCTTCTGGTACACAGAAAAGGAAGTCCTTAACTCTCACAAGCAGTTTGGTCTGGAAACTACCTAAGAAATGTCTCAAGTTCCTTTCCATTTCTAAGGAAAGCAGAATTTGCATACTAGAAATGGAGCTCACAATACCTAAGCAAAGAATTCCATCAAGATAAATCAGGTTAGTTCAAAGGGTATTTGTATGGGTCAAAGTATATCCCATGCTTTTCCATAGACCAAGAGGACCTGTGGTCACCCCTCTGGATTCCCTATCCCTATGAGGCTTTTGCATGGAACATCATGATTCTTAGAGTTCCAGCTGAGGAATTTATAACATGATCTGTTTTCCTTGGGATTAGCCTTTAAAAATTTATTTATTCAGCCAACATTTAATACATTCCCCAACTGTGTTAGATGCTGGGAACACAAAATTCACTAAAGAATGGCTACTGCTTCCAAAATCCTTATTTAGTAAGGGGAGACAGACATTTAATTTAATAAATGCCACAAAATGCTCTAGTGCTGTGAAAGATGTTATGTCTGGGAAAGACAAGGGACACAAAGGGTGAGGAGAAAACTGTGGAAATAAAGTGTCTATGGGTCAAAGAGCCTGATGCAGATAGAAGGAAGAAAGATGCGGGTAGATTCAGTTGACCAGCTGAAGTCCTATCCTTGGAGAAGGTGGGATGAAGCATAGGTCCAGATAGAAGAGGTGGCAGATGGGGCCAGTGGAAGTGTAACCCACAAAGCCACAGTCTTAACAAAACTTGACCTCCACAGGGTGAATCTATAATTCCCAGATATGCCTGCAAGGAAGCTGATTTAATGTTTAAGAGGAATTCCAGAATGTCTAGAGTTGGGGGTTGCTTGGGAGATGGAATGCTCAAAACTACCCCCACCCCCATCACCTCTGGTCCTCGGAACTGAATTCCTGAGCATGTTTAGTCTCTGTCTTAGCTGTGAAAAAATAGACTTTAAGGCACTGATTTTTAAACATTTTACTGTTCAAGGCTGGATTTAACTCTTTAAGCCTGCCATTGAATGAAGATGAAAAATACATCTCATCTCTCTACAATGCTGCCGACAGTTAAAATAACATCCCTGTTTCTCTCTTTCTCCTTTACTCTCTCCCTTTTTGTAACTGGGTTAATAATTCCCTTGGAGTAGGGAGAAGAGATTTTCATTAGTACCCGATCATTTCACCAGTCTTTTCTTCCTGAGATTTCCAGTTCCTTGACACTTGATTTTCTTTAAAATTTCCATCCCTCTCTTAGTTTTTCATATGCTCCCATTGTCTGTCTCTGTAAATACTAACCTTTGCTTTTCTAACTTCTTACCTGGAACCTCTACCTGGATCCCTTACCTAAATTTTTCTTTTGTTCATCCATCCTTTCGTTCTTATTGACATAGAGTTGAAATACAATATGTTAGTTTCAGGGTACAATATAGTGATTCATTTAAATGCATTATAGATGATTGCTCCCATAAAACACTATTACAGTACCATTGATGATATTCCCTTTGCAGTGGAGTACATCCCCGTGATTTACTTATTTTATAACTAGAAGTTTGTACCTCTTAATTCCCTTCATCTGTTTTGCACCCCCCTCCCTTCTGGCTTCCCTGGTGGCTCAGACGGTAAAGCATCTGTCTACAACGTGGGAGACCTGGGTTCGATCCCTGGGTGGGGAAGATCCCATGGAGAAGGAAATGGCAATCCACTCCAGTACTATTGCCTAGAAAATCCCATAGACAGAGGAGCCAGGTAGGCTACAGTCCATGGGGTCGCAAAGAGTAGGACACGACTGAGCAACTTCACTTTCACTTTCCCCTTCCCCTCTGGCAACCATCATTTTTTTACGAGTCTGTTTTGGTTCTGTTTTTCAGAGTCCACGTACAAGTGAAATCATATGGTGACTGTCTTTGAGTTATTTCACCTGGCATAATATCCTTTAGGTTTATCCATGATGTTGCAATTGGGAAAATTTCATTCTTTTCTGTGGGTGGGTAATATTCCTCTGTGTGTGTGACATCTTCTTTATCCATTCCTCAGTGGATGGAGATTTAGGTTGCTTCCATATCTCAGCTACTGTAAACAATACTGCAGTGAACATACAGGTGCATGTATCTATTTGAATTAGTGTTTTGTCTTCCTCAGGGAATACACAGATGTGAAAATGCTGCATCATATGTAGTTCTATTTTTAATTTTTGAGGAACCTCCATGCTATTTTCCATGGTGGCTGCACCAGCTTACAATCCTACCAATAGTGAGGCTTCCCTTCAACACATCTTCCATCAATACTTATTACTTTTAGTTGTCTTTTTGATGGTAGTCATCCTGAGAGGTGTTAGGTGATAGCTCACTGTGGTTTTGATTGTCATTTCCTGATAATTAGTGATGCTGAGCATCTTTTCGTGTGTTTGTTGTCCATCTATATGTCTCCTTTGGAGAAATGTCTATCCTTTGCCCACTTAAAAATTATCCTTCTTGTTTATTTGTTGCTGGGTTGTATGTGTTCTTTATATATATTCTGGATATTAAATCCTTTTTGGATATGGATGCAGATCTTTTCAAGTGTTATCTGTTTTTTGGATTGGTGTCTTTATCATTATGCAACACCTTCTTTCTCTCTTCGTCCAGTCTTTGTTTTAAAGTCTATTTTGTCTAAGTAGTGCTACCCCGGCTTTCTTTTCATTTTTATTTGCATGGAATATCTTTCTCCATCTCCTCACTTTCCATCGGTGTGTCTTTAGATTTGAAGTGAGTTTCTTATAGGCAGTATATATATAGGTCTCTCTCTCTCTTTATTATTATTATTTTAGCCATTCTGTCTCTTTTGGGAGCATTTACTCCAGTTGTATTTAAAGTAATTTATGGGTGGGTAATATTATAACATATATTATAAAGGCAATAACATATATTATTGCCTTTTATGGCCATTTTTGTGCAATTTTGGTTGTTTTTGTAGTTCTTCTCCTCTATTCTCTTTCCTTATTATTTAATAACTATCTTTAGTGTTACATTTGGATTCTGTTCTCTTTTTTTAAAGAAATTATTTTTTTAAAGAATTTATTTATTTGACATGTACACACTGTTACTTTTATTTATATGTATTTTTGGCTGCTTTTGGTCTTTCTTGCTGCCTGCAAGGAAGGGCAGGGGCTACTCTCTCATTGCTGTGCACAGGCTTCTCATTGCAGTGGTTTCTCCTGTTGCAGAGAACGGGCTCTCGCTCACGAGCCTCCGTAGGTGTAGCACGTGGGCTCAGTAGTTTCGACCTGCTAGCTCTAGGGTACACTGGCTTCAGAAGCTGCAGCACGGGGGCTCGTTAGTAGTGGTTTGCAGGCCCTGGAGTGTGCAGGCTTCAGAAATTGTGGCACATGAGCTTAGTTGCTCTGTGACATGTGACATGTTTCCAGACCAGGGATCAAACCAGTGTCTCCTGCGTCGGCAGGTGGAGTCCTATCCACTGCATCACCAGGGAAGTTCTTCATTTTTGTTTATCTTTGTAGGTTTCTTTTTTTGTGGTTACCATGAGGTTCATGAATAAGAACCTATATATTCAGAGAGATACCTCCTTTAAGTTGATGATCTCTTCAGCTGAATACATTCCAACAGCTCTACGTGTTTAGTCCTCTCATTACGGTTTATATTTTTGACATCATATTTTACATTTTAAAATTTTTCTGTATCCTTTAACTTACTGTAGGTATTGATGAAGGACTTCCCTGGTGGCTCAGACGGTAAAGCGTCTGTCTGCAATGCGGGAGACCTGGGTTCGATCTCTGGGTCGGGAAAATCCACTGGAGAAGGAAATGGCAATCCACTCCAGTACTACTGCCTGGAAAATCCCATGGGCAGAGGAGCCTGATAAGTTAAACTTTACTACTTCTGTTTTTTAACCTTCCTACTATCTTTATAAGTTGCTGACCTTTACCATGAGACTTTTCCTTTCACAGTTTTCTTATTTCTAATTGTGGCCTTTTCTTTTCTGCCTGAAGAAGTTCCTTTAATACTTCTTATAATTCTGGTTTAGTGGTGCTGAACTCTCTTAGCTTTTGCTTGTTGATGACACTCCTTATCTCTCCCTCAATTCTGAACAGTAACCTTGCTGGGTAGGGTGTTACTGGTTTTAGTTCTTTCCTTTCACCACTTTGAATGTATAGCTCCTCTCCCTCTGGCCTGCAGTGTTTCTGCTGAAAAGTCAGCCAATGGTCTCGTAGTGCATGCTAAGTCGCTTCAGTCATATCTGACTCTTTGCAATCCCATGGACCATAGCCCGCCAGGCTCCTCTGTCCATGGGGATTCTCCAGGCAAGAATACTGGAGCAGGTTGCCATGCCCTCCTCCAGGGGATCTTCTCAACACAGGGATCTAACTCATGTCTCTTACATCTCCTGCATCGGCAGGTAGATTCTTTACCACTAGTGCCACCTGGGAAGTCCAGTCTTGTGGGCGTTCCCTTGTATGAAACTTGTTGCTTTCTCTTGCTGTTTTTAAGACTGTCTGTTTATCTTTCATATGACATTTTAATTACAAAGTGTCTTGGTATGGTCCTTTTGGGGCTCATCTTATTTGAGACTCTGTGCTTCCTGGGCCTCAATGTCTGTTTTTTTCCTCCAGGTTAGGTAAGGTTTCAGCTATTTTTTCTTTAAATAACTTCTGTGTGCTCTTATGTTTCCCCTCTCCTTCTGAGACCTCCATAATACAAATGTTAGTATGCCTCATGTTGTCCCAGAAGTTCCTTCAAGTACTCTTTTTTTTTTTTTTTTTAAATTTATTTTTTTTTTCTGTTCTGGTCAGCTTGGTTGATTTCCACTAATATGTCTTCTATACCACTGATCTATTCTTCTGTTTAATCGAATCTACTTTGATTCCCTCTTGTGCTTTTTGATTTGATTTTTTTAATTATTGTATTCTTTAGCTCTGATCTTTCTTCTTCTTCTTTTTTTAATGCATTCTGACTCTTTAAAATTCTTACTGTCTTCATCCATTCTTCTCCTGAGATCGATAATGATCATTACCCTTAATATACTGGGGAGGTTTCTTATCTCCATTTCACTTAGTTCTTTCTCTGAGGTTTTATCTTATTCCTTTGTTTGAAATGTATTCCTCTGTTTCCCTATTTTGCCTAGTCTCATATTTTATTTCTGTGTATTACGTAGGTCCATTTAATCTCTTTCTTTTTAGAAAATACTTTTATTTATTTATTTTGGCTGTGCTGGGTATTCATTGCTGCTCAGGCTTTTCTCTAGTTGTGGCGAGGGGGTTGCTTTCTACTTGCACTGTGTGGGTTCCGCACTGTGGTGCCTTCTTTGCTGTGGAACATGGGCTCTAAGGTGTGTGGACTTCAGTAGCTGTGGCACCCGGGCACAGTAGTTGCAGTTTCTGGGCCCCAGAGCACAGGCTCAACAGTTGTGGCACACTGGCTTAGGTGCTCCGCAGCACATGGGATCTTCCTGGGCCAGCCACGGGACCCATGTCTCCTGAATTGTCAGGCAGATTCTTTACCACTGAGCCACCAGGGAAACCCCACACCCTGTTTCATCTCTTGATCTTGGAGAAGGAGCCTTATCTAGAAGAGGTCCCATTTCAAATACAGTCATATCCACTGATACCTGGGGTTAGGACTTCATCATATCATTTTGGAGGACACAGTTCAACCCACAAGGCTTTCTGTCCTTTTCACTTTATCTTCTTGGAAGTTCAGTAGCTATCTTATGATTATGAGGCTATAAGTATGAAAAGAGTTTACCATCTAAAGAGAGTGGAAAGGAAAGCTAAGGCAACCGTAGGTACCTAACCCAGCAGCATCACAGCACAGTCACACTACCATTCGCTTCTAGACCTCTTGATCTGCTAGAAAATGACTCTGAGCTATTAAGTGACTGTCAGGTTTTCTGTCACTTGTAGTAAAAACCATGCTAATGGATACACCAAGATTTCCTTAGTTCATAACAAAATTAGAAAAATAATTAAGTTAGTAAAATTTTCATAGAGCAAGGCTCATTTAATATAAAGGATTTTAAACATTCTGAAGTTAAGTCATTCTCACTTTGTTGTTGTTAAAATATCCTTTCTTTTATGAAATGAAGCTGATTGTAGAATGTTACTTGTTTTTAGCATCCTTACTTGAAGAAGGAAGGAAGAGAGGGAGGGAGGGAGAAATGAATGAATGTGTGAATGGATGAGAGAGAAAAATTTTTGGAAAGTTAGTCATTCTTTAATTTCAAAATTCTTTACTTTTTGCTTTGGAAACCCAAAAGTCTGAGAAGAACGCTACTGAACTTTTCTTGAAACCTAGAATTAGTGATGTGCTGGAGCCTCAGGCACCAGCTCATGAGAGTAGGTGGTTGAATTTCCAGGAGTGGCTTAACATCACCTTGGTAACTTGAAATCTGACATGGTGGGAGTATTTACATAACAGAAGTCTGCAAGTGCTATAAATCCAGTCCCCTTTCCCCAAGCTGGTTGTTTTCCAGCACCGTATTTCCCCAAACCTGCCTCTTACAGGTGTCCAGAGGATAAGCATGCAAGGGACAACTCATACCAACTAAAACACACATGAGATTGAGACAGACCTATTTACTAATTTAAAATGTCATAATGTAAAATAGTCTCTGTCATTGCTTGTTGAGTTATCTGACAGTCCATTTCCCTCATGAAAATGTTAGCTCTGCTTTGGAAAGAACCACATTGTTCTATTCATAGTATCCTCATGGCCTGTCACAGCACAGAGTGGGCTCTGGGGTCCTTATTATCCTATCATTATCAGATATCCCACAGTGACCAGGATGCTTAGGGGATCAAAAGTTATTGTAACATAAAAATATTTACCAGTGAGGGGTCTGTAGACAGACAAATCCTTGTCTTCATCAGGTGCACATTCTAAGATGACTGAGTGGAAAATGCTAGTTAACAAAAGGACTGTGTAATTTCAAACAGCAGAAGTCATGAGAGTGTGAATTTTAAACAATCTGCTATAATATGTTCAGTGAAACACGGGTTCAGGGGAGAGCTGAAAAAACATTAAATGATCCTATAGCCAAAACATACGGGGAATTTTGGTTAAGCCAAGTTAAGTCAGTGTCTTTATTGCTAAACTTCTCAGAACCTTTAATATGACACTGTGAATCTTTTTCTAAAATTAATTTTTATCGGGATATAGTTGCCTTACAATGTTGTGCTAGTTTCCGCTGTACAGCAAAGTGAATCAGTGGTACGTATACATATATCCCCTCTTTTTGCATTCCTTCACGTTTAGGTCACCACAGAACACTGAGCTAAACAGTAGGTTCTCACTCATCTATTATACATAGTGTATCAATAGTGTAGATGTGTCAATCCCAATCTCCCAATTCATCCCACCCCTCCTTTCAATACTTGATGTCTGTACATTGATTCTCTACATCTGTGTCTGTATTTCTGCTTTTCAAGTAAGATTATCTATACCATTTTTCCAGATTCCACATATATACATTAAGAAGCCCACATTTGTTTTTCTCTTTCTGACTTCACTCTGTATGACAGTCTCTAGATCCATCCACATCCCTAGATACTGTGAATTTTCACTGTGCTTATGAATCTTTACTTTGACCATTAAATCCGTTTCTGATGCATCACCTATAATTAGGGTTCCATCACCTATAATGTGTTGTTGTTGTTCAGTCACTCAGTTGTGTCCGACTCTTTGCGACCCCATGGACTGCAGCACGCCAGGCTTCCCTGTCTGTCACCATCTCCCTGAGCTTGCTCAAACTCACGTCCATCGAGTCGGTGATGCCATCCAACCATCTCATCCTCTGTCATCCCCTTCTCCTCCTGCCTTCAGTCTTTTCCAGCATCAAGGTCTTTTCTAAGGAGTGAGCTCTTTGCATCAGCTGGCCAAAGTATTGGAGCTTCTGCTGCAGCGTCGGTCCTTCCAATGAATATTCAGCATTGATATCCTTTAGGATTGACTGGTTGGATCTCTTTGCAGTTCAAGGGACTATCAGAGTCTTTTCCACACTACAGTTCAAAAGCATCAATTATTTGATGCTCAGCCTTCTTTCTGGTCCAGCTCTCACATCCATACATGACTACTGGAAAAACCATAGATTTGACTAGACAGACTTTTGTCGGCAAAGTAATGTCTCTGCTTTTTAATACACTGTCCAGGTTGGTCATAACTTTTCTTCCAAGGAGCAAGTGTCTTTTAATTTCGTGGCTGAGGTCACCATCTGCATTGATTTTGGAGCGCAGGAAAATAAAATCTCCAACTGTTTCCCCATCTATTTGCCATGGAATGATGGGACCAGATGCCATGATCTTAGTTTTTTGAATGTTGAGTTTTAAGCCAGCTTTTTCACTCTTCTCTTTCACCTTCACCAAGAGACTCTTTAGTTCCTCTTCGTTTTCTGCCATAAGGGTGGTGTCATCTGCATATCTGAGGTTATTGATATTTCTCCTGGCAATCTTGATTCCAGGTTGTACTTCATACAGTCCGGCATTTCACATAATGTACTCTGCATATAAGTTAAATAAGCACGGTGACAATATACAGCCTCAATGTAAACCTTTCCCAATTTTGAACCAGTTTATTGTTCCATGTCCGGTTCTAACTTTTGCTTCTGAGAGTGTAACAGGAAGGAAGGCCAGAGGTCCCCAAGTGGCAGGAGGAAATAAACTACAAGTGGCAGACAATTTTTTTCCTTCCTCTTTTAATTCTGTGTCAATGACACCTGATTCTGCTTTGAGCTAACCAATGTCTTTTTCCTATGGAAATATTTTTCTTAAGCTATGTTAATAAATTTGCTTTGGAATTTGCCTTTCTTCAACATGGTTCCACCTAAGAGTAACATTTTTTCTTTTCTCAAACCTTGGACTAATAATGGCTCAACAAACCAGTATTCCTGTCAATTGTTTTGTGGCCATGGGATGACACACCTCATGCTATCCTATCTCAAAAATGCATATTGTGGGAGAGGGGCCTGGTGAAACTCCCTCAGACTTAAGGTGTCTCTCTTATCTGACTAATAGCTTTCTAACAGATATAAAACACCCTTCTAAAAACTAGCAAGGGGGCACTCGTTCTGTCCCCTTCTGATGTCTAGGTCAGAAGCTTTCCCTATCTCTAGGGAAAGCTTTAATAAAACTTTAATAAAACTTTGCTACACAAAAGCTCCAAGTAGTCAAGTCTCATGTCTGACCCCAGATGAAAATTCTCTCCTTCAGAGGTCACCAATCCCAGCGTAACACATACCTTCCACTTCTTCACCTATAACTAGTTTCCTAATTTTAGAAAACATGAACACATTGTTCAAGCTTTATACCAATTTCCTTGAGAGTCTCTTTCTATTAGGCATTAAAGCAAAATATATTTAGGAATCCCACCCCCAGACAAATTACAGACATGTCCTATGTGTATTTTGTCCATCTTTTACAGACACAGAATGAGATGTGAACACTTACCTACTATAATTTTAGAGTACAGTAGTTGTAGGTACTCCATTTTTCCTTAATTTGGAAGAGTTCACGCTCTAATTGGGTAATTAACACTGCCAAGATATCAGATATGTTATTTAACCAGATTTTAAATTTTATGTTAACTTCCAAATGGTATAATGAGTAAAAACCATCTTTTCAGTCATGACCAGAAAGAAAGAGACCTCAAAGTCATTTTAAATTAGCGTTTGTGGCAACCTACTCCAGTACTCTTGAATGGAAAATTCCATGGATGGAGGAGCCTGATAGGCTGCAGTCCATGGGGTCGCAAAGAGTCGGACACGACTGAGCAACTTCACTGCTTCAGGCAAACCTGAACGTTCTCCATCCCAATGAGACACAGACATTCCATTTCCATTTCTAATCTCTAGAGTGATGAGCATCAAAATCTCATTTATTTACATGGCCTCATTTTTTCACATCCTTTTGGACAAGTGAATATTTCTGCTCTTAAGGCAGCTCAGTGTACCTATGAAGAGCTGAGGTCCTAGACATCTTGGGTTTAAGTTCTAGCTCATCCATTAACTAGTTATATGGCTGTGTCCAAGTTACTTAAGCCTCCGTTTTCTTCAACTGTGCAATGGGAATAATAGCAATAACATCTGCTTCCTGCGTTTTGAAATTCTTAAAAAAGATAATATGGATAAAGTAGTCAACTGTAACTTTAGCACTTTCAGCTCTTAGATCTACTGGTGATATGTTATTTAATCTGGTTAAATACATACCTGATATCTTGGCAGTGCATGCATCGCTGCCATGCACCTTTGATTTTTGAGTCCTCTCTTCCTCAACTAAGTCAAAGAAATAAATTCGGAGCCTCTAACAGCTCTTCAGTAGGGGGATCTCCCAAGCTTTCAGCCACTTCAGCAGCTCTTTTCTGAAGGAGCTTCAAGTTTCACTGGTTTTCTTTAGTTTTAGTATTTCTAACCGAGCTCAGTGCTCTGAAAAATGCCTGCTTAGAGAAACAGAACCATTTGTGACTTCAAATTGCCTCAAACTGTTCTTTGAAAAGATTTGTGAAGACTTCAGCCTTTCTGTTGTCAGTGGGAGTGGACTATTATTAGCATCCAGTTTTGCACGGATCTTCTTGGATTCAGTTCTGATTTTGAAGGGGGAAATTACAGGCTGTTTCTCGTGACAGGACTAAGATCGCAGAAGGGCTGGAATGGTTGGTAATGATGGTCTGTCTTCTTATTAGCGCTGACAAAAAGTTGAGTTGTTTTACTTTTTTCCTCAGGAGAAGGAATAAACTAGACCAAGGAGGTTAAAAAAAAATATTCCAGGTTTTTAAAGAATTTAGAGATCCAGCATTCTTTCTACTGTATATGGTTTTTATATCTCACTGTACTCAATCAAGAGAAATACAGTGGAAAATATCTTCACTAACCAGAACCCAACTCCCTGAAACTATGATTTAAATAGACTAAAAACATAAACTTCATGAGAAAACATCAAATAACATCAAGCTAGCTGGCCTCGGTGATTAATCAAAAATCAACAACAAGGATATGTCTAAGTTGTCAGTCCAAGCTCCTATTCCTTAAACATATAACATTGTATAGAAATTTAATGTCCATGAAAGAGATGTTTGTTTTATTCTCTGTTACGCCGTCGGTCTCTAAGAGAGTACTTGGCACATAGTAGGCATTCAGTCAATATTTATCAAACAGACTGATGAATGAATGAAAACAGTATGTTTGGTGCTAAAAAGATGGGAAGTGATGGTTTGAGATTATGAAGCAGAGGTATTGCAAGGTCTGTAGTAAACAACATAGTATCTGTGATGTTGGGATGGAACTATACCTCTTCAAGCAGAGCAGTCGACTTATAAAGCATTGAGAAATATACAAGCAAAGTACTGACTTTTTAAAAGAAATGCTTAAGCAGAAATATTTCATCTGAACAGTCCACCAATTCCAAAACCTCTAGCTGAGGTTTCAAGTTCAAGAATAACAGTGCAGACTTTGCATTTCTTAATACTACTTTATGAAAATCCATCCTTCAACTAGATGGACCCTTCATCAGATGTTCTGATGAGATTTGTTGTTCCCTCGTTTCAACTTTCAGAGGAGGCCATTTCAATTTAAGCTCCATTAATTTTCCTGCATGTAATTGAGACTAGCTAACACTGGGGAGGCCTTACAAATATCTGTGAAAAGAAGAGAGGCAAAAAGCAAAGGAGAAAAGGAAAGATATAAGCATCTGAATGCAGAGTTCCAAAGAATAGCAAGAAGAGTCAAGAAAGCCTTCTTCAGCGATCAATGCAAAGAAATTGAGGAAAAGAACAGAATGGGAAAGACTAGAGATCTCTTCAAGAAAATTAGAGATGTCAAGGGAACATTTCATGCAAAGATGGGCTCGATAAACGACAGAAATGATCTGGACCTAAGAAGCAGAAAATATTAAGAAGAGGTGGCAAGAATACACTGAAGAACTGTACAAAAAAGATCTTCAAGACCCAGATAATCATGATGATGTGATCACTCATCTAGAGCCAGACATCTTGGGATGTGAAGTCAAGTGGGCCTTAGAAAGCATCACTACAAACAAAGTTAGTGGAGGTGATGGAATTCCAGTGGAGCTGTTACAAATCCTGGAAGATGATGCTGTGAAAGTGCTGCACTCACTATGCCAGCACATTTGGAAAACTCAGCAGTGGCCATAGGACTGGAAAAGGTCAGTTTTCATTCCAATCCCAAAGAAAGGCAATGCCAAAGAATGCTCAAACTACCGCACAATTGCACTCATCTCACATGCTAGTAAAGTAATGCTCAAAATTCTCCAAGCCAGGCTTCACCAATACGTGAACCATGAACTTCCTGATGTTCAAGCTGGTTTTAGAAAAGGCAGAGGAACCAGAGATCAAATTGCCAACATCCACTAGATCATGGAAAAAGCAAGAGAGTTCTAGAAAAAACATCTATTTCTGCTTTATTGACTATGCCAAAGCCTTTGACTGTGTGGATCACAATAAACTGTGGAAAATTCTGAAAGAGATGGGAATACCAGACCACCTGACCTGCCTCTTGAGAAACATGTATGCAGGTCAGGAAGCAACAGTTAGAACTGGACATGGAACAACAGACTGGTTCCAAATAGGAAAAGGAGTACATCAAGGCTGTATATTGTCACCCTGCTTATTTAACTTATACACAGAGTACATCATGAGAAATGCTGGACTGGAAGAAACACAAGGTGGAATCAAGATTGCCAGGAGAAATATCAATAACCTCAGATATGCAGATGACACTACCCTTATGGCAGAAAGTGAAGAGGAGCTAAAGGGCTTTCTTGATGAAAGTGAAAGAGGAGAGTGAAAAAGTTGGCTTAAAGCTCAACATTCAGAAAACAAAGATCATCGCATCCGGTCCCATCACTTCATGGGAAACAGATGGGGAAACAGTGGAAACAGTGTCAGACTTTATTGTTTGGGCTCCAAAATCACTGCAGATGGTGACTGCAGCCAGGAAATCAAAAGATGCTTACTCCTTGGAAGAAAAGTTATGACCAACCTAGATAACATATTCAAAAGCAGAGACAGTACTTTGCCGACGAAGGTCCGTCTAGTCAAGGCTATGGTTTTTCCAGTGGTCATGTATGGATGTGAGAGTTGGACTGTGAAGAAGGCTGAGCGCTGAAGAATTGATGCTTTTGAACTCTGGTGTTGGAGAAGACTCTTGAGAGTCCCTTGGACTGCAAGGAGATCCAACCAATCCATTCTGAAGATCAGCCCTGGGATTTCTTTGGAAGGAATGATGCTGAAGCTGAAACTCCAGTACTTTGGCCACCTCATGCGAAGAGTTGACTCATTGGAAAAGACTCTGATGCTGGGAGGGATTGGGGGCAGGAGGAGAAGAGGACAACCGAGGATGAGATGGCTGGATGGCATCACGGACTCGATGGACGTGAGTCTGAGTGAACTCCGAGAGATGGTGATGGACAGGGAGGCCTGGCATGCTGCGATTCATGGGGTCGCAAAGAGTCGGACACCACTGAGCGACTGAACTGAACTGAACTGAACTGAACATTGGCACAGAGGTCCTATCTGAGCCTTTCTGAGAAGCAAAAGTTGAGAAGCAGAGAAAGGAAGATAGAGATTAAGATCTAAACTATGGCTGCAACATCATGGTAAACTGAGCGAGTCCTTCATAAAGCAAATTATGGCGGTGTTCCCATTTGTAATTTGTATTGCCTGGATACAACTTTCTACCATTAATCCTTCTTTACTTTTCAAAATTAAAAATGAGAGGCAATTGCCTTGGGGGCTTTTGTAAACAATGGTATTTGCATTTTTACATCACCCAGCATGAAGTGCGTCAGTCTTTGATTAACTTCATGAGTACATTTGAGGTGCCTTCCCCCCTTTCTAAGTTTTCCTTTATTTTTTGAGATGGTGGCAGAGCTCTATGGGATATTTGACTGTTGCCATTCCATTATTTGAAAGTGTTGTTGTTCAGTTACTAAGTCATATCTGAGTCTTTGCAAACTCATGGACTATGGCACAACAAGCTCCTCTGTCTTCCACTGTCTCCTTGCTGCTGCTGCTGCTGCTGCTGCTGCTGCTGCTAAGTCGCTTCAGTCGTGTCCGACTCTGTGCGACTCCATGGACTGCAGCCTTCCAGGCTCCTCCATCCATGGGATTTTCCAGGCAAGAGTACTGGAGTGGGTTGCCATTGCCTTCTCTGACTGTCTCCTTGAGTTTGTTCAAATTCATGTCCATTGAGTTGGTGACACTATCCAACCGTCTCATCCTCTGCCAACCCCTTCTCTTCTTGCCTTTCTTCTTTCACAACATCAGGGTCTTTTCCAATGAGTCAGCTCTTTTCATCAGGTGGCCAAAATATTGGACCTTCAGCTTAAGCATCAGTTCTTCCAATAAATATTCAGGGTTGATTTCCTTTAGGACTGATTGCTTTGATCTCCTTGCAGTCCAAGGGACTCTCAAAAGTCTTTTTCAGCACTACAATTTGAAAGCATCAATTCTTTGGCACTCAGCTTTCTTTATGGTCCAACTATCACATCTGTACATGACTACTGGAAAAACCACAGTTTTGACTATACAGACCTTAGTTGGCAAAGTGATGTCTCTGCTCTTTAATATGCTGTCTAGGTTGGTCATAACCGTTTCTTCTAAGGAGCAAGTGTCTTTTAACTTCATGGCTGCTGTTACTACCTGCAGTGATTTTGGAGCCCAAGAAAATAAAATGTGCTACTGTTTCCACTTTCTCCCCATCTATTTGCAATGAAAAAATGGGACCAGATGCCCTGATCTTGGTTTTCTGAATATTTAGTTTTAAGCCAGCCTTTTCATTCGCCTCTTTCACCTTCATCAAAAGGCTCTTTAGGTTCTCTTTGCTGTCTGCCATAAAGGTGATATCATTTGCATATCTGAGGTTGTTGCTATTTCTCCCAGCAATCTTGGTTCCAGCTTGTAATTCATCCAGCCCGGCTTGTCAAATGATGTATTCTGCATATAAGTTAAATAAGCAGGGTGACAATATAGAGCCTTGTCATACTCCTGATCTAAGTTGACCTCATCAGTCTGTAGAATTTCCTGTGGCAGCACTCCATCTTCTCAAATAGAAATTTAGCATCCCCTCTCTCAAATTGCCCCCGTTTATTTTGGGGACCCCCAAAGATGTGCTTCACATTTGCCTATGAACCCGCCTGTCAGAAACAGTTATCCCATGGCATGCCATCTACCGCGCAGCCGTCCGTTGGCTGCACTTACGCATATTGTTGGTTCAAGTTCATGTGACTGATGTACAGGGAGGTCAAACAAACTGAAATGTCGGAGTTTGGAGCAGGACCATACAAGGAGATGGGTGGCTCCTGTCCTAAAAAACCCTGAGCTCCCCAAGGGTTCCGGCAAAACACTTTTTAAAAGCTAGGTTGGTGGGCAAGGATCACAGGATATGTGCTCAGATTGTGCAAGGTTCTCTTGACTGATGGTGAGGTTGCACAGTGGTGTCACCAGGGTTAACATTGGCTATGTGCTTATGGTCATCAAGTAGTTAACACATTTCATCTGTAAAACATTTCAGGAAATGTGCGTCAAACACTATTAGCCAGGTACTTCAGAGAGGAATTAAAGCAGCAGATATGCAGGAGGGTCCTTACAATGTCTTTGCCTTTCTGCCATGTGACCACCTATCCCTGCCAAGTGCCACTGTCTGAGGTGAGAATGTAAGTGTTCATGCCAAAGGTGTCATATTCTTGGGGTGTGGGTGTGGATTTTATGCAGAGGAGAGGGAGAAAGGCACTTTCTCTATTTCTGTACAGCACTTGGTCACTTGGTCCGGAGTTCTTTCTATGCTTCCAGCTCTGGCTTCCACCCTCACTCAGCATGTTAGAAATTCTGTCATAACAATAATTCTCAGTATGTGGCACTCATTCCTCAGCCAGAATAGTTTTGAAAACATTCCCTAAGTTTCTAGTTGCCATTCCCCTCCCAACCCCCAACCCCTGACTGGGGCTAAGACATCAGCTGGGGCAAAAAGGCCACAATCCTCATCTCTTCCCTCTCCTCTGGTGCTCGCTCTCCAGCCAAAGTCAGCCACAAGCAGAGGCTCCAAGGGCCTCCCTGGTACAGAGAGGTTTCCTGTAAATGGGGCGGGAGCACAGTGAGGTGATGAGATGAATGTGTACTCTGCTGCGGCTAAGTCGCTTCAGCCGTGTCCGACTCTGTGTGACCCCATAGACGGCAGCCCACCAGGCTCCCCCGTCCCTGGGACTCTCCAGGCAAGAACACTGCAGCTGGTTAAATACTCTCTCATAGAAGAAATCCTTTTCCTCTGATTTCTGAAGTGATGAAACAAAACCTAACCACCTTGGGCTCCACACACCATTTCCCTCAAGGCACCGCTCAGGTGAGTGCTGCCTGCCGGCCCTTCTGGTGTCTGGGGCTTAGTCGTTCCTTTGTTGGATATAAAGGGTCTTTGTGGAAATTTTTCTTAGGGACAGGGAGTTCTTCACATGCCCCCTACCAAGGACTAGGATTTTTGTTTGCATTTGTTTGATGTCCTGCAACCGGTAGCATCCCTTTTCCTTTCCCATTGAGCCATGTCGTCAGTCTAAGCGGCTCTCCCTCCTCTGAGGCTCCTCGGAGTTCAGAGCAGACATTGCATCCTGGATTGCTCTAATGGGACAGTCTCTTTGTTTTCTCTCCTCCGCCTCTTTCTTTACCCAGCTTCGATTTCATTTTCTTGCAATTCTCACTGGGGACAGCTTTGACTTCTCTTCCTCGTGTTTTCCTGATTTTAGCTGGTCTGAAATCTAGACTCTTTTAATAAGGAAAAGTACTGAGCAATAATATTATTTAAAGAGTCATTGGCTAGGACACACCAATATTAAAAAGAACAAACAGATGGGTTTCTGAATTCCCAAAAGGAATTTCTAGGCACTAGCAATGTCTGTGACCCAACATTTAAAAACCATAATATTCTAGATAATGACCAGATAAAATTATGAGGCTTGGCTCCTTTGGAAAAACACCTTGAACTAATTTAATTCATGCCTATGAGGATACCATGCAAGTTAATATTGATTTACTAACTCAAATAATACAAAAGTCCAAGAGTGAATAAATTTTCATTGAACTTCGTTTTGTTGCCCAGATATTATGGGCAGTTGGCCCACTCTGCTTCGAGGATAAAGTAATGTGAAAAAGAAAAAGAAAATTTAATTTTTGATTCCTAAGCTAAAGCCAGTACCATATGTTAACTGTAAATATTCCACTCAACCAAATTCAAAACTTCTCCACAATGTGTTATTCAATCTCCTCTAATAAATATCAACAATGCAGAACTGGAGAAATTTGAGGAGGATATTAAAGAGGCTTTTTAAAAATAATTCTGTTACAGTAGCTAGATATATAAAGCTATATGGCATATGTGATAACTTTCATTTTTGGGGTTTACTATATGCTAGATACCTTGTCAGACCTTTACTTACATTATCTCATTTAATCTATGCAGTAGTATTAAAAAAATTTTTGGAGTACAGTAAATTTACAAAATTGTGTTAGTTTTTGTTGTACAGCAAAGTGAATCAGTTATACATATATATGTATTCACTCTTTTTATATTCTTTTCTCATACAGATCATTACAGAATATTGAGAGGAATTCCCTGAATTATACAGTAATTCCCTATTAGTTTTCTATTTTATGTATAGTAGTGTGTGTATGCCAATCCTAAACTCTCAATTTATCCTTCCCCCTACCCCACTTTCCCCCTGGTAACTCTAAGTTTGTTATTATGCAGTAGATAGTTTTAATTTCCATTTTATAGATCAAGAAGCTAATGCTCAGTGATATTATGAACTTTCTCAAGTTAATACCATCTGTTAGTGGCAGGATCAGGATTTAAACCTACACATTTGACTCCAGAGATTATGCATTTAACCCTTGTGCTATGAGGCAGGAGGAGAAAGCCACTTAAAAAATAAAAGATTAAATCTTAGTGCACTCTCATAAAATTTGAACTGTGGTGTTGGAGAAGACTCCTGAGAGTACCTTGGACTGCAAGGTGATCGCCAGGTGATCCAAGGTGATCCAGGTTGAATCAACCCTGAATATTTATTGGAAGGACTGATGCTGAAGCAGAAGCCCCAATACTTTGGCCACCTGATGCGAAGAACTAACTCATTAAAAAGACCCTGATGCTGGGAAAGATTGAAGGCAGGAGGAGAAGTGGACAACAGAGGATGAAATGGTTGGATGGCGTCACCGACTCAATGGACATGAGTTTGGGCAGGCTCTGGGAGAGCCGATTGTGCTGCAGCCCATAGGGTCGCAAAGAGTCAGACACGACTGAGCAACTGAACAACAAAAATTGTCACATTCATTCAAACTAGCTAAGAATCTGAAAAAGCAAATGTTGGAAAAGATGAGAAGCCAACAGTAAGAGGGGTTGATGTATGCCAGGACCAGGGGGTGGAGTATGACAAAGGGCAACAGCAGAGAGCATAGAGGAAGCAGAAGTCTGAGGGAGCCAGGAGTCAGCACACAAGGGTGAGATGGGCAGGAAGATGCTACTGCCGGACATCACATAGAAGATGGTGGGGAGGGGCTGCAGGGATAAGAGGGCAACAGGAGTACCCAGAGCAGGAGCGTGCACCATGGCAGCTGACTGCGGATGTTCATATTGCTGCTTTTCTAAGAATTCCCCCTGTCAACGTGCTGTGCTGTGCCGTCGCTTTAGTCGTATCCAACTCTTTTTCAACCCTATGGACGGGAGCTCACCAGGTTCCTTTGTCCATGGGATTCTCCAGGCAAGAATACTGGAGTGCCATGCCCTCCTCCAAAGGATCTTCCCAACTCAGGGACAGCTCCTACATCTCTTACAACTCCTGCACTGGCAGGCAGGTTCTTTATCACTAGCGCCACCTGGGAAGTCTCTCCATGTCAGTAGCCAGTCCCAACAGAACCCCTCTAGGCCATATGGCCCTGGAATGGGATTAAGCAGTTTGAGGCACTAAACTGAGGCAGAAGGAGAATCACAGCATCCATGCGCGAGGAAACAGTGACTAAAGGCTGCATTTTACAGATTCCAGGTAGAAAAGTACCAGGAAGTATGACATTAAAGGGGCTTTGCTTCTTCAGCCCAGTAATCCTCACTGCTTCTAACAGAGTTCTATTAGATTATGCCCACGTGTCTCCCAAGAGCAAAAACCAGCTCCTAGAGACAGCTCAATCTGAGCCCACAAAAAAAATTTTTTCTCAGCTACGTTGCCAACGACAGGGCCTCTTCTCACTCATTAAATTCAGTGAGTCAAAAATAATTCAGTCATATACATATCATGGGTTAACCCTCATCTATTGCCACCTTACAGCACGTGTTCCAATTGCTAATCTTCCTCTTGGAATGTAGTACTGGAAACTGCATGCTTCATTCTATATGTGGCTTGACCAGCAGGGAATATAATGGTTATACAACTTACTTGTCATTTAAATTGCATTAGCATTGTAAGCTGCCACATCACACTGGTATTGAGTTCATGGCCACTGAAAACTACTAGATCGTTTATACTTAAATGGCCACTATCAAGCCAGATAGCCATCTTATATTTATGAAAACCCAGTTAAAAATAACTTTTAAAGGGTTTTTTGCCTGTATTTCTGTTCATTTCTTTGTAGTTTTTGATAACCCAACACTCCAAATTGCTGAAAGCAGGTTGAATTCTAGCCTGTTTATGACATCAAAATCAACGGTATCAGCTCTTCAGGCTTTATGATATCCACAGCTATGACAAAATGTCTTCGATGTCTTCAGTAAATTACATAATCTTCAATCAAAATCAATAGATACTTTATCAGACATATGTTCTGAATTAGCCACTTTTCTAAATGCGAGGATGAATGAGATGTACTGATGATGTATGGATCAACTAGATAGAACTAGTACCCAAGAGGCTTATGAAACTTGGAAGAAAAGGCATGAGTACAGCTAAGTATAATATGATATGAATAAAGTCCTATGGAAGCATTGGAAATTAGCCATTTACTGAATCACTTTAGCCATTATTTCAGTTTCTTATACACAGTTGTTCATCCGTATTCGTGCAGGCCTGGTTCCAGGACCCTACAAATCCACAAAATCTGTGGATGCTCAAGTTCTTTATATAAAATGGTACAGTCAGGTCCCTTGTATTTGCAGGTTCTGCATCGGCAAATATAGGAGAATCAACTGTAGGCCATCTTCACTGAACCTGTTCTCAAATTTCCAATTGGTTGGTGTGGTACTAATTCAACCAGAAGCTAGGTCGGCATGAAGCAACTAAACCAAGTAATTAATGAAGACATCGTCACACTGAGCTGAGCACAGTAGAACGTGTGGATTCAAATGTATTAAGAATGTTGATTCCCATGACCAATACATTAGAAACACAAATATCTCATCATATCAACACTTCCTGTGATTTTAACTTTAAGACAACAACAATGAGAAAGACAGTGCACAAGACAGATGTGTCTCACATATGCTGCCTCTTCTAGGATGCAAGGATAGCAACAAGAAAGCAACAGAAAACAGACTTCCACCTGCAATGCTGAATGGAAGCCTAGCCAGTGGCTCACTCACCATGTCTCTGTATCTTGTAGCCAGCCACCAAGAATGGCCACAGAGTTTTCGGTAGCTGAAGCTAGAAGAATTTATTTGGGTGGTTTGACTAATTGTTCCTTTCTCTTACCTTTCAGATGGAAGGAGGAAGAGGAGGAGGAAAACTTTCTGCCCACACTTTTTACTAGGCTGCCAAATTTACATTGGGCTTGTTTACATTTACTAATGTCTCAGCAGGGACAAGAGATTACCTATTCAGTTGTGGGGGCTTTTGGTATTTTACACTAAAAACAGTGACTCAAACCTGAATGTAACTGAAAGAAGAGAGATTAGTTCCATAGCATCTAGATTGCAATCAGAGCTTTCTTTTCTCTTTTGATACCCTCTGCCCTGTGTGTGTGCATGCTAAGACATTTCAGTCATGCTTGACACTTTGCAACCCTATGGATTGTAGCCCATCAGGCTCCTCTGTCCACGGGGCTCTCCCGACAAGAACACTGGAGTTGTTTTTATGCCCTCCTTCAGGGGATCTTCCCGACCCAGGGATCGAACCCACATCTCTTATGCCTCCTGCACTGGCAGATGGGCTCTTTACCACTAGCGCCCCCTGGGAAGCCCACCCTCTGCCCTAGGAGAGCCTTATGCAGTCCTGCTCAGGCTGTCCTGGCCTCCTTTCTTGAGACAGGCACCTAACTATGCCTTCCCCAGTTGGGACCCCAGGCTCAGACCTTTCTTGGTCTGTATGTGAGGCTGGTGGTCCCCTCAACCAGGAGGCAAGCCAGGGCAGCAGCCCAGAGATTTTCAATTGAGTTTGTTTGTCTTGCTTTTTATTTCCTTCCCTCCCTCCCTTGCTTCCTTCCTAAGTTATTTGAGTATTTTATTACTAAAGTTCAAAATTCAGTTCTTGGCCAATGCAAGTATGAAATACAATTTTTGAAAGATGTAATAAAGTTGAAATAGACTGTTCATAGAGAGCCAATGGAGCCAGTGGAGTCAAGGAGTTGAAAAATGGTGCTGGAACAGTTGGACATTGATATGCCAAAAAAAAAAAAAAGAACCTTGACTATTCCTTGAACCATATATAAACATGAACTCAAAATGTATCATAGACCTGAATGTTCAATGTAAAACAATAAATGTTTTAGAACAAAACATAGGAAAATATTTTTGTGACCTTGGATTAGTCAGACTTTTTGATATGACACAAAAGAACAAATAAAAAATGAAAAAAAAAAGATAAATTGGACTTCATCACAATTAAAACCTTCTTTTCTTTGAAAGACACTTAAGAAAATAAAAAGACTAGCTATAGACTGAGGGAAAATACTTGCAGATCACATAGCTAATCAAGGGCTTGTAGCCAGAGTATATAAATAACTTTCCAAAACTCAGCAATAAGGAAACAAATGACCCAGTTTAAAAGAGAGGTAGTCAAAAGATTTGAAAAACTTTCACCAGAGATGATGTACAGATGGCAAATAATCATGTAAAAAGAGATTCACATAAAAAGATGCTCAACATTGTTAGTGATTAAGTGTGAAAGTGTTGCTCACTTGGGTCTGACTGTGTGACCGTGGACTATAGCCCACCAGGTTTCTCTGTCCATAGGATTTCCCAGGCAAGAATACTGGAGTGGGTTGCCATTCTCTCCCCCAGGGGATCTTCCTGACCCAGGGATCAAACCCGGGTCTCCTGCATCGTAGGCAGATTCTTTACTGTCTGAGCTAACAGGGAGTTAAAACCATAGTAGAGATACTACCTCTTAGAATGGCTAAAATAAAATGAAACGAAAAATACCAACTGCTCAGGAAGTTGCAAAGCAACTGAAACTCATGCACTGTTGTGGAAATATAAAATGCTTTAGCACTTTGAAAAACAGTTTGGTAGTTCCTTACAATATTAAACATATACTGACCATATAATTCAGCAATCCCTTCCTAGATATTTACTCTGGATGAATGAAAATCATTATCACCCCAAAACTTGCACTCTACTTTTATAGCAGCTCTATTTAAAATTTCCAGAAATAGGAAACAACATATTTTCAGGGTAAATGGATAAACAAGCTGTAGTACATCCTTACAATAGAATACTACTCAACAATGAAAAGGAATGAACTGTGGATATAGGCAATGACATGGATAATTCTCAAGTGCATTGTGCTAAGTGAAAGAAGCCAGACTCCAAAGAGTACATATTATATGAGTCTATTTATGTGACATTTTAGAGAAGACAAAACAATAGCAACTGAGAACAGATTAGTGATTGCAGAGGTCTGGAGGGAAGGAAACTGACTACAAAGGGGCACTAGGGAACTGTGTGGGTGGCAGAAATGTTTATATCTTTATTGGGGTGCAGCAGCAGCAGTTGGGCTTTCCAGAGGGCACTAGTGGTGACGAATCTGCCTGCCAATGCAGGAGACATAAGAGAGGCAGCTTCAGTCCCTGGGTTGGGAAGATCCTCTGGAGGAAGGCATGGCAACCCACTCCAGTATTCTTGCATAGAATATCCCATGGACAGAGGAGGCTGGCAAGCTACAGTCCATGGGGTCACAAAGAGTCAGACATGACTGAAGTGACTTAGCACTTAGCACACATGCACAGAGTGGTAGTTATATGGGTGTTTGCTGCTGCTAAGTCGCTTCAGTCCTGTCCGACTCTGTGCGACCCCAGAGACAGACGGCAGCCCACCAGGTTCCCCCCATCCCTGGGATTCTCCAGGCAAGAACACTGGAGTGGGTTGCCATTTCTTGTTTACATACATAAAAATTCACTAAGCTGTTCCTTAAGATTTGTGTATGTTGAGTTCAGTTCAGTTCAGTCACTCAGTCGTGTCTGACTCTTTGCAACCGCATGAAATGCAGCACGCCAGGCTTCTCTGTCCATCACCAACTCACGGAGTTTACCCAAACTCATGTCCATTGAGTCGGTGATGCCATCCAACCATCTCATACTCTGTCGTCCCCTTCTCCTGACCTCAGTCTTTCCCAGCATCAGAGTCTTTTCAAATGAGTCAGCTCTTCGCAACAGGTGGTCAAAGTACTGGAGTTTCAGCTTCAGCATCAGTCCTTCCAATGAATACCCAGGACTGAGCTCCTTTAGGATGGACTGGTTGGACCTCCTTGCAGTTCAAGGGACTCTTGAGAGTCTTCTCCAACACCACAATTCAAAAGCATCAATTCTTCTGTGCTCAGCTTTCTTTATAGTCCAACTCTCACATCTATACATGACTACTGGAAAAACCATAGCCTTGACTAGATTGACCTTTGTTGACAAAGTAACGTATCTGCTTTTTTAATAAATATGTTGTCTAGGTTGGTCATAACTTTCCTTCCAAGAAGGAAGCGTCTTTTAATTTCATGGCTGAAGTCACCATCTGCAGTGATTTGGGAGCTCCAGAAATAAAGTCAGCCATTGTTTCCACTGTTTCCCCATCTATTTCCCATGAAGTGATGGGACTGGATGCCATGATCTTTGTTTTCTGAATGTTGAGCTTTAAGCCAACTTTTTCACTCTCCTCTTTCACTTTCATCAACAGGCTCTTCACTTTCTGCCATAGGGTGGTGTCATCTGCATATCTGAGGTTATTGATATTTCTCCCAGCCATCTTGATTCCAGCTTGTGCTTCTTCCAGCCCAGCGTTTCTCATGATGTACTCTGCATAGAAGTTAAATAAGCAGGGTGACAATATACAGCCTTGACATATTCCTTTCCTGATATGGAACCAGTCTGTTGTTCCATGTCCAGTTCTAACTGTTGCTTCCTGGCCTGCATACAGGTTTCTCAAGAGGCAGGTCAGGCGCTCTGGTATTCCCATCTCTTTCAAAATTTTCCACAGTTTGCTTGATTCACACAGTCAAAGGATTTGGCAAAGCCAATAAAGCAGAAATAGATTTTCTGGAGCTTTTCTGATGATCCAATGGATATTGGCTATTTGATCTCTGGTTCCTCTGGCTTTTCTAAAACCAGCTTGAACATCTGGAAGTTCACGGTTCATGTATTGCTGAAGCCTGGCTGGGAGAATTTTGAGCATTACTTTACCAGCGTGTGAGATGAATTAAAATGTGCAGTAGTTTGAGCATTCCTTGGCATTGTTTTTCTTTGGGATTGGAATGAAAACTGACTTTTTCCAGTCCTGTGGCCACTGCTGAGTTTTCCAAATTTGCTGACATATTGAGTGCAGCACTTTCACAGCATCATCTTTCAGAATTTGAAATAGCTCAACTGGAATTCAGTCATCTCCACTAGCTTTGTTCGTAGTGATGCTTTCTAAGACCCACTTGACTTCACATTCTAGGATGTCTGGCTCTAGGTGAGTGATCACACCATCATGATTATCTGGGTCGTGAAGATCTTTTTTGTACAGATCTTCCATGTATTCTTGCCACCTCTTCTTAATATCTTCTGCTTCTGTTAGGTCCCTACCATTTCTGTCCTTTATCGAGCCCATCTTTGCATGAAATGTTCCCTTGGTATCTCTCATTTTCTTGAAGAGATCTCTAGTCTTTCCCATTCTATTGTTTTCCTCTATTTCTTTGCATTGATCGCTGAGGAAGGCTTTCTTATTTCTCCTTGCTATTCTTTGAAAGTCTGCATTCAAATATGTATATCTTTCCTTTTCTCCTTTGCTTTTCACCTCTCTTCTTTTCAGTTATTTGTAAGGCCTCCTCAGACAGCCATTTTGATTTTTCTCATTTCTTTTTCTTGGGGATGGTCTTGATCCCTGTCTCCTGTACAATGTCACGAACCCCATTCTATAGTTCATCAGGCACTCTATCTATCAGATCTAGGCCCTTAAATCTATTTCTCACTTCCACTGTATAATCATAAGGGATTTGATTTAGGTCATACCTGAATGGTCTAGTCATTTTCCCCACTTTCTTCAACTTCAGTCTGAATTTGGCAATAAGGAGCTCATGATCTGAGCCACAGTCAGCTCCCGGTCTTGTTTTTGCTGACTGTATAGAGCTTCTCCATCTTTGGCTGCAAAGAATATAATCAATCTGATTTCAGTGTTGACCGTCTGGTGATGTCCATGTGTAGAGTCTTCTCTTGTGTTGTTGGAAGAGGGTGTTTGCTATGACCAGTGCATTTTCTTGGCAAAACTCTGTTAGCCTTTGCCCTGCTTCATTTTGTACTCCAAGGCCAAATTTACCTCTTACTCCAGGTGTTTCTTGACTTCCTACTTTTGCATTCCAGTCCCCTATAATAAAAAGGACATCTTTTTGGGGTGTTAGTTCTAAAAGGTCTCATAGGTCTTCACAGAACCGTTCAACTTCAGCTTCTTCAGCATTACTGGTTGGGGCATAGACTTGGATTAATGTGATAGTCAATGGTTTGCCTTTGAAACGAACAGAGATCATTCTGTCGTTTTTGAGACTGCAACCAACTACTGCATTTCGGACTTTTTGTTGACTGTGATGGCTACTCCATTTCTTCTCAGGGATTCCTGCCCACAGTAGTGGTTATAATGTATATGTTACTGAAGGCAAATTGTTTCTCAGTTAAAACATTAAAAAAATGAAGATGAAACAAGAATATTTTCAGATAAAGAGAAACAGACAGAATTTATTGCCAGAAGATCTGCCCTAAAAGATGCTACTAGATGGGAACTTAGATCTTCAGGAAGGAAACAAGTGCACTGAAAATGGTGAATATGAGAATAAATATAAATACATTTCCTCAGTTTTCCCTTCATGTAGCTTTAGGTGGGGGCAGGTTGAATAGAAAGCATCTTTGCTAAGAAGGGGGTTGGTGGGGGAATTTTTTTAGAAAAGGAGGAGAAAGCCACCAAACCAATTAGGGATTCCTAGCTCCTCAAAATTTGGTTCTAGCTTAATGCCAAGATGCAGAGTAGATTCAAACTAGGTCTTCATGATGCCAAATAACCTGGTGAATAAAACAAATTTGAGTCAGTTATTCCCAAACACTGCTAGTTGGCTATTTGGTGTCCATGACTTGCTGTAAGCAGATACTAAAAAATGTTTGTTAGGTAATTATAACTTCTAAGTGACCCACTCCAATATTCTTGCCTAGAGAATTCCCATGGACACAGGAGCCTGCTGGCTACAGTCCATGGGGTCACAAAGAGTTGGATATGACTGATTAACTAAGAACATATATAACTTCTAATTCCAGTATTTCAAAAATTATTATACAAATGTTAGAACTGGTAAGTTGAAGCCCACTGTGGTTGGGAAATGCTGAAGTCATGGGCCAATATTTAAGTCGAGGTAAGTTTGTTTCCAAATTCTGCTTCACTATTGACACTGCACTGATTTTAATTAACCCTGACTGAGTTTCTTATAAATGAAGATGGTGATAATAGCATTGTAATGGGGATTAAATGAGAAAATATCTACAAAGTACCCGGGATATAATACGAATGTCAATAAATGGGAATGAGTTCACAAAGATATGACCTCTAGTTAACACATCTTAAGGGCTTCCCTGATGGTGCAGAGGTTAAAGCATCTGCCTGCAAAGTGGGAGACCTGGGTTTGATCCCTGGGTCGGGAAGATCCCCTGGAGAAGGAAATGGCAACCCACTCCAGTATTCTTGCCTGGAGAATCTCATGGACGGAGGAGCTTGGTGGGCTACAGTCCACAGGTCGCAAAGAGTCAGATACGACAGAACGACTTCACTTTCACTAACACATCTTAGAGCTGGCCAAGACTTCAGTGAGGAAGAGGCTGCAAAATGCCGTCTTTTTGGACTGACCACTGCACTGTTTGTGACCAGAAACACTTTTTATTCCTGACAGGCTTCTAATCAACAGTACCTTCAGGTTATCATGGGCTGTTTAAAGCAGCAACACTAATGTTCTCCTTGTAACTCACTACATTACATATTGGAAAGTGGAGTGAATTTCAACAACCTTTGGGTTGTCTCTGGGGATTTTTAATTAGCAATGGTTACCTGCCGAAAAACTGATGCTTTTGAACTGTGGTGTTGCAGAAGACTCTTGAGAGTCCCTTGAACTGAAAGGAGATTCAACCAGTCCATCCTAAAGGAAATAAGTCCTGAATATTCATTGGAAGGACTGGTGTTGAAAAAACTCAGAAAAGACCCTGATGCTGGGAAAAATTGAAGATGGGAGGAGAAGAGGGCGACAGAAGATGAGATGGTTGGATGGCATCACTGACTCCATGGACATGAGTTTGAATAAGCTCTGGGAGTTGGTGATGGACAGGGAAGCCTGGCATTCTGCATTCCATGGGGTCACAAAAGAGCTAGACACGACTGAGCAACTGAACTGAACTGACCTCTGAGGCTTACCCCAGCCACATTTCGGGATATTTCTGCTCTGAAGCAAAAGGCTGTCGGATAATGCTTTGTATTAAATATGGATTAAAGGATTTCACTGGATTCCCCTAACACTTGTTGAGTTTCTATTGTGTGCTGGACATCATAGTGGACCCTTTCTTATATATATTTATTCTAATTCATTTTGAAAAGAATACTCTTTAATGCAGCTGCTGAACTTCCCATAGATGGCTTCCTTGGTGTTTCAAAATATATGAAAAACCCAAGAAGTATTTGTGAGGGTTTTGTGATCAATATTTAAACAACTGATGAAAATTGTGTCTCTTATTTGGATATTCCTTTTTCTTCAGTGTCTCAGAGATCAGTCCTATTCATCCCAAAATAGTGACTGTGAATCTTCTTTGGCAGGATGGCTCAAATCCCATGATAAACACAGATATTCTGCAATGCCCCCTCTTCCCCCCCACCACACACACCATGTTCAAAGTGGGGGATTTATGTGTTTGTGCACAAAGTTAAAGAAACAATAAATAATTCTGAATTTTCAAAAGGGTACTATAAATTATATATTAGCTTTAGGGTGGAGGGCACCTGTTTACAACTCTTCTGATCATTGGTTTCTCCCTTCTACGACATGCCATAGTTTAAATCATCCAGTTTAACGTGTGATGTGTCATTCTGAGCCACTTGCTCTGTCTTCCATACAGCTCACTCTGACTCAGAAAAAGGTAAAATTTTTAGTGTTGTCTTTCTTCACTCTTTTAGTTCCTTGTCCTCTTTACTGTCCTGTCTTACCCACTGTCTATTTCAATGACTTATCTCCCCTGCAACCTGCCCCTACAAACACACAAATACAGTTTGGTGCTTCCCAGCTTTGTCTGTTTCAAACTGATTTCCTTTGGCCACCTCCTCAATACCTTTCCCCCATGACACACCTATGTCCTCTGGGTTCTCAGGAGACAAGTCTTCCCTTCTTGAATACCACCAGGAAAGGGAGGAGAGGAGCTCACTGTATGCCAGTCCTCACCTTCCCCAGACATGATCTCCTAGCAAGAGCTCTGGAAGAAGGCAATGTCATCTCCATCTTCTAGGACGAGGGTCAGAAAGTGGATGCGATTTGCCCAAGTTCACAAAGCCAAGCAAATGTAGAATTGAGATTTACACCCAGGTCCTTCCAACCATAGAAGTCATGCTATTTCACCATGTTATGCTGTTCTCTATGACCTATAGGATCACACTCAAAGCCAATCAGTTCAGCATTCATAGGTATTCTAGATCAGAATCCAGTTTTGTACAGCTAGTTTTTTATTAGCCCAAACTCCATCCAGGCTCTACTGATTTGTGCCTTAAGGTTTATGTCTTAAGGTTTCCCTCTTGGAATCTTTCATTTTATGCAAGGAATAGTTGAGATGAACAGAACATTATTTCAAATTCTCTTATTACAATGTATTGTAAATCACCAGCTGTTCGGACTCTGGCCAGTAGCTATTCAACCATACTTAATTCAGAGACTGTTGCTATGACATGTTTCTGAGGTCAGCTACAAGTTTCTAGGCATCCATATTTTAATTCCTTCAAGTTTTGGACTGTATGTGTTAAGGAAAAACAAAGCTGGACGTTAGCTGAAGATAGTAAGAACAGCCTTTCTTCAGTAACTACTGCAGTGGGGGAAAAGGACTTCAGTAGAAAACGAAACTCAACTCTGATCCATGTAGGGATGTAGAGATGGAGTGGGGACTTAAGCAAAGTCAGAGAAGTGGAAAATTATAAAGAGCAAGTGAGGCAGTGGGGGTGGATTAATGTGATTAGGCCATCTGGGATTATTAACTGGCCCTGTGGAAGTGAGACTCCTACCATTCCACAGACACTGGAGAAAAGGGGCTCTATTCAGGTATTGGCTGGAACAGATGGTGAATTCTTTAGTCAGCCTTGAGATTCCCCAGACAGGAACTTAAGGGGCACTGTGTCATTTCAGGGACACGGCCGTGAGCTGTTAGAAGGCATGTCAGTGTTTGTTCAAGATCTCAGTGTTGGGGGTGGGGGTGGGGGAGGGTGGGTAGACAAAATCATTTGTGATGAGAGTAAAGAACAGTTTTCAGATGTAACCTAAAGGAATTATGCCATAATAATGATCTAATATATACAGCTATTAACATATCATTCCTTTTTGTCACTAAGTTTATAATTTCATTTACTAATATAAAGTCAAATGAATACTACATATGAACTATGTAATTGAGTAAAGGGCTAATTGCACATTTTGCCCCAGCAGCCCCTGAAAGCATTCCTAAGTAACAGCATAATATGTTCATAAGCATCTCCAAAGGATAGCCTTGAGTCGGCCATCTGAATCAGTCTTTTTAAGCAGAGGAGCAACGTATTGTGGGTGTATAACTCAAAGAGTCTACTTTACCCACCAATTTTAACAAAATCAAGGGATTAGTCATAAAAGCCTATAAACAGGCACTCGAACAAGTAAATACAGAATGGAAATTTTTATGATTCCTTTCATTGTAGAAAAATATTGAAACAACTGACAATAAATGATCTATGTTCTCTCTGAAGCTGTTAGAATGTATGCCAACAGGCTGGATGCAAGGGGGGGTTTGGGGAAGAATGGATACATGTATATGTAAGGCTGAGTCCTTTCACTGTTCACTTGAAAGTACTGTAACATTGTTAACCTGCTATATCCCAATTCAAAATGAAAAGATCAAAGTTCGACAAAAATAAATAAAAAATAAAATAAAAAGAATATGTACCAAATTATCAGAATGTTTTTCTGGTATACACACAAACACACATATACACTATATACATATATACACACACATACATTTTTACACATATATATGAAAATGTGAAAACCTCCATAAAGCTAACAAAAATGAAAAACAATTCTAGAAAAATTGCCCATCATTCATTCATTACTGGTTGTAAAACTCTTATCTTTGCAGTAACAAGAAGTATTAGATGGGAGAATATGTTATAGGAAAAGGAATAAATATTTCACTAAATCACATATTCCCCTGATGAGGTTGGTTCTGCACTATATGCTAAAGGTTCAATAGGAGAAAAAAAAAGCCTCTACAGATCACATTTGGACTTAGCTGACAGCAGTAGATCTGGGAGAAAACTGAACAAAGTGGTTCTGGGTAGGAATTTGCAAACCTGTAGTAAAATACCTAGTGTCTAGAACACAGCATTGGAGAAGGAAATGGCAGCCCAATCCAGTGTTCTTGCCTGGAGAATCCCAGGGACAGGGGAGCCTGGTGGGCTGCCGTCTCTGGAGTCGCACAGAATCAGACACGACTGAAGCGACTTAGCAGTAGCAGCAGCAGAACACAGCAGGTGTTCAGGATATATATGTTAAGTGGAGTTTTCAAAGTACATATTTTGGCCACGTGTAAATAAAATATTTAAGATACTGAGTGATACTTACATTTCAAACTGTTGAATCAATCTGAACAAGCATGTTTCAAAGAAATGATTAAGAAAAAGTACCTCTGTTTGCTCAGTTGCAAAGAATCCATATTATTAATATCATCCTTTCTCACTGTTGCACAGAAGCACTGAATTTAATTGGATATTCCTGGCACCAAATCTTCCCTCGAAGAAACAGAGCTGAGACAGGAGAAAGAAGCCAGAGTGCCCTGTAAAGAGCCAGCTGAAGCTCTTGGAGTCAGAGCTGGCAGGTTTAAAGCCCTTATCACAGAAGAAGCACCCTGAGCCCCAAATCAAAGTTTACTTAATCTCATTTAGCGCAGACTAAGATTTAAACAATTTTATCTGGTTTCTATGCCACAAGTTAGAAGGGCTATATATAATGTTAATTTCCTGGGGTAGAATTTTAGAGTCATCAAGCTTTAAGAAATACGAGGTCCCTCTTTGCGGTTTCCTGGTGGCTCAGACAGTAAAGAATATGCCCACAATACAGGAGACCCGTGTTTGATCCCTGGGTCAGGAAGATCCCCTGGAGAAGGGAATGGCAACCTGCTCCAGTATTCTTGCCTGGAGAATTCCATGGACAAAGGACCCTGGAGGGCTACAGTCCATGGGGTTGCAAAGAGTTGGACATGACTGAGCATCTAAGCATATACACACAAGTCCCTCTTTGGAGCCTATTTCTATTCTGAGTCCTATATCAGGACTTCTGCCTCTGTCCCCAGTTGCTTCCTCTGTATAACTGGTTATATCTGTAGTTTCTCTTGTAGGGTAGGTACTTACTATGTCCAATTAATGTTTGTATTTCTCATTCATTTAAAACTTTTCCCCAAACCTTGACACAGGGTATAAAATAAATGCTTGTTAAACACAATGAATCAAAACAGAGAATGAGAAGAGATGATGTCCTGTTGGATGAAGCAAGAAGTCACATATGGTGGGTGACAGTGTAGGAAGAAATGAAAATCAAAGGGCTGGTGCATGAGGAAGCCCAAACACAAACACGTGGAGCCCTTCAGTGTAAGAAGAAAGAGCTCCAAGTACGCAGAGCGCAGGAGCCCTGGGGAACTGCATGGAGATTCAGAGGCTGCGGTACCTGCTGCTCAGACAGAAGGGTCATAGTGAAGAGTTCTGATAAAACATGGTGCACCGGAGAAGAAAATGGCCACACACTCCAATATTCTTGCCTAGAGAATCCTGTGAACAGCATGAAAAGGCAAAAAGATATGATTCCAGAAGATGAGCACCCCGGGTCAGAAGGTGTCCAATATGCTATGGGGAAGAGTGGAGGGCAATTACAAACAGCTCCAGTAAGAAGAAAGCAGCTGGGTCAAAGCAGAAAAGACGCTCAGTTGTGGACCTATCTGGTGGTGAAAGTAAAGACTGATACTGTAAAGAACAATATTTCATAGGAACCTGGAATGTTAGGTCCATGAATCAAGGTAAATTGGACCTCATCAAGCAGGAGATGGTAAGATTGAACATCAACATCTAAGGAGTCAGTGAACTAAAATGGAGAGGAAGGGGCGAATTTAACTCCGATGACCCTTGTATCTACTATTGTGGGCAAGAATCCTTTAGAAGAAATAGAGTAGCCCTCATAAATAACAAAAGAGCCAGAAACACAGTACTTGGGTACAGTCTCGAAAAATGACAGAAAGATCTCAGTTTGTTTCCAAGGCGAACCATTCAACATCACAGAGTAATCCAACTCTATGCCCAAACCACTGATGCTGAAGAAGCTGAAGTTGACCAGCTCTATGAAGACCTACAACACTTTCAAGAACTAACACCCCAAAATACATGTCTTTTTCATCATAGGTGATTGGAATGAAAAAGTAGGTAGTCAAGGGATACCCAGAATAATAGACAAGTTTGGCCTTGGAGTACAAAATGAAGCAAGGAAAAGGCTAACAGAGTTTTGTCAAGAGAACATGCAAGAGAACATGGTCATTGCAAATACCCATTCCCAACAACCCAAGAGATGACTCTATATATGGACATCATTTGATGGTCAATACCAAAATCAGATTGATTATCTTCTTTGCAGCTAAAGGTGGAGAAGCTCTCTACAGCCAGCAAAAATAAGACTGTGGCTTGGATCATCAGCTCCTTATTGCAAAATTCAAACTTAAATTGTAAAAAGTAGGGAAAACCACCAGGCCATTCAGGTATGACCTAAGTTAAATCCCTTATGATTATACAGTGGAAGTGATGAATAGATTCAAGGGATCAGATCTGGTGGACAGAGTGTCTAAAGATCTATGGATCTTTAGATCTTTTAACTCCAACATTAGAAAGGTTTGTAACACTGTACAGGAGGTAGTGACCAAAGCCATCCCAAAGGAAAAGAAATACAAGAAGGCAAGTGGTTGTCTGAGCAGACTTTACAAATAGCTGAGAAAAGAAGAGACGCAAAAGTTAATGGGGAAAGGAAGATTTACCCAACTGAATGCAGAGTTCCAGAGACTAGCAAGGAGGGATAAGAAGGACTTCTTAAATGAACACTGTAAAGAACTAGAGGAAAACAACAGAATGGGAAAGCCTAGAGATTTCTTCAAGAAAACTGGGGATATCAAGGGAACATTTCATGCAAGGATGGGCACAATAAAGGACAGAAACAGTAAGGACTTAGCAAAAGTAGAAGAGATTAAGAAGAGGTGGCAAGAAAACATAGAAGAACTGTCCAAGAAAGGTCTTAATGACCTGGGTAACCACAATGGCATGGTCACTCACCTAGAGCCAGACATCCTGGTGGGTGAAGTCAACAGGGTCTTAAGAAGCATTACTAAGAACAAAGCTAGTGGAGGTGACAGAATCCCAGCTGAGCTCTTTAAAATCCTAAAAGATGATGCTGTTAAAGTGCTGCACTCAATATGCCAGTAAATTTGAAAAACTCAGCAGTGATCACAGATTGGAAAAAGTAAGTATTTATCCCAATCCCAAGGAAGAGCAATGCCAAAGAATGTTTAAACCACTGTACAATTGCACTCATTTCACATGGTAGCAAGGTTATGCTCAAAATCCTTCAAGTTATGGTTCAACAGGATGTGAACCAAGAACTTACAGATGTACAAGCTGGGTTTTGAAGAGACAGAGGAACCAGATGTCAAATTGTCAACATTATATGGATCATGGAGAAAGCAAGGGAATTCCAGAAAAACATCTACTTCTGCTTCATTGCTTCACTGACTAAGCTAAAGCCGTTGCATGTGTGGATCACACCAAACTAGAATATTTCAAAAGAGATGGGAGTAGCAGATCACCTTACCTGTCTCCTGAAAAACCTGTATGCGGGTCAAGAAGCAAAAATTAGAACCATACATGGGACAACTGATTGGTTCAAAATTGGGAAAGGAGTATGACAAGCCTGTATATTGTCACCCTGCTTATTTAACTTACATGCAGAGTACATCATAAGAAATGTTGGACATAAGCTGGAATCAAGATTGCCGGGAGAAATATCAACAACTTCAGATATGCAGATGATATCACCCTAGTCGCAGAAAGTGAAGAGGAACTAAAGAGCCTCTTGAGAGGGTCAAAGAGGAGAGTGAAAAAGCTGCCTTGAAACTCAACATTAAAAAGGTGAAGATCATTGCATCTGGTCCCATCACGTCATGGCAAATAGATGGGGAAAAAAATGGAAACAGTGGCAGATTTTATTTTCTTGGGCTCCAAAATCACTGCAGATGGTGACTGCAGCTATGAAGTTAAAAGATGCTTGCTCCTTGGAAGGAAAGCTATGGCAAACCTAGACAGCATATTAAAAAGCAGAGACATCACTTTGCCAACAAAGGTCCATATGGTCAAAGCTGTGGTTTTTCCAGTAGTCTTGTACGGTTGTGAGAGTTGGACCATAAAGAAGGCTAGGCACAGAAGAATTGATGCTTTTGAATTGTGGTGCTGAAGAAGACACTTGAGAGCCTTGACCTGCAAGGCTATCAAACCAGTCAATCCTAAAGGAAATCGACCCTGAATATTCATCAGAAGGACTGTTCTGAACCTGAAGCTCCAGTACTTTGCCCACAAAGTATTGCTTCCAATACTCTGAAGAGCCGACTCACTGGAAAAGACCCTGATGCTGGTAAAGATTGAGGGCAGAAGGAGGAGTGGGCGACAGGGAATGAAATGGTTACACAGCATCACCTACTGCATGGACATGAATCTGAGCAAACTCTGGGAGATAGTGGAGGACAGTGGAGCTTGGTGTGCTACAATCTACGGGGTTTAAAGAGTCAGACAGGACTTGACTGAACGACAACAACATAAACTCTTGGGTTGTGCAAATAGTTTTGCTTTAAAAATCTTTATATTGTTTAAAAGCAACTTTTAAAAGTTTTAACCACAATGCAAGATGCTTGCAAAAATATATGACATGGGATATTTACTGCAGCATTAACACTATTAAATAGAGAAATAGTCATCAACAAAGATTTGTAAAAAATAAAACTGTAATATTTCTACATAATATACATGTATACATATGCATTAAAAGGATGCATGTGCACATGAAAGGATATAGATTAATGTATTAACAGTGGATGGTAGGCTCATAGATGGCTTTTATTCCTTCTTTATAATTCTGGTTTCTACATTTTTACCAATAGATAGGAATTCATTTACTAATGAGAAACAAGAAGAAATTTTCTATGTGTGTGTTCAAGGGTATGCTTTAGCTATATGTAAAATTCATTTACGTATAGAAACCCATTCCTTGACTATACTGTTATAGACTTGTAGGAAAGTTCTGCTATGTGCCTGATGTTATGCTGCTATATGCTGTTTGTTAGGTCCTTAAGAAGATAAAAGACATGGTCCCTGCCCTCATTGAACTTAGACTTTACGAGAAGAAACATTTTCACTCTAACATTTACTGAATATTCATTGGTGCTAGGTATTTAACTTAGATTATTTCATTAAATCTCCATGATGATTCTTTGAAGTAAATATTTTTCTTCTCATAAGGAGAAGTTGAAGCTTAGAGAGGTCAAGTGACTTGCCCACAATCATAACTAGTAAGTAACACAGGAGAGCTTCAAACCCAGGTAGACCAGTTCTAGACACTCTTCAGCAAGACTGCTTCAAACAACTGCAATAAAGGAAATACAAGCTAGTTCAGTTCAGTTCAGTCACTCAGTTGTGTCTGACTCTTTGCAGCCCTGTGGACTGCAGCACGCCAGGCTTCCCTGTCCATCACCAACTCCCGGAGCTCGCTCAAACTCATGACCATCGAGTCAGTGATGCCGTCCAACCATCTCATCCTCTGTTGTCCCCTTCTCCTGTCTTCAATCTTTCCCAGCTCAAACACTCACAGGCAGTCTGGCTCAGTCTCTTTGGGGCCTCCTGGTGCGCACAAGGTTTTGTTTGTGCCCTCCAAGCGTCTCTGGTGGGAATGGGGTTTGATTCTAAATGCAATTTTTCCCCTCCTACCATCTTTCTGGGACTTCTCCTTTGCCCTCGGACATGGGGTATCCAACAGTCTTGCAGGAGAAGATGAATACACATCCTTCTACTCCACCATCTTGTAAACTAATTATTGTTTACAAGTTTCCCCCACAGTCAGTCTCTCCCATCAGGAAGCTTCCATAAGCCTCTTATCCTTCTCCATCAGAAGACAGACAGAATGAAAACCACAATAACAGAAAACTAATCAAACTGGGACCACAGCCTTGTCTAACTCAATGAAACTATGAGCCATACCTTGCAGGGCCACCTAAGATGGACGGGTCATGGTGGAGAGGTATGAGAGAATGTGGTCCACTGGAGAAGGGAATGGCAAGCCACTTCAGTATTCTTGCCTTGGGAACCCCATGAACAGTATGAAAAAGCATAAAGATAGGATGCTGAAAGATGAACTCCCCAGGTTGATAGGTGCCTAATATGCTACTGGAGAAGAGTGAAGAAATAAAATGCAAGCTAGGATGGAGGTAAATTCAGAGTGTTACTGGAACACTTAGGACATGTTTCTAACTGATAGTGGAGAAAAGGATGGGAAGGCTTCCTGGAGGAGATGTCATTTTCATGGAGTAGAATGTTTAAAGGAGTTGGGGCCTATAGATAGGAGCAAAAGTTGGTTCCAGGCAAAAGAAGCCACATGTACTTGTACTCAGAGGGCAGAGAGAACAGGGCACACTTAGGGAATGCACATGGCTTCTTACGGTTGGAGCAAGGGTGCAAGGGGATGTGAGGACCCAGTGAGCAAGGCTGGGACCTCAGAACAAAGGGACATTCTTGCCTAATCCTACACTACTGCACAAAATGGAATCTTTCTTTAAGTTTGCACTAATGGGTAAGAAAAAGGGTTAAGCAGGTTTTAAAACTCCCATGCTTGTTTGACTGATTACTGCCATGGTAACCCAGCAGCAGCCAACACTTTTCAAGGCCTCTTCTTTAGATACAATAATAAACAGTGATAAAACATTATCTCAAGACTTTATATTTTTGCCATCAGTTAAAATTCTGTTCTTGGCTATGGTGAAGACTTCTTCAAATCACAACCAAAAAAAAAAAAAAGGAATGGGGAAGAAAAGAAAGGAAGAGAGAGAAAGGTATATTTAAAAATAATGTACTGGAAATGCTTTATGCATATGCTTTAAGAATTCAAAGCCTTTAACATTTCAAGCCCTTGAAAAGGCCAAAAACCTTATGAAGGCAGAGAGTTCCGAAAGGGCTTTCTCCCTCCTAAGAATGAAGACTTGACAGAGGATGAACAATGACACTGCATTTTGTAGCTTCGCAAAGCATTAGTCCCATTATGTCTGTGCTGATTTCTCTGGAGGTGAACAGCCACCCCCTCACTCTTCCTTTCCCTGGTAACTCTTGCGGAAAGAGAGGAGCACAGTCTCCTCATTACTGCTGTGTGACAGCTGTGTGATGGGTGGGAAGTAGTTTCTAAAACAATCCACAAATATTTAGATTTGGTACCATTCTGAAAGCTATTCTCAACTCAGGCAGGTTCCAAGAGGCAACTCCTTAGAGTAACTGTGGGCTTCTGAGCTGAAAAGGAGACATAGCTGGGTACAAATCATTGCTCCCACTCCTTCCAGCATCCTCCCCTTCAGACCTTACCTGAAATCCAGGAGCTCGGTTTTCTGCTGTGCGAATGGGTTTCTGCCTCTATGCAACAGAGGCAGAAAAGTAGAGTTAAAAGGTTTGGGGCACATGAATACACACATATATCTTCTACAATTGGTAGCTATTATTATGCATTTAGAGTCACAAACTCAAACCATATGTTAGATAATAAAGCACTGAAATAGCTTAGGCAAAAGTTTGCAACCCCTAATTCATGTATCATAGTTCATAAATTCTTAGCTATGCTGCTTCTCGTATTTTAATATTTCTGAAATTGGGATGTGTCTTGCAATTGGCAATACTTTTTCTTTCTTAGAAGATTACAAAACAGTGGAGCATCTTACTGTTGAGGAAGTCTGAGAGTAGATAATTAGGTAGTCCCTTTCAGCATATGGAGCATTTGACTTTGGTTCAAGGCCAACAGATAAGAAGAAGCCAACCCCTACTCCTATTCAATAATCTCTGACAGAGAAGGTAAGATTCATGGCAAGGACCCATCTCATCTTTCTGAGCTGTTGCAACCCGGTAACACATCTGTTCCTAAGAGAAGACACACCAGAATCATCCGTCTACTCAGTCTCCTGTGTGATCCATACCACCTGCAGCACCTTTTGGTATCTCCTCAACTGTCCTCCCCACCGCACACGCTGCTGCTAAAACTAAACAAAACAGAAAAAGACTTAGTGTGAGATTTTCAAAGCTCTTTTAAAATGAAACCAGGCAAGCGTGTGATGAATGTAATTTTCCAGGCTTGTAGAAACACGTTGATCATAGCAGCAAGGCTTACCGTTGGGGGAGGAAGTAGGAGAATATTCATGTACACACACACATATACAAAGATCCCTCTGTCCCATAATATGGAGTTCTGCCTGAAGGCTTCAAGAACCCCCAAAAACAGCATTCTAAGGGAATGTAGGTGGGTAGGACCTTAGAGGAGGTGGTTTTTCTGAAACAGTTCATCTGTTTCGGAAAAGGAGATGCAGACACACACATACATACATATTCTTATAGGTAACAGAACCAGAGTGTGAAATGGGTTAGGAGGTACTTGCCTGGAAAACCAATCTGCAAGGGTGCTAAAACATCACTCACAACTAGGAGACCTGCTAATTCAGGCGCTTGAGAGCAGCTCTGCATGGTGGCCGAAACACAAGTTGGTTCTGTGCCCACTAAAACAAACACTGACTTCTAGGATAAACAGTTCAAAACCAAAAACTCCCTACAGGTGCTAAACTTGCTTGAAATGTGTATTTGGGTGGTGCTCATGGGCAAATTACGTAGTGCAGCTATGGGTGGAGCACCAGTCCTAATAGCCCATGCCTGAAAGTAGGACTTGGCATCAGTAAGTTCAAATGACTATCAGGAACTACCAAGGGCATGAGATTTCACCTTCCTTGAGAGCTAGAGAGTCAGCCTGCCACTGTTTCACGGATGCTAGTTGATGACACATGCAGCCTATGTGTGTCAGATGGTTTGGAACAAAGAGCAGTCAATGCCTGGCTCACAAGAGGTGTAGAAATGGGACAGACCCTGGAGAACTGTCTCCCAGCAACAACACAGCAGTGTCACATAGTGGGATAAGGAGAGTCGCTCCCACTCCACTAAACAAACATAGTGAACAGTGTATTAGAACAAATGAAACACATACTGAAAGAAGATCCATGTGAAGAGGCACAGATTACAGCCTGCCTAGGAAGTTCACGTGGCCCAGCTTTGGTCTGGAGCAGTGCAGGCTAAGTCTTTTCATGGGAATGAACTTGAATGAAAGGTCAATTCATGGAGAAGGAAATAGGACAAAGGAAACAATGAATAGTTCTTTCTCCTTTTTATTCAGAGACATTTCTATTATGTAATTCAGTGGGAAGAATAAAGTTGGATGCTTAAAAGAAGTTGGAAAAATCTTAGTCTAAAGGCAATACAAAGTTTCAAAGTTCAGCTATGAAGAGTTGTCCTTTTCTTCTTTCAGCACAGATGGCTTTCTCTTTCTTTTGGCTATAGCTAGGCTGCTATAACAGTCAAGCCTGGTCCTTGTGTTATACTTAAAGGACTTGAATTAGTAGATAACCAGTTATCACATTTGAGATGACTAGAACTCCCATCATTTTGAATTTATGTATTAAGATATCTGGGGCTTCCCCCAGTGGCTCAGATGTAAAGAATCCGCCTGCCATGCAGGAGATGCAGGAGACGAAGGTTCGATCCCTGGGTTGGGAGGATCCCTTGGAGGAGGGCATGGCAACCCACTCCAGTATCTCTGCCTGGAAAATCTCATGGACAGAGGAGCCTGGTGGGCTCAAGTCCACGAGGTCACAAAGAGTTGGACACAACTGGAAGCAACTGAGTACGCACATATGCATCATGTTATCTATAAAACATATGCAGAGAGAACATTTTGTATAGTTTTGAAGTGTGTAATTCAACTTTAACTTCAATTTCTAAATTCTAAGCATTTTCTCCTTTTCCTAGAATTAGTACATTTGGTTATAGTCCTCTATGTAATAATCATTTTCTTTATAACTTTTATTAATTGGAAGTCTAATGTTATTTGAGAAGGTCACATTGATACAGTAGTCCTCTCTCAGTAACTGTAGAGGTTGATTCCAGGACTCCCCTGGGATACCAAAATCTGTAGATGCTCAAGTCATTTACAGAAAATGGCATAGTTTTGTGTATATAGCTTAAGCACATCCTTCTTATACCTAATACAATATAACTGCTATATAAATCATTGTTGGCACATGGCATATTTAGGTTTTCCTTTTGGAGATATTCTGGAATTTTTTCTCCAAATATTTTCAATCCATAGTTGGTAGAAACCACAGATATGGAACCTGTGGATCTGGAGCACAGACTGCACAGTTAACTAATTTTCAGACCTTCTTCCAATATCTCCAATTGTCCTCTTTCAGGTCCAAATTTCAATTCAGGATCTCATTTTGCAAATAGTTTTCATGTTTCCTTAGTCTTCTCCAATCTGAAACAATTCTTCAGTTAAAAAGAAAATTTCCATGACCTTGTTATATTGAGGAGTTTCTTCAGTTTGAGTTGGTTTAACGCTCTTTTTTTATGATTATAGAAATTACTCATTTTTGTCAAGAAGACTACAGAAGTGATAATATGCCTTCTTAGTGCAGCATATTGGAGAAGGCAATGGCACCCTACTCCAGTACTCTTGCCTGGAAAATCCCATGGGCGGAGGAGCCTTGAGGGCTACAGCCAACAGAGTCGCTAAGAGTCGGACACTACTGAGTGACCTCACTTTCACTTTTCACTTTCCTGCATTGGAGAAGGAAATGGCAACCTGCTCCAGTGTTCTTGCCTGGAGAATCCCAGGGAGCGGAGAGCCTGGTGGGCTTATGGGGTCGCACAGAGTCGGACTCGACTAGGCGACTTAGCCTCAGCAGCAGCAGCAGTGCAGCATATAAGGAGGTTTATGATGTCTCATAGTTGATGATGTTGACTTTGATCCTCTGGTTATGATTTCTCCACTATAAAATTATCATTTTTCCCATGTAACTAATAAGTATTAATATCTTGTAGGGAGATACTTTGACACTATGTAAACATCTTATTTCTCATTATAACTTTGCCCACTAATTTTGCATCTATCAACGTTGCTAGCCTACAACAGTTGTTACTGTTTACTTAGCTGTTTACCAAAGAGTGATTTTCTATTTCCATTTTTTCCCCCAGCATTTATTAATTGGAATTCTACTATAAAGAATAACTGAGTAATTTATTTATATTAGTGCATACTCAGATATATTCATTTTCTTGCTCAACTTGTTCTATATTTGGCCCTTAGTAGCTCCTTCAGATTGGCTCCTATGGTCTTTTGACATGCTCCCATCATTTTTTTAAAGCACTGCCATAATTTCTGAGACCACAGATAGTCCAGGCTCATCCTTTATTTCTTCCTTCCAGCCCTGGAATTGACTATTTTCCCAAGGATCCTTGGCTCCTTTTATTAGAGAATGATGGTTAGAAATAAAAATGTTGTGGGTGTTAGGTGTGCTCATTTTTACTGGGTGTCATCACCCGCAGGCCCTTTCAGCAAACAGAACTAGGATATATGGACAAAGGTCCGTAGAGTCAAAGCTATGGTTTTCCCATTAGTTATGTATGGATGGGAGAGTTGGACCATAAAGAAGGCTGAATGCCAAAGAATTGATGCATTCAAACTACGGTGCTGGAGAAGACTCTTCAGAGTCCCCTGGACAGCAAGGAGATCAATCCAGTCAATTCTAAAGGAAATCAACTGTGAATATTCATTGGAAGGACTGAAACTGAAGTTCCAATACTTTGGCCACCTGATGAAAAGAGCTGACTCATTAGAAAAGACCCTGATGGTGGGAAAGATTGAGAGCAGGAGGAGACGGGACAACAGAGGATGAGACAGTTGGATGGCATCATCAATTCAATGGACAGGAGTTTGAGCAAACTCTGAGAGATGGTGAAGGAGAGAAGCCTGGCATGCTGCAGTCCATGGGGGTCACAAAAAGTCAGACACACTTAGTGACTGAACAAAAACAGTACACACACACACATCCACTTATCTATCCATCTATCTATCTAATCTAGAACAACGATTCTCATTGGTATCCCAGTGAGAACTGGTACTGATTCTAGTACATGTCAAGTTTCCTTATAGCCACCCGCTTCTCCTTATTTGTAACTTCTCTCCTTGGGTCGGGAAGATCCTCTGGAGAAGGGAATGGCAACCCATTCCAATATTTTTGTCTGGAAAACTCCTTTGGACAAGAGGAGCCTGGAGGGCTACAGTCCATGGGGTCGCAAAGAGTCAGATGTGACTGAGTGACTAATACACACACACACTCTCTCTCTCTCTCTCTCTCTCTCTCTCTCTCTCCCCTTAATTAAGATAACTCAGTCCCATTACCCCTAATCTAGATGTTAAAAAAAAGTTCATTTATTTAATTGCAGGCTAATTACTTTACAATACTGTAGTGGTTTTTGGCATACACTGACATGAATCAGCCATGGGTATACATGTGTCCCCCATCCTGAAACCCTCCAGCCTCCCTCCCCCATCCCATCCCTCAGGGTCATCCCAGTGCACCGGCCCTGAGCACCCTGTCTCATGCATTGAACCTGGACTGGTGATCTATTTCACATATGGTAATATACATGTTTCAGTGCTATTCTCTCAAATCATCCCACCCTCACCTTCTCCCACAGAGTCCAAAAGTCTGTTCTTTATATCTGTGTCTCTTTTGCTGTCTCAAATATAGGGTCAACATTACCATCTTTCTAAATTCCATATATATGCTTTAATACTGGTGTTTTTCTTTCTGACTTACTTCACCCTGTATAATAGGCTCCAGTTTCATCCGCCTCATTAGAACTGATTCAAGTGCATTCTTTTTAATAGCTGAGAAATATAATCTAGACATTTATTTGCACAATCTTATAATGCATATAAAGTAATTTCAGAGTTACTTAATTCATACTTCTGTGAAAAACAAATTTATCAATTCAAATAAAATATTTCTGCATAGTTATGATGGCTAATTTTATGTATCAATTTGACTAGGCCATGCATGAGGTAAGAAGATATGATTTCTAGGTGTGTCTGTGAGGGTATTTCTGAAGGAGATTAACATTTGAATTAGTAGACTGAGCAAAGCAAACTGCCCTCCCCAGTGTGGAGGCCAGATGCAATCTGTTAAAGGCGTGAACAGGGCAAAGAGCTGAGAGAAAGAATCCTTCCTCACCGGCTATCTTTTAGCTGACTCATTGGTTTTCTCCTGCCTTTAGACTGAGACTCAGACTAGAACTTACAGCATCAGCTCTCCTGGGTCTTGGACCCTTGCACTCACACTGGACCTATACCATTGTTTTTCCTGGGTCTCCAAGTTGCAGACTATAGGTCCTGGACTTCTCAGCCTCCATAATCACATGAGCCAATTCCTTATAACAAAGGATGGATAGATAGATAGACCTCATGGTAGCTATCTATCTATATCTATCTCCTATTGATTCTGTTTCTCTGGAGAATCCAGATTACTAATATTCAGTATATAGTCAAAATACTATCTTCCAAAATCACTTAAGTTAATACTTTTTGTATTTCCTCCATTGTGGTTCTATTGTTCATCTGTAATTGTACATTTCTTACCTTTTATATTCCTTTTAAAAAGTGAGATCATATCTGCACAAAACCCTCTAGGATGTTCCCAATCACTCTAAGTCAAACTGGAAGGCCTTTCCTGACATAAGCCACACATGACCTGGCCTTCTGATGCCTCTCTGACTTTATCTTCTTACCCTCCAAACATCTGCTCACTCCTGCCCAGTCATACTGGCCTCCTTGCTGTTCTGCCAACACCCCCATCTGCTCCCACCTCACTGCATTTGCGTGTGCTCTCCTGCAGACATCAACATGGCTGAGGTCTCAGTCCCTTCGGGCTCCTGACAGCACATTACCGATTTCTTTGTGTCTCAGTTATAAGAACGTGAGTTCCTTAAGGGCTTTTTTTTCTCTTCACTGCCATACTTCCTGACCTAGGACATTACCTGGAACTTAGTAGGGACTCTATATATATATATATATGCGCGTATCTGTGTGTGTGTATATATACATATATATTTGCAGGGCTTCCCTGGTGCTCAGACAGTAAAGAATCTGCCTGCAATGCAGGAGACCTCGGTTTGATCCCTGGGTCGGGAAGACCCCCTGGAGAAGGGAATGACTACTCACTCCAGCATTCATGCCTGGAGAATCCCTATGGACATAGGAGCCTGGTGGGCTACAATCCACAGGGTTGCAAAGAGACATACTGACAAACTAACAAACGCACATATATTTTTGTATATTTGTACTGAATGTTTGTTGAATTAACCTGCTTCGTGTTTCTTTAAGAAAATATCTTCAGTACTTTAGATGTCAATGATGAGTGTCAACTGATGATGAATTGCCAGCATAAGGACTAACAATCTGTATTTCTGCTGCACAACCATGTTCCAGTAACCGTGCCAGTGCAGACTGTGATTCAGTCTTATTCATTAGAATGTTTGCCTTCAATATACTCCTCCACATCTCTTCTAATAGCTGCCTGTCCTTATATAAAGGAAATATGTTTTTCCCTCCAAATTCTCTGCAATAAACATATATTATTTTAAAATCAGAAAAAAAGAAAAACAGAAAAGCTATTTAAACAAGCAACTCATAATGTTAAAGTGTTAAGTCCTCACCGTAGAATTACTATGATGCCCTTCCCCTCTTTTCATGCTCCTGAGGAATCTTTTCGGCTGACAGGCTCCAATATCAACTTTTAAAGCATCTGTCTGAGAAAATGATCCTAAAGCGTATTTGCTCCTAAAGATAGGCCACCTACTATTGTGCAAGCCAGCTTATAACAAGACAGTTGTCCCCAGTCATTCATTAGGGAGTGGCAGAATAAGGAAATAATAGCAGATAGGAGAAAGTATGAGGCTACTATTGTGCCAGTTCTCAGGCAACCTGACAGAAAGAGAGAGGTGCGAAGAAAAAGCAGATGGACGCTAATGGCAGGTGAGGATGTCAACATTTCTTCCTGCACTGACACATGATGACTCGGGGGAGCACTCTGGAGGGTAAGCACTTAAGAAAGTGAAATGTATGGTTAGTTCTGGTTTTAGCGTGTTTGGAAGCCAGATACAAAATACCAAATTATGAAAGCAATTGAGTGAGGTCTAAACTGGGAAATAATAGCTGCAAAGTTGTTCCCACCACTTGAGGAAGCAGATTTATTTCTGTAAATTGAAAAGACCGGGAAGAGCCAAAGGGATTGTTAGATTCACGGATTCTTCCACTGACTTCCATGGGGGAAGACTCTCAGCAAACTCCATTTCCTGATGGCATATTACCAAACCTTAAGGTGTGTGGACTATGGAAAATGAAAGGGGCCAGGGGAAGAGAAAAGGGGGACATAAAGCTCTAATTGTGTAAAATCTTGTGGGATAAGGGAAAGACTCTTAAGGGGAAGAGATGTTGAAAACCTCTGTGGTCTGTCTGGTAGCAGAGAAACGTCTGAGATTTAAGGAACTTGAGTCAGCTGCAGGGGAATCTGGCCAATGAGGTAGGCACATCTGAATTAATGATGAAGAAACCTGTGAAACAAAGTCGAAGGCTTTCTCTTAGGGAGAACACCTGGATAAAAGTGGGGAAATAGAGCTTTTGTGGGGCTTCCCTGGTGGCTCAGTGGTAAAGAATCCATCTGCCAGTGCAGGAGACACAAGACATGTGGGTTTGATCCCTGGGTCTGGAAGATTCCTTGGAGGAGGAAATGGCAATTCACTCCAGTATTCCTGCCTGGGAAATGCCATGGACAGAGGAGCCTGGTAGGCTATAGTCCATGGGGTTGCAAAGAGTTGAACATGAGTTAGTGACTGAGCACGTGCATAAGAGCTTATGTGAGCACAAACACAGCTCTTCAGGACTTTTTCTTTTCTTTTTTTCGGCTGTACCCAGGCCATGTGGGATCTTGGTTTCCCAACCAGGGATCAAACCCATGTCCCCTGCAGTGGACTACTAGACTGCCATGGAATTCCCCAGGACTGTTTTTTTTTTTTTTCCCTCCTAGGAATTAATTAGTTCCAGGAAACTGAGGCAAGACAAATGACCCTTGGGGTTCCCCATGAGGACAAGGGGTTTCAGAAGCTGCAGACAATTGCCTCTGCTGTGCTTTCTACTTGGGAATTTGCTACAGCAGACAGCTCTGGTTGCCTATCCAATAGTGATGCCCTACTCAGTGTTTCCCTGGTAGCTCAGATGGTAAAGAATCTATCTGCAGTCAAGACTGGGGTTTGAGCTATGCATCAGGAAAACACCCTGGAGAAAGGAATGGCTACTCACTCCAGTATTCTTGCCTGGAGAATTTCATGGAAAGACAAGCCTGGTGGGCTACAGTCCATGGGGTCCCAAAGTCGGACACGACTGAACAGCTTTGACTTTCACTTTCACTCAATATTTTCTCATCGGCCCTGTATTTGACCTTGAATGGTTTTGCAAGAAACCATAGGCTCTAGGTAATGGTATTCCCACTCTCAGTCCTGTGTTTGATGATATTAACCCATTGCGGAAAAAAATTTCTTTGTTTAACAGTGATTAGGAAGAGGCAGTTTTGGCCAGTGGGATAGAGAAAGCTGATAAAGGAGGCTGCTGGGAAAGGTTTCTTAACTCTCTAAGAGACACAAGGAAAAGGTCCATTTTTGTGTCTGCATGATAGCAACTGAACAACAGTAACAACAACAATGGAATGTGACAATATGATGCCTGTCACACGAGTGTATGTTCCCTGGTTCTTTGTCTCATTACAACAAAGATTTGGAGCAACGGACATTAGAGCCCTCGGCGCATCACAGCTCTCAGGTCTTGGACAAACCGTGTTACAGCTCTTAGGCAAATCAGTGTTACAGCTCTATTTTATTTAGAAGATAGCAGGAGAATGGGGGAGAGACAGAGAGAGGGAGAGAGAGAGAGACAGCAGAGCGCTTTGGCTCTTCCTTTTATACGTTTTCTTCCACCTGGGCCCGCCCTATGCAAATTGGGCTTAGCCAGGAGTGCTGTTTGTTCCACCTGAAGTCTTCACTCTAGTCCTCGGACCTTCCTTTGACCGTCCTTTTTTTTTTTTAGCCACTGCCATTTTGGACTCTGTTTCCCTATTCTACCTACCTAACAATGCCTGACCCTGCTATAGCCAGTTTTTCTTTTGTTTTATCTTGAAAATGTGTTTTTAAAATTTTTATACAGTTTCTTGGTAGCTCAGTCAGTAAAGAATCTACCAGCAGTGCAGGAGACCTGGATTCAATCCCTGGGTTGGGAAGATCCCCTGGAGAAAGAAACGGCAGCCACTCCAGTATTCTTGCCTGGGAAATCTGAGGAACAGAAGAGCCTGGAGGGCTACGGTCCATAGGGTCATAAGAGTCAGACGCGACTTGGTGACTAAACAACCGGCACAAAGGTTACTTTCCACTTACAGTTACTACAAAATATTCGCCATCGCCCTGTGCTGTGCAAGACGTCCTGCAGCCTATCTCGCCCCCGGTAGTTTGTGCCGCCCACTCCACCACCCCCATATTGTCTTCCACCCCGACCACACACATACACACAGTGGTAACCACTATCATTTGTTCTTGCTGCAGCCATTTTTTAACCATTAGGAAATCTAACCAACAGGCCCAGGATGGAAGAGTTGAAGAAAGAACTTGGGTTTTTGATATGGTTGTCAAGGTGCCGAATTGAACAACCCTGGGGCTGTGCTCCCTTGGGACCTCTTGTTATCAGTTCAGTTCAGTTCAGTCTCTCAGTTGTGTCCGACTCTTTGCGACCCCATGCATTGCAGCACGCCAGGCCTCCCTGTCCATCACTAACTCCCCGGAGTTCACTCAGACTCACGTCTGTCGAGTCAGTGATGCCATCCAGCCATCTCATCCTCTGTCGTCTCTTTCTCCTCCCTGCCCCCAATCCCTCCCAACATCAGTCTTTTCCAATGAGTCAACTCTTCCCATGAGGTGGCCAAAGTACTGGAGTTTCAGCTTGTTATAGGAGATGATAAATCCATTAGCTGTTTCCGTCATGTTGAGTTTTTTGTTGCATGAGTCCTACTTATTTCTTACTCTAATAACGAAATTTTGAACATGCTAGCAAGAGAATCCTTACTTCAGAGTAGATTGTTAAGGCCTCTCTACTTTTCACTCTGGAGGCCTCCCAGAGTGCGGGTGGGGGCAATGTTCCCAGAAGCGAGAAAGGGCCCAGAGTCAGGACAAGAGCTCCCAACACCACTAGGACCTAAGGCATACCTTCCCGGTTCCGGTAACCCACTGCAAACACTGGAATACCCATTGGCTCAGAGGACTGATGCGTGGACCAGATGTAGAAACTGGTTCACATTTGGGCTGAGTCTGCCTCTGAGTTGCCTCTGGCTGTGCTCTAATATCTTCAGGAGGCCCAGATACTATGCCTCAGCTTTGCAGTGGAGAATTAGCTCAGTAGAGTTGGTGTGCTCAAACCTCACACATTCTGAAGAAAGGATTGGCCTTAACTGGTCCCTGGGAGATAACCTGAGAGCCCTTGGAATATCCTTGCTGATAAGAGTATCTTTACGTTAACAGGGTGATTTATGGAGAATGCGTGCTTTGTTGACTTGCGGCCTTGAACCACAGGTATCAGTGTGAGCTGTGGATGCTGAACACTGGGTGGTTCAGGTCAGCCACTCAGGTGCTCCAGGCCTATGTGACTGATCTCCAATGACAACCTTGGACACCAAGGCTCAGGTGGGCCCCTTGGTCAGCGATGATACTTTGCATGTTTTCACATATCGTTGCTGGTAGAATTCAGGGCTGCCTGTCTAACAGCCCTGAGAGAGGACCACTGGAAGCCCGTGCCTAATTTTCCTTGGACTCTGCCCTCGGCCTTTAGTATACTGAATATGTACCCTTTCACTGTAATAAACCAGTACCACGTGTGTAACAGCTTTCCTGAGTCATTCTAGAACAGTGGTCCCCAACCATTTTGGCACTAGGGACAAATTTCATGGAAGACAATTCTTCCATGGACTGGTGTCGGGGGTGGAAGGGGAGGGATGGTTTCGGTATGATTCAAGCACATTACATTTATTGTATACTTTATTTCTATTACTATTACATTATGATATAGAATGAAATAATTATACAACTCACTATAATGCAGAATCAGTGGGAGCCCTGATTTTCCTGCAACTTGACAGTCCCATCTAGGGGTGATGGGAGACAGTGACACCCAAAGGGCGTTGCTTATGTCCCATCTACTTACTTGCCACTCCAAAACCTGCCACTTGATGCAGCTGAATTGTCATTTGCCACTCGCTGATAGAGTTTTGATATGAGTCTGAAAGCAACGGAGTTATTATGGTCTCTGGGCAAACCTCTCCACTAATGACGATCTGTATTTGCCACCACTCCCCACTAGCCTCACCGCCTCAGCTCCACCTCAAGTCATCAGGCATTAGCTTCTCATAAAGAGCACAGGACCTAGATGGGGAGCAGCTGTAAATACGGCAGCTATAAATACAGCAACCTTCACTCACTTGCCTACCGCTCACTTCCTGCTGTGGGGTTTGATTCCTAAGAGGCCACACGGACTGCTTCTGGTCTGTGGTTCTAGTGAATCACTGAACCTGAGGGTGGTCTTGCAGGATCCCCCAAACTCCTGCTACACCAAAATTAAAAAATTTCTTTTGGAATCTCTTATATTCTTTTCAGAGTCACATCTCATTTCAGTATTATACTGGGTTAACTGGTTTACTGGAAAGAGCACTGGGACACAGCAGACCTGAATTCACATCCTGGTTTCATGACATGGTGGTGGCAGGGGGCCTTGGGGGAGGCACAGATCTTCTCCAATAGGCCCTCTTTTGCCAGACCAGACAATATCTGCTCTATTACAGTGGCTTGTTGTGTGGAACACATCAGATAACGCATGTGACAATTGCATGGATTTTTAATTGTTTGGTGTTCTATATACTTTTAATACTTGACACAAAAGTGGAATCTTAATAGCTAACATTGAAGGCTGAATTTGTGCCAGACATTTTCATACAGTGACTCATTTAATCCCCACTCTACCATCAGCCTCATGTTATATCTGTGAGAAACTTTGTGAGGAGGATATTAAACAACCTTTCCAAGGCTCTATAACTGGTAAAGAGCAAACAGGAACTGAAAACAGTCTTCTGATCACAGAGCTCAAGTGATCAACCACTTTACAGTGAAATTCCATCCTTTCAAGTACCTCCAGCGAATTCAATTCAGTCTTTTAAATATGAAACTCTTTGGAGATGTCGAGTCTGTCATCTAAAAGTACTGAGAATGTCTTTGAAACCACCCCTAGATCAAGGTCACTTTAGGAAACACACCAGTCTCACTTAAGAAAGTTGTGTTTTGTTCTGGGTAATGATACTTAGCAAGTAACCATATGGAAAATTTTGGCTCAGTTAAGAACACACCAGTAAACAACATTATAGGAGAAGGGGGACTACCGCCTTCGCTCCCTTTTCCTGTTTATCCAGGGTATTTTGGACAGATTTTTCTTTTGCATACAACTGGCACAATCATGACAAGGGGAAAAATCTGTTATATCATCTGTCAAATATGTGAAGCATTTTCCACTGTCTTCTGACATAACTGAAGTCTCGATTGTGAAACATTTTCAATGTTTCAATCTTGGTTGTGTTTTCTATGTGAGCCTAGACAGAGACTACATATCACTGCATTTCACTGACTAAATGAGGAAAGAGGTTTTGGGTACAGATATTAATGCATAAAACAGAGTTGAAAGTGAAAACATATTTTGTTGTTCCTGACACTACAGTACAAATTTCTTGGCAGCCCAAGATGCTGGGGGCATAAGAGACTACATAAGGTCAAGAATCCTTCGGCTTTCAAACACACATGTTAATCAGAATTAAAAGCAAATAGATTTTAAAACTCTCTACTTATTAAAATGTATTACTGATTTGTTTTGGAATCTGTCCTTTGCTGCATTATGTGTTGAAAATATTGTCAAGCATTAAATTTCAGTGATTATGATGATGTAGCTTAAGCAAAAGTGTTCTTTTTCAGAAAACATCAATGAATTATTGAAAACTTAGATTGTTCAATAAGTAAAATTCCTTGTTAACATGGGCTTCCCAGGTGACTAGTGATAAAAAACCTGCCTGCCAATGCAGGAGACATGAGATGCAGGTTCAATCCCTGGGATGGGAAGACTGCTTGGAGAAGGAAATGGCAACCCACTTCAGTAATCTTGCCTGGGAAATCTCATGGACAGAGGAACCTGGTGGGTCGCAAGAGTCAGACACGACTTAGCAACTAAAACAGCAGAGACAACATGCAGTGACATAGCTAGGTGGTCTTTCAATCCTATGAGCTTGTCAGAAGGAAACAATCAGAAAAAAACGTTTCTTTCCTTTTCAGGCTGAGGTTTTCAAACACCCTGGCTGGATGAATTCTGACTAGGTTTTGTTGCAATAAGAGTAGTAATTTTAATACACATATGTACCACCATGCACACACAGGTCCCCCTATGTATCTTCCCTTCACATCGAACACACCTGCATATATGACTCACCACACACACACACCACACCATATGCATACATACACAGCACATACACACACATCACACAAACACAAGACTTCTCCACACACGCACCACCCCACACACACCTTCCCTCTCACACCAAGCCCCGCTCCCGCACTCTTCACAAACGCAGTCTGGCCACTGGCTACCCCCGACCTAATTTCCAGCTCTCTCTTCCTTGTTTACGGCACTTCAGGTACACCCTCCTCCTCAGCGCTTCTTGAACACGCCAAATATACTCCTGTCTTTGCATCTGCAGTTTCCTCTGCTGAGTTTCTCTTTCCTGGACTTAACCTGGCTTACTTAGCTTTCCTCAGAAAGCCCTTCCCTGACCCCTTAACCAGAGTAGCACACAGATTTCTGTGTTGTCTCAAATGGAGAAGAAACTTGAACAAAATTACACAAATCATTCATTCATCCATTCAGCAAATATCTAGTTAACTTCATGTGCCTCATTCTGTTCTAAGTACTAGTTATCAGAAGGGTATAAAAGGGGCAAGGAAACTTACATTCTATTCAGGGAGATAGGTAATAGACAAATAAACACATACTGTAATGTTAGTAGTGACAAATGCTTTTTAAAAGAAAGAAAACTAGGAGGGAGGAAAAAGGAGCCAGATGTAAGAAAGAGCCAGGAACAGTTGAGAAACATTATCCCAAAGGCACAAGTTAAAACATCTGTTCATTCAAGAAGGTAGCCAGGTAGTAGGCTAAAATATGAATACAGAACATTTAGCGAGAGGCTCCCTCACATTTGAAAAGGAGGCATAGCTTCAGAATCTACCTTCAAGGCAAGAATAGTATAAAAGACCCAGATAGTCTAAAGATTTTCTCTGTACCAATAATTGCAGTTAAGATAATGGTGGAATCTGGAGTGAATCCATTCAAAACACAGTGCAGGAGGAACCACCATGGCTACTCTTGTTAATGTCAATTACTGATAGTGACTAGAGCTGACTTGGAGTCCAGCAACATAGAAACATCTGAGAAAATAATCAATAGTCTAAACGTGGGAGCCAGGCTACTGGAAGGTGGGAAGTCAAAGGTGATCACGCACAAGGCAAGATCAAAATCAGACTACTCATCTAGGAATGTCCCAATCAATATACACTCATTCTGGAAGATAAAACTGGCGCCACCAAAAGATGCAACAAAGTCATATAGAGGCTAAGAATGAAGACAAGATCTGAAAAAAAAAGACCAAGAAGCAATGAAAAATAACCTCTTTCTCTCCTCATGCTTGAGGTTCTGTAAAGGAGATAGGCACTAAATAGAAACATCTGAGCGTGTGGGTGCACCTGCGGCTGTGGGCGCATGTGCACATAAGGGCATGTGTGTGCGTGCGGATGTGCATGCGTGTGTGTAAAAGAGAGGAAGGAACAGACATATTTTGGAGGAGTCCCTACATGCTTAATGATATGTCCCGTCTGCCATATCTGGCACACTTAACCCAAATCACTATCTTTCTGAGAAAAGAATGGTAGCCTGGACTTTTATGCTACATGAACCTCCTGAATGAGAGCTGCTTCTCGTATCATCAGAATGGGCAATTTCAACAAAATAGGCCATTTGCACTTAAATTACAGAGCCCTCTTCAGTGACAAGATTTGAGGGTTTCTGAATAAGTTTCAAATCTATGAAGTGGCCCAAATCTCTTGGCCTCAGTATAAACATCTGTGGGTACAATGTAGATTTTGAGACTATATAATCCCTGTAATTTTAAGCATTAAAAAAATTCCTTTTGAAAGACGGAAAAGCTTTCCCTAAATGTTTAGGAATTAGAATAGGAGCATATTAGAAATAATTTTTATATAGAAATTTATCTAATAGCACTAAATATTTTATTTCTCATAACAGATCAAACATTTTTGTAAAGGACTGTTTTGAATTTGTTGATGATTCTAATTCTGATCATCCCTATATTTGAAGATATATATTGAATATAATAACATAAGTGAAAATGTGCACATTTGATCAAAATATGCCACTGCTTAAATATGAAGAAAATAAAATGAAATTAAAGCAATTTTGATACATATTTCAAGAAAAAAAAATTGTACTAAGTTTTGTAATCAGTACCACAATTTTTCACAAATCAGAGAATCATCAGGAAGCCAATGAGACACTATAGAACATAATCCACAGATCTGTTATTTTCCAAGTTAAAGTAATTCAGAGTGCTATATGGATTACCAAATGCTTTACCATGAGTTTTTTCAAAATTGATTTTTACTGGAGTATCAGTTCAGTTCACTTTGCTTCAGTTGCTCAGTCGTGTCTGACTCTTTGTGACCCCATGAATCTCAGCACACCAGGCCTCCTTGTCCATTACCAATTCTCAAAGTTCACTCAGACTCACGTCCCTCGAGTCAGTGATGCCATCCAGCCATCTCATCCTCTGTTGTCCCCTTCTCCTCTTGCTCCCAATCCCTCCCAGCATCAGAGTCTTTTCCAATGAGTCAACTCTTCGCATGAGGTGGCCAAAGTACTGGAGTTTCAGCTTTAGCATCAGTCCCTCCAAAGAAATCCCAGGGCTGATCTCCTTCAGAATGGACTGGTTGGATCTCCCTGCAGTCCAAGGGACTCTCAAGAGTCTTCTCCAACACCACAGTTCAAAACCATCAATTCTTCAGCGCTCAGCTTTCTTCACAGTCCCACTCTCACATCCATACATGACCATTGGAAAAATCATAGCCTTGACTAGACGGACCTTAGTCGGCAAAGTAATGTCTCTGCTTTTGAATATGCTATCTAGGTTGGTCATAACTTTTCTTCCAAGGATTAAGCGTCTTTTAATTTCATGGCTGCAATCACCATCTGCAGTGATTTTGGAGCCCAAAAAATAAAGTCTGACACTGTTTCCACTGTTTCCCCATCTACTTCCCATGAAGTGATGGGACCAGATGCCATGATCTTTGTTTTCTGAATGTTGAGCTTTAAGCCAACGTTTTCACTCTCCTCTTTCACTTTCATCAAGAGGCTTTTAAGCTCCTCTTTACTTTCTGCCATAAGGGTGGTGTCATCTGCATATCTGAGGTTATTGATATTTCTCCCGACTTCTTGATTTCAGCTTGTGTTTCTTCCAGCCCAGCGTTTCTCATGATGTACTCTTTTAGTTGCTTATAATGCTGTGTTAGTTTCTACTGTACAACAAACTGAATCAGCTATACATATACAGAATATCCCCTCTGTTTTGGATTTCCTCCCCCACTTAGGTCACCACTGAATACTGAGTGGGGTTCCATGAGTTCTTTTAATTTACAAAATGATCTATTTGATATGTAGAAAGTTATTATTTTCATTTTGGAGGTGAGAAAACTGACACAGAGAACCTGAAGGAGTTTCCCAAGCTTCCATGGCAAGAAAGTGACAGAGATAGGTCCAGAACCTAAGCTTACTGACCCTAATCATGACAGCCATCCTTCAACCTGCCTGTCTTGCTCTTCTTGGCCTTATCTTCCAGTGCAAGTTGATACTACTTTAACTTAAGGAATTGCTTAAAATGATTTTACAAATATACCAAGATGCTAAAATAGAATTTAAAATTTGCCAGAAACATTACTTAAAATTGGAACATTCAGGTTTCGGAAAGATATTGGAGAGCTATATGAAAGATACTCTTTGAAGTTATGGTGTGCGTGTTTTATGCAGCTTATAAAGGCATGAATATTTGGTTGCGTTCCCAACTCTGATGGATCAAATTTGCCTTGGGGACATCATACTGCCTTCTTATTGCTTACTTATCCTTTAAAGTAAGTGATAGTTTGGCTTTGTCATCTCCCATATCTCATTTTTAAGTGGCATCAGGCTAAAATTTTTTTTTTTTAAAAGAGGGTTTAATAATTCCATCTGCTAAGAGGAAGGAAGATAATTTATTTTTACCATTAAAACTTTTGACAGATGGACAGCCTAATTTTCTAAATTTATAAAGAACTCATTCAGAAAAATTAAAAGGTGAGCAAACCAGTAGAAAAATGGACAAAAGACATGATCATGAATCTTACAGTACAAAAACACAAATGGCCAATAGATATATGAAAGATGCTTGTAATAAAGGAAATGAATAGCAGAACAATGAGGTACCTATCGACCTGAAAAAAAAAGAGTTGAATAGTACTCACTCCTGGTGAAGGTATGAGGGGAAAAAAGTCTTGAATCCTACTGATGACAGTGTAAATTTGAATGCCCTTCTGGTGGGCAATTTGTCATTATCTCTAAATTGCATGTATCTTTTAAAGGAACAATCCCATTGCATGCATCTTACTATCTGCATATACTGATGAAAGTTCATCTAGATCTACAGATCTCACACTTCAGTAATTACAGCATTACTCTGGCTTCCCTGGTGGCTCAGATGGTAAAGAATCTGCCTGCAATGCAGGAGACCTGAGATCGATCCCTGGGTTGGGAAGATCCCATGGAGAAGTGAATGGTATCCCACTCCAGGATTCTTGCCTGGAGTGGGATTCCTACCATGGACAGAGGAGCCTGGTAGGCTGCAGTCCATGGGGTCGCCAAGAGTCGGACATGACTGAGTGACTTCACTTTCACTTTGTAATGGCAAAACCCCTAAACAACCAATTCTTATCAGTAGAGTTGGTGAAATAAAAAAGAGATAAATCCATGGAATTCCCTGGTGGTCCAGTGGTTAGGAGCCTGTTTTTTACTGCCAAGGGCCTGGGTTCATTCCTGGTCAGGGAACTAAGATCTCCCAAGTCTTCAAATCCATCAATCAATCAATCCATAGATGCAAATGTGCGTGCATGTTCAGTCACTCCGTCATGTTCGACTCTTTGCAACTCATGGACTGTAGCCCACCAGAGTCCTCAGTCCGTGGAATCTTCTAGGCAAGAATACTGGAGTGGGTTGCAAATACTCGTGCCTAAAAGATGTAAATATGTATGTGGAATGATTTTCAATATTTGGCAATAAGCTAAAAAAGAAGTAAAGAGATGTGAACAGTATGATCCCTATTCAATAGGTTAAAAAGAAAAACATAAAAATACACATGAACACTTGTACATGTGTATATGTATATTCCTCTGTATATACTTTTGTGTCATGGGTGAATTACAAGATATTATTCAATAGCAGTTACCCTTGGGTCAAAGATTGGGTGAAAGAAGAAAGTGACCTGGCTCTGTCATGTCTGACTCTTTGCAACGCTATGGACTATAGCCCACCAGACTCCTCTGTCCATGGGATTTTCCAGGCAAGAATACTGGAGTGGGTTGCCATTCTCTTCTCCAGGGGATCTTCCTGACTTGGGGATCAAACCTGAATCTCCTGGATTGCAGGCAAACTCTTCACTGTCTGAGCCACCAGGAAAGCAAAAGATTAGATGGGAAGGAGTTGGTTTAGAAGAGGAGATTTTCATTTTGTGTAGTTTTTGTCCTGTTTTAATTTTGCATTTTCTAACCAGACATACGTGTTATTCTCTGTTTGGTTGAAGTGTTAGTAAGAGAGGTCTTCTCTACAATTACCTGAATTGGAAAAAGAGGAAAAAGGAAGGTGGCAGAAGAGAAAAGAAGGAAATCATTCTATGTTGATAAGGAAAACAAACATATAAACAGCTCTCTCTGCAAAGTAAATCTGCAATCTCTCCTGTCCTAAATCTCCTTTTTATTTTCTAAATCTCCTCTGTATTTTCCCACAACATATTTTCCCACATGATGAGCACAACATGCCCATCATATTCTGGAACACATCCTTGAGCACTTGAAGATATTCTCACTTCTGGATTGACCATTCACATTGTAAAACAATCAGGGATCTGCTGTAAATTATATCTTGAAAGTCACCACAAGGATTTTCTTTCTTTTCCTTTCCATGATAACTAAGATGCCTGCTGGGAGGCGTCCTATGCTAGAACTGTGATACTGGTCTCCAAGGAACAGTGGTGTACTTCACGTGCAACAGGATCTTTTTAGTGGAAACTCTGAGCCATGACAAGGACTGTGCTTGACCAACCTGTGGTCAAGCTCCTCTGATGCCTCTTCTCAACTGGACTGCAACATTGGTCTGTAAAACCCACAGATTCTCTGCATGAATGATTTTGTCCACACTGGCCCCGCCCCTCCCAGCACCAAGAGACTGAAGCAAACACTAGCACAATTTCTAACAGCTCAAGCCTGCGCTCCTTAAATTATCTGCCTGAAAAAGCTCAGTGGTTGCAGGAGAATTTACTGTTTTATACTGGCTCGATGGACGTGAGTCTGAGTAAATTCCAGGAGTTGGTGATGGACAGGGAGGCCTGGCGTGCTGTGATTCACGGGGTCGCAAAGAGTCGGACACGACTGAGCGACTGAACTGAACTGAACTGAAGAGGGTGGCAGAGGATGAGATGGTTAGATGGCATCACTGTGGACAAGAATCTGAGCAAACTCTGGGAGATAGTGAAGGAGAAGGAAGCCTGGTGTGCTGCAAACTATGGGGTCGCAAAGAGTTGGACACGACTTAGCTGCTGGACCACGAAACCTGGTAATAAGCAGATGGGCTCTTGCACCCTCTCCTGGAGCAGATACTTTCTTAGTACAATCCTGGCTTGAGAAATCATGGCCCTTGAGGTACCTGGAAAGTGTGTTTGCTGATGTCATGTTGTCTTTCTCAGTTTAACTAATCAAGAATGAATTCTACACATGTGTAGAAGTATAAGTAGGAGAAAATAGTCAGAAAATGATTTTGGTATCTAGGGATTTAAATTAACTTTGTACTATTTTATGAAACTACACATAAAGAAACATATTCTCTAAAGTTTCCTTTATAAAAAGATATGGAAATTAATTTTAAACTGTCTTCTTAAGCTTTAAACGTGAAAAGTTTTAAACACATATAAAAGTAGAATAGTATATATTCATCAGTGTTATGGGATTACCATATTGTCATTACTATTTCTTTCATTCCCCCTGCCCACCCCCCAGTGTACTCTATTTCTAACAATTTGTTGCTGTTCAGTTGCTCAGTCAATAATCTTCAACAAAAAACTTCTAACTCACATTCTACAGATGCTGATTGTGTGCCAGCTGGGTATGGTTCTCCTTTGGTACTAATGCTGTTATTCAACTTCAAGAGGCTACTACTTGCCACCCTTAGGTCATGGTTTGGGTTTTTTTTCCAGTAACAAGAGGACTGAGTCCCCGCCAGGCTCCCTTCTGACAGCACAGATTCTGACATAGTTGGGTACAGTGAAGAGTGTAGTTAAGACCATCTGGAAATTGACTTGCAACACACTGAACTGAACTGACTTCACTGTCAGTTGAAGGCTGCCCCTTAGCCTAACAACCTCACATAGATCGTGCTGTGTGTGAATGCTGTTCTCCTGTATAAAGATGGCTTCAAGCTTTGAACTATAAACCCAAGTGTAAGTCATTTAATTATTCCTTTGCACTGGGACATTTTTATAGGGGTATTTATGTCAGAGGGAAAAGTCTCACCACAGTTATATTAGGGCCTTATTTTTAGTTTGGATAAACTAGGTCCAAGCTCCAGGCTGCAGGCTTAAGCACACAGGAATAAAAATTAATTAGTGCAATATGTTTATGGCATGGCTGTTTTTCCCATAACAATGTTTATGCATATCCACTTCAATGAATCAAGGCTCCATCTCACCTGATTGTTTAGAAGCTCATATGCAAATAAGAGTTCATAAAAAGAAAGGGGTGATTAATTATTTACTAATGTGAAGACTGGCAGCCAGTTATTGTTTTATTAAAAAGAAAACACATTGGAAAAAATCTCAGTGTTTCCACTGCTGTTAGCTGGCCTTGATGCCAATGACTTTCCATGTGAAGTTCATTATTGCCCAGGACACTTACTTCACCCTAACTTCCATTTTTCATGTAAATATGAAGTAAAATATGACAAGAAGGTCAGCACAATCAGGAAGTTGAATGAAACCGGAAATGGGCCATGGAGAAGACAATAACCCATGCCCAGGTTGCTCCCTGCAACTGTCCTTCCCTTTTGCTCTTAGTGCTTTCTGTAGTGAGAATTCTCTGGTATAACCCTGGTTGGGACAGATGACACACACACAACAGAGTGCCCATCTGGGTATTTTAAAACGTTCACTCTAACAGTTAAGTTTCTAGGAAATAAAACTAGTTGAATAGTTTTCTGCTTAAACCAGAGACACACTAAGATGTTCAGAGGAAGAAAAGGAAGGCTGTGGTCCTGCATCAGTTTAACAGGGCACTAGAAGCTCCCCTGGAGAAGGAAATGGCAATCCACTCTAGGACTACTGCCAGGAAAATCCCATGGACAGAGGAGCCTGGTAGGCCACAGCCCATGGGGTTGCAAAGAGTCAGACAACACTGAGCGACTTCACTTTCACTTTCAGAAGAGCATTCTGAAGAGAAGAATCTGTGTATTTGCTCAGTCTATGCTGTGGAAGGCTTGGGAGAAAGTTTTAGATAATTTTGTCATTTTAACAAGTAACAGTGGCTTGACATCTTATTGGATGAATCAGTCCTCTTTTAAGTAACAGATATTGGCATGTCCCAAGTCATAGAATAAGGATATGGTTCCTCAGTTAAAATTGTAATTCATGTTTATAAATACCATCAAGCTGCCTTCAGTTTAAAAAAATTTCTTACCAGATGACCATTCTATGCTACAGATATGGATTGGGCGTCTGCTGGATCTTCTGTGTGGATCTTCTTTGGTACTGATGTTATTATTCAACTTCAAGAGGATGTTACTTTCCAGCCTCAGGTCATGGTTTGGGTTTTAATGCTAGTAACTGGAGGGCTGAGTCCCCTCCAGTCTCCCTTCTAACTGACAGCACAGTTTCTGACATAGTTGGGTAGGGTTGGGATTCTTCATTAAGACTGAGCATAACAAATACAATTGTTATGATAAAATAAAATGTATGCCTTGATTTAACATATAAGGCATGGGTGTGATAGCTGTGATGCATCCTGCATGGCTGTTGGCATAACTGGTGCCATCTTGGGCCCTTACAGTTTCTCCTTCCTTTCACTGACTTGATCCAGGACTGCACTGTGTAGTAAATCACTTCTCCAAAGTTAAGAGCTCTGTAGTTGAAAGATAATGTTTAATAATCGTTAGGACCAGATGGCTTCTATTCTCTGTTAGTCCCCAAACAACGAGGAAAATCTTCGCTGACCTATTCCCAGTGCTCACAAGACTAGTGACCAATTCATGAATCTTGACTTATGAATGCACATCCTATTTCCAAGTGCCTACCCCCATACCCTGGGTTAACTATAAAATTGTCCTAATGGCTCCTTGACTGTTTGGAATGCATTTGCAAAAGCATCCAGATCTTTGTCTGTTGGATCCTGCCCAACTTTTGAGTAAGTTACCCTATAAAAAAGCAGTCCATTGATTATACAGAGCTGCCTGCCTCATTTTTCCATCTCAAGATGCCTTCTCAGTTTAGTGGACACTTATCGTTTCCTCTGTCCTCCAACACATCCCCATTGATCACAAGTAGTTAACTGTTAATGCAACTAGCACTTAATATAGACTTTTCTGTATCTGTAAACTAAATCAACCAAGACAGCTTTAATAATATGCTGCTTTTAACCCTTTGAACTTGTAATCTACTTGTTGGTATAAAAATTTTTATCCTACTAATGAAATAAATATTTAAAATCATAATTAAATACTTTCTCATGATAATATCTAAGACAAAAAAATTGGGATGAAGAAAGTAATGTTAAATAATCTTGTTCTATTTTCCTGTTACCCTTCTCAGAAGCCTTTTATAGAAAACTGGGTAAATAATTCATTCATATTTTATATTTCATTGTATATATTAGTAACATTTATTCTTTAAAAATTAAAGTGTCACTATTTTAAAAAAATTATCCAAACAAAAGTTTTTCTGTTCCTATAGCTCAGTGCCTCTCAATTCACTATTTGTTAACAAAGGAAGGGTCATTTCAAGTAAAACTTTACTTGAAATTCCAACATGTAAAAATAAATGATATGAAATTGCTATGGTTGAAAAAGGGCATAGGGAGCCTACCTACTAAGCTTTTCCTTTGGGCAAAGCTTAAGACTGCCTGCTGTGCATGATGGAAAACCACTGCTTTAGCCCATCATAAGGATGTTTGTTCTTTATGTGTTCACCACACTGTGGGACAGGTTGTTGGGATGGACAGGCTACGTCTCATGCCTGCCAGGTACAGTGCCTCCTGCTGGAATCCTTCAGAGTTCCTGCCAGACACATGGCTCCTTCTCCATCCTTTGTACCTTGTGATTCATCCACTTAGTCATGCACAGTTACACTAGGGGTGGGTACCTGATCTAAGGACAGTTATCTATAAGTTGCTCAATGACATGTAAGTAACCTGCCTTGAGAATTCTTCCCAAGAGAATACTCCATTCTGGAATGACAAGTGACCTGTCACTCTCTGTGGGGGGTTCGGACTTGAGACGTAAAGAAAGGAATGGAACCATGAGATATATAGAAAGAAGGCAGAATGCAGAAGCCTTGAGGTAAAGAGAATAGAGTTTGTTAAGGCTGGAGCAGTGAAAGAAAAAGAGAGAGCAGTTAAGTTATCATGTTGGTGGAGCACTGGAGAAATGGGTAGTAGGTCCCTGGTTCAGAGTCTCCTTGACAGGTCACTGGGACTTCTGACGTGTTGTGAAGGAAGTTCGAGGACAGCTTGTGCTTCCTCACTGTCCCATGTCACTTACACAAATCTTCATCCTGCGAGGCTACCTAAGGATTCTCTGTTGATTTCAACTTGGACAAGTCTGATGATTGTCACTGTACAGTTTTCTTAGTTTGTCAAACATATTCAATTCAGGACACGTCATGTGAAACCAGATTTAGACACTAGATTTGTCAATATCTCAGATCCAAGAATATCAAATGGGTGGCATGTACTCTTCCAGTTTCCACACCTGTGCCCTTGGCAGACATCAGTGATTAAAATGGCCCTTTGAGTTATTCATGAGACAGAAATAAATTTCAGACAATTTTTTCAGATAGTTCACTAGGCTGGTTACCAGTTTCTATTGTTGACTCTCCAATACTTTGGCCACCTGATGTGAAGAACTGACTCACTGGAAAAGAACCTGATGCTGGGCAAGACTGAGGTTAGGAGAAGTAGGTGACAGAGGATAGGATGGTTGGATGGCATCACTGACTCAATGGATGTGAGTTTGAGCAACTCTGGGAGATAGTGAAGAACATGGAAGCCTGGTGTGCTGTGGTCTATGAGGGTGCAAAGAGTCAGTCATGGCTTAGTGACTGAACAACAACAAATTGTTGATGCGAGTTGAAATCTATTTACAATATCACTTCAGTAAATATTTTGAATGGGATCATCTATTTTTCTTTTTGGTTAGTATTTAGGCAGGTCTTTGGTTTTCAATATTCTCCATGATGTCTGAAGCTTGCAGCTGAGGTACCAAAGCTGGTAGCCCTGGGGGAAGGAGAGTGAGGCCCAGAGTGAGGCTGAATAATTGAAGTCCAAATAAAAGAGGAGCTATTTCATCTTTATATCTGTATTGAAGTTCTGATAAAATTTTATTTGATGGAAGTTTTCTACAACTGAGAAAACAATTTTTGAAATCACTAAATTATACCTCATCATTTGGATCAAAGTCTTCATAGATAGCATTTAAGTCATGCAAAGTAAATTCTGTTACTACAGTGAAATTAAATTAGAAATCAATAACAGAAAGATAATTAGAAAGTACCCAAATGTTTAGAAATGAAATAACACATCTCTAAATAACCCCTGGGTAACAAAATAAGTCAAGGGAAATTAGAAAGCATTTTGCACTAAATGCAAATGCAATCAAAACACATCAAAATTTGTGGGATTGAGTTGACACAGTTATTAAAGGATAGTTTCTAGAAATAAAATGCCTGTGTTCAAAAGAAGTTTCCGAAACCATTGACATCAGCTTTCACTTTGAATATTAGAAAATAAACAGCAAAGAAAACCAAAAGGGAGCAGAAGAAATGAAACAGTAAAGATGAGAATGAAGATCAGTGAACTGGAAAACAAAAATAAGAGAGAATATGAATGAAACAAAAAAACCCAGTTCTTAGAGAAAATCATTAAAATCAGTAAACACTCTAGCTACTCCAATCGAGAGAGGAAAAAAGTGAGAGAATAAATAAGTGACTAACATTAGAGCAGAGACAGGTAATAACACTATGGAATCAGTGGATAGTGACAAGGATAATAAGGGAATATTATGAAAAACTTTATGTCAATAAATTTGATAACATAGATGGAATGTATGAATTCTTCAAAAGACACAAACTATGAAAGCTGATTCTGCAAGAAATAATAACCTAAGTTATCCTACATCTATTAAAGTAATTGAATTTAAAATTAAAACTTTCTCACAAACAAAACTCCATGTTCACATGACTTTTCTGGTGAATCTTAACAAGTATTTAAGGAAGAAATAAAATTAACACAAATTCTACAAAAAATTCTTCAAGAGAATTGCACCCCAATATCCTTCATGAAACTTAGTGTCAACACTCTTAACAAAAGTTTAGCAAATTGAATTCAACATTACATAAATAGCATAATACATCTTGACAAGTGGGGTTTATCTCAGGAATGAACAGTTGTTTTAATATTAGAAACCAATCAATATAATTTGCTGTATTAATAGACTAAAATGATCATCTCAGCAGATACAGAGAAAACATTTGGCAAAATTCAACATACATTTCTTATTTAAAAAATACTCACAGTACAGTATAAATAGGACTTCCCCAGTGGCTCACTGGGAAAGAATCTGCCTGCAATGCAGGAGACATAGGAGATAAAAATTCAATTCCTGGGTTAGGAAGATCCCCTGGAGGAGGAAATGGCAAGCCAGTACTACAGTATTCTTGCCTGGAGAATTCCATGGATGAGAAGCCTGGCGGGCTACAGTCATAAGGTTGCAAAGAGTTAGACATGACTGAGCACAGTTCAGTTCAGTTCAGTCGCTCAGTCATGTCCCACTCTTCGTGACTGCAGCACCCCAGGCCTCCCTGTTCATCACCATCTCCCGGAGTGCACTCAGACTCACATTCATCAAGTCAGTGATGCCATCCAGCCATCTCATCCTCTGTTGTTCCCTTTTCCTCCTGCCCCCAATCTTTCCCAGCATCAGAGTCTTCCAATGAGTCAAATCTTCCCATGAGGTGGCCAAAGTACTGGAGTTTTAGCTTTAGCATCATTCCTTCCAAAGAAATTCCAGGGCTGATCTCCTTCAGAATGGACTGGTTGGATCTCCTTGCAGTCCAAGGGACTCTCAAGAGTCTTCTCCAACACCACAGTTCAAAAGCATCAATTCTTCAGCGCTCAGCCTTCTTCACAGTCCAACTCTCACATCCACACATAACCACAGGAAAAACCATAGCTTTGACTAGACGGACCTTAGTCGGCAAAGTAATGTCTCTGCTTTTGAATATACTGTCTAGGTTGGTTATAACTTTTCTTCCAAGGACTAAGCGTCTTTTAATTTCATGGCTGCAGTCACCATCTGCAGTGATTTTGGAGCCCAAAAATAAAGTCTGACACTGTTTCTCCATCTATTTCCCATGAAGTGATGGGACAAGATGCCATGATCTTCGTTTTCTGAATGTTGAGTTTTAAACCAACTTTTTCGCTTTCCTCTTTCACTTTCATCAAGGGGCTATTTAGTTCTTCTTCACTTTCTGCCATAAGGGTTGTATCATCTGCATATCTGAGGTTATTGATATTTCTCCCGGCAATCTTGATTCCAGCTTGTGCTTCTTCTAGTCCAGCATTTCTCATGATGTTCTCTGCATATAAGTTAAATAAACAAGGTGACAGTATACAGCCTTGACGTACTCCTTTTCCTATTTGGAACCAGTCTGTTGTTCCATGTCCAGTTCTAACTGTTGCTTCCTGACCTGCATACAGGTTTCTCAAGAGGCAGGTCAGGTGGTCTGGTATTCCCATCTCTTTCAGAATTTTCCACAGTTTATTGCGATCCACACAGTCAAAGATTTTGGCATAGTCAATCAAGCAGAAATAGATGCTTTTCTGGAACTCTCTTGTTTTTTTGATGATCCAGCGGATGTTGGCAGTTTGATCTCTGGTTCCTCTGCCTTTTCTAAAACCAGCTTGAACATCTGGGAGTTTACGGTTCACGTATTGCTGAAGCCTGGCTTGGAGAATTTGGAGCATTACTTTACTAGCATGTGAGATGAGTGCAATTGCGCAGTAGTTTGAGCATTCTTTGGCATTGCCTTTCTTTGGAATTGGAATGAAAACTGACCTTTTCTAGTCCTGTGGCCACTGCTGAGTTTTCCAAATGTGCTGGCATATTGAGTGCAGCACTTTCACAGCATCATCTTTCAGGATTTGAAACAGCTCAACTGGAATGACTGAGCACACACAGATGCAACTGTTAAAATTGTATGTATAAAGATGTTCATTGCACTCATTAACAGTAGTCCAAAATGGTAACACCAAAATGTCTAACAGTAGGAAAATGGTTAAATTAATAATAGTGTATTCATAAAATATAATTATCTTGCAAACATTAGAAGAAATTAAATAGCACAAGAAGAGTCATGTTACAAGGCAAATGTTAATTAAAAAGTGAATTCAAAAGTACAGATAAGCATTATCATGATAATCTTGATTTTATAAGCTAAAATATAAAAGAAACAAAACAGCAAGAAAAATATTGTTTAACACTTATGATTCTTTGAATCTATGGCTTTTGACCACCTATATTCAAGTTTGTTCTTGTTTTCTTATATGTGCCTAGAAATTATATTAAGTGAGGGGAAAAGAACTGCCGTTAATTTTTGGATATCTTAGTGAATTTATAGGATTTGGGTGCACTGTTTTATTGATGCTAATGAAAGTAGAATCAATATCTTAACCATAGATTAAATAAGTTCTTTAAAGGGCAATGGACATGAGTTTGAGCAAATTCCGGAAGACAGTTAAAGTCAGGGAAGCCTGGGGTGCTGCAGTCCATGGGGTTGCAAAGAGTCGGACCTGACTGAGCAACTGAACAACAACAAAAATGGCAAGGCTTTCCCAATCTCTATTCTCCATAGATAATTGATGTCCAAAAATTAAGCATCTTTATTTGACTTCTCCATGAATAAAATTCAACTACGCCTGGAGAAATATATATATATATATATATATGAGGCTGTGCTCACACACTGTTTAGAAGGAACCATGCTAGAACTCAGATAATGCTGTCATACCTTAACTGCAGTGTTCAGAAACAGGAAAGCATTTTTAACCTAATAAAAGACATTTTCTTTTTTCTTCTACAAGAAAATTTCTTTTAGCACTAATTGTAATGGAATATGGATCCCTTTGGCTTCCCAGCTGGCTCAGCTGGTAAAGAACACACTTGTCAATGCAGGAGTCCTAAAAGCTGTGGGTTTGATCCCTCGGTGGGGAAGATCCCCTGAAGGAGGGAATGGCTGCCTACTTCAGTATTCTTGCCTGGAGAATCCCATGGACAGAGGAGCCTGGCAGGTTACAGTCCATGGGGTTGCAAAGAGTCAGACATAACTGAGGCAACCTAGCATGTGAATGTGCATGGTAGCACCTTGTTTTGTGGAAAACTATTTGGTCAAATAATCTAGGCTACCGCATAACTATAATGATTCTAGAAAGTAAGATTTCTCAGTCAGCAATGTTAAATTCTTCATTCTAATCTAATGACCCAATTTGCTATATTCAGTTTCCTATACTGTGTTATGCTTCCCATGAAACAAAAACGTCTCCCACTAATGAGAAAATAGGAAAATAAAATGGGTGTATGTTATTTGCTTTTGATTTATGGGGTTATAATCTCCAGGTCAGTGACTAATTCTTTCATGACTTCTCAAAAATGGACAGGACATTTCAGAGCTCTTGGTAAATCTGTAATCATAGAATTGATTTTTGACAAGATTTGCTCTGTACAGCCAAGCTCTTACAAAGGGACAAGATAAACTTGTAAATCATTTATCCAAGCACCAAGGATTGTAACCATCTCCAAATTCTCATTTTCCAGATCTGAGGGACATAACTGGAAGCTACAGGGAAGCCTTGAGGAAAATGTTCATTTTCTAAAGAAGAATGACAGATGCTGAGGGCAGAGGTTGCAAGGAGAGAAACACCATCAGTCTAACTTTCTGTACCATATATCTTCACTAAAACATTAAGGTGTTACAAGATGTTTAATGACTTTCTATTCCCGAGGACACAAGGAAAGCATTTGTTTTTCACACTTAACAAAATATGGCTTGAGCAATTATGATGTAAGTCACACCCTGACAAAGTGAAATACTAAGTTCTGGAACCAAGTAAATGTGGTTGGCTTTCTGCCCATCTTCAGGGAAACATCATGTTGGCTCCGGTTGCAAATGAAGCACATTTTCTGTGGTGTAAACACTTAATTCCATGGCAAATCTGCCATGATACTTAAAAAAGAGAGAGCCAGTGTGGTTCACTAGATTATACATAGTCCTCCAACAGAATGTTTATTATGCCAGTGAAAAATGCCTAATCCCAAAAAAAAAGCCAAACGTTGAGACACATTTAAAATGATTATTGTATGCTAAATATACCCATTTTTTGTTTTAATTAATTATATCTTCACTGAAGACTGAATTATAATCATACCCATTTTACAGATCAAGATAGAAGAAAGTTGAAAGCGGCTTTTCACAATTTGTCTTGACAGAGTCAAGACAGATGCCTAAGTCAATGGTGCTCTAAACCACTTCTCTATCACCCCCAGTCAGCAAGAACTTCCTGTGGCAGGCTAACCAACTTATCTAAAATATTCTCTTTGGACACTGAATTAGACTAAATTGTTGTATTAGACATTGCATTAGAACATGTTAAGTATGCATTTTTGTTCTTGTACATTGAATAAAAATGACAAAGGAAGTTTTCTTAAAAAACAAAACTCCAATATTTTGCAGTTATTAAAAAATTGAAATTACTGGGCTTCCTAGGTGGCTCAGTGGTAAAGAATCCACCTGCCAATGCAGGAGACTCAGGTTTGATCCTTAATCCGGGAATATCCCACATGCCACAGAGCAACTAAGCCCAAGTGCCACAACTACTGAGTCTGCGTTCTGAAGCCTGGGAGCCAGAACTAATGAAGCCCTCATTCCAAGAGCCTGAGCTCTGCAAAAAGAAAAGCCTCTGCAACGAGAAGCCCACATTGCAACTAGAGAGTAGCCTGCTTCAACTAGAGAAAAGCCTGAGCAGAAACAAAGACCTTGCATAGCCAAAAAAAAAAAAAAAAAAAGATTACTATGGGCTTCAGTTGTATGTATACATACATACGTATATAAGTGTATGTTATATATTTTCTTTTTCAGATCCTTTGCCATTATGTGTTATTACAAGATATTGAGTAGAATTGTTGTTGTTCAGTTGCCAAGTTGTATTCAACTCTTTGCAACCCTGTGGACTGTAGTCCGCCAGACTCCTCTGTCCATGGAATTTCCCAAGCAGGAATACTGTAGTGGGTTGCCATTTCTTTCTCCAGGAGATCTTCCCAACCCAGGGATCAAACCTTTGTCTTCTGCACTGGTAGGTGGATTCTTTACCGCTGAGCAACCAGGGAAGCCTATTGAGTACAATACTCTGTGCTATATAGTAGGCCTCTGTTATTCATATGTTTTATATCTAGCAGCTTGCATGTGTTAATCCCAAACTCCTAATTTATCCCCTCCCCACCTCCTGCCTTGCTATTTGATGGTGTTCTTTGATGCACAAAGGTTTTGGTTTTGATGAAGTCTAAGTTATCTACTTTTACTTTATGGCTTATGCTTTTGGTGCTATATCTAAGAATCCATTGCCAGATATGAGATCATAGAATTTAACCCTATGTTTTCTTCTAAAAGTTTTATGGTTTGGTGGTTTAGTCACTAAGTCATGTCTGACTCTTGTGACTCCATGGACTGTAACCTGCCAAGCTCCTCTGTCCATGGAATTCTTCAGGCAAGAATATTGGAGTGAGTTACCATTTCCTTCTCCAAAAGTTTTATAGTTTTACCTTTTTAGTTTAGGTCTTTGATCAATTTTGAATTAATTTTTGTATATGGTGAGAAGTGAGGGTCCAGCTTCATTCTTTCGCATGTGACTATCTAGGTATTCCAGTACCATTGTTTGAAAAGATTATTCTTTCTTTTTGAATTGTCTTGACATCCTTGCCAAAAATAAGTTGACAATAGACACATTGATTTATTTCTTGACTCTCAATTCTATTCCACTGATTTATATATATATCTGTCACTATACAATGTCAGTACTGAAGTTTTTCAAAGAATAAAACTTTATAAATATTTGTGATTGTCACAGTCCAGGATCTCACAATTCCAATATTTTTAATAAAAATTACCTAGCCTTGAGATTGGCAAATTATTTGGCTCAAATAACCCAACTACCTATTAAGACTTACACTATATCAGTAGTGAACTGTTAAAAAAGTTGTCCGCTATCTACTATGTTTAGGATGAAAATTTATATGACAAAAATAAGTCACATTTTCTGATCTGACCGTGCTTTTTAAAATGAAAACCTCAAAATAAAGTATATTACAGAATTTTGGAACTGAAAAAACAAACCAATCTAGGCCAACCTACTTGTGTTTGTTTTACAGGTTACAAATTAAACCTTAGCTCTTTTCATAATAAAGATGTCACCTTTCCCAAACTATGACCTATAAAGCATCTCCTTCATTAAATTTATTTGCAAACTAGAAATAATTCAGGTGTTTTGACAGACTGTGTACCTCTCCAAAGGGAACAAACAATTATTGGTGTGCACAGAGCTTAATCAACGTCACTTTTGTAGTCAAGACTTGTCACACAGAGGTTGTGTCAGTAAATATTTAGATGAAAGAATTTTGCATTTGCCTTCTGGATACTTGGCATTATGTAGACTCAAAAAAAAATCTTATTAGTAAAGATTACTTTAAAATGGAAACACTGAGAGAACATCATGTTTTGAAACAAAATACTGAAGAAATCAACTAATAAATCATGGAATGATTGATTCGGAAATAGTTTTGTATCCTACATATCTTATATATTTAAATTTTGTTAATATAATTAATGTAGATTCATAGTGTGTTACGTTACAGGAATGTGGCTTTATTGATGTTTAATAAAACTTCAAGCACTCTGTTAAGGACTGAACTGTGTCTCCTCAAAATCCATGTGTTGAAGCCATAACCTGCAATGTGACTATATCTAATGACAGGGCTTGTGAGGAGGTGACTGATACAGGTTAAATGAGGTGGAGCCCTAGTCCAGTAGGGCTAGTATCCTTCTAAGAAGAAGAGCAGGCACTAGAGCTCTCTTTCCACCATGTGGGGACAGTCGAGCCAAAAGACAGCCATCAGAGAGACAGGAATGGAGTCCTCACCAGAAATTAAATCAGCCAACAACAAGATATGGACTTCCCTGCCTCCTGACTGGCAGAAATACATTCCTGTTAAAGTCACTCAGTCTTATGGCAGTTTTCTACGGCAGTCCAAGCTCATTAACACGTGCTTACTGCTGAAAATCAGTCCATACGATTTCTTGGGATTGGACCCTAGCATGGCAGTTCACACTGTGTATACAACTGTTTTTCACTGAAGTTACACATAAAAGGATTATAAGAAGATGTAAGAGGTATAAATCTGAAAGGGATTCTCCCAACCACTATAGAAAATCATCACGTCACTTAGAGAATAAATGCTTTCACATTAGATGAATACCAAGCTTGGTCTCTTAAGATGAGTAAGGAGATTCAATCCATACCACATTTTTAATAGCAAAGAAACAGATTACTCCCTAATGGAAATCTTTCTGGAAGAAGGAGAGGGATAAGACAAAGATTAAGGAAGAGAAGACTAGGAAGAAGTAGAAGAGAAGGAGGAGACCAAGAGAGAAAGGAGAGAAAACAAATAAAGCAAATAACTTTGTTTCCTGTTCGTTCATTTGTAAATATCAGGGGGCTATACCTTGGAAAAAGTTTAAAAGTATGTTGAATATTTAATCAGAAATAGAAAAGCTAATTCAATAATATTAATGTTGTGTATACACTTAGGCTAAGAACTTAAATGTTTTACATGAGATCATGCATGGTTGAAATAAAAGAGCCCCAAGAAGGATGCTATTTCTGGAACTTCTATAATGTACTTGCATGAGTGTAAACCAAGGAAGAATCTTAATAATCAAAACTCTGGGAACTAAACGCCATTTAAAAGTTCTTTAAAATATCAAAGAATTTAAATTCTCAGCCAAGTTGTCCTTAAAAGGAATTTAAGACTGTATAGGCCAGTTGAATAAAGCTATCCTATATACATTCCTTAAAAGCTTAATTCATTTATGTGTTAATCCATCTGCTTACCAATTGTTCTGGGAGACTTTGGTTAAATTCGCCCTCAGAGACCTGACTCCTCTAATACCCAATGAGTGAGAAACATTATATTCCTCTGTGAGAAAAAACCAGGATTAACAAATGGGATCTGTAATTGCATTAAAGTTTCATTAACACATTTCCAGAGGACATTAAAGCGTACGCTACTTGTGATAGAACTTATGGTTCTTTAAAATGCCCACTAGAACTCTTTCGGTGTCCACCAGAGGGGCTGGCTCCTTGAGCTCATCTCCAAGGAGGTTAGAAAATTCTGACAGGTTGACTTAGACCTCATCATTCTGCCAAGAGGAGGTAATCAATGTTGGTAATACCTTCCTGTTTTGAAGCAGTTTCTAGTTGTTCCTTGTGAGCATGACTCTATGGTTTTAGGACAAACCCTTCTGTTTGCCTCCTTTCCCCTGAAAATTACAAAATGGAAAGTGCAAAGGTCACAGACATTGAAGGAGCAGAGGAGAATGGGAAGTCAGAAGAAACCACACCAGTAGAGGCCAGAATCCAGAGCAGATATCACCAGAAAGTGGTTTAATATTGGTTTTGGTGGAGAATAAAGGAGCACTATGGGCTTGCCAGGTGGTGCTTGTGGTAAAGAACCCTCTTGCCAATGCAGGAGATGTAAGACACGGGTTTAATCCCTGGGTTGGGAAGATCCCCTGGAGAAGGGCATAGCAACACTCTCCAATATTTTTGCCTGAGAATCCCATGGACAGAGGAGCCTGGTGGGCTACATGGTGGGTGTCCATGGGGTTGCAAAGAGTCAGACACGACTGAAGCATGCACACACACACACACAGGAGCACTAGAAGACTAACTGTTCCCTGATTCTTATGTCTAAAAATTCCTCTATCATTATTACACAGATTTCAAATTAAGCCTAATACAGAGAAGTTTGACCCCGTTGATTTTCACAAGGTCTTAAAACCACCATCCATTTGTTCACTTATATTGTATACTAATACAAACACACATTGATAACCTAAGTGCCAGGCTTTACTATGCTCCTTAAAATACTTAAACTGGTAACATCATATTATATTTAGATCACGGAGATTGAGATTTGGACTGACTTATTGTGCAATATTTCTTATTATTTTTGAAGATGATATCAACTTTAGAGTAATTTAAACAGTGTTACAGTTTTCATTTGTACAGTCTAACATCCCAAGCCTTGCTCCCACCTATATTTTCAGATTCTGTGATCAAACTTTGCTTAACGAACTTCAGGAAACAAGAAAGAAGATTCTCTTAAAACTTGCTGGGTCTTAGAATAAAATGCTCACAATGGAAAGCCAGATGGCCGGCAAGATCCAGCTCATAAAGGTTTACCCTCAGGCCCGTTGCTTGGTGGCAGTCTCTGGTAATAGGCGCCTCCATCTCTGCTGTTCCTGGAGGGCTAGGTGGCAACGACCTTAAGCCTTCTGAGATAAGAACATTTGCTTTTTTCTTGAGAAAGTTCTACGGGTCAAGTGATGGCAGGAGTAGAATGGAGGCAGCCTCTGATAATCCAGGGCAACATAATCTTGAGCTGGAATCAAGGTCTGTGCATATATCCTATGCGCCGGACACAGATGTGTTCCCAGGGGTAATGTTCTCTGTCTCTTATTCAGTGTGCTAGTGAAAGTGAAGTTGCTCAGTCATGTCTGACTCCTTGCGACCCCAATGGATTGTAGCCTATCAGGCTTCTCTGTCCATGGGATTTTCCAGGCAAGAGTGCTGGAGTGGATTGCCATTTCCTTCTCCAGGGATCTTCCCAACCCAGGAATCAACCCGGGTCTCCCGCACTGCAGGCAGACGGCTTTACCGTCTGAGCCACCAGGGAAGCCATTCAGCGTGCTAAGGAGACAGAATATAGTCTAGAGAAAGCTTCATGTCCAGCTTTGTTGGACCAGACTGTAATCAGCTGAAAAGCTTCTGTCTAGATCTCTGCTTCTAAATCAGAAGCCATCTGTGAAGGCAGAGGGCCTTAGTGTGAATCTAAGTTCATCACACTATTGGGTTGGCCAAAAGGTTCCTTTGGGTTTTTCTATGTGAACTTATGGAAAAGCCCAAATGAGTTTTTGGCTGACCCAATCATTATCTGGGCCTCAGTTCTGTCATGTGTCAGTTGGAGGAGATTAGCATCCGCCTCCCAGGTTTGCTATGAACATAAAATGGTAGAAGACAAGCCTCAAAGGTAACAGTATGTGGTGGGTGCTTAGGAAGGCATGCTGAATCTGAAATCTGGTAGCTGCTCTCTCCACCGAAGAGTATCCCTCTCTTTATTTTGGCTTTGTGTCTCTTCTTACCTCCAGCAAATCTTTAGCAAAATTACTAACGTCTCAAGCTTAGTTTTCTCCTTTGTAATCTGAATCACAGGAAAAGACAGAATTATACAAACATACAAAGGGCTTTCTCTGTGTGATTCTCAAAATAAAATATATGACTCTCAAAAGCAAACTCTTAAAAAAATTCCATTTTTAACTATACTTTGAACACGTGCATTTCCTCTGCCTACACCTCCCACAAATTTCTGACGCCAACTAGAAGGTAGTTCAAATCTGGTAAAGTTGACTGAAGCCTTCCAATCTTTCTCCTAATTTTGGGGGTTGGGATCACGGTCAGGACAGGACATGAGGTAGGAAGTGTTACCAGAATGGATTAGTGCAATGAAAAGGATAAAAGCTGACTGAACAATCATAAATGGACAAGACTTGGTGTCCTCACTTCTAAATTAGGGGTTAAATGCCTAATCATATGAGAGATGTGAGAACTGAAATAGATAATTCATGAAAGCTGCCTAACACAGTGCCAGATACATAGTATGTGTTCAAGTCAGTTATTTTCACTCCCTAAATTCAGAGATTTGCCCATCTTGAGTTCCCATAGCCTTCTCTTTTCCATGCATTATGTCATGATTTGCAGAATAACAGAACAGACATCCTCTCCCTGGTCCTAAAGGACAAGGACTCTGTCTGATTCCTCAGCACATTCCAGAGAGCTAACCCAGTCATGAAAAACATTTACTTATGGAATGAATAGGACATCCCATATAATTCACAGAGGACTGTGTAGGATTTTGAGAAAGCTAATTCTATTTGCCAGTTATCAGTATTAGACTGTAAAGGCAAATGTACCAGAGAGCAGGAATATTAGTTAAGAGGAAAGGGAAGGATTTTCTATCTGGTTTTGCAGCCAGCAGGGCAGGAGGTTGTGCTGGGAGCAGATCAAAGACTGTCTCTTTCCTAGGAAGCTCACTGAAGACTGAGGCTCTCTACTGTAGAAATGAAACTTAAGTCTTCCAGTTGAAGGGAGCGTGCTTGCATGCTCAGTCACTTCAGCTGTGTCTGACTCTGCAACCCTGTGGACTGTAGCCCGCCAGGCAAGAATACTGGAGTGGGTTGCCATGCTTTCCTCCAGAGGATCTTCTTGATCCAGGGATAGAACCCGTGTCTCTTGCATCTTGCAATGGGGGAAGCCCCACTGAAGGGAGAAGGTGCTTGCATATTCCAGTACTCCTTGGAGCCCAGGGAGAATGTGGACCCTTTCAAAAGGCATAAGAGAAAGGAAAGTATTATGTCTGTTATAAATATTGGCAAGTAGTGGGATATTACCAACTTTTCAGTTAAAGGATTACAACACTGGGAGATATTCTGGTAAAGTAATGTACTCCGAAGTGACTGTCATATGAAGAAAACACAGATTTCTGCTTGCTAATGTCTAACACATAGACTGTGATTAAAATCACTAGATAAACTTTCAGCCAAATTACTATTTTGTTAAATAGAAACCACAAGGGATGTAGTGAGTAGAAATGGTTGCCTCATTTTCTGCTCTAACACTGTCGAATATGGAGGGATATATTCTCCTCCAAGACAGAAACCTGATGAACTACAGTGAAATGCGCCTCTAGACTCTTACTGAAATAGCACTTAAAAAAAAATTCTATAGCAGAGCTTTCAGAATTTAAACAATCATGACTGTATTTGAAAGGCGTGAGGAAATGAGACTACTGTTCATGGGGCTGGAGGAATTGATCCCCTGTAGCAAGTTTGGCAGGAGTGTCTCTTGTATAACAGAGACTTTATCAAATAATTCCAGGTTTATGCTGGGCTTGGTGCAGTGTTGGCCACATAACAAGTGTTAAATAAAATAATAGCGACATGTGACATGGGAGCCTGATTCTCTCATTCTTACTGCTAAACCCACATACCAGATGGTTATACACACCCGTAATCAAGTGCAGAGCCGTGTGGGCTGGGGGCTGGCGTGGAGCTCTGAGTCAGACCGGCTGCCTTTTTCTCCCTTTTGTGGAAGAGCTTCACGACCTCCACAAACAGTTATTAGGAGCCATGCTGGGGTCCTTGAGAGCTCATAGAGCCTTGTGCTGTGCTGTGCTTAGTCCCTCAGTCATGTCTGGTTCTTCTGTGACCCCATGAACTGTAGCCTGCTCCTCTGTCCATGGCATTTCTCAGGCAAGACGACCGGAGTGGGTTGTCATTTCCTTCTCCAGGAGATCTTTCCAACCCAGGGATCAAATGTGAATTTCCTGTGTTTCCTGCATTGCAGGCAGATTCTTTACCGTGGGAGCCACTGGGGAAGCTTTGGATGGGTTCAGACAATTTCTGAGTGAGGCCAATTTCCCTCAGCTATGCACAGAATATCTTATCAGTACCTCTTACCATTGAGAAGCAGCTTCCTATTAAGATATGTAGCCACCCTGGCTGGGACAAGTACAACTGATTGTTTATGAGTACTTGAAAATATTAGCTCTCTAAAAAACTCAACCTTGAGGACGCTGCTGCTGCTGCTGCTGCTAAGTCACTTCAGTCATGTCCGATTCTGTGTGACCCCATAGACGGCAGCCAACCAGGCTCCCCACTACCCTGAATGAAATAAATCTGCTATGAAAGGACAAACACTAAATGATTCCACTAATATGAAGTCCCCAGAATAGTCAAATTCATAGAGACATAGAGTAGGACGGTGGCTGCCAGAAGCTGGGGAAGGAGCAATGCGGAGTTATTGCTGAATGGATGCAGTTTCAGTTTTACAAAATGAAAAGAGTTTTGTGGATGGATGGTGGTGATGGCTGCCCAACAGTGTGAATGTTCTAATGCCACTAAAGAAAGTGAAAGCGAAAGTTGCTCAGCTGTGTCTCTTTGTGACCCCACGGAGTATACAGTCCATGGAATTCTCCAGGCCAGAATACTGGAGTGGGTAGCCTTTCCCTTCTCCAGGGGTTCTTCCTAACCCAGGAATCGAACCCAGGTCTCCTGCATTGCAGGTAGCTTCTTCACCAGCTGAGCCACAAGGGAAGCCCTAACGCCACTGAACTGTACACTTAAAAATGGCTAGAATGATAAACTTTATTGTGTGTATTTTGCCACAATTTAACAAAATATAAAGACATATAAATTAAATTGAAAGATTCACTGACATAGAAAACACATTTATGGTTAGGGAAAAGGGAAAAGGCAAAGGGAAAAGGCAAATTATTATTGTTCAGTCACTAAACTGTATCCAACTCTTTGCGACCCCATGGACTGCAGCACAGCAGGCTTCCCTGTCCTTCACCAACCCCTGGAGTTTGCTCAAACTCATGTCCATTGAGTCAGTAATGCCATTCAACCATCTTGTCCTCTATCTCCCCGTTCTCCTCCTGTCCTTAATTTTTCCCAGCATTGGGGTCTTTTTCAATGAGTGGGTGCTTCACATCAGGTGGCCAAAGTATCACAGAGAGAAAATTAGGAATTTGAGATTAACAGATACACACTACTATGTACAAAGTGGATGAGCAACAAGGGCCTACTGAATAGCACAAGGAGCTATGTTCAATGTCTCGCAATAACCTATAATGGAAAAGAATCTGAAATTTATATAGAGAGCTGAATCACTTTGCTATATGCCTGAAACATTGTAAATCAGCTATACTTCAATTAAAATAAATATAAAAAGATATATACATATAAATAAAAATCTAATAAGCATTTATTTCCTCTGAGGGTCAGTGAAAACCATAGAGATGTTCCTTCTATCATAAAAAGCCGGCAGAGGCATATTGGAAGCAGTTAAGAGGCAGTCCTTCACAACACTCTTTTTGTGTGGGAGCTGATTCTCCCTAGAGCGAGTCCTTCTAGGTCAATGTGATACCATCTTCATCTTTGTGTGGCTCAAAATATGAGGTTCACAGTGTCCCTGGTTTTATATTACTAAGATAACCCAAATGCTAAGTGGACTCTTCAGTTCTACCAAAATTTAATTAAAAAAAAATTCAGATTGCTTCTAAAGCAACTGAATTCAGTGGGAGGAAAAATGCATTTCTCTTTGAAATTTGAAGTTATATAAGTCAAACTTCAAAGAACACTAGCACATTCTTTCATGCTGCATATATATATATATATATATATATTTTTTTTTTTTTTTTTTTTGGTGGAGGGGAGCTGAAGAGCTCAAACCTTTGCTGCTCTGACCTAATGTTTCACTGAAACTATATAGCCTGGGAAATCAGACTTCACACTGGACCAACCTCTGCCATGTGCTGGGTATTGACTCACCAGAGAGCAGCCTGGTCAATAATTACCTGAAAGAAAATGCTAGTTTGATTTAAAAATGAAGCTCATGTTTTCATGATCAAAGCAACTTCTCAGAAAGAAGCGTACCCTCACACTGATTTTACTCCTAAATGGAGATGCAGAAGGCTCCTGAAACCCTCCTCACTTGACTTTCACGTGAGGCTGCTTCTGCTACATTTATAAGTCTCTGTCGTGTAGTCATGTCCAACTGTTTGCGACCCCATGGACTGTAGTCCACCAGGCTCCTCTGTCCATGGGATTCTCCAGGCAAGAATACTGAAGTGGGTTGTCATGCCCTCCTCTAGGGAATCTTCCCAACCCAGGGATTGAACCTAGGTCTCCCACATTGCAGGCGGATTCCTTACTGTCTTTAGCCACCAGGGAAACCCTTTTAAGTCTCTACCAGGCAATAAAGAGGAATGTTATGGAGTATTTTGTGTCTTCAGGGTCTTGTCTTCCCAGTAATACTCGAAGTTTCTTGCACAGAGAGTATCATATTTTGTTAGTAAAGTTGGGTCAGAGCCTATACTGGACACATTACCCAATACTACACAAGCTATTACCCAGTACTTTCTGGATGAAATGTGGTTGCAATTCATAATCAAGTGATTGGATCACTTGATTGTTTATTGAAGTGGATCTTAATGCAAACACAACTTTCCTCTTCATTGACAACCTTACCTGCAAAATTCACTTTACATGCTCTAAACTCAACTAAGTGGGGACAGAAGAAGTGGTTGTAGGCCATCCTCTGAATCAGTGATTTACATGATAGATTGTTCATTTGCTTATCTCTTTGTTCATCTACTTAAAAAAATGTTTTCTATTGCAGTAAAATACACATATACGTAACATTTACCATCTTCACCATTTTTAAGTGTGCATTTACCATCTTAACCATTTTTAGGTGTGCAACTGAGAGGCGTTAAACACATCCATCATGCTGTGCAGCCAACACCAACATCCATGCACAGAACTCTTTTCATCTTGCAAAAGTGAAACTATGTACCCATCGAACAATACCTCCTCCCATCCCCAATATCCCCCAGCCTCTGGCAACCACAATTCTACTTTCTGTCTCTATGACTGTAACTATTCTAAGTACTTCATGTAAGTGGAATGCAGTTTTTTCTTTTGTAACTGACCTTTAATGTAGAAAATGTCCTCAGGTTTCATCCATATTGTAACATACAAAGGAAACAGAATTTCCTTCCTTTTAAAGGCTGAATAATATTCCATTATATGTATATACCACATTTTGCTTATCCATTCTTCTGTTGATGGGACATTTGGGTTGCTTCCATGTTTTTGCTATTATGAATAATATTGCTATGAACTTGAATGTGTGTTTATCTACTTTTTAGCTCAACAAAGCCCATAGTAACAATTCATCTGGAGGCATGAACACCATAAGAGGATTTGTAAAAGCAAAAGGATTCATGAACTACTTCAGCCACTAGCAAATATCCCTCAAGCCATCTGTTTAAGCTAGTTCTAAACTCCATTCCATTATGTGGAAAATAAAGTAGAATCTCCATGTTACTTGGTTAAAAGTCACTCAAGGGTTCCACACTGCTCAACTGTTTTAGGATCACTGAAATGCTTACTAGAAGGATCTTTGTGTCCATCAGAACCACTTGAGGCTCTTGATAAAAATACTGATGCATAGATTCCATGCCCAGAGATTCTGATTTAACTGGCCAGTGGGTAGGCATCAGTAGTTTTCAAAGTTTTATAGGTAACTAATGTGTAGCCAGAGTTGACAATCACTGATACAGCTTAACCCTCCTCCTCACTCCCATTGTGAGAGAGAAGGGGAACGATTTACTGAAAGTAATACAGAAATTGGTGGAATGATACACACAGGAATTTTAAAATCCTAAATCTAGTACTCTAAACCTCTTGAAACTCCTTTATACAGTACTCTGCCTTCAACTCTGATCTTTACAAAGTGCGAACACATCAGATACTATCAAGTGGATGACTTTTATCCAACCAAGAAAGATTTAAATTGAGGTTAAAGCCAAACTGGCAAATTTATTTTAGTTTTCATTTCAGTATCTGAATGGTGATGAAGCCAAAAGATGAAAGGATTCTACCTATTACCGGAAATCTGCCAAAGGGAGACCAAGTCTGTGTGTGCTTCAAGGTATGATATACCCCTAAAAGAGGCTCATCAGAGACAATGCTTAAAGCAGAGGAGAAAACAGAAATGAAACAACAGGAGAGAGATTAAAGATGATTATATGCTGTTGTCAAAGTCAAGTAATGGAAATCTAAGAGGACATACAAATGCCCAGGAAACATTTGAAAAGAGCCTCAGTCTTACCAGTGGTCAGGAAGCTGAAAATTAAACCACAGCTTGATTTATCAGATTAGGAAAAGTGAAAAATGGATAACATGCAGGGTTGGCAAACTTATGGGGAAAAGGGAACCCAAGGCATTTGGGACATGTGTTGCTTCCAAACAGCCTCTGAGGAGGAATGTATAAAGGTTCTGGCAAGGAAGTCTTTGGGAAAGATTCACTGCTCTTCATTAACTCCGTTATTTTGCCTTCCACTCAGACCCTCGACAAAGAGAATATCAAGGAGGGAGTTCCTAGCTTTGGATCAGTCTTCTGTTGCTTTTCCCATGCTTCAGATACAGGAGACTTAAATTCCTATTTCCAACTTAAGTGAGTTTGAATCCATTTTTCTATGTGCTGTTGACAAGTCCACATTAATACAGAAAGTAAGCTCTGCATGTCAAAGTTTCTTAGGTTGACTGGGTTGCTGGGGCGTATTTTCCAATGAATCCACTGAAGCTCTGATTTTCTTCCTCAATCTCCTTGAAGCAAAATTTCTGTACACAAAGTACCTAATTCTTGCCTTAGGTCTGCCGAGTGTGTATGGATCACCTCCTGGGAAGCTCAGCAGTATTTGGGTTACTCTTCCTCCCATGCGACTTGCATGCATCCAGAGCCCACTCCAGCAACGGATCTGTGTTCTCAACTGCAGACAGCAATGCTCACCCACTCCCAACCCTGGATTCCTCGTCACCAGGTAGCAAGTCTTCAGGTTCTGTGCTCCTGGGTGGTAACCTTTTCACCAGCTCAGTTGCAGGCTGTGCGTCTCACATTATTTCTTGAGTACTTGCTGGTACCAGGCTAGCACTTCATTCTCTCATATTTGCATTTTAACTTCCAGCAATCCAGTAAGGTAATTATTATTTTTATTCCTATTTACATATGGGAAAGATGAGGTTTAGAGAGTTCAAATGTCTTTCGTGAGGACACGTAGCTTGTAACTGGCAGAACAGTGTCACCTGCATGTAAATGAGTTTTGAGGAGTGAAAACATTCTTCCACCAGCTTCCTCTTTTAGGAGACAGTGTCTGAACACATCCCTGAGGTACCAGCTTATGTATGGGATGCTGACCCCAGGCTGCTGACTCCAATGACTAAGCCGAAATCCCTGCGCTACATTCGCTGAAGGAAGAGGCCTCTGCTGCCACTGCTACCCCCTGCTGGAACCTGGTCTCTCTGCCAAGCTGAAGTCAGGGGCCATGCCACGCCTGTCCCTGGTGCTCTATCGAGGATCCATTGCACCCTCTCTTTCTTCCGGGAAAATGGTCAAAACCTCAGGAGTCTGCCCCCAGTATATCTGCTGAAATTGGGACCCTAAAGGCCAGCTATCAGTTCCCCTATATCCCTTTGGGAAGAAAAGAGAACAACCCCCTTCCTACTGCTGCTGCTGCTAAGTCGCTTCAGTCGTGTCTGACCCTGTGTGACCCCATAGACGGCAGCCCACCAGGCTCCCCCGTCCCTGGGATTCTCCAGGCAAGAACACTGGAGAGGGTTGCCATTTCCTTCTCCTAATGCATGAAAGGAAAAGTCAAAGTGAAGTTGCTCAGTCGTATTCAACTCTTAGCGACCCCATGGACTGTAGCCTACCAAGCTCCTCCGTCCATGGGGTTTTCCAGGCAAGAGTACTGGAGTGGGGTGCCATTGCCTTCTCTGTCCTTCCTCCTAGAGCAGAATATTTGCAATCCTGTCCCACAGACTGTCCCAGAAAAGCAGGCAATGTTCCATAGAGACGAGCAAGACTTGGACTCCACGAAGATCCCCAGCCTCCAGGGAGAGGGTTGGGGGTGGAAAGGGATAGTTAGGAAGTTTGGGATGGACATGTACACACTGCTATATGTAAAATGGATAATAAACAAAGATCTACTGTACAGAATATGGAACTCTGCTCAGTGTTACATGGCAGCCCGAATGGGAGGGGAATCTGAGGGAGAATGGACACATGTATATGAAGGGCTGAGTCCCTTTGCTGTTCACAGGAAACCAGCACAACGTTCAGAGAAGGCGATGGCACCCCACTGCAGCACTCTTGCCTGGAAAATCCCATGGATGGAGGAGCCTGGTGGGCTGCAATCCACAGGGTTGCTGAGAGTTGGACACGATTCAGTGACATCACTTCCACTTTTCATTTTCATGCATTGGAAAAGGAAATGGCAACCCACTCCTTTGACTCCTGGCATGGGCATTCACCAATCAGAACTTCAGGAATCTCTCATGAATATGAATCAACAGTGAAGACTTGATCATCAAGACTGATGGCATCCCCTTCTTCCCACTGACCTCAGACAAAGAATTTGTGTACGCTGTGTATAGAAATGTTGCTTTAAGGAGATTAAGAAAGGAAATCAGAACTTCAATGGATTCATTGGAAGATATTCCCAGGCAGCCCAGCCACCTTAAGACAATTTTACAGCATGAAGTGCTTGCTTTCTGTTCATGTGGACTCATCATTAGCAAGTGGCAGAAATGGATTCAAATTCACTACAGCTGGAAATAGGAATTTACAGTCTGTATCTGAACCTTGGAAAAATCCATGAAGACTGATCCAAGGCCAGGAACCCCACTGGGATTCTCTTGTCTTTGCCTATCTCTGCAGGCTGGCTTCACTGCACAACTTTAGAGGTGCCAGTGGAGAACTTGAGTGGAGAAGAGGAATGAGCATGGAAAACAGCATCTCAAACTCACATTCCCTCCCATCTGAGATCAACATGGAGAAAGTCTTCCCAGCAGCAAATCCTGCAGAAGGATTCAAACTGTCGTCTTCTGGATCCCATCACCATTTCTGAGAGCTGCAGTGGGCTTTGTTACCATAAGAAATAGAAAGAAGTGCTGGGCAGAAAATGAAAAATGGCCATTACAGTATAATGAAAATGTGTTTGTAAGATTTACATTTGTTTTGGTTTTCACCAATTTTAGTTTTTAAAAAATAGTTTAGTTTCCCAAAGACAGAATCCTAACTAATAAAATTGTAACCATTGGAAATTAGGTCTTAACTTATTCATAATTTTTTCCTTTATTCCATTTGTTACTGTTTTTATGCTTATTGTATGATCATTTGATAACTGCTTGTCTGCCTAACTGGAATGTAAACTTCATGAAGACAGGGATATTTTCTTATTCACCGTGATTTTCATAGCACTTAGAACATTCCTGGCATACAGCTGGCATCCAACATATCCTGTGAAGGTCTGAATAAAGAATCAACTCAACCTTTTCTAGGCTCAATGTAAGTCACCACCAGATGATTCCAAAGTTAGCTGAAGAATCATAGGTTAGGAATCAATGACAGAAAGAAAGAGGAAGTGAGATGAATACCTGGGATTAGAAGATCCAACTAGCCTCACTATTTATGGTCTGACAGGAAACTCCCAGAACAGAAACACGATAATACTGAAAAACAATGATCTGATGAGCAAAAAATTAAAAATTTAAGGTGGTCATAAAAGAAAAAGATTCAAAATTCTGGCTAATTCTGAAAATTTTAAACTTTACAGAAAAAGCTAATATTTATAACATGGCTAATATTTATAACATGTGAAACCCGAATTTGCCTTAAGAAACCTACCACCTATCATTATATTTCTATTTGATCCAATTTTTGGATGGAAATACCATCAAGCCAGACATCCAGAGAGATCTCATTACTGGCCTGTGTTTAATGGAGCAACACACTCATGAAAACACACCACTTGGGTACTTCACTGGGTTGTGCTAAAAATTATAGCCTTTCAAAGATTCTTGAATCCACATGCTCTTGCCCTATGTACACTTTAATAAAACATTTTAATAAAATGCAACTGTTTGAGTTTCTGTTAATTAAGCTTACAGCTTCTGGAGGCCAGGACTTCCTGTGCTGAGGTCAGCCCAGGACACTGGCACTCAGTGTGGTTGCTAACATGCAGAGAGAAGCATGGTAAGACAGGTGGAGAATGAGGAATTTTGAGGCTGATAGGTACTCTGATAGGTCAGAGGAGGGGCCCAGTGATATTGCGATTTATAATAGGAAATACACCATTTGGCTTTTTTCCCCATCCCTGATACAGGGCTCCTAAAACCCTTGCAAATTCATAAGTGATAGGCACACTAGGGGGTCTTTATTTCTAATGAGTTGACTCTGGGTGGCTCCTGAATGGAGACTGGTCACCAGGAAGAGCAAGCCATGAGTAGGTTTGAATTTCCAGCCCACCCCACCACTTCTCTAGAGAGGGAAGCAGGGCTGGAAGTGGAGTTAATCATTGATCTTGTTATGTGAGGAAGCCTCCACAATAGAAAAGCCTACTCATATAAAAATAGTAGGGGGCTTGAAGAGCTTCCAGATGAGCATGTAAAGATGAGGAGGAGAGTTGGCAGCCTTGGAGAGGGCATGGAAAGTCTGTGCTCTTTCTCCATATCTTGCCCTAAGCATTTCTTCCATTGGGCTTTTCCTGAGTTATATCCTTTTATAATAAACTGGTGATCTAGCAACTAAAGTGTGTCTCTGAGTTCTGTAAGCCACTTTAGCAAATTAATCAAATCCAAGCAAATTAATCGAATCCAAGCAAATCAGTCGAATCCAAGGAGAGGGTAGTTGGAATCCCAATCGACAGTCGATGCTTCAGAAGCCCAGCTGACAACCTGGACCTGTAATTGGCATCTGGAGAAGATGAGTGGGAGGTGGGCGGGGGGGTGGCAGTCTTGTAGGACTGAGCCCTTAGCTGTGGGGTCTGATGCTATCTCCAAGGAAACAGTGTCAGAATTGAGTTGTAGGACCTCCAGAGGGTGACTGAGAATTGCCTGGTGGTGTGGGCTTCCCAGGTGGCACTTGTGGTAAAGAATCTGCCTGGCAGTGCAGGAGGCTTAGAGATGTGGGTTCGATCCCTGGGTTGGGACGATCCCCTGGAGGACAGCATGGCACCCACTCAAGTATTCTTGCCTGGAGAAGCCCATGGATAGAGGAGCCTAGCTAGTTACAGTCCATAGGGTTGAAAAGGGTTGGACCTGAGGAAGCAACTTAGCACACACACAAAGGCACACATGGGAAACCCCATCCCACGTTGGAATTGATACTAGAATCACCTTAGGCCCCCATCACCCTCCAGCTAGAGACTCATACAGAGGGGGAGGGCACAGTGATTGACTCATGTGACTCCCTGGCGGGGCAGTTCCATGCTTCCCTCCAAGGAACTGGGATGACAATCAGCGTGGACACAGGTGAGTTCAGGGCCAGCATTTTGCTGATGCTTTGTCACCTTGCCTGACCTCAAACACCAGTTGAGAGGGCTGGCCAAGACAGTGTCCCATGTGATTCCACTTTCCATCCCACTATGCAACACCTCCATAAGTCAAGGTATGTTCAACACAAGATTACCTCGCGATGAAAGACTTAATTCCATGAACAGGAAAAAAGTATGCAGTAAGGAGAAATGTGAGCAATTTATCTGATAAAAGAGTTCTTGACTTTAGAAAGAGAAAATGGAAAAGCACCAATTCTTCCGCATCAGCAATAAAATGGTCTTTGGGGCAGCAAAGCAGAAAGAGCTCAGACCATGCGGCAAAGCAGTTACCTTGAGTGATGGGCCTGGTGCACACAGCTCAGTGGCGTTTCTGGTGGGTTGCCCTCTGGTTCCTCTCTCCGTCTGTAAAAGAATGAAAGGTTATCTAAGTTCTCATTCAGGTTTAATTTTCTAAGTTTTCAGTTAAAAATTATAAAACTTGCTAACTGTATCATTGTTAAGATGTTTTTCTACTCTTTAAGGGATGACACAGGAGTATTTCCCAACATTGATGAGGGAATGAGATGACTATAGATTGTACTTGTCTCATTAAAGCAACAACTCATAGTGTGGTTTTTCAAAAGACACCTGGACTCTGTTGCTCTTTCAATCACTTGTACAGCACTCACTTTTCCCTTGTGACCTTTATTCCTCCAGAAGCAGTTTTAGAGCTGCTTCTTATGAGAACCTTTTAAAGGTGAAAAATATTCTTGGATAAATCTGACTAAAGCATGACAAGATTGGGCTTCCCTTGTGGCTTAGTGATAAAAGAATCTGCCAGCCAGTGCAGGACACAGGGTTAGATCCTTGGGTGGGGAAGATCCCCTGGACAATGGCAACCCACTCCAGTATTCTTGCCTGGGAAATCCCATGAACAGAGGGAGACTGGTGGGCTACAGCCCATGGGGTTGTTAAAAAGTCAGACATGACAGCGAATAAAACGGCAATAATGATCGACAAAATCAGTTTTTAAATTTAGTGTTGAGCAGTGGTCTCCATCACCTTTGCATATAATCATATTAGCATCCCAGCGTATCTTATTTTCTTTTTCATTCCCAAGTCATAGTTACCCCAGACCCCAGGCTCCTCCCACCAAGCTTAGCTCTGCCCATTGCACATGCACAACGCATATTGCTTCCACACTCCAATGTCTTTATCCTGACTGTAGGATAAAGTCTAAAGATTTCACTCAACCCTGGAGTCCATTCTCACTGGTTCATGTCTGTCTGAGCACCCTAGCTACCATTATTCCCTTACACAATCCATGGTCCTGTCTCTGGGAAGATTCCCAGTTCCAGGCACATCCCAGACCCTTCCCACTTTGCTTATTTTCTTTACTGACTTGGACCATCTCCCCCTTTTTTTTCTGGCATTTGAATCCTATCAGTTTTTCAAAACCCAGTGGAGATCCCCTTTTCTCTATGGAGCTTTCCCAGAACTCTGCATCTTGGAGTGCACTATCCTTACCTTGTATAGTCCTCTGCTTGGCGCAGCAAGAGAAATTAGCTCAATAGTCTCGAAAGCATTCCTCATGGGGCCATGATTTCCTTAGTAGGGCTGAGTCCACTTTTAGTCAGCACTTAAAAGCTTATAGGCTCCCTAAGCTTGGTTGGGTGAGAGAGAACTCAAAGGTAGTCTCCTGACTAGTCTCAACAGAACAGGACTACGAGGCCCAAGGGTGAGCCAACTTCCAGTGAGATGAAGAACCCCAAGAAGGGCCAGAGGCACCTTCTCTCACCAGGTGCAATCTTCTGAGTCTTGAATACAGTGTCCTTCTATTTTTTCACCACCATCTCCTTCCCTCTCTCTCCTAATCTTTTGAGTAATTGGAAGGAGATGGGTAAAAGTTGAATTCCCTAAGACATGGGTTTTTCTCCTGAGCCTAAGGCAATTTAACCTAATTCTTGCCCCAGTGGATTAAACTTCTGACCCAGGTGTGAGCAAGGTCTCTGCAAGGAGAGGTTTGATGGAGGCCTGATAACCACAACATTCAGAAGGTGATTTGCTCAGGGTGATACTGAAAGTGATAACATAATTCATTCACATTTATTTTTATTTTTATTTTTTTGCCACACCACAGCATGCAGGATCTTAGTTCCCTGACCAGGGACTGAACCTAGGCCCTTGGTGGCAAACACACGGAGTCCTAACCACTGGGCCACCAGGGAAGTTCTCTAATTCATTCACATTGATTGAACTCTTATCCTGTGGCAGGCCTTCTTGTTTGTACCTTTCATTTATGCATTTAATTCTTACAACAGTTGTCTAAGTTGGACATTTTCTCTCCCTTTTACAATGAGAAAAACTTTCATGTCCAAAGGTGAGCTGCCTTTCCCCAAGTCACACAGCTAGTGAGTGGCAAAGTTGCTTTCATTTAGGGGAAGAACCTTAGCTTAACTTCGCTGTTGTTGCTACGTGCCGCTTCAGTTGTGTCCGACTCTGTGCGACCCCATAGACGGCAGCCCACCAGGCTCCCCGTCCCTAGGATTCTCCAGGTTAAGAACACTGGAGTGGGTTGCCATTACCATAAAACCAGAGGAGAGAAACTCACGTGTCTGCAGGAAGCAGAGTCCTCAACACATCCCAGGCTTCTCGAATGGTACCTCTGGGATCTCAGGGCCTCTCAGTACCTGAAATAAGAAAATGGCAAAGTTTAATTATTCATTTTCCATCTCCCTTAATGAGGGGATTAACTGCCATGTGAAACGAAAGGAAATAGCCTGACCTTCGGGCTGTCAGGAAGTGATAATTAACTAAAACCTCTAGTCAGTGGAAACAGACAAATGAGTGTTTTACTGATCTTGATGCAAATGAGCTGTCAGGTCACTAATTGAAGTCACATAATACAGCAATGACAATGAAAAAATAAACACATGCCCCAAATAGACATTTTCTAAAGTACAGTTTGTTTACAGACACTCTTCAGGAGTTTCCAAAACTCCGCTGACTCACTTTATATCTTAGGGTTCTGAATATTTTGAAGGGATAGGGTTTGCAGGGCCCTAGTTTGCTGGGAGGGCAGCGGAGGGGAGGCTGTGTGCATGGGCAGGGAAGGAAGTTGTCAACTAAAATAATCAACAATAAGAATAGAAAAAGAGTTTTATTTGAACCAAACTAGCCCAGAAGTCAGCTTCCCAGATTACTCTGGAAAAACTGCTCCAGAAAAGCAAGGTTTCCCACACAGTTTTTTATCTTGTCAGAACAAAGAACATTAAACAAGTCAGGGTTACATTTTTTTCAAGGTTTTTTTTTTTTTTTTTTTTTTTAAAAGAGCAGACCAGCACGTACACAATGAGTCAGTATGGCCTTGGCTCCTGGGAAGGCAGTCTTATCAGGGAAGGAAGACCAGAACTGCATCCCAGGATGGAGGGCATTAGGCCTTAATTTCTAACATGGACATTCTTTACCTTTGGTAAATGTGGCTTTTTCCTTAATAATTAAATTAAAGTCCATGTGCAGTTAACATTTGATAGGCTACAAACAAGCTATTCTAGTCAGCCTCAAGTTTAAATTAAATCATGGGTAAGGAAGAATGACTTCCCCAAACCTCAACATGTGAACATTTCTCAGTCTGTTTAGTCTCAGATTTGAGGGGCATCAAGTAAGTGGAGACTAATTTAGAGACCTGTTCATCTCAGCCTCAGGATCAACTGGTTGGTTTTTCATTATTTGGTTGATTGGTTTGACCAAAAGTTACTGCAGGAATGCTTCACGGAATCATTCTGCTGCACAGCATGTAAACACAGCCTTGTAATCTAGACTTTAGCTATTAAAATGGTCATAAATAGCTGCAAATTACTACTGTTGCGTAACTGGTGACTTCATCATGGCTCTGGCAGAGCAGATGGAGCCGCGTTCCAGGCAGTGCTGCAGGGCCCGGCTGGTCCTCAGCCTGTGATGAGTGCGGCCTGGCAGATGTGACACGGATGATAACATGGTATCCTCCTTGTTCCACTGTAACACATTTTCCAAAAGGCCATCAAGCCTTCAAAGCCTCACACATGCTGCATGATATATAAGTATACAACTGCCCCAAATATGGCAAAACGAGTCACTATTAATAACCCTAAGAGTCAAGAGGATTTGGGCAGTCCAGTTCCTCTGCCAAAAGTTAAGAATGTTTGCTCAGTGTTTTGTTTTTTTTTTTAAACTGTGTTCTTGATTTGCTTCAGTACATTTCCTATTTAGCTACTCCACTGAGTATACGTCACACTTTATCTGTGACTTTACTAGGACATACCAAAGCATACAGGACGGGAATGGAAGGCCTTTTAAAGCTATTGGGGCTTTTAACATTGTGTTTAGTAAACATTTTCTATTTCTCTCTACCATAGTGACTATCACCTTTGCCATATATGCGGAAATTACTAAAGGGCCAGGGAAGAAACTCCCTAAGTTACTTATATTGATTATAATATTGTACCATTAACTATTTCTTGAACATTTATTCTCACCAGACAGTGTTTCTATACATTACTAAGCTTCGCATCAACCTTCCAAATAGGTGTTATTCCTACTTCACAAATCAAGACTCAGACATTGAGTAACTGCCCTGAGCTGATATGCAAGTGACTCTCAGGGCTGAATACAAACTCAAAGCTCCTTGACTTGAGCCATATGAAACTGCCAGTGGTGAATCATTTCTGACCATCAATGGCGATTCTATGATTTAGCCCATTACGTGTTGGTTCTAAAGGAAATCTAGAATCTCCTTCTGACATCCATCATTTGATTGGAAATTTTTCAAGGCAGAATTGGGGAGGAGAGGAAGGGAAAATGGTCAAATGATCTATTTTCCTTCCACTGATGATTATTATTATGACAGTAAAGACATGTGAGACTGCACCCAAAAAAAAAAAAAAAGGGGGGCAAAATATGTCAAAAGCTCTCTGTTCTACTCACATTGTCTGATACATTCTATCTGAAAATCTCCACATGGAAATATGCTCCTCTTTTGGCAAGAGCAATTAAAGTTTCTTGGGAATTACCAGAAAGTCAGTAACACAGTGGCTTAGATAGGAGCTATCGTCTATAAAAAATTATTTCTCTGAGTTTTTTAGAAATAATTCATAATAAACTCTTCTTTTTAATTCAGTTTTCTCCAATGATAAAGTAAGAAAAGGAAATATTATGGCAACCAATAATAATTATTGCATTTAATACAAGATAGCTGCTGCTGCTGCTGCTAAGTCATGTCAGTCATGTCTGACTCTGTGCAACCCCATAGATGGCAGCCCACCAGGCTCCCTGTCCCTGGGATTCTCCAGGCAAGAACACTGGAGTGGGTTGCCATTTCCTTTTCCAATACATGAAAGTAAAAGTGAAAGTGAAGTCGCTGAGTCCTGTCCGACTCTTAGCAACCCCCACGGACTGCAGCCTACCAGGCTTCTCCGCCCATGGGATTTCCCAGGCAAGAGTACTACTGAATAGTAAATTGTTAAATGTATCATAATTGGGATGTTTAGTGTCACACATTTGGGTCAAAAGAGAAGTATTAAAAAAAAAAGGTTAATGAGCCTTAGAGTGAGATTTTAGTCAGAGGAAGAATCTCATTTTACTGAAGGGGAAACTGAGGCAGAAAAAAACCGAATTAAATAGCAGAACCATTCAACTCACTGGCAAAACCTTAGTGACAGCATTCAGTTCTCTTCTCAGTTAATGCGTTCCCTCCCTAAAATCACAGTCTGGCTCTATGTAACATTGTTTATTGTACTCTACATTTCTTTTCCTTGAAGCTATCTGGAACAAATAATGAGACGTGCCTAACAAGTTAATACATTAAAATCAACTCAATATCCTGGGTGATTATATTCTAAGATGGGACAAATTAGATTCTTATTGAAACAAGATGATCAAATAACTTTAAAAGTAAATTCCTATAGATCTAGTACTAGACTTCAAAATCTGATTGGCCTTTCTCATGGTCAGAAAAAGTTTCCTTTCTATCTGACCCTTTCCAGACTCTCTGTTTACCTCTCAGATGGGAGGCATCTGATTTCAGATACTGAAGGATTTAACTTGACTCAAGGTTTTGACTCAATATTATGAATAGAAATATGAAACATCACAAAGTTTATAGCAGCTTTACCATATTACTTGTGACCCAAATGACACAACCAAATGGGAGAAGTACCCACAATGAAAGAATTCCTAATATTTTTCTAATATAATGATAACATATAGAGAAAGAAAAGGAAAGTAAGTGTATCAACTGATGGATGAATGATTCAGCTTCTACATTAACAATGACTCAGTATGTAAAAACTGGCATGTTTACAAAATAAATCATATTACTGAACCAGAAAAGATAGGACATAATATGCAAGTGAACCAAACACACTCACAAAATAATTTTATTTCCATATATGATTTTCTTGAGTGTGCTGAAGATTACCCTAGCCTTTAATGACATGCAGAAGGGAAATAAAATGTTAATGATTGCTAGAAAAAACAGTCCTTTATGCACGAAAATAACTTGCCTTAAAGAGTATTTATGAATAGCACTGGGTTCAAGTTTCTATTAATAATCTTTCATTGGCCATAGGTCAAGTCTGTGAGAATGGCCCCTTTTCCAAGGAAGGAGTGGAAAATTGCACAGTGTAGCCCTTCCTTTGGAGCTGCTGGGTTTATGTGCTGACACCTGCATTGATGAACATGTGCTGAATGTCCTCACTGGAAATTCAGCTTTATGACTGGCAGGTAATGGACATGACCTTTGGATTTATGGACCGATGTTGGGAGTGTACAGATGGAACAGGAGGTTGTGCTGGCTCAGAAAATCCCTTCAAATACCTATATTGGCCTCATTAATCATGACCTTGTGACTATGACTGGGCCACTTCTAAATCTTCTTTTCCCGGGCTAAGTAAACATTGCTTTTCTGTTTTCTCTTCCTCTTCAAACCATTCTAGCAAAGTTCACATAGAAGTCCAAGAAAGAGTAGCAAAAGGGGAAAGGAAAGTTTCTGAGAATGTCAGTTCTGACATTCTAAAATTTAAGAGAGGTGGAGAAAGAGTATTGGTTCGATTTATGTATATGACAAATATCCATCCAAGTGAATGTTATAGGGGTCAGCCTTCATAAAGTACATTCATATACTAAGGTGCCAAGTATGCAAAGATGGTGAGGACATAATCCTTTCCTATTCTCAGGCACTTACCAATTTGATAGAAGAGTTTTGTTTGTGTGTGAGTGTGTATGTGTTGTAGGGGGAATAGAAAAATGTTTCTGCATAATGATAAGCAGCTCTTTAGGCAGAGAGTATGGTCAGCTACTGAGATAAAAGAACTTGCTCTGGGAAGATTCCAAAATATATTCTAACTGATGCCCAAAATGGTATTGGGAATTATCATTCCTTGGTGTCTAATGCTGCACTTTCACAGCAGTGCTTTTTAAAGATATTGCTGGAGAAGTCAGACAATTTGATATGGGAGAGTTTTTCAGGTCATGTTCTTTCCTCATAGGAGAGAGAAGGACTGCATCAAAGCAGGGTGCTGGTTGGGAACGGAAACTATCAGTCAAGAGGCTGTTGGTTGCCAGGAATCTAATCTCACGTGAATTAACTCAAATTAAAAAGAGGAGTTACCTGTAAAGATAAAACTGGCAATCTTATGGACATCCAGAGGCAGGAAGCAAAGTCCAGGTGGATGTCATAGCAACCTAAGCTGGGAACTAGAATGTCAGTGGGTCTCTGATTCTCTCTCTCTTTTTTTCACTCTTTCTCTTTTGACTCTTTTCCCTTTTTTTTTTTTTTTTTTAGCATATCTAATGCCTTCCCTCTAAAGAGTTGGCTTCCTCTGATTATTTATAATTTGGCTTTCAATTAACTTTGGTTGTATCTGACTTTGGCATGCACTGGTGCCAACCTCAGTCCAGACTGGACGTGAGCTCTGAGAGGGAGCCCACAGCCACTGATGGCCATGTCTGTAATTCAGTTCAGATTTTGAGAGAGTGGCTGTCCGTGAGGCTGCTCCTGGTCTATTCAGATTGGGGTGAGATGGACATAGGGTGGGGTCAGAGCCATTTAGGCCTGTCCTTTACAGCAGGGACTGTGAACAGCAGGAATTCTCAGAGGGAGGAACTGGAGAGAAGGCACATGTGTCCGGCAGAGTGTCAACCACTACTCCAAATCAAATGCTTCCTTCTCACAGCGTGGCAGGGGGCAAGCCTCACCTGGAAAGGAGAGGAACCCTGTCTGCTGTGACACAAAGCTGAGCAGGGCAGCATTTGGAGCATGGATAATAATGTGGTTTCTGAGTCTGCATCCTTTTCTCCTTCTACCGCAAATTTAGCAGAAAGTAATTGCTGTTTCAGTGGTGGTACTGCCATCTCTGTGAATGGGGCCAAGAGAATCTTTGGGTAAATTGAGGAGACACAGCTAGATAAGTAAGCAAGTAGGTGTTAGTTGCTCAGTCTTGTCTGACTCGTTGTGATCCCATAGGCTGTATCCCGCCAGGCTCCTCTGTCCATAGAATTCTCCAGGCAAGAATACTGCAGTGGGTTGCCATGCCCTTCTCCAGGGATCTTCTCTACCTAGGGATCGAACCCAGGTCTCCTGCACTGCAGGCAGATTCTTCACTGTCTGAGCCACCAGGGAAGCCCCCAGGCAGCTATATACTGAGGCACCTTTCATCAGTTCATTCAGTTAGTTAATGTTAGTAAGTACCTATTCTATCTGTGCTAGAAGAGCAGGAGAGCCCTATATACTCCAGAAGTTTATTTTATTAATGGCTCTTTGGGCTATATGTTTGTTGACTTTCCACTGAATACAATCTAGATATCACCAGTGAGAAGTTTCCAAAATACTCTTGGGATTTTTGTATCTAAATATTTCTAAAAGCAAGATAGTAATAAATACAGATATATAATCAATGCTCACTACTGGTTCTTAAAGCTAAGTTCAGTCCAGTGCCTGGAAAGGAAAAACTAAACAGAAAGACTAAAATAAACATAATATAATCCGCCTCACTTTCCCCTTCTCGCTTCTGCGTGGCTTTAATGTGAGCTTCTAACTGGGAGGAAACTTACTATGTTTGCTACAGGCAGATGTTTACGTGTGTTTTGAGTTTTAAAAATCTAGATAAGGAGCTATAAAAAGAAGGAAGAAGGTGTTCATTTAAGAAGTTGTCCTTAAATTGTATAGTTTGAGGGTGTGTTTTCCATAGCCATACTTTTCTTTATAGACATATGAGTTATTTTTAGGTTTTCCTAGTTGATACAGTAGTCAGAAACCTGACCCAGGCATCAGGGGACTTGGGTTCAGTGTAAGGTGTGTAAATCTAAAGGAGTCTCTTTCCTTCCATGATCCCCAGTTTTCTGTCTTTTGGCTTATCTATCAAGTTAGTGGGGGCTTCCCCAATGACTTAATGGGAACGAATCTGCTTGCAGTATAGGAGATGCAGGAGACTTGGGTTCAATCCTTGGGTCAGGAAAATCCCCTGGAGGAGGACATGGCAATCCACTCCAATATCCACTCCAATATTCTTGCCTGAAAAATCATGTGGACAGAGGAGCCTGGCGGGTTACAAAAGGAGAACTCAAAAGAAGAGGGTGGCAGAGGATGAGATGGTTAGATAGCACCACCAACTCAATGGACAGGAATTTGAGCCAACTCTGAAAGATGGTAGAGGATAGAGGAGCCTGACAGGCTTCAGTCTATAAGGCTGCAAAGAGTCTGACACAACTGAGTGACTGAAGAGTGAAAGTGAAAGTTGCTCAGTGGTGTCCGACTCTTTGTGACTCTATGGAACTGGACAGTCCATGGAATTCTCCAGGCCAGAATACTGGAGTGGGTAGCCTTTCCCTTCTCCATGGGATCTTCCCAACCCAGGGATTTAGTGAGTGAACAACAACACAATCAAGTTATTAGCAGTCTGAAAATTGGAGAACACCATTCAGTAAGTATTTGAATTTGACTGAGTAAACTCAGAACTTTACTGAAAAATCAATATTATTGCCTGACCTTGACACTAAAGTTGTCTTACCCAAACTTACAATCTATTTTTGGTGATTATGTAATCAAAATTCCATCTCAAATATATTTAAACTAACATACTTAACTCACATAGTGGCTGCATTGCAAGTCTATTTTCAGGAAAAAAATGCTGGAAGGAACAAAAAACATTGAAAAGAGTAAGTACATGGATATTTATAAATTCCTAATAACTGTGCAAAACAATAATTTTAATTTTTTTGGAGAGTAAAAATCTATGTAGAACTAAAATGCAAAACAAGAACAGAAAAGGCAGGAAGGTTAAACAGCTTGGAAGGTTTAAGGATATAAAAATATCAGAGGAGTGGTAAAAATAATAATTTTTATAATTCTGTAATAAACCTATGTTTTGTAATCTCTAGGATAACTATTATCAGCATAAGAAACTAATGTATTATTTATAAGTTATTAGAACAAAAAATTCAATAATTTAAAATTTTAAATACTCTAAAAAAGGCAAAAAGAGGGACAAAAGCATAAAACAAGGAAAAAGGAATATGAAAGAGAAGAACTTAACAAGAAATGAAAAATCAGATAATATCTAGAAACCTAATTATGCCTGCAACTACACTGAATGTAACTGAACTAAATTTGAAGTAAAAGACTATGATTTTCAGACTAGGTTTAAAAAAAACCCAACTGTATGCTTTAAATATATTAACAAAGAAATGTTTAATGTAAAAGGAAAGATAAATATATCATGCAACACTAACAACAATGAAAATAATTATGTGAATCTACCAGTGTAAGACAATGTGAACTTTAAAGTAAGAAATATTATCAGAGATAAAGAGAGGTCAGTCCAATAGGAAGATATTACAGCCCTAAGTTTCTATACACCCAATAGCATTGTTTCAAAATAAATCAAACCAAAATGGACAGAATGAAAAGGAAAAATGTTCAAATCAACAATCATAATGGGCAGCATTAGCATAACTTTCTCAACAGCTGATAGAATAAGCTAAAAATAAAAAATCAGTAAGGATATAGAAGATAATAACAGTATAATCAGCAAACCTGATTTAATTGCTTTGCACATAAAACTACACCTACTAATGACCGTTTCATATTCATTTCAAGTGTACCTGGAACATTTTTAAACATTATTAAACATTATTAAACAAACAAGTGTATTATAGTATCAGTTCAGTTCACTTCAGTCACTCAGTCGTGTCTGACTCTTTGCGACCCCATGAACTGCAGCACACCAGGCCTCACTGTCCATCACCAACTCCCGGAATTTACCAAAACCCATGTCCATTGAGTCGGTGATGCCATCCAACCATCTCATCCTCTGCTGTCCCCTTCTCCTGCACTCAATCTTTCCCAGCATCAGGGTCTTTTCAAATGAGTCAGCTCTTGGCATCAGGTGGCCAAAGTTTTGGAGTTTCAGCTTCAGCATCAGTCCTTCCAATGAGCAATAGTCTCAGCAATTTCAAAATGCTGAAATATTTAAGAATATCTTCTTTTTACCACCTTGAACTGAACTAGAGATTAATAATGGAAACAGAAAAAAACTCAACTTATTTACGTATTAATCTCAAGAAACTAGAAAAAGAGTAGCAGTCAAACCTAAGGAAATAAATGATAGAGATAAAAACCAAATCAAGGAAATAATAATCCAACATATATAATACAGAAAATCAACAAACTCAAAAATTGGTTTTGAAAAGATTAGCAAACTTAAAAAACCAAGACAGATCAAGAAAAGTAAAAAAAAAAAAAAATCAGCAACAACAGCAATGAAAGGGAGCTATCACTATAGAAGGCACAATGAAAGCATGCTAAAAATAACTTTATTCAGAAAAACTTGACAATTTAGGTGATATAGACAAATTTGTTAAAAAACACAACTTACTAAAGCTGAGAGGAAAAAGAAATAGAATATATGATTAGTTCTGTGTATGTTTTAAAAATTTGAACCCATTATTTAAAAGGCTTTCCCCAAAGAAAATCTAGGCCCAGAGAGCTTATCAATGAATTTTCTGAAAATTTAAGGAAAAATAACCCTTATATAATTTAAACAGAAGCAAAACTTCTCAGACTTTAAAAAAAAAAAAACATAAACTTGATTTAAAAACTCTGATAAGCATTCTAAGAAAACTGCAAACCCACCTTTCTCATAAACATTGCGGAAAAATTCTTAACAAAATATTAGGAAATCAAATCCAGTGATATAGTAAGCTGAGTACTGTTTAGTCTAGGTTTACAAGTAGGTTTGACATTTAAAAATCATAAACTTAGTTAAGTAAAATCACATGATCATCTTGAATGCAGAAAAAGTTTTTGATAAATTAATTCAACATTCACTTGTGATGAACATTTTTAGCCAACCAAAATAGAAGTTCCTTACAGCAAACATCATTCTCACTGGTAGAATACTGAAATCTTCTCCCTTAATACTGGGACTGGGTTAAGCATGCCTACATTGTAACTGGGCTTCCCTGGTGGTTCAGTGGTAAAGAGTCAGCCTGCCATTGCAGGAGGTGAGAATTCAATCCCTGGGTCAGAAAGATCCTCTGGAGAAGGAAACAAGGCAACCCACTCCAATATTCTTGCCTGGAGAATCTCATGGACAGAGGAGCCTGGTGGGCCCATAACCCATGGGGTCACAAAGAGACACAATTTAGCAACTCAGCAAAACAAAACAACAAATAACGTTATAACTAAAGGTCTAGCCAGAGCAAATGGCAAGTGAAAGCCGCTCAGTCATGTCTGACTCTTTGCGATCCTTTGGACTATACAGTCCACAGAATTCACCAGGGCAGAACACTGGAGCGAGTAGCCTTTCCCTTCTCCAGGGGATCTTCCCAACCCAGGGACTGAAACCCAGTCTCCCACATTGCAGGCAGATTCTTTACCAGCTGAGGCACAAGGGAAGCCCACAAGGGAAGGGGAAGAAAGAAAAGGCATAGAGACTGAAAAGGAAGAACTGAAACGGTCACTTTTAGACAATAAGATCATGTACATAGAAAATTTCTAAAGAATTTATAGATAAATTCTTAGAATTAATAAGAGGATATAAGGAGGACACTGGATATAAAATCAACATACAAAAATTAGTTGCTGCAGAATGAATGTTTATGTTCCCTCCAAAATTCGTATTTTAAAATCCTAACTTCAATGATGAAGGTAGTCGGAGATGGAGTCTTTGGGCTCTGACCCCATGAGTGGGATTAGTGCCCTTACAAAAGTGTCCAGAGGAATCCCTGACCATTTCTACCACGTGAGAACACAGAAAAAAAGCCACTGTGTATGTATGAAGAAGATAACCCTCACCAGACACCAAATCTGCCAGTACCTTGATCTTGGACTTTTCAGCTTCTAGAACGGTGAGATATAAATTTATGTTATAAATTTATAGCTCAGTGGGTAAAGAATCCGCCTGCAATGCAGGAGACTCTGGTTCAGTTCCTGGGTCGGGAAGATCCACTGGAGAAGGGATAGACTACCCACGCCAGTGATCTTGGGCTTCCCTGGTGGCTCAGCTGGTGAAGAACCCACCTGCAATTTGGGAGACCTAGATTAGATCCCTGAGTTGGGAGGATCCCCTGGAGGAGGGAACAGCTACCCACTCGAGTATTCTAGCCTGAAGAATTTCATGGACTGTATAATCCATGAAGTCACAAAGAACTGGACACAACTGAGTAACTTTCACTTTCATAAGCCACCCAGTTTATAGTATTTTACTTAGCAATCTGAGCTATGACATAAGCCATATTTACTTGTATATACTGGCAATAAACAAATAGAAAATAAAACATTTATAATAGTATCCCAAAACACAAACACTTAGAAATAAATCTAACTGAAGATGTACAGGACTAACAATTACAAAATTTTATTGAGAAAATACAAAGGAAAGCTAAACGAGTGGACTTGTTATGGATTGGATGACTCAGTATTACAAATATATAAGTTTTTCTTCAGATTATTCATACTTCCATGCAATCTCAACCAAAAACCAAGATGTAGGCTTATTTTTTTCCCCCAGCAATGTACAAATCAATACAAATCAATTCTAAAATTCATATGGAAATGCAAAGGCCAAGAAAAGTCAAGCTTTTCTTGAAGAAGAATAAATATGAAGAACTCACACTATAGCAGGAACTATTATTATAAAGCTATGGATAATCAAAACTGTATGATACTAGTATAAGAACAGATAACTGTCCAATAGATCAGACCCATACATATATGATCACATGATTTATGACAAAGGACCATGAAATTCAGCAGGGAAAAGGGTCTTTTCAATAAAGCATGCTGGGTCAGTTGTATATCCATATGGAAAAAAAATGTTTATTGACTTCTACTTCACATTACACACAAGAATCAATTCCAGATGTGTCTTAGTCCTTTTGGGTTGCTATCACAAAAATACCATTAAAATTGGCATTTGGTGAGGGTCTGTTCCTCATTCATGAATGATGTCTTATTGCTATGACCCCCCTGGCAGAAAAGGGTCTCTCCTGAGTTTAATTTCATTCAGGAGGATTCTGCCCTTATGAACTAATCATCTTTGCAATGCCTCACCTCCAATACCACTACCTTGGGGATTAAGATTTCAACATATCAGTTCAGGGCAAAATATAGATATTCAGACCATAGCAATATTGGGTTGGAGAGATAAATTGAAAGGTTAAGCAATACCCTTTTAGATGGAAACATTTTCATAACCTTGGACTAGGCAGTGCTTTTTAAAATAGGAAATAAATTATGATTGAGTCACAGAGCAGAATATTATATATCTGTGAGATTAATTGATGCCTACATTCAAAAATATAGATAAAACTCTCAAGCACAGAGTTGAGCAATAAGAGCCAGACAAGAAGAGTATATATTTTATGTATATAATGTATCATCTATTTCTGCTTTATTGACTGTGCCAAAGCCTTTGACTGTGTGGATCACATTAAACTGTGGAAAATTCCTGAAAGAGATGGGAATACCAGACCACCTGACCTGCCTTCTGAGAAACCTATATGCAGGTCAGGAAGCAACAGTTAGAACTGGACATGGAACAACAGACTGGTTCCAAACAGGAAAAGGAGTACGTCAAGGCTGTATATTGTCACCCTGCTTTATTTAACTTCTATGCAGAGTACATCATGAGAAATGTTGGGCTGGAAGAAGCACAAGCTGGAATCAAAATTGCCAGGAGAAATATCAATAACCTCAGATATGCAGATGACACCACCCTTATGGCAGAAAGTGAAGAGGAACTAAAAAGCCTCTTGAGGAAAGAGAAAGAGGAGAGTGAAAAAGTTGGCTTAAAGCTCAACATTCAGAAAGCGAAGATCATGGCATCTGGTACCATCACTTCATGGGAAATAGATGGGAAACAGTGGAAACAGTGTCAGAGTTTATTTTGGGGGCTCCAAAATCACTGCAGATGGTGATTGCAGCCATGAAATTAAAAGATGCTTACTCCTTGGAAGAAAAGTTATGACCAACCTAGACAGTATATTGAAAAGCAGAGATATTACTTTGCCAACAAAGGTCCGTCTAGTCAAGGCTATGGTTTTTCCAGTGGTCATGTATGGATGTGAGAGTTGGACTGTGAAGAAAGCTGAGCGCTGAAGAATTGATGCTTTTGAACTGTGGTGTTGGAGAAGACTCTTGAGAGTCCCTTGGACTTCAAGGAGATCCAACCAGTCTATTCTAAAGGAGATCACCCCTGGGTGTTCATTGGAAGGACTGATGCTAAAGCTGAAACTCCAGTACTTTGGCCACCTCATGCGAAGAGTTGATTCATTGAAAAAGACCCTGATGCTGAGAGGGACTTGGGGCAGGAAGGGAAGGGGGACAACCAAGGATGAGATGGCTGGATGGCATCACCAACTCAATGGACATGAGTTTGAGTGAACTCCGGGAGTTGGTGATGGACAGGGAGGCCTGGCGTGCAGCGATTCATCAGGTCGCAAAGAGTCGGACATGACTGAGTGACTGAACTGAACTGAACTGAATGTATCATATCAGGCAGAACAAATCCAGAAGTCATGACTGGTTGTCACCGGGTAGTTAGTGACTAGAAGGGAACACGGGACCTAGTGGGTGCTGGTAAATGTTCTGTTCTTTGATTTGGGGAACTTTGCTCCTGTTTTGTTAATTCTCTTCTCTCTGTGCTACATGATTCTTATCTCAAACTGTCTTTGCTCGAACTTTTTTCCTTCAAAATTGTTGGACAGACCTCATTTCTGCTTGTGTAATTATTCAGTTTACTTTCAATATACATGATGTCATTATGTTTTATTGAGGTTCTGCAAAATGCCTGCTTCTCTTGGATTGTTTCTGGAGACTGACTTTTTTTTTTTCTTCCAGGTAGTTCTGTAGCTTTCTGAGAACTCTTTCTGATAAGTAGTTCTGTAGCTTTCTGAGAACTCTTTCTGATAAGAGTTCTGTGTTCTCTGTCCACCTGCCTCTCTTCTGCACGATCGCCACTCTGCCTTCTTTATGGTGTTGTTCTGCTTTTGCTACTCTGTTATTATTATACTGTTGAAGAAAGAGGAAGAGATCCTCTTGAATAGAAAGTGTAATTTTCTGATTGGGGCAGCATCATGATGCCTCTCTATTTCTTGTGTAATTGACGATTTCACTGATTAATGGCTTTAATAGCCTGCCCAAGGATGACAGTGTTGTTTCCAGCCAACCTCAATATGTGCTCTTGTTGACAGACATACCTCTCTTAGGGCAAAAGATTTGTCATGCTATAATCATTTGGCATCACTCAACATTAAACTCATCAAACTACTCTTCTCTATTATTTCACACTCAGCAAATTTGTTTGTGATTATAAACTTGGCTTCCCCAAAAGCTTTCTAACAGGCAGAGTTCTGATCCACTTGATGTTTCCTTTAAATTCATAGATAGGTATTATTTTGGCTTATGTTATAAGCCATTCTCCACACGTCAAATTAACTCTGGGGCATTAAGAGTATCAAGCTTGAATCTAACATCTTGGAGTATGTTGATCCTATCAAGGTAGTCTATCTGGAGAAGCCATTATTCAGCTTTCCTCCTAGACACACTCTGTTGTTGTTCGGTGGGTAAATTGCTTCCAACTCTTTGCAACCCCATGAACTCCAACACATCGGGCTTCCCTGTGCTTTCCCATCTCCTGAGTTTGCTCAAACTCATGTCCATTGAGTCAGATGCCATTTAAGACAATTCATCCTCTGACAAGCAAACAAATACATATGATATCCATCAGATCAATGTTATTCTGTTTATGAAAATAGAATTAAGGTCCTCAGTGCCTTCCCAGAAAAGGGGATTTAGGAAAGAGGAATTCAGATGTCCATAAATTCTAATAAATATCATTGAATAAGTGAAAAATTCCACTTTGAGATAAATGCAGACAGCTGCCACACTAGCTTGTTTTTCCAACATCTAGCTGTTTCTCCAAAGGAGGAAATGTCAGTGAGCAGACTCATCCTCCAGCAACTTGTTCAGATTTGCACATCACCTCTCCTACACAAACCTTCCTTGGTCTCCCTACCGTGCATTTCTATCACAACGCAGGAGGCAAGCAGCAGCACATCAAAACTGCTCTCTAGAGAGAGTGATGATTATTGTTTTTTTAAATTTTGTTCTTCCCTATAGTTCAGAACCCCTCGGGGGACTCTCCAGTGTGTCATTGACATTGCCAGTCATCTCTCCTAACTAAAGGTCTTCACCCAAGATGCCCTCCGTAACCTGCCAGCTTCAAGTCCCCCGGGGCTTTGGGCGGCCCAGGCATGCAGACTTGTGGCTCGTTCCCATCTGCAGCAGCTGAGAGTTCCATGGAGAGTTAGGCAGGGCTGAGCCAACAGCAGGTTCTCCAAAGGAGGACCAAATGAGGACCTGCTGTGCTCCGATACAGCCTGGCTCAGGGGAGCCACATAATTAGTACAAACGTCACTGTGGTGGGATACCTCTCCAGCTTTGTTTATTTTGTACATAAACCTAGCTTCGGTTCCACTAGGTTCAACAAACATTTGTTAAACATCTGTGCTGTGTCAGATCACATCTAAGGCACAAGGGCAATAAGGATGAAGAACACACGAATAGGACACACTCTAATACCCTTTTACAGCTTTAGAGCTCCCAAAGCACTTTCCACATGTCTCATCTCCATCAACCTTGTGAAATCAAATAGAGTGTACATGGGTACTGCATTTCCATTTCACAACTGGGAGAGTTGAGAATCTGAAAGACTGGGTGAATTCCCTAAGATCACACAGTTAATAAATGTTTTAAGTTCTGGGACCAGAACCCAGGGATTCGAGTCTTTATTCAATGCTCAATTTCACCATATTGCTCCCCCACCTCTTTTTACCCATGGTCATTGGGCATACAGTTAAGAGGATGTTTCAAACTGTTTACATGTGCCAGGAAAGAGAGACTACTTTTTAGCTTATAATTCTCCATTATGAATGCCGTGGGTAAAAGAGCCAGAAGGATTCATATTGCTGTTGTTTAGTCACTAAACTGTGTTCGACTCTTGTGACCCCATGGACTGTAGCCCGCCTGGCTCTTCTGTCCATGAGATTTCCCAGGCAAGAATACTGGAGTGGGTTGCCATTTCCTTCTCCAAAGATTCATACTATCATTGCTTAATTCTGAGAGATCATTTTCATCTCTGACCACTCAAATAATTTCATCTAAATTATGTTTGTGTGCATCCAATTCAGTCTGTTGAATCAGCTACTTAGTCAACCAAGAAATGATTGACTTAAAAGTAGAAGAAACGAGTAAGACCTAAAATTCTGCTTGTACTGGAATTTTCAATGGCCAAAGTATGTATTTTCTGTTGCAAATATTTTAGCTCTTGGTTATATCCAATTTGAAATTGAATTATATACTGTCTTATATCCTATAATTATTCTAATAACACTACACATTCCTAGAGGAGAGCAACCATATCATGGGTCTGGGAATGTGGCCAGAACTAACAATATTGCTGAATGGAATTTAAATTATGACTGCACATTCTACTCCCTAACAGGAAGTATCAGAGCTAATGGTTGAGCATGAGATCAGAGTGGGACAAACTTGGGTGAGAGATCTGATGTGGAGTAATCTTGGGCAAGTTATACAAACCAGCTAAGCTCTACTGCCCTCCTTAGAAGATGGGGATGTTAATTGTCATCTTGTAGGATCTTCGTAAGAATTAAATGAGAAGCCTGGTAGATATTGAGAATGAATGTTTGGTCTTATTATCAAGCCCGCTTCCTTGGATCTTTCCAGAGGTCCTTCTGTCTTCCTCCATTTAAATGCGATTTTTTTTCCACTAAAGGTCAGAATTCCAGAGCCAATTATTACTCATGGAGCATCCACCACAGAGGGCCTTGTATTTGCTGAAAATAATTGAATAAGTATTTGCTGGTTTTATAATAGAGTGTTTATTATATTCTCTCATTTTACTCTATTTTGTGTAAATGTTGAGTAGCAAATAATGATTGCTTCCAATCAGATAGTTCCTTGAATAATCATATATCACCTTTACAAAGGTATGATAAATTAATTTCTGCTGCAGGAAATCATGTTTTTTTAAAAGATATAAAATTGGATTAGTTCTCTAAACTGAGTTTGTTAAAAATTAACCATATTTTTCAGAGAGATAAAATTCGCCCCAATTTTGAGAAATATAATAGCATTTAAGAATTCAATTAGATGATCCCTTCAGGCTAATAATAAGCAAATGAAAACTAGAGCACCTACCATTTATGACCAAAATCATAAAAGGAACCATAATGCTAGATGTGTGGCTTTAAGACTGAGTTTTATAAAGCAAGTTTTCATCTGCTTATTTCATTCCTAAGGCTGAGAATTCAAGAGTATTTAAAAAAGAAAAAAAGGTCTGTTTATTTCTCGTTACATAATTATGACAAAGAGAAAAATCACCCTTTTGCAACCTTTTGGGTTCCTCACAACAATGAATTTATTCTTTCAGCAGAAATAAAGTTACCAGTAAGATTATAAATGAGCTGCCCAGGTGGCACTAGAGGTAAAAAAAAACCTCGCCTGCCAATGCAGAAGAATTGCAAACCTGGGAATGGGGATGGCTCGCCCATAAGAAACACGAAAGTGACTACATGCGCCTAATCCTAGCGTGACCTGTGAGCTACAGCAGCTCGTGTGTATTGCTAAAATTCTCAGGTTAACAACAGCACCCAGCACTTAGCAGATGCTCAGGAAATATCTGCCAGATAAATGACAGCTGTGCTAAGAGGGGACAGCAATTATAGTACCTCAAATCAGGGGAAATCAGAGTCACTTCCTGCCTGAGAAGTTGGAAGAGTGTTTGCTCTCTGAAACTGAATTGTTAGTCACTCAGTCATGTCCAAGTCTTTGTGACCCCATAGACTACAGCCCGCCAGGCTCCTCTGTCTATGGGATTCTCCAGGCAAGAATACTAGAGTGGGTTGCCATTTCTTCCTCCAGTGGATCTTCCCAACCCAAGGATTGAACCTAGGCGTCCTGCATTACAGGCGCATTCTTTACTGTCTGAGCCTTCAGGGAAACTAGAGTTGCTGAATATTAAAAGTCGGAGTCACAAAGAAGAAATACTGATGCACAGAACTTAATCATCAATAACTTAAAACAATGATAAGTTCTCACTGTAATTTTTCTTATCCCCAAAGCATTGAAGAGAAATAGAAAATGCAGATAAGAGATGAAAAATTTAAAACCACTGTTATAAGTATATATTCTTTCAGATGATCTTCTATACATACAGATAATTCATATACATGTGTATTTTCTTTTATAAAATTGGAAGAACACTTTTGGTAATTTTTTGTTATGTCACAAGAGCTATTTCTCTGTTACGTTATTTTTAATGACAATATAGCACAAGCCGGATCGATGCACAATCATTTATTCACCCACATCCTTGTTGGACATTAAGGATGCATCTTTGTTTTTTTTCCTTTGAGAAATGATGCTGCCCCTTTGTGATTGAATACTTAATAAATTACAGTGATATCTTGACTATAGGCAACTTGCTCTCAGTTAACTTTTCCTGAAACAGCAATAAGACTGACATCACTGAGGAAAAAGAGGAGTTTGTGTCTACCCACTGCAGTGAGAACTCACCCAGAGGAAGGAAGTAAACCCAGATGGGCTCTAACTGGTTAGTACCTCTGTTCTAATCATCTGTCTTCCTGGGGCCTGGGCAACAACAGATCAGAAAATCAGATTCATGTTTTGAAGTTAAAAGGAACTTAAGAAATCATTAATTGTCATATCCTTAATTGATTCTTAGGTTTTATGGAGAGATGGAAGCATTTTTGCCCAGGACTAGAACTTAGATCTTCTCAACTCAGAACCTGCTGGTTTTCTGTAATCACACAGGGACTTGACACTTTTATAACTGAAGACTCTAAATAAGAAGAACTTTGGATCTCAAGGTTGACAATAGCAAGAGCAGATGGCCCACGTTTAAGCTCAAGTTCAAGAAAACCATCTATGTACAACTTTCAAAGGGATGATCCCAACTGGTTCTACAACCTTTAGCTAGAATATCTCATTTAAACTTGAAAACAGTATGCTAAGTGAAAGAAGCCAGACACAAAGGCCACATCTTGTATGATTCCATTTATGCTAAATGTTCAGAATAGGCAAATCCATGGTGACAGAAAGTAAAGTAGTGGTTGCCAAGGGCTGGGAGGAGGGAAATGGGAGTGACTGCTTACCAGGTCCAGGGCTTCCTTTCGGGAGTAATGCAATTATTCTAGAACTAGACAGTGTTAAACACACAACAGTATATTTTCGAATGGTCAAAATGATGACTTTTGCTTATACAAATTTTATCTCAACTAAATTAAAAGCAACATCAATAACAACAAAAATTCTATACAGTCCATGTCAGTGAAGAACAGATAGGGGTGGCGGGCTGGTGGTTCAGTGGTTGGGACTCTTTCACTGCAAGGGGCATGGGTTTGATCCCTGGTTGGGGAAATAAGATCCTGCATGCTTTGCAACCTGTCCCCACCTCAGCCCCTACCCCCAAAATAAAGGGAGGAGCAAATGGGTAAGAGGTGATTGATTAAATAGTTGCCCCACTGTGGGCTCTCCCTGGGAGGGCATGTGGGTACTTGCTGCATGTTCCATCCCCATTCCCTGCCCCATTTCTAGCTTAAGGACATTCCAAAGAACCCAGCCACAAGGTGCCCCATGCTACCTGGAGTTGAGAGCACAGGGGTCGGAGCTTGAATCTGCATACAGCCAGAAGCACAATATTGGGTTCAAGATCTGGTTCAATCACAAATCTTGGAGAATTTACAAAAACCAATTTAACCCTAGCCCTAACCCTTTTGGAGCAGGCCAGAAGTTGTGGAGCAGAGTGCACTTGCTGAGCTGGTGGGCAATGTTATGTGTTTTCTGTGACCTAAGCTGCAGTCACATTGCAAAATCCCTACCAAGAGGGCTCTCCCTAGAGTGTGCTTTCAGCAGAACGCTTCCACCTGCAACAATCAGGCCCCTGCAGAGCTAGATACTCTTGTGAGTTGTCCCTGAAAATCACTCAAAAGTCCTCTCAGGTTAAAAAGAGGTAACTTTATTATTATTATTTTAATTTTTAGGCCACACCAGGCAGCATATAGGACCTTAGTTCCCTGACCAGTGATCAAACCCACACCCCCTGGGTTGCAAGACAGAGTCTTAACCACATTATCACCAGGGAAGTAAAAAAAGAGGCAACTTTAGGTTACTGTCCCAACTATACCTGATCACAGGATGTGTGCTGAAATTAAATGAGATACAGAATGTGAAAGCCCCTCATAGCATATAAAGTTCTATTACAGTGTTCATGATTAGTAAAAATAATTCCAAATTATCAAATTAGCCCTGTAACAATTTTTGGTCCCCTAGCTCTAATTCGGTAAGTCTTTGATTACAACCTGAGAAATTCTAGAAATCACAGGGCTAGAAGACCCCTGAGATTTCATTTACTCAAATCCCTGCCCCCAGGCAACCCCAGCCAAAGGACCACACAGGCTAGATTCAGAATCCCATCAAATATCAACCCACTTTCTCCTAACCTGGAGTCATTACTGGTAAAAAAACAAACAAACAAAAAATGATAGATTGTGCCATGTAGAAAAGACCAGAGAAATATCTATCTGTCCTATTTTAAACTCCTGAGAAGGCAACTCAACCATCTGTCTTGGCAACCCATTCTAAGCTGGAACCTCCCTGTCAAAAATGTCTCTTTTGGTTTAATCTAAATCCTGCAAATGGAGCCTCAAGCTAATTTTTGTCCCATTCCATTTTCAAATAATTTGGAACACAGTTGTTTACCATCTGAACTATAGGATTATACAACATCACAGGGTTTTGGTGAGCAGTAAATGAAATAACATGTAAAACATAGAGGTCATATCTGACACATAGTAATAGCTCAATACCTATTTGTTTATTATTACCATCATATATATACTAGGATTCTTATTTCAAGTGACATGAAACACAACTCAAAATAACTGAGGAAGAATGAGAAAGGAAAAAGAAAAAGGGATGTGGGTAGAGAATGTAATTAGAAGGGAAATAAAATTGTGCAGTGGCCTGCAGGCACTACTGGATCTAGGACTCAAATAATGTTCACAGGGCTCCTCTTTCCCTCTCTTTACAAGCATTTGAAGTATAGACAGCAGGAGGGCAATGAGTAGATTCACGCTGCCTAAGATAGGTTCCTCATTCACAATTAATTTATCAAAAATTCCTTCAAAGACAAGTAAGCGGCAAGCACAGTTCTAGAAGCTAAGAACAGAGCAGTGTTCAAGATAAAACATTTCACCCTTGTGGACTATACCTTCTAGTGGAAAGGGTGGATCTGGTAGAAGAAGGGATTCCCGAAAGACAAAACATCATCAGCCACAAAGTAAGGTCCCACCTTACACCATCAGTAAGATCAACTGTTGGCTTTCTCTCACCAAGTCAAGTAAACCCACCCTTTTCAAAACTCTTTTCCTATTGGTAAATGTGCAGAATCCCCAAAATCAGGTCTTCAAATGGGTAAATAAACTTGCCTGGGGATTTTGAGTGCATTTAGTTTATTTAGGCTGTGTAATCTTTGCACAAAGTTTCTAAGATGTGTCTGCAGCCCTAATAACATAACATTCTGCTTCCATTTTCAAAAGCTGCTTTTCTTTTTAAACCATTTTTGTTTGAAACATAGGTCTTTCTCCCATCTTCATTCTTTTTCCTTTGATAGGATGTTATTTAGTAAAATACTGCAAAAGCCTGGTCATCTATTAGTCGTTTAAAAAGTGTTTCTCTGGGTAATTTTAATCTATTTCTCTGTGCGAATCATTCTAAATGTAAAAATGAAGCCCTGTACACTGTTTTTTTGTTTGTTTGTTTTTGAGAACCCAAAGAAACGTAGCCTAAACTTTAGAAAATCTCAACCTCTGCCTTTCTCCTGGGAACTTGCAGTAAGAAATGTTTCCTGAAGCATTTCAAACTGTATTATGATAAACTTCAACTTTTCAGAAAACCAAAACTAATCTGAATCAAGCTGCTCTCACCTGAAAAACCTCAATTTACCAGTGCTATTTCAGATGCATTCCGCAAACAGCCTAGCTAAATTAATGATGCACACAATTCTATTTACATTTGGCGCTGGCCTAACAGATCTGCGCCATCACATGAATCCATTCATTGACGATGTAGAGACCAACGCGCGCTAAATTCGAGGTGGCTCAAGTGTGTGTGTAGCGGGGCCGAGGAGCTGGTGGTCTACGTCATCGCTTCTATTTTTCAAGTACTATTACAAGTTATGTGCCCTGCCCCCAACTGTTTTTCTCAATTTAGTGCGTTTCAATGTCCCTGTCCCTTCTGCTTTGGTTAGTATCTCTTGTCAGTAATTTAGTTCCTTAAATCCGGATATAATGTGTAAATGGGTCATTTGGCTCAGTCAAATCCCATCATTAAAACTGATCTCCGAATTAAACAAAAATGGATTTTTAATCGAAAAGCTCATCAGCTTCACTCTCTGTCTCCTCACTTTGCCCGGCCTTGTCCACCCAGTCTCGCACCTTTCCTAGCTTGCCTCTTGGGGAAGGATGAAGAACCTCGGCAGACACCCCTTCCAGGATCAGTCTCTGTCCCGCACGAACACATTTTGAAAAACAAAAAACAAAAACGGCTGGCTTTGGGATTTTTTTGCTTTTAAGCGTAATACTCTTATCTTTGCCTTCCAGGCGGGAGGTCGGATCCAACCCTTCTTTCCTGCGCTTCTCCTTCGCGAATGGGGCACGAACCCTGATGCTTCCTCCCGAGTTAGGAAAGGGACCCAACTTCCCCAGGAGGTGGGCAGCGTCTTCGCGGCGTTTTCGCGGCTCCTTCCCCGAGTAGGAGACCCTGTTGCACCGGAGGGAACGCGCCCGATTTTTCTGCATACCCTCCCGCCCCCTTATGAGGGCGGAGACCGAAGCGGCTTCGGTGTTTGTTTTGCAAACCTGTAAAACCCACAGTACTTAGCGCTGTGCCAGCCCCCCGGGCCTTCGCCCAAAGAAAGGTAGCGATTAGAGGTCGAGGAGCTCAGCGGACTCGATGGGAGAAAGACGCGACTCGCGCGGTCGCGACACGTGGGTCTTCAAGGCTGTGACCTCTAGCTCCCGGGCTGGGCGTATCCCTTAACCTCCCTCGACCCCACCAGCCCGCGGGTCGGGGCTGGGCTCGCCGACGCGATTGGCAGCAGTGCGCGAGAGCGTCCTCACCCCTGGGTACGCGAGCCCGGCCTCCGGTGTGGGTCCCCCGCCCCGCCGCGCGGCCGCTCTCCCGGACCCAGAGGGGCAGGAAGAGGGCGGCAGCGGGGCCGCGCGGTGGGTGCGTGGAGGGTGCGCCGGCCGCCGCTCCGATTGGCTGCACCGTCGCCCCCTCCCGCGCCGCGCGCCCCCCGCCGCGCGCCCAGCAGGCTCCCGCCCGTAGCCCGGGAGCAGGTTCACGCTGGAAGGAGCACGCGCAGGGGCGGGACTGGTCTCCCCGCCCCGCACCCGACCCTGAGCGCGCGGGGGATAAAACCCGGCCGGTGGCGCCGGGGAGCCGGGGCCCTGTTGCCTCCCGTGAGCGGAGAGGCGGGGCCGGGTCCGATCCGCTTCCCGCGTCCCCGCCCCTCGGACCCAGGTCCAGGAGCCAGGCGCCCCACGCGACGACCGGATCGCCCAGGCGGTACCTTCAGCCGAGCAATGAAGAAAGCCCGGGAGAACCAACCGGAGCCGGTCGAGACGTTTCCTGCGGCCGGGGTTGCTGCTGCTGCCGCCGAAACGGCGGCTTGAAACTCTCCAAAGTTGCGAGCCAGCGAGAGGGCTGCCGCCCGCCGGGAGCAGAAGGGAAAGGAAGTCTTAAGATGCCGGAGTGACGGACAGAGACAGACGGACGCACAGATCTGCAGAAGACACCACGTCGGCGGCCTATCCCCGGAGCCCGTGAGGCGTCCCAGCTCTGTGAGTTGCTTTCTGGACGGGTGGCTTGCTAAGTATTTTCCTGTAATTGTTTATAAGACGCGTTTGTGTATTTTTGTGTCTCCTAGAGAGAAAAAAACCCCCAACAACAACGCATGATGCACCTTAAAAAGCAGTTGAGTTTCTGATAATGAGAAGGTTGTGCCAATAGAATGGAACTGTAAATGCCTGTAAGCAGGAGTAACCTAGGAAAAATTGGCAGCTAACATAGACTCCCCAGTGTGAAAAAACCCTCCGTTTCAAAAGTTACTGGAAAGAAAGCCAGATATTACTTTTAAGGGTTAACTAGTGCTAGTGAATCTTTGCTTTTAAACCCCTCTTTAAATATTGATTTTTTACCAGGTGCACTGGTGGGAGGCTGAGCTGGTGGAAAGGCTCCTGGAAGAGACTCAGAGGCGACCATAATGTCTTTACGTTTACACGCACTGCCCACCCTGCCTGGAGCTGTCAGACCGGGCTGCAAGGAACTGCTGTGTTTGTTGGTTATCACGGTGACTGTGAGCCGTGGCGCCTCCCGGGTGTGCCCCACCGCTTGCATCTGTGCCACTGACATCGTCAGCTGCACCAACAAAAATCTGTCCAGGGTGCCTGGGAACCTTTTCAGGCTGATCAAGAGACTGGATCTGAGTTACAACCGAATTGGGCTTCTGGATTCTGAGTGGATTCCAGTATCCTTGGTAAAGCTGAACACACTCATTATTCGGCACAACAACATCACAAGCATTTCCACGGACAGTTTTTCCACCACTCCAAATCTAAAGTGTCTTGACTTGTCATCCAATAAGCTGAAGACCGTGAAAAGTGCAGTGTTCCAAGAGCTGAGGGTTCTGGAAGTGCTCCTGCTTTACAACAATCACATTTCCTATCTGGATCCTTCAGCGTTTGGAGGGCTCTCCCAACTGCAAAAACTGTACTTAAGTGGAAACTTTCTCACGCAGTTTCCCATGGATTTGTATGTTGGAAGGTTCAAGCTGGCAGAACTGATATTTCTAGATGTTTCTTATAACCGGATCTCCTCTCTGCCAATGCATCATATAAATTTAGTGCCAGGAAAGCAACTGAGAGGTATCTTTCTTCATGGAAACCCCTTTGTCTGTGACTGTTCTCTCTACTCCTTGCTGATCTTTTGGTACCGTAGGCACTTCAGCTCAGTGATGGATTTTAAGAATGATTATACCTGTCGCCTATGGTCTGACACTAGGCACTTCCATCAGGTGCTTCTGCTCCAGGATAGCTTCCTGAACTGCTCTGACAGTATCATCAATAGTTCCTTCCGTGCCCTTGGCTTTATTCACGAGGCTCAGGTTGGGGAAAGGCTGATGGTCCACTGTGACGGCAAGACTGGTAGGGCAAATACCGATTTCATGTGGGTCGGTCCAGATAACAGAGTGCTGGAGCCCGATAAAGAGATGGAAAACTTTCATGTGTTTCCCAATGGAAGCCTGGTTATAGAAAGTCCTCGATTTGAGGATGCTGGAGTGTATTCCTGTGTTGCAATGAATCGGCAACGTCTGTTAAATGAAACTGTGGATGTTACAATAAATGTGAGCAATTTCACCATTAACAAATCCCATGCGCACGAGGCATTTAACACAGCTTTTACCAC